>JAJAGP010000023.1:46705-1378044 GCA_025084515.1 Ancistrus triradiatus
TCTCTTTATATATATATATATATATATATATATATATATATATATATATATATATATATATATATATATATATATATATATATATATATATACACACATACATATATGCAAAGCTTTTCATTTAGCACTAGCACTTTAGCACTATAGCTTTAATGAAAAATGATATTAGTAGGGCAGATGTTAATTGGATGTGCATTTCATATAGTTGATTAAGTTATTTTTACAAGAAGAATATGAGAATGTTGAACATGTGCTTGGACCGAATCTTATTAGCTTAGTTACACATAACTAAATTTTTCTTTACGTTGGATCTTCCTTTAATTACTATCAGTTCTTCTGTATTTGCCTTTTAGTGATGTGTTTTATGCTTCTCTGACTCCAAATTTTACCCTAAGAGAAAAAGTGTGAGGCTTGTATTTAATTTTACACAACCTTTAAGATTAAGATATATTAAACTACCACAATGAGCATGATGGTCCTACCTGCATACTTACATGTAGTGTAGTCATAGTGGTTTTATTATTAAAACAATTTGCCAGTCAACATTAGAACAACCATTTTAATAAAACGAAACTGAGTGTGAAAGACAACTTTGCAAACTCACAAACTTTGTAATATCAGTGATATTAGTTAATCAGGTCCCCAGCATCAGATTAATGTATGTACATTTGCTTACTGGAAGGACTATGATAGGCATGTTTTTATCAAACCTTTCCTTCTCACCTGTTATCAGCGTGATGAGTAGGCCCCCTATCACTGTACCCAGGAAGCCTACTGCACTGTAGTACAGATAGGACAAGGAATACCAGGAATCAGCCAGCATAGGCCTAGACATGACACAGGAGAATCATTTTACACGAGGCTTAAACACGTGGTTTTGGTTACTGAACTGAACAACCATTCATTTCTTAGGAACAATAGTGCTCTTTGATCCTCAAAGGGCAACCTTTCCAATCAAAGATAAGGATGTGCGTACAGGGAGGAAAGCACTTTTTGTATTTAACTCCATACTGCTCTAAAACTGCAATATACAGTATATTATTAATATGTGCATCACCGTCACAGTTTCTCGATTTAAAAACAACAATTAAGGATTCATTATGAGATCTACACTCACTCTGTTTCAGACTGTACCCAATGATAATTTGTTCTCATTTCACCTACCTGTATGGACTGGCAGATGTGGTCATGAAAGGTAGCTCTGTGACAGTCTCAGCTGTGGTGTTCAGCAGGTCACATCCCTCTGTGCTTAGATACAGGGGTCGTGTGACATTGGTGGGAGGTGGGTAGACAAAGGATCCAATTCCCACCCAGAAAGACAAAGTAATGCCGATGAGCAGACCTCCTGCAGCCCCCTGAAGGCAGAAAACACACAATATGGTATGACTAATTCCTGATGCTCTGCAGGTACAAATTGTCAAAATGTAAATTCATTGTGAATGGTGGATGAGTTAACACTGTCAGTAGCCATTACAATTTGAATGTGCTGTGTGTGTTGGACAGGGATTTGCACTGACCGGAACATTTGTAAAAGGGAAGAGGATTCCTAAAGAGAAGAGGCCAAGTGTGGGTCCTCCACACATCCCATGGATGCTAAGAGCTGCCTGGAGACCAGTGGAATTAAAAACAGTTAATTTTCTGGACAATAAGATGTGTAACTGGCACAACACTATGTTAAATAATCAGGAATGTACAGAGCAGTATGTGATGCTAATCTTCACCTGCACAATTGCTCCCATGAATGATGCTACCACTGCCATGGTGGTGCAGACCACACCAAAGAACACGCCTTAAGGTAAGAACACAAGAGCAAACACTATCAGTAATGCCTGGTTTGATATTTGCCTGGTATAGACTGAAGACATAATGTACGAACAATATGACACATGCATCTCCCTCATAACTCTTTTTGTACCAACCATGACAAAAAACAACACCATCAGTGGATCTGTACCATGTGTTTTATCTTGATATCTTTCTATCTTAATGCCACATGGAACTCCTTATCTAATCCTTTGCTATTTAAAGCTCAGAGTCTCAGCCCATTTATGATTACACAACATGCTACGATAACATAACGATTATAATTAATACCGGCAGAATGTTTTCACATTAAAAAGTATGGTGACACTTCATTTAAATGCATTTCTGACTGCTAGACTTCTCTTGGTGGAATTATATTTATACAAGCCCTCTGTAATTGAGGTCAAAGTTTCATATGATCTGTCCAAAATTTTATTGCTTTTGCCAGGCTGTCTGGTTTTTCAACAACGTGTACAAATCCTGACTGTAGGAGACATATTATGCCACTGCAACAAGCTAATCCAGACAATAGATCAAAAGTACAGTGTGCTGCTCTGTGTCAGACTATTTGAATTATATCTAATTGTTTTAGATGAAAAGTTATGGTTGTGCTTACATAGTCCTTTGCTGATCCACATAGCTGATTTGCTGGAAAGGTTTTTAAAAAACTGGCTCACAAAATCCTCATATGTCACTGTGGCGAGAGCATTGATACTGGCAGCCACTGTGCTGAAACCAGAACCAGCATGAACTCAGTTTTCTATTCAAGGGCATAAACTTTGCAGAGTTTAATGTCTCAACCGAAAATGCAATAGAGAGACTTATTCAGTTGGCCTTTTTTATTTAACACACAATGAATTAAACAAGAGACAAATAAAAGAAGGGAAATTCAGTAACGGATTTACCTGAGGGTGCCACTGAAAGCGCATGCCACAAACAAACCAGGCAGACCTGGAAAACTCCCCAGTATGTCCATGATAAAATATGGCATGAGCTGTTAAGATATTCACAGTTATGCTTACAACTGCTAAACTGCTAAAAACAAGTATTTTTGTTTGTTTGTTTGTTTTTTGCAATACATATTAGAAAGATTGATACCTGGTCTGGAGCTGACACATATTCAGATGTCCATGGGTCACAGTTGGAGTAGTAGGCATACATGATGAGCCCCGAAATCACACCACAGGACAGAATAACCCAGAGACCCAACAGATTCAAATACAGCGCCCTGTAAGATAGTGAGTTGAACTTTAATAACATCAATTCAGTTCAGCATAATTTTTACTGCACGTTTAACAAATGACCCCAAATTAGCAATCCAGAGGCCACAGTGGCAAGATAAAGCATCCTAGGAACCAAGCTCAAATGGGAAGCACAACCTTCTTTTAGTTAAATTGCACAATTAGATTATGATAATAGATCGAGTCCAATATTGTTCTACACTGACTGGCCAAAAAATAGTCAGTTTCCAATCTAGCTTGGATACAAATGACCAAATGCTTCAAGAGCCCTTGATTGGAAACCTACTGCAGTGATTATTATGTTTCGGCTGGCAACAATTATTTTAACCTTAACTGATGCAGCTAGTAGCTTTTCATTTCGTAAATAACCATGACATATCCCATGGTCATGGAAAAGATGCTAGAGTGTTTCAGCACGATCAAATTATTGGCCTGCGTAATGCAAACAGCTGCTTGAAAAGTCTGGAACTGGGCTAAGAACTGTCCAACACATTATTAAAGCCTGGAAGGATAGTGGTGGACCATCAACTTTGCGGAAGAAATGTGGTCAGAAAAAAAATGAACGTAATCTGAGATCACTTATACACTTGAAGTCAAATTGTAAAAAAACTGACAAATGATTATGTTTGATAGTGAAGGTAATGAGAACTCACAAGATTGGAAATAAACAACCGTGTGGCCATAAGAAAACCACTTGTTGTTAAGGCCAGTGTTTGCACTTGTTAGTGAAGCCAATCGTTAAAAAAGGCTTCAGTTTGCCAGGGAGCATGAAGAAAAGGCACTGGAGCAGTGGAAAAAGACATGTAGTCTGATGACTCCAGATTTAACTTATTCAAGAGTGATGGGCACATCATCAATGGATAGCTCATCAATATTTTCTTCCCTGTTGGCAAAGGCATATTCGAGAACCACAATGCCAAGATTCATCTGGCTCAAATTGTGAAAGAATTATTTTCACACAAGAATTGGCCATGACAGGGTCCTGACCTTAACATTAAAGTCTTTTGGATGTGTAGAAGAACTTTAAGACTTTATGAGGTTATTCAAACATAAATACAAGATATCGACCAAAAAGTAATGCAACTCAGGATGGAACTATATGTTGTAAAGTTGCATAATGTTGTCCAAACAATGACATGGCAAGCATTTATGTTTATGTTAGTGTGCTCCCTATTCAAAGCTAAAGGTGGTCCAAGAAAATATTAAGTCATGTCAAGTCAAGTCAAGTCAGATTTATTTATATAGCACTTTTTACAATGGAGCATTGTCTCAAAGCAACTTTACAAGTTTAGATTATCTCCTAATAACTGCATCCAATCCCAAATTGAGCAAGCCTAGGGCGACAGTGGCAAGGAAAAACTCCCTAAGTGTTATGGGGTAGAAACCTTGGGAGGACCAAGACTCAAAAAAGGGACCCAACCTCCTTGGGTGGCGTAGATGATAAATGTAAGAATGAAACTAATTTATCTAAACTAATACGTCATGGAGTCATAGTTCAAATAAAATGTAAAATATGCCCTTTTTTCTAACTATGACTCCATGACTTATTAAATGACTTGTTAAATATTAGTGCTTGTTACAACCAAAGTGTGCAGAAGAGCAACCCTGAACACTCAACAAGATGTAACTCGAAGCAGATGGGCTACAGCAGCAGAAGACCACACCGGGTGCCACTCCTGTTCGATAAGAACAGACAACTGAGGATATAATTCTCAAGGTCTCACCAAAATTGGACAACAGAAGACTGGTAAATGTTGCGTTGATTTCTGCTATGAGATTCGATTGGTAGGGTCAGAATTTGGTGTAAACAACACAAAAGCATGGATCCAGCCCAGCTAGTGTCAATGGTTCAGGCTGTTGGTGGTGGTGAAATGGTTTGGGGGATATTTTCATGACACACTTTGGGCCCAATTGAGCATCGTTTAAATGCCTCAGCCTTCCTGAGTATTGTTGCTGACCGTGTCCATCCTCTTATGACCACAGTGTATCCATATTCTATGCACCCTGTCACAAATCTCAAATTATCTCAAACTAGTTTCTTGAACATGACAATAAGTTCACTGTACTCAAATGACCTCCACAGTCACCAGATATCAATCCAATAGAGCACATTTGGCAAGTGGTGGAATGGGAGATTTGCGTCATGGATGTGTTACTGACAAATCTGCAGCAACTGTGTGGTGCTATCACGTTAATATGGACCAAAATCTCTGATGAATGTTTCCAGCACCTTGTTGAATCTATGCCACAAAGAATAAAGGTAGTAGCAAGGTGTATCTAATGAAGTGGCTGGTGAGTGTATATGTAAAATATGTTAGATGCAGCATGTTATGATCTTTTGTTATCTGCAAACATGAAAAATAACTTACCAGCGAGCATGTTTCTCTGTCTTGCAGGAAATGCACCTCTGAATGGTGGACTGGTTCACGCCATAGATCCCCAACCATGTAAAGGTGCCGCCAACACAGAGTGTCCAGAATGTGTGACGTCTCAGAGGACTGAAATCAAAACTAGCAAAACAGTACACACACTATTACTAGTACTATACTCAAAAGTGAATAGATTTGGTACAGCTGTCTTGTTGCTGTGCACTATTTGTTATCCATCCATAAACGAATGTCTACCACAGAACCACTCTATCGTAGGGCACGTACACTCATACACACACTCACACACTAAGGGCACTTTAGAAACACCAATCAACCTAACACGCATGTCTTTGGAATGTGGGAGGAAACCAGAGTACCCAGAGTAAACCCAATAGACTCAGAGAGGACATGCAAACTCCACACATGCAAACGCCAACACCATCTTGTATCAAAATGCAATGAACATAGGTCATTGTCCTAAAAGTAGATAGAACCCAATAGAACCCAATTAAACAAAAGAACAAAAATATTTTACTTGGTCATTTATTTTTGAGGAAAACGAACCAATATTACAGATTTGTGAATCTCAAAGCTAAGTTTACTTGAAGTTATTGCTGGTGTGGATTAGAGGCATTTTATTTGGATTTACATTTACATCATTTAGCAGACACTCTTACCCACAGTGACTTACAACTCACACAATCGTACAATCCAAGCAATTGTGGGTTATGGGCCTTGCTCAAGGACCCAACAGTGGCAGCTTGGCAGAGGTGGGATTTGAACCCTGGACCTTCTGGTCCACAGCACAGAACCTTAACCGCTAGGCTAGCGCAGCCCCATTTTATCCCATTCATGTGTACAGAGCCTGTTCTGGTCCTTCCACAACATTTATATTGGATTAAGATTAGGACTTTGACACCTCCAGTCAGCAACAATAACGTTGCTCTTCTTTAATCATTTTTTGGTATAAAGACTTGTGTGCTTGGGTTATTGTCTTCCTGCACGCCACAAGATTTCCTGATGATTTCCTATTGAATTAATTAGATTTTTTTTTTATTTGCTGGTATAATGAAAGCAAGCTGACTCAGATACATCAAACAGACCCAAACTATGATTCATGTTTTGCGGATTTAAACAAAAAAGCTCTATTTTGGTCTCATCCATCCGCAAACCACTTTCAAACAGATTTCTGACTTATCCTCTTGATCTCTGTGAACTGCAGATGGGCAGCGATGTTTGCCCTTGCAGCACTTCCATGCACACCAGTGTTCTCCTGGTGGTTGACTCATGAACATTAACATTGCAACCTTTTCCAGCCTGACGAGCACCACCAATTATTTTTCTCAGGTCCTCAGAAACTTCTTTTGTTCATGCCATCATGCACTTCTACAAATGAGTTGTGAAGATCAGACTTTGATAGATCAATTGTGAGGGTGCCCACTCATGCCTGATTGTCATCCTATACACTGAAAACACTCTACTGTCTAGTTTCATCTTCAAGTTAACTGTGACACCCAGAGGTTAACAAACTTTTGCCACTCCCATGTGTAATGTGTAATATTAGGTCATTTCCTCAATGAATAAATGTATGTGTATGTAGAAACATGGACAAGTTTAAAGGGTTCACAAACTTTCAAGTACCACTATACATATAAGAAACTGTTAGACACTACACACTGTGTTGAAGGCACTACCTTAAACTATATGAACAAGTACATTAAAACATACTCAAATATATTTAGTCTTTCTCCATCCTGTGCTATTTTCCATGCTGTACTGATTCCTCCAGTCTCTTTAGAGCCCTGTATCAGCACACTGAAGAAGCCAGCAAGCATCACCATCATCTGGAATGCATCGGACCACACTACAGCCTTCAGGCCTCCCTACACCACATATGGATACAAGAACATACACACACAAACACAGAGAATGTTGTTCAGTCATTACCCAGATAATAAACTGTTCTTATAATAAAATGGCCAGCTACAAACTACTACTCACCACTGTGCAGTAGAAAGTGCAGACAATTCCAGTGGTAAATATGGATGCCCACAGACTGAATCCTGTCACTTTGGGTAACATGTTTGGAAATTAAGTATCAGAAATATGGTGATGGTTATACATACATAAGTAGTACTGAAAGATCTATATCAGCTTACCTTGATTAAGAGCGAGAGCTGGTGCATACACCACTACTCCTGAGTACAAAATCTGTAAGTTGTCAAAAACAGTGCTTACAAGCTTGGCCTTTCAATTAAATACATTTTTGTTTATTAGTGAACGATTTACCAAACTCACCGTCTGTACAATATAAATGACAGTAGCAGCTAAGCGAATCACCTTAGAGAAGCGTAGCTCAAGATACTGTGAGAAAGAAAGAAAGCACACACACCCTGTTGAGTCTCAATATAGATAGCATTTATATGTCTAGAACTTCCAATACCAGACTACATAATCACAGGGCAAGACTATTTGATACATGAATAGTATTTAAGTTAACAGTTATACCTCATATGTGCTTGTAATGCCTGACCGGTAGAAAACAGGAAGAAACATCTCAGCTGTGAAGACAACCATAAACGTGTACGCCACACTAAACAAAATATACCCTGCCCCAAATCTGTAAACATCTGAAGGAGTTCCAATAACAGTCACTGCTGACATGAAGCTGGCTGTGAGTGACAGTGCCACTGGACCACAAGTCATCTGGCGTCCCCCGATCAGGAATTCCTTTGATGACAGCTTCTTCCTCTCCTTAATGGCAAAAAAGACACCAATACCTGCAGACACCAAAAACAGACTGGAAAACACCACATAGTCCCAAGCCTGGAATTTTCCCCCGGCACTATTCTTTTGATCCATTGTAAGGCACTTATTGCTAATTTAACTATTGCAATAAGACATAGACTGAAAATGAGTCCGTCCGTAATCCCAGATGTGTTGCATGTGATTGAGACACTACACAGCATCTGTTATCTCAGCGTGAATGATTCCAAAGAGATTGTTGGCAGGTTGAAAAGTGCTGATAACAGGCATCAAAGTGCAGGTGGCAAGATGAAACATTAGCCATTAACTATTTATTTCAAAGCTATCGGTATTTTAAGAAACTTTATACAACGCACTAAATATTAGAAGACAATAACACTTTCTTGATAAAGGAATAACATTAAACAAGGGAGTTAAATAAGCTGTGATATGTGTTCAGAGTAGAACATTTTATATCAGGTTGATTTAAATGGTGAGTCTTCCCTGTGAACTGTAAATAATTGTACCGAATCCAGTCTACAAATCATTACCCATCCTGAAACCTAATCTGCAGAAGACATGGCTCTGCACAAGAATTTGCAGTGATTGTAATTATCTCAGTTTGAAAAATATGCACTTTTTCCAAGACTGCTTTAAGATACCCGCTATCCTCACTATAATGCAAATTCTAAACTAATTCTAAACCAATTCTAAACTCTAAACTTAAAGCAAATTATATTTTTCAAAGAAATTCTTTGATTGTGAGAAGCAGTTAGTTGTCCAACATGTAGATGTAAAAGTCAGAGACAATAGCTCATCTGTTGCTGTACAGTTTGTATTAATCACTCCCTAATCCTTTATCAGTGCTCACTGGCCTACAGGATGCTGGTGGCTGGACATTTCTATCTGGTGGACTACACTCATTGACAAAAAAATAATGCAACCAGATAGAAATGTCGGATTGTGACAAAATTCAGACATGTAAATGATTACAAGTGTGGTCTGATTAGACACTGATGGTGGTGTCACAAGAAGGCGTAAAATTGCTTCCCTCACTGCTCTATAAAATGGCTCTTAGAGGCTACTTTTGAATGGTGTACCTCTTGCTGAGAGATTGTTGACAGCTAGACATGAATCTATGACACATTTGCCCACAGCTGGGCCTGGAGATCCTGCAAACACATAGTTTGCTGAAGCTGATGTCCCAGCTGGTGCCATAAATGCTTGATGGCGATAAGTCTAATGACTAGGCAGGCCAAGGACGAGACATTCCTCGCTGTGCTTGGGCAAGAATTATCCTGCTGGAAAATGAGAGTTGGGAGCCCGGCCATGAGAGGCAACACATGTGGCCAAGGGATGCCCTGCAAATATCGCTGAGTTGTTAGTGTCCCTTGTATCACTACTAGGGATGACCGAATGTTGTATGCAATGGCTCCCCAGATCATCACGCCAGCAGGTGGATCAGCGTGTCACTCCACAGCAAACCAGGATTGAAGCGCTCACCACAGGGCCTTCATACTTGAACCTGAGCACAAACAAGAACCTGGACGTATCACTAAAGACAACGCAGTCCCGGTCCATAGCAGTCCAGGTTTCTTAATCACAACACAATTGCAAATGAAGGTGATGGTGGCTGGCTGTCAATGGCAAGAAAAATAATGCTCACCGTGACAGCAAATTTCCTTCTGCTATGCATCTGGAAATCGTCTGGCAGTGAAGGTGCCACCTATGTCTGGATGGTGGACAACAAGTCTGTAGGAGCAACTCATGCTTGTCAGTGGATCAAACAATCCTCTCTACTGGTGGCCCTCACGGAAGTACTGCTCCCAAAAACAGCTAGGTCAAAGCAGCCTAGATGGTGGAAAATTTATCAAAACATCTATCCTGCTTTTCTCAGTCAAATGATGAGCCCCCTCTCAAAGTCTGTTAACTGAGTAAAATATCTTTGAGTGCATTGTAGAGGCATTTCTAGCAGTCAACAATCTCTCAAGAGGTACACTACCCAAAAGTAACATCTGAGAGCCTTTTTATAGACTTTTATGCCATCTTGTGATAAGACCCAGTCTCTAATCAGACCACACCTGTAATCATTTACATATCCGCCTGTGATTTGACTGTATGTTGAGTTTTGTAGCAATCCAACATTTGTATCTGGATGCTTTATTGTTTGTCAATGAGTTGAAAACTTCTTCATCACTGTGGTGTCTGATACATTCGTATCAGAGCAACACATACTCACACACCACCATGTCAGTGTCACTCAGTGCTGAGAACGATCTTCCATCCAAAGAGTACCTGCTCTTTGTTGGTCCTGTGGGGGTCCTGACTGTTAGAGAACAGAGTAAAGGGGACTAAGTATAGAAACAGATGGACTACAATCTGTAACTGTAGAACTACAAATTCCCTTGACCACTAAACATAAATAAAGAAAAAGCAGAATATAAATGGAAAAATGCAGACTGCCTAAGACTTTTATACAGTACTGTATGACATGGAAAGTCAGCATAAGCAAACCTGTGAGTATGCCTTATGTTTACTTTATTATACTAATATTACAATTTTGAGCATACAAAACATTTTCAATGTTTGTTAATCTTTTCGACCACAAACATGCCTATTTGAGATCATTTTGTGTACTATAAGTCCTCATTGGTATTAAGTTTTGCTTCGTGTAATCTTATGAAGCAAGTTGAAATTTTTTTTTCTATGCTCATATGCTCAGTTGTAGTTCATTATCAGTACTTTCTTTAAGCAACAGGGACCCAGCCCGGAGATTAAACACACTGACCAGTGCTACGGGGTGCTAATCACTCACTAAATGACAATTAAACAGTGCCTGACATAAAGGAACATCAACCGTTTGGGTTGATTGCATGAATGTAACAGTTATATGCAGGTACACATTGAATGATTAATGGAGTTTTACAAGAAACAGGTTTACACTGAAAAAAAGATTAAACTTTGATTGTTGAGCTTATTTGTATAATGAAGGTAGAGACATTTGATGTCAAATAGACAGTATAACACATTGAAGCATGTCTTGTCACTTTCCCCATAATCCCTCCACATATTGTATAGGGAATAATGCATAGAGGGAAGAATGCCTTCTACTTAAAATCAACAGATCAATCCTAGAGACCAATGTTCCACAAACAATTAAGAACGTGAAGCTGAAAATTTGGATATAACAAAAAGACGTTCAATAAATAAACGTTTAACAAATGACTTCAGTAAATGGTAGATCAATAAATACGTAGTATAACTAGAACTGGATATGTAGGTCTACTTTAGACTAGACACAACATACAAGTCTGCAGAAACGTTATGTTTAAAAGCAAGGCCTATATGTCCTGTAGACATAATCATTAATTCATTCATCTTGATACCTGCGTAATCCATTTCAGGGTCACATGATCCACTTAGATGCGCTATCCAGGTGGGGACTTTCCATAGACATAATGATTACTGTATCTAATTAATGCTACACCTACACCTACACCTAACCTTAACCTCCATAACCTAAAACAAATCTTTTTGCCCTTTATTTCAAAAGAAAGTTGCAGTTTCTGTTAAACAAATGTCCCACCATGCCAATATTGTCATACCCCCACCCCACCCACACCTACACACACGTCTGTCTCACCATCATTGTGGTGACTTCTTCTTCTTCCCTTGGCGCCTGTCTCGCCTAATGCGGGGTCCACTACCACTAGATGCAACCGAGAATACTCCAGCCGACGTGTTGCTCCGTCTGTCACCAGAGACCACACTCAAACCAGGCCAATTTAGTGTAATCAATTAACCTAACTTGCATGTCTTTGACCTGTGGGAGGAAACCGGAGTGCCCGGCATAAACCCACGCAGACACGGGGAGGACATGCAGACTCCACACAGAAAGGACCCAGGCCACTCCACCCTGGGATTGAACCCAGGACCTTCTTGCTGTGAGGTGACAATGCTACCCACTGAGCCGCCATGCCACCCATTGTGGGGACTTCTCATTAACATAATTATTTCTGTAACTAATTAATGCTACAACTACACCTACTCAAAACCTTTACCTCAGTAACCTAATGGAGATCAGTTGCTTCTTAAAAAAGGGCATTCTGCCCATGGGGACCAGCAAAATATTCCCAGAAGGTAAAAAATCTCTAATCTTTCTATCCTTGTGGGGTCATTTGTTCACCACAATTACACACACACACACACACACACACACCCACACAGAGGGACAGTTTAAAGACACCAGCTGACCTAATGGATGTCTTTGGAATGTGTGAGGAAACCGACAACTTCACACAGGAGGTGTCCAGCCTTGATATCAAACCAGGGATCTCTGGAACTGTAAGACAACAGTGCTAACCACCATCATATAACAATATAAATAAACACAATTAAAAACTCTGGAATCAGGTATGAAGATAGCAGAGTACTGTCTTTGCTCTAAATTTCTAGGTACAGTTTTGGGGTTTAGAGATCCTCTATTGTATGAGATATATGACTGAATATTGTTTAATGTTTTCGAATATTTCACATTAAACCGTCCATTTGAAATATCTGTAGTTTCGGGCTGAAGCAGCAGTTGGGTAAAGACAGATCTTTAGCATCTGTGTGAGTACACAGCGTGTGTAAAAGAGTGGGAGTAGCTTATGTGGGAGTGAAAGGCTCTGAGCTCATCTGCTGTTCCTCACACTGCCTGCCGTTCACAGCGGCCACAATGCTGTCTGTTATCCAGCCGCTCACTTTAGTTCTTCTCTCATTCCCGCTTTTTAATGCCGAGTTCACGGGTCCTCTGCAGCCCGAGATTTCAAACGGCACCTTCCACCACTTCTTCCTTCCCGACGGAGACTATGATGAGACGGTGGACCCGGAGCAGTGCCAGATGCTCTTCAAATGGCTGGACCGTTCGCCGTGTTTAGCGGAGGAGGAGCGGGCCTCGGTGATTCGCGACGATTTTATCACCGTCAAGCAACAAGTGGAGGATTCAGCTCGAGTCCTTGAGAGTATCGGGAAAAGCATCTCCTACGATTTGGAGGGAGAGGATACGTACGGCAAGTACCTGAGGAGGGAGATCGAGCAGATCACAGAGGCTTTCTCCAGCGTCGAGAAATCTCTCGTCGAGCTCGAGGTGAAATTCAAGCAGAGCCAGGAATCTGAACAAAGAGAGGAGCAGGAGTTCACAAGAAGTCTTCTGAACCCCATGCACGGAGCCAGGAGCTCTTTCCAGGAGACAGTGGACATCTCTTCCGGCCTCAAAGACAAACATGAGCTCATCTCCCTCATCATCCGAAGCCATGGAACAAGGTTAAGCCGTCTTAAAAGCGAATACCTGAACATCTAAGGATGGAAACAGTTTCTCTGGTGATAGCATCTAAGAGGTCTGTAAAAATACCAGCGCAGAGAGCAGAAGTCATCAGTGTTAATATTTTGGGGGACATTTTGATCAAAATTCACATTTTTACATGGACATGCAAAGTGGTCAGGTATGGTCCAAATGCTGTTTCACCACAGAATGACACTAGGCTGTTTCTTATACAGTCAAACCCGCTTTACAAAATTTTGGATAACCTGCTATCCAAATCACTAACCCACTATAACATATAGGTTATATCTATAGATTCCCTAACCCATTAATCACTAACCCTCTATAGTGAACGGCGATCAGGAAAACAGCTCTGGGAAACCCAGCTGTGGGTAAATTAAACTTGTTTTGTTTCATGTCTAATTATGAAACGATGGTTGTTTATTTTATATTGAAGCACTTAGCAATAGAAAAAACACACTGTGAGACAGTACAGACCCAAAACTTTCACACACAGGATGAATGAGACCCTGTACACCCCCAGAGGAAATAAGAAAAATAAAGCTCCAGCTGTCCATAAATTTATTGTCCAAACCATTTCCAGAACATGGTACATTTAGATAGTGGGGTTTGACTGTACTTTTTTTAATCACATAATTGTTCTACCTTGTTATCTGTGGAGTTAAATTTTCTCATGCATTCTTGTTAGTTGAATGCATGGGAAAGGGATTAAAAGTGTGTTTCATCAGTTCTGAAACCTAGGCTACAAGCTACTAGCTGTTTTCACTCATCTGACCTGACAGTATATTTAATAAACAAATATATTACGAAGACTTATACAAGATTTGTAAGGGATGTCTTGTTTGTGTAGACTGTAATGGGTGTTGATTTATCGGGAAAACACAAGGCTGATAGAATCAATATAATATTTATTTGTAAAAATAACTTAAAAGGGCATTTTTATGGCATTTACCAGCTACTTTTCCTGGGACTACTACTTGGTCTGAAGTGTGTTGCCAAAACTGGAGTCACACTGAAGAGATTTAGGCTTATCGTCTAATCCAATGCAGGTACATAGTAGAACTTTAAGGTACGTGTTGTATGTCACTTGTAAAAAAGTCCACAGTAAAGATAATTGTCAGGGTTCAGTAGCAACTACTGCCCAAATGCCTGCGGTCAATGAAACATGATATCGGGACAGCAGCACAAAAGATAACTTGAGTGACTGAGCAAGTTTAGTTGGGTGGAAGGGGGTTGGGTGCACAATATCATGACAGAACAATGTGACTGTCAGTGTAACAAAGTAAAAGTCAGTTCACTTGAATATTTCAACACTATTCATGAAAAAAAAAATGTTTCATTCACTTGCGTGTCTGGTCAAAACAAACCAATGGAATTATCTGTTGACAACAACTTCAGAGTAGGTGCTCAGGAAAATGCCAAAGCAAGCTGAATCCGCAGCTTCATTCCCTCAGGGAAACTCTGTTTTCATGGGTTGATTTTGACCTAAAATGTTTGAAATGTTACAATAAATTGCTTTACCATGATGACTTACGACGTTTTATGGGTGTCTTACAACAGAAAGAAAATAAGTGAAAGCATATTGTGAGAATGTACATATATTTTAAGAATGAATAACCTTAATTAAATATCAC
Organism: Ancistrus triradiatus; assembly: GCA_025084515.1. Classification (NCBI taxonomy): domain Eukaryota; kingdom Metazoa; phylum Chordata; class Actinopteri; order Siluriformes; family Loricariidae; genus Ancistrus; species Ancistrus triradiatus. Next base: position 61,821 of record JAJAGP010000023.1, read on the forward strand.
ACCTTATGTGTGCTTATTTATCTGTGAATACAACTTAAAATTCAAAGATTTGTTGAGGACAGTAGATAATTAGTTCGGGGCAGTGAGCATTCTGGCTGGGAAAGTTGGAAAAAAAGCTAATGTTGATTGAAACTTGCTTGTTTTATTCAATAAGAAGGTGCAATTTTGTACGAGTTAGTGTTAATGCTATTGGTGTCTGAAAGCAAAAGATATGTGGCAGAGTGGGGTTGGCTTGAATATATTCTTATTTACTAAAGGGGGTGTGGAAAAGAATTTTGGCAACTACTGGCCTAATCAGTGATTTAATTTAACATAATTGTGACTTCCATTCATACAGTACCTACGTATAATTCTGTATGTCTATAAAAATGACTTTAAAATGAAACCCGCGAAAGTTTTTGTTCAATTAATATTTCAGGTCAGTTAGAATTTTTTTTCCAGATTTCCAAATGCTGATTTCAGTCTGAGTGGAACAGGCAAATCTCTGCTGTTCAGGAAGCTGGTCTGGAGAGAAGGTATTTCCTGTGCCATAGAACAGTATGGGCTGTTCCCCTTCTCCCATTTCACCATGTGGGACAAAAATCAAACTGTGCAATGTAAAGAAAGTGACCCATTGTTCCCTTTCTTAGAAGTCTCAGAGGAGACCTGATGGATTCTTTAATTTATCATCTGAGCAACCGGCTTAAACCATACCTGTAATCTTAACCTGCTAAGACAGTGCTCATGATTTCACTTCCCAAACTGGATTTTATCTTCACTGTAACCATACGATCACTGTAAACATTTAAATTCAGTTAACTTCTGTAGACTAAGCACCATGGTGAGGTGCACATCCCCCCATGCATACTCATACTCTCTTGGGAAGGGACCAAAGCCTTTCCTGTTAGATTGAGTTTGGAGTTGAGTCTGGAAAAGTGAATTTGCTAACAGCATAATGTCAGCAAATTTGGTCTTTGCAGACTAATGGTGTGCCTCTGGGTTTAGTTTTTTGTTGGTTTACCAAAAATGAGAAGTATGTTTCAATGTTTACACACCATTCCAATAAGATATAACAAAAGTAAGAGTGGTTGTGGTTGGTAGATATACAAACTTACAGATAATGTATTTCAGACATTGTGGCCTAATCATTTTTACTTTAGTTTGTTTGAGAGCTTATTTTAATCGCCTAATTGTCTGAATCTATTGTATATTTTTAACATTGTGAAATCTATACTAAATGTCCTTTTTATTTTTTACTTTTTATTTATGTTTATTAATTTTTTCTATTCTTGCTTTATCTAGATATGTAGATCAGCTTATAAACACGCACAGAGTGCCTTGTGGGTCTGCTGTTCTTGTAAACCCAACATTTTTCCATGAGTTTACAGAATGTTTGATGATGCAGTTTTAGTTTGTGCCTGAGACCTGTCATTGGTGGCCACACTGAACAGCCACACCTAAACCTGCTGCCAGATTTAAAGTGACATAATTAAATACATATGCATGTAGCAATTTTCATTTAAATCTGCTGGTACTTGATGAAGTCCAGTATGCCAAGTATCCAAACAAGGTCCCCAGGGCCTTTATAGGAAGCACACAGTTACAGATGAGTGTTTGTGGAAAATAAGTTCTAAGTTCTTTGTCTCATCTGGTGGTTCCAGTCCAAGTTCTTATAGAGTCTAACAAACTCCAGGTGCTTACATTTGTGGTGAGATAACACTGTCTTCCAGATAGTTTGTCGGTATGGAGGTTTTGTCATATTGTAGACTTGGATACAAAGTGATACCATCTACTGCATATCTCCAGCCATGATCCTTGGAACAGTCCTCCTCACTAGACACAAAATACAAAATACAATGGAATCTTCTTCCTGGCATTTTTATTAAAACACCAGATATTTTAAACTTGTAATTATTGCCCCAACAATGAGTATGGCCATTTTATGCATGAAACTGTTTTAATAGACATTGTCTAACATTTCATTTGTGTATTTCTAAGCTTCACGAGGTTTTGACACGGTGGCTCGGTGGGTAGCACCATCACCTCACAGAAAAAAGGTCCTGGTTTCGATCCCAGGTGGAGTTGTTTGAGTCCTTTCTGTGTGGAGTTTGCATCTTGTGTCCATGTGGGTTTACTCTGGGTCCTCCGGTTTCCTCCCACATTCCAGAGACGTGTGTGCTAGGTTGATTGGTGTTTCTAAATTGGTCTTCCTGCCTTGTGCCCTTAGCTGCTGGCTAGGCACCAGCTTTCCCATGACCTTGACCAGGATGAATGAATGAACATTTTCAGTATGACATTAAACTAAAACTTAAACCACAAACCCAGCTTTTTTCCTGCAACTTTTTTTGGGATCGATAAAGCATTATCTTACTCTTTATATTAATTTAGTAGATATTTATGAAGGTTACCAATAATTCTGGAGCTGACAGAGCCATAAAGCTCAAGCATAAAGAACAAAGTGTATTTACTCTTGGTTGGGTCCTTAAGGGTTCATTGGGTGGTTAAAGGATCTTTGCTCTTCAGAATGCCTTTTATTAAATATTCTAAATATTCTACAGCAAACCTTTAGGATGAAAAACAAAACTTGTATGTATAGTTCCCTTTTTGACATGTGAAACTCAGAAGCAGCAGACATGGCAGATCTTGGGACACTGCGATGAAACCCAGATGTGACGAGACATGAATCTTGAATCAGGAAGGAGTCCAGAAGAACGCAATTCAAACCTCATCTTGCTAGATGCAGGCTATAAACCAGGGTGGCTCTGCAGTGAGAACCAGCACTCTACCACTGAGCCACTGATTTCCATCCCGCCTCTGCTAAGGTGAAGTTTGAGTTGCATTTTAATGCAGTGTCTCCTCACAGTGCGAGATGTTCTAAAGAAAGTTCTTACAGTGATGCTTGAAGATCTGTGACTCTCTACTTATAATTGTGCAAACATATGACCGAAAACACTATCAGATTTCGCTATACAGACATTCTAAAAGTATATAAAGAGAACCAAATGACACAAATGAGATATCATACTTGGCCATTTATTTATTGAGGAAAATGATCCAAAATACATATCTGATGACAATCAGGTGTCACTGGGCACACTGGTGAATTTAAAGAACAGGTACAGTGGTGTAAAAAGTGCTTCCCGATTTCCTATTTTTTTTGCAAGTTATAAAGCCATTTCTAAAGCTTTGGGACTCCAGCGAACCACAGTGAGAGCCATTATCCACAAATGGTGAAGACATGGAACAGTGGTGAAGCTTCCCAGGAGTGGCAGGCCAACATAAATTACCCCAAGTGCACAGCGACGACTCATCCAAGAGGTCACAAAAGACCCCACAACAACATCCAAAGAACTGCAGGCTCCACTTGCCTCAGTTAAGGTCAGTGTGCATGCCTCCACAATAAGAAAGAGACTGGGCAAAAATGGCCTGCATGGCAGAGTTCCAAGGTGAAAACCACTGCTGAGCAAAAAAAACATTAAAGCTCGTCTCAGTTTTTCCAGAACACATCCTGATGATCCCCAAGACTTTTGGTAAAACATTCTGTGGACTGACGAGACAAAAGTTGAACTCTTTGGAAGGTGTGTCCCATTACATCTGGTGTAAAAGTAACACAGCATTTCAGAAAAAGAACATTATAGCAACAGTAACATATGGTGGTGGTAGTGTGATGGTCTGGGGCTGTTTTGCTGCTTCAGGACCTGGAAGACTTGCTGTGATAAATGGAACTATGAATTCTGAATTCTGCTGTCTACCAAAAAATCCTGAGAGGAGAATGTCCGGCCATCTGTTCGTGACCTCAAACTGAAAAACAAACTTGGGTCTGTTCTGCAGCAGGACAATGATCCAAAACACACCAGCAAGTCCACCTCTGACTGGCTGAAGAAAAACAAAATGAAGACTTTGGAGTGGCCTAGTCAAAGTCCTGACCTGAATCCTATTGAGATGCTGTGGCATGACCTTAAAAAAGCCGTTCATGCTCGAAAACCCTCCAATGTGGCTGAATTACAACAATTCTGCAAAGATGAGTGGCCAAAATTCCTCCACAACGCTGTAAAAGACTCACTGCAAGTTATCGCAAACGCTTGGTTGCAGTTGTTGCTGCTAAGGGTGGCCCAACCAGTTATTAGGTTTAGGGGGCATCACTTTCTCACACAGGGCCATATAGGTTTGGATTTTTTTTCTCCCTTAATAATAAACACCTTCATTTAAAAACTTGTGTTTGCTTGTGTTGTCTTTGACTAATATTTAAATTGGTTTTATGTTCAGAAACACTTAAGTGTGACAAACGTGTGACAAAAAATAGGAAATCAGGAAGGGGACAAACACCTTTTCACACCACTGTATCTATTAAAAACTAATGTTCACAACAAATGTGTGATGTAGTGTATCATGGCACACACAAAGGAGATTTCCAAGGACCTCACAAAAGAGTTGTTGATGCTTGTTGAATATTTTAACTTATTTTGCTGTTTCTAGTTAAGTCAGTAAGTCAGGAAATCAGTATTTTGGTTTTGGAGAGTGATATAAAGTTAGTGTTAAATATTCAAAATGCTTTCATCACCTTTTTCCTTTCCAGTTGTGTCATGGTTTAACCCTAATATAACCTAATATTATATTGGCTATTTTAAGTAATAAAGTACACACATTGTAAATCAATGATAAACTACATGTGTGGGTCTTTAGGCAAAAGCAGTTGTGAATCACTGATGAAGATGTTTTCTCAACATGTGGCCAGTTTCCGCAAAGCCTTAAAACAATACAGCTGTTTAAGGAGAGGAGAGATTCCTATGAGAGATATATAAAGAGGTGGTGTGAGAGAGAGGGGCTTTCAGGATTCCTAAAGTTTTCCTTCTGTAAACAAACAGCAGCCGGGGCCCATCATAACACTCCCTTACCGACTCTATATACACATTCACAACAAAGGACTCCAGCTACCTCAAACCCATCTGCTAACCCTGCTCATTCACATTCTGGCAGTTTTCTCAAGTAAACTGAACTCCTAATAAACATGTGAGCTGTGGAAACTCTCAGGGATTCTACCCTAAGGAACAATCTTTATTATTTATAATAATCTGTACCTTGACTCTCCCCAGGAAAAGTGGATCTGGAGGCGAACTGAATAATACCTTGTTATACAACGTATAATGCTTTGCATGAACCTGAAATATTTAATTTGACATGCAGAAATGTGAGCATATAATCAGCTTTTCTAAGGTCGAAGAAACTAGTTACGTGTGTTAACTGCAGAGGCTGTGTTAATGTCTTTTCACTTAGAAATATCAAATCATATGCTTTGACAAAAGGTGTGCCAAAATAATTCATAAAACTGTATATGTTCATAATATTCTTTTTCTGCAAATGGTAAGCTCTTAATATCTATTGTGATGCCAGTGAACAGAAATGGATATCTGAGCTGGCATGTCATACAAAGATGTGGGAGAAGAAACATCCTGTGCATGTGAATGCCACTGAGCCCAGCCTTAGCAGAGACCACAGCCTTGGACTGTGGCCTGAAGGAATGAACCCAAATGCACACTGGGGAAAAAAAGCTGGAGCAATACCTTCCTGAAACAGAACAGCACACAATCCAAAATGGAAAAAGAACAGAAATTGATGGTTTGAAATGTTTAGTGATAGATGAGTGCAAGCAACAAAATAAAATAATTACTAAAATATTTTATTTACTACAATGTATAATCATTTCTTATATCCATACTCTCCTCAGTCGGAATACTTATGTTAGTATATAAATAACTTTTATAGACTACTTGGAAATACCTGGCTACAATCCAGTAATTCATGAACAACGTACAGAAATCCCACTTGTTTGTAACCATGACTAGTGCAAGCAAGTTTATCAACAATTGTCAATGATGCCTGTTGGTTTCCTTTTACAGTGGTGCTTAAAGGTTTGTGACCCCTTTAGAATTTTCTGTATTTCTGCATAAATATCATCAGATTTTCACACAAGTCCTAAAAGTAGATTGTAGAAAAGTAGAACCCAGTTAAACAAATGAGATAAAGATATTATACTTGGTAATTTATTTATTGAGGAAAATGATCTAATATTACATATTAGTGAGTGGCAAAAGTATGTGAACCTCTAGGATTAGCAGTTAATTTGAAGGTGAAACTAGAGTCAGGTGTTTTCAATCAATGGGATGACAATCAGGTGTGAGCGGGCACCCTGTTTTATTTAAAGAACAGGGATCTATCAAAGTCTGCTCTTCACAACACACGTTTGTGGAAGTGTATCATGGCACGAACAAAGGAGATTTCTGAGGACCTCAGAAAAAGACTCTCTATCTCTAAACAATTTGGACTCCACCAATCCACAGTCAGACTGATTGTGTACAAATGGAGGAAATTCAAGACCATTGTTACCCTCCCCAGGAGTGGTCGACCAAGAAAGAGCTCCAAGAGCAAGGCATATAATAGTTGGCGAGGTCACAAAGGACCCCAGGGTAACTTCTAAACAACTAAAGGCCACTAAATGTTAATGTTCATGAGTCCACCATCAGAAGAACACTGAACAACAATGGTGTGCATGGCAGGGTTGCAAGGAGAAAGCCACTGCTCTCCAAAAAGAACATTGCTGCTCATCTGCAGTTTGCTTAAAATCACGTGGACAAGCCAGAAGGCTATTGGAAGAATGTTTTGTGGACGGATGAGACCAAAATAGAGCTTCTTGGTTTAAAAAAATGCGTTATGTTTGGAGAAAGGAAAACACTGCATTCCAGCATAAGAAACTTATCCCATCTACGAAACATGGTGGTGGTAGTATCATGGTTTGGGCCTGTTTTGCTGCATCTTGGCCAGGACGGCTTGCCATCACTGATGGAACAATGAATTCTGAATTATATCAGAGAATTCTAAAGGAAAATGTCAGGACATCTGTCCATGAACTGAATCTCAAGAGAAGGTGGGTCATGCAGCAAGACAACGAGCCTAAGCACACACAAGCCGTTTCTACCAAAGGAATGGTTAAAAGAATAATAAAAGTTCATGTTTTGGAATGGCCAAGTCCCCCTGACCTTAATCCAATGGAAATGCTGTGGAAGGACCTGAAGCGAGCAGATAATGTGAGGAAACCCACCAACATCCCAGAGTTGAAGCTGTTCTGTACAGAGGAATGGGCTAAAATTCCTCCAAGCCGGTGTGCAGGACTGATCAACAGTTACAGGAAACGTTTAGTTGCAGTTATTGCTGCACAGGGGGGTCATACCAGATACTGAAAGCAAAGGTTCACATACTTTTGCCACTCACTAATATGTAATATTGGATCATTTTCCTCAATAAATAAATGACCAAGTATAATATTTGTGTCTCATTTCGTTTAACTGGGTTCTCTTGATCTACTTTTAGGACTTGTGTGAAAATCTGATGATGTTTTAGGTCACATTTATGCAGAAATACAGAAAATTCTAAAGGGTTCGCAAACTTTCAAGCACCAGTGTACATGTAGATGCAGTACATACACACTTGGTCATTGTGGAATATTTTGACATGATTGCTATTAAATAGATCACTGAGACTATAATGTACACAGTGACACGGATGGTAAAAATAAAGAAAAAAGCAAGAATGGAGATGACTGATGCTAATGACAGATAATCTGGTTTATTTCAAGCACTTTTTAAGGTACTCTGAACAAAATATTCTCATAATGGTGAATGTAAATGTATTAATCAATATTAAATCAACTGCTGATCATATGATGCTTATACTAAGATACTAAAATCTAATTAATAACTACCTGCAAGGATTAGCATTTAGCTAGTGGTGTGTTACACTAATACAAGTGGATCAGACACTACAGTGCTGCTAGAGTTTTTAAATACCTCAGTGTCACGGCTGGACTGAAAATAGTCCACCAGCCATAAATGTAAAGCCACTAGCATCCTGTAGGCAGAGTTCGGTGAGCACTGATGAAGGATTAGAGGATGACTAACACAAACTGTGCAACCAGAGATGAGCTACTGTACCAAGAGAGAGAGAGAGAGAGAGAGAGAGAGAGAGACACCCCCACACACACGCACACACACACACACACACACACACACACACACACACACACACACACACACACACACACACACACACACTTACTATAAATATTCTTTATATTACACGACTACCTCGCTTATTCATTTTTTCTTTTCTCTTTCTTAAAAGTTTCCTATTATATAATATAAACTATTACTTTCCTATTATACTGTATCTTTTAGTCTGTTTCTTTGTATTTTTATCTGCTTTTTTATTATTTGTCATATGTATAAAACAATGTATTTTCATTACATTGGCAATATTTTACACATTGTGACAGTCGTGCCAATAAAGCTCATTGAATTGAACTGAATTGAGAGAGAGAGAGAGAGAGAGAGAGAGAGAGAGAGAGAGAGAGAACTGAGGAGTGTGATTATGATTTCCTCTTTTCTTGTGTTTGCCTCACCTCATAGCCTTTCTCCCCTAGAGGACCACAAGGCAAACACTCCAGGGCTGCTTACAAAACTGGCCCCCTGCCCCCTTCTTCCTACACCACCATCCACCCACACACATACTACACTCCCACGACTGTGACATGGCAGTATGCCAAAGCTAAAAATGTTCTAACATTAAACAAATTGATGGACATCCTTTCTTGAGGTGATTTTTTTCAAATCAAAACAGAATAATATTAAACACATTTAGAAACACATTCAATTGGGAATATTCCTGAAGTGTAATAAAATTCATTATGTTCCAAGTGAGCTTTCAATGGAGAAACAGTAAAAGTGTGAAGGTTTCTCTGGGATGGATGCTAGTAATGAATCAGAGGTCTCAGCACCAGAAAGTGAATGAGGCCAAAATACAGAATGGAGAAAATAAAACTATAAATATGTTTATGTTTCTTCATATTTATTCACATTTTAATGCACTGGTGCTGATCAGTCTTATATCAGACTTATAACCAAAGCAACTACTAGGGGCAAACCAGGACAGACTGTGTTGGTTTTCAAAAATGTTTGGGCTGTAAATGAGATACCAGCGGGTAGGAAAACATGCATAAAGTAGACAACAGGTTGTTTATGGAAAAGCCACAAGAGAAAATCCGCCTTTGTTTGGATGCCAGAGACAAGTGTGACTGCAAGAGAAAGAATCATGAAGCAGGTTACTTACTCCAGTGGATTTGAACATACTGAACTGAAAATAATTCTCATGGACATCACAAACAGATTTAGATTTTTAGTCTATGATTTATTAGTCATCAAATGCCAAGCCAATAGCCTGGAACTGAGAAGAGCAGAGTAATATTTTTAAATGGTGATTCTTGTGAATTGTTTATATAAACCTGCCAAAAGCTTTCCCTAGACAAGATTTGCACCATTTCAACAGACAAGGCCCAAACAAAAGAGCTACAAGCTGGATCTCTCTCATATAACTTGCCTTTATTGTTCACACATTCTGCTCCATTAACCAAACCAAGTGGTTCCCAAGTGTTTCCAACATTAAAGCATTTTACTTTTCATTGGGAGATTATGAATTTAGATCTAGAAGAAGTCATAAGGCTTGTTACTGATCAATGCTCTTGTCCGTTTTAGGCATACTCATGCATACAGTATATAGCAAGAAGATTCAGCTACCCTACAACATTACAATGAACATTCTTGTCAGAGAGGTTGGTCTATTATCTGCACTTTAATGAGTTTTGCAGGAAGCAAGGTTGACCTTCTCCCTCCAGGACTGGTAGCTGTCATGATATTTAGAAAAACTCTTATCTATTGTCTTTATCTATGACTCTATGAATGGCAGATAGCGGGTGGAAATTGACTAAATTGGGGGAAACTGTGGAAAGCAAAGATAGTTTTAAGGATTCATGTAGGATATTTTTTGAGGAAGAAACACAAAGCAACAGCAACATCATTCCATTAGTAAAACAGACCCATAGTTTAACAAACAATTACACCTCTTTCATGGTACGTGGTATAGCTTATTTTCCAATAACATGATGAAATCATGACTGAGCTCAGCTTTAATGTCAAACTAAAGTGAATGGAATAAGATTGTGCTCAGTGTGTCTGACCGCTGATTATGTCGTCCTGGTGTGACGCATGCACTTTTGTTGTTGTTTAAATCTGTGGTAAAGTTGAACAGTGAGTGCTGTGTTTCAGCTGTTTTCCCACAAGAACAGAAATGGAATTTTTCACATGGATACAAGTGGAAAGAGCTGAGCATAAAGCATTGACTTTGTTGACTACAAAAAACAGTTCTGTTGAAAAGTCTTAGGCCACCATTGGATTTGTTGTATTAGCAATGGTATAATGACCATACACAACATATTGCTGATTATTGGACCCCACATTTTTAAACTCGGATTTGTCACTCCATAATACTCTTCATTCCAATCTTTGTGAGCTTTAGCATATCTTAGCCATATCTTTAGCATATCTTGTCACCCTAACCCATTCCAAAAAAGTGTTTTTTTGGTGGCTACAATTCCAAAAAAACTAAATATTTGCTACTTTAGCCAATAGAAGCTTTTTCAGTTTTTTTAAATACTGCATAAAAATTTCAACTCAATACTTTGTAACATAACCTTTGTTGGCAATGACAGAGGTCAAACGTTTCCTGTAAGTCTTCACCAGGTTGGCACACACTGTAGCTGGTATTTTGGCCCATTCCTCCATGCAGATCTCCTCTAGAGCAGTGATGTTTTGGGGCTGCTGCTGGGCAACACGGACTTTCAACTCCCTCCACAAATTTTCTATGGGGTTGAGGTCTGGAGACTGGCTAGGCCACTCCAGGACCTCTAAATGCTTCTTAGCCACTTTGTTGCCCGAACGGTGTGTTTGGGATCATTGTCATGCTGGAAGACCCAGCCACGTTCCATCTTCAATGCTCTCACTGATGGAAGGAGGCTTAAAATCTCACAATACATGGCCCCATTCATTCTTCCCTTAACACGGATCGGTCGTCCTGTCCCCTTTGCAGAAAAACAGCCCCAAAGCATGATGTTTCCACCCCCATGCTTCACACTAGGTATGGTCTTCTTGGGATGCAACTCAGCATTCTTCTTCCTCCAGTTGAGTTTTTACCAAAAAGTTCTATTTCAGTTTCATCTGCCCACATGATATTCTCCCAATCCTCTTCTGGATCATCCATATGCTCTCTGGCAAACTTCAGATGGGCCTGGACATGTACTGGCTTAAGCAGGGGGACACGCCTGGCACTACAGGATCTGAGTCCCTCTCCGTGTAGTGTGTTACTGATGGTAGCCTTTGTTACTTTGGTCCCAGCTCTCTGCAGGTCATTCATCAGGTCCCTCCGTGTAGTTCTGAGATTTTGCTCATTGTTCTCATGATCATTTTGACTCCACGGGATGAGATCTTGAATGGGGCCCCAGATCAAGGGAGATTATCAATGGTCTTGTATGTCTTACCATTGCTCCCACAGCTGATTTATTCACACCAACCTGCTTGCCTATTGTAGATTCACTCTTCCCAGCCTGGTACAGGTCTACAGTTTTCTTCCTGGTGTCCTTCGACAGCTGTTTGGTCTTGGCCATGGTTGAGTTTGGAGTCTGACTGTTTGAGGCTGTGGACAGGTGTCTTTTATACAGATAACAAGTGGAGGACATAAGAGCTTCTTAAAGAAGTTACAGGTCTGTGAGAGCCAGAAATCTTGCTTGTTTGTGGGTGACCAAATACCTATTTTCCACCATGATTTACAATTAAATTCTTTAAAAATCCTACAATGTCATTTCCTGGATTTTTTCTCTCGTTTTGTCTCTCATAGTTGAAGTGTACCTATGATGAAAATTACAGACCTCTTTCCAAGTCGGAGAACTTGTACAATCAGTGGCTGACTAAATACTTTTTTGCCCCACTTTAAGTTATCCAATTATACCATTATTTGTTTAGCTGGGCTTTCTTGTCTACTTTCTTTGACAATCTGATAGTTTACACCATATTTATGCAGAAATATATTCTAAAGGGTTCACAAACCTTCAAACACCACTGTATGACATGGTCAGCTCTCAGCTCTCCTGATGTCAAAATATGTTCATGGTTTTGGTATTTAGTTTTTTATACATTGCTTGATTACAAGAATTGAAGTATACTTCTTTTTGATTTGACCATTTTATTAGATAAAAATCTTGATAGATGTCAAAACCAATCATTTCCCTTTAAAACCTTATAACACTACTTCCCAAAACTTTGAAATGTTTCTCACAAGCCTCTCCTTTATGCCTCAGAATACACAAACAGGATGAAGCACTTAACGTCCACAAACCTGGATTCATTTTTCTGTGTTCTATGATCTGTCTCACTTCTTTTACTTTATCATAAAGTTGCTAAAACCACAAATGATTTAACATGTACAGGAAGACACTTGAAATAGTGTTTCTTTTCTTTGTTTTTTTTTTCTCTTTTCTATGCAGCAGGCAATGCCTAAAATGCAACAGTGTATCTAATTAAAATGTTTAAGGTCCATTGGGAGACAAAATAAATCAGGGAGAACAGGGTGAAAACAGACACAGAGGCGCAAGAGACAGATTAAGTCATACTGAGAAGGAGGAGTGGTAGAAAGAGAAAGGGGAGAGGGAGATAGAGAGAGCACCATAGGAACAGAAAAACACTTAGAATAAAAGACTATCCCAGTGACAGCTTTTGGGATTAGATATCTTTTTCATATTGTGCTCTTCTGTAAGTTCATGTTGTTTTCCAACACATGATGAGTTCAGTGTTTGTTGTGTCTGTATTGTTCCTTTGTTTATTTTCCCTGTTTTTCATCCTTATGGAACTACCCAGGCTGTATGATTTTAAGAGGTGCACAGGAACCTGGCTTGTTCTCTTCTGGATGAATGCTCTGGGAGTTGTATACACGTGCAAGTGTATGCTTGTGTGTACATGTGCTTCGGTGTTAGTAAATCTTCTGTCTGTCTTTCCATGATATACATGCACATGGGTATATAGGTTGTGTCTGCCAGCCTGGTGAAAATAATGATGTGGATTTTTTATATGACATACTCTCCTGTCTATCACACCATGCCATTCTCCTGCCGTGGTTTGTGTACAGTGGTGGTCTGAGGGCTGTGAAGAGAGGGAGCCAGTGTGCACAGGAATCCAGCTAGCAGTGTGAGGCCAAGGCCGCCCCAGGCGCTGAACATGGACCAGCCGTACCCATGACTTATGTCCTCGGGAAGACCATACAGGTAGCGTGGGTATCGGGAGAGCTCAAAGTTAATCCCAGCCACACATGTGCACAGAGAGATGATACAGCAGGTCCCTAAGACATCAGACACAGAACAGTATGCTAATGCAATAAAGGTTCTCATGTTTCTCTATATTGGTTGAACTTTAATTGAACTTGCTTGAATCAGGTCTGCATAAAAATGACATAATGTGACAGTTAACCAGGTCATTTGCTATTCTTGATTAAATCATATTACTAAAAAGCATTCTTTATTAACTTAACATAGCTGGTATTACAGGTGTGTACATTTTTATGGACAACCCATATTATCTTCTATACCATAACTCCAATATTATGCTCACACTGAAGTACGATTGCACATGGCTGAAGAACACCATATGCAAACGAGTAATCAAACATCAGTCTTTCTTCAGTCAGCAGTCTGACCAGGTTCCTTCTCACACTAATGCATGCATACATTTGGTATTATACAATTGGTTTATTTTTTCATCTAGTTTTCGTATTTGCACTGTGAAGTAAAACTCTACAGTAACATATTGTTCAGTCCTGGTTTGCAGGAGATAGTATAGACACATATTTCCATGACCCCATTTGATCAGCCTCACCTACCATATAGGTGCGCTTTGTAGTTCTACCATTACAGGTACCCTACCATACTCTTACTATTTGGGTGGTGAATCATTCTCAGCACTGCAGTGACATTGATATGGTGGTGTTGTGTTAATGTGTGTTGCACAGGTATGAGTGGATCAGACACATCAGTGCTGCTGGGAGGGCAGTAGTAAACACCACAATGTCCCTGCTCTTCTGATAGTTCACCAACCAAAAGTATCCGGCCAACAGCATCCTGTGATTAGCGTCCTGTCAGCACTGATGAAGGATTAGAGGATGACTAACACAAAGTGTGCAACAACAGATGAGCTACTGTCTCTGATTTTACAACTACAAGGTGGAGCAATAATGTAAATGTGTCTAACAGAATGAACTGTGGGTAGAGTGTTCATAAACTCCAGCAGCACTGCTATGGCTGATCCACTCATACCAGTGCAACACACAGTAACACGCTACCACTACACCAGTTTTACTGCAGTGCTTTGAATGCACTCAAATAATATCTCCTCTGGGGTGATTCTATGCCACCCAATGTGAGAGAGGCCTTCAGTTGCTTAGAAGTTACCGTGGGGTCGTTTGTGACCTAGCTGTTACAAGCCTTGCTCTTGGAGTGATCGCTGTTGGTCGACCACTCCTGGGGAGGGTAACAATGGTCTTGAATTTCCTCCATTTGTACACAATCTGTCTGACTGTGGATTGGTGGAGTCCAAACTCTTTAGATATGGTTTTGTAACCTTTTCCAGCCTGATGAGCATCATCAACAACTCTTTTTCTGAGGTCTTCAGAAATCTCCTTTGTTCATGCCATGATACACTTCCACAAACACATGTTGTGAAGAGCAGACTTTGATAGATCCCTGTTCTTTAAAAAAAAACAGGGTGCCCCACTCACACCTGATTGTCATCCCATAAATAGAAAACAAACACCTGACTCTAATTTCACCTTCAAATTAACTGCTAATCCTAGAGGTTCACATACTTTTGCCACTCACTAATATGTAATATTGGATCATTTTCCTCAATAAATAAATGACCAAGTATAATATTTTTGTCTCATTTGTTTAACTGGGTTCTCTTTATCTACTTTTAGGACTGATGATGTTTTAGGTCATATTTCTGCAGAAACTTCTTCACAAACTTTCAAGCACCACTGTAACTAATTTTATTCTTTAATGGCTTGAAATGCTACCTGGACACATATAACTTTTAAAGCAGTGAAATAATGCTACACATAAAGTGGCACACCATTTGGGTATTTTCTTCTAGAGATATGGTTGTGTTCAAAATACTGAATACCAAAGAATTGCTTTAAAACTACACAAGAAGCCTGACTTAATTAATTTTATTAAACGATAGTAATGAAATGTTTACAAAAGTATCTATATTATTAATTCATCTTGGTGGAATTCAATATTTTAGTGAATCAAATACCTCAGTGCAATATTGCACTGTTCGTTCATTAAACTCAAACTCCTCCTGGTGAATAAGCCCCAGACACAGATGTAATAGACACTCATTGATGCCTATGTGTCTCCTGGAGTCTATGGTGTGTTTGTGTAGCCACTGTTTTGAAGGGAACAAAATTTTAGGCTTACTGTCCGTTTGAGCCATGCTCTGGTGCCCAGGCCTCAGTGGCATTAACTGGAATGTGGGCTGGTGCATTTCGCACAGAAGAAATCGTCTCACATGTATTGGACAGTGTGAAGCACGGCTTCTCTTCATTAATGACTGGTCGACCTCTCAAAGTAAATCAGGAACCATGAACATGGCTGACGTCTCAAACTCCAATAAATCAGAGTCAGTAAGTCTTACAACTCATTACAAAATTTACAGTTTACAAAAATAAAATAACAGTAGGATTTTAACCATCTTCGTCATTTAAAATAGAATAAACGCGCATTTTCATTCAAATTGATTAGGAATTAGGAAATTACTCCTAGAATGACCCCTCAGCGTGTGACCGATTTTGTTTTTCACAATTGCTCTGTACTGCCACCTAGTGGATCAGTGCATGTAAACGACTTACCTCCCATAAGGAAGAGCAGGCCTGCTACATACTGCATCAGCTCGTTCTGCTGACAGCATCCAAGCACCCCAACAATCCAGCCAAACAGTATGATGGACACAGCCATGCCTATGAACCCTGCAGTCATTCTCTGCAAATCTGCATAAATACAATCACAACAGCAGAGCACACTTTAGCCTGTCTATCAATCCATCGATTCAAACTAGGGCTTGATAGCTCAAACATCTTAATGTGATTACATCATGCAAATGTTTGCCTCTGTAAATTACTGCATACAAATACAGCTCTGGAAAAAATTAAGATGATCAGTTCCGCTAGTTTTACTATTTGAAGGTACTGCATGTGTTTGAGTGAAATGGAGCATTTTTTCCTGTAAACTACTGACAAATTCCAAATAAAAATATGGATTTGCAGAAATGCCAAGAGCATTTATTCACTGTAAATGACAAGTGGTCAAAATAACAAGTCAGAGTGTTTTCAGACCTTGATTAATAATACAAATAATAAGAATAATAAATAAAGCAAGTTTCTATTCATTATTTAACAAAACAATACTAATGATTTAATTTAGAAAAGTAGAGATATGAACATTTCAATCATAGCTTTCATGAGTCTGCACTTTTCCTCAATAAGATTTGGCTACAGTGATCTCCTAATCAGTACCTCATTAAGTAGAATGTGTGCATGTGTTGGAATTCATCAGATACTGGAAAGGAATTGCTGCCATACCATGTAGATATGTTGATTTTAAGAAATTTTTTCATTTCTTCCTGTGCTGTACAAATGAAACACTCTCATACAATCGGTTGCCTACATCCGACCAGCAATATTCTTTTTTTTTTGAAGGAGAAGTGCCATTTCCTCCTTTTCTGGGCTCCTATTTTTAGAGTCCTCCATTGTCTGTGTTCAGGCAGGCATGAAATCAGCCAGGAGGAATAAGCACTGTGTATGTCTGCGATTGGCTGGAGGAATCAGGATGAGTCTCCTTCTCTCTCATTTCAGAAAAGCCAAGAGTTCCTGGTCAGCTGTTCTGTTGAGTTTTGTGTCTGCATTATCTATCTGGCCAATCAGCCGAGTGGCAGGAAAGATAACTTACGGAGAGCATGCCACTCGTCTTGCCGTATTGTCTTGGTAATATTCACTGGGAGATTGCGTGGAATATTCAAAGAGGAATAGTAATATTTCACTGGAGTGCAGCGCTGAAGCAAGCCTGTGGACAAAAAGCACATGTAAAAGAAGCCTGGATTAGTATTGAGGACTGCAGTACAGTACAATCTGTTGGCACAGTGGTGATTAATGCAGAGGTCCAACAAAACTGGCTACAGTGCTCCATTTAAAAATCACTACAGCTGCAAAACCAATCTTTACCCCATAACTAATGGATCAGAAACAAGAGACTAGCCATTTATCTTTGCTAAAACTATTAATATATACAGTATAATCCTTATTTTAATATGCCTCACACGCACATCAGTGCTAAAGCATATTAAAGGGCAGATTTTCTGCACTCATATGTAACCCTGCCTTTGAATCTTTTCTTAAGTTTAGATCTTGTGATAAACACTGTAATATTGTCAACATACTGGTATGCATTTTGTGATGAATACTGGGAGCCAAAAGTCTGAGAACACTAGTGAAAAGCTTTTTAGGATCTTTGTGGAGAAGGAATGCAGCAGGATAATGACCCAAAATACAGCTCAAAGCTTTGCAACAACAACTTGAAGACCAAAGAATATCAAGGTGTGCTGACTGTCATGGACTTTCCTAAGCAGTTACCCGGCCTGAACCCCACTGAGCATCTATGGGGGCACTTGAAGACATAGAGAACTAAGCATTCAGTAACATCACAAGATGCCCTTTGGAATATTGCAAAACTCATGCTGGGTTTGGGTTTTATTTTAGTTCATATCGCTTTCAGCATCAACTATTCACAACAGGTAGAGGGTAGGCTGATGCTATTCAGTCACATTCACACTGAGCCAATTAACCTAATACATGTCTTTGGAAAGTGGGAGGAAACCGGAGTACCTGGAGTAGACCCACACAGACACAGGGAGGACATGCAAGCTCCGCACAGGGGTAGTCCAAGGTTGGGATCAAACCAGATATCTCTGGAGCTGAGAGGTGACCGCACTAACTGTATGTGCCACCATGCCGCCTGTCAAATCTTGCTGAAATCAGAACAGACTTTGCACTTGTAGAGTCCAAGTCAGCCCAAGTGCACATTTTCATTACAGCCAAACCAGGAACATACCAATTACTAATAAATTCTGAAGTTTTCCTACTTTATTTTTCAAAGATTCAACTTTTTATTCAAACTGCTAAGATATTACTATACTATATACTATATACTATATTTAAAAAAAATGCAAAATAGAAAATGCATTCTCACTAGTGGTCTCAAACTTTTGGCATCCATGGTATAGCTTCAGCCTATTTACTGTTATTTTTATGTACACTTATCTGCCCATATTAAATAAACATTATATAACACAACCAATGACAAGGATCTTTTAATATTAATATTCACAATGTGAAAAGAGGGGAAAGTATAATATTACATACAATTCGAGCACCAAGGGTAAACCACATTTGGGATTTGGTTTCTTATTGAATTCTCTGTTGAAATCAAGATGAATGACTTCATATGGGTCTTTGTTTTAAAAATCAATGAATGGTTCCATATGACAACACTTCTGCACCTTAAACTCTTAATAAATAATAATAAGAGTATATGGAGAATAAAGAGTATACAAACATAATAATTTTAAAAAATCATCCCTCATTGTTTTCTCCTTCTTCTTTTTCTTCTTCTTCTTCTTCTTATTATTATTATTAATACTGTTATTATTAATGGTATTATTATCATTATTATTATATCATGATTTTATTGTTGTTGAAGATTGATAATTTTGGATAAAACAATTTCCAAAGGAAATTATATATGATTATATAAATATATATAATTCTGTTTTTCAATATATATATATACAGTATATATATATATATATATATATAAAACTGTTTATATATATATATATAAAATTTATATATATATATATATATAAAACATTTTTCGAAAATCGAAGAATGCTTTTTTTCAAAGAGTGCTGAAGTCTGATTCCTGGAACATATTTGGGAATCAGAGCTGCTGTAAAGTGAAGAAGTTAAGGATTAATCCAAAAAGCATTTGTACACAGGAGACCGAAAAGAAAACAACTTGAGGACAATTATGTCAGAGAAAAAACTGAGTGAGGACTGATGAAAAATATGAGATTGTTCATGCTTTAACAAATTATCTTTATTGGAAATGCTTGGTTCAGCACCTTGGATAGCACCCTGGCTGTTAAAGCATTAACACTATTAAACTCTTGTTTAACTGTATCAAGAAACAGTTGATTCTACTTAGTGTTGCACTGTTCATCTGAACTTGTTATATAAACACTCGTAGGCGTTGTGTTACATTAAAGGCATGCGTTATATTAATTACTGTGTCCAAAGTGCATGTGCTTGTGTGCATGTGCCCTGTCTATAGTTGGTCCCCGTCTTGAGCCCTGTGCTGCCGGTTAGTCCCCGGCTCCCTGCCACTCTGAACTGGATTGACTGGAATGTATGTTATTGGATGTTATCATGTTCCGGTGCACTGCTTAGGGCCTGCAGTGCACATCCTTACCTTTAAAAATGAGCTCCTCGTTCTCCTGATCGAAGCCCTCTCTATGGCATTTTCTCCACAGGCCCGTGGCTGTTGAATTGAACCTGCGGCTGCAGCGCGATTCCATGGCCGATGAGGGCGGCAGCAGATCGCGCCTCTCTCTTGGCATGGTCCGGGGCAGCATGCGGAGAGGCAGGTTCTGATTGGAGATGTAGATGTAGCCCGGGTCTGTTCGTTTACCCGCGTACTTCTTGCAGCGCTCCCGGTGGCGCCGCGCGTCCGTCTCGTACCAGTAATCGGTGCTCATGGCTATGGCGAGCAGCGCCAGCGCGCAGAAGGCCAGCAGGAGCCCGCACGCAGTCAGCGCCCGCATGGTCGCCATATTGCGTGCTTAATAGCCGCCGAGCATCCTTACATGCGCACCCAGTGCCAGAGAAGCCCATATCATCTTAAAGCGGCCATAGCGGGGGCGTTCAGCCTCTCTGCGCGTTTCTCTCAGGTCTAGACGGACATGTTGTTTTCCTTCTGATCGGTGCACCTCGGTGTTTGGCAGGCAGGATTGGAGAGAGAACCAATGCGGCGAGTGGAGACTGTTGATGAAAACGCCTGCGATTCGTCCGAGCATCAGTGCGTTCAGTGCACACTCACGCAAGCGCACACGCACGCGCGCACACACACACACACACACACACACACACACACACACACACACACACACACCGTAGTAAATATTTGTTTATGGGGACTCTCCGTGGCTTATTAATGTTACACCTGCACCTGAACCTACACATAACCTTTATGTGAGTATCATAGCCTATCATATCTTTTGGTCGCTATGGTTTTTCAAAAGAAGAGTTTTCTATTTAAAAAAGCACATTTCCAACTAAATTCAAATGTCTCACAAGTTACAAAAATCAGGTCATTCTCTTCACAAGGAGATGCACGCACGCACGCATACAGGCCACAGCTTCCTTCTGCCTGTCTTCATTTCCATATTGCCTCCAACATGCAAGCAGATCAGAAATAACAACAGTGAAACCTGGCTTCAATCCTGGAAACATGAAGCCACACCTGCACCAGCACCACCTCTCTATAGATTTACATTTACAGCATTTAGCAGAGCGACTTACAACTGATACAGTCTTTCAATCCAAGCAATTGTAGGTTAAGGGTCCCAGCAGTGACCCAAGAGTGGCAGCTTGGCAGAGGTGGGATTTGAACCCTGGACATCCGGTCCAGAGTCCAGTACCTTAACCGCTAGGCTACCACAGTCCCTATAGTCTCTGATTTGGAACCACTGATTGTTTCATGAATGCAGCTAGAATCGAACCTGTCTGCAGTCCATTTACATTTACAACATTTAGCAAACGTCCCTATGCAGAATGACTTCTAGTTGATACTACCGAGGTACAATCCAAGCAATTAAAAGCTGAGGACCTTGCTCAAGGGCCCAACGTTAGCAGCTTGGCAGTGCTGAAACTTCAGCCTTCAACCCTCAGCCTTCTGGTAAACACCCTTGCAGTTTAATTGCTGAGTCACCATTGACCTGTAGCCACATCAGCACCAACACCATTCTCATTTCTTTAGTTACTGCATATTATAAATAGACTCTCTGAATATTTATATTTATACATAGATGGCTTTCCGTACTACCATCTGAGCTGTTAATTGTTAGCTGTTATTATTTGCTCTCCCATTAACTGAATCCATTGCATGTCATGTTACTGTTACAAGAATGCAATCTATTTTGAGAGCTTCAAATGTGAAACCACATCTCAATCAGTACCATTTGTCTTTGAAGTTGATTTCCATCTTCTACACAGTAAGTATAAAATAGCATTGTGTCCTGTTTTACCCCATTTGTCCTGGTCAGGGTCAGACAGGAGGTTCTGAAGCCTACCTGGCAATTCGCTGAGCACAGGCAGAGGACAGGGTACCAGTCTAACGCAGCGTTCTGTTAAAGCACCACCCGACCTTCATGTTGCAAGCCCCACCCAGGACTCCAACCCATGCTGTTAGAGCATCTGGCTCTTATCACTGAACTACCAGACATGCTTTATAAGTATAGTACTGGATAGATGACCTGGTTTTCTCCAGTAATATCTGAGCAGTCAGCATTTAATATCAAAGTTCATGTATATTGCATTCACTGTTTTTGACATTGATGTTACTAGTCTAAAATGAAATCTGCCATGAATCCTTAAACCATCTTGGTCAGCACCGTTCTCTACATTCTTTTAAAACCTTGCTTACCCTCACATATAAGTACATTCACTGAGCACGTTATTTAGCATTTCTTTAACTGCTGAATCTCTAGGATTTTCATGCATAACAGTACTCAGAATGGTGCATAATAGTGTTCCTTATTTAAATAAAAATACAGAATGGTGTTCCTAATAAAGAGCTGGGTGAGTGTAATGGTTGATAGATAAATACAGTAAATGTATGATCTGATTTTCTCCAGATATGAAAGACTGAGCTGTTGCTCTATTTTATTGTTCGGTTTGTTTGTTTGCTTAAAGTATTAACCCCACTTTTTCCTTATTCCTGGTCATGATCATGGGGGCTCTGGTACCTATCAGTTGAGAACACAGGGCACACAGATACATCGTTAAATGTATGTAAACTGTTCACTTTTTCCTGATCAGGATTGCAATAAGTGTGGAACCTAACCAAGAAACACTGACCACAAGGCAAAAATACACAAAGCACTGCATACTCATACTCATACCTAAAGGAATTTATAGTAGACAATTCATGGGGCCAGGGCCTAACACGCAGCACGGAGTGGACAGGTTGGTAGGCCATCTCAGGGCACGTGTACACAACCACACTCAGTCACACTTTAGAGACACCAGTTGTCCTAACGTATGTTCTTTGGAATGTGGGAGGAAAGCACAGCACTCAGAGGAAACCCACACAGACACAGGGAGAGCATACAAACCCCACACAGGCAGCAGCCAGGCTCTGACTCAAACCCAAATCTCAAACCAATGTATCTCGTGCTGTGAGTCACCAGCACTAATCACTATGCCACTGTGCTGTCCAGTAAAATACTGGAAAGCCACAGTACATTACTTTTAAAGATCATTTTTACAGTGCTTGGAATTGTGATGCATCATTTGGCAGATTATTTAGTGTATTTGATGTTTGAATGCCCATGAAAAGTCCATGAGATCTGATTATTTTTTATTTTCTTGTTTTAGTCTAATATTTACTTTTACAGCATTTAGCAGATGACCTTATACAAAGCAACTTACTGAGGTTCTTCTCAGTAAAACCCTGTTAGAGTTGATGTGCAGTAGATAAAATCACCAACATAGTAATAAAGGAAAGGAACAATAAACATACAGTGGGGCAAAAAAGTATTTAGTCAGCCACTGATTGTGCAAGTTCTCCTACTTAGAAAGATGAGAGAGGTCTGTAATTTTCATCATAGGTACACTTCAACTATGAGAGACAAAATGAGAAAAAAATCCAGGAAATCACATTGTAGGATTTAAAAAAAAAACAGCTCCAAAGCATGATGCATGCTGCACAGTATGTATGGTGTTCTTGGGATGCAGCTCAGCATTCTTCTTCCTCCAAACACGACGAGTTCAGTCTTTACCAAAAAGTTCTATTTTGGTTTCATCTGACCACATGATATTCTCCCAATCCTCTTCTGGATCATCCATATGCTCTCTGGCAAACTTCAGACGGGCCTGGACATGTACTGGCTTAAGCAGGGGGACACGCCTGATGGTAGCCTTTGGTACTTTGGTCCCAGCTCCCTGCAGGTCATTCATCAGTTCCCTCCGTGTAGTTCTGGGATTTTTGCTCACCGTTCTCATGATCATTTTGACCCTACGGGATGAGATCTTGTGTGGGGCCCCAGATCGAGGGAGATTATCAATGCTCTTGTATGTCTTCCATTTTCTTACAATTGCTCCCACAGTTGATTTACTCACACCAACCTGCTTGCCTATTGTAGATTCACTCTTCCCAGAGTGGGGCAGGTCTACAATTTTCTTCCTGGTGTCCTTCGACAGCTCTTTGGTCTTGGCCATGGTTGAGTTTGGAGTCTGACTGTTTGAGGCTGTGGACAGGTGTCTTTTATACAGATAACGAGGTCAAACAGGTGCCATTAATACAGGTAATGAGTGGAGGACAGAAGAGCTTCTTAAAGAAGAAGTCTGTGAGGAAGCCAGAAAATCTTGGCTTGTTTGTGGGTGACCAAATACTTATTTTCCACCATGATTTACAATTAAATTCTTTAAAAATCCTACAATGTGATTTCCTGGATTTTTTTTCTCATTTTGTCTCTCATAGTTGAAGTGTACCTATGATGAAAATTACAGACCTCTCTCATCTTTCTAAGTAGGAGAATGTCCACAATCAGTGGCTGACTAAATACTTTTTTGCCCCACTGTATATGTGTAAGTGCAATCTTAGTAATAGGTTACGTGCAGAGTCTTCAGTCAACACTTAAAACACTATGAAACTCATTTGGACATCCAGAATAAGTTCATTCCACCGTTTGGGTGCCAGAGAAGAGTCTTGATGTATGTCATTCTTCTGTCTTGAGGTGTGACACCAACTGAGCCATTCTTGAGTCTCGAAGGGTACAAGATACATATTGTTATTTGATTAAAGGCTTTAGGTAGACAGGGGACTGAATGTTTTTACTCCTTTGTAAGCAGAGCATCAGTGTTTGTCCCCTAATGAAGGGAACGCAAACTGAAAACCACATGTGCTAATGCATTCATGAATCAGTTGCAGGTTTTTAACAGTACACATCTGAAGATGGGAACCCAGGAGGGCATTGTAGACATCTCGTTTATATTTAACAAGCAATTAGCTGACTTCCATGGACAGGAAGGCCTGACTCCTTCTAAAGTTGTAGAACAGATGGATGGGTCAAGATAGCAACATGAGCAGATAAACTTGCATATCAAAGTCTAGGCTGAGGTTTTTCACCTTAATGAAGGCTGTGATGGAAATGTTCAGATAAATATAAGGCAGCTCAGTCTTGCTGTGGTTTAGTTTCACATCATGAGCTGACGTCCATAACATGGTGCTCTCCAGACATTCTGAGATGCCGGTGTGATTTGTGGTAGGAAGGATATCATGAGTTGAATAGTATAACAGTGGTAGGAGAAGGCATGTGAAGGCAGTTAATATTATTACAATATTATTATTGTTTATAAAATGTAGTATGAATATTTAGTCTGTCATCATCCATTTTCACTCCCTTTTTATCCAATTCAGGGTGACAAAGAGCCGGCGGCTAACCAGTAGCACATGGCACAAAGCAAGAGCAATTCCTAGATAGGGCAGAAATCCATTGCAGGGTGAATACGCCCACATGCACACACATTGGGACACATTAGAGAGACAAGTTGACCTAAAGCATGTCTTTGGATGGAAGGGAGGAAAACAGAATACCTGAAGAAACATGGTATGTTGGAATGGGGAAAACATGTCCACAGAAAGGGTCTAGACAAGTAAACAAATCTTTGTATCTCTGGAGCTGAAGCAATAGCACTAACAACTTGCACCACCATGCCACTCAAATTGTAAATATACAATAGAAATATGCATTTAAAAGCAAAATAGTGTTCCAGAAACATTTCTAATTTAACAGAACTTTAGAAAAATATGTATAGCTGTTGTTTTGCTACACTCTTACTACTTTGTTGCCTCATAAAAGTATTGAGGAGCAAAATAATATTTAAAATAAATCGGAAAATTATTATTATTATTATTATTATTATTATACCCCCATTTAACCTACATTAATAATATGCTGGGTTGTAATATGCTGCCTGGCCAGCAGCCGGAGACAACACACACACACACACGCACGCACACGCACGCAAGCACGCACGCAAGCACGCAAGCAAACGTTTTGTACAGATAGGGGAGCCATGTATATATTCATGCGTGTGTATATAAATTATTAGGAAACCATTAGATTTGTTGTTTTAGCAATGGTACAACGACCATATATAACACTGTCAAAGACTGGACCCAAAAATTTCAAACTTGAATTTCTCACACTGTAATACTTTTTTCCATTGATTTCCATTCCAATATTTGTGAGCTTTCGCATATATTAAACTTTTCACCCTTTTCCCCTTCCAAAAAAGTTCATTCCTGATCAAAATGTTTCAGACTGTAGAGGGGTCAACTTGTGTAAGAGGAGGTCACACCAAAAACTTACACAACAGCCTACAGAAACTGTTTTTTTTTTAAGTTTCTTAAACCTGCATACAAATGTCATGTATTTGGTTGTATTCTAATAAAAAATAGAAAATTAATTATATATGATCATCCTAAAACAATGGTATATCTAATGTATTGGTGGCCTAAGACTGTTTGTTTTTGATGTTAAATAATTATATATTTTATAATTATATACACACACATTAAAAAACTATACTTATCTACAACCCCAAATCAGAAAAAGTTGTGACAGTATGGAAAATGGCTTGAAAAAACAGTATTCCTTACATTTACTAAGACTTTTAATTCATTGCAGACAGTCTAAACCCAAGATATTTCATGTTTTGTCTGTCTATCAACTTATTTTCATGTGTTAATAAACATCCATTCCTACATTTCAGGCCTGCAACACATTCCAAAAAAGTTGGGACCGGGCAATTTGAGGCTAGTGATCAGTGTTAATTTTGACAACCAATTTTGATTTAGTTTTAGTCATAATTAGTAAAAACATCTCAATTGTTTTTGTTTTAGTCTAGTTTTAGTCAAGTAATTATAATAACATTATAGTCGACTAAATCTACAATAGATTCAGTTGCCTAAAACATGACATGTAAAGGTTGCAATACGTAAATGCTTTTTTAACATTTCAATTGAATTATTTAAGTCATTATATGAACTTAGAGGAAATGAAACATCTACATGCATGCACTGCATAATACTATACATTAAAGTGGTGCTTGAAAGTTTGTGAACCCTTTACAATTTTCTGTATTTCTGCATAAATATGACCTAAAACATCATCCGATTTTCACACCTGTCCTAAAAGTAGATAAACATAACCCAGTTAAACAAATGAGACAAAAATATTATACTTGGTCATTTATTTATTGAGGAAAATGATCCAATATCACATATTAGTGAGTGGCAAAAGTATGTGAACCTTTGCTTTCAGTATCTGGTGTGACCCCCCTGTGCAGCAATAACTGCAACTAAACATTTCCTGTAACTGTTGATCAGTCCTGCACACCGGCTTGGAGGAATTTTAGCCCATTCCTCCGTACAGAACAGCTTCAGTTCTGGGATGTTGGTGGGTTTCCTCACATTAGCTGCTCGCTTCAGGTCCTTCCACAACATTTAGATTGGATTAAGGTCAGGACTTTGACTTGGCCATTCCAAAACATGAACTTATTCTTCTTTAACCATTCTTTGGTAGAACGGCTTGTGTGCTTCTTGCTGCATGACCCACCTTCTCTTGAGATTCAGTTCATGGACAGATGTCCTGACATTTTCCTTTAGTGTATATCTAATTAAGATATACACTCAGGTTTATATGCATGCATTGATAATTACAGTATACAGTAAAGTGGTCACCAAAACTCCAATAATTTCCACCAATCTGCTTCAAACTCGATGTGGACACTCGTGAGATGTTGTAGAGTAGAATAATTGATATCTTATCATCTTTGGTAAACATATAAGATCAGAAGATCAGATATATGTGCATTTATTCTAATTACAGTATAAAAGAGTTATGTTATCCGAATACTACTTGAGGATAGTAGTTTTAAAGCAAAGTATATATCTATATATCCACGTCGCAAGCTGGAAACATATTTTAATCCCTACTTTCTTCACTGATATATTGGCTTGAACATAATGAACGTTGAGTGCATTTGCAAACAACTACCGTAATACCGCTAAAATGGTATCTCGCAACATTTAGGTGCGGAGAGCTTGACCGCAGTTTTAGGATGACGTTTCAAGTTTGTTGTATTTTTACCGGAGGTAGTAGCCCCAAAAGGTTTACAAAGACTCTTATTTTCCTTGACATCAAATGAGAAATGTGCCCATATATCGACTCTCCTCTTTCTCCCAAGTGTTGACATTGTCGAATTGGTTCTCAACCAGGTTAGTTCAAATGGGTTAGATCAAATGTGTGCGTCTTACCGCATTTCTGATTGGATCGCTACTCAACTCGTCCCGCCTTTCCAGAGATGCCAGAGATCTGATTGGATGTGGTCTCTGCCAAACATTTTTATTTCGTCTCGTTTTTATTCGTTGACGTTTTATCGTTTTTCATTAATTTTACTTTAGTCATCGTGTCGTTTTCGCTAGAAATAAAGTGTCGCTGACGAAAAATATGACGGAAATCATTCGTCAACGAAATTAACACTGCTAATGATGTAAAAACAAAAAAACATAAAACAAAACAAAAAAACTAAATATTGATGTGATTTCAAACAGGTGATGTCAACAGGTGATTGTAATCATGATTTGGTACAAAATCAGTATCCACAAAAGACTGAGTATCTGAAGAGCAATGATTGGCAGAGGATCTACAGTTTGTCAACAAATTGTGTAAGAACATTATTTAAATGTTTAGAAACAGTGTTCCACAAAGAAAGAGATTTACATATTTCTCCATCTACAGTGCATAATATCATCAAACAATTCAAGGAATCTGAAAGAATTTCAGTGCATAAAGGGCAAGGGCACAAGCCCTTTATCAAGACCTTTATCGAGCACTGCAATACATTCAATGAGTTACATTCACACATGCCACTTAAAACTTTATGTTAACACTGTTCAGAAATGGCATTGACTTCTCTGGGCTTGCAAGCATCTAAGTGGAAATGTGTGTTGTGGTCAGGCGAATCAGTATTCCAGATCTTTTTTGGAAGAAATGGACAGCGTGTGCTCCAGACCAAAGACAAAAAGGACCATCCAGACTGGTATCAACACCAAGCCCAAAAGTCAGGCTCTGTCAGGGTATGGGGTTGTTTCAGTTGCCTTTGGCAAAGGTAATTTTCAGTTTTCTGATGGCAGCATTAACGCAGAAAAGTACACTGAGATGATTGAGCAACATTAAATCTTTCAAGACGACATCTCAGACAATTCAGAAAACGTTTGGATTGAAATATGTAAATCCATTCCTGTCTTTCTTTGAGGAACATTGTTTTTAAATATTTCAATAATTTTCTTACACATGTGCTGATCAACTGGAGATCATCTGCCCATCTTTGCTCCTCAAAGACCTTTTGTG
The DNA here is from genome assembly GCA_025084515.1 of Ancistrus triradiatus. Lineage (NCBI taxonomy): Eukaryota > Metazoa > Chordata > Actinopteri > Siluriformes > Loricariidae > Ancistrus > Ancistrus triradiatus. The sequence goes on from JAJAGP010000023.1 coordinate 90,536, forward strand.
GACACTGCTTTTGTACCAAATCATGATTATAATCACTTGTTGACATCATCTGTTTGAAATCATAATTTTTCATAAATCATACATAATAAATGTAGGTTTTTCTTACCTCATTACTAGCCATAAATGGCCCCCGTCTCAACTTTTTTTGGAATATGTTGCTGGCCTGAAATGCAGAAATGGATGTTTAACAAAAAAAAAATTAAGTTGATCAGACAAAACATGAAATATCCTGGGTTCATACTGTCTGCTATGATATACAAGTCAAAGTAAATGTAAGTAAATCTCATGCATTATTTTCATATTTGCATTTTTATACCACCCCAACTTTTTCTGATTTGGGGTTGTATAATAAGACTAGATGAGACAGGGTGGGGGCAGAGAATGGTGTTGCGAGGTGTGAGGGGCTGGATGGGCTGTTGAGAACTAAACATACCTGTAGCTGTGTGGAATGCGTCATTTCTCTGTGTGGTTAGAGTTGGTCCACAGGCTCTGTGGCTGACAGGAAGTTTGTCTACAGAGATAAAGATAAAGACATCCACCTGTCAATCATTTCCTGGGCCTGCAGTCTTCCACCATTGGTGAGATCCCCTTCTGCATTTCATTCTGTTCATCAGCATGTGTGTGCGCAGTCTCATTTGGCACTGTGCAACTGTATATCTTTGATATATGGAGGTGCTGTGAGTCATTTAAAAACATTTTTGTTGTTTTATTCTTCCTTCATTTCCATCTTACATTTTATTTCTGAGTTTCTAGAATTTGTTTCCTGTGTTTATGTACCATAAACAAATGGCTCACACTCATTGTATCATCATGGAACTGATAAAGAGCTGCAATGCATTTAATGCTGGTAGATGAGCTGGACTGAGACAGTTACAGTGGGGATGGAGCTCTTCTGGTCTGTTGTGCAACAGAGACAGTGAATGTGTACAGATGTAACGGACTTCCTGTGGTACCAAAAAATACCCTGCAATGCACTGTTGGGAAAATGCAAGAACACACACAGCACGTGCACTCATACACACACTTGCACCAATGATAAAAATCGGTTAGCTATTCAGACATATGTGGACATGACAGTTGTTTCAAGTATTTAAGCGGTAACACACAAAATGAAAATAAGAGATGATTTATTCCAGCAAGAAATTGCAGTTCATTCACTGACTGTAAGATCAGATCTCAAAGCTGGAGAACCTCCACCACACGCTCTCACATGTACACACTGACCATTGGGGAAATGAATCTGAAAGCTCCTTACTTCTCTATTTACTGTGTGCATGGAGGAGGGAGGGAGACAGGGAGAGGAGACTGACTCTGTGATAACTATAAACCTAGTGTCTGTGTCTGTGGGTGAGAAATGTACATTTATATCATACTCTTGTTGTGATTCTTCTAATATATATATATATATATATATATATATATATAGGAGAGAGAGAGAGAGAGAGAGGGGAGAGAAGAGAGAGAGAGGGGAGAGAGAGAGACAGACAGATGGATATATATACATATATATATATATATATATATATAATATATATAACACATAATAATTATACTATTATAATATTGATATATATATCACCAAATATATATATATATATATATATAATTACAGATATATCATATATATTATATATATATATATATATATATATATATATATATATATTCACAGTATAAAATATACAGTGAAGATGTTAGCATCACCTTCAGTTCAGTTAACGTATAACACTCACTGGTCACTTCATTAGGTACACCTTGCCAATACCAGATTGGACTCCTTTTTGTCTTAATTCACAAATGCCACTTAAAACGTTACTATACAAAAATCAAGCCTTATGTTAACCATGTCCTGAAATGATGTTGAGTTCTCTGGGCTATCAGGCATCTGGGATGGATTATCACACATTGGAAAAGTGTACTGTAGTTAGACCAATCAGTATTCGAGAACTTTTTGAGAAGAAAAGGACGCTGTGTGCTCCGGATCAAAGACGACAAGAACCATCCAGACTATTGTAAGGGTATGTGTTGCAAGCTTGAAATGTTTGAGGAAATGTAAGAAACACTGCATATATTTTTTATTTGCAGTTTCCATTCTGGCCCAACTTTTTCTGATGTGGGGTTGTAGATTCAACATGATGCTGGAAACATTCCTAAGAGATTTTTATCCATATTCACATGACAGCATCTCACAGCTGCTGCAGATTTTGTCGGTTACACATCCATGATGCAAATCTCCCATTCCATCACATCCCAAAGATGATCTATTGGATTGAGATGTGGTGACTGTGGAGGCCATTTGAGTACAGTGAACTCATTGTCATGTTCACCCCGGGGCATTATCCTGTCTGAACAGTAACTGAAAATCTGGAAAAACTGAACATGAGAGAGACAGTGACTATATGCACTTTGCCATCATTCGTGCCACTGGACTCGAGCTTCACCTGAAAAAGTATAATCTGCTACTGAATAAGGTTTTACTCTGCCATGTTGTCAGTGGGGATGGCATGACTATGGATCCTGTAGTCATGCCGAGGAGTTCTGCGGTGGCCCAAGCTGGCCATTGTCAGGAAGTTGCACAATTTTCTGGGGCTGGCTTTGTACTACTGCCATTTTGTACATAGCCTCATTGACATCACTGCAGTGCTCCATAGGTGGTGTTTAGGTGGTCAAATGGACATTTGAGAACCACCGGGCCACCTTAATCAGGGAGTTCTCAAACTCCCTGTGCCCTGCACCTCATTTGTGGTAAACACTGATGCCAGTAATTTGGGCATTGGAGCTGTCCTGTCACAGGATGGTATGCATGGACCATGCTTCATTAACATGTCTAATGTGATTCCAGAAGGGCAGATTGGCAGGTGGATTGCTAAGATGCTGTTTTTTCCATTTTCCCATACAACACAGAGCTGGGAAGCTGCACCCTAATACTGAAGCTTTGTCATGGTAGCTATGCATGGAGGTGTATGGCTGGCATTGCAATCATTTGGAAGCAGCACAGTTCCATGGTACCACGACAGATCAGGTACTATTTGGGTGGTAGATCAATCTCAGCGCTGCAGTGACGCTGACATTGTGATGGTGTGTTAGTGTGTGTTTTACTGGTACGATTTGATCAGACACAGCAGTGCTGCTGGAGTTTTTAAAAATTGTGCCTTCTCACTGTCTACTCTAGTAGACACATCTACAATATTGCTCCGTCTTGTAGATGTAAAGTCAGAAACAGTAACTCCTCTGTTGTTGCACAGTTTGTGTTAGTCATCCTCTAATCCTTCATCAGTGCTCACAGAATGCTGCCTACAGGGCAGAGGTAGCTGGATTTTGGTTGGTGGACTATTTTCAGTCCAGCAGTGACACCAAGGTGTTTAAAAACTCCAGCAGCATTGCTGTGTCTGATCAAATTGTACCAGGGCAACACACACTAACACACCAAACCATGTCAGTGTCACTGCAGTGCTGAGAATGATTCACAACCATAAATACTACCTGATCTGTGGTATACCTGTGGGGGTCCTGACTATTAGATAACTATTAGATAGTAAAGGGGAATAACACAGTATGTAAAGAAACAGATGGACTACAGTCTGTAATTTTAAAACTACAAAGTGCTTCTATATGGTAAGTGGAACTGATCAAATGGACAATGAGTGCAGAAACAAGGAGGTGTATCCAATGAAGTGACCGGTGAGTGTATATAATTTCATATATAAAGCCTAAGCAAAGCACAACAAACAGGCCTCAATCTATAGGAAAATGAACCCTTTAGAATTTTCTGTATTTCTGCATGAATATGACCTAAAACATCATCAGATTTTCACACGTTAAAAGTAGATAAAGAGAACCCAGTTAAAAAATGAGACAAAAATATTATACTTGGTCATTTATTTATTGAGGAAAATGATCCAATATTACATATTAGTGAGTGGCAAAAGTATGTGAACCTTTGCTTTCAGTATCTGGTGTGACCCCCCTGTGCAGCAATAACTGCTACTAAACGTTTCCTGTAACTGTTGATCAGTCCTGCACACCGGCTTGGAGGAATTTTAGCCCTTCCTTTCCGTACCAGAAACAGTTTCAATTTTCAAACTCTTGGATTGTTTGGTGGGTTTCCTCACATTAACTGCTCACTTCAGGTCCTTCCACAACATTTCCATTGGATTAAGGTCAGGACTTCAACTTGGCCTTTCCAAAACATTACCTTTATTCTTCTTTAACCATTCTTTGGTAGAACGACTTGTGTGCTTAGGGTCGTTGTCTTGCTGCATGACCCACCTTCTCTTTAAGATTCAGTTCATGGACAGATGTCCTGACATTTTCCTTTAGAATTCTCTGATATGATTCAGAATTCATTGTTCCATCAATGATGGCAGATGGCCCAGATGCAGTAAAACAGGCCCAAACCATGATACTACCACCACCATGTTTCACAGATGGGATAAGGTTCTTATGCTGGAATGCAGTGTTTTCCTTTCTCCAAACATGACTCTTTTCTTTTAAACCAAAAATATCTATTTTGGTTTCATCCGTCCACAAAACATTCTTCCAATAGCCTTCTGGCTTGTCCACCTGAATTTTAGCAACTGCAGACCAGCTGCAATGTTCTTTTTGGAGAGCATTGGCTTTCTCCTTGCAACCCTGCCATTGTGGTTCAGTGTTTTTCTGATAGTGGACTCATGAACATTAACATTAGCCAATGTGAGAGAGTCCTTCAGTTGCTTAGAAGTTACCCTGGGGTCATTTGCTCTTGGAGTGATCTTTGTTGGTCAACCACTCCTGGGGAGGGTAACAATGGTCTTGAATTTCCTCCATTTGTACACAATCTGTCTGACTGTGGATTGGTGGAGTCCAAACTCTTTAGAGATGGTTTTGTAACCTCTTCCAGACCTCAGAAATCTCCTTTGTTCGTGACATGATACACTTCCACAAACACGTGTTTTGAAGAGCAGACTTGAAAATCTGATGATGTTTTAGGTCATGTTTATGCAGAAATATAGACAATTCTAAAGGGTTCACAAACTTTCAAACATCACTGTAGGCATCCCAGTGTAGAGCTTAAAACATCATCAGCTATGGTCAATGACATACTTAAAAGGCAGCCAGTATAAATTAATAAAAGCATTGCAATACGGTCTGACAGTATACCTGGGTGGGATGTGAGCTATTGTGTTCTGAACTCACTAGAATCTTGTTTGTTTGTTTATTTGGTTTATTTAATGTTGCTTTCAGCATCAATTAGCGACAGACACAACATTACATTAACACAAAGTTACAGCAAACTAGTCATATACAGTATATGTGTAACGGCGGTGGTGGTCAGGAGACAAACGCAGGCAGTAGAGAGAGAGACTGGAGACTGAGCTGCAGTTAAACAATCGCTTGGTTTTATTTTCACAAGATCAGAGGGAGCTATGGAAACGAGGTAGGAACCTTGTTGTGTAGCGGCGTGAATGTGAATGAGTGGTGGTATATGTATGGTGAGATGAGGTGGGCTGACTGACGGATCTGTGAGGCAGGGTGTGCAATTCGTGAGGGGGAAACTGGTGAGGAGGACGAGCGTGGGTAGGTAGGATCTGGGCGTGTGTCGGGAGCGGTTGCTGGTAGGGGGGGCGACAGTACCCCCCCTCGAAGGAAATGGAGAGAAACAGCGAGGGGGGGAGGAGGGAGAAGGACGGGGAGGGAGGAGAAGGAGGAGCACGGATCTGAGGGGGGGACGGGGGGGGGGGCCGCGGGGGGGGGCCGGGGGGCCGGGCCGGGTCGGGCCCGTTTGCGGGGCGTGGGAACTCCTGATGAAGGAAGAGGGATCCCAGACAATGTCCTTGGGGCCTCCCACCAAGCAGTTTTTCCTTCGGGGAACCGTAGCCCTCCACTTCCACCAGAGGTTATATTTGAAGGACGTTACCTCGTCGGCGGGAGAGAACCAGGAGGGCGGGGGACCGTGGATGTGTTCTGACGGGGGGCCGGGCGAGCGGGAGGCTGTGCTTTGCTTGCAGGGGAGAGGAAACCTCCGCTAGGGAAAAACGACCCGGGACCAGGGTTTCAGCAGCGGGAGGACATGGAACGAGGTGAAAGGAGACGTGCATGGTGAGAAGGCAGTTGGCACAACGGTTATACGTGACATCCGTGACCGCGGTTTACGAACTTGTTAAGGACCAGGAAAAAAAAACGTTTTGGAGGAAATGGGAACTTCCCTGGATTGCTGCGCAAGTTCCTCGGGGGCCGATAGCCAGACCACGGTTTTCCCTGGTTGGAAAAAGCCGGCGAGAAGCCGAGCGCGGTTGGCCGGTCCGCATTGGTCTCTTTGTACCGAACGGGATGGCCTTGTCGGGATCTTGAGGTGGAACCTTGGACCACCAGGAGTCTTCGCTGCGGAAACGGGAAAAACCAAGTCGTCCACTGCAGGGGCATCCGAGGGCCGTAGGAATTCCCACGGCAACAAAGGGAGGGTTGGAAAAGCCTAGGCACGCATTGGAACGGTGGGGTCCAGTGGAGGAAATGGCGGAGGGGAGGGTTCTGGGCGATGCTTCCGGGCCCACGGAAGGGAACTGGGGACCAGTCGTTGGGGGATTGTGCATACCAGTAGCAACCTGAGGGGAATTTTTTTGAGGTTCTTGATTCGAGGAGGGCCGGGCAAAATTGGACCGTTTAGTCTGAGGGTGAGATAGCCCGAGGAAAAAAAGGTGGAACCGTTGGCGGCCAAGCTGTTTTTTTGCACGAAACGGCGGGGGCCCGCAAGGGAACTGCAGAAGTGGAACTTGAGGCCCCCGATTCCGAGGAGGATGTCCTCCGGGATTGCCGCAAGGGTAGAAGTTTCCGGAAAGGACGTGTTCAAAAAAAAGGCACTCCGCTGGTCTGGAAGTGCAAGTGGCGATCTTCGGCAAAAGGCGGGATTTTTTTGATTATTTTTTATGGATGAGATTATATTTTTTGTTATATTTATTTTTTTTTGAATTTTTTTTTTTTTTTTTTTATATTTTTTTGGATGTTGTTTTAAAGCGAACGGCAACGGGAAAAAAAGGAGAAAAGCGGGGGTCGAGGACGGACGGAGGACGGCTGTGAATCCCTTGGGAGAAGGGGATGATCCGTGACGAAAATCGAGGAGCTGAAGTGGGGACCAAGGTCTTTGCGGGCACGGGGGGAGAGGGAGCGGGTGGAGGCAGGGGGCCAGACGGAAAGAGTGCGAGGGGTCTTGGGCCTTGGCAGCCGGCCACGTGGGGTTGCAGGAGGACACGAAAAGCGATTGCACGTCCCTGCGCATTGTTTCTCCAACCAGTAAGTGTGATGGCCAAGGGGGGGGGGGGGTGAAGGAAGTTGGTAGGGGTCCGAGTCTCCCCAAGGGGGATGGCCCGAACAACAGGAGACAGGGGGCCCCAGCGTGAGGGGGAGCTGGGAGGTTCACGGAAAGTCCGCGGGCACGAAACTTCTTGGCCCTTGTGGGGCACTTTGACGGAGCGCGTGTCGGGAGAGTCTTTCATTCCAGTTCACGGTCAAGGGTCCCATTGGATCGCGGCCGGGATGGTTTGCACGGAGGCGGGGGGAGGAAGAATGGTTGGTGGGTTTCTTCGGGAGATCGGCTGGGTCTGGGTCGAGGCTGGATGTCCAGAGCATCCGGCCTTTGCGTGTTCTTAGAGCCTGGGCGAAAAAAAGTGATGGTTGAAATGGCGAAAAGCGGAGGAAAAAAAAAAAAAAAAAAAAAAAAAAAAAAAAAAAAAAAAAAAAAAAAATGCAAAAAAAAAAAAAAAACAAAAAAAAAAAAAAAAAAAAAAAAAAAAAAAAAGGAGACCAGGCGGGGCCTTTGCTTGACGAGCGTTGAGGCCGGCTCGGCCGAACGGAGGTACTCAAGTTTTTGTTGATCCGGTAAGGACCGTTTAAAGGGTGTTTGGATTCCCTCGAGGGCAGTGGCCGCCATTCCTCCAGGGCCCAAGGCTTGATTGGCCAGCAGCTTCGCGGTCGGCCCACATCGTAGTAAGTTGCGGTTTCCGCTGGGTGTGGAGTTTTGTGCGGTGAAAAAGGAAAAAGAAAAGAATGCCCACCGGGTAGCCAGCTTGGGGGGGGCACGCCCGAGCGTTTGTGAAGGGAGGGACGGGCACCTAACCCTACCGAACGAATGGCGTCGGACTCCAAGATGGAAAGGGCCGTTCGGATCGGGGGTGGTCCCAGGACACCAGGAAGGGGGGGGGGCCCCCCTAGCACAAATGCGGACTTGGGAGGTGAAAGCGGAAAGGCCCCCCCTGCTCAGCCATCAAAGAGGTCATTTTTTTTTTTTTGCGAGAGGAGGCGGGGGGCTGCCACGCAAGGAGAGCGGTGGAGGGGGTTTGCCCAACCGTTGCGCTGATTTGGAAATTCCCGGATTTTTTTTTTTTTTTTTTTTTTATATTTTTAATTTGTTTTATTGTATTTTTTTTTTAATTTTTTGTTTTTAAAATTTTTGTTTTTTTTTTTTTTTTTTTTTTTTATTTTTTTTTGTTTAAAGCGGGACGTTTATTTAAGAAATAAAAGAGAAAAAGGAATTAAAGGAATAGAATTAGAAATTTGGGCGGAAACCCGGAGGGAAAGGGAGAAACGCTGCAACTGCTTGGATTAGAACTCCGGCGAAGGCCAGTCGAGGACGGCGCGAGGGAGAGAGTTTCGGGGCTTTTGTCCATGGGCCCACCCGGAGGGAGAGGAGGGAGGGAGATAAACATACCCCAAAATACGCAACCGACTGGGTGTGGAGGAAGGCGGGCCACTTCTAGCCTGACTCGGGGAAGACGGTGATTAAGGTGATGGAAGCGGAAGTCTTCTTCTAGCCCACCTGGGCGGACATGTGCTATGTGGGGGTTATAGGCGAGAAAAGTTCAGGCGAGGAGTACACCAGGAATGTCGGGTCCCAGGTGGTAATACCGTTCACCAAACCGGCCGAGCATTTTTCTCGGCGAGTGACGTCATTGATAAAATGCCTGGGAAGCAAGAAGGGAGGGAGCATTCGGCCAGTCGAAAGGGGCATGACCCAAGATTACTCGTGAAATGGGCTGTTGCTGGTGCTGAAACGCGGTCTTCATTCATCTCCCCTTCCCTGGGACACGGGGAACCAGGGGTTGTATGCGTTGCGGAGATGGAGATTCCAATTTTGGTGAACCAGCGGGGCGAGCTGCGAAAGATGCATCAAGGGGGGCTTGATGGTACCAAGAGGGAGTGGGGTAGGGCCGTAGCTGCGGAAAGAGATGCGATTGAGTCCTCTGTAGGTCGATAAACAGGGTCGGAGGCCCCCCCCCGTCCATTTTGGGCCCCACAAAGAAGAATTCCGCCGAAACAGGCGCGAAACAGGAAGGAGGTGGGACGGTCAGATGAACCCCCAAGTCCAGGATACTCCTTGATTGTAATCTGACATGGGGGCCCGTTCTTGGGCCGCGGAGAGAGAGTTAACAATTCGGGCCTTTTGGGCAGTGGGGGCGGTCCGGGGATGAAGGGTCGAATGGCGCAGTTCGTAGGGACGGGATGCGGGAGGAACAAAGGAGGGGGAGGGGACCGCGAAATCTCTGGCGGAAAGATGGTTGATAAGTCCTGTTACTGCTTTCAGGGCACGGTTGTCCGGGAGAGGGATGGGAATCCGCCCTAGAAGGCGGGACGACGTGTGTGAATTCGTAGTTAGAGGTGGGAAACGGCGGGCAGAGGCCCAGTTTGTCATGAACAACCACGGGGGCGAGGGACCCAGCGGACGATAATTTTTCTTTGTTCTCGCGGGCGGGACAAGAGATAAGAACGGGGGTTGGTCGTTGAAGGCGAAAGGCCAGGGAAAAGCCCCAGGGGATGATAGGATAGTGCGAGAGACTTGTACCGGGGGCAGGGGCGAGATGTGATTCCTGGTGGGTGGCGGCTGCTAGTAACCCCAGACAGAGAGGAAGCAAAGTGACCAGAGAGGGAAGCAGCAGGGTTGATGCGGGGTGAAGCCAGGCCCGGGGCCTCCCTAGTGGGGGCAAATCCGTCGGGCCCCGCCGTGTGATCCTGCGTTCGGTCCTAAAAGCGCCCAGCAGGAAGGCAGGGGATCTTTCCAATTCCGTGGACAAGGCGTCTCCGACGATTGGAAGTTTCCCCTGGGGCCGCCCGGACCTAAAAGTCGATCAGGGGCTGTAAAATAGACACGCGGTGGTGAACGGGAGAGCCGCAAAAAAGAAAGGCACCGGTTAAGATGGAAGAGGCGGTATTAAGGAATGGTTTCGACTCACCAGGGGGCGGGGGGCGTGGGTGTGTGTGGGTCCCTGGGCCCGCGGGTGGTCGATCGGCCGGGGGCGGGTCACAGGGCGGGAACGGGGTCGGTTGTCGGTCCGAAGCCGCAATTAACAGCATTAGTCCTAGGCGAAAGCGGCGGACGCCGTTTCCTAGGCTGAGTGAAAGTGGAGCGCGGGAACCGATCTCCCATTGGGGGATCAGCCGGGGGAGGTGGAGGGGTTTCACGGGGGCCACCCCATGGGGGGATGGCTTCTGGAGGGCCCCCGTCCGGACGAGAAGATAAGAAAAACAGAGGGGCTGGCACGCGGGGACGAGGGGAGCTGGTCCTTCCCAGACGGATGGTGGGAGGGTGATTTAAGGTCCTCCAGGGGGGACAGGTCGGAGGTCGCGTCTGCCTGCTAGTTCCAAACTGGGAAGATCGGGGCGCAAAGGCACCTTGGCGAATGCGGTGAGGAGGGGGCTGCTGGGGTGTGTTCATCCACTTTTAAGCCGCCAGGGGTGCGGAATGAACGGCGGTGTTTAGTCGGCTGCTGAGGCGACGGCCTTGCTGCCGCCCCAGGAGTGAACAGGAGTGAACAAAAGACCCTCACCGGCGGGACCTTCCCTCACGGGGGATGCTGAAAAAACACGGGCGCGGGAAGTTGTCCATTGTCAGGAACTTCGCCGTAGTCCCTCTTGCTTCTTAGCCTTGTTGAGACCATGAATGGCCGGTTGGACCAAATCCAAATGCTTCCGGTTCCCAGAGAGGGGGGACCACTATCAAGGCGATAATTCGGGAGGCATCGGATCCGGTGGTTGGGGCCTGGGTTTGAAAACAACAATTAACACTGCAAAAAATGAAAACCCTCAACACAACGGTCCGGGGTCCGCCGGGTCATATTTTTAACCACGGGGCCAGGGACCCGCACAGGGCGCGAAGGGCCAGCCGCAGGGGCGGGGCGATTTTGTAGGCAAGTGATGTTCCCGTGGGGAGGACTGGGAGGAAAGTGGGAACGGAGGCGGGGTTTTATAGCTCCGCGGCGGCAGGGCGGGCCGTTCAGCTGAGCGACACGCTGGGGGCGGAGCTCTTCGAACGAGGGAACCAGAGAGGCTTGGCGCGGAGCCGTTGATGGTCCGCCAGTAAATAAAAGAAGGACCACCCGCCCGGGCGGCACTTCCTGGATTGAGGGGAAGCGGAGTTTCTTCCGATCCTGCTTCTTGCTGGGAGCCGCGAGGGGTTTTGGGGCTGAGATTTACGGCCGCGGTCTTCCATGTTTTCCGGCTTAACACAAAAACTGTAACGGCTGGGGTGGTGGGTTTCAGGAGCAAACGCAGGGCAAAAGAAGTAATTTAGAGAAGAGAGACTGGAAACTGAGGGCTTGCAGTTTAAACAAATCGCTTTCTTCTTGGTTTTTATTTTTAATTTCACCAAAGATCGAGGGGGGGTAGGCTATGGAAAAACGAGGTAGGAAACCTTGTTGTTTTGTAAGCGGGCTGTGAATTGTGAGGTGAATGTTGAATGAGTTGGGTGGTGGTATATGTATGGTGAGATGAGGTGGGCTGACGATGTGAGCAGGTGTGTGCAATTAGTAGACTGGTGAGGACGAGCGTGGTAGATGGCGTGTGTCGGGAGCGGTGCTGGTAGGGGGCGTGACAATATGACTGCTTTATATGCCTGTCTATATACAGTATATATATACGGCGAGATACTATGTCATCTGAGTAACCAAGTTGTTCTGTGCTACTATACTACTGTGCTGCCAGTACATTATGGTATGGTATAAATGGCACTTTATATGGTTGTACAGTATTTCACAATCACTACAATAAAAATCTTGGTTTAACCTTGTAAATTTGCCCTAAATTCAGTAAATCTAATAAATGTTTGTTTGTGCATGCGTAATTGTGAAGATTTCACTTACTGCATTTTAAATTGATTCTAGAGACTATTAATATGGTTGGCTATAGTGATTCCTGACAAACAATAGCAGAAACACCAAACAGACCTAAAAACTCAGAGCTATGAAATCCCCATTACGGAATGCTGTTGTGTGGGCAGTAACAGGAGCTACTTCCTCAAATCTACTGACAACAGTGGTACACTTTGATTGAAAAAAGGAACAAGACTCTTTTGGAACTTCACTTTGGTTAACCCTAATATATATGACACTCTTCTGCTAGTACAATGCATAATCTCCAGAGGAAAAATTCCCATGCGTTGCTTGATTTTGTACTTTTGTAGCTAAACACACTGTCTGTAGACCAAAAGATTTCAATCTTCTTTCCTCAAAGTCAAAAATATGTATGTGTTTGAACAGATTCTATGGTTAAATGGTAATGTACTATGGTAGAATTTGGATGGTTAAATCTGGTCAGGAGCAAAAAACAATTTAACGTATTATACTCCAAGACAAAACTCCTCAATATCTTCATTAACTAGCAAATGACAAAATGCAGAAGCTCTAATGTCAAAATGTCTTTGAGGATATTTAAAGCTTTTTTCAGTTCAGGCAGTGTTAAATGAGCATCAAACAACAAATGTATGTGAAATACGAATTTGGTATTGAAATATGGACTGCAACCATTTAAAAATATGAACATGCATCAGTAATAAATCAATGACAAGTTTTAAATCAGAGCAGGATTGGTTGCTCTGAAATGACAGGACTAAAAGTGAAATACAGTTACTCATAGGCTGCATCCTTCTGAACTGATGACAACCAGGAACTCCTGTGTAAAGAGTCAGTCAGGGGCAATAAAGTACAGCCCTTCAGACACTTTTCTCACCATTTCACTTTTATTTCATTCTGTATTCATAATCAAGAAAAATACTTTTATTTGGAAAAGGATAAATACATTGTCGAGTCAACTTACGCTCTGTATGTAACTGAAAAACAGAAGTAAACTGTTTAAGGAGATTTTACAATACAGAATGGAGGGTTGTGTCATTTCATCAGTAAGTATACTCTTTTAATTTAAATATTATAGCTGAAACATCTAGACAGAGTTTACTTACATGTATTTACGTTACTTCTTTTTATCACAGTAGTTGTACTTCAGGATGTTCTTTTCATCCTTGTATTGTCTTTGTATATTAAGTAGTTCATAAAGTACAACCCAATTTTGGTTGTTGTATTTGTAATACTGAATGTCTCTAAATGTTTTTAGCCCTTACTGTATTTGGTTAATAAACATAGTTTTCTCGACAAATAACACAAAACATGACAAAAACACACTGTTTCTACTTTCTCAATAGTCATCAGAAGAAATAGTTGCGTATGATCAAGTTTTCCGATCGCCGTATGACTTTTATCCATATATTCCTCCTGATGCAGATGGTCATATGGGTAAGTTATGAAAAATTGTACAATCTTTATATGTGTGTTTTATTATGCTTTCTGTTAATTACTTTAGACGGTGGCTTCACACATACTTCATAAATTGCTGTTGTTTATAAGATCCTGATTGAATTTAACACAAGTACATGCTGGCAAATGATGCCACAAGCTTATAACCATAATATAACCTACATAAAACCATATAATAAGTAAAATGTTATGTTATGTAAGTGATTAAACTGCTTCCTAATAAACATTAAGTATGCTCAAGTGAAGTATACTGAACTGATAAACACATATTCCTTTGTTTTACAGTGCTTCAAAACAATATTTGTTGATTATCTTTTGAATCTTCCATTTATGGAACATATTAGACTTGGTACTGAATACCCTTCCTGATGCAACCCACCCTGTTTGTCGGGGTTTGGGAACAGCACTAACAGCATACTGTGCACAAACAGCGGCTGGATTTTTAAAACATTATATTTATACAGTTTTATTCTATTTATTTATGTGTTTGTGAAAATAAGAAATACATTACATTACATTTACAGCATTTAGCAGACACCCTTATTCAGAGCGACTTACAATTGATACAATCTTACAATCCAAGCAATTGTGGGTTAAGGGCCTTGCTCAAGGACCCAACAGTGGCAGCTTGGCAAAGGTGGGATTTGAACCCTGGACCTTCTGGTCCATAGTCCAGTACCTTAACCGCTAGGCTACCACAGGCCCATAGAAAATCCCGTAGTATTAATGATGTTTAAAGTGGAACACTTTCCGTAGGAATCTTAGAGTTATAAGGTTCCACACTGAACTTTTAAAAGTTTTCCCAAATGGAAATTAGTGTGCTTTAGGATGTTACTGTTTTCCCCCCTTTACCAAGATTGTAAATGTTATTGCTCAGCAGCTGAGCTTCATCTATTGGAAAGTTTTGTTCTGGATTACATATTTAAATACATTGTACACACGCTACCTAGGCAACAAGCTAACTGTAATGATTAATGAAATAATATATATGATTAAAAATAATAGTAGTAAAATAAAACAAATGTAGAAACTCTTGTGTTGTGTAAAACATAACTCAAGTGGCCAACTTAATTTTGCTTACCACCCTAAAAGGTCAGATAAACGTTTCAACTCCGAAGTCTGGGTCCTTGCTAATCCATCTGCAACTGGACACAGTGATCACAGCTCTTCTATACAATGACTCTGAACATAATTGCGTTTCAGTCTTATTGGGTTCTAATCCTTGCAGACTCAATGAACATGGAGAAAAACAGCCATTCATTAACAACCATGTAATATGCAACACACTTCCGTGCAACTGCATCTGTCTAGTTGTGGTAAGTCAAAGTGAAGGGACTTGTGTTGTAACATGAAAGACATTTGGCAACTCAGAAATGACTTAACCTCTTGATTGACTTGTCAGCATTATAACACACAAGTTTTTACCTTGATTTACTCTTACTAGACAGAAATGTATAGTGTTACACTGTAAAAGGTTAGCTGTTTTGATACTGTTACTCATATTATTCCTATATACACTCATTGACAAAAAATGTACCAAGATGGAGTTGATGGGATCAAATGAAACCTTAGATGTGTGAATGTAATGATAATATATGTACATGATTACTATATTATTGTGAAAGCATAAGTCTATTGGGGAAAACTGTACAATTGAAAGGAGGCTCTAGTTACCCTGTTAGGCCTCTAGCCTGCATACAAGATGAGATACGGTTGGGCATGGAAGCATACAGGTTCTGTATGGGTTCCTGTGGCACATATGCCCACAGATCTTGCAGCTGGGCCTGTAGATCCTGCACTCTCGGAGGTTGCCATAGGTGGGATTCCAGCTGGAACCATAAATGCTTGATTTTTGATAAAGCTGGCAACCGGGAAGGCCAAGAAAGTGTTGCAATCTGGTGGAGTTATTCCTGGAAAGCCCTTGCTGTGTGTGCTGAAAAATGCCAGTTGGTTAATCTCTGCCATGAAAGGGAACACAAGTGGCCACAGGATGTCCTGCAGATATTGCTGAGTTGTTAGTGTCCCTTGTATCACTACTAGGCTCCCCAGATCATCACACCAGCAGTTGGGTCAGTGTGTCACTCCAGAGCAAACATAATTGCATGCTACGTTTTGCAGCAATCTGATACTTCTATCTGGGTGCGGTTTTTTTTTCTTTCAATTAGCATATAAACAATTAAAAATATAGATATTCCTTTATACACAAATGCCTATCTTGTATTGCTCATTTTTATTTTGAGTTATCTGTGTTCAATTTTAACTGTTTTACCTGAGACACCAACCCAACTAACCCAGTGTATAAGTACAAACCTAATAAGGTACATGTGCACTATTGTTTTTTCTAGACTTAAAACGAATCCATTTATCTACTTTAGATAGTGGATGGGACTACCACACTGATAGTACTCAACAAAGTGAGCTGGAGGTCGCTTCAAGTAGTCACTTTGCTGAGCTGCACCCTGCACCTTATTACTATGGGGATGTGGAGTCCTATCCCCAACCTCTGGACTCAGGCTTGGGTGCATTCGTGCCTGTGGTTGCACCTCAGGTTAGTTCACTCTCAGATACTAAAGAACAAATGTGAGCTTTTGCCTTTATCAGACAATATTAGGTAGTAATAATAATGGTAATACACTGGCAGTCATAAGGAACTGCTCAGATACAGTATGTAATATTCTGACATTCATGAACACTTTGAAGGTACCACAAAAATAATTTTTATATGTTTGTTCGGCAGTTGTGTGGTTGTCAGCTGGTTAGAAGTGTGACTTCCAGGGTCTTTGTACAAGTTGCATAGAAATGATTCACCGTGTTCCTTTGTTATAAAATAATTGCCAAATTGATCAAGATATAGCTCCAAAATGGTCATTACATGAAGCATTCATTAACCAGCATTGCTAGCACTGATTTGTAACTGGAGATAAGCAGAAGGAAGACGTGATATATTGGCCAAGGATAAGCCTAGAAAGCCTTTTGTCAGCAGAAGGATGATCTTTACAATGAGAAGTCACAGAAGTGTGACAGGAATTCTGAAGAACTACAGACAGAGTGGGTCAGTGAAGGACAAAATTATTCCTGGAAAAAAGAGAAAGAGTTCTACAAGAGAGGAAGCATGAAGCAGGCCATCTTGGCATGAGGAGGTCACCAAGGCTAGAGTAGGACCAAGAAAATACTGATGGGAGAATTATAACCAATGCAGTGTTGTTCTTTTTTTTCCCACCTATTTTTGTTTTATATTATTCATTGTGGGAAAAAACTGTTTAGTCTATAAATTATTTTTGGTCTGTGCTACAGTGCGTACTTAACAGATTACTAATTTGTTTTAGTACTCCTTTTCAAACTTAATGATGTACACCTCTGTTGCTACTAAAGGCTTAAAAAATTTGGGTGTTAAATTAAGATTGTGTACATAATTAAAAACTGGTCAATATATGGTACTGGTATTTATATAGGCCAATAAGGTTTTACTCATTTTTAATACAGAGAGCCATGGAAAACTGTTATTTGTTGGCAAATTGTTTAAGTATCTTCTTGCTTTCATAAATTAGGCCTGTAGTGTATGTGTATAGAAAGATGGTTGTTTGTTTATTTGTTTATTTCATGTCACATTAGCTTCAATATTTACTCATGACAGGAGCAAGGTTACATCGGTACTAGTCATTCACATTCATAGTGGGTCAATTTCGAGTAACCAATTAACCCAACGCACATCATGGGAATGTGGTTGAAACTGGAGTATTTGGAGTAAACCCATGTGGACACGGGGAGGACATGCAAAGTCCACATAGACGGAGGCCACTATGCCACCTGATGCATAAAAATATGAATAAATATGGAATTACATTTAAATTGGTTTATTTAAAATTTGCTTAAATTGCCTGCTCATTTACAGGTAGTTAAAAAAATCATTTTTGTACTTGCGTAATCCAATTCAGGGTCGGGAAGTAGGAGCCTAACTTATAGCACAGGGTGCTAGGCAGTAATCAACCCTAGACTGGCAACCAATCCATCAAAGGCCACACACACACACACACACACACACACACACACACACACAAACAGAGACATTTTAGAGAGACCAATTAACCTAAAACATGTCTTTGGAAGTTGGGAGGAAACCAAAGTATATGGAGAAAACCCACAGTGAAACAGGGAGAACATGGGAATCCAGCTGGGAATCTCTGGAGCTGTGAGGTAGCAGTGATAGTGTGTTTGTTTGTGTATTTGGTATGTTTAATGTCGCTATCAGCATCAGTGGTTATTTCAGCAACACAGACAAGGTTACGTCTATACTCGAGGTTACATCAAGACTAGTCATACAGTGGTGCTTGAAAACTGGTGAACCCTTTAGAATTTTTTGTATTTCTGCATAAATATGACCTAAAACATCATCAGATTCTCACACAAGTCCTGAAAGTAGATAAAGAGAACAAAGTTAAACAAATGAGACAAAAATATTATACTTGGTTATTTATTTATTGAGGAAAATTTATTTTATTGAGGAAATATTATACTTGGTTTTATTTATTTATTGAGGAAAATGATCCAGTATTACATATTTTCAGTGAGTGTCAAAAGTCTGTGAACCTTTGCTTTCAGGATCTGGTGTGCCCCCCTGTGCAGCAATAACTTGCAAACTAAATGTTTCCTGTAAACTGCTGATCAGTGACTGTTCCTCACACCATACCGGCTTGGAGGAATTTTAGCCCCATTCCTCCATACAGAACAGCTTCGCTCTGGGATGTTGGTGGGTTTCCTGTTCCTCCACATTAGCTGCTCACTTCAGGTCCTTCCCCCCCCCCCACATTTCTATTGGATTACAGGTTAAGTTCCCGGACTTTGACTTGGCCCATTCCAAAACATTAACTTTATTATTCTTTTTAACCATTCTTTGGTAGAAACCGGGCTTGTGTGTTCTTTAGGCTCGTTGTCTTGCTGCATGATCCACCTTCTCTTGAGATTCAGTTCATGGACAGATGTCCTGACATTTCACTTTGAGAAATTATTCTGATCGTATAATTCAGAATTCCATTGTTCCATCAATGGCCCAGATGCAGTAAACACCGGCCCCACAAACCATTGATACTTACCACCACCATTTTTCACAGATGGGATAAGGGCCTTATGCTGGAATGCAGTGTTTTCCTTTCTCCAAACAATATACGCTTTTCTTTTTAAACAAAAAAGTTTCTATTTTGATCTCATCCATCCACAAAACATTCTTCACACAGTAGCCTTTTCTGGCTTGTCCACGTGATCTTTAGCAAATTGCAGCCCCACAGACAGCAGCAATGTTCTCTTTTTGAGAGCAGTGGCTTTCTCCTTGCAACCTTACCCTGCCATGCCACACCATTTTGTTCAGTGTTTCTTCTGATTGGTGGGACTCTTTGAACATTAACCCTTAGCCCCATTTGAGAGAGGCCTTCCCATTTGGCTTAGCCAAGCTACACTCTGGGAGCCTTGTGACCTCACACAACTATTATTACACCTTGCTCTTGGAGTGATCTTTGTTGGTTGGTCGACCACTCCTGGGGAGGGTAACAACAGTCTTGAATTTCCTCCTCCATTTGTACCAATCTGTCTGACTGTGGATTGGTCTTTGTTGGCTCGACACATCCCTTCCTGGGCCGCATGTGTGTTCCCCCTTTGGTAACAAAACCCCCCCTCTCACGTCTTGAATTTGTCCACACCCCCCTTTTTTTTTACGTCATCCAACAATTCTGGTTCTGGAACTGCTGGTTGTGGTATCCACGTCACACCAATGGCCCCAAACGCTTTAGAGATGATTTTGTAACCTTTTCCAGCCTGATGAGCATCAACAGCTCTTTTTCTGAGATCCTCAGAAATCTCCTTTGCACATGCCATGATACACTTCCACAAACATGTGTTGTGAAGAGCAGACTTTGATAGATCCCTGGTCTTTAAATAAAACACTAGGCCCACTCACACCTGATTGTCATCCCATTGATTGAAAACACCTGACTCTAATTTCACCTTCA
This sequence comes from Ancistrus triradiatus, assembly GCA_025084515.1. Classification (NCBI taxonomy): domain Eukaryota; kingdom Metazoa; phylum Chordata; class Actinopteri; order Siluriformes; family Loricariidae; genus Ancistrus; species Ancistrus triradiatus. The sequence goes on from JAJAGP010000023.1 coordinate 110,085, forward strand.
AATTAATTGCTAATCCTAGAGGTTCACATACTTTTGCCACTCACTAATATGTAATATTGGATCATTTTCCTCTATAAATAAATGACCAAGTATAATATTTTTGTCTCATTTGTTTAACTGGGTTCTCTATCTACTTTTAGGACTTGTGTGAAAATCTGATGATGTTTTAGGTCATATTTATGCAGAAATATGGAAAATTCTAAAGGATTTACAAACTTTCAAGCACCAGTGTACATATACACTCACTCAAGTCGATGCCAATTTAGCGTTATCAATTAACCTAACACACACTTCTTTGAGAGGAAATCAGAGCAGACATGAGGAAGACATGGAGACTCCTCACAGAAAGGACCCAGGCCACTCCACGCTGAGGTTGAGCCTAGGACCTTCCCACTGTGCCACCGTGCCACCCAGTAACAGTGCTAAGCACTTGTGCCACTGTGCTGTCAGTTAAATAAAGCTGTAAATTAAAATGTTCTGCACAATTGTAACTACACATTCATCACAAGATAAATGAATTGCACACTGAGCACAACATACCACAAGGGTTTAACTAAAATGCTGTTTAGCTAAATGAGCCATTGAGAAGAGTGTGAGGAAACATGACAGGTTTTAGAGATGAGCACGAGGCAGGATGTGACAGGAGGCCATCTGTACAGAGAAACACTGAAACTCTGAAAGCACTCACTTGACTGATTGCTCAATGCTGGGTTTTCCTGAGGACTGCGACTACCCTCATGGCTCAATCAGGGACAAAGACAGCTCAATCATACAGCCTCACACACATACACACACAGCAAGACAAGTTTAGGTAACGGAAAAGAAAATAGGTATAATTAATTCAAGCTTTTGTTCTTTTGTTACATTTTATTTATATTCTTTATTTATTTTAACGTTTTTGTCTGTTAACTGATTAAACTAAACCACGTTACTTATTTATATTGGATGTAGAAAGTGTTTTTATAGAACATGGTTATGTAACTAATATAATTTTTTTTAAAGGTTAAATGTCCTTCAAGGTTTATTTTCCTGGTCAGGGTTGCAGGGGTTCTGACACCTATCCCTGAAAAGCAGAGGACGCAGGCATAAGTGCTCCACAGACGTGATGCCAGTCTTTCAGAGGGTTGGCAGGGGTCACCACTGCAGTGCTGGGGGATGTTCCTCCAGCTGGCCCAGCCTCCCTCAGACACAGACAACTGTGGCTGCATATGGTGCCTGACTTGTTCGGAAGGCACCACCGGGACTTAAACCCGAGTCACTGTGATGGTGGGCTACTGCCTACCTAATACAAGTTTTTAAAAGCAGATTATATATTCTATTAGTCTTGACCAGAAACTTTCTTCTGTTATAGAGACAAGTAAAAATTGGTTTGGGTATATTTTTATATTTCTTTATATTCTTTAAGTTTGGTGGTAAAAGTGAGCGGCTGGAGAAGGCAATGTCTGATGGACTGGGATTGAATCCCAGATGGTACTTGCAAAGTGAAGGTCATTTGGTGCATTTACAGAACCCTGTAATGAACTGGATCCCTGCCCGGGGAGTACCTCTGCCTGCGCCCATTGAATTCCGGGTTAGGTTCCAGACCCTTTCCCACAGCCCTGACCAGAGTAAGCAAAGGCTAAAATGAACAAACAATGGTAGCTTTGAAACTTTTAACTTATGTACTGCTCAGTTATATCAATGTTTATGGATTTTTCCACAGTATCTATCCTACAATATATTGAATTCAGTTGTAATGTACAATTAGCAATTGAGATGTTATTGAGATGCAATTAATTACTAAGACTAAAACATGACCTGTATCTCAGAGATTTATAATAGATAGTGAAAATTATTTGTCATAGCTAAAATTTAACACATTTTTAAAAAGCTTTGAAAAAACAAGATTCACTTTGGAACTGAATTAGTTTTGGACCTAGTTACTGTATTACAGACTTTCCACAATTTATAGCTTTAACAGTACATAAAATGTCCCAAATTCAATTTGTCTAAGGACAAAACATCTTTTTAAAATTATTATTCCAAACTATTCTGTTCTTGTGTAGGAGCAAAACATAGCAGTTCCTCTTTCATTATAAAGTAATTCTGTGGTTTCTGAGTATGGGGCTGCCGTTTTGTCAACTTAGCATGTTTTTTTTGTTGTTTGAAGACAGCATTGATGAAACATAAAACTAATATTCAAAACATAAGGAGCCTATATAGTAAAACCATTTTTATCACATTTTATATTCAATTTCAAATCAAAACAAATCTAAATTCAAATAGCTTAATACTCCCCTGGTATCACAAGTGTTCAGAAAGTCAATGTACACTAAAAGACAGGAGCACACTGAAATTTTGGACACATTTCTCATTCAATTGATAGGAAATAGGTATGGTGATGATGAAGTAATCTTTCAAAATGATAATGTATCTTGCCACAGAGCAGAGAGTCCTCTTTAAGAAAGCACCATCAGCTCCATTATTTGGCCAGCAGCAGTCCTGATCTCAGTCCAGTTGAAAATTTATGGTAGAAATGTATAAACTAGTACATGACTAGTCCATTCTGCAAAGTCTATTCGAGGCAACTGGAAACAGCCAAATGTAGAATATGGTTTTTCATTAGTGAGTCCGTGCCTCAAAGAATTCAGGCTCTCATAAAAGACCAAGGAGAAGCAACAAATTAATAATTGTGGTTTTGTTTTTTGTGTGTTTGATGATTCCAAAATCGTTCCTCAACATTGAGTGATTCCATATTTTTGTCCTCTACTTGATCTGTATCAACATGCTTGTTTGGTGTCCAATCTGTAATTTATTTGCTTCAAAGTAAAAAAAAAAAAAAAAAAAAAAAAAAGCTGGATGAACATCTACGCATGTCATAATTTCTGAGTGTTAGTAAGTTTGCTCAAATGAAAGCAGTGAAAAAATAAACATTTTTACTACACAAATATATTTAGATAATATGCCAGTTAGTTCTTATATTCATCATGGGGCCTTGCTTGCTTTTTATATTATTTTTCTGCTCCACAGTTTGCATATGTCTCTCACCCCCTGTACCAGCGCTCTCCTACCGCCCTCTGCAGCACAGATGATGAGGACACAGGGCCACAGAGTCCTCCGTTCGAGGTTTCTGAAGGAGAAGAGGACCACGAGGAGAATCATGCTAGCACCTCCACTGGTATAGCAGGTGAGGTAGAACAGCCGTGTTGTCACATTTCATATTAGTTCATGTGTATGTCTGTGTAGATCGATAGAGCAGTTGTGATACATACTCAGATCCGGCCAATTTAGCATAATCAGTTGACCTAAAGAAGGTCTTTGGACTGTGGGAGGAAACCTGAGAAGTACTACTTTCAATAGTCATTGTGTTAAACAATGAAAGGCAACCACACGTCACCCTCTATATGATATGTCGACAATTGTGGAACGAATGAGTAAACCAGAAAAGTGCAAGCTCTCAGCAAAATGTTTCCCTATTCTTGAGGTTTAAACTCACAATCTCCCAATTATACCACACCAGCCTGTGGCCACCAGTGAGGGAGGTGCTCTATAGGTGGGAAGGACAGCACAGTCCTGAGAGTGAGTCAGGTTATGAACAACTGAGAATTAGCACTTTCCACCAAGAGTGTTCAGCCACCAATTGGTGTTTTATTGGCAGCAGTTCATAAAGGTACAGTGGCATTAAATGTATCAGGGGAAGAACATGTCAGCACTCAACCTACAAGTTTGTAAACTGTCAAGTTACTGACGTAAATGGCAGCAACAGAAATGGATTCCTGGAAGTACGTTATTCGGTAACATATTAAAAGCCACGTTATTAAAGGAACAAGGTTTCATGTCATTTCTGCAGACAATAACTTCAGACGAAATGGGGCTCTATGGGAGAATCCACTGAGGCAGTATTTCCCCATGTAATAAATAAATTATGGGATTTCTACTAGACACTTTGTAAAGGTCAACTGGACAACACCACTCCTACTAACACATCACTTGATCATTTGTTGTGTCCCTTATCCACTCTGATGAATTTCCCCTATCATCCCCTATTCAGCTGAGTTAGTAAGGTTTATACAGAAAAGAAATGGCATGTGGAGAAGATTGGGACAAATCAATCCCATTTTCAAAGTTTTACGATGATGTCAATACAAGAGTTGGTACTGACCAATTCTTTAAAAAAAAACAAAAAAAAAAAACAATCTCTCCAGCGTCGGGGGGGTACGGCACCTACCTCCAGAGAACACAAGCTGTCCATACTGGGAAAGGGTCTCCATTACAGCACGGGGGACAATCCCTTTATCAGCCTGTCATGACCCCTTGTGCTGCTTTCGTGTTTTGAAGCCATGCTTCAGAGTGGTGGTTAAATTTGTGCATCTTATTCGTGCTAACTGGTTGTTTGAAGCTTGCTTTGATACTCGTTTCTAGCTTTGATGCTCACTTAAGACAATCGTTGTGTTCGCTTGTGTATGATTGCCCTGGTGCTGACCTCTGCCTCTTCTGACCAGGATTGTGGCGTTTTGCCATTTGTAGTTTAGACTCTGGTTCTATAGAGCTTGTATGTATGCTTAGGAGCCGTGTGTGGTGACAGGTACTGTTTTTGTCGGCTATTTTCTCCTGTGCCCTTCATCCCTTACCTGATCTAATGCCTCGACCCTGGACTTGGACATAACAGACCTCCCTTACCTCAAACAGCCAATCATGTGGATTGGTTGTGACACTGCACCGCAGTGTCTCAAACCAGGGTCTCTGCAATGGTGGGCTAGTGTATTAGACCACTACAGTGGAAATTGTGATTGGCTAAGGGGACCACATGCTAACATTTTTGGATGTTCTATGCACCAACACAAACCACCACTGTGAAAATGCTGGATGGAGATTTTAATGCAAATCTGAGGGGTTGCCTTGTTGGCATACAGCTTGCCCATCTACATGATAATGCCAGTTATTTGTTGTTGTTTTTGACAATTTGCACACTATTCATGTGCAAAATTTAAAGTCAGTTACCATACATATTCACACAAACATGAATACAATACATTATACGACAGATTTAATGAAATGAGTTTTCTTTCCTCTATTGTACAACATTTGTTAAAATATTTGATGACCTAAGCAAAAATCTTAGGCAAAAGTGTGAAAGTGTTATTTATTTTCTGATTCTCTAGGCAACAAAAGAAAAATGCGTCTCTATCAGTTCCTTCTGGAGCTGCTCAGAGACGGGGATATGAAAGACTGCATATGGTGGGTGGACAGAGAGAGAGGCACCTTTCAGTTCTCCTCTAAACACAAGGAAACGTTGGCCAGCCGCTGGGGCCTGCAGAAGGGCAACCGCAAGAGAATGACCTATCAGAAGATGGCGAGGGCCCTGCGCAACTACGGCAAGACAGGAGAAGTAAAAAAGGTCAAGAAAAAACTGACATATCAGTTCAGTAGTGAGGTGCTAAGGAGGATGTCAGGGGAGAGAAAATATCGCTGAGGATTCCCAGTGCTCTGCACTGTGACAGCTGAGACCCCAACTGGTATCTCAGGAACTACAACGATTTTAAGACATTTTGGGCATAGTAAGGGTTTTACGTTTTTGTTCTTTCACATGTGAAAATAACAGTGTGACTTATTTGCTCTAAACAGACTGTTAACAGGAAGAAAAGTGACCATATGTACACGCATGGTCAAAAATATGGGCCAAAATATGAAGCTTTTAATTGTTCAGGAAACTAACAAGAATTAAACAAATTAGCAAGAATTTAACAAACAGTAGTAGAGATGCATTCACTATTGTAATCATCACCAGATCTTCAAAGATACCTCTCTGGACCTCCACCATGCAACTCAAATAGTGATTCATGAGTTCACACAACTCTGTAGAGCCACTCTTAATCAAACTGTCCATGTTCTGCCTGAAACATCATTCTGCCCTTGATGTTTTTCTTAGACTCTAATGGCTTTATAACACATATTCTAGACACAAAACTTGTATTATACAACCTTCTGGTTATTGTTCTTCTCAAAGCAGTGTGTTCTGAGGTCTTGAGTTCTGCTGACAGTTTTTGAAGGTTTTTTTGTTTTTTCCTGTCTTTGAGAACTGTACATTTCAGCAGGTGGCTATCTCAGCTGGGCCATGCAAACCTTTTTTTCCTGGTCAAATCATCTGCTGTTTCAAAGCGTTGACATATTCTCTTAATAGCTGATAGTGAAATGGGCATATGCTGTGACTTTAGGGTTTTGTAAATTTTAGAGTAGCTGCAGTTGGCCAGATGAAGACCAGCTATGTGATTTCTGACAGCAATCCCTGCATGATATATCGCTTTTTATGGAGCAGATTCTCTCCGTCATTTGGGACTAACAAGACTGCATATTACATGTCTCTATCTGTAGATATCCCTCACTGCTGGTTCTATTTAAGTGCTTGGTTTCAGGCTTGTGGTGGGCTGCGTTAGGTGTGGCAGATTACCAACGACTACTCTTCAAAAAGTTCATTGCAGCAACAAGCAAATGGTGGCACATGTATCGAGTGCAATTTCTTATTTGCTATTTTTCTGACCAATAATTTGTTGTAGCAATATTAAAAATAATAATTTGCAATTTTAAGTTTGCTCCATTTTTTTTTTGGCAAGGACTCTAAGCTTGTAACTGAAAAAAATTGACCTCTGCTTTGATTGGAGAACTTTAGCTTGCACTGTCCCCTACAGGTTAAACATTGACACTGCACTCTCACATGCAGAGAATTTTCAACCTCGCTTTGCTAAATATCAACTTGGATCCACAGGAAAAAATGAAAATGTTAGATAGATCTACATTTTATTTATGTTTTTAAACAATGACATCTATTAATCATTTGCGATTCCAAACTGAATAGTGGTTTCGGCAAAAGTGGAAATGGAAAATGAAATCTTATTTCTATGAAAACAATAAATATAATTCAAACAGGTGAGCAATGTTTCTACAATTACTTTATGGTAATTCAATTCTGACACATGTATGCATCACAGAAGACTTCAGTGTGTACCTAGTGCATACAAAGTCATATCTCTGTACTCATAAGCCATACAGAGATGACGTATACTTCAGAGCTGCTCCAGATTAAAGAGTGTTTAAGGTTCGATACGAACATAACATATGCTGTGGAAAAAAAGGCTTATAACTAAAGGTTACTGTTGTGCTGTGAAAGCAATGGCTTGTGCATTGGTATTATGCCCACTAATAATTAAATACAATCCCCTCCACAATTACTGGCACCAATGGTAGAGATAAGCATAATTAGTTATAAGGAATCCACCTTCTGGTGAATCAGTGCCACAATTATTGGCACTATAAGAAATTCTTAGAAACAAACCTGAAGCACTTTTACCACTTGTATTTTGCTTGTTTCAGTTGCTCAGACTGTATAGGAACTTTCAAGCAGTAATCCACGACTTCCTGTTTCATTGGGGTATATATATGTGAGGTGACACAGAGGTCAAATTCTCTGTCACAGGACATGGACAAGACAAGAGAACTCACAATTCAAATAAGAGTGTGTTGACGTTCTTAGTCAGGAAATATCTACTCGTGTGAATGTGGGCCATATACAGTGGTGCTTCAAAAATTTGTGAACCCTCTACATTTTCGGTATTTCTGAATAATATGACCCAAAACAAGATCAGATTTTCACACCAGTCCAAACTAAAGTAGATAAAGAGAACAAGAGTTAAACAAATGAGACACAAATATTATACTTTGGTCATTTATTTATTGAGGAAAATGAGATCCAATATTGAACATATTAGTGAGTGGCAAAAGTATGTGACAACCTTCTAGGATTAGCAGTTTAAAATCTGAGGTGGAAATTAGAGTCAAGGTGTTTTCAATCAATGGGATGACAATCAGGTGTGAGTGGGTACCCTGTTTTATTTACAGAACAGAGATCTATTAAAGTCTGCTCTTTGCAGCACATGTTTGTGGAAGTGTATCATGGCACGAACAAAGGAGATTTCTGAGGACTTCAGAAAAACAAACTTCAGGCTGGAAAAGGTTACAAAACCATCTCTAAAGAGTTTGGACTCCACCAATCCACAGTCAGACAGATTGTGTACAAATGGAGGAAATTCAAGACCATTGTTACCCTCCCCAGGAGTGGTCAACCAACAAAGATCACTCCAAGGGCAAGGTGTGTAATAGTTGGCGAGGTCACAAAGGACCCCAGGGTAACTTCTAATCAACTGAAGGCCTCTCTCACATTGGCTAATGTTAATGTTCATGAGTCCACCATCAGAAGGAAGAACCCTGAACAACAATGGTTGTTCATGGCAGGGTTTTACTGCCCGAAAACCGGTGGTGGGGTAGGCGTCACACTGAAAACAACAATGGTGTGCATGGGCAGGGTTGCAAGGAGAAAAGCCACTGCTCTCCAAAAGAACCTACATGCTCGTCTGCATTTGTTTGCTAAAGATCACGGTGGACAAGACCAGAAGGCTATTGAAAGAAAGTTTTTTTGGACAGATGAGACCAAAATATAACTTTTTGGTTTAAAAGAAAAGTGTTATGTTTGGAGAAAGGAAAACACTGAATTCCAGCATAAGAACCTTATCCCATCTGTGAAACATGGTGGTGGTAGTATCATGGTTTGGGCCTGTTTTGCTGTAGCTGGGTCAGGATGACTTGCCATCATTGATGGAACAATGAATTCTGAATAATATCAGAGAATTCTAAAGGAAAATGTCAGGACATCTGTCCATGAACTGAATCTCAAGAGAAGGTGGGTCATGCAGCAAGACAACGACCCTAAGCACACAAGTCGTTCTACCAAAGAATGGTTACAGAAGAATAAAGTTAATGTTTGGGAATGACCAAGTCAAAGTCCTGAAATGATGTGGAAGGACCTGAAGCGAGCAGTTAATGTGAGAAAACCCACCAGCATCCCAGAGTGTCACATCAGATACTGAAAGCAAAGGTTCACATACTTTTGCCACTCACTAATATCTAATATTGGATTTTCCTAAAAAATAAATTACCAAGTATAATATTTTTGTCTCATTTGTTTAACTGGTTTCTCTTTTTCCTCTTTTTAGGACTTGTGTGAAAATCTGATGATGATTTATATCATATTTATAGAAAATTGTAAAGGGTTCACAAACTTTCAAGCGCCACTGTATACAGTTAGTGCAATAATATAGTCATTGACAAAAATAAATAAATAAAGCAGGCAGGTAGAAATGTTGGATTGCTGCAAAACTGCTGCAAAAAAGATCACCTGCAGTCTGATTAGACACTGGAATTTGCCACAAGAGGGCGTAAAAGTACTTCCCCTGCTGTCTATATAAAGGCTCTTAGAGGCTACTTTTGGGTAGTGTACTTCTTGGTGAGATATCTTTGGCTTCTAGACATGCCTCCACAACGCACTTGAAGACAACATTTTTTGTTCAGTTGACGGACTTTGAGAGGGGGCACATCATTGAACTTTGCATGCACGTGCATTTAAAACTCATGTGCACTTTTTACACGAAAAGTGCACATAATTTTGAATTGTTATTCCTCAGAAATAAAAAGGCATGTTTTCACTTGGTTATTTGCAATATGGAGAAGCAACAATATAGGATTTTATTCACAATTTCTGTTTCTAGTAACGTATTTTAATCATTCCCTTAGCTGCATGCTCCACGTAAGCCTACGTACATGCATTTAGCAAATAAAGGCTTCTTAATCCCAGATCCTAAATGACTATATCCAACACATTTCACTGGATTCATTGCATGCATGGCTTTTAATGACAAAGAAACAGAACAAACAGAATAGAAACGTTTTCTTGAAAAAAGGTGCAGTAATTCAATCATTGCACGTCTCGATGTACATATTAAAGTTTTCTTGGGCAGTTCCTTGTAGGTTTCCTTGTTTGTTCACTCTACAATCAGTATAAATCTAGTCATTTTAAAATATATGGTAACAACATAAGAGAAATATAATTTATACTGACAAAACATACAAAATAAAAAACCCTTTTTAAAGCACTGTACAATCTTAATCTTTGGTGTATTGTCCAGTTTTTCAAGAATATTCCAGCAATACAGTATTATTACAATTCATGTCATCCCTTTTGGGAAAAAAAAAAGTCTGTTCCAAGAAAATAATGAAATCCATAGGGAAGATAAAGTGTGTGCACAAACATTCGGATATGCATGTAGTGTTTGTTTTATATATAGGTACATCTGCACTTTAATTATCTTGCAAGAATACTGCCACTTTCTTTGCTATTTAACAATTATGTATGAAAAGAAAAACTGAGGAACTCCTGAAGTGCTCTAGATTATTATTCCTATAGTCATACACGCTTCAGGACCAATATACTCTGATTCCAAAAGAATGAATATGCACCAAATGGCTACCTGCCACAGGGGTATAGTGTTATGTAATCCCTGAGGTCACTTCCTTGCTATCCTACAAAACCATGGATTAGCTAATCCACCAGCAGATTTGTGTTTATACTGAGCCAACCTAATCTAATAGGTTTTAAAACAAGTTTACCAGGTTTACCAGATGTGCATGAAATCATATGTAAGTATATGCAAATTTAATTTTAGATCTTACTCCAAAGTCAAGCTTACTTTGGACAATTTTTCCAAAGTATATAATGTCACGCTGACCAAATTCACCATAAAGAGATTTTCCTTCTGTGAAAATAGAGAGAGCACACATTGGTCCCTTTTCTGTATGAAATGTGTTGTGCAGTCATAATTCAACTTGAATTTGCCAGATGTGAGGATAGTTTCGGAAATTCAGTCATAAGCTTCTTCTCTCATTTTGTTCGTAATCTGTTCTCTAAGCTCACAGTGTCTGTTCAGATCCTTTATTTCCTGAGCCATAGTACTACTGAACATCATCAGCACCGAGTCCTCCTCTGGCAAACACACACAAAAACACAATAAAGGGATAAGACTTTAAAACAGATACACTATATGGCCAAATGTTTGTGGACACCCTCTCAAATGAATGGGCTGTAAATTCAACTACACTTGCCACTAACAAGTTCATAGTATGAAGCATACAGGCATGAAATCTCCACAAACAAATAGTGGCAATATGAAACCCTTTATGCTCTGCCCTCCTAAAACAAAATCCATAAAAACCTATGAACCTATGGACCAGAAGATCCTGTTTCAATCCCCAGCTCTGCTCTGAATGCTGGGTTCTTGAGCAACAGCTTGGATTGTACCTTGAATCAGTTGTAAGTAGCCCAGGACAAGAGCATCTTCCAAATGATTTGCCACATTTGCTGGCTTAACTCCATCAGACACATTGGAGATGAATGACAACAGTTAGCCAGGGCTTATTATCCAACATCACAATCATGTTCCAAAATCTAGTGAATAGCCTTCTCTGTGAAGAGTGAAGGCTATAGTAGCAGTAACACTACAACCCATGTTTTGGCATGTAATTTTGGGGCGTCCACAACTTTTCATTAACAGTAAATTCGGTATAATGTTTGATATTTTTGGAATTTTCAGTACCAACAAGCACTTACCTAACCGAGTGTTTGTTTTGTCCTGAGGCATGCGAGTACGTCTGCCTAACACCAGAATCATATTTCTTCGGCTTTGCGTTTCTGCAACAGTGAATAAAGCACAGCTGTTACTGGTGAAAGACAAGTGAGAGGCCTTTTGTACTGCAGATACAAGTGTCAGGACTACAGCTGTACTGAACTAGAGGCAAACTTTTAAGGTACTGGACTATGGATCAGAAGGTCCAGGGTTCAAATCCCACCTCTGCCAAGCTACCACTGTTGGGTCCTTCAGAAAGGCCCTTAACCCACAACTGCTTGGATTGTAAGACTGTATCAGTTGTAAGTCGCTCTGGATAAGGGCGTCTGCTAAATGCTGTAAATGCTGTTTGCTTAACTTTAGCTATATTTAAACCAGTTCACGGCAGATTTTATAGCTCTGAAAAATATCAATTCTAGCCAAAAACATGAAACAGACTTATATTGACATCAATTACCGTATTTTTCGGACCATAAGGCGCACTTAAAATCCTTTAACTTTCTCAAAAATCGACAGTGCGCCTAAAAATGCGGTGCGTCTAATGTATGAATTAATTCTGGTTGAGCCTTCTGACCTAGAACCGATTGTAGATGGTACACGGCGCTCATAAATCTGTCAAAATGTTTTAGCACGGCCTTGGTAGGTGATGAAGCTTACGGCCACCGTAGTGCGCAGCATCGCGGAGTAATACGGTATGTGCTTCAGCATTAGGGTACGTGCATTCATTCATTTATTTTCGAAGCGGATTTCAAACTCAGCGCTATCAGTCACGCAGTACAACATGGACATAGAGCAGCTGCGAGAGAAATTCAACATAACCAATCAATGGTACGGAAAGTGGAGGAAGCAAGAGATACGCCCTGCGCCAAGGTAAAGACCCAAACTGAGCTTCGCCTCACTCGGTTAACTCTTTTCCGACGGAACTTAAGAGTTTTGTTTCATTTCATGCGTCTTATAACCCGGTGCGCGTTATGTATGAAAATATACCCGTTAGCAGCCGATCGTTGATATTGCGTCTTATAACCCGGTGCGCTTTATGGTCCGGAAAATACGGTACATAACCATTTCAATGGAGGAGACAGACAGCAAACTGTAGGTACCAAGAAGGACAGAGGCCATACTGCGCACTGAATGGCAGCCAGGGCTTATGGCCTGTAGTAGCTGGCGTGAAGACAGATCCACCAGCAGAATGTGTCCTGCTCTGGTTCCGATCCACAATGTGCCATTACGTTGCACCAGTAGAGCCTTCACTCGAGCACATGAGGATTCCAGCTCTGTGGGAACAGCTTTGACTTTTCTGTTTGACCTGGACCTGTGTGAATGTGAATACAATTACAGTAGAGGAGACGCATTACTACAACTTAGAGGGTATTGAAAAGCTTACTGGTCTGGAACCAAGTAATAGTGACTATTACCATTACACCTCAAGCATGTTATTTGCTTGCCTGCTAGTAAGACTAAATGCAAAGTGTTGGGGTTTATATACTAAATTATTACAGCTTGGAATAACTGTTCTGGGGAGGCAAAACTCAAAGTAGACAACAAAACGTCACGTAAGCAACTACAGACCCATAGTGATAGTTATTAAAAAGTGATAAAAACAGGTATATAATAAGATACATTTAAGATCATAGCTGGTAAATTACTTTCTCACAGTCAGAATGAAAAATAATTATCCTCGTGAGACCTCCTTACCCTCCTCAGAGCTGTGATTTTTTATATATAAAAACTGAGCACTGTCTTTTAACAGGAGGTATTTTTGTTTTTGTGACATGCTCAAGAGTGTCTACAAATGAGGACTGGGTTAAGCAGAATGAACTATGAGGTGTAGCAAACCCAATGAGATGTCCTCATGTGGGGACGCGAGGTCTCAGGAGGTTAAAACAATAAAATAAAAAAAAAAGAGTGGAATAAATATTCACAGAGGAAAATTTCCACATTTGATTATGATGAATACTGAAGGAAGTACATGCCAGTTCACAAAAAAAGATGGCACCAGAATCACACTGTATGTACATTTATATGGGTGTTACTTTGTGTACAAGTGGTCACCTGAGTAACTCCACACAGTCAATGAAGTCAATCATCTTCCCACTCTTCTTATCCCACACCTCTACACTGTGAGCTCCATTCTTACTCAGATACACATATTTCTCCACTACCAGCCGAGAGATGCAGGCCTCACTGCTGACCACCCGCTGCTGACTTCTGCTGCTGAACAAAAAGCCAAAAAAAGGCAGCCGAAGGTCAGTACCAAAATCCATACGATTACACAAGTCATTTCAAACCGGCATGCAAGTTTGCCAAAGAGGAAGCTGTATAGATACTAACCGATAGAGCACAGGATTAGTGTCTATGCTTTTGGAGATATTGTAGTCTACAGTTAAAGACAGCACTCTCGTACCACAGCCAGCCCACAAAGTGGTACGGTCCTGATAGTGACCTGATGGAGCCAGACACATCAGGGGTGTGTCCACAGTTCCAACCTGCAACACTTTCACTGGTTTAGCGTCTGCACACTGGGTTGTGAAAGATCAAAAAGATGTCAGTAAGGGCAAACAAACAGACTGCTCCTACATTCCTACTATCCAAATAAAAAAAACAGGAAACAATCTAAAGGAGAAATTCAGAAGTGTGACACCTGGATGGCTGAATCTTCGTAGATAACCAGAGTTCCATCCGCTGTTCCTACTAACAGGTAGCTCTTCAAGCTGATGATAACAAAACATTTGATGTTAAACCTCAATCACACAATCTAAAGCAGACAAAAATGAGAGCTATGCCAACCCCTGCCCGTGACAGCAGATACAACTCCACACCTCCGTTGAAGAGGAGTATGGAAGAACAATGACGTCACTGCATCCTTTACTCTCTGTAAACAGTGCAAGGCTTTAACGTTCCTTGTGTCCATAACCACAAGTGACCCATGCTGCGTCCCTGCAACCAGCCATTCATTGGCCTCTCCAGGTACTCTGACAGTCAAGAGGCAGAGCACAGGACTTTTCTCGATCTCCTGTAAAGTATAAATGCACATACATCTAGTAAATAAGACCAGCTAAGCACAGCTTGGCCAAAATGTCAGTGTAGCCTATGATGATCACTGCTGTTCTTGGAAATTCAGATTGAACTCAGATTTGGACTGTGGTAGACTAGCGGGTAAGGTACCGGACTATGGACCAAAAGGTCCAGGGTTCAAGTCCCATCTCTGCCAAGCTGTCACTGTTGGGTCCTTGAGCAAGGCCCTTAACCCACAACTGCTTGGATTGTAAGATTGTATCAATTGTAAGTCGCTCTGGATAAGGGCGTCTGCTAAATGCTGTAAATGTAAATTTAAGTGGTAATCAGTAGTTGGCAGAGATGAATGAAAGTTAGTTATTTGGCAACCCCTCCTTTTATACACTTTTTATTGATGTGTCAATGTGTATGATTATGTAACTGTGTATATGTTTTGTTTCTTAGGTGTTGCACAGCAAACTTCGCTGCATTTAATACACAGTAAAGGCATTCATTCATTCAAAACCACAGCTATAAAACATGTATGCATGTCAACTAGGCTAAAAGGCTTGGATGCTAGAGCTTTCGGAGTGGGGGGAAAAAACAACAACAAAAACTATATAATAAGACTATAACTGGCAGGTATCAAACACACTTCCTTTCCTAATGTATGGATGGTGTCCCATGTTATTTGCTTTTAATAGGATTACATAGTATATTAATAGCTGCCAGAATGAGAATTTCCCCAAAAGTTACAAAACATGTTCTGACATAATTTGGTGACCCCACCCTCAACTGGGTCCTGAAAAATACACCTACTAGAAATATAGCTGGGGTTGCCATTATGTAGCTACATTTAAAGAATTTAGCAGGCTCCTGATCCAGAGCAATGTACAGTGCTTTTTAGTAGGGGTGTGTGATATTGAAAGAAAGCTATATCTCGATATTTTCTGGGATTTTATCAATAACAATAATCAGATGATAATTTGGTAGCGTATATCTTGGGTCTAAAGTATTCAAAAGTACTTTGAATCCATCTCTCTCTGAACCACCTTTAATTGGCACGGTGTCTTTCGTGATTTAATTGGTGACAGCATTTGATACGTCTTGCCATCTGTTGCTTTTACATTTACATTTACATTTACAGCATTTAGCAGACGCCCTTATCCAGAGCGACTTACAATTGGTACAGTCTTACAATCCAAGCAATTGTGGGTTAAGAGTCTTGCTCAAGGACCCAACAGTGGCAGCTTGGCAGAGGTGGGATTTGAACCCTGGACCTTCTGGTCCAGAGTCCAGTACCTTACCCGCTAGGCTACCACAGTCCCTTTTCTTGTCGTAACTCTTTTGCAGAATGATTCTGCTAAGGTTTTCTGACTGCTGGTACCAACAATGTCAGGATGCAAATCGTTAAAACAACAATTAAGATATCACTGTAGACGACACACAACAGCATACCCCTGCTCCTTAATACACATTACTACATGCTAGTACAATTAGCATATAAGGAATGATCAAAACAAAGACGTTTTAACGCCATGTTTACACAAAGGTTACATTCATGGCAGGATATGATAGTGGGTTATTCACAGTGTATTTGGGGTTATCTTAGTCGAGGATTTCCTTTGGCATTGGGCTTCAGATGTATGGCTTCAGTCCCCAAGTACAGTCTCTGCTTTGTTTTGGTCGAAGATCTCTCTTTTTCATTTGGGTGTAGAGAGTTTTTGCCCGTCATGTGTATATTTTTATGACATTCCGTCAACAAGTGCTTGATGGAAGGAGGTGTAAGGTAAGTCTCGCAGAGATGGGGGATCTTCTCCCCTTATCAAGTGTAGGTACGTTAGCCGAGTGTGGCCAATACGGCACCTGGAGTAGATAATTGCGTTTTTGGTTGGGTGTTAATATTGGGGCATATTTCATACAGTTTGTTCTGTGTGTCCCATTCCCTCTGACACAAACTCTTGGTGTAGGAGGTTATCAGAGGTTTTACATCCATTGATAGAAGTTTGTGATCTGTTGTATGCTCACTTGTTTTCCTTGCCAGCTGGTCTACTTTTTCATTTCCAATGTTGCCACAATGTCCCGGGATCCAGCAGAAAATGATATCATAATTTCATATGGTAAGGCTGTGTACTTTGTCCAGGATGTTGCTCATTGTTGGGTGAGTATGAGAGAGGGTTTCCAGTGCTTGTAGGCATGATTTAGAATTGGTGCATGTCAGTGCTTTGTCTTGTTTTGTGGCACTGTTGTAGGGCATGGGCTTCAGCAGTGAAGATTTATCAAAAGACTGGTCGCACATCAGCGATACCAGAGTGATATACTTAAGCCTCTAGATGTAGTCAGTGCTCCACTGACCCTCATCCAGTGCCTTCTTGTATCTCTAAAGAGATACAATCTAGGGCAGGTCCTGACCAGCTGACTGATTGGATTAGGCCTCTCCAACCTCTAGTCTATGTGAAGTCGGGGCCAAAGTGCTGTGTTGGGAGCATGGCAGTCGCAGCTGCCACTTCCCTCAAACACCAGGATCCCTTCCTCCACAGACACGGGTTGCACCGTACGGCAAACAGAGCGCCCCACTCGTTCGCCTTTTACGAAGAGCAAGGGAGTGCTGAATTCTATTCTGCCCTGGACCCCATGGGGCCAAAGCAATGAAAATGAACAGATTTAAATAAATATACAAGTGCAATCTCATACCAAAACTGATCCAATAGACATTTACATTTACAGCATTTAGCAGATGCCCTTATCCAGAGCGACTTACAACTGATACAATCTTACAATCCAAGCAATTGTGGGTTAAGTGCCTTGCTCAAGGACCCAACAGTGGCAGCTTGGCAGAGGTCTGATTTGAACCCTGGACCTTTTGGTCCATAGTCCAGTAACTTAACCGCTAGCCTACCACAGTCCCAGCTACATCACTAGTTCCTGAAGCTAATTACCTGTGTGAAACTTTGCTTTGTCTCCACATCAACACAGGTGATACAGCCGAGCCTCTGGCTGCTACTGCCTCCTCCCATCCAGACTCGAGCCCCTGCACCCCTATTCTCACCTTTACCTGGACCTTCATTGCTACAGGAGACAGCAAAACACTCACTGGACAGCCCACGCACTGTCAACTCACTAATCAGACACAGTATCTCTCCTGAGTTCAGACGGTCAAACACCTACAGCAGGACAGACAGACCAATACAACGCATTAATACCACACCAATGGCAGACAGACAGGAATGAAAACAAGTATCTCTTAGTGCAGTACTTGTGCAGAGGTGGGTCTACTCTCTGGGTTTTCCCTCAGACAATCCCTCATCAGGCTCTGAAACCCAGGCCATGGAGAGCATCTGTAGTGCTTCACTGGGTCTACAAGTGTGGCAACAAAAACCAACAGACTAGAGTTGAGTAAGGGCTGTAAAAACCCAATACAAGCTTTACACATTATAGGCACATACCTGGTAGCTTTCCCTGCACAGCTATTTCATCAAACTCGCTGGAAAACTTCACACCATCTGATATTCTCTCACCACAGGTTAAAAGATCATAGAGCAGCAGGCCAAAGGAATAAACATCTGCCTGAACATTATAGATCACATTACCACGAGCAACCTCAGGTGCACGGAAACCTGGAATTCACAAAGAAAACCAAAAGACCATCATTATTATAATTTAATGCTTTCACAGACAGACGTTTCTTACATCTAGTACTTCATTTAACATGCAGAAGCAGCAACCATTTGTTAGATTTAGGTTTTCATAAACAAGGAAGTAGTGAAGTAGTGGTTAAGCTCCTGGACTACTGACTGGAAAGTTGAGGGTTCACAGTCACATCATGGCCAATCTGCCTCTGTTCGACTCTTGAGCAAGACAACCTTCCAATGCTTGGACTGCACCTTGTAAGACTGAATCAGTTGTAAGTTGCTCCGGAAAAGGGAATCTGCTAAAGGTTGTAAATTTAAATTTTCAACATTCAGTATTCACTGACTGTCCTTAGATGCCCATTACGTTTCCTAAGAACATGTCACATTTGAGTCTCATCAGTTGCACTACAGAACAAGTGAGCAATGCTTAGAAATGGGCACTTGCATCAGTACTTTATTATTAAGGCATGACATGCAATTATATCGGGCATAATATGTGCTGTGTCATTAAATAACAGTTGACACAAAATGAATTCTGCAGATGAAATATCTTCTTTGCTTTTTTTCTTATAATGTTGGACTTATGGAAGACCCTGTATATTGCAGAAATCTAGTTAAGCTGGATAAATAAACACCTTTTGGAAGAAGACTGTATTTGGGTATGATACTTGAAATCCTGTTGTGTGTCAAACACGATCAGGGGTTGAACACTCCCTCGGGTCACCAGAGGGTGGCAATGGTGTGAGTCTCCCAGATTCCTTTATGCTAATCAATTCAAATTCCCTGCATCTGCCTGACAGTGGATAAGAGGCTGCTGAACAATGTCTTGGTTGTATGCAGTGCCTTTGTAGAGGAGTAGTCTGTGCAGGATGTTAGGGCACTGTTTGTCCCGTCTACGTGTTCCAAAAGGATAAGTAAATAAAAGAGTCTGAAAAAAAAAAAAACCCTCCAAAAAGACTATTCATAGAAAATAAGAAAAAAGCAGAGAAACTACAGTAAGGGGGACATGAGACTGAACATTGTATGAAGATGTGATGTGATAAGAGACATAACTCATGTTTGGAGGAAGAAGAATGCTGAGTTGCATCCCAAGAACACCATACCTACTGTGAAGCACGGGGGTGGAAACCTCATGCTTTGGGACTGTTTTTCTGCAAAGGGGACAGGACGACTGATCCGTGTTAAGGGAAGAATGAACGGGGCCATGTATCGTGAGATTTTAAGCCAAAACCTCCTTCCATCAGTGAGAGCATTGAAGATGGAACGTGGCTGGGTCTTCCAGCATGACAATGATCCCAAACACATTGTTTGGGCAACGAAGGAGTGGCTCTGTAAAAAGCATTTCAAGGTCCTGGAGTGGCCTAGCCAGTCTCCAGACCTCAACCCCATAAAAAATTTGTGGAGGGAGTTGAAAGTCCGTGTTGCCCCAAAACATCACTGCTCTAGAGGAGGTCTGCATGGAGGAATGGGCCAAAATACCAGCTACAGTGGTGGTGCCAACCTGGTGAAGACTTACAGGAAACATTTGACCTCTGTCATTGCCAACAAAGGTTATGTTACAAAGTATTTGAGTTGAACTTTTGTTTATTTGACCAAATACTTATTTTCCACCATGATTTTTACAATGAAAATTCTTTTAAAAATCCTACAATGTGATTTCCCTGCGATTTTTTTTTCCTCATTTTTGTCCTCTCTCATAAGTTTTGAAGTGTACATCTGGTGAAAAATTTACCAGACCTCTATCATCTTTCTAAGTAGGAAGAAACTTTGCACAATCAGTGTGGCTGACTAAATACTTTTTTTGTTTGCCCCACCTGTAAATGACAACCAAGTTGCCAGTGACAAATCCAGCTGCCTATGCTGTCTTTTATCCACATGAAGTTGTACCTGGAGTGCCCTCTGAGCTCTTGACTCCCATACTGCAGCAGTACTGAGCGATGCCGTAGTCAGTGAGTTTAGCTATAATCTCGGAGTCAGCCTTCAGGCTGAAAAGCAGCACATTGTGAGGCTTCAAGTCCCGGTAGATTATCATTGAAGAGTGCAAATATCTGAACGGGCACAGAGAAAAAGGGGAGAGACACTTTTATAGGAATAAAGAGCTGGCATTTAAGTAGAGCAAAGTATGCTTACCTGAGGCCATCAGCCACCTGCAGTGCTACCCTGTGTTGTAGTTTGCGATTTAAGCTGCCATTTTCATGCTCGAACAGTGAGTCCAGAGAACCGCATGGTGCCAGTTCCATCACCAGGACATAAGGGGAGCTCCCTGCACCGAGCAGGCTTACCAGACTAGGGTGGTACAGTCTGCCCAACACTGCCAATTCCTGCAGAATCAGAAAAATACGTCATTACCAATATGGTCAACAGCCGATTCAAAGTGTGAAACATTTCTTTTATATTAAACTTAACATTGCCATTCTTAGATGCAGAAATAATGCAGTAGTTTTCATTATCATCATTGTTTCATTTTGGGGAACTCCAAGTTTCAGAACCTAAATGTTTTTGCTTCCTGTTTGAGCACTTTCTGGCTCTCAAATGTGAATTTAACAGCCTTATTTAACAAATACACAATCACTTTTGCACACTCATTCATAACAGAACACTTTACAGATGCCAATTGGCCCATGTCTTTAGGATGTGGGAGGATACCAGAGCACCATGCAACATCCAGGCTGGGACTTGAACCTGGATCTCTGGAGTGTGCTGCACTGTGCCACCTTGCACCACGCTGTCCCCTTAAATATGTCAATTATCTTGGCTTGCACACTGAAAGCTGTGTAGGAGTGCTGCACATGAGCTTAGTACCTACCGTATTTTTCGGACCATAAGGCGCACTTAAAATCCTTTAACTTTCTCAAAAATCGACAGTGCGCCTTAAAATGCGGTCGCCTCAATGTATGAATTATTCTGGTTGCTGCTTTCTGACCTAGAAGACCGATTTTTGTAGATGTAACAACGGCCGGCTCATAAATCTGTCACTCTGTCAAAATGTTTTTTTTAGGCACGGCCTTGGTTAAGTTTTTACGAAGCTAACGGGCAAAAACCGTAGTTGCGCAGGGCTTCGCGGAGGTAATACGCTATGGTGCTTCAGCATTGAGGGTTACGTGCATTCATTCATTTCATTTCGAAGCGGATTTTTCCCAAACACAACGCTATCAGTTCCCGCTATCAGTCACGCAGTACAACATGGACATAGAGCAGCTGCGAGAGAATTCAACATTAACGAATCAATGGTACAGAAGTGGAGGAAGCAAGAAGACGCCCTGCGCCAGGTAAAGACCAAACTGAGCTTCCGACGGAACTTAAGAGTTTTTTTTCATTTCATGCGTCTTATAACCCGGTGCGCTTTATGTATGAAAATATACCAGCCGATCGCTGATATTGCGTCTTATAATCCGATGCGCTTTATGGTCCGAAAAATACAGTACTTACAGGGACGGAGGATCTCACCTGTCTCAATAGTCTATAAACATAAAGCTCTGATGCATGCTTGTTGAATATCTTCACGGCGACATCTTCATTTTTATATACTGCTCTGTACACTGAGCCAAAGCCTCCATCACCTGCAGTCAGAAAAAGCAGATTAGGACTTTATCAGGGCAACCAAGCCAGTCAAGCAACAATACCCAAGCACACTAAACCACTGCATACTGCAAATTACTCAAATTTAAATTTGACTTTACCAAGCAGATACTCTTTGGAATGGTCCATCTCCAACTTCTCATGATTCAGTATGACACTAGCTGGCTGGTCACTCAGCACCAGGTCAGGGCAGATCTGAGAGATGGGTATTGTACAGTGAGGGTCCTCTGGATTCACCAACAGATCATCTAGGGTCATACAAAAGAACACTTACTTTGACCAATGCTGAATCAGTTCATTTCATTTACAATTAAAGCATCACATACTGTACATTCATTCATTCATTTCCATACTTGCTTAACCCAGTTCAGTGTCACGAGAAACCTGGGTCTAATCGACAGCACAGGACGCACAGGGCCATTACAGGGCACAGGCACTGGGACACTTTAGAGAGTCATGTGTTTGGGATGTGGGAAGAAATGAGAGTAAACAAAGAAACCCCACAGCTAGGAGTCTATGGGAACTCATGAACTCATGTTTTCATTCTGTTATTTAATATATGGTGAAGCTACAATAGCACATTTTATTTACAATTTTAAGCCTCTGTTTGTAGTAAGGGCACTACGGTGGTTCGCTGGGTACCACTGTCACCTCACAACGAGAAGGTCCTGGCTTCGATCCCAGGTGGAGTGGTCTGAGTCCTTTGTGTGGAGTCTGCATGTCCTTCCCGTGTCTGTGGGAGTTTACTCTGGGAACTCCAGTTTTTTTCCCACAGTTCAAAGACATGCTTTAGGTGAATTGATTACACCAAATTGGACCTAGTGTGTATGAGTGCGAGTGTGTGTGCCCTATGATAGATTGGAGCCCTGCATAGGGTTGTTCCTGCCTTGTGCCCTATGCTGCCGGATAGGCACTGGCTCTCCAACAACCCTGTCCAGGATTAAGTGGATAAGAAAGTGAATGAATGAATGAATGAAATGCTTCTACTCATTTCTTACAGGGGACTAAAGTTTTTTGCGTTTAAAAACGTGTTCAAGAAAATGTGCGTTGTTCAGATTTTGTTTACACTTCAGGAATAAGTAAAAACATCAGAAAATCAAACAGTCAGCGAACAGAAAATCAGTGAACTCAGTATCATGAACGGAGTTGTGAGCAGACCATATTGTTACACACCTATAAAGTACAATTACACTGGTACCTCGGCTCTCTTCTTTAATTCGCTCCAGCCCAGGAGAAAAAATGTACTGTGAAATTTGACAGTAGAACCATGAAGTGGCCAAATTACCACCAAAAATTCATAGTACAACTGTGAAATAATTCATGGTCAGTTCATAGTCAACCAAGTTTACAGTTGTACTATGATATCTGACAGTAGAACCATGAAGTGGCCAAATTACCATCAAAAATTCATAGTAGAACTGTGTACTTCATGGTCAAACTGTGAAAATTCACTTTAAAACTGTCAAGCAATTCAGTTTTTTGGTACCGAAAATGATAAGTACCAAGCAAATTTACCACAAGGAATAATGTAAATTGAATCAATCCATTACAGACCCCCAGAAAATCCCCACTGTATAAGACATTATATGCATTAATGGAGTTCTATTGTACAGGTGCTCAATGATTTACACTAGGCATATGTTCTGACAATTCCATCATAAGTTAAATGTATCATGAACTGAGGCGTTCAATGAGTGTTTGGTCTACACTGTATAATAGTGGAGCCTATGACAAGTAATGATAAGTAAGCTAATGTTTAAAACATTTGGCCAAACGCACACACATGCCCAAAATTATTAATACAAAGCTTATCTTATTAAAAAAAGTGTTGAAAAATATCATGTAATTTAGTGAGTAATGGATTGAAAGTGAAAAGTGAAAGCAAAACACTTACTCTATTGATGAACTCAGGGCAATAGCATAGCTGCAAATGCTAACTGCTCAGCCTGTGTTCTGGAGCATTCAATTCCTGTTTTCCTTTCGGCTGGCTCTTATAAACTAACCTTTTTAGGACCCATGAAGATTTATTTGCACTAAGAATACAGTACTGTAAATGAAAAATAAAGAAAAACATGAAAAAAAATAGCAAAGATCTTCTCTGAGAAAGGTCTACTGTGAGCCTGAATCACTGAGTACTGAATCATGTATCCTGAAACGAGTTTCAGCTAAAAAGAGTCTACAAGTCTCAAAAGACTCATACAAGTTTAAACAAGTGCACCGAGTACCTAGCAAACAACGAGAACCGAGACAAATTTTTCTAGTCAAAATGCATTGGGAACCAAATTCAACGAATTCTGAGGTGCTCGAGAACTGAGGTACCACTGTATTTGTTTTATTGCTGGCTAAATTGAAATTCAATAGTGACATCACTGGCAAAACGGTAATGCCAACCTTTTTCAACATGTTCCATCAGATCCTGCAGCAGCACCTGCTTCCAGTCCTGTGTGTCATCAAAGCTGTAGAGAACCCACTTCTTTAACAGTGTCTCACCATCGCCATGCATATCAGTGGTGAGGAGCCCAGGGAACCACTCCTCCAGCAGAGAGTCAATACGATCAACCACCTGGCCTAAAAGCACATGACCTACAGAAATAACAGAAAGGACAGGGTTCCCCTTAAATAACTAGTCCAGTGGTAAACCTCTAACAAAATTTTTCAGTTTTATATGTTTTAAACAGCTTTGAACACTCCACACAGATCTCTGGAGCTGTCAGGTGACAGTGCTAACCACTTGTGCCACATTTAAGGCTAGTGGACTATTTTCAGTCCAGCAGTAACACCAAGGTGTTTAAAAACCCCAGCAGCACTGCTAAGTCTGATCCACTCAAACCGGCATGACACACACTAACACACCACCACCTTGTCAGTGTCACTGCAGTGCTGTGAATGATCCACACCCATAAATACTACCTGATCTGTGGTATACCTGTGGGCTCCTGACCATAAGAGAACAGAGTAAAGGGGACAAACAAAGTATGTAGAGAAACAGATGGACTACAGTCTGTAATTGTAGAACTACAAAGTGCCTCTATATGGTAAGTGGAACTGATAAACTGGACAGTGAGTGTAGAAACAAGGAGGTGTACCTAATAAAGTGATTGGTGAGTGCACAGAACTAAACAACGACAAAATGATTTCCAGAATATATTTCACTGGCAGGTCATCCTTTAATGAAAGACGCACCCTAAACAACCTGATGTGCTAAATAAGTCTAACAATGTGAAGAGCAGCACAGGAGACACTATGGTTTCATAAAGACACACCTTTACGGGAGCAAGGGACAGTGACCTCAACAAAGCTGGAAGGGTTGTTTAAAAGTGAGCAGGATTCCACCAGGTAGTATGCCTCAGCAGACCAGTTCAAGTACACCCCTGTCCTCCAGCATATGCGGTTCGGCCTTGAAGCTTTCTCTAAAGGCAATTACACAAATTCACACAAAAACAGCTTCTGAAGATTATTAGAACCAGACAAACACTAACATACTCCAAGTGGATTTTAGCCTAACGTGATAACTCTCTATAACATTAGCGTTTGCTCTGGTTTAATCTGGTCATGAGCATTATTCAACTATACACGTTACCTTTCCCTGATAGCATGAGTGAGGAGACCTCCAGCAGATGGCTGATCAGTCTAGACCAGAAGCCCATGGGGAAATAGGGCATCTCATAGCGCCTCACGATGATTTCTGAATTCTCACAGTGAGGAAGCTCAATCAGTGGCTTGTGGTTAGACAAACTGCACAGAAAAGTGATAAGTAAAACAAAATTGTGAAACAAGTAGATTTAAACATTACATGATATTACTACAATATAACGTACTATGCAAAAGTCTTAGACCACCATTAGATTAGATATTCTATTACATTAGCAATGGTATAACAACCATATATGATTATTTCTCAGTCTCTTTATTCAAATACAACCCCTCATAAAAAAAATAAATAAATAAATAAAAACACAGAAAAAATAACTTTCTATAGGCTACAGTGGAAAGTACTTGGTGTGACCTTCCCTTCCCGTGAGCAATAGCAGCATCGGGAGCTTTACTGGGATGTCAAGTTTATCCTTCTACAGTCTGAAGAACTTCATCAAAAACAGCCTTTTTGAAAGGGTAGCAGCCAAGAAACCAGTTTTCGGAAGAGGAACAGGGTGTAAAGGTTAACATATGCTAAATCTCACAAAGAATGTAATGAAAATAATTTGAACAGAGTATTATGGAGTGACGACTCAATCGTCGACTATGTTATATATATGGTCATAATACCATT
This sequence comes from Ancistrus triradiatus, assembly GCA_025084515.1. NCBI lineage: Eukaryota > Metazoa > Chordata > Actinopteri > Siluriformes > Loricariidae > Ancistrus > Ancistrus triradiatus. Next base: position 136,043 of record JAJAGP010000023.1, read on the forward strand.
GCTAAAACAACAAATCTAATGGTGACTTAAGACTTTTGAACAGTACTGTAAACTTCAATACTATCCAAGTATAAAACATGGCTATGTTTAGCACAGATCATACCAGCTGGGCACCATTAGCTGCTCATCCCCAAAAGGCAGGGCAATTTGAAACTTTTCCAGCAGTTTAAAGTACTGCACGAGGTGGTCCTTAGGGAAGCAACGGCTCTCATTGAGAAATTTCACCACTGCCGAGCGCTGTATAACCCCCCTGGGGTTCTCATACAGGCTCCTCAGAGTCAGGATCTGGAACCAAATATCCAAACACAAAAACAAAAGTGTCTGTCAGGGACATTATCAGGTAGCCCACTAGCTAACACGCCCTTCCATTAATAGAGCAGAACCACCACTGCATTCATTACTGACCAGATCTAAGACATAATTAATGCATGTGGGTGTGTAATAAAAAGTATTTAGTCAGCCAATGATTGTGCAAGTTCTGCTACTTAGAAAGATTAGAGAGGTCTGTAATTTTCATCATAGGTACACTTCAACTATGAGAGACAAATTGAGGAAAAAAAATCTAGGAAATCACATTGTAGGATTTTTAGAGAATTTAACTGTAAATTATGGTGGAAAATAAGTATTTGGTCAATAACAAAAGTTCAACTCAATACTTTGTGACATAACCTTTGTTGGCAATGACAGAGGTCAAACGTTTCCTGTAAGTCTTCACCAGGTTTGCACACACTGTAGCTGGTATTTTGGCCCATTCCTCCATGCAGATCTCCTCTAGAGCAGTGATGTTTTGGGGCAACACGGACTTTCAACTCCCTCCACAAATTTTCTATGGGGTTGAGGTCTGGAGACTGGCTAGGCCACTCCAGGGGACCTTGAAATGCTTTTACCTACCTACCACTCCTTTGTTGCCCGAGCGGTAGGTGTGTTTGGGATCATTGTCATGCTGGAAGACCCAGCCACGTTTCCTCTTCAATGCTCTCACTGATGGAAGGAGGTTTTGGCTTAAAATCTCACAATACATGGCCCCGTTCATTCTTCCCTTAACACGGGATCAGTCGTCCTGTCCCCTTTGCAGAAAAACAGCCTCAAAGCATGATGTTTCCACTCCCATGCTTCACAGTAGGTATGGTGTTCTTGGCATGCAAACTCAGCATTTTTCTTTCTCCAGTTGAGTTTTTAAAACCAAAAAGTTCTATTTTGGTTTCATCTGAACCACATGATATTTCTCCCAATCCTCTTCTTGATCATCCATATGTCCCCTGGCAAACTTCAGACGGACCTGGACATGTACTGGCTTAAGCCAGGGGGACACACTTGGCACTGCAGGGATCTGAGTCCCTCTCGGCGTAGTGTGTTACTGTTGTAGCCTTGTTTACTTTGGTCCCAGCTCTCTGCAGGTCATTCATCAGGTCCCTCCGTGTAGTTCTGGGATTTTTGCTCATCGTTCTCATGATCATTTTGACAACCACAGGATGAGATCTTGCGTGGGGCCCCAGATCGAGGGAGATTATCAATTTTCTTGTATGTCTTCCATTTTCTTACAATTGCTCCCACAGTTGATTTATTCACACCAACCTGCTTGCCTATTGTAGATTCACTCTTCCCAGCCTGGTGCAGGTCTACAATTTTTTTCCTGGTGTCCTTCCACAGCTCTTCGGTCTTGGCCATGGTTGAGTTTGGAGTCTGACTGTTTGAGGCTGTGGACAGGTGTCTTTGAAACAGACAACAAGTTCAAACAGGTGCCATTAATACAGGTAACGAATGGAGGACAGAAGAGCTTCTTAAAGAAGAAATTACAGATCTGTGAGAGCCAGAAATCTTGCTTGTTTGTGGTTGACCAAATACTTATTTTCCACCATAATTTACAATTAAATTCTTTAAAAATCCTAGAACATGATTTGCTGGATTTTTTTTTCTCATTTTGTCTCTCATAGTTGAAGTGTATCTATGATGAAAATTACAGACCTCTCTCAACTTTCTAAGTAGGAGAACGTCCACAATCAGTGGCTGACTAAATACTTTTTTTGCCCCACTGTATATTAGTAACAATAGCACTGCTAATAGCTTTTCACATTGTGCTCTTTGTTACAGTTCGATGCAAAAGCACATCCTTTTCTATGCTCCAGCCTCCACTGGACCCAGAAATGCTAGGTTTCATGACCCCTGCTGGATGTTTGTTGCACAGACCATCCACCAACCAGCTGGTTAAAAACTAGAGCAACACTGCTGAGCCTGTTAACTTGTACTTGCCATGCTTGTCATTTTAACACACCATGAATCCCCATAAACATAAAAAACTAAAAAAGTCATTCTAAGGGACATTTGTTCTGAGGGCTATTTGTTTTCAACCACTTTACACCCACAATAAGCTGGGTGTTGATACAGTACGCCAAAGTAGCAACACAATAATAAATATCACCAGACCTCTAGAGGTTAAATGTTCCACTACAACCACTTGTCAGTGATGGTCCTACCCTAATAAAGAAGGTGGGTGATAAATTGTGTGATGCCCTACAGAATAGTACTGTATGGTAGGTACAGCAGTTTTTATGGTCAACGTGTGTAAGGACAAAGCAGATGCATCACCAATTCAGTGTTTATCATGTGCATTTTAGGATTTTGTGTATGACCTGTGTGATGTTGCTGCACAGCCACTGGGGATCAATGAAATAGAAGTCTCGAAGTTGGAGCACTGGGTCATCAAAGTGCAGAAGCACACCTGGGATTTCACAGACAGAGTAAATGACAGAGGGAAAGCATTACATACACATGAAAAATCACCTAAGAAGGTGAGAACTTCAGTCACCAAAGGAAAGAGTAACAGGTGGAAAGACAAACTTCCATTTAATTCCACAGTACAGCACCCTCTCTCATATCTCACCAGTCTCACAGAGGAAGTGAATGGCATGGGCGAGTTCTCCATCTTCCAGCTGCAGCTGGCTCTCCTCAATGAGCTGCATGAGGCGCTGATGTCTGAGCACAGGGAACTCGGCAGGTACACGGCTCCTCTCCTGCAGAATCCTCCGCTCCAGTTCAACATAACAATCAGGGACCAGCTGGCCCATTACCGGCTGGCCCTGGATCTGCAAAGAAGATGGAGGTCAATTGACAAAATTAACATTCTTTTTGGATTTCTGCACCATTTCACCCAATCTTTTAGCCACTGACGATCCTCACTCAGAAACTGAGTCAACCCAAGCTACTGATCAGGATGGGTGAGAACCAGTACATGCTTTCTTTCAGTCTCTTTTCAAACCGCAGGTCAACACTCAAGTCCAGCCCATAAGACATGAACTCGCAGACAAACCAAGATAGGCTGGTGGTTTAAGGCCGATACTCAAGTGGTCATGTAAATGGCATACTCTGATTTCTCAGATTTAAACAGATTAAAGCCAAGACATCAGATTAAGGAATCCATTAAAAAGAGCTCATTAATTGGATTTCCAATTGCATGTATAGCCTTCCTCTTATTTTAATCGGTTTTCTCAGTTTACGTACTCATGCAAACGTATCCCAGAAGTGGCCAGAAAATCGAGCACAGTTGCCAGGTCTTCATATTCCAAGTCACTTATTTTCATTGTTTCTATATACCTGGTTGCTTGTTTCTCTCGCAGGATCTGGCAACCCTGGAATTGAATGCAGCACCCGCAACAATGGCTACCAAACACTTTACAGAGACCCTGACATACAGCATATGCTCAAGGAAATGAAGAATTTCACTATTTAATTACTCAAATTTGAAGGTTATGTCATATCCTTCTGTGAGATTATTGGCTGGTTGCAAAGCAGAAATCTGATTATTTCCAAAAAGTGCATACAAACTCGCTGATAGGATTATCGACAAAATCTGAATTTCTGCAGCCCTTGGATCATTAAGTGCATCACGATCATTAAGTGAAATCAGAGTATTAGTTCTCATTCAAACTCTGTATGCATTGCCTTAAAGTTGCTGGCCTCTCTGGCAATGGCCTTGCGCAGTCTGCTGATGGAGTCCGACTCCTCGCAGGCACACAGCATGTGGTTCTCCTTAATGGCTGGGAAACCCGGCTGGGACAGCACTTCCTCACGCAGCTTATGCACACATTTCTGCACTTCTCCATCGTCACACTCATCCAGATGAGTGCCAACAAGAATTACAGATGAAAGTGGGGCAAATGTCTAAACGAACAACATTGGGCAGGTCAATGCAGGAGTCAGAGACAGATAAGTATCAGAACTCCAAATCTACAGATTTTAGCCCACCTTGATATTGAAGAGAAAGGCTCTGACTGCATCCAACTCGCTGACTCCTTTACTCAGGTCATACAGCACTAAGTACAGTGCTCTGGAGCTCATGAAGTGTTGGTTGAGATCCACTGTACTCATCTCCACCTGCACAATCACAAGGCAGGATAAGGCTTTTCAGGCTTTATAATTAGAGTAGTCGATTAAGTCTATAAAAGTCTATTACCACCCAAGAATCCAACCTGAGAAATCCCAGACATTGAGAACCATGTTTTTTTTCTTGTCCCGGTCTCGTATGGCCCATCTTTGACACTGATGGTGGAAAAGGTGTGCACTGGTGTACCACTGAGAACGCTTTAGCTTCATCAGCTGCTGGATCAGCGTGGTCTTGCACTCCCTGCATTCCCCATCACTATAACCTTCATCCGGAAATACGGAACAGCCTTCTTCAGACGGTGCTGGAAGTACCTAAATTGGGGGTGGGGATTTTTGAGGTACACAAATCTTAGCGAGAACTATTAAAGTCTCATTGTGAATTTCCAAACAATCTAGAATACACATTATGGGTTAGCAAACAATTTCCCCTTTCCATGTTTTCCCTTTATGGACAAAAATAAACCTAAATTCACTTCACAAACACTTCGCTTACTGAAATACCGCAATTGTACCACAATTAAAATGAGATCGGTAAGCATGTCCCACAACTGATGAAAACATAGACAGTGACTCATACCTAACAATATCTTTGGTCTTGTTGCCAATGTGTTTTAAGTCCATCTGAAGCTGAAGTCTGTCCAGGGGCAAATCCCACAGTCTGCTCAGTTTACCCATCTCATCAGGGAAGGAACGCAGGCCAGCATTACCATTTACATCCAGAGAGGTCAACTCTTCCAGCAGTCCAATCTGAGGGGGGAGCTAACAACAAGGATGCTGCACAGTCAGAGTCATTTTCTTATGTTTCGATCACAAAGTATAATTACAAACAATATACAGTGTGTTACATGCAAAACGTGAGCAGTAATGTGCTGCATTTACTTAATTCCCTTTCGTAAAATAATCTACTTTCTAGCAAAACTTTAATTTGAAATACTTTTTACCTTTACTTGAGTATATTAGGAAATAAAAATGTACTTTTACTCCATGACATTTATTTTGTTGGTTGAGTTACTCGAATCCTGATGAAAATGCTTAAATTGTTACAAGATATGTAAATATAGGGGCAGTGCAAGGGATCAGGTTTATCCTGTATGCAGGTTTGTAAATGATTACAGATTATGGTGGTAAATTAATCAAAGTAACAAAGTAACGTAAAAATTTGACTCTCAGAAGTGGTTTTCCTTGACAAGGGAAGTAAAGGACGTTAGCTGCTGTGGCTGTTAGGGCCGTCAAAAGCAAATTGAAATCGGGTAGAACGTACATTCAAATGTTGGATTATCTGTAATATGTACAAGGAATGATTGAGTAATCACATACCAGTGTTTCAACCACTTCTGTTTCCCAACAGCTTGGACTTTAAGAAACATAGCAGGAATAGGAGAGGATAATGTGGGGAAAAGTACCGTATTTTCCGGGCTATAAAGCGCACCGGGTTATAAGGCGCGATATCAACGATCGGCTGCTAACGGATCTATGTTCATACATAAAGCGCACCAGGTTATAAGACGCATGAACGTCGGAAGCTCTATGTCCATGTTGTACTGCGTGACTGATAGCGTTGAGTTTGAAATCCGCTTCGAAAATAAATGAATGAATGCACGTACCCTAATGCTGAAGCACATACCGTATTACTCCCCTATGCTGCGCACTACGGTGGCCGTAAGCTTCGTAACCTACCAAGGCCGTGCTAAAACATTTGGACAGATTTATGAGCGCCGTGTACCATCTACAATCGGTTCTAGGTCAGAAAGCACAACCAGAATTAATTCATACATTAGACGCACCGCATTTTAAGGCGCACTGTCGATTTTTGAGAAAGTTAAAGGATTTTAAGTGCGCCTTAGGGTCCGAAAAATACGGTACTGTTTATTGTTCAGCTACATCCAGTTTAAGACGTGCAGGACATGATTTTGGTGTAGATTCTGCCTTAACTAACAGCTTTCTACATCCCACCTACAACACAAGTGCTCCCACCTTCAAAGCAATATGTAATAATTTTAAAAGCGTTCTTCTAGAAATTGAATAACTCTTCCTAACTTGTAACTCCAAATTCTATTTAAAATAATTAATAATAAACACCCCACTCTTGAATGCTTGACATATTTACTGATACGAGATGGCTGTTTGATGTTTAGCTAGCTGGTTTATAACTGTATTGTTAAGATATTAATGCACAGGTTAATATTTTTGTCTTCATTCATGTATATAAAATGTATCTAATTTAACCCTTTGTAATGTTTTAAATTAATGATTTTTTACACAAAAATGTATTACTTTTACTCAATTAATTATTTGGATATGGTTGCATGACAAAGGAAACATGCCTAAAGAATACAAAACTATATTGTTATTACAGTAAAAAAGTAAACAAAGTGCTACCTCTGTGAGTTTGTTGTCACTCAGATGTAGCTTCTCCAGACGGACCCACTTATGGACAGGTTCTTGAAGATCCAACACCGAGATCTGGTTCTGGCTGAATATCAGCTCTCTCAGATTAACACTGCACCAGGCAGCTGGAGCAGGCAGGACACTGATGCTGTTATTCCTCATGTCCACTGAGCGCAAACTAAACAAAGCGTCAGACATTAGATTATCAGATTTGCAGCAGTGGCAATATTCCCAGCCTACAGGAAATTCTCATCAGAATTGTGGCTGATGGATGAAACTGATGAACAAGGACCATTGGTGTGTTCCACGTCTTCTACAAAAAAATACAAATCAGGCAAGAATTGCTTCTAAAAGTCAACACAGGTCCTGAGCTGATTCTAGAACTAATTCTTGCCTGGAACTAAAGCAATTGTTATTCACACGCTATGAAATGCCGATCTTCCCTGTCCATCAGTTCTGTCTTTCGGCCACTATGACTCCTGTTGCACATCACACAGGTATTTATACAACACCATCTGCAGGAGCCTGAACTTACTACCAACTTAAACACACAAGGTGACTCATTTTTGTACAGAGACTAAATGTAATGAATGTAACAATACAGTGGAACCATTGGAATTCTAACTTAATTTGTTCCGGAAGGTCGTTCGAATTCAGATTTGTTCAGAAGTTGGAATCCAATTGACTTCAGACACACCCGGAGGCTGGGACATATGCCTACCGGTTTTACCGATGTTCAAAGTCAGAATTTTTGGTTGAATTTGTGAACAAAAAAAATTCGAACACGAAACTTTCCAATTCCAAGGTTCCTCTGTATATAATAAATCAAGTCTGAAATTTAGTCCAGGACTAGTTTAAACCTTAGTCTAGGATACTAGCCCAAATAATACAGCATATAATAAATTCTAAAAACCTTTCATATGTGAACGTGAATACTACCAATACAGCAAATTACTCTTATTACGTAACTACAGTGAATTAGCCACTGATCAAAAGTTTACATATACTTGACTAAAAACTGTAATTAATGAATATATTTAGACTAAAGAAGGAATGAACTACTTATCTTTTAATTATTCTCTATTCACATGACAGTGTAGTTAGCAAATAAAGGCCTTTTCACACAGAGTTCGACTTTTACACAATAAGAAAACGGATACGTTTATTAATGTAGTGGGACCTTCACACTGAGTCTGAGGCGTTTTTTTGTCTAAACACTATGAAAAGTCCCTGTCCGCTTTTGCTTTCTTTAATTAACCTTCTCTTCATGTGTCACGGAGATTTTGCCATGTCTTTTTCACATTGTCAACTTAAAAAAAAATATATAAAAAAAAGCCACATGAGCAGATTAGTGAGGGAAGCTATAGTTTGTGTTTTTTTGTGGGCATGAACAGATTAAAATGCTTACATTCAGTCACTATGAGGTTTATCACCATCGTACTCCAGCCTTTCAGATATATTACGGCAGATAGTTTCTTTAATATCCATGTTTTTATAGTTAGCATGTTGCTCGTCCTATAAGCTCTTGTGCTTCACTGCTACCAAGATGAGCTGTTCTGCCTGACAACCGAGCTCTGATTGGTCAGCCTGATTTTAACGAATCTGAACAATGCAGAAATTAGAACAGGCTCCGATTAAAAATTTTACGCAACGTCACAGTCCATCAGTTTCGGACTTGGTGTGAAGGTCTGCACTGATATACGCGTGTTCTTTTTCAAAACTTGACGTGCATTTTTTTCAGTGTGAAAAGGCCTTAATTCATGTACAAGTAGTATGCAGCATGGAATCTAGGGGAGTGTGCTGCATGGCATCAAACACAGCCACTTACTTCGGTAGCTTGAGAACTGCTTCAGGAACACAAGTAAAATTGTTCTGGGATAATTTCAGACTGTTTATCCTGGAAGGTAAATGTGATAAATGGCCTGCAGAAAGAAACAAAATAATCCAACCTCAAAATTCTCATCGAAAGTTCAACGGCTCAGTTGCATGAATTAAGCACAAATGTACTTACTAAGTTTGTTGTTGGAGGCACTGAATATTTCCAGCTTTGTGCATGTGGATAGGACATCATCAGATATCACATCTAATTGATTCTTTGAGACATCAAACACTTTCATCTCAGATAGAAAAAGTGGGGCAGAAAGTTCTGAGATTTGATTCCTGAGGACAATAAAAGCAGAAAGAAGAAAGCTAAACATCAGCCTCTTCCTGTATCTGATTTCCCATATTATCGTACAAGGTATCCAAACCACTAACAGATATCGAGCTGAAAACGAAACCTAGGAAATCAATTTCTGCGACAAGTCAGTGTGTCTCAGTGTAATGCAATGGACATAGATGGTGAATCTAAACAGCATTTTGCCTCTACCTGCACCTTCCACTATCTTCCTATCAGTGAGGATCTATAACTTGGGTTTATACAGTGAGTACTTATAAGATAAATGAGTGAATAACCTCTCTGTGAGACAGCAGAGGACATTTAACTATTTTTACTTACACTTATGACCTTATCAAGAAACAAGCAAAACATGAGAGACTCATTATTCAAGCCATTTCCAGAAAGGAGTTATATTCAGATAGTAAATCACATTTTCTTATAATACTCAACCAATACATAGTGCTACTGCTACGAAAAATGCTACTCTGCATAAAACTTAATGTTAATCAGACCCTGAAATGCACTTTATGCCAAAGACAGTTGAGAAAAATGAAGATCATGGACAAATATAATGGATTCCGAGGTAAAACATCCCTACTGTACACAATGACTCTTAAGGAAAAAAGATACAATAATTAATGAAACAAAACACCTTCATGCACTGTTGATCTTAAGCAAAAAACACTTTTCACATCCTACCCCTCCAGTAAGAGTTCTTCAAGGCGTTCCATAGCCTGGCCCAGCTGGTATGGGAAGACAGTGATCTGGTTGAAGGAAAGGTTAAGCTGGCGGAGAGTTCCGCTGCACACAGATGGGTCAAAAGAGAGCTCGGGGCCAACACAGTTCCGCGACACATTAAGTATGGCCAGTGAGGGTAGACTCAGTAGCTCAGCAGGAAGTGAACACAGCTGGTTGCCTTGAAGATCCAGTCGAGTGAGACTTTGCAAGCTCTAAAACATGCACATTGTAATAACATGAGGCGATTCACAGTTTACTAAAGACGAGGGCAATAAAATCTTCGAATCAGTGATTAAGCTAGTACCTCACAGAGAGCACAGGGAAACTCTGACAAGCTGTTGCTGCTCAGATCAAGGCGTGGCAGGTGCCGGAGTTGCTGCTGGACAGTATTATCATCCATCAAACAAGACAGAGTGTCCAGCTCATTCCCTGATAGATCTAGGATTCTGATATGATCTCGGTCCACACTTGACAGTGAACCATTGAGGGAGGAGCTTTCAGAAATCACCAGTCCTGTAGATTAAAAAAAAATCCCATTACAGATATTCAACCGAACTGCAGCACCCAAACATCTTGTTACAAGCCCAGCCTCGTGTTTGAACCCTGGTCATCAGAAACTGATGTTTCCAGCTGCTGGCTCTGAACTCTGAGCCAGAGGAGCTGCACATGCTTCAACAGCAAGCAACATTTGCTAGGCCTTACCCTCGGGAATTAGCATACGAACACAGTAGCAGATGGGTAAAATACATTAGAGAAGGCCCTATCCACACCAAAGTTAACAATCCAAGAGAGTCATTTACCATGTTCCTGGTACAACAACAGACATCACTGAAGGTATGTGAGTGTCTGAAATATGCAGACATGAGATTTGCATCTGGCTATGCAGCTATTTGTTATCAACCCATTCTCTGGAATGTGCTTCTTTCAGATAGAATGTGACTGCAGTTGACGTTGTATGTTGGATGTTAAGAGGCTCGACCTTTACATATAGTATGTACATACAGTAATTTTTTATGGATACAGGTATGCACCATTTAATGACCACATGATGTTCTGTGAAACAGGACTTTGACTGGACATGACCATAATCTCATAGTCTTTTTACACTAATGTAATGTAAACAAAGAGCATTTTCACAAGTAAACTGCATGCAAACGTTACCTAAATGTTTCAGATACCACTGAAAACATGAGTGGAATGCTATCATTTATGCAGCATCTGAAGCCTGAACTGTTCTACACAAGGATAAACCATTTTTAAATTTATGGAAATTTACAATAATTATAAAAAACACAATTATGTACTGTTATAACACTTTGTAGGGGAAAGCCGTAACACTTAAGAGGCCGGTATGATGGAGCTGATACTTTTGTTTGACCAAAGTCAAAAATGCATTGACAGACAGCATTACAAACAACATGGAAGATCAGCCAGATGAAAACAGAGACTCAACAAGTGAATGACGGATTTCCACCTTTAAACTCTTAACTCCCGCCTCTGCTCATGGCATCCAGAGTTAAAAGACAGATTTGTATTTCCTGTTATAATTCATTATAATTTCATTAATTTCCAAGACCTCTAAAGTGACGTTGATTGGATGGCGCATACATGTGTTGCAAAAATAAAAGTTCCCTATCATGATTACTAAAAATCTTAAAAAGTAAATGCAAATATACTGTATATACTACAGCACAAGCCTGATTAGGATACGTGGTGACGCTGCAGTTAAGGTGCCGGTCTACTGACCAGCTCCAGTGTTCAAGTCTCAGCACTGCCAAGTTGCCACTGCTGGGCCCTTAAGCAAGGCGTGTAACCCACAGTCGCTTACATTATACCTTTTAAGACTGTGTCGATTGCAAGTTGCTCTGGATAAGAGAAACTGCTAAACAGGTCAATGCAAATGTAAATAAGGGAATGGTATTTTTATTGTTGTGATACCATTTCTAAAGCCTAATATGGTAGTCACGTAATGTGCCATAAGTAAGCATATTGTCAAGTATCGTACGAATATAACATCATTTAAAAAGCGTCTAAACACAGTTTAAAATAGTTGTACCTCTTTGAATCTTGCCATTCATGAATCTCTTTTGAAAGGACTCATTCAGATCCACCTCACTATTGCTTCCCTATGGAGACACATTGTAGGAAATCAATATTTTAACATTATTATATTTAAGAAGTACACTAGTACATGTCAAACATAAGGCTATAAACTTGCCTCTGAAGCAGCGCGTCTTTGGCGAACCGCTTGTTTCGCTTTTGACCGCCCCCTCAACTCCTCTGGTGAATCACAGTAATTTCCCGGCCCCCAAGCAGGACTATCACTTCCTAGCAAAGGATATGAAGGCAGAGATATGGATTAGTACAGACAGGTGAATAATGAAGGAAAATTAGCCATCTTTAGCCAACAGAACTGCGCCAGTGTGCCTTTTCAAAAGTTCTACAAGGATCTAAATTCATTCCTCAATCCAAACAATTGTGGGTTAAGGGCCTTGCTAAAGGACCAAACAGTGGTAGCTTGGCAGAGGTGGGATTTGAACCCTGGACCTTCTGATCCATAGTCTAATACCTTAACCGCTAGGTTACCACAGTCCACAAATTTCATGTTTAGATTGCTTGTTTAATTGTTCGCTTTATTCTTTACAAGCTATAATCTTGGTGGGAATGCACCTTTATTTATGCATGCAACTATATATGGAACGATCTTAGCTTTTTTCCCTGCTGAACCTGAAATACCTTTGTGAATTGCAAATTGAGACGGCTATGTATGAGGGAGTCAGCTGTCAGAGATTCAGATTACAAACCTCTCATAGTTGTCATAGTAAGGGTTATAGTCTTGTTTCTTCAAATTTCTTTTATTTTGGTACCCATGGTTGTATGTTCTATGGTGCATCACCTCTATTCGCTGCTATCCTCAGAGCCAAACAAGGGGATGCACAAAGCCGCAGATATCCACTGGGTGTGCATATGGTATACTCGAGCAGACATGTGAACGATTCACACTGCACCCTCGGCCAGTGCCTTCTAAGAAGCAGATGGTAGCTGTTAAAGCCAAATGAAACAATCCATGGCATGTCTAAACCTGCCGATTGGTTGGACCCTTCCAAATTCCAGTCTGTGGGAAGTAGGATCCAACATGCTGTGTTGGAAATATGGTGGTCACAGGCATCCACAATTTTGAAGCACTAGTACCTTTTCCTTTACAGACACAGATCACAACTTGTGGCAAAGGAGTCACCCCTTTGTCACCTCTTTTGATCAGCTAGGGATAACTCTTGACCCTGAGGGTCACAGCATATGACTGTGGGACTGTGGTGGCCTAGCGGTTAAGGTACACTGGACTCTGGACCAGAAGGTCCAGGGTTCAAATCCCACCTCTGCCAAGTTGCCATTGTTGAGTCCTTGAACAAGACCCTTAACCCACAATTGCTTGGATTGTAAGACTGTATCAATTGTAAGTCGCTCTGGATAAGGGCGTCTGCTAAATGCTGTAAATGTAATGGAAATGTAATGACTATTTTCATATTTATCAATCCATTAATGACACCTTATTTTTTGTGAATGGGGTCATTGGCATCCTGGTTAAGATCTGCCTTGAAAAATATGACCCTTACCATCACTTTTACAATCACTGTCTTCACATGGAAAAAACACACTGCCATCCAGAGAGGTGTAAGACGAGTCATCACTCTCCTCTTCAGAAAAACACCCTGGGTTGTTCACAGCACTTTGCAGATCTAAGAACTGATAACCTCTCTTCTTCTGCAGGGACTTTATCTGTCTTGCCAAACACTGCCCTATACCTACACACATAGAGAGGAAGAAAGCGTCAAGTAAGACGATTAAGCAGCAAAAGTCATTTACTGCAAGCCTGATTCGGTGTGTAGTCATGAACGAAACAAGACCATATATTTTAATCAGAAGCTACTAGCACAGTAGTTATGGGGAAGTCAATGCAACACAAAATGTACAGATGATTAGCCCGCGTCTCCGGGAGAGCAGGATGGTCAGGGGATTATTCCTTGGCATACTTTTACTCCGATACGTTCGACCTAAGCATCTGCATTACATACATACTACAAAACAAAACTGCTGTAAGACCTTTGACAGACTGAAAGCAAGCAGGTTTGGCAAATCTCATCTGATCATAACTTGTAATTTAGATCATTGGCTGGCTAAGCATATGAATGCCCAAGTGCAAAAGTGCTCTCAAAACTGTGGATCAATTTTGATTGGCATTCAGCTTCAGGCATTAGATACTAACGACGACACGAGTACAATGATACAGAAATATTGGCATTTAAAATCCTCGATCAAGAAACAGATTGGGGTAATTTAAGATTACTAAGTAAAGCTGCAACATTAATGTTATTTATTAGAATTAGCAGTAAACCTGTCCAAATAACATTTCAGATGAAAACCTTGCTCAAAGCCTAGTGTAAGGTAGGGTTCATTTTTAAGGTTTTTAAACACACCGCTCGGGCAACGAAGGAGTGGTTCCGTAAAAAGCATTTCAAGGTCCTGGAGTGGCCTAGCCAGTCTCCAAACCTCAACCCCACAGAAAATGTGTGGAGGGAGTTGAAAGTCCGTGTTGCCCCAAAACATCAATGTTCTAGAGAGATCTGCATGGAGGAAAGGGCCAAAATACCAGCTACAGTGTGTGCCAACCTGGTGAAGACTTGCAGGAAACATTTGACCTCTGTCATTGCCAACAAAGGTTATGTTACAAAGTATTGAGTTGAATCAAATGTATTGACCAAATACTTATTTTCCACCATGATTTACAATTAAATTCTTTAAAAATCCTACAATGTGATTTCCTAGATTTTTTTTTCTCATTTTGTCTCTCATAGCTGAAGTGTACCTATAATGAAAATTACAGATCTCTATCATCTTTCTAAGTAGGAGAACTTGCACAATCATTGGCTGACTAAATACTTTTTTTGCCCCACTGTATATTTTAAATTAAAGAAAGAGCGGGTTTCGCATTGTACCATGCAAGTTGTGTAATCATAGCAATGCAATAATTGACCAAAATTCACAGACAAGGCTTCACACGAATGGCCAGTAAATGAAGGCTTTGCTCATTTAGTATATTTTGATTTAGTAATAATATTTTGATAATGTAATATTTATTCCTGTTTTAAAGACCAATACTTCATCAGTCTTCAGTCTAGGGTTTGAAGTCAAGCAGCAAGTCCACTGGCTGTAAATCATATCCAGGTTGTTAACTTAGCTCCCCACTTCTGTGATGTAGCATTTAACAAATGGAAAAAAATTTTAAAACAACAAGATGTTCCCATTTAGAGTTTTGGGAAACTAGTGTATTCCTTTGGTACCCCATACAGAGTGCACTGCAATGCAGTAGCCAAAATAGCTCCAGAAGTGTTTTACTGACTTAAGCACTACCCAAAACTCATGACTAAGGGGTTGGACTTGCAGATCAGAGACTTAACACCTGAGTGGAACTTGCACAAAATGACTTGCAAAGATCTCTGCAGCATCACTCCATATGCATCATGTTATTTCTTCACCATTATTCTAAAGTGTAGAAATTATAAATCAGACTTAACTCTGAATTAATGAGCAAGATTATTAAGAAGTTTAACAATCAAACTGCACTATATTTCAACCCACCCAGAGTTTAGCATCTCTACACTAGATCAGGAACCTTTACTTACTATTTCTCTTCGGGTCAGTAGGGGGCGTTTTGCCCTCTGAGAGAAGTGCACTGAGCCATGTGGCCTCCAAGTGTCCAAGTCTGAAGTTCCCCAGACAAAGGGCGTTGTTTGCGGGGTCCAGGCCCAGGCGGGCAAGCAGCAGGATGACGAGAGGACCATTCCTATTCCTTACACACAAGCTCAGAGCACAGCGTAACTGCTGCTCATGCACACCACTGCTAACCAGAAGTTCAACCAGAGGCAGCGGTCCGCCACGTTCACACACCTGTACGCACATGCACACACACACACACACACTTTAAATAACCACAATCTGTACAAACTCTGCTGAGTAATACTCCACCTTCTCAGGCCATCACCTGATATATCAGAGACTCAGTCTTGGTTTTCTTATTGACATCAGTTCCTAACTGTATAAGACACTCTGCAATGACCAAGTTCCCCTCCTCACAGGCTCTTTCCAGTAGCCGGTACCGAATTTCACAGTCCACCACCATCTTCGACAGACACATGCAGCTGAGCTTCTGCACCTGACGCACAAACACAACATCGTGGTTTGGTGTTAAAAGGTATGGCACACACACAACTGAAGCACTGCACTGTGGTTTCTCTTATTTAACAATCTCAAAACACTCACGTACTGGATCATATCTCTGAACAGGAAAGCTTCCCTTCAGCTGTCGAAAAATCTCCTTTTCAAAGCCCTCTTTCTCCAGCTCGGCTGCAGCACCTGAGCAGGTGTCTAACAGCTTCCACACCACCTGAAAACCCTGTTGAACAACAGTAGCGAAAAATCATTTAGAACTACTAAACAATCATCAGTGCAGCAGGTTAGGTATTCAGGATGCTAGCGTCTTACTTTCAGAAGCATTGCTGCATAACCTTCGTGCTGTCTCACAGAGCTGACGAGAACGGAGGCCAGCACAGGCACCATCATGAGTGAGAGCTTTTTCTTTGAGATGAGGTGAAACAGGAGGCTCAGACCCCAGTAATGAATATCTACACACAAATAAGGACATAATGCTTTAAAGGAATACTCTAGCCCTTTACACTGTATCTTTGGAATATGAACAATTAGTGCATTCAATGAGATCAACATGTCCTTGTACTGAATCTGAGAATGGATGTCTGTTTACTTAAGCTTAATTCCATTAATAAATAATAATAATAAAAAGCAATAAAAAGCAGCCAAGTTATAAAGACAAGTAAAGCACTGCAGAAATGAAAGCTATAACTACTTTATAAAATCTATTGGCTTTGAAAACGATTTAAATTTGGAAGATGAAGCTATTAATGACCAGCCTGAGCCAAAGGTTTGTCACTGTAAGGATTTGGAAATGCTGGAAAACCGAAAACAGTCACTACTTTAAATCAAACATCCCGGCTCTTAATGGATTCACAACTTGACTGAAGAGCAACGACACTAAAGATCAGTTTTACTACCATCAAAAAACCCCATTAATCACTCACTAAGACATTGTTCGCTGGTGTTAAACTCTGCATCTTTCATTAAACACCAATTGATGGCTGATCGGAGGTTCATTCGTCTGACAGGTATGTTAGCTGTTAAGTCCAGCTCTTAACCCAGCAAAGCTGCTGATGCTCTCTAACTCTGCCATTACATTTCTGAAAATATGAATTGTCATGATAATATTAACATTAAGAGCTTCATCTTACAAATTTATAATCACGAAACAAATGGGATCCTAGACTTTCGAAAGAACACCGGGATCTTACTCCGATTTGCTTCAGTCAGTAGTATAGTGCGTCTTAGTAACAGCCAGCTTCATAAACCTGACCCATTTTATTTGCTGAATGTAAAAAAACTTATTTTTTAATAAATAAGAACTCACCAATTGATATATTTGTGTTTACTGTCTGTATAATAAACAGTAATTGGGAAATTCTGTTCCTCGGCTGTTATGACTGAAGGGCTTAGCAGCAGGGTGCTTGATAGAATAGAAACATTTTACCTCATAGCACACGACCGTGTCGCACCCGTGCCAATATCTCACGTTAAAGCACCCCCTCTCGTGTATTATTGCTAAATTGAAATAAATGATACTTCTGTTTGATACAAGCCTAAAATGCTTCAATATTACGAACAACATGGAAGGTCAGCCAGATGAAACAAGTGTCAAGTGACAAGAGTCTCAACAAGTGAATGTGAACCAGATTATATAGTTATAGGTGAGAGAGAATATACAGGTAGAAAGGGTGACAAACAAAGGAATACTACTTACGACGGGAGGCACATACACGTACAAACAGTGTTGACTGGCTTGTGACCAACTAAGAAGAAGAAGCAAAACGCACCAAAACAATAATAATACGCTGCTAGTACATAAATAAGCAATTAACATAGGAATTTGTAAAAATTATACGTCAGGCAGTGCTGTACAGTGTCTTTGCCATTTTGAGTATCTTTATGGGCATTATGTCCGGAGTTAAAAGAGTTTTCAATCAATGGGATGACAATCAGGTGTGAGTGGGCACCCAGTTTTATTTAAAGAACAGGGATCTATCAAAGTCTGGTCTTCACAACACATGTTTGTGGAAGTGTATCATGGTACGAACAAAGAAGATTTGAGGACCTCAGAAAGAGTTGTTGATACTCATCAGGCTGGAAAAGGTTACAAAACCATCTTTAAAGAGTTTGGACTCCACCAATCCACAGTCAGACAGATTGTGTACAAATGGAGGAAATTCAAAGACCATTGTTACCCTCCCCAGGAGTGGTCGACCAACAAGGATTACTCCAAGAGCAAGGCGTGTAATAGCTGCTGAGGTCACAAAGGACCCCAGGGTAACTTCTAAGCAACTGAAGGCCTCTCTCACATTTGCTAATGTTAATGTTCATGAGTCCACCATCAGAAGAACACTGAACAACAATGGCAGGGTTGCTAGGAAAAAGCCACTGCTCTCCAAAAAGAACATTGCCGCTCATCTGCAGTTTTCTAAAGATCATGTGGACAAGCTAGAAGGCTATTGGAAGAATGTTTTGTGGACGGACGAGACCAAAATAGAACTTTTTGGTTTAACAGAAAAGCGTTATGTTCGGAGAAAGAAAACACTGCATTCCAGCATAAGAACCTTATCCCATCTGTGAAACATGGTGGTGGTAGTATCATGATTTGGGCATGTTTTGCTGCATCTGGGCCAGGACGGCTTGCCATCATTGATGGAACAATGAATTCTGAATTATATCAGAGAATTATGAAAGAAAATGTCAGGACATCTGTCCATGAACTGAATCTCAAGAGAAGGTGGGTCATGCAGCAAGACAACGACCCTAAGCACACAAGCCGTTCTACCCAAGAATGGTTAAAGAAGAATAAAGTTCATGTTTTGGAATGGCCAAGTCAAAGTCCTGACCTTAATTCAATCGAAATGTTGTGAAAGGACCTGAAGTGAGCAGTTAATGTGAGGAAACCCACCAACATCCCAGAGCTGAAGCTGTTCTGTACGGAGGAATGGGCTAAAATTCCTCCAAGCCGGTGTGCAGGACTGATCAACAGCTACAGGAAACGTTTAGTAGCAGTTATTGCTGCACAGGGGGGTCACAGCAGATACCGAAAGGAAAGGTTCACATACTTTTGCCACTCACTAATATGTAACATTGGATCATTTTCCTTAATAAATAAATGACCAAGTATAATATTTTTATCTCATTTGTTTAACTGGGTTCTCTTTATCTACTTTTAGGACTTGTGTGAAAATCTGATGATGGTTTAGGTCATATTTTGGCAAACATGTACAAAATTCTAAAAGGTTCACAAACTTTCAAGCACCACTGTACATGTAAATGAAACATTTTTTGATTAGACTGCCTAGGAGCTTTGAAGTAGCATTCCATGACCTGTTTCATGTATACTGTGTGTATGTGTGTATGTATGTATATATATATATATAAATAAATAAAAAAAGGTGACACAGAGGTCAAATTCTCATTTTTCAACACGGGAAAGACAAGCAAACGCACAATTCAAATAAGTGTGTTGACCTTCATAAGTCAGGGATTGGCTATAAAAATAGCTAGTCACTTGAAATTGCCCATGTCTATGGTTAAGACAATAATTACAAAGGTTCAATAATCGAAACTGCTACAAACTTGCCTGGACATTAGTTCAAAAGCTTGCCAGCTTGCTTTTCCTGTCACCAACCTCTAACATAAGCAACTGTAGTTTGCTAAGCACTGCTGGGTCTGGAACTATGTTTTCAGATTAAATGAAAATTAAACTTCTTGGTTAAAAAACACTCAAGGTAGGTTTGCTACAAAACAAAGAATGACTACACTAAAAATAACCATTTCACTGTCACTTAAGTATGATGAAGGGTCTGTGGTGTTGTGTTTGTTCTATCCTTAAAGGCCCCGAGAACCTTGTTAAGCATCATAGACATCAAACTCTCTAGGAAATTCCAGGTCGTTTAAAATAGGCTGTCGGTTTAGCACTACCACTGTTGGCCCATTAAGAATTTTATTTCATATTTACATTTAGCAGACAATAATCCAGAGCGACAACCGATACAATCTTACAATCCAAGCAAATGTGGGTTAATGGGATTATTCAATGAACCAACAGTGGTAGCTTGGCAGAAGTGGAACTTAAACCCTACTTGACCCTAGACCTGGCCCATAATCCTGCACCTTAACCACCAAGAATCCACAGTCCACAGTGTTATATTTACAGCATTATATTTTCCATTTTACTTGTTCCATCTTGGCTTCCAGTCCTGAATTCAATTTAGTGAAGCAAAATTATTTATGTGCAATACATGTGTTTAGGGGATCAAAATATTCCAGTACTTCAACTTACAGCAGTCAAAAAGTTTTTCAAGTGCAATTTTCAATATGATTCCAATTGATGACACTGAAAGAGGACGTTGGATCACTTTTGAGTCTTGGTCTTCCCAAAGTTTCTTCCTTATTACGTTTAATAAGCTTTTCACTGGCACCATAGGCTTGCTCAAATGGAGTTTTGGACCTAGATGCCTGTAAAGCTTATTTGAGACAATGGTCTACACTAAGAAGTGCCATATAAATAATCTGACCTGACCTGATTTACCTGCTGAGCCATCATGTCATATTATTGTACAGTCTAACCTTGTCTCGCCCGCTGTTATCTTGCAAATCTTGTCTCTCATCACCTGTGATGGCAGAATGCATTTCCCTCCATGCACTTTATCTCAAAAAGCCGCCAACCTTGCCTCTCGCCTTCGCCAACCTTAACATGTGACAAATGACTTGCCAGCAATGAAATTCTACACCCTTAAGCCGCAAGGTTTTCAGCCCACCAGACGGTAGGTGGCACTTTAATCTTACTGACAGGGTTACCTTCCCTGCTCTCTCTCCTCAGCTGGCAGCTCACCTTGCTAGCAGATCGTGATCCTGCTGACACCCCGCTGGTAATTGTTATTGTTCCGTTGATGTGTTAGTCTCATTGTAAGTCTTTTAGTTTTATAGCACACAACGCTGATGCGCTATTTTGAACAATCAAAACTTACAACACCAGATGATGTACAGCCCGTCTGTTATTCATCGCAGACTGGATAGTTCTCAAATTTGCGTAAGTTAATAGAAACTGTACATGTACGTACATGCTTATGTACATTGTAAATGTGGTTGTATGATCATGAAGGCTGCTCAGTAACTTCGTTAAGTCGGCAAACTCGCCTCTCGACAAAAATAGCCACGAAACACACATAAGCGAGAGAAGTTTAGACTGCTTATGAAAGTCTTCTACAAGAACTTCTAATCAAACAAAATTCACAAAAAATAACTTATTGACTGCCGTTAGCCACCCTCGAAGAGTCCGTTCATGGTAATCACCCATATGCTACAGGCCAAGAAATCCCACTTACCATAATTCTGAGGATACAGCTGTAGTGAGTGCAGCACAGTGTCTATCGCCCCCTGTTGGCCCATTAGATCAGCAGATCCAGAGCAATCAGCCAATGCAGAGAGAACAGCTAGCCCACACTCCTGTATCTCCTCACTACTGATGAACTGCACATGAATACAGCAACACACATGCAGTTCATACATTAGAAATTGTGTAAAGTGATCACCATTCTTTGCAGCGGTTCTGCATTGACACTAAATGAATGATATAAATGTAAGTAGACACTCTTACCCTATTCAAGGCTCCCAGATAAACTGTATGCACACCCTCTAACAGACACTGATTCTTTAGCACTCGCAAAGACACATCTGAAACATCCGGATCAGCCACTGATGCGCCACCCTCACTTAAACTGCGGTCTGCACACACACACAGAAAAAAAAAAAAAAATCACTCCTTGTCACCCAGCACCCAAAAAATACACTTTGCTGGTCCTGACTATTGGCTAACAAAGTGTGCAGAGCAACAGATGGGCCACAGTCTGTAATTGTAGAAGTACAATGGTAAGTGGAAATGATAAAGTGGACAGTGAGATTTGAAACAAAGAGGTAGTTTTAATGTTTTGCCGAATTAGCTTAAATAGACATTTCACATGGCAAATGTACATGCATTTCAATCCGAAATATGTATAGTGGGGCAAAAAAGTATTTAGTCAGCCACTGATTGTGCAACTTCTCCTACTTAGAAAGATGAGAGAGGTTGGTACACTTCAACTATGAGAGACAAAATGAGAAAAAAAATCCAGGAAATCATATTGGAAGATTTTAATTGTAAATCATGGTGGAAAATAAGTATTTGGTCACCCAACAACAAGCAAGATTTCTGGCTCTCACAGACCTGTAACTTCTCCTTTAAGAAGATCTTCTGTCCTCCATTCGTTACCTGTATTAATGGCACTTGTTTGACCTCATTATCTGTATAAAAGACACCTGTCCACAGCCTCAAACAGTCAGACTCCAAACTCAACCATGGCCAAGACCAAAGAGCTGTCGAAGGACACCAGGAAGAAAATTGTTGACCTGCACCAGGCTGGGAAGAGTGGATCTTACAATAGGCAAGCAGGTTGGTGTGAATAAGTCTACCAATCAACCATAAGGCTACCATCAGTAACACACTACGCCGAGGGACTCAGATCCTGCAGTGCCAGGCGTGCCCCCTGCTTAAGCCAGTACATGTCCAGGCCCGTCTGAAGTTTGGCAGAGAGCATATGGATGATCCAGAAGAGGATTGGGACAATATCATGTGGTCAGATGAAACCAAAATAGAACTTTTTGGTAAAAACTCAACTCATCGTGTTTGGAGGAAGAAGAATGCTGAGTCGCATCCCAAGAACACCATACCTACTGTGAAGCATGGAGGTGAAAACATCATGCTTTGGGGACAGGACGACTGATCCGTGGTAAGGGAAGAATAAACGGGGAAATGTATGGTGAGATTTTAAGCCAAAGCCTCCTTCCATCAGTGAGAGCACTGAAGATGGAACATGGCTGGATCTTCCAGCATGACAATGATCCCAAACACACCACTCGGGCAATGAAGAAGTGGCTCCGTAAAAAGCATTTCAAGGTCCTGGAGTGGCCTAGCCAGTCTCCAGACCACAACCCCATAGAAAATGTGTACCTTGTTCTGACAATTGGTTCAGACAGTGGGAGTCCAATTTCAATTTATTTTATATGGTGAAATCGCTACCTATTCCTGTACATTCAAAATCTCATCTACTTACAATGATGTAAGTGATAGAAGTTACTTTCTGATTGGTTCTCCTGTCTATCTGTTATTTGCAGACAAAGGCAGGCTCTGAATCTATAATTAGCAGGGTCTTTTTCAGTATATGTGTTGCAGATACAATTGCCACCAACTTCCTTTATTTTAACAATCGTCGTTCGTTAAAGCAAGTTAGTGGTTCAGACAGTGGGTTAGGACTGAAATACCTTATACAGGATAGCAGGAATTTAGATAATCCAAGTTATAATAGGGGAAAAACTGTAGCTTTAACTGAAAGATTTTTTTACATGGCATCCTTAACCTTTACAATGAAAAAATAGTACAGTTTAATACATTTGCAAAGCTTATTTAAAGATTTGTCAGTTTCAATAGTTTTATATTTAAGGAATGTTAACAAGTCAGTCTTTTCATAAGCAAAATGTTTCATCAAATATGCTATGAGTTGTGTCTGTTGAGGCAGAGCTTTTACCTGGGTTGATCAGTACCAGACTGGCTTTCAGCCCCTCCAGCTGTACCTCAAAATCGAACTTATGATACTTCATGGCAGCTAGGATTTGCCACAAAGCCATGGTCCCTTCATCCAGACTCATCCTCCTGCTGATAGAGGGAGAGTAATGTGGATGTAGATAATCTGGGATATATGGGATAAACTGAGAAGAAATAATGAGTATAGTCCTACCCTCCCTGAAAAAGTGTGTATAGAAGCCTGCAAGCACTCTCGCACACTATGCTGGAGCTGGCGTTTTTCTTCATCAGCTCTACAATGTTGTAATGAATGCCATGGCTCAACAGCTGAGACCTCACCTTGCCTAACACACACACACACACACACACACACACACACCAAATTTACATTTTATAGTAAAGGTATTATCATTATTATCATCACATTCATCAACAACATCATTAATGGAATGTGGAATTACAAGTTAGAAAAGCTATTCAATTGCTCACATAAATCCAAATGGGTTTATTATTAATACACTGGGTTAACAGCTCTGTTTCCGCCTTCATTCATTATTGGGTGGATATCTTTGCACATAAATAACATTTGTTTTTGTTATTACTTATTGCCATGAAGCTAGTTCAGACTTATCAGGTTTGCTTAGCCTAGCGGTTAAGGTACTGGACTATGGACCAAAAGGTCTAGGGTTCAAATCCCACCTCTGCCAAGCTGCCACTGTTGGGTCCTTGAGCAAGACCCTTAACCCACAATTGCTTGGATTGTAAGACTGTATCAATTGTAATTGCATCTGGATAAGGGGCGTCTTCTGCCTAATGCTGTTAAATGTAATGTCATCGTAATGTAAAATGAATCCTAGTCTGATTGAACCATTAGTGCAATTCAATTGAAACAAGCATAATGAAATACTGCCATGCAAACCTGGTACACCACCAAACAAACTTCTGGCACCGTGTCATGTACGAAGCCATGTAACCAAACCAAACACATGTGTTTTGATATAACAGGAATCAACAATTAACAAAATATTTAACAATGTGGGAACAGTGGCAGTGAAACAAATAAGAAAATGGGCAGAGGGCATACATGGACCTACAATGGTTTTGTTTATTTAATTGTTTCTTCTTTTTTCATGTTTGCATCCCATCACCAACACTTCACAACAGGAGCAAGGTTTACACTGATTACTATTACTAACATTGCACTTGGGCTCAATTAAGAGCAAGTAATTAACCTCACACGTCTTTGGAATGTGAGAGGAAACCGGAGTGCCCGGAGTAGAAGTAAACCCCACACGACACAGGGATGACATGCAAATCTACCACAGGTGGAGTCTGAGGTTGGGATTGTACTGGGAATCTCTGCGATCCATGCCACCCCAAACAAGGAGGTAAAATGCCCTATAAACATGTGCGACCAACATGCATATTTCCAGTATACCGGAAAAAATGTACAAAAATGTCCATCCATAGGTTAATGGTTTGTTTGGTTGTTTGTTTTAGTTTTATTTAATGTCGCTCTTCAGCATCAAGGCCATTCAAGACGACACAGGTTACATCAACACTCAAGGTTATATTGGAACTACTCAAATACTGTAGATACTCCAGGTCAGGGTCACTTTAAGCATAATCAGGTAACCTAATGCAATGATTTTTGGACTGAATGCGGATGGAAATCAGAGTACTCAGAGTAACCCACAACAGACACACACGGAGACATGCAGACCCCACACAGAAAGGATCCCACCCTGGGATCAAATCCAGGACTTTCTTGCTGTGAAACACAGTGCCCCTTTAAATGCCTTGGGCTTGCCAGGAAACTTTTTCCAAAATATGCTCCAGTGGTCCTGCTACGTTGTTGCAAAGGCAAAACATCAGTTTTAATAACATGTGTAAATGCCAACCGGGAACGCTAACTCACTGTGTCTGCGTATGAGCGTGCCCAGTCGTGGAATGCTGCAGCCTGAAAGACGCCATCACTTGCGGAGTGAAGCAGTAGTACCGTGATGACCTGTAATATATAAAGGAGGTCTAACACACAGAAGAAGAAGAAGACTTAATAGTTATGGGGTAAAGTACTAATTAATTACTATATGGCTACTATTAACACCATTAGACGCTATACTTCGTAAGCTTAGAATTCAAACTGAACCTTTCTTTGGATTCCACATTTCTATCTGATTGCGTGCACTGCCGTGGAGCAGCAAGCTGTTTAGTGCCCAACAAGCTGCCTCCTGATAAGACAGGGTATGAGAAGAAATGAAAGGTATCTTACACAACAAATATACAACAAAAAAGGTTTGGACAATGTCACAAGCAATACACAAGGGAAGGCTTGCACTTCTCACCTGGACCTTTGGGTATCAGTGGTGTTTCTCTAAAGCTGTGCCAGCCCCCCCCAAAGGCTTCTCTCCAAAACAGGCTTTCCCTCCGCTGCTGTTCCCTTCTCTCCAGCTTCTTTCATCCTCTCATCTTCGTTGCACTCCTTCTCTAGGCCTTTATTGTCCACGATTGTTCTTGCTGACAGAGGTCAAGTAATGCTTAGTGTACAATGAATGATGAAACCTTTTTTTTTTTTTTTTAGTAGTAGCAATGGTTCCCAATTCCATTGGCTGCACTTGGCTAACATAATCAATGTGTTAGGTTTAGAGGAAGTGTGTTAATGTGTTCCATGAGAAAAGACTCACTGAGTGCAGCCAGACAGGAAAGAGAGCAGCAAACTGGATTGTGTCATTTTCAGGGTAGGAGAATACACGCGTTTTGCAGCCACTCTGTGGACACCATTGGCACACAGGATACCTGAAGTAAACTCTCTGCGACACAGACATTGTCGCATGACTTGATGGACGGAAACCAGTAAGAAAGCTGGGTCATATAAAGCCAAATTAAAGTTCAGGCACTAACCACTAGTGAGAATTCCTTGCACTTTTAGCAGTTTAAAACCCAATATCTCCTGGCTATGTGTCTTATTGCTGTGTATAGCTTTTTTATTTACATTCAAACCCCATTATAATGTTATGACATTATTCTAGTACTCAAACCTGCCACCTGACCAACAGCCCTCGCTATAATGTCCCTAGAAATTTTCAATCTGAGAAAGTCAAATTCCACTTGCACTGTGTGTGTATTAATGGTAGCATATGGGGGGAGATTAAATAGGAAATCTTGCATCTACCTACAAACCCTCCACTTCCCCTTCCATTGGTAATATGGCTAAACCTTTGTTTTAATTTGTGGTTAATTACACAACAAAGCACTAGGCAAACATGTGAGGCATTAGTAGAACGCACTCCTCTTTACTTACATAACAATGAACCTAACAAACTCCAAAACACCGATAACAGCAGGAGAACCAGTCAAAGTCCCCCAGCAGTGTTAATTTTGACAGCAAAAGTTTGATTTAGTTTTAGTCATAGTCTTTTGCCTAAAACGTACCTTACCTTAGTTTTAGTCATAGTCATCTGAATAGTTTTTACCGATTAATTATAATAAGATTATAGTCGACTAAATCTACCAGTAGATTGGACAGGACGACTGATCCCTGTTAAGGGAAGAAGAACGGGGGCCATGTATCATGAGATTTTAGCCAAAAAACCTCCTTCCATCAGTTGAGAGCATTGAAGATGGAACGTGGCTGGGTCTTCCAGCATGACAATGATCCCAAACACACCGCTCGGGCAACGAAGGAGTGGCTCCGTAAAAAGCATTTCAAGGTCCTGGAGTGGCCTAGCCAGTCTCCAGACCTCAACCCCATAGAAAATTTGTGGAGGGAGTTGAAAGTCTGTGTTGCCCCAAAACATCACTGCTCTAGAGGAGATCTGCATGGAGGAATGGGCCAAAATACCAGCTACAGGGTGTGCCAACCTGGTGAAGACTTACAGGAAACGTTCGACCTCTGTCATTGCCAACAAAGGTTATGTTACAAAGTATTGAGTTGAACCAAATGTTTTGACCCAATACTTATTTTCCACCATAATTTACAATTAAATTCATTAAAAATGCTCTATATGCATTTATTCATAATTACAGTACAAACATAGTTATGTTACCCGAATACTCCTTAAAGACAGTATGAACACTTTTTAGTCCGTAACTCCACATCTCCTCTGGCCCGAGAAATGATGTGGCCCACAGACATGAATGAGTATAGCGCAGAGTTTATAACTCCAGTTTGTGATTTTGTGAATTCTATGCATTAATGAATAAATATAAACATACTGCTGTTCTGTTGAAACACGCACATAGTTTGTCTGGTTTATCATGTACAAAGAGTAAAAGATAAGCAACACAATGCAGAAGGACTGATACAATCTGAAACTAGACAGCATGTAAATATGACGCCTTATTGCCCCCATCTAGGTCTCAAATCTTTTGTTCATAATTTGAAGTAACACTCACCACTAATGGGTAGCTTTCCAGTTAATATTGTTACATGCATGTATGAATTAAGTGCTGACTTTTGCATACCTGAAGTAAATTTCTGCAGCAGGCAACATCCAGACTCCTGCACTGCTTCTGACTGAGAGCATGCCTCTAGTGCCTGACACACCAAGCTGTAGCACTTTTCAGTCTTGGACATCAAAATCTCCACATTGCTTGCTAGGATTCAAATAAACATTGGTATTTTTATGTTTCCCATCATTCCCATCATTTAATGTGATTAAGTAGAAAGTTCATCACAATCCAAAACATGAAACTGGAACCAATGGCAATGTACAAGCCTTTCCATGATGGCTTAGCTGCCAGAAAACTGAATTTTCTAAGAACATGATCTAGTCATTCCATTTATAATAAACATGCTAAACATATTTACTAGGTACAGATGTTGATAAACAAAACTGTATATGAGAACAGACAAAAGGATGACTTACCAGGCCTAGCCAATGGTATGAGTGCCTGCAGTGCAGATAGCACTGAATGCTCACTGCCCTTGAACCTACTGAGCATGCTCAGCAACACTGTATGATCCCTTCTCTCAATAAACTCTATCAGATGTTCGTCAGTAACTGTGGAAAAACACACAACAGCGACAGTCATTGGCGTTTTAACAACAGAAAGTTGCCACTGAAAAGTATGTCAGGTATTATAATAAAGGCCACACACCACTGAGGACATAATACACTGTTAAATGATTAACTAGCACTGTGTGTGACTGACAGAATGACAAAGCTTTCTCACCTCTCTTAAGCAGCTGGTGGAGAGCAGAGCAGCCCTGGAGCTGGAGCTCCTCATTGTGAGGGAAGGCCTTCATGGCCTCCACCACCATCTCAAATACATCGGATTCCTCCTCCAGAACCAGTAATGCCAAGTCATCTGTCATACACACGCAAAACACTGTACTACTTAAAACATAATATTCTAGCACAGATGATGGACACAACATACATGTGCTTTTAATTTAAAAGTTCCTTCACTTTTGCTTCTCCTCAGTCCAAAGTATACGGACAGTTGCAATTAGGTTCTGTTTATGGAGTGTGAGGAGGTTTATATCAGTGATTTGAGTTTTCCCTGGATGGTGGGTAGATACTTTAAACACATAAAATGAATCAGCTAAATATCCCAAAAACATGTACAGTACTGTGCAAAAGTCTTAGGCCACCATTACATGTGCTGTTTTAGCAATTGTATAATGAGCCTATATAATTATGTCTCAGTCTGTTTATTAAGATACAAACAGAAAACACACACACACACACACACACACACACAATATATATATATATATATATATATATATATATATATATATAGAATATATATATATATATATATATATAATATATATATATATATAATATATATATATATAATAATATACATACCACACACAAATATATATATATATATATATATAATATATATATATATATATTATATAATATATATATATATATTATTATATATTATATATATTATATATAGAGAGAGAGAGAGAGAGAGAGAGAGAGAGAGAGAGAGTGGTTTTTCTTGGATAGAACCCTTCCAAAAAGCTTCTTTGGACTATAGAATGGTCAACTTGACATCCTGATGAAGTTGCCAGGTGCTGTTATCGCTCAAGTGTAAGGGGAGGTCACACTAAATACTCACCAGTGTAGCCTATAAAGCTGTTTATTCTGTATTATTCACTTTTTCTTCAGTTTTTAATACTGCATACACATTTCCTCTAATTTCTGGTTGTATTCTAATAAAGAAACAGAGAAATAATTATATATGGTCGTTACACCACTGCTGAAACAACAAATCTAATGGTGGCATGGTGGCCTAAGACTTTTGCATAGTACTGTATAAGAAATAAGTGTGGTTTATAAGCACGGGAAATGGATTTATTTTTTGGTTTGTTTTGCATGCCTACATTTATTTCTTTGTGAAACCTCCCTTGGCCAGCATTACAGCACTCCACCAACACTGGTGAAAGTGAAAGCCGAAGACTGTTTCAAAGTCTTGTGGCAGCTACAGAAAAAGCCTGTCCAAATAGTAACACTTTAAATTCCACTCTGTATTTTACTGGTAGCCAACACAATGCTGCAAGTTCGGAGTAAGGCTTTCCCTTTTCTTGGTACCAGTCAAGAGCCTTGTGGCTGCACTTGGCAACCCATATATGTGTTTTTAGATCCCAAACTTCCTTATGGTATCATATGCTTCTTGCAATCCTGAGTGTTTTTTTTAGTTTTGTAAACTTTTAGAAACCATCGGAGGTTTCCATTCTTATAATATAATCAACAATCTCCTTTTCTGAATCCACAATGATCTTTAATTATATGACCATTTTCCTTCAATATCCACACCAAGCAGTTATTCACCATCCTCGCTCTAGTTTTACACAGGCAGAAAGTTAGAGCAATGGGACGGTAATTGTCATGGTCTTTAGTTGGTTCGGTATTAGAATAAATTATTGCTTTTTATTTCTCTGGAATATTTCCACATTCACATATTGAATTTTACCCAGTGTCATGGGATTTTTAAATGGCATTTTGAAGCTCCTCCATTGTGAAGTGCATAATGTACTGTTCAGTGTTATTGTACTATTCGGATCAGTTCTTGAGTTTTCTCCCATCTTTTGAAATCTAGGGAGGCTGTTTTGGGATGACGACTTGGCATTGAATGTTTTAGACAAGTGGTAAACAATTCCAGCTTCTTCCATCAGAAATGTTCCTAAGGGTTATATGTGTTGAATTGTGTGACTTTTCCTTGTTCAACATGCTCCATATGATGTCCCATATATCTTCACTGACGTGTATAATGTAAGTCCCAGTACAAATTTCATTTATCTTTGTGCCTATGCTTCTTTTATTATTCTGCATTTCCGAGCCCTACAGATTTTGTATTGTGTCAGATTTTCTCTCAGTCTTTTTTTCTTGCTTTAATTGCCACTTTTCCAACATAACATGGATTGTACTGCCTATCAATTTTAGACGTTTTTGGGATAGTTGCCTCTATTATCTCTGAAACTTTAGTTGCAAACCATTTTATTTAATCTTTATTATCTCGGTATTTCTCATATAATTAATCACAGCATTGGCATTAAAAGTAATGACAATTTGCTTTTAGTTGCCATCTCTGTGCTTTTTGTAGTATCCGTGTATTTCCTACGTTAATAATTATCGGATAGTGATCACTGCTACACAGTTCATCTCACATCTTCCATGTAATGTGCAGGAATAATGCTGGTTCACACCAAGTTAGATCTATGATTGAGAATGTCCCATGACCAGAGTAAGTGTTGCATTTCTTCCAGTATTACCTTTATACTTATTACTTCCCCATAATGTGTGGCGGCCATTACTATCACCCATTAGAATTTATGAGGATGCAAGTTGGCTTAATAGTTTGTGCATGTCCTGAAGAGTAATAGTGCTGTTTGGTGATGAAAATGCTCCACACATTCTCGATTGGGGACACATCAGGACTACAGGCAGACCAGTCCAGTACCCGTACGTTCTTCCTCCATAGCCATGCCTTTGTAGTGTGTGCAGCATGTGGTTTTGCATTGTCTTGCCAAAACATTAATAGACATCCCTGGAAAAGATGTCATCTTCAAGACTGCATATTTTGCTCTGAAATCTCACTGTACATTTCAACACTGTGTGACGGTCAATCCCAGATGCCTCAGAGTCCAGAGTCGTCAATGCTGCTTCTGGACAGAAGGCTTCTTTTTTGCACAGGAAAAGGGATCAGCGATCAAGGATCTTCAGTGTAGGCTTGTGCCCTTGCATTTTTTGTGCTGAAATTCCTCTAGATTCCACGAATTCTGTAATTATATTATATACTGTAGAGGACGAAATATGTAAATTCCTTCCAATATTGTTTTTAAACATTTCAATTTTCTCACACATTTACTGACAATCTGGAGCTCCTATTAGAATAGTTTATCCTCAACGACTCAGCCGTTTATGGATACTTGTAGCCTTTTGGTACTTCTGTCCCAAATCATGATTACAATTACGTGTTGACATCAACCGACTGAAATAACTATTGTTGTTGTTTTTTTTACACTTCATTACTAGCCCTAAATTCCCCCATACCAACATTTTGGAATGTGCTGCAGGCCTGAAATGCTGGAATGGATGTTTATTAACAAATGGAATTAATTTTACCAGACAAAACATGATATATCTTGGGCTCATACTGTCTGCAATGGAATAAATGTCATTATAGTCAAAAGTTAAAGGAAATGTAAGACACACTGCAGTTTTGTTTTTCATTTCTTTTCCATACTGTCCCAACGTTTTTTCTGATTTGGGATTCTGTATAACCTAGCCAGTATGTGGTCAGTGGTGGCCCTATCCCACAAATGAACAGGGGAGATGGGCTACAGTCATAGCTGAGGTGATATTATTATTATTGAGTCGATATTATTGCCACTGTATGTACAAGTTAGATGAACCTAAAAAACTGGAAACTGAATGCATATGAAAATTATACAAAGACAAATTACTTGGCAGGGGTTTTATTATTGCCATACTTTGTGGCATATATTGATGCAAGGTCAGGGTGCTGTTAATGATATATTTAGATTTTTTTCAAGGTGACTTCCTTTTGTGACTGATGCAATTGTAATGTGTATTACCCAATTGTCCTCCACACCTGTGCCATAAAGGACAACAGAATAACTAAATTCTAACGATGCTTGTTAAACTGTTTTTCTCACACCTAAAAATGAATCACAAGCAGAGCTATGGTTTGAAAATATGTTACAATAGCAACAAATCGACAACAGTTACAACTGTTGTCGTTACAAAAAGTTACAACATCACTGCATATTTCATTCACATTTGTTGCGTCAATGAAACCACTGTAGGTCAAGTGTTCTTAACCTTTGTTGACATGATACACAAACTGTAAGAGTGCAACACATTAAGAGCAGATCATGCAAGTACATCAGCCTTTGTACAAAACAACAGTTTGGATGCTAAAGAGCTAGACTCAAGAAAGTTTAAGGCATCCACTCATTGTTCACAGTCAAAAGGGTTCACTGAGGGCATTTCAAATCTCTGAATTAAATCAGACTCCTCAAAGGTTTAGCAAAAAGTTTCAGACTCCAATAAGTCAGACTCGACAAGAATAAGAGAAGGCTTACCTGATTTCAAGAGCAAGGCTAGTGCTCGCAGGGCTACCGTAATCACTTTAAAGTCTTTTTGATGCAAGGACAGCACCTTTAGAATCTGCCTGAAAGGGCACATAGAGGTATTTGAGTGCACACATTTACAGCATTTATCCCTTATCCAGACTCGCAACTGATAAAACCTTACAAGGTACCAGCCAAGCAAAGAAGGTTTAAGGGTCTTGCTAAAGGGCCCATCAGTGGCGTTTTGGCAGCGCTGGGACTTGAACCATCAACTTTTGAACAATAACCCAGTACCTTAACTGCTGCATCACCACAGTCCCGCATATACAAGCTGACCTTAAAATACATAGGAAAACCAAACCCTTGATAAGAATCTTTCTTCTGTATAAAATTGTACACTATCCTACCCCAGCATTTTATACCAACTCCAGCTGCTGCCCTAGACTTCAGAAGGGAGGTCTTGTCTGGTCTGTGGTAATTGCAAACATGCTACACATCTAATATGGGTTGAAGCAATGCTAATGTTTGTGTAAGATATAAGACATAATAAGGTTAAGAAAGGGAAGGCTGATTCTGTTTTCTCTCCTTTCACACAGTTCCATGCAAGTATAAGTGGCACTACATTATAAAAAAAACACTTTGGACTTACTGGTGCACCCCTAGAACCTCCCAGTCTTTCCCAGCAAAGAGGGGATTCACCAGCTTGTTCAGAGTACCGGGACAGATCTCAATCAGACGACAGAGCAGTGACCATCCCACCTGAGTCAGAGTGACCATGGTTAATCGTGCAACCAGGGCTTCAGAGACATAACACACTGACATTTACATCTACAACATTTATTCTGCTACTTTTGTCACCAACTATCCCAATCATAAGAAGCAGAAGCAGACTTCAGAATAAGAAGCAGCTTTAGAGATCACATTCACTCACCTGCTGAAGTTTGCTGTTGCTGTAAGCTGTGAGCACCAACATTAGGGACTCATGGACGTTTTTGTCTTTAAACAGCTCTTCTGCTGGAACGACAGAGGAGAAAACAGATCCATTCAGGTCCTGAAATATCTCCCAAACGACATAATTCATACATGTTTCTTAAGCAACGAGCCCAGTAAAACCATTATCATGCCAGTGTGAGACAAGCCTCTAAATCACAGCCCGACTGATTGACTTGAACTCTTACCGCACTCGTCTGTATAAGAAAGGAACAGCAGATCCTGGACGATCTGAACCACACTGCCAAACTGCTTTCCATCTTCTAGGTTATTCTTCAGACGCACAAGCAGCTTTTTTAGGCTTTCTTCCAAGTCCTCCTTGTTGACCATGGTGGAGTGTTGCTGACATTACACGTGCATTACACCGACTCTTTACAGGACATTTTGTTGCGATCTATCATAGTCTAATAAAAGATGCTCTACAACATGAGCGCTGTCCAGCAAAGCGCTCTCCAACTCAGCCAATAGTCCGTGAACTGATCTACATATCCATATACTACTCCAAGTTCCCCATTTTGAAAGCTTCCCGATTATTTGGGAGTCCCTCTGAGAGCCGCGGCAGGCAGGACCCGTGGCGTCGACACACGAGTCATATGACTTTTGTGACTCTCAAACAGGAAATGTGAAAGATCACGCCAGGAACTTCGCAGAGGTTTTCATTTAGGTAAGTTGCCGTGGTATTATACGAGTTAAAAACGTGTGTTTACTTAGCGGAACAAAAATCCACCTTAAAGCCAAATATCAGCGCAAACATGCAACAGGTTTATTTTTTATTTTGGTCAGGCATGAGGGTAACAACTGAACTAGACGTGTGTTTCTGCACAACAGACGCTAATAGTTGATGATTTCTAGGCCTAAATAAAATATTTGTTTGTGGATCATTTTAAAGGGTTCGAAAATCTGAAAATCTGAAAGATTCACAGAGCGAGTTGATTCCAAAATTAACCGATTCTCTGGTTCTAGGGTTAGACGACAGGGAATCAGTAGCTAGACAACAAACAGCCATATTGCGTTGCCATAGTTACACACGTTTGACATTTAATATAATCACAATCAATTAACCCTGGAATGAAAGTAGTCGAATCTATGAGCTATAGGAGATCAGTCTTGGATTTGAGCTCCATGTTCTTCACAAATGAATTACCAAATTACCTGTATGTACAAATATCCACGAGCCCAGATATGTTCATGGATTTGTAAGTGACCATGTTGCCATTACAATGCTGCAACCTTTAAATCAGGCCTGTTTGAGGTAAACAAGATTAGATGGTGGATTTAAATGGATTCCCTGAAGTTTCCTCTAGTTGCTCCATTCCTTCATCACACAAAATAAGGTGCTCTAGAATTGACAACAGGGTCCCCCAGACTACATTAAAACACCCTGTCTGAAAGTGACAGTTACTTCGGTTTTGAAATAGAGGTCAGTAAGGGTTTTAGTGGACAACCATCATGATTCGGCAATGTATACCTGAGTGCTTGATCAGGCTGTGATATCTGTTATTGCAAGTTATCATAGCAATCATCTCGGACATTTTTTATACAATAAAAAAGATTAAATCTCATAAGTAATCACTGTACATGCTGTAAACAGAAGAGACACAAGAGAAGAACAGAAATAAACAGAACAGTGAGGAGTACTAACGAAATACTGTACACATTTCGCCCGGTGTCGACTCTTGGAGTCGACTCCCAACACTTTCAGCTTGGAATCGGAATGGGAGTCGACTCTGGTTTTGTGAATCGAAGAAGCCGTGTTCAGGAGGGTTTGACTTCCACGTCTTAAACACGCCTTGTGTATCCGTCACACAGTTGTGCTTCCTTCTGTTGAAACTAAAGGCCAGAAACACATGACTGCGTAGTTTATGCATCATATTTACGCTTTATTACATGTTAGATTCTGGTATGTGAGTGTGGTTTTAAATTAGCAGTCTGTTCTTGTCAGTAAACAGCCTGTGTGTAGCGTATTGTAAACGACTGTCTCTTGCACTATGTGATTTAGATGAAGATGGTTGTGAGCTCGAGATCATGGACAAGCTGACAGGCAGCCGGAGCAGAGTGGAGGACGAGCGCACTCTGATCAGGGCAAGCGCTACTTCGCACAACCACAATGGCTCCCCGAAGTTTGTGTATGGACTTGCTTTCTTCTCCGCCCTGGGTGGCTTCCTTTTTGGCTACGACACCGGCGTGGTGTCTGGTGCCATGCTTCTTCTCAAGAAAGAAATGAACCTGAGCCCTCTCTGGCAAGAGCTGCTGGTCTCCGTAACCGTAGGAGCCGCGGCACTGTCGGCACTAGCAGGCGGTTATCTAAATGGATACTTCGGGCGCCGTATCTGCATTCTGATGGCCAGCTCCACTTTCACTGTAGGGGGGGTCGTTCTGAGCGTGGCCCCCAATAAAGTCGTCCTCCTCGTCGGCAGGCTTATCGTGGGTCTTGGCATAGGTATAACAGTTTTTATTTATTATGTCGACGGCTTGCATACAACGTATCAAATGGTAATGTGAAATAAAAGTCCCGAAATTGTTTTGAATCAACCCATACAGGTATAGCGTCCATGACGGTGCCTGTATATATAGCCGAGGTTTCTCCTCCTCAACTCCGAGGTCAGCTGGTTACCATAAACACGCTGTTTATTACAGGAGGGCAGTTTATAGCCAGCGTGGTGGATGGAGCTTTCAGTTACATGAGCCATGGTGGTTGGAGGTAAGACAACACACTGGATAGTCTGGAAGATGTAGACTTTGTGAAACGGAGGTGTTCCCTGTATAAATACTTTGGGCACCAGTAAAGATGCATTGTTTTTTTCACATTGGTCACCAGTCCATTATCAACTGGACCTTTTTACTGCACACTTAAAAGCAAGAGCCAGCTCAAACAGTAATGAATACAGCTTTAGGTTGTAGTTTATTTTCCAGCTACTACACCGACAACTGTACTGATCATTATGATTCTAAAATAAGCAATTGCACAGTCATTACAGGTCATAACATCACCATTAATGACCTGCAAAATGGAACAAAGCAACTTCAATTTGAACCCTCATCAGCTCCATAATATCACTGGATGGCCTTGGGCTAACTGTATTTGTCTGATTGGTTCTTTAGTTAAATAGCTCCTATTTGATGCAGCTTAATTACAGACACAAACACTTAACCAAGAAAGAGCTTTTAACCATAGACGTCCATGTGTCACATTTCTCATGATGTCTGAAACGCTGAATGTCATCATTTATAACATTCCCAACTTCAGTTTGTGTTTTTGGGGCCAGTGTGACTGATCACAGTTGGGTCCTTCAGAAAGTTAGCCAAAGGCCATCCAGTGATATTATGGAGCTGATGAGGGTTCAAATTGAAGTTGCTTTGTTCCATTTTGCAGAAAGGAAAGGACCTTCAGAAAGGACCCAACTGTGATCAGTCACACTGGCCCCAAAAACACAAACTGAAGTTGGCAGAGGTGGGATTTGAACCCTGGACCTTCTGGCCCATAGTCCAGTACCTTACCCGCTAGGCTATCACAGTCCCGTTGTTCGGTTGTCAGGTACATTATTCAGAATTAGATTTTTCTAGGGTTAATATTCAGCTCATTATTTGTTGTACAGCTATGCATCATATAATGTTTATCATCACACTGACAATAACATTCAAAACACAATTGTACTTTTTGGTACCTCTATTCCACTATAACCCACATCTATAATTTCTCCTTATTAGGAATATGTTACTTTTATAGAAGCCTTGACCATTGCTTCTTGGACTGTAAATGCTTAATTAGTGTGTTTATTAAAAATTGGTAGTTTGGTGCTACTACAATGTGTACTGCAATTCTCGGGTTGTTGAGAAAATATTTATAGGAAAATTGTGTTTTTACAATATTTACTTAATTTAATGGCGAACACTCAGTTTCTGCATTATGTACATGCATTGCTACATTTTGTAAACTTCTACACGTATTTGAATTGTGATATTATTTCATTACATCAAGTAAAATGAATTAATTTGTGCATGTAACTGCTGGATAGGTATATGCTGGGTCTGTCTGTAGTGCCTGCTGTGCTGCAGTTTCTGGGCTTCTGCTTTTTACCTGAGAGTCCTCGCTGGCTCCTGCAAAAAGGTCGCACCCAGCAGGCCCGGTTGGTCCTTACAAAAATCAGAGCCACGGACAATGTGGACGAAGAGTATGACAGCATCAAAAACATCGTCGAGGAGGAGGAAAAAGAGGCAGGAGGCAAGCTGTCTTCATTTTCACACATTTCTGTTATATTTATTTAAATCATTTTAGCTAGTCGTACTCTGAACTGGTGTACAGTCACCCGGGGGGTGATTACATGTAACTAGGGCAGTTCTTAAAAAATCAATACAGCAGTATATTGATATTTATTTTGTGATATACTACATAAATTTTCAGCTCCAAATAATATAGATTTTTTTTTGAAGGAAGAAAAAACACATTTTAAATAGGGTGTAAACTACAATCTCTACTCCTGTAGGTGTCGCAGTACAGTGTTTTGTCTCCATTTGTCTGCTGAATTTGATCTGATGTATTAAGACGACTCAGATTGTACACCATACATTCACCATATATAAGTTCAGCTGTTTATATGTTTCCAGTGAACTATGTGGAATATCGCAATCTGAAGTGTATTGTGATATAATAGTCTCATGTATCGTGATGCGTATCGTGACGTAGTTTCCAATACCCACCCCTGTGTGTAACAGCATGTAAATCCTGTTATATGCCTCAGTGATGCACAAAGGCAAATTTTTATCACATCTGATTTTCTAACAATGAGCAAAACTTGCAATCATAAGCTGATCACCTCAGGAGTCAACTGTGTGGTTTATGTATGGATCCTGTGCTACTTTAACTCTTGAAGTTTCTCTTGAAGTAACTCTTGAACTGTCTAAATGAGACCATTGCAATTCACAGCAGCTTATGTTTGATTCTCATTTCCTTAGAGTAGAATTGCCTATTAAATTTATTGTTCAGCTGCATCATGATTTGTAAAACTCTAAAAGCATATATTAATCTTATTATGCTGTCATTAATGGACACCTAAACTAGCTATTGTCAATGAAAATAGTAATATAGTCTGTGAATGTGCACATAAGGGGGTCCAAAAGTCAGAGACTACTAGTGGAAATGCTTCTGTTTTACATTTATCTATATGAAATGTTTTTTTCATTACAAATATAAATACAACAATTCTGAAATTGAAGAAATAAAGCTTAAAAAAAGAGTACTCATAAATAGCCAAAGAAGCTGAACTGGCTATAAAACAACTACAACATCAAATGTAATGATGCAAAACAGACCTTAAATCTTTGAAACAACTACATGACGAAGACCAAAGATGATCAAGGAGTGCTGACTTTCATGGACTTTCCTCCAGAATCACCTGACCAAAACCACATGGAGCATTTATGCTGGAACTTGAAGACAGAGAAATCCAAACATTCAGTAAAATCACAAGATGTTCTTTGGAATATTGTGAACTCCTGCTGGGATAACATGGATCATCAGATTTTGCACAAACTTTGAGTCCATGCCATTTTGAGTCTACGTGGTCATTGCAGCAAAAGGAGAACATAAGAAATACTAATTAATGCAGAAATTTGTTATTCTTTTTTTTTCACTGGTTCAATGTATCACTGAAATTTATGTTGAATATATGATTTCTATTGAAACATGTTGTATTATATGTATAAATGTTGCATATTTGAGGAAAAAAAGCAAAATAGAAGCATTTTCACAGGTGGTCTAACATGACACACTCATGAAAGAAATCACCATGTTTTGGAGAGATATGTCCTTGCACTTAATGACACACGACATCACTTACTATGGTTTCCTCCCACATTCTAAAGACTTGCATTAGATTGGCATCTCTGAAGTGTCCGTACGTGAGTGAGAATGTCCAGAGGTGGCTTACATCCTATGCTGCTGGATATGCCCTGACAACCTCCCTTCCCCCACCCCCGCAAGTTAGCTTAAGGATGTCTGAAAATGATTTATAGTGATCATGGTTTTTCAAGAAACTCATACAAATGTGTACCTTGTTTAATGTTATCCTCTTTTGATTGTTTTTTCAGGCGGTACAGTTCTGTGGCGTATCCTGACCAGTGCTCCTGCCCGAAGAGCTCTCATTGTTGGCTGTGGCCTTCAGATGTTTCAGCAGCTCTCTGGAATTAATACTGTAATGTAAGGCACTTTCTGAGAGTACACACTAGGGGCAATAGTTATTGCTACAGAGAATAACTGGTGAAAATTGAGTTGCTTTACTCTAAGTACCAGTCTTACTCGATATCAGAATGTGACTTGTGGGATAGGAAATGGTCGAATAGCCCTCTTCCTGTTATTTATTATGGGAAATTCCTACTTTGATCTAGTAAATTCAAAACCCACCTACTTCCACTGGATGACCTACTTTCCTGTTATCTGCAGATTGAGTCTGGCTTTGCCTAAACTCTGTACTTTCATTCCTCACGAACTACCATGGGCATGTGTTTGGTCTTTGTTGTCTCGCAGTTGTAG
Organism: Ancistrus triradiatus; assembly: GCA_025084515.1. NCBI lineage: Eukaryota > Metazoa > Chordata > Actinopteri > Siluriformes > Loricariidae > Ancistrus > Ancistrus triradiatus. Next base: position 176,562 of record JAJAGP010000023.1, read on the forward strand.
ATTCTAGTATTAACACTATTATATAATATTAGGCATTCTTTATTTTTAGTTTCTATTCTGCTACTCTTTCTGTTCTGCTTATTTCAGTTTTAGTGCTGATCGTACTTTGTAGTTCTACAGTTACAGACTGTAGTCCATCTGTTTCTCTGCATACTGTGTTAGTCCCCGTTGCTTTGTTCTGTAATGGTCAGGACCACCACAGATCAGGTACTATTTGAGTGGTGGATCATTCTCATCACTGTCCTGACACTGATATGGTGGTGGTGTGTTAGTGTGTGTTTTGCTGGTGCAAGTGGATCAGACACAGCAGCGCTGCTGGAATTTTAGCCACCTCAGTGTCACTATTGGAGTGAAAAGAACTCAAACTGTGCAGCGACAGAGGAGCTGTCTGTAATAAAGTGGACAGTGAGTGAACGGTGTTTTAAAACTCCAGCAGCACTGCTGTCTCTGATCCAATCTTGTCAGCACACTAACACACTGTCAGTGTTTATGTTTATTTGTTTTTATTTAATGTCGCTATCAGCATCAGTGGCCATTTCAGTGACACACACAAGGTCACATATATAGTCAAGTCAAAGTCGATTTAGCGGAATGTAATCAATTAACTGTGGGAGGAAACCGGAGTACCCGGAGTAACCCACGCAGACACGGGGAGGACATGCAGACTCCACACAGAAAAGACCCAGACCGCTCCACCCTGGGATTGAACCCAGGACCTTCTTGCTGTGGGGGGACAGTGTGAGCCACCATGCCACCCTCATGTCAGTGTGACTGCAGTGCTGAGAATGATCCACCCAAATAATACCCGATCTGTGGGGGTCCTGACCATTAAAGAACAGAGTAATGGAAACTAACACAGAATACAGAGAAACAGATGGACTACAGTCTGTAATTGTAGAACTGTAAAGTGCAGTGACCACTAAAACTTAAATAAAAAAAATAAGCGGAATATAAATTGAAAAATATAGAATGCCCAAGACTTCAGTGATTTGACAGGTTCTCTTATCTATACAATCTTGCTACGTACAGCCTAAGCTAGTAAAGGTTAGGCACTTTGTTCAAGGGCCCAACAGTGGCAGCTTAGCATTGCTGGGAATTCTGGACCTTCTGGTCAGTTGTGTAGTACGTTGACTGCTGTACCACATCACAGTAAGTAATGAATATTAAACTGAAATAAAGGAACCCCCTTATTTGACTGAATCAAACTGTCACAAGCCAAGGCATCAGATTTGGTTCGAAATACAGCAAAAAAGAATAAAGTTAACAAAAACTAAGGTCTATGACTGGTTGCAATCAAACCAAGGCTTCTAATGAAAGATAAGCAAATGGCAGAATGGCATTTACCACTGAATAAAACAAACGTTTAGGTTGCTTACAGGCAGAAGGGAAGAGAAGAGTGTAGGTAGAGGTAAGAAGCCAGTCTCGGTCAGTTGTTTTCCAGATCACCATTCATTATCGTGGAAGTCTGTAGTTTGTATAGAGAGTTAGCTATCTCGGGTATCACAGTACCTCACTGAGTGTAGCAGGAGTTCGGATTACAGACTGTGTTTCAGAATTGATTTGAGGTGTCAGAACCGCAGAGAACTGTAGCTAATTGGTCAACTTTTACATACATAAGAGGGAATCTCATTCATTATTAGGTTATGCTCTTACAGCTGGCACTATAACGAAAGAGTAGTCTTTTGTGTGGGGGGTGGGGGTGAAGCATAAAAATAGATAGCATACCTTCAGTCACAAGTTTACAGCGTTCAAAGTACATGGGTCTTGTAGTAATTTCTTATTCAGTGAACTTTAGGTGGATTCACATGGAAATGCACATTCAGATATCATGTGGCCTTCTGCCTCATTTTGGATAGTTTACATGAGTCCTGATGTTTTTATTTGTTTTTTAATAAATATATTTTTAAGAAATTCACAATGCTTCTCAGCATAGAAGGCAATGTATGTTGAATATTTCTATCAAAACTGGTATTATACTGTATGTTATGCTGCAGATGGTATGAAAACTTTGGGCTGGCAGAAATAAGATTGTCTGACCTAAACCTTAAGAGTCTGTACGCCTTGTTTCTGCAGGTATTATAGTGCCACCATTTTGCAGATGGCAGGAGTGCGGGATGATAAAATGGCCATCTGGCTTTCTGCCGCTACAGCCTTCACCAACTTCCTGTTCACGCTGGTGGGAGTGTGGCTGGTGGAGCGGGTGGGCCGCAGAAAGCTGACTCTGGGCAGCATCAGTGGTAAGGACATTGTATGGGAATGTGGTAATGGTAGGTGGTGGTAGATGGGCCGGCCTGAGTAGTTCAGAAGCTGTTGATCTACTGGGATTGATCACTGATTTTGACCGTGGCAGAATGGCACCAGCCAGACTGGTTTGAGTATTTCTGTAACTGCAAACTCCTGGGATGTTCATGTACAGCATTCTGTAGAGTATACTCCATAGCAGTAAAGAAACAACATTGAGTGAGTGGTCTGTCCGGTATTAGTATAGTGTTCCTACAAAGTGCTTTAAGTCTTGGTTTTTGTGACCCAGACCCTGGCCATATTGAAATGTCAAAATGGGACTCTTTGTAGACCATTATAGTTACAAGATTGATAGTAATTGAATAGTGAAACATTCTGATTGTATTCTCACTTTTTAACTTGGATGTGTGCATGCAAACGTCTGTACTCTAATACTTTCAGATGTTGACATGCAAGCATTTGTACCATATTGACCGCTGCACTTTGCAGGTACTGGGTTCAGTCTGGCTATTCTCGCTGTTGGATTCTTACTTTCTGCTCAGTCATCTCCTCCAGTGACTTTTCACCCTAGTGACCCCACAACCCTTAACTCAACCTGCACACACTACGGGTGAGTGATTGAAATGCAATGTGTGCGGAGTTATTTTGAATGATATTAGATGTGTGTTCATGAACGCTGGTGTGAATTACACTGGCACATTCCTAGGTTTTGTGAACGCTGCATGCTGGATCCAAACTGTGGCTTCTGTTACCGTGAGAACGGCTCGGCTGTAATCGACTCCTCCTGTGAGCCGGTAGATCCAGCCAACACAGAGGAAGCAGCAAGTGGCAGGTATGGGGTTTTATTCCAAATATGTTTGAAAGAGCTATAGGGTGTTGTTTGATTTATTCAGTATGTTTGTGCTTCATCCAGGTGCTCCAATGCTACCCAAGGAAACCCAGGTGCATTCTGGGCCTACAACTATTGTCCAACTCCATATTCCTGGATAGTACTGCTGGGTCTCATACTTTACCTGGCCTTCTTTGCTCCAGGTGACAGCCTCACCATTTCCATTTTTTATGTTCTGTATTGCAATCGTGGACAATTTGTTAGGTAATCTACGTACAGCTACCCTGACATTGCAACTTGTAATTGATTAATCCATAAACCAGTCAGTAATACATGATAGTCTTTTATTCTTGAATGTTTGTGTGTGTGTCTGTCTGTCTGAAGGAATGGGGCCCATGCCATGGACAGTTAATTCAGAGATATACCCATTGTGGGCTCGAAGCACAGGCAATGCTTGCTCTGCTGGTGTTAACTGGATCTTCAATGTCCTTGTGTCTCTGACATTCCTCCATGTGGCTGAGTACCTCACATATTATGGTAAGATCCTTTTTTTAGTAATTACCCTACTTTCTGAAGGTACTAGCTAAGCTAGAAAGTTTTCATACTCTACCAGGAAATCCTAAATCCTGACCTACAGTGATGCTTTAAAGTTTGTGAACCCTTTAGATTTTTCTATATTTCTGCATAAATATGACCTAAAACATGAAAGTGAAATTAGTCAGGTGTTTTCAATCAATGACAATCAGATGTGAGTGGGCACCCTGGTTTATTTATTTAAGAACCGGGATCTGTCAAAGTCTGCTCTTCACAACACATGTTTGTGGAAGTGTATCATGGCCCGAACAAAGGAGATTTCTGAGAGTTGTTGATGCTCATCAGGCTGGAAAAGGTTACAAAACCATCTCTAAAGAGTTTGGACTCCACCAATCCACAGTCAGCAGATTGTGTACAAATGGAGGAAATTCAAGACCATTGTTACCCTCCCCAGGAGTGGTCGACCAACAAAGATCACTCCAAGAGCAAGGCGTGTAATAGTTGGCGAGGTCACAAAGGGTCCCAGGGTAACTTCTAAGCAACTGAAGGCCTCTCTCACATTGGCTGTTAATGTTAATGTTCATGAATCCACCATCAGAAGAACACTGAACAACAATGGTGTGCATGGCAGGGTATCAAGGAGAAAGCCACTGCTCTCCAAAGAGAACATTGCTGCTCATCTGCAGTTTTGCTAAAGATCACCGTGGGACAAGCCAGAAGGCTATTGGAAGAATGTTTTGTGGACGGATGAGACCAAAATAGAACTTTTTGGTTTAAAAGAAAAGCCAAAAGTTTAGAGAAAGGAAAACACTGCACTCCAGCATGAAAACCTTAACCCATCTGTGAAACATGGTGGTGGTAGTAACATGGTTTGGGCCTGTTTTGCTGCATCTGGGCCAGGACGGCTTGCCATCATTGATGGAACAATGAATTCTGAATTATATCAGAGAATTCTAAAATAAAATGTCAGGACATCTGTCCATGAACTGAATCTCAAGAGAAGGTGAGTCATGCAGTAAGACAACGACCCTAAGCACACAAGCCGTTAAAGAAGAATAAAGTTCATGTTTTGGAATGGCCAAGTCAAAGTCCTGACCTTAATCCAGTCGAAATGTTGTGGAAGGACCTGAAGTGAGCAGCTAATGTGAGGAAACCCACCAACATCCCAGAGCTGAAGCTGTTCTGTACGGAGGAATGGGATAAAATTCCTCCAAGCCGGTGTGCAGGACTGATCAACAGCTACAGGAAACGTTTAGTTGCAGTTATTGCTGCACAGGGGGTCACACCAGATACTGAAAGCAAAGGTTCACATACTTTTGCCACTCACTAATATGTAATATTGGATGATTTTCCTCAATAAATAAGTGACCAAGTATAATATTTTTATCTCATTTGTTTAACTGGGTTCTCTTTTCTACTTTTAGGACTTGTGTGAGAATCTGATGATGCTCTAGGTCATATTCATGCAGAAATTCTAAAGGGTTCACAAACTTTCAAGCACCACTGTAACTGATCAACAATATATGTGCAAAACTTTGTGTAAGTAGTGTTTCACCAAGCCATTTGTTTAACATATTTTCTAGGTGCATTCTTCCTGTACTCAGGCCTGGCTGTACTGGGCTTCTTCTTCATACTGGGCTGTCTGCCAGAGACCAAAGGCCTTATGTTAGAAGATATTGAGACACTGTTTAACAGGAGTTTCTGCACCTGTGGCGCCTCGGGTGGCGAAAACACGCATTACATCAGGGTAAAGGGAGGCAACCATGTCTCGGATGAGGACTTGTCTGATTGAAACTAGACTTGTGGAGCACTTTTTTCCTTCTTCCTTTTCCACTGAATATGGAGGCATCTCAATCTTTGTGGTTTACGGGTCAAAGCATTCCAGAGAATATTGTTTACTAAAAACTGAACTCTCCTGCAGTGGCACACACACACGTATGATAAATGACTAATCTTAATTTGTAAACCTCAGTTGTGTCGTGCCTTTTGCACATAGTAGTTGTGTTATTTTGTCGTATTTATTTATGACCAGATAAAAATGTGAACGCTAAATCAAACAAGTCATTCACCTGGATCAGTGCATAGCTTCAAATATGGGTCCACACAAATCAAAACTGATCCACCTTCAAGAGTACACCCGTGTTTAAGTATTCCGAACATGCGCTCAGATCCTCTGGAATGTGGATGTATTATGATTTGCTTTAAGAGGAACCTCTTGAAATCTGGAGCAAACCTAATCTGTATATGGACTGTAGATCTACTTGCATAGACCTATGTGGGTTTCTGGGTTGGTATTGTATGTGGTGACTGGTGAGGGCGAATGTGGGAGTTGTAGTTCATTGTGCTGTGTTCATAACTCATTCGGCAGTTTTAATTGTTCTAGTCTCATTTGGAATTGGGAAAGTTGCATTATGGGACACTGGAACCAGAGGAAGGAATTGCTTACATATCAGTGAGTACTGTACTTCAGTAGTGTTTTTCAGCATCTTTGCACGGATCACATTGTTTTTGTTTTTTTTCTGTGTAGAAGTACATATTCAAACACTTTGTATTCTTTTTTTGTTTTTGTACTGCAGCTGCAGTAGTGGTGCCGTTGTCCTGGGCCTGCGTTTTGAGACAAAAAGATTTGAACTGCAACAAAGGGCAAATGTTCCTTATATTAATCAAATTGTGTATTGAAATGAAACTAGGGAAACTCAAATTTTCTGCCATACATTTAACATGAATTAGTGTGAGGTTATCTGGTTACATATCTTATACCAGTGACAGTCTGACAATCATATGTGCGCTATTGCGTGGAGTTCTAACTGTAAGAATGATTAAAATCAGTGAAGAAATGGTACATATTTCTGGATACAGTGTAGCAACATTATACTCCTATAAATACAGTATTGTTCATAAATAGATTTTAATGGTGCATTGTTCTATTAACATTATTTCCCTTGGAGAGTTTTTAAAAGTCGATAATTATATCTGTTAATATGGTTTTAAATGTGTTCTTTGCCTTTAGATGCCTCTTTCTGACCCCATGCAGATGATAAACTGCTAACACATTACCAGATGGAGTGCTCTCTATATAATGTATTCACACTTTTTCCATAGCCTACTGTAAGTTTTATTTAGGTTGCGTAGTGAAATTCCCCTCAGTGTATCTCTGTCTGTAAATGGAACTTCACAGTCTGTAACTGGACACTGTCATTTGGAAATAGGTCATGGAGGCATCTGTGGTGGGCTATTTCTCTTCAGTGCCAGCTCTGCTTTCGATGTAAAGCACTTTAAATATTTAATATAGCGGGTAAAGCACAGGTTTAAGCCATGTACATGTGCATAGTGTGAAGACACTGGTTGCAAGAACTTTGCGCCTCCACTGTTCAACAAAGCATGTGTGAGAGCATGTACTAATATTAAACACAGACATCTATAGTGTGTTGCCAAACAGTCTGGTTTTACTGTACTGTATTTACAAGTAGACATGGGTGTGTCCAATCCAAGATCCCACCTGTTCACACTAAATTTCTCTCTAATCATTTTTACAGTGCACTTTGCAGGGCGATGTTATGTCACACACTGTCCTGGTTTCCAGTGGAATGTGTGTTACTATTTTCATTTATTTAATTGGTTCATAAAGTCTTCTGTTTGCTTGTACTCAGTCAAATTTGTGTATAATATGACCATAATGTTTCAAAACTTTCTTGAAATACATTTCAAGATATGAATTAATATAAAATAATATTACATTGGTATATATTGTACTGTGTGCCTGATGATTGTTTTACTTGCTCTTGGTTCCTTTTGTTAAGTACACATGCCTTGTACGTACAGTTATTGACTATTTTATCAGGTAAATCTTCAACATACAGAAAATTTGTCAAACTTTTGTTAGCTTTCTAAATGAATATGTTTTAAAATGCATACAATAAAAGTCTGGGGGAAATATGTCTTGGCATGGCAGAGGTTGTGTTAACTTCATTTAGAAAATCAACAGAAAATGAATAATGGACACTCATTATCAAAGCAAATACTATGACTGTAGGCCATCTGTTGATACGTAGTAGTATTTGTCAGCCCCTTTTAAGCTGGCCATCAATGGAAAAGAACCACCACTGAGCAGATATTATTTGAGTGGTGGATCCTACTGAGCACAGCTGTAACATTCACTTGATTATGTTATGCTAGTGTGTTTCTGGGATTTTAAACACTATATTCACTTATTTAATTAGATATGTCGGTACTTGTAGTAGGTGGAGAGTTAAAGATTATAGTGCAGGTCGTTGACCCATAATGTATGTTATTTTGTAGTAATTCATCCGTGTTTGTTTCTGTCCACAAAATGCTGTTTCTGGATTGTTTTGGTTGGTGCACAATTCTCTACCCAGCAGTGACAAAAAGCATCAAGCAAAGTTGTGTTTAAACACTCTGACCACACACAATACCAGCTTCCAACATGTCAGCATTCCTTTTATGTTCAATTAAATTTTGACAATAGACATTGCCTCCAAGTCTAGTATGGAAAGGAAAACCTTCCTTATGAGAAACCAGGCTCAAGTGGGGAAGCTGTCCTCTGAGTGAGACCAAATTTAGCAGTAATTGTGTAGAAGACATCAGAGTTTATGTAGTGATTAAGAGTTTTGAGAGGAACCATTGGTTAAATTGTGTTTCAATATTACTTGAAGATAATTGTGCCTCGATATCTGATATAACCCAATATCTCCACAGTGTGGTCCTACACTAATCACTTTCCATTCTAACAGAGAATATACAGTGGGGCAAAAAAAGTATTTAGTCAGCCGCTGATTGTGCAAGTTCTCCTACCTAGAAAGATGAGAGAGGTCTGTAATTTTCATCATAGCTACACTTCAACTATGAGAGACAAAATGAGAAAAAAAATCTAGTAATTCACATTGTAGGATTTTTCAAGAATTTAAGCGTAAATTATGGTGGAAAATAAGTATTTGGTCAATAACAGAAGTTCAACTTGATACTTTGTAACATAACCTTTGTTTGGCAATGACAGAGGTCAAACGTTTCCTGCAAGTCTTCACCAGGTTTGCACACACTGCATTTTGGCCCATTCCTCCATGCAGATCTCCGTTAGAGCAGTGATGTTTTAGGGCAACACGGACTTTCAACTCCCTCCACAAATTTTCTATGGTGTTGAGGGCTGGAGACTGGCTAGGCCACTCCAGGACCTTGAAATGCTTTTTACGGAGGCACTCCTTTGTTGGTCGAGCGGTGTGTTTGGGATCATTGTCATTCTGGAAGACCCAGCCACGTTCCATCTTCAATGCTCTCACTGATGGAAGGAGGTTTTGGCTTAAAATCTCACGATACATGGCCCCGTTCATTCTTCCCTTAACACGAATCAGTCGTCCTGTCCCCTTTGCAGAAAAACAGCCCCAAAGCATGTTTCCACCCCCATGCTTCACAGTAGATATGGCGCAACTCAGCGAGTTGAGTTTTTACCAAAAAGTTCTATTTTGGTCTCATCTGACCACATGATATTCCCCCAATCCTCTTCTGGATCATCCATATGCTCTCTGGCAAACTTCAGATGGAACTGGACATGTACTGGCTTAAGCAGGGGGACACGCCTGGCACTGCAGGATTGAGTCCCTCCTCGGTGTAGTGTGTTTACGGATGGAGCCTTGTTACTTTGGTCCCGGCTCCTCTGCATGTCTTCATCAGTCCCTCCTCCATGTGGGTATTCTGGGATTTTTGCTCATCGTTCTCATTATCATTTTTGACCCCACGGAGATATCTTGCGTGGAGCCCCATATCAAGGGGGATTATCAGTGGTCTTGGTAAATGTCTTACAATTGCTCCCATAGTTGATTTAATCCACACCAACCTGCTTTGCCTATTAGATTCATCACTCTTCTCAGCCCGGTGCAGGTCTATACCAACTTTTCTTCCTGGTGTCCTTTGACGCCCGCTCTTTGGGCTTGCCAGGTTGAGGTTTTGGAGTCTGAACTGTTTGAGGCTGGTGGACAGGGTTTCTTTTTATACAGAACAGGTCAAATAGGTGCATTAATAACAGGTACGAGTGGGAGTACAGAAGAGCTCTTACAGAAGAAGTAATCAGGTCTGGGTGAGAGCCAGAAATCCTTGCTTGTTTGTGGTGACCAAATACTTATTTTCCCCCATAATTGACATTAAATCCTTTAAAAATCCTAACAATGTGGATTTCCTGGATTTGTTTTTTCCTCATTTTGTCCTCTCTAGTTGAAGTGTACTATGATGAAAATCACAGACCGCTCTCTCATCGTTTAAGTAGGAGAACTCGTACAATCAGTGGCTGACTAAATACCTTTTTGCCCCACTGTAGGTTCATAATAACCGAGAGGGTATTGTTTTTGTGAATAAGCGTATTAAGAGAATAAAATTGGTTTTGTTGAACTGAAACTGTCACTGTGGCAGTATTACTTGCACCAACTTCAGCAGCACAAACTGTTATCTGGTCAGTGGTGGTCCTGGGATGTTATTTTCCATTGATGGACAGGGTATAATTTCTATGAATAACAGTCTTTAAGTGTCTTGAGAGAGTAAGGTTTAGCTGAACTGAGACTGTCACTGTGGCACTAGAACTTGCAAAGTATGATGTAGCAAACCCAAATCTGGAGAAGATATCATTGTGATATCATTGTCTCGAGAGAATAAAGCAGGTTTAGCTGAACTACAACAGCCACTGTGATAGCATTACTTGCAAAGAATGGTAACAGTAACATGGAATATGTTGGGGTTTCACTGATGGAATAAAACAGGTTAGTTGTACTGGAACAGTCCATAGCCACTGTGGCAGTATAACATGCAGAGGATGGTGCACCAACCCAATACATGATCAGTGGTAATTCTAGGGTGTTATTTAACGTTGATGAGGGGGCTATGTTTTCCTGTGAATAACAGTCTTGAGAAAGCAAATACAGGTTGGATGGAACTGTAACAGTAACTAGAAATATTACTTGCAAGCAATGATTACCCAGCCCGTTATCTGAGTGTGGCGGACTAGGATGTTTTATTTTCCCATTGATGAGAGGGTGAAATGTTTATGAGAATATTTACAGAATAAAACGGGTTTAAGTTGAAAACGGACGTTTTGTAGTCTGTGCGACACCATTACTTGTATGAAAGTATGGTGCACCCAACTCAGTATGTTGTCACTGATGGTACTGAGGAGTGTGTCAGTGTGAGAATACGAGTGGTTGAGAGAATAAAGAGGTTCTAGTGGAACTAAACAATCAATCCTGTAACAGTATACTTACAAGGAATGATGCCCAACTATATCTGTTCATGGTGGACCTACAATGTTATTTATCCCATTAATGGAAGGGTATCCCTTCTGTAAATATGAGCCTAAAATAATGTTTTTTTATATTAATTAAAACCATAGGCGATTTATTGTCACTCCTGTAGTACTGAATTGTGGAGATGGTGGACCAACCCCACACGAGTAAGTGGTGATTCTAGGATTGTCACATTTTGGTTGCCAATGAGTATTATTTTATGGGAATGTTTGCTGAATATAGCAGATTTTAAGCGGACCTGAGTCCCAAACCTGCAGCTTACAGTGGCAGAAGTCAGTCAAATTTCTCAAAGCAGCTTTACAAATATATTAGCTCAAAGCTCTAGTTGAGCAAGCTTGAGGTGACAGTGGCAAGGAAAAACTCCCCAAACCTTACAGGGAAGAAACCTTGGGAGGACCAAGACTCAAATAGGGAGCCATCCTCCTTGGGCAGCCTGGATGTTAAATACAATAATTAAAGAATATATGTAAAGAAAATACCCTATGTAAAATTAGAATAGAATAATATATAGGCTAAGATGAATTGAACTAATAAAAATAGAGAATAAAATCTATAGCAGAATGATGCATCAACCCGATATCTAACCAGTGGTGGTTCTAAGATGTTATTTTCCTTTGATGGAGAGGATATAATCTATGGGAACAGATACAGTAGTCAGTGATGGTCCTCCTCGGGACTTATACCAAGAGGGGATATGTCTGTAAATCAAGACTTAAAAAGTATTGATTTAAGAAAGGGTTTATTTAAACTCTGAGTTTGTAGTCATCATGGCAGTATTGATTGTGTAGAATGGTGCACCAACCCAAAGTCTGGTGAGTCATAGTCCTAGGATTGTGACTTTTTATTGGTAGTGAGGATATTCTTTGTCTTGATCAAGTTTACTTGGTCAATTAAAGTTCAGTGGTTCGGCATCTGGCCAGCTGTTAATCTGAACAGATTGTATGGGTTTATATAGGTACAGTTATCGATCTGACAGAGATTTGGGGCAGTATGACGTCACCCAGAGGCCGGTCTTGGTGGGCGTGCTTTGGTGACGCATTGCGGCTCGGAGTTCAGGCTTGGTGACCGTCAGTGCTGCACGCTGCTGTTTGTGTGCGCGTCTCATTATTTGTTCATCATGCACTGTTATAGGAGCAGATCGTCTCTCAGTGCTGCCTTACGGTCATAGCTTATAATAAATATGACGGAGGTGAACTCTGGGTAGATCCCGATCTGCTGTGATCAAAACGATTGGTTTCTGCTTGTGGATCGTGCAATCGATAAACAGTGGGATCATGACAACCGGGCAGGACGAGAGTTCAGTGCGCGTGGCGCTCAGGTAGGACGTTATTTCTGATCTTCATTGCTATGGCTTGGTGGACGTTGTGGCTGCTGAAGCCACCTGCAACGCATCTGTCAGTCAGTGAGGGTGGTACCGCCTGGTAACCGGGATCCGGCCTCCTATTCACTTCTTATAATACATATAACCTAATAACTTAAATCAAGGATTAGTGTTGTGCGCGTTCACTGCGTGGCCTTTTATATTCTTGCTCGCTTCTGCTCATCGTTTGGTGTTTGGACGTGACATCAGGCAGTGGTGGCCTACAGTGATAGGTCTAAGATGCACGCAGATCTGGATTACAGTCAGTGTGAGATGTTGATGCTTTAGACATGGCAGGTGTACTGCCAGAGTGCTTCATTTGTACTGACAAGTGATAGGTAATCAATGAAAGAACAGCTCTGTGGACTAAACAGCTCCGGGTTGGTGTGACATGCTGCTCTTCATCCTATAACGCTCCAAATGCAAACCATGGCAAAATATGTCCCGTGTCATGTCTTTCCGTGTGACTGTTACCACACGTGAAGCCTTATTATAAAGCTCTAGACTACTAATTTGATGATTTTGAGTTCAAATCCCCTTGAGCCATGGCCTTAACTGCTTAGCACAGTTGAAAGCTGCTTTGGGTAAAGGCATCAAAAGCATAGGCGGTGGTCTGTATAGTACAATAGGGCACCATGACTGAGCTGATGTTATAGAAATAGGTTAACCCAATATCTATCCAACATCTATCTGGAGTAAAATATATTCATATTAAATTCATTTATTATTTAAATCTCAGGGTGGTTGCTAAAGTATCAAACATTTTGAGAACTTCTAGAAAATGAATTCAAAGCTATTTATAGGCTACTGTAAGCAAATAGTTGCAGTTTTATTCAGAAGTTTCCTGATTTTTGTAAATGAAAATAACATAAGCTTTGCTTTGCAGGGAACAAACTTAAATAAAACATATTGAACACACAAGTCATACACATCCATCTCAGAACCTGCTTGCCTTGTAAATGGATCATTAATATATATATATATATATATATATATATATATATATATATATATATAATGTTGTATGTAAAATAAGTTGTATTAAAAGTTTGCTTACTGCAGAGGTTGTATAAAGTTCTTCTCAAATAAAAACTCATTAGACCAGGGATGTCCAGTCTGTACTGTATATGGGAGTGTCCAGTAAACAGGCTTTTGGCTTTTTTCTCAGCATGAGGAATGTGTTGAAATTGTTCATAGAAGACGCACAAATGCTACAAAAATAATATAGCTTCTTATAAGGTGTTGGAGTCGGACTCTTAGGGACCACAACCTACTGCGCTGTGTGTTAGTCTCATGTTCTGACTTGATAGTAAGTGCTGGAAACAAGCCCTGAGTGTGTAAATGGTCACTGTGCTTCTGGTACCAAATCTTCTGCTGCTGCAAGCTACCTGTATGGACAAATGATCAAATATTCAAAGACAAAGGATAACTTGATAGCTTAACTTATTGCTTATCGGGAATACTCGATATTTTTTAAAGAGGAAAGGTCAAACAGTAGCATAGTCATGTGATTCATTAACCACCTCACTGAAATAACATTTTCTGTTCGTTTTAGCAGCCTTATGTAATTATGAAATTGCCCTTTTCCGGTAATATCTGCAACCCCCGCCCCTAGGACTAGCTTCACAATAGAAACTCCTCTCTGCTGTTCTCTGAATATATAGTATGTGTGTTGTGCTTATGGGTACTGTTCAGGGAGTGCTGTTATTGCCGAACCATTTCGATCTCTTCCAATCAGTGTATCATTAAAAAAAATCACACTCAGCACAACATTCAAGTCAGTTTGGTTTGCGTTTGTAAAGGAAGAACAGGTGTGTGTGACAGTGCACTTTTCTCCATTGTGACAGGCCTGAGACAGTCAGTGAGTCAGCATCCCTGAGCTAGCACAGATGTACTCGGCGATGCTTTGTCTGTGATCACCGCCTCTGTGAACCTCGCAGCCGCAGTGTTCACAGACTGCAGACGTCCCCTCTCATTTGTCAGATAGAAGATCAGATCGAGTCAAGGCTACAAAGGACATGAGCATTAGGGTGATGTCTTATGTGCTAATAGAAAATACGTTCCCGCCCCCAGGTAAAAACGTCACTCTGATCTTGGTGCAGTCAGTGACCAATATGGTGAAGGGGTTCATAAGGACATGACAACCATGGAAATGCAATATCAGGGCAATAGAAATCAAGGTACTTGAAAGTTTGCAAACTCTTGAATTTTCTGTATTTTGGCGTAACATCATCATGAAGCATCATCAGATATTCACACAAGTGCTAAAAGTAGAAAAAGGGAAGCCAGTTACACAAACAAGACACATATATACTTAGTAATTTATTAATTGAGGAAAATGATCCAGTATTACATATTACAACCTTTGCTATCTGGTGTGCAGCAATAACGAAACATTTCCAGTAACTGTTCATTCGTCTGGCACATTGGCTTGGAGGAATTTTAGCCCATTCCTCTATACAGGACAACCTAAACTCTGAGATGTTGGTGGATTTCCTTATATGAACTGTTCACTTCAAGTCCTTCCACAGCACTTATATTGGATTAAGGTCAAAACTTTGACTTGGCCATTCCACAAGCTTGATATTTTTTGTTTTTTTTTATCCATTCATTGGTGGAACGACTTATATGGTTAGAGTCGTCGTCTTGCTGCATGACCCATGTTCTTTTGTCCTGATATTTTGCTGGTATATTTCAGAGTTCAGTGTTCCATCAGTGATTTATTTCTCCAGACATAATTCTTCTCCATTAAAATAAAAACTCATTCATGCTTTTTCCCGACATACCAGTACTTCTGGTTTAACCATTGTTCTTCAGTGTTATCCTGATGTTGGACTGTGAGAACTTAGAAGTTGGTTTCATTGTTACC
The DNA here is from genome assembly GCA_025084515.1 of Ancistrus triradiatus. Taxonomy (NCBI): domain Eukaryota; kingdom Metazoa; phylum Chordata; class Actinopteri; order Siluriformes; family Loricariidae; genus Ancistrus; species Ancistrus triradiatus. The sequence continues at coordinate 191,696 of JAJAGP010000023.1, forward strand.
TCACAGACTGTTACATGCCTTGCTCTCTGAATGATCTTTGTTGGTTGACCACTCCTGGTGAGGGTAGCAGTGGTCTTGAATTTCCACCATTTGGTAGGTCACTACTTTGTGCTAACTAAATTAGAATTTTTCTGAATTAGAATTTTACGAGACATTATCAGTAAGCCTTTTGCATTTATTTGAAACAATATTTAAAAATAAATGCCTCAAATAAATCAACTACTATATACCGATACCAGAGCCCAAACTGGGAAATCAAACACACCTGTTGAATGCATTGATGATAAAGTTAACACCAGTGAATGCGCTACCACATTGTGATGTAGCTTCTTAAATTGAAAGTGGCTGTAATTTAGAATCAGATTTGGATTTGTATCACACTATTATAGTTCAATACAAATATATCAAGGATATAGCAAGGATATCAACTGTTCAGTTAATTATTCATGCATATGGGTGATATTTTTAGCAAAAATGTGGTTAATGTGCTAGATGACTACATAATATTAAAAGAAGGAGGTCAAATTGCAAAAGCAAGATTTTGGTAGTGAATTAGAATCCTATACTATAGCCCAAAGTCAGATTTATGTCTACAGTGCTTTATACAATAGAGCACTCTCAAAGCAGATTTTAAATATCTAGACCCACAGCCCCAACTGAACAAGCCTATTGTGACAGTGATGAGGTAAAACTCCCTAAATACAATGCCTGGCCAACAAAAAGGTTGTTCTAATATTTTGTTGGACCACCTTTAGCTTTGATTACAGCACACCTTCACTGTGGCATCATTTCCACAAGCTTCTGCAATGTTACAACATTTATTTCTGTCCAGAGTTGCATAGATTTTTCCTCAAGATCTTGTATTGATGATGGGAGATTTGGACCACTGCACAAAGTCTTCTCCAAGACATCCCAAAGATTCTCAATGGAGTTCAGGTCTGGGCTCTGTGGTGGCCAATTCATGTGTGAAAATGATATCTCAAGCTCCCTGAACCACTCTTTTAGAATTTGAGCCCAATGAATCCTGGCATTGTCATCTTGGAAAATGTCTGTGACATCATGGAAGAAAAAAATACATTGATGGAATAACCTGGTCATTCAGTATATTCAGGGAGTCAGCTGACCTCATTCTTTGGGCACATAACGTTGCTGAACCTAGGCCTGCAGCAATCCCAGATCATAGCACTGCCCCCACAGGCTGGTACGGTAGGCACTAGGCATGATGGGTGCATCACTTCAGCCACCTCTCTTCTTACCCTGATGCACCCATCACTCTGGAACAGGGTAAATCTGGACTTATCAGACCACATGACCTTCTTCCATTGCTCCAGAGTCCAATCTTTATGCTCCCTAGCAAATCAAAGCTGTTTTTGCCGGTTAGCCTCACTGAGGAGTGGTTTTCTTAAGGCTACAGAGCAGGTAAGTCCCAATCCCTTGAGCTCCCTGCACATTGTGTGTGTGGAAATGCTCTTACTTTCACTATTAAACATATCCCTGAGTTTTACTATTGTTTTTCTATGATTTGATTTCACCAAATGTTTAATTGATCGTCGATCACGATCATTCAATATTTTTTTTCCCGACCACATTCAATCCTCGAAGATGATGTTTCCCCACTGTCCTTCCACTTTTTAATAATGTGTCGGACAGTTCTTAACCTGATTTTAGTAGTTTCAGCAATCTCCTTAGATGTTTCTCTGCTTGATACATGCCAGTAATATGACCCTTCTGAAACAGATTAACATCTTTTCCACGACCACAGGATGTCTTTCGACATGGTTGTTTAACAAATGAGAATCTACTCACTGCATCAGTCAGGGTTAAATAACTTGTTGCAGCTGAAACAATCACTAATGCAGTATTATCCGACGGGGCTCTTACCTAATTTGCTTAAGTTAAATCCAGGCTTTTTTTATATCTGTAATTTGTTAGTATTATATAATTTTTGATATATTACACAATAGTTCTGTCTAATTATATATACTATTGTATCATAGTCTATAGTATATTTCATTCTTTATTTTATTTGTTATGCTCTCTTTTATTCTCCATAATATTGTATTCTCTCTTTAATTTATAATATTTTATTTGTTATATTTTCTTTTTTATTATATTCTGTATTTTAATTATTCTATTTAGCTTCTGTATATTTAAACTGTGGAATGAAAAGGGTGCATCTTTTAAATGAAACATGACATCTCTTTGTATTTACTGAGTATATCATTGACTTAATAAGTATGAATGTAAGCAAACTTTTTTTTTTTGTTTTGTTTTTCTTTTTTTTTTTTTTGCTTCTTGGATAAAGCGACATAAATCCAGGCTACCCCAGTGGTGGGCTAGTAAATTGCTGTTGTACCAATTGCACCAAAGGGCTTCTAATTCTCATACATGTCCTCACCAAATATGTGACTCATACTGGTCCTCACCAGTGAGCTGAAACATGCATGGATATGCATATTTATGCATAATCCTACATCATACCCTTAGAGTAATTATTGTTCACCTTGTTCAGTATCGTGGATCAGGTCATAAAATCCAGGAATCTGAGTTACAAATAAATAACATGACTAAGTCTAACAAAGGCCAAAGTCAATAAAGCCATATTCAGCTCAGTTCTGTCTCCATTCTGATCAGTCTTTTCTAGACATGGCAGTCCTGCATTGGGATGACACACCAAAACAGAATCCAACCACTGAAGAAGTGCAGTAAACATCACATCATCTAGCCAGACCTTAGACAGTTTTTCCAGTCGCATCTTTAAGAGTGTAAAATCTATGCAACTGTGGACTCCATTGACCACAAGTGGAGTTTCATTCCTGGTTTTGGCCCGGAACAGAGGGTTATTCTGCAGTGTAGTGCTCCTAAAAACAGCCTCTTTATGCAGAACAGATTGGGAGTAATTATACAGTTGCTTACATGTGTTTACCACACCCAAACAGGAGTCTGTTGAAAAACATTTTCATTTCCTTTTACTTTTTAAATACTCAGTTATTTACTACCTGTATCAGGACTGGAAGATTTATGTCTATTAATGTGTATATATATTGCCTGTTATTGCGTTTTATGCACTGCAGTATTTGTCTATGAATATTTAACTGTTATATGAATATATTAAGCCATGCGTAAGTTAAATATTCATATTAAAATACTGCAGCGCATAAAAGACCATAAAAACAATATATATATATATATATATATATATAATATTATATATATATATATATATATATATATATATATATATATAATATATCATACATATTATTATTATTTTTTTTTATGGCAGTGTTTCCAACATTTTCCTTTCACTCACTATTTCATTGCAACCGTATGAACCACCCAGATATTTCATGTGTTTTTTTTCTGGTAAACTTCATTTCATTTGTTAATAAACATCCGTTCCCTGCATTTCAGGCCTGCATCACATTTCCAAAAAACGTTGGACGAGGACAACTTTAGTTTTTACATTGTTAGTACACCCTAAATTGTCCCCGTCCAAACTTTTTTGAATGTGTTTCAGGCCTGAAATGAAATAGAGAAGCGAAAAGAAGAAGAAGAAGAAAGAAACAAAATTTGACCAGAAAAAAAAACATGAAAAATCTTGGGTTTGTGGCTGTCTGCAATGAATTAAAAGTCAAAGGAAATGTTATGGGAACACTGCATGTTTTTTTTCTTGGCATTTTTCTTTCCTACCGTCCCAACTTTTCGTTCGGCTTTGGGGTTTGTACCATATGCAGTTGTTAAAGAGACAGTTGATTTAGGCACACCTATGAAAAAACTGGTAATGTTTGTAGCTGCACCTACAGACCAAACCAGCATTTACCGATTGCTTTTAGACACACCCAAGTCAACCTTATATCACACACCCCAAGTCACATGATTTCTTAGATGAATAACTTGATGCTCGCATAACGAATAGAACAAAAAAACCCCCCCCCAACGAATAGAAATTTTGACATTAAACCCTTCACACACCAAGCAACTTGACCATTACATTTATGCAGTGTGCTGTGCCAGGATTGAGCAGTCAAGGTGTATGTTTTACTAGTTTAAGATTACATTTATTTTCACTATTTTTCATGTCCATGTGAGCCACCTTCATCTACATTTACAGCACACACCCCTGTCCAAAGTCTGACTTCCAACCTTACAAAATCTTACAAGGTACAATCCAAACAACTGCTCACAGTCCCACACTAAGCTTGGCAGTTTGGGACTTGAGTTCTTTTGGTAAATAGTCCAGTGGATTAACTGTTAAGCCACCGCAGTTTCTTAAAAGTTTACATATTTGTCACTGATACAGTCTTACAAGGTACAGTCCAAACGAATTAGGGTTACTCGAAAGCACAACCTTGGTGAGGGTAGAACTTGAACACTCAACCCTCTGGTCAACAATCCAGTACAGTAACCACTGATTCACCAATGCTCACTGCTAATATGTAACCTTTGCTAAATGCAACTGATATATCCGCAAAAATATATCAATGCTGACTATAGCACCACCAGATACAAATACTTCTGTTTGTGTCCCCACAGGGTTGCAGATTTCATGCATGTTTCATGTGTTTTTATGAGTTAAATGGGGACTTTGTAAACATAAATAGCCCAGACTGTACAAAACCCCAAGCACATAAGGAAGCCATTTGCTGTGTGCAGCAGTGTTATGTTTGGTAACAGTTTATATCACAGTTTTTTCCACAGCCCATTTTCTTAAGGTAAAAACTTACCTCTATGAAGTTAAAATTCCTAAATGAATTGTAACTAAATTATTATGGCTAAATAATTAATAATGAAATTAACAATGATGTTACCTGACATGTTATTTCAGATTAGACTTTTAGATTAGACTTCGCTGACTTGTATCACTAAAAAAGATGGTATTTATGAGGTTTAGGTCTGGTAATCCACAGGGAGAGGTTGAAATTCCACCTTTATCTGGTTAATTTTACACTTAATAATGAAAAAGCCCTCCAGCCAATTTAGAATTTACTTGACGATGAGTCATTATTTGTAATAATCTATAACTATTTTGTTGACTTTCTACAGCAGCCATATATTCATTAATCACCAACAGAAGACCATGATGATCTGTCAAAAGGGAGTTTGCTTACTGCAAAACTCTTCATGGAGATGCATGTTTAGCTGTAAAATAATGTTCGTATTGAGAAAGAAAGGGAAACTATTTCAGAGAGGGCATGTTTTTACCTGTCAGCATTCAAGCACAAACCTCCAGTGCATTGACACCATTTTTCCTGTATAGAGTAAGACTGAAAAATGCAAACTCTAATAATGTTTTTGTGACTTCAGGTGCTGCATAAAACATGGGTTTCAACACTGTGATTCATTCCGGAGCAATGTAGTTATATGGATCATGCTAATCAATTTATTAGACCAAACGACTATATAGTGACACTTGATATTTAGAAGACACTTAGCAGTGCATGTGCCAAATTTCATGCAGTGTGCATGTACAGTGCAGGGTATTTAGCATTTTGTTGCATTTGGTTTTGGGATATGATGCAGATGTATTTGAGGCTTACTTTCTCCTTGCTTGTTTTTATTTTATAATTCATAAAATATGCTATGATATAATTTTTAGAATATAAGTTTACTCTAATCGTCCTGTATGTGTTTAAAAGTCACATTTTGTCTTTGAGAAAACACTATTGTGATTAACCTGACCAGGGCTCACATGCTTTTAAATACACTCTTTTCAGAAATCCAGGCTCGTGTTTTAATCCTGAGACTACTGTCTAGTCTGTGAACAAAACAAGAATTGTGGTTAATGTCAAGTTACCTGCTTCTGCCATTGATTTGCAGTCCTTTTTATCTGTCGTCCTGTTTCCCTCTCAAGTGCTACCCTCCCCTTCATCATCTACCATGTACAGAGCAAAGATTTAATTGCCTGCTAAGGGAATAGTGAACAAGGAGTCTATTTGAGGCTACTCCAGTGCTTCCCAGGCCATTTTCGGTCTGACCCACTCTCCGTTTATTCTTGTGTATTCTGCAGTGCATTTGGGTTGACCCAGTTCTGTTTACTCCAGATATTATCCCCTACTGCAATTACGATAGAGCGGGGGGGGAATGTGTTTCCTCTGAAATGAGTAACCTGTTTCCAGCACCCCATGTGACCTGTGGACTATGCAGCACAATTGAAGCTTGGACTCTTGACTCTTTGTTTTGTCTTGCGTACATTGCATCAATAGAGTGTGTAATGTAATGTAAGGGGACAGAAAATAGCAGTCCATGGCCCCAGTTTAGTCTATTTCAGTGAATGTAGCCACCACAGTGGTGGATCAGTGTCAAGAGTTCTGAACCATTTCAGAAGAATGCGAGTTTAAATCGCAGCTATGCTAAGCTGACACTGCAGTGCACTTAACCCTCTACTGCTCAAATTTACATTTACATTTACAGCATTTAGCAGACGCCCTTATCCAGAGTGACTTACAGTTGATACAATATTACAATCCCCAGCAATTGTGGGTTAAGGGCTTTGCTCAAGGACCCAAACAGTGGCAGTTTGGCAGAGGTGGTATTTGAAACCATGGACTCTCTGGTTCCATAGTCCAGTACTTTACTCGCCAGGCTACCCTGCTCAGCTTAATTGTAAGTCACACAAAAAAAAGGCATCTTCTTAGAGCTGTAAATGTAGTTATAAATCAACAGACATCCAGTCCAGAAACATCAGTGGGATGTGTGATGTGTGAATTCTCAGCGGTGTCTTGATATGTCTTGATTGTAATAAGCTAGCCTGCCTAGCCATCATAAATCTGTTTGTCCTAATCACCTGGTTTAATTCCTACTTTTACTATGATACCTGTATAAAAGTCCTGGTCATTCATTCCAACTCTTTGCAAAACGAAGCACCAGCAGCCATTCTCTATTAAAGCTGGTGAACCATTTCTTTGTGGACTCTGGGCAGGGTAGAAGGGAAAGCTGATGAACTGCTGAACTTTTGGAGTAATAAAAGTGTCAATTGAGAGTCAGTGAGGTGGGTTCAGTGCAATCCCTTCTACTGCCACTCTTTGGCACTCGAGGCCTGTATGCTTCATATCACAATTAGAAGTGGTGTCAACAAAACTTTGGCTATATAACGGTTACTGTAATTATGAACCGCTATTCTTTTCATTCATTATTTTTCAACAAGAAGACAAAATATTGACTGATTAGAACCTAAAATCAGTTATAAAAGCATATTAAACTAATCTAATTAATGCATATTAGTAGGGCCCTATGATTTCCATGATGTGGAGATTACAGACAGAATCCAGGGAACTGAGGAAATAAAAACGGGACTTCAGATATAAAGACGGAAATTTCAGAGTTTGAAAAATCTAAATCAGTCTCATATAACCAGTTCTGTGCCAGTCATATTTAACTTGTGCAGCGCACCATGACGACTCTAAAGCAGCACAAACACAAGCAACACGATGGACCACACAGTGCTTTCACTATTCAGAATTCAGTTTCATGTATGGAGCTTTAAACACGGCTCAGCCACTGCCGTGTTTTTGTTTTTGAGACCAGTGCTGTATGTCGATGATGAGGAGCGTATTACATTTTGTGTTTTTAGGTGCAATCTCGGTGCATCTCTAGTCTTAAATGCAAAATTCAGGGCACAACAGTGTCTTAATTGCATTACTAAAAGCACATTAGGTTGTTTGAAATCGAATTTATTAAAGTTACAAATTGTACTTAATGATAGTTATAAAGTATGCACCCTGAGCCCTATATATCATTTAATCCAAATCACATATTGTCTTTTGTTTCCCTCTCTTATTCTTGCTGATAAATGTGCAAGTTGTTCTATTAAGTGGACCCAACACCAGATTGTGCTTGAGATTTTGGAAATCTCTGGTGACTGCTCACACTGTATATTTGTATCATTAGTCATGTGTGGACCAAGGCTGCTATTTCATGCTCAGACTGTATGAAAGTAGTCGTACTGTGCACATGCTCACACTGCTCTTGAAATGCAGCTGTGTGTGTCCGGGTGATCAAGATTTTTAACTCAATCTATGTATTCTGTAGGTCACAGATGGACCATGTCAGCTGACAAATCAAATTTGCAATATCAGTTTGTAACAGTCTGTAATTAAGGCTAGCAGCTAGATAATGATCAACAATGTATCGAGTTGCGACTACAGGTATGAGCTGCATAACATACGTTCACATATGGTGATCCGATAAAGTTATTATTCTTATTATTACAGTGATGACTGACTTAACCCATATATTAGCTGTTGTAGTGCTGCAGATGTAATCTGGTTTTATTAAACACAAAGTTTCATTAAGCTCATGTGGTATCATAAATCAAACGTATTTCTGTAGTGTTTTTTACACCAGAGCATTGTCTCAAAGCATCTTTACAAATATAGGCCCAAAACCCTAATTGAGCAACCCTAGGGTGACAGTGGCAAGAAAAAGAAATCTCCCTAAATGTTATAAGGAAGAAACCTTGGGAGGACCAAAACTCAAAAATGGACCCAACCTCCTTGCCCCACCTAGATGTTCTATGTAAGAATTTAACAAAGATACCCAATTAATAAGTCAGTAATAATTGTTAAATAAACAGAAGCTAAATAAAAAGTAAAAGGGAAAACGTGTGCTGGAAGTACTGGAAAATGTATGGCAGTCAATGTTCACATTAAGTAAATGAATGTATGGGAATCACTGCTGTAACTTGGCTATTTTGTTAATACCTGGTACATTCTAGTATCTCATACAGCATTGCTAAGTAAGGCATATATGTATTTGGACAATGAACAGATTGCATAACGAGCAATTTCACAGAACTTACCAAAATGTTTAACATGTCAGAAATCCAGGTCATCTGACTACTTGGCTCTTTTGGGCAATTAATCAGGCATCCCTTCCCCTCTGACACGGCACGTCAAACTTCAGCCGATCAAGGTAAAATTCAGACCAATCCAAATTTGGCATAGTTATTAATGATTTATGCTCCGCTGGTGAGAAGCTGCAGAGGGAAAAGAAGACAAGTAGAGACTTGTCTGTAGATGCATGGTGGAACAGAAATCCTGCAAACTGTTTTCTACTATTTGGGTAATTTGTGGATATTTTCTCCATTAGATGTTGAACCTACCTTGTAATACACCCTGCGGTTTTGATTTGGTCCAGTTATTATTTTGATTCTTTCTTTTTTGTTCACATTCATCATTATCTGTAAAAGATATGAACCCTTATGGGTCACCATGTACAACTAGTGCTACTAGTGGATGGGTAGGGCTGTGGTAAAATATCGATACAGCAATACATTTATTTCATGATGTACTACATTGAATTTCAGCTGAAATATCAATTTTTTGAAGGAAGACAGACGCATTTTAAAAAGGGTGCAAACTACAATCTACGCTCCTGTAGATGTTGCAGTGTTTTGATACAATTTGTCCACTGAATTATCAGTGTGATGTCATGACTCTGATTGTACACCTTAGCTTGTATTTCAGCTGGTTTTATATTTTCAGAGAACTATGTGGAATATTGCAGTATGCATTGTATTGCAATGTAGAGTGATATAATCGTATTGTGCCCCATGTCATGATGCATATCGTATCGTGAAGTCCTTTCCTATACCCACCCCTATGGATGGACAGGTTCCACAGTTAAGGCTCTAGACTGGTGAACTAAAGGTCATAAGTCATGTTGGATAAGGGGATCTGCTAAATGCTTCAAGTCCAGTCATGTCATATTTATTTATATAGCGCTTTTTACAATGGAGCATTGTCTCAAAGCACCTTTACAAGTTTAGATGATCTCCTAATAACTACGTCCAATCCCAAATTGAGCAAGCCTAGGGCGACAGTGGCAAGGAAAAACTCCCTGAGTGTTATAGGAAGAAACCTTAGGAGGACCAAGACTCAAAAAGGGACCCAACCTTCTTGATGATAAATCTAAGAACGAAACTAAAGTCATGGAGTCAAAGTTCGAATAAAATGTGAAGAATGCACATCGGCAATAAGTGGCCTTTGTATGGTGGGGCTGGAGCTGATGACGGTATAAATGTAAGAATGTACAGTTGTACCAGTTTTAGGAATTTTTTCACTTTTAAATGTATAATAGTTTTACCTTAAAAGTAGTGTGGAAATTAAGGTACGATCTCAGCTCACGTAGAGAAAAACAACACAAACACATTTGGGGTTGGAGTACAGAATGTGCATCTATTATCATTATATCTCGGCAAGGAATTTGAAAACCTAACAACATCTACCTACATATCTCTCCATCCAACCCTCACCCTCTCTGTTCCAGTGCCTGTTGCATGGCTGTCCCAGTGTCCAGATCCAGTATTACGTTTAGACACAATGCCAGCTCTGTGCAACCCTTGGGGTATTGTCCTCTGCAGCTCAGTCTGTACAAAGGAGCTCTTATACACACAGCCAGCACCAAAGCCCACTGTCAGGTGTCCTGCACAACCTTCTCTTATTTCTGTTCCTGTCTACTCGTATAAAGAAATCTTCCCCCAGTGTTGTATGGAGACAAGTGTCAATGGATCAATTGCATTTGAGTGTTGACCAACACGATCATTCCAAGATCTCTTGGTAAAGCAAATCCAGTTGAGCTCTGGGTTTAGTTGAGGACTAGATTCACACATGATTTTGCACAAATGCTTTAACTGACGAATGAATGGCACGTGTGAATACCTTTTCTCATTTTATTTTATTGGTCGATTTAGGAAGAAACTCTGACTCACTCACATTCACTACGCGAACAACAGTGCACAGTTTTAATAGTAGTCTCTTTTAGTGTAGTCTGTAACAAGTTAGACAGTGACTGCATTTGTATTATTTTGGCTCTGTGCCCTGCACAAGAGTTGAAATGAAATATTGATGGTTAGGTGAAAGTGAAGATTGAAAATGACTGTATTTCAGGGATGATGCGTACAACATTACTGGGACAAATGAAACAGCAGATAAACCAACAGTTTTATGATAGATTTATCATTTGTCCAGCACTGTACCATGTTAATACTCTTCAGCTGAACTTGCATTCTGAACCTCATCAACATAATTGTGTCAGATCGAATCTGTTTTGCTATTGTTTATTGGTGAATGATATTGGGGAAAAAGTTCTGTATTGCAGTAGCTTGTGTGTTTAACCATATATTTAGTATCGCTGGCAAACCACTAACAAAAACAGCAGCGCTAGGTCATATAAACCTAATAATTTAAACAGTTTCTGTAAATTCAACATTTATGACTATTTAAGGAGGAAAAGGTTCAATGAAATGATTGAAATATGTTTTAATACATATTACACTGGCAGTGGTTTAAAACCAGTGATATCTGATGATACCCCTTGTTCCCCCATATCAATTTCACAGCATGTGATTTCATTCAAACATGTCTTTTGTTCAGGTAGGATGATAGATCTGGGCACAATAACATGCATTAGGATGCATAATTGAAATTGCATGCCAACTGTTTTTTTCCTATAACACGTTTGGTGCCAAACCAGGATGCAGTATACACTACTGTACGGATTACAGTCTCAGTGGGAATTGCCCTCACACAGATTGAAAGGGATGGTGGTTCTTTGATTAGCTGTAGTTCACTTAGTTTATTTAATTTGTTTGTGGCCAGATTCCTTGAACGCGGTTTTTAGAGCATGATCAGTCATGAAATGAGATGGAGGTAGTGCAGACAGTGTGATGTGGGAGAGCTTGAATATGTGCCAGACATGTCGTTATCACAAAGAAATCTGTTAATTAAATAGGTAATTTTAGCAGCCTTGAAATCTAGCCATTTCTCGCTGTCCCTGTGTTGTTTTTTCTTTTTTGTTTGTTCGAATCTCCAGCTGAAAATTCCAGGCTGTGAAATGCATGTACACTGCACAGCTGATTTCTCCATCTCTTTCTACCCGATCTATCAGGATCCGTCCTCAGCTGGCACGTGAGAAGATAGAAGGATGTCACATCTGTACATTTGTGACCCCTGGAGAGCCCCAGGTCATTCTGGGAAAGGACAAGGCCTTCACATTCGACTATGTGTTCGATATGGAGACACAGCAGGACACCATCTACTCAAACTGCACAGAGAAGCTGATAGAAGGCTGCTTTGAAGGCTATAATGCCACCATCTTTGCCTATGGACAGGTGTGTGCTTCTGTTTTGTTCACTGTGTTTCATGGTTGCATTATATTATTCATAAATTTGTACTGAACTTACTGTTTCGTTCAGAAGTTCATTAATTTTCATACCCGCTTAATCCAAATCAAGGTTTCAGAGCCAGAACCTAACCGGCAGCACAGGACATTTTGTTTATTTAACGTCACTATCAGCATCAGTGGCTATTTCAGCGACACACACAAGGCTACATATATACACAAGGTTACATCAAGACTAGTCATGTATAAATACACTCACGTCAATGCCAGTGTAGCGTAATCAACTAACCTAATGTTTTTGGACTGTGGGAGGAAACTGGAGTACCTGGAGTAAGCCCACACAGACACAGGGAGGACATTCAGGCTCCTCACAGAAAGGACCCAGGTCGCTCCTCCCTGGGACTGAACCCAGGACCTTCTTGCTGTGAGGCGGTGGTGCTATCTATAGAACACCCGTGCCTCCCGCCAGGACATTGTAAGGCTCATGCATATATACACATACATGCTTACGCTGGGATACTTTAGAGTAGAAAGACCATTTTAACCCAACGTGTATTTGTGGGATGTGAGAGGAAACCAGACTGGGGACTATGGTAGCCTAGCGGTCAAGGTCGTGGACTATGGACCAAAAGGTCCAGGGTTCAAATCCCACCTCTGCCAAGGTGCCACTGTTGGGTCCTTGAGCAAGGCCCTTAACCCACAATTGCTTGGATTGTAAGATTGTATCAATTGTAAGTCGCTCTGGATAAGGGTGTCTGCTAAATGCTGTAAATGTACCCGGAGAAAACCCATGCAGACACACTGAGAAAATGCAACCTCCACACAACCAAAGTCCAGGCCGGGATTCTTCGGAGATGTTTAGCCACAGCGCTAACCCACTTGCCCTAACATGCCATCTTGTGATTGTTGTATTTTTTAAAATTTGAAATGTTTCCCATGTAGCACTCGCCTCTTTGCCAGTTTCCACTGTTAATATTTAACCTATACCATGAAAACAGAAAGCTTTTTCCACCTCTGTATGTCTGTCACCAAGTGTATTGCTGCCTTATTCTCCCTCACTCGCACATTATTTCTCCTCTCTCTCTTCTAGTTGCATTTTCATTTATTTCAGTCTCACTTTTCATGACTTTTTCATTTCCATGATAGCTGAGCCTCCTTAAGATATCTTTGTGTAGAGGGTTTTATCAAGTCTGAATATTTCCTTCACTTCCATCTTTCCAATTTTCTGTGTGTAATCCTATATCTTTCTGATATATCTCTCATAATCAAACGCTTATTTTTATCTCTTTTTCTGTCCTCCACATTCTTATGTTAATATTGGTTTTATCCACACCTGGTGACAGGCGATATAACCAGATATATGCACTTCAAATGAGAGATTAGGGTCACTAGCATTTCCAAGGCTTTTCACTGCTACACATGGTTGCAAGTGAAAAGCCACCAAGAGTTCCTTTATAATCCAAAATGTCGTTTTAAGCAGTCTGTGAATTACAACCCCAAAGACGGAATGAACCCAAGATCTTTCATATTCAATTTTTCTGGTAAACTTCATTTCATTTGTTAATATACATCAATTCCTGCATATAGCTAATAATGTGTACCAATACCTGTAACCAGTAGTATAATATACAGTGGGTGCCAAATGTCTGAGACGACTAGTGAAAATGCTTGTTAGGATCATCTTGGAGAAGGACTCTTACTGCAGCAGGATAGTAACCCAAAACAGACCTCAACGCTTTGAAACAACAACTTGAAAACCAGATAAAATCAAGGAGGATAATGACCCTGACTGTCGTTGACTGTCATGGACTTTCCTCCACAGTTACCTGACCTGAACCCAACTGAGTATTTATGGGAGCATTTGAAGACAGAGAAAGTCGAGTAACAGTTCAATACAGTAACATCACAATATACTCTTTGGAATATTGTGAAATCATGCTAGGATAACTTGTATCATGAGATGTTGTTCAAGCTTGTGAAGTCCATCTAGTCTGAGTGCATGCTGTCATTACCCCAAAGGGGAAACATACGAAATACCAATAAATTCTAACATTTATGATTCAACTTTGTACTTCGTCTTATGCCAATCTTATGATTTGTAATGAAAAACATTGTATTAAATACAAGAAAAATGCAAAACAGAAACTAGTGGTAAAACTTCTGGTCCCCACTGTTTAATGGAAAAAAGAAGTGGACCTACTCCAGAATCTTGGGGAACACCCAACTATCGTGCTTTCCTAGATGGTACGGTTTCAATTCCCTGCCATTCTGAACAAATATCAATGGTGTTTGATGCAGCTTTGTTCTGATTTTCTTGTTCTTGAAGTTGTCCGTTTAGAATAGTAGTGGTCTGTTTTTCATTGGTACGCTGAAAATATAGTGTACGAATATTGCCATTGTACCAATATTAAATAGTTAAATGATCAAATCGCTTAAATTGTCTTTAACCCTGTAGCTGTCACTAAAAAGGTGGCTTGATACTTGAACAGTGGGTAGTGTCATTTTGAATGGATGATGGTTGTAAGTCATAGTACATGCTTGTGAAATAAAACTTAACTCAGTAAGATTGCATGTGACTGCTGCTTTTATGTGTGGCTAACCTAACCTGGCAAAAAGTAGTAGTCATGTAGGTAAAAATGTCCATTGTTATCCTACAGACTGGTTCGGGGAAGACTTACACAATGGGTACCGGTTTTGATGTGAGCATATTGGATGAAGAGCTGGGAATTATCCCACGTGCAGTCAGTCACCTTTTCAAGGGCATCGAGCAAAGACGGCAGGCTGCTGCTGAACAAGGACGCCCAGTTCCTGAGTTCAAGGTCAACGCCCAGTTTCTGGAGGTACTGCACTTTTAAAGAATGCCTTCGTTGTTAACCCTCTGTAGCAGCTTTAGTGGAACGAACTAATACAGACTTTAATTATATCAGAGTGTGTATATATATATATACATATACACTGTGCATATATACACTGATTAGGTTAACAGCTTTATTAAATTAGCTAGAATTTAATAACTTCATAGTAGTAAATCCATTTTAGTGCTATACAGGATTTTTCTTTTCATGTATCCCTAATTCCAAAATTGCATTTCTTCTTCTGAAATTTTTCTAAAAATATATCAAGGATTAGCGCTACCATGCCTCAACATTTTAAGTGATGTTCACAGTAGTTTCCAAACTGCGGACAGTACAGTCCTGAATACACTCCTTTGCATCTTGGCAAGCAGCCAGATCCCTGCTTGAATGCATGTCTTGCACTGGCTTTGCTGTTACCATGATGATGCTCTGCTTGGTGTCCATAGGCTAGCTATTTCAGGAGACACTTATTGGAGCAGATGGTTATTTACTGTTTTTCTCTCTCTCTCTCTCTCTCTCTCTCTCTCTCTCTCTCTATATATATATATATATATATATATGGATATATATATATATATATGGATATATATATATATATATATATATATATATATATATATATATGGATGGGTGATATGGTAAAACTATTATATCACAAAATGTAAAGACATTTTCACTATACATGTCATTGCAGAGAAATGCATTAGTCACAACAGATTCGTAAACTACTATTCAAATATTATTCCATACTTATTAAAGTGAAATGTGCTGCACATCATCCAATTAAACAGGACTAATTGCACCCCCTATAATAAAACGTGCAGTGTTCTTTAAACACTGACGATACCCTCGATATGCTCAGAAAAGCACATCATATTGCACACCCCTACCCTCAACTCAACTTTAGTGGTTTGTTATATGCATTAACATAAATTGCAATATGCATTAAAATTGAGGCCTAAAGCCATAGTTAATCTAATTGTGACAATATTACATTTCATATCACCGTATGTGTATACCGTAGAATATTATGTTTAGCGTAATGAGTAATATGAAGCCAGATATGTTTGCCAGATGCATGAGCTGGAATACAGTTGTAATGACATGAGCACTATAAAATAACAGACGAAGAATAAGGCGTAAGGTGCAAATGTGATCAGTGAGAGGCGTCGAGCTTGGTGGGGTGTGTCAGCATGCAGAAAGATGAATCAGCCTGCAGAGAGATGAGTCGGAGAGAGAGCAGCTAAAGCAGCAAGGGTGCATCAGCATGAGCCGTTTAGCTGGCATGGCACTCCTTATAAGTGGCGTACTGATAAGAAACCGGCTCTGTTCCCATGGATCACAGGACAGTTGTGGATGTCCCAGCGAAGCGTGGCTGAGCAACAGCAATGTATATGTACAGTTTCTTGGCTATTTAGTCAATACTAGTACGCTAAAGTATCCCATATATTTCTGCTGTATAATGGATAGTATGCAAGTTTACACACAACGTCAAGATCGCTAAACACATAATTTCACAGAATGTGTCATGGATGTTAAGCGACCCATACCTGTATGAGAAATGAACAATAATACCAATTTCTCACATGGGTCCTGTGGTAGCCTAGCGGTTAAGGTACTGGACTATGGACCAGAAGGTCCAGGGTTCAAATCCCACCTCTGCCAAGCTGCCACTGTTGGGTCCTTGAGCAAGGCCCTTAACCCACAATTGCTTGGATTGTAAGACTGTATCAATTGTAAGTCGCTCTGGATAAGGGTGTCTGCTAAATGCTGTAAATGTAAATGATTTCTCATTTACATGTTTGTGTTTGCTGTGACTGTAGTTGTACAATGAGGAGGTTCTAGATCTCTTTGACACCACTCGTGATATGGAGGCTCGAAAGCAGAAATCTCACATTAAGATTCACGAAGACTCCAACGGCGGCATCTATACAGTAGGAGTGACCACGCGCACCGTCTCGTCAGAGGCTGAAGTGAGCTTGTTTCTCAGGATAAAACTCCTGTGTACAGTTTGCATTTTTCGAATATTTAATATTGTTTTTGTTGCGTCCCATTAGATGATGCAGTGTTTGAAACTGGGCGCCCTCTCGCGCACCACGGCCAGCACTCAGATGAATGTCCAGAGCTCTCGCTCTCATGCCATCTTCACTATTCATCTGTGCCAGGTGCGAGTGTGCACACCTTCAGAAAATGTAAGTACCAATAGCTGCTGGGATTTATTATCAGACTTTCGGCTTTAGTGCCATTACTATCTAATATTTCTAACTTGAAAATTGACATATGCACACCTAAAATTTGTTTCTCAGGGGTAAATACTTGCATACTGGATAATGTCACTTTTTATACTGCGCTGTTATTATTTTTCTTTTTTCCTCTATTGTTGTATTACTTCAGAATTTCATTGTACTTTTGTATAGTGACAATAAAGACTCTATTCTGTTTTATTCTATTCTATCTACCATAGGTCCTTCAATACTGCAGATGGGCTGTAATGGACTAAATTTACTTGGGTAGCTTTTTAAAATAAATTGTACTTGTTTGTTTCTGTCCTTATCTGAGGAAATTTATAAACACTAGAAATGTACTTTTATTTTGTTACAGCCAGCTACAGTAGGTAATTTAGGATTTTTTTGTAAGTGCATTTTATGAATGCACTTGGGCAACGTGTATTGAATTATGTTTTATAGTATGTAGTTGGCCACTTCTCACCTGATCATTTAAATTATGGTGAGTTCTAGTGATTATTCTGACTAGTCAAAGTGCCCCAAATTTGGTGATTTTCTTTCTTAACTGCCCTTTTGCGTTCAATATAACACTTTGCCCATATCCGTTCAATAAAACACTTTTCCAGTCCATTTGACACAACACTATTTTGTTTTTTGTGTTTTTTTTACCGTTTTTTTTAACTACACATATTAGAGTCTGACCAACAACTTTCCAGGTTTATGCATCTCTAAGTTGTCTTAACTTTGTCCAAGGAGGTTAAACCCAAAGCTATTTGAGATTAAATTTAAAATGTGCAGACATATTAACTCCATTATCCGTATGTACCTTGTTCATTGAAGTGGAAATGGTTGGATGGTGGGACTCATATTTGCATGTATGCTTATGGAAAAAAAAATCTGACATCTGACATAGTCAAAGCTACTTGAGGGAGTATACGAAGCCAAGTACTAAAAGCCGACATTCAAGGGTGTTCTGTGTAATTGTTGTGGCACACACGGAATTGTGTGCATGCTTTCTCTCTCATTCTCTTTTATTCTCGCTGTCACCTCTGCTGTCTTACAACAAATTTAGTCATTGCTTTACCTTTATTAAGTCACTGAGTCTGAGTCACTGAATAAACTGGACGGTTAGGATACTTACTGGTAATGGCGAGGTGGAGTGAAGGTTCCCTTCAAAATGCCATTAATGGCCTTTGCATTGCATTTATGCACTTGGTGCAAGATTATAATTTTTAGGTAACATTTTCCTGATCGTCATTCATTATAATAGGTTAACGGGTTGGATTGCAAGTTAGGGGATTAAACTACCTCCTATATTTTATCAGGTATTCTGATATCGTATATTTCTCACATACTATATAATATTAATAATACAGTGGGGCAAAAAAGTATTTAGTCAGCCACTGATTTTGCAAGTTCTCCTACTTAGAAAGATGAGAGAGGTCTGTAATTTTTATCATAGGTACACTTCAACTATGAGAGACAAAATGAGAAAAAAAATCCAGGAAATCATATTGTAGGATTTTTTAAGTTTAATTGTAAATCATGTGGTGGAAAATAAGTATTTGGTCACCCACAAACAAGCAAGATTTCTGGCTCTCACAGACCTGTAACTTCTTCTTTAAGAAGCTCTTCTGTCCTCCAGTCGTTACCTGTATTAATGGCCCCTGTTTGACCTCGTTATCTGTATAAAAGACACCTGTCCACAGCCTCAAACAGTCAGACTCCAAACTCAACTATGGCCAAGGCCAAACAGCTGTTGAAGGACAGCAGGAAGAAAATTGTAGACCTGCACCAGGCTGGGAAGAGTGAATCTACAATAGGCAAGCAGGTTGGTGTGAATAAATCTCCCTCAATTTGGGGTTCCACACAAGATCTCATCCCATGGGGTCAAAATGATCATGAGAACGGTGAGCAAAAATCCCAGAACTACACGGAGGGACCTGATTAATGACCTGCAGAGAGCTGGGACCAAAGTAACAAAGGCTACCATCAGTAACACACTACGCCGAGAGGGACTCGCAATCCTGCCAACAAAGTGCCAGCGTTTCCCCCCTGTTAGCCAGTATATGTCCGGCCCTCTGAATTTTTTGGACAGCATAATGGAGATCTCAGAAGAGATTGGGAGACTATCATGTTGTCAGAATGAAACCAAAATATAACTTTTTGGTAAAAACTCAACTTGTCATGTTTGGATAATGGGAGAATGCTGAGTCGCATCCCAAGAACACCTACCTACTGTGAAGCATGGGGTGAAACATCATGCTTTGGGCTGTTTTTCTGGCAAAGGGGACAGGACGACTGATCCGGGTTAAGGTAAGCTGAACTAGGCCATGTATCGTGAGATTTTAAGCCAAAACCACCTTCCCCTTCTCGTGAGGCATTGAAGATGGAACTTGGCTGTGCTCTTCCACATGACAAGATCCCAAACACGACCGCTTGGGCAATGAGGAGTGGCTTTCGTAAAAAGCATTTCCAGGTCCTGGAGGGCTATCCATCTCCAGACCTCAAGCCCCATAGAAAAATTTGTGGAGGGGTTTTGAAAGGTCCATGTTGCCCCCAAAACATCACTGCTCTAGAGGAGATCTGCATGGAGGAATGGGCCAAAATACCAGCTACAGTGTGTGCAAACCTGGTGAAGACTTACAGGAAACGTTTGACCTCTGTCATTGCCAACAAAGGTTATGTTACAAAGTATTGAGCTGAACTTTTGTTATTGACCAAATACTTATTTTCCACCATAATTTACAATTAAATACATTAAAAATCCTACAGTGTGATTTCCTGGATTTTTTTTGTCATTTTGTCTCATAGTTGAAGTGTACCTATGATGAAAATTACAGATTTCTCTCATCTTTCTAAGTAGCAGAACTTGCACCACTGTAAATTGCCCTTTTCCATAAAGAGACAAAACTTTGTCCCTCTGAGTTTTGTTTGCACAGTTTTTTTTAATATAAAATATTATTTAAATAGTAAATATTATTCATATTTAAATGCATTTGAATATGAAACATCATATTTTAGATTGAGGTTTGAGCCCTGGTGGTCTTGCCAGTGCTGGGTGGTACATGAGGGAGGTGGGGCATGTCAAGGTATCAAACCCCCCCCACCTTCCACGACAGTGATCCCTACCGAGTGCTGAGATACACTGGTGTTCTTTACTTGCGCCATAACCATGATAAGGAAAAGCAGCATTACAATGTGAAAATATAAATAATATTTTGGGATATATTTGCCTTCCTGTGTTTAGTAGTGTTTTTCCATATTTTCTGTATTGTTTTTTACTCTTAATGTACATTGTATTAATCATGTAGTGAGAGAGATGAGTGTAAGGTTGAAGTTCAAAACCCAACATAAGCCACTACAGGCAGTTTTGAGAAATTAGCAGAATGGTTTTCAGTGAGTGCTCATCTTCTGCGGTATCCTTTTTTAGATGGACAATGAAACTGATAACCGACTGGCCAATGAGTCATCAGACATGGATGAGTTTGAGACACTGACGGCAAAGTTCCACTTTGTGGACCTTGCAGGCTCAGAGCGGCTGAAGCGAACAGGTGCTACTGGGGACAGAGCCAAAGAGGGCATATCCATCAACTGTGGACTGGTGAGGGCAATCAAAATCACTGCCAGCTACAGTGGTAGCTGTCTAAATCAGGCATGGGCAAACTACGGCCCGCGGGCCATATACGGCCCGTTGGGCTTTTTAATCCGGCCCGCCGAACTTGTGTCAATTCTATCGTTATATTAAATGAGTGAGCGTAATATTAATAAACCTCATTAATTTAGAATTTTCCCTGCAATTCCTGCGTTTCCTCGATAGATGGCATACTTGTTTGGCTCCACCTACGTGTGTGAGCAGACGTTCAGCGTCATGAACGTCAACAAATCCCGCCACAGATCCAAGTTAACGGACCAACACCTCAGATCTTATGAAGAATTGCCACAACAAAACTTACTCCAGACTTCGATGCACTGGCAAAAAAGGGAGACCAACAACACTGTTCCCACTGAAAATTGATTTACGTTTCTGTACTGTGTTGTGAAAAAATGCATTTTGAAAATAATTTGTGCAAAAAGCCTTGCAAATTCATGCTTTACTACCTATTAAAGGCCAAAATATTTTTTATGCAATGGCTTTTACATGCCATTTATATTACTTCACGCAAACACTGTATTCTTTTGCTCCTGGCCCGGCCCTCTGTTAAATTTTAGAACCCATTGTGGCCCCCGAGTCAAAAAGTTTGCCCACCGCTGGTCTAAATAAAGCCTGCTTTCAGTTGATGTGCATGTACTGTTGCTTTTTCTGTATCTGTGATGTAGCTGGCACTGGGGAATGTCATCAGTGCCTTAGGAGACAGAAGCAAACGATCGACGCATGTGCCTTACCGGGACTCCAAACTGACTCGCCTCCTCCAGGATAGCTTAGGTGGCAACAGGTGAATAACCAGCCTTCAAATGAGTTGGAATGTCAATTTTAGGATTTGTTTATTGGTTCATATGAAGTTAAGTATGGTTCATGATTTGATTCGAATCGATTCAAGGTTATTGATTTTACATTTAATAAAAGACATTCCTTTTTATTTCTGAAGTATACACAATGCATAACGATGACCATTTTTTGTATAACTTTTTAAACAAAAAAAATATTTTACATTTACAGCATTTAGCAGACGCCCTTATCCAGAGTGACTTACAATTGATACAGCCTTACAATCCAAGCCGTTGTGGGCTAAGGGCCTTGCTCAAGGACCCAACAGTGGCAGCTTGGCAGAGGTGGGATTTGAACCCTGGACCTTCTGGTTCAGAGTCCAGTACCTTAGCCACTAGGCTACCACTTTAGTCCCTTGCCATTAAAAAAAAAAAGTGCTAGAAGCAGAAGTTTAAAATTTTACCTTCACCATATCTAAATTAACCAAGTGAAAAATAACAGTTCAAAACAATGTACACTTTTCTTGTATAAAAATGTAAACAAAACCACTCTTTAGTCTGCTGGATTTAAATTGGAAGGCATCTCACTGAGAACGGAATGTGCCTTCTGGTATTCAAAAAATGCAATTGCATTAGATTTGTAATAAATGAGAATGCAAAATCCAACTTTAATGTGATCATCCCAGTTTACATCGCAATGCATCATGTCACGATGCATCGTTACACCCCTAATACATATTATATTCAAGAATGATTCATGTGTATGAAATGTACTTTTTCCTTGTCCCTCAGCCAAACAGTAATGATTGCCTGCATAAGCCCATCAGACCGGGACTTCATGGAGACCCTGAACACGCTGAAGTATGCTAACCGAGCACGTAACATAAAGAACAAAGTAGTGGTGAACCAGGACAAAGCCAGCCAGCAGATCAGTGCCCTGAGGACAGAAATTGCACGGCTGCAGATGGAGCTAATGGAGTATCGTACGGTGAGAAAGACGCATGCCGAGCTTCATCTGCTCCTTTCCCATTAGCGACATTTAACCACTATAAACTCTACAGGTCTTTAACTGAGGCTTTCCAACTGTATTAATGCAAAGTAAATGTATGAAGGCAGTACCTTAGTAGATCTCAGTTCAATTCTCAGGAATGAAGTACACTGATACTTCGGTTTCGAGTACCAAGTAAACCTTTCCCATAAGGAGTAATGCAAATTGAATTAATCCGTTCTAGACCCCCAGAAACTCCACACTGTATACGGTATTATATGCATTAATTGAGTTGTGTTGCAGCCTGTGTTCTGGAGGATTCAGTCTTCCTTTAGGCTGGCTCTTATAACCTTTTTAGGACCCATGGAGACTTACTTGCACTAATAATCCAGTACTGTAGGTGTAAAAATAAAGAAAACATGATAAACACAGCAGAGATCTTCACTTGGCAAGCAGTTGTGAACCTGAATCACTGTGTACTGAATCGTTAATCATGACTAGTGAATCAAGTTTCGGCTGGACTCAAAGTGTAAGCAAGTACCGAGGGAACGACAAGAACCGAGACACATTTTTCTAGTCAGAATGCGCCGAGAACAGGATTCGATGAGTTCCAAGGTGCACCACTGTACTAACATTCGTCATGCTCATGCACCCTCTTCAGATCGTTTCCTGTGGTGTAATGTTTGCCTGTATGTGCAGGGGAAGCGCATGGTTGGGGAGGATGGCATGGAGAGCATCAATGATATGTACCATGAAAACTCCATGCTGCAGACAGAGAACCAGAACCTGCGTGTGCGTGTCAAAGCCATGCAGGAGACCATCGATGCCCAGCGTGCTCGTCTCACTCAGCTTCTCAGCGATCAAGCCAACCAGACCCTCGCCAAAGCCGGTGTGTTCCTGTGGTTTGTGTGTACAGTGGGGCAAAAAAGTATTTAGTCAGCCACTGATTGTGCAACTTGCTCCTACTTAGAAAGATGAGAGAGGTCTGTAATTGTCATCAAAGGTACACTTCAACTATGAGACACAAAAAGAGAAAAAAAAATCCAGGAAATGACATTGTAGGATTTTTAAAGAATTTAATTGTAAATTATGGTGGAAAATAAGTATTTGGTCAATAACAAAAAGTTCAACTCAATACTTTGTAACATAACCTTTGTTGGCAATGACAGAGGTCAAACGTTTCCTGTAAGTCTTCACCAGGTTGGCACACACTGTAGCTGGTATTTTGGCCCATTCCTCCATGCAGATCTCCTCTAGAGCAGTGATGTTTTGGGGCTGTCGCTGGGCAACACGGACTTTCAACTCCCTCCACAAATTTCCTATGGGGTTGAGTTCTGGAGACTGGCTAGGTCACTCCAGGACCTTGAAATGCTTTTTACGGAGCCACTCCTTCATTGCCCGAGTGGTGTGTTTGAGATCATTGTCATGGTCCCTGCTCTCTGCAGGTCATTCATCATGTCCCTCAGTAGTTCTGGGATTTTTGCTCACCGGTTTCTCATGATCATTTTGACCCAACAGGATTGAGATCTTGCGTGGAGCCCCAGAGCGAGGGAGATTATCCAATGGCCATGATGTATTCCATTTTCTTACAGTTATCCACAGTTGAGTGTTATTCACACCAACCTGATTGACTATTGTAGATTCACTCTTCTCAGCCTGCTGCAGGTCTACAATTTTCTTCCTGGTGTCCTTCAACAGCTCTTTGGTCTTGGCCATGGTTGAGTTTGGAGTCTGACTGTTTGAGGCTGTGGACAGGTGTCTTTTATACAGATAATGAGGTCAAACAGGTGCCATTAATACAGGTAACGAGTGGAGGACAGAAGAGCTTCTTAAAGTAGATGATACAGGTCTGTGAGAGCCAGAAATCTTGGTTGTTTGTGGGTGACCAAATACTTATTTTCCACCATGATTTACAATTAAATTCTTTAAAAATCTTACAATGTGATTTCCTGGATTTATTTTTCTGATTTTGTCTCTCATAGTTGAAGTGTACCTGTGATGAAAATTACAGACCTCTCTCATCTTTCTAAGTAGGAGAACTTGCACAATCAGTGGCTGACTAAATACTTTTTTGCCCCACTTTATGTGTGCAAGAGCGACTTTCCAGCTTTTTCTGTATTTGTGATGTGTAATTGTTAGAGCTTAATAAACACATTGCTATTTTTTTATAATTACACAGTCATTGGTATATGTCAAACAGAGTATGCATTGGTTGTGTCCAGGTGAAGGCAGTGAGGAGATTGGAAAAATGATACAGAATTACATTAAAGAGATCGAAGACTTAAGGTAAAGCACTTTTATGTCGCTGTTGTTTGTAATGTTTTTTACTTTGAGTCTGAAATGCATGCACTCACATTCCATGCCTGCTTAATCCAACTCTGAGTCGTGTTCAGGGGGGAGCTAACTAGCAGCACAGTTAGCACACAAACACACTTGGCTCACACCAGGGCTTTTTGGAGTAATGTGGGAGGAAACTCACGTAGACACGGAAACTTCATGCAGACTTTGCACAGGAAAGGATAATATATGCATGTTTAACAGATATTGTTGTTCTGTGTAATGTTCTACAGGAAAAATGCATTTGTTGATGTGGTGCTGTTTTCAATAAACGTTGAACTTAGCACTAGAGGGCGCTAATAACTTGCAGAAAACGTGTCGTATTCAATGCGGCTGATAGTGAGCGGCATTCACGCTCTTTTCGGTTGCTGTGTCGTTGTGATCATACTGAACTTATCAGCGTGAAATGTTTGGTAGCCATTCACAAACCACAAGTATACTTTGAAATTGAGAGTTTGGCCTCGTGAGAGGTTACTCCTTTTATTGAATTATATCTAATTCACATTACATGATACATTACTTTCATGGAACAAATGTAAACAGAATTGAACTAATGGTATGCTGATTTGTGTTTAGTATTCAGCTGTATTCTGTGGCTGTTTTAGAGCTAAACTGTTGGAAAGCGAAGCGGTGAACGAGAATCTGAGGAAGAATCTGTCCCGAGCCTCCACTCGCTCACCTTTTTACGGAGGGCCTGCTGCTTACTCTCTGGGTCCTGACCCATCTCAGGAGACTGCTGAAATCATTGAGCTGGCTAAGAAAGATCTAGAGAAACTGAAGAGGAGAGAAAAGAAGAAAAAGAGGAGGTAAAATGAAAGCGATTGAGTGTCTTTGCAATAGAATGCAACCCTTTGCCTTGTGTGATTTGTTTGGGGAGAGGATGTTGTCCTGGTAACATTGTATTCCTGTGGAGTCGGTACAGGGTGCTTTGTACAGGGGGTGTGTATGCCTACTGTCAGCATTCCAATTACATGAGGGTATAATGCGTTAATGACTGTTATTATACCAAAGTACGATAGTAACGTTCACTTCTTTCACGTTTTGAGGCACTGGGGAGATTCAGGTTTAAAAGCCAGCACGAATCTGAGATGTGTGGATTTTCCTGCTCCTTTCTCACTGATATCCTGTTCCCTCCTCCTCTCCTCTCCCTAACCTTTGCCTCTGACCTGTGACCTGGGAAGGTTCCAGCAGCTGCTGGAGGACAGGAGAGTGGAGGAGGAAGCGGAGGTGGAGGTGGAGGAAGACAGGTTGGTGTCCCACCTGTCCATGGAGTGTCCCCTTACTAAAGCCTTCTTACCCCTGACCCTGGCTACATTTAACTTTTATATTTGGTTATGCAGGTAGTTGCCACACTTGCAAGAGAGCTCACACAGAGTGCTTCTAAACATGCATTACCATTGGATCTGTGCATCGTGATGTGCATCGTTTGCCTTCTGATTACTGTCTCTTTGTAATTTGCTTGTATGTCTTGTATAAGAAGGAGAGAAGGAGACTCTCATTCTGGTATCAGTGGTTTGGGAACTACCTATCTGGTAAATAGTTTGTTTGGTGTGTATGTGCTTTGAATTGGTTCATCTCACTAGAAGTAATTTGAGAAGTGTACTTTCTTTCTATTGTTTGCTTGCACATTGAAAATCCTTCACTTGGGTTTTCAATAATGCTTTGCCCTGTAACATGCTCTTATCAGTTTATCTACAATGCTGACCTTCTGCTTGATGCAGCAGGTTACTGTGTAGCATTACCGTGTGACTGTTTGAGATAGGCTGTCAGTTTGGGGCATGAACGCTACAAATAAACAAATAAATCGAGCATATGTACAGGAGCCTGAATTTATGCATGTTAAACATTTTGCTTTTTAAATCGTAAATTCATATGAATTAATACAAATACTTTCGAGATCTGGAATAGGTCTTCTATATGGTAAGATTCAAAATCACACACTATTCTGGCACGATCATTTTGTCACTTAGAATGCCAGCGCTATCCAAACTAATTATCACTTAAGAATTTTAGTTCAACTTCTTGGAAACAAACAAACACAGCAAACATTTACGTTCTGCTTTAATCAGCATCAGCAAGTATCAAAATTACTGTGCATTACCACTATTCATAAAGTCTAAACCAGAAGCTCTACAGAAACCAAAATGATCATAAGTGTTCCTTAAAAATCAGTCCATCCTTCAGTCTTTTGTTGTGAGTGGATTAGTATCATCATAAACTTTGCCTTTTGAGTTCCTGAAGAAGGAGTTTTGTTATTAAAATCAATTTCATCCTGTCATGTTTCTGTGATGCATTTAGAACTTCACAAAGTCCACAATTCTTCCTTCAAAAATGTGTCTGTAAAAGTCTTACATTGTACTGCCCTTCTTTTGTTACTATGATATTAGCTGTTGCTTACTAGTGGCATCAATGGAAATGACATTGAATGGAATTTTATGTGTAAGGAAAACAGGTCTTATTTACTTTCTTAAAACTGAAGCATTCAAGTAAAAACTATAGCGCATTAAAGGCAGAAGGTTTCACATTTTGCTACAACAACAGATTTATGGACAAGCAAAAACACCTGAGTCATACCTGTCCTTGATGGTGCGTTTGATCGATGAAGTTTATCATGATCTTCATATTCCACATGGTGGTTAGTTTGCAGGTGGTGAAATAAGTTTGAGTTGTCTGTAACGATACCCAATTTCCGACATGCAGTGGTGTGAAAGTCTTTGCCCCCTCCCTTATTTCCTACTTTATTGCATGTTTGTCACACTTAAGTGTTTCGGAACTTAGCAGCAACAACTGCAACCAAGCGTTTGTGATAACTTGCACTGAGTCTGTTACAGCATTGTGGAGGAATTCTGGCCACTCATCTTTGCAGAATTGTTGTAATTCAGCCACACTGGAGGGTTTCCGAGCATGAACGGCCTTTTTAAGGTCATGCCACAGCATCTCAATAGGATTCAGGTCAGGACTTTGACTAGGCCACTCCAAAGTCTTCATTTTGTTTTTCTTCAGCCATTCCGAGGTGGACTTTCTGCTGTGTTTTGGATCATTGTCCTGCTGCAGAACCCAAGTTCGTTTCAACTTGAGGTCACGAACAGCTGGCCGGACATTCTCCTTCAGGATTTTTTGGTAGACAGCAGAATTCATAGTTCCATTTATCACAGCAAGTCTTCCAGGTCCTGAAGCAGCAAATATATTTTTATATATAAAATATATTTTAAATATATTTTACTGTTAGTATAATGTTCTTTTTCTGAAATGCTGTGTTACTTTTACACCAGATGTAATGGGACACACACCTTCCAAAGAGTTCAACTTTTGTCTCGTCGGTCCACAGAATGTTTTCCGAAAAGTCTTGGGGATCATCAAGATGTGTTCTGGAAAAAATGAGATGAGCTTTAATGTTCTTTTTGCTCAGCAGTGGTTTTCATCTTGGAACTCTGCTATGCAGGCCATTTTTGCCCAGTCTCTTTCTTATGGTGGAGGCATGAACACTGACCTTAGCTGAGGCAAGTGAGGCCTGCAGTTCTTTGGATGTTGTTGTGGGGTCTTTTGTAACCTCTTGGATGAGTCATCGCTGCGCTCTTGGGGTAATTTTGGTTGGCAAGCCACTCCTGGGAAGGTTCACCACTGTTCCATGTCTTCGCCATTTGTGGATAATGGCTCTCACTGTGGTTCACTGGAGTCCCAAAGCTTTAGAAATGGCTTTATAACCCTTTCCAGACTGATAGATCTCAGTTACTTTCTTTCTCAACTGTTCTTGAATTTCTTTGGATCTCGGCGTGATGTGTAGCTTTTAAGGATCTTTTGGTGTACTTCACTTTGTCAGGCAGGTCCTAATTAAGTGATGTCCTGCTTGAGACCAGGTGTGGCAATAATCAGGCCTGGGTGTGGCTAGAGACAGTGAACTCGGGTGTGATAAACCATAGTTATGTTATGTTTTAACAAGGATTGGGAGGGGATTGCTTTTTCACACAGGGCCATGTAGGTTTGATTTTTTTTTTTCCCTTAATAATAAACACCTTCATTTAAAAACTGCATCTTGTGTTGTCTTTGACTAATATTTAAATTGGTTTGGTGTTCTGAAACACTTAGGTGTGACAAACAGGCAAAAAAGTAGGAAATCAGGAAGGGGGCAAACACTTTGTCACAACTTTTTTTTTTTTTACCACCTTTTCAAAGCCAAACCACATCCATGTGAGTGAGAATGAGTGAGCAATTAAATCTAACCACATAAACTGTGAGACTGACTGTGTCTGTATTTTGTCTTCTGGTGCAGTTTGATCACTGATATTAAACGTCAGTCCTGTGTTCTTGGTAAGGTGTGCTCTTGACTGTTTTTTTGCAAAAAGAGTGACATGCTCGGTAACGTAAGCTCGCGCATTGTTAAAACAACAATTAGTATATTGTTGTAGATGATACATATTGCACACCCCTACTAGCAACTACTAACTTGAAGAGCTGAAAAAAAATGCTGAGGAACGTTTGGAAAGGGGTTTTTATCATTTTATAATAAATGTGTTTGTGTCCCACAGTGTTGTAAAGGAAGAAACCCCTGATAATGAACAAGAAAAGGGGAATGAAAGAGAGCAATCCGAGCCATCCAATGAGGAGGTGGAGATGGTATGCTTGGCATTTTATAAACATCTTTTCTCCAAATATTTCATCTTCTATTATTTTAAGTGCATTGTACTCTAGCAGGAAGCACAGGATGGCAGTGATCATGAGGAGGCCGAGGAAGAAGAGGAGGAGGATGAGGAGGATGAGATGGATGCAGACGACAGCTCAGATGACTCTGACTCCGAGTTAGATGAGAAAGGTGCATTCCAGGAATTTTTTTCTCACTAGCATGCTTTGACAGATTGTTGATGTTCAGAATCTCTTCACTGTTGGTGGTATTAAGTGCTTATGTCCGGAATAATAGTAAAAGGTATACTTTAGAGTTTGAACCTAATCTCTGTCTGTCACTCCTGTGGTGTGTGTGTGTGTGTGTGTGTGTGTGTGTGTGTGTGTGTGTGTGGTACAGAGAATTTCCAGGCAGATCTGGCTAACATCACCTGTGAGATTGCCATTAAGCAGAAGCTGATCGATGAGTTGGAGAACAGTCAGCGGCGCCTGCATACTCTCAAACAGCAGTATGAGCAGAAACTCATGATGCTGCAGAGCAAGATCCGGGACACACAGGTGGAGAGAGACCGTGTCCTACACAACATGGGTAGGGACACTACAGGACATTTATCACACCTCCTTTATTCAGTCATACTTGAAAGTTTGTGAACCCTTTAGAATTTTCTATGTTTCTGCCCAAATATGACCTAAAACATCAAAAGATTTTCACACAACTCCTAAAATTAGATAATAATAATAATAATAATACAGCAGTTTTATATTGCGCTTTTCATACAACTCAGAGATGCTTTACAAATACTAAACAAATACAAGAAACAATCAATCAACCGAAGGGTGGGATGTTAATGAAATGAATGAAAGCTTGCTTGAAGAGCTGAGTTTTTATCTGGTTTTTGAATGTTTGTAGTGAGTCTGAAGCACGGATGTATGGGGGAAGAGAGTTCCAGATGGTGGGAGAAGATAAAGAGAACCCAGTTAAATAAATATTGCGTTATATATACAGACAAAAATATGGCGAAAGTATGCAAACCATTAGAATTAAGTTAAGATGAAGGTGAAATTACAGTCTTTTGTTTTCAGTCCTAATGGAAAATCATCTGTTATGAGTATGCGTTCCACCAGTCCATGGTCACACTGATTGTGTACAAATGGGCACAATTCAAGACCATGGTCACCCTGTCCAGGGATGATTAACTGACGAAGATCACTCCAAGAGCAAGGAAGGGTAAATTCTAAGCAACTACAGGCCTCTCTCTTATTGGTTGATGTTAATGTTCAATGCGGAGAACACTAGGGTTGTTCCTGCCTTGTGCAATATGCTGTCAGCTAAAGTACCGGCTCTGCCACGACCCTGTCCAGGATTGAGTGGATAAGATTGGATGAATGAATAAATAATCAAGTATAATATTTTTGTCTTGTTTGTTTAATTGTGTTCTCTCTATCTACTTTTTTTCACACAGCACTTTTATTAGTTAATAGTTTTCTTATGTTGTGGCTGTGGGGTTGTGTGTTCTAGGTTCTGTGGAGTCATGTTCTGAAGACAAGGCCAAACGAATAAAGGCTGAATATGAGAAGAAGCTAAGCCTCATGAATAAAGAACTGCAGAAGCTACAGGCTGCGCAGAAAGAGCATGCTCGCCTGCTTAAGAACCAATCACAGTATGAGAAACAGCTCAAGAAGCTCCAGCAGGAAGTTGTGGAGATGAAGAAAACTAAAGTAAGAACTAAGACAATATGCATTCGACGAAGAGCTTTTGTATTTACATCAGGACTGTGGTAGCCTAAAGGTTAAGGTACTGGACTCTGGACCAGAAGGTCCAGGGTTCAAACCCCACCTCTGCCAAGCTGCCACTGTTGGGTCCTTGAGCAAGACCGTTAACCCACAGTTGCTTGGGTTGTAAGACCGTACCAATTGTAAGTCGCTCTGGATAAGGGCGTCTGCTAAATGCTGTAAATGTAAATGTATTTACTGAGAGATATGACCTAATGTAAAAGAGATCCTAAGGCATTTGAACATATTCCGAACACTTACTGGTGAGTGCTTATTGGTGAGTACTCTATGTTCACAGTCTCTTCAGACTGCCTCTGTGTTGATTGTTGATAGGTGCGCCTGATGAAACAAATGAAGGAGCAGCAGGAGAAAAACCGGCTGGCAGAGTCACGCAGGAACCGTGAAATCGCCACACTGAAGAAGGACCAGAGGAAGCAGGAGGTGCAGCATTGCATTGCAGATGAATTTTATATGGGTGTTTTCATTGAGGACAGAAGCCTTGTTTTTCAAAAGGAGCCTTGTTTAATATAAAACACGCTCCACACGGAGTTGCCCGTTTAGTTTCTACACATACAGTACTGTGCAAAAGTCTTAGGCCACTGTTAGATTTGTTGTTTTAGTAATGGTAGAATGAACATATATAACATGTTGTCGACCATTGGACACAAAACTTTCAACCTTGGAGTCATCACTCCATAATACTCTTCTCCACTGATCTTCATTCCAATCTTTGTGAGTGTTTAGCATATCTTGGCTTTTCCACCCTGTTCCCCTTCCAAAAAAGTGGTTTCTTGGCTGCTACCCTTCCAAAAAGACCCTTCCTGACCAAGCTTATTAAGACTGTAGAAAGGTGAAATTGGTCTGATGAAGCTGCCAGATTATGCTATTGCTCAAGTGTAAGGCGAGGTCACACTAAATATTTGCCACTG
The DNA here is from genome assembly GCA_025084515.1 of Ancistrus triradiatus. NCBI lineage: Eukaryota > Metazoa > Chordata > Actinopteri > Siluriformes > Loricariidae > Ancistrus > Ancistrus triradiatus. The sequence goes on from JAJAGP010000023.1 coordinate 223,971, forward strand.
TAGCCAGGAAATGCATATTTGCTGTATTTTCTGGTTGTATTCTAATAAAGAGACTGGGAAATAATTATATTTGGTCATTATACAATTGCTAAAAATGGCTTATCCAATCTAATGGTGGACTTTTGCACAGTACTGTACCTCAGTTACACCTACTGTATGAGTGCCCTTTGTAGGTATGCCATTACTGATTGTAGCCTGTTCGTTGCTTTGCACAGTTTGTCAGAGTGTACACACACTGGATTCACTAAAATGTGGAAGTGTCTGGGTCCAGCTGAGGTGATTCAATGTAGTAGGTAATTCTGTTGGGCCCATATGAGGCAGTTACTAAATCAGGATCTGGTGGGTCCAAAGCAAAGGATAGTAGTAGGTGAAGTATCCCTACCAGCATTAGGTCAGGCTGCAGAAATACATGTATAGGTCAGCAAAGGGAGAGATGACAAACTCTTAGGCTTGGTGGAAGAGAACCAACCATAAAACCAGATGTAAATGGTGATGAGCTCTGGCAGGTCTCGGTGATGCAGCGTAACTGAAAGGGAGTGCCAGAAGGTGATGCAGTCATGAGGGCACCCTGAGATATCCACTGCTCTCTGTGCTCATGGTCTCTCAGGTGCCTTTACCTGTGTCTTTATATAAAAGAGGAACTATTTGCAAAATGGCTGCTGAATAAAATAAGTCAGTACTGAGCCTAGTTTTAAAGACTAAAGGCGTATTCACACAGTGACAGATGCGATTTTTAACGTAGTTCGACCTTCACACCAAGTGCGGTGTGTTTTGTTTTTTTGTTTTTTTTCCTAAGCACTCAAGTCCCTGTCAGCTTTTGCTTTCTTTAATTTCCTTTACTCTTTGTGTCCCTGAGATTTTGCTGTCTTTTTCACGTCATCAATTAAAAAAAACTAAACAAAGGCATGACCGAAGATTAGTGAGGGAAGCTATAGTTTGTGTTTTTGTGGGCATGAACAGACTAGAATGCACTTAAATAAACAATGGTTACATACAGTCCCTGTGAGGTTTTCACCATCATTCCCCTCCTTTCAGCTATATTTCGCCAGATATTTTCTTTAGTATCCATGTTTTTATAGTCAATGTGTTGCTTGTCTTATAAGCTGTGCTCTGCCACTACCAGGATGAGCTGTTCTGCCTGACAGCCGAGTTCTGATCGGTCAGCCTGATTTTAACGTGTCCGAACAACACAAAAATTTGAACAGGCTACTATTAAAAATTTTACGCAGCACTGAAGTCCATCGGCGTTAAGGACGGCATTAATATACGCGTGTTCTTTTTCATAAATTTGACGTGTGGTTTTTTTTTTGTTTTTTTTTTTTGGTACGTAAAAATCGTTGTGTGAAAAGGCTGGAAGGCTCAAAGTTGCAAGAAATTAGTAGCGATCACCCAACATTTTACCAAAAATCCCCAGCTCAATTCCAGGTACGAACCATCATGGGTTTCTGCAGGTACTCCGGTTTCCTTTCACATTTCTAAGACATTTGTTAGGTCAAGTGATCTCTCTAAACTGTTCAAGTATGTGTGTTTGTATTTGCATGTACCCTGTGCTAGATTGGTGCCCTGTCTTAGACTGATTCCTACCTTGCGCCCTGTGCTATCATTGCATCATAAGTAGAGTCAACACCATATATAACACCATATACAGTGGGGCAAAAAAGTATTTAGTCAGCCACTGATTGCGCAAGTTCTCCTACTTAGAAAGATGAGAGAGGTCTGTAACTGTCATCATAGCTACACTTCAACTACGAGAGACAAAATGAGAAAAAAAATCCGGGAAATCACATTGTACGATTTTTAAAGAATTTAATTGTAAATTATGGTGGAAAATAAGTATTTGGTCAATAACAAAAGTTCAGCTCAATACTTTGTAACATAGTCTTTGTTGGCAATGACAGTGGTCAAACATTTCCAGTAAGTCTTCACCAGGTTGGCACACATTGTAGCTGGTATTTTGTCCCATTCCTCCATGCAGATCTCCTCTAGAGCAGTATGTTTTGGGGCTGTCGCGTGGGCAACACGAACTTTCAAACTTCCTCTCCACACAAATGTTCTATGGGGTTGAGGTCTGGAGACTGGCTAGGCCACTCCAGGACCTTGAAATGCTTTTTAACGGAGCCACCTCCTTCGTTGCCCGAACAGTGTGTTTATTCACACCAACCTACTTGCCTATTGTAGATTCACTCGTCCCCAGCCTGGTGCAGGTCTACAAACTTCCTTCCTGGTGTCCTTTGACAGCTTCTTTGGTCTTGGCCATGGGTTTGAGTTTTGGAGTCTGACTGTTTGAGGCTGTGGACAGGTGTCTTTTATACAGATAACCGAGGTCAAACAGGAGCCATAAATACAGGTAACGAGTGAAGGACAGAAGAGCTTCTTAAAGAAGAAGTTACAGGTCTGTGAGAGCCAGAAATCTTGCTTGTTTGTGGGTGACCAAATACTTATTTTCCACCATGATTTACAATTACATTCTTTAAAAATCCTACAATGTGATTTCCTGGATATTTTTTCTCATTTTGTCTCTATAGTTGAAAGTGTACCTGTGATGAAAATTACAGACCTCTCGCACTTTCTAAGTAGAGAGAACTTGCACAATCAGTGGCTGACTAAATACTTTTTTTTGCCCCACTGCTTCCTCTATATCAAAACCTACAGTGATGCAATATCAGAGTCAAATCACAAGCAATAAATTAAATTTGCCATACGCAGAATAGTCTAATTATATTTCATTTTAAATTTGTGTGTGTGGTTTGAATGTATTAATATCTTGGTTTGTTACACTGCACAGCACCAAGCTGAAAACTGCTTGAAGCCCAAAAAGAGGCAGCAGGAGTAGATCATTACTGCGCAGGAAGACTGAGGAGGTAAAGCCTCTTTGATACAGATGCATACACACACATACACACCACACTAAATCTAATGCGCGAAGATGAATGATGCGTCCTGCAGGTGAACTGCCCTGAGGCGGCGACAGGTTCGACCCATGTCAGGTAAAGTGAACAGGAAGATGGCACCTGACAGTGTGCAGGATTTCTCACAGAACACCCTCCTCCCGATCACACACAGGCTCTGGAGCACCAAACGGAAAACAGGTACAGTTTTACAAGTCCATTTGAGCGGCATCTGCTGTGTATTTCTGTGTGATCTGGTTACATGCCTCTTACAGTAGCTGTGTCTGTATAGCAGGCTGTATCACCGCAGGCCTGTGGGGGTTTATTCTACCCGTGTAGCTCGGACGAAATGGCAGAGTCTGGAACGGCGCATCTCTGACATCATCATGCAACGCATGACCATCTCCAACATGGAGGCAGATATGAATCGTCTTCTCAAGGTGAAATTGAGTTTATGTCCTAAGAAGACTCACCATATCTCTCGACTTATTCATACTCATTTATTTTTATTATGGCTGTTTTTGGTAGTCAGATTCTGGCAGCCTTCGGGTTATTCAGGTTCTCATGCGAAAAGTATGCGATGATAATCATTGCACTCATCGCAACTTTTTTGGTACATGTTGTAGTCCTGAAATGCAGAAATGGATGTACAGTGTATTCACAACTAAAAAATAAGTTGATCAGAAAATACCATGAAACTTATTGAATTCATACTGGCTGCAATGAAATAAAAGCCAAAGTAAATATAAGGAACACTGCATGTAACAATGACACGCATGTCCTTGCTTTACCCAAAGCAACGGGAGGAACTAACACGGCGGCGAGATAAGCTGAGCAGGAAGAAGGAGAAGATGGTCGCTGAGGGCCCTGAAGGTGACAAGGCTGTACAGTCTCTGAATGAGGAACTGGAATCCCTGCTGGCCAACATCGACTACATCAATGACAGCATCGCTGACTGCCAGGCCAACATTATGCAGATGGAGGAAGCAAAGGTGTGTCTTGATGAATGAATCTTGTACCCACTTCAGGTCAAGCTATCAAAAGAAGACAATGATGTAATGTGTGTGTTTGTGTGACTAGGAAGAGGGAGAGACCGTGGACGTCTCAGCAGTGATTAGTTCCTGCACTCTTTCAGAGGCTCGTTTCCTCCTGGATCACTTCATGTCTATGGCTATCAATAAGGTACCCAACAGAGTTCATAAGACATTTTAGGATCTTTCAGAAAACACAGAGATGTTGGTTGCACAGTGGTTAAGGCACTGGCACCAGGCTATTAACCATAAAGTTAAGGGGTTCCAGTCCCCAAACCAGCTGCCATTGTTTCAGCAAGCCAATTAACCCTCAATTGCTTGGCTTGTATCTTGTAACATTGGTGCAGTTATAAGTCACTCTGGATAATGGCATCTGCTAAATCTTATAAATGTGAAGGTAATATAAAAACAGTTTCCTACTGGCTGACATATGACTGTATCAAAGTATGCACAGCCTACACAGTGGTGTGAAAAAGTGTTTGCCCCCTTCCTGGTATCCTATTTTTTTCATGTTTGTCACACTTAAGTGTTTCGGAACATCAAACCAGTTTAAATATTAGTCAAAGCCAACACAAGTAAGCACAAAATGCAGTTTTTAAATGAAGGTGTTTATTATTAATGGAGGAAAAATCCAAACCTACATGGCCCTGTGTGAAAAAGTGATGGCCCCGTAAACCTAATAACTGGTTGGGCCACCCTTAGCAGCAACAACTGCACCCAAGCGTTTGCCATAACTTGCACTGAGTCTGTTACAGCATTGTGGAGGAATTTTAGCCACTCATCTTTGCAGAATTGTTGTAATTCAGCCACACTGGAGGGTTTTCGAGCATGAACGGCCTTCTTAAGGTCATGCCACAGCATCTCAATAGGATTCAGGTCAGGACTTTGACTAGGTCACTCCAAAGTCTTCATTTTGTTTTTCTTCAGCCATTCAGAGGTGGACTTGCTGGTGTGTTTTGGATCATTGTCCTGCTGCTGAACCCAAGTTCGTTTCAGCTTGAGCTCACGAACAGATGGCACAGTGGTTGGTCACACAACAGATGGGTGGCACAGCGGTTAGCATGGTTACCTCACAGTTCCAGCGTCTCTGGATCAATGCCAAACTAGGACTCGTCATCTGTGTCATCCTCAGTTGTTAAGCTTTACATATTTACTGTATTTCATGTCTGTTTGGCCGGCACGTTGGCTCAGTGGGTAGCACCATCGCCCCACAGCAAGGTCCTGGGTTCAGTCCCAGGGTGGAGTGGCGTGGGTCCTATCGGTGTGGGGTCTGCATGTCCTCCCTATGTCCACGTGATTTTACTCTGGGTACTCCGGTTTCCTTGCACAGTCCAAAGACATGCATGTTAAGTTGATTGATTTATGCAAATAGGCATTGACTTGAGTGCGTATAAGACATTGTCTTGAGGTAACCATGTGTGTAGATGTAACCTTGTTTGTGTCGCTGAAATGGCCATATTAAATAAACCAAATAATCATTAGATAAACCAAATAAACAAACAGTCATTAAATCTGTTTCTTTATAAATATTTTAGTGTTGTGTAATTATTTGATGTCTTACAGTTTTGTTCGTATAACCTGGACAGCTAACACAAAGGAAAAGGGAAAGCAACAAATGTAAAACAGCATAGCTGTCCATTTAGCTAGGAAGTTTGGTAGCTATCTGCTTCTCTCGGCTAGTGGGCTAGCAAGCCACAATCTTGTGTTGTAGTCATGGTGCATTGAGCTGAAATATATACATTACAGAACCAACATCAATTAAAAACTGTGGTTAGTGCTCATAAGTTAAAAACTAAATTGAAAGCACACCCAGTCATGTCTGCTGTGTCAATGCTAATTCATCCTTTAAACATTTGTACATTAGCACTAGTGAAATTTGCTATAGCAATTAGATGGTATAGCAGAAATCACAATATACCCTTCTTATACATTCCTCAACGTGTCCAGAGGCAGTTGACCAGGTGTGTGTGCACTGTCTCAGGGTCTGCAAGCTGCTCAGAAGGAGTCTCAGGTCAAGGTGATGGAGGGCCGGCTGAAGCAAACCGAAATCAACAGCGCCACTCAGAATCAGTTGCTCTTCCACATGCTGAAGGAGAAAGCAGAGTTTAACCCTGAACTCGATGCACTGCTTGGTAACGCTCTGCAAGGTGAGTCTTTGCCTCCTTGTGTCGACATACACTGATCCCTCATCTGCTCTGCTCAGCCCTGCTATACATTTGAACTGAAAACTCATTTTATTTTTAGAGGTATTGACTGAATGCTTACCAGTACCTAGTAAAAGCAGGGCTGAGCAGATACGACCCAGTGCATGACCAGAATGTGTTGTTTTGTTCTTATTATTTTCCTGTGAAGATGCTGATTTGCTGCATTTTGTAAAATTATCTAAAAATGATCATTTTGACGTTAATATGAGCCTAAATGTAGATAGTTTTATGTCTACTACACAGCCAATGGCAATTAAACATTCTTCATAGGTGTCAGTCCACAACCAATATTGTAAGATTAACCTTAATATTTTTGTCTACATATTAAACATAATTATTTATATTTAAAGTGACCAAATTTCTTTACCATTTTCTTTACCACTTTGTTTTTTCACAAAAACTGTGGAAGTGGGCCTATATTTGGGCCAATTCAGTATTTACTAGATTGAGTAATTCCAAAATATGACAATGGTTATACAGATTTGGTCACTGTATATGGTCGTGTTCTTTGGTTGGATTGGATTTTGTGAAATTTGTTCTGAGGGAATGTGCTTTTGATTTGTGTGTTGCCTTTTTCTATTCCCTCTATTGCCTGAATTGAAACAGAGCTAGGTAACATGGCTATGGGTAAGTACCAGACACCATCCTCCCTCTACTGCGTTCTGAGTGCATGGGTCTTCCCCGTCAGACTAATCACAGCCTAGCAGTTACATCCGCAGGTGCATGAGATCTACTGCTGTGAGACTTAATTTCATCCCTCCACCCTGTTTCCTCCCTTCTCCATGTCAGTGGCTTCCACTCCTACATGTGCTCCAGCCTCACAATTAATGTCAAGCCAACTGTTAACATTAACAAAAAATCCTAAACCATAGCAGGTTCAAGAGCCCAGGAGTAAGAGTAATAGTCATGACCCTTCCACATTTACTAGTTTGCTTATGTAAACATGTATACTAGCTGGCACATACTAATATTTACTGCAGATTCTTTAAACAGCCCAGGTTCCTTCCTCTGTTCTAGCTATGTTTAACTTCACGACTTCTTGGATCCAGATCGAAACGTATGGACTTGTTTCAAAGCTGAACAATAAGCATGGCAATGCTGAGCTCACATTGTCCTCATTCGCTTCCTCTGAAATATTAATCCACAGCTCTCATTATATTATGTTTGCAATAAGAATGCTAACTCAGGGTCAGGCTAACTGTTGCCTCAACTAAAATGAAGTGTAACATTTGCAGTGAGTTCTCTCAGTTATATGAAAAAGTCACTTGAGTAATCCAGAGGGATAGTTTTTGAACCTTCACCATTTTGCTTTTTTTCTGATCAGAGAATGAAGATGACAGCAGCAGTGATGAATCAGCACAGAGCCCTGCAGCAGATGGAAAGTAAGACAACAATTTCTATTCAGTCATTTGGTTATCTCAGTAACTTTGGATGGCAGAAGGGGATACCGCCGTTTCCGCAATGCTCCAGAGGAGTTTGTGGAGTTTTCATGTTCTTTCTGTGTACACGTGGAACCCTGATTTCCTCCCATATCCCAAAGACATGCATTAGGTTAACTGGTCACTAGAAATTGATATAGTATCATTATAATCTTGCTCCTGTCACAAATAGCCATTGATGCTGATGTGACCTTAAATAAACAAACATTTACATTTATGTTATTCACCCAGAGTGAATTGATACAGTATTCAAGCAATTGTGGGTTAAGGGCCTTGCTTAAGGACCCAACAGTGGTAGCTTGGAAAAGGTGGGATTTGAACCCTGGACATTCTGGTCCATAGTCCAGTACCTTAACCATTAGGCTACCACAGCCTCAACATAAACCTGTAACATAAACCTCAGTAACTTTTTTGAAATTGTGTTACAAGGCATGCATCTGTATAGTTCACAAGCGAGTTTAGTGTAATATGTGATACACGCCTCACGTTCCATGTCATGTTGCAGCAGCCTGGCCTCTGACCTGATGAAGCTCTGTGGAGAGACCAAGTCCAAGAGCAAGGTAAAGCGTTTGTGGGAGTCTGTGAATGTTTTCAGTTAAGTTGACAGTGTTTAGCTGATCAACCATGTGACTCCTACCAGTCTTTCCTAACATGGTATCTTTACTATGTGCATATGTATGGGGTGCTGTAGCGGGAAACTTGTGACTGCTTTTAAGTTAAAAATCAACGTCAGATTTATTTATATAGCATGTTTTATAGTAGAGCATTTTCTCCAAGCAGCTTTACAAATATCTAGGAACCCCGGCCATAATTGAGCAAGCCTAGGGCAACAGTGGCAAGGAAAAACTCCATAAATGTAATGAGGAAGAAACCTTGCGACAACCAAGACTAAAAAACGGACCCATCCTTCTTGGGCAGCCTCGATGTAAGAGTTAAATTAGATGACCTAAATAATAAATTTGTAACAACAGGTTAAATACTTAAAAGCTAAATAGAATATAGGTATGGTGCCAGTTAATGTCCACATGACGTTCTGTGAAACAGGATGTTGACCGAAATAGATGTTGACCAGACCTTAACGTAAGTCGTAGTAGTTTGGATACTTTGCACATTGTGTTTTCTTTTTAACAACAATATTAATTAAAATACAATATGAATACACTTAGTACAGTACTGTACAAACCAGTAATTCTTATCTTTGTATCTTTTATAAAACTTGAAACGCATGCAGAAAAGGAAAGGACTGGTGCCATGTTGTTTTCTGTCCTTTCAAGACTGCATTTCTCATGTCTGTCAGCAGGTGTCGCAACGGTTTACTCGTACCAGTTTTCCGTCATTTAGATGTGAATAGGATGCATATAAAACAGATTTTTATTTCCTCTTTAAAAGACCTTGGCCAATACAGACGTTGATCAGATGGATGGTGCGTACATGTTCTTATTATTCTTATATAATAAACTATAATACAATATAGAAAATATAACATGGATATGTCAGATTTATGTAAGATATAATAAATTACATAATATAATCAGTTAGCAATAATAACATAGATAATATAACACATGCAATTTAGAATATGATAAAATGGAGTCTATAATAAATACAATAACAAATATAAAAAAATAGAGAGATAAGTGAGTCACGTGGGCATTACTCAGGCCAGTAAAAATGCAGTCGCTGCAGAGTCTCATGCCATCGGTTTTGGTGACATGGCATCCTCAGCCAACAGAATTAGGGGAGGGGGAGTTAGGATTTCTGTGATGTTGTTATTATGGAAACAAAAGAACTGATATTCTTTAAACAGTTAATCAAATGCAAGAAAATTGAGACTTGTTTCTACACAGGCTCGCAGAAGAACAACCACACAAATGGAGTTGCTGTATGCGAACAACTGTGACTCTGGCCTTGACACACCGAGTGGAGATTTCTCCAGTTCTCTTCACCCAATGACTGAGATTCCTGAAGGGGGATCTGACCTGGAGAGTGTGAGCAGTACACTCAAGGACTACATGCTTCCTGCCGCTGCTCTGTCCTCTAGAATGGGTAACATGTAAGTCGGGTAGCAAGCTTATGACAAACACACTTCCCAGCATGCACACAGCTTCATAATTGTGTTTGGCTGGAGTGTTTTTGCATGCACTTCATGGCATGGTATATCAGTTTCTCGAGTGCAAGAACTGGGCTAATTAAAGGCTTGATAAGTCATGTGATTTGAATCAGGTAAGAAGCAGAGCATCGGTCCTTCTTTACTGGAATGTAACAGTTTTACAAATAGTAATTATCCATTTGATAGACACTGTTGGACTATCACTTTGAAACATAGCATAGAAGCATAGTATTTGGATGTATGAACAGACCTCTGTTACATTCAACATTTAAAATATGCTTTGACAAACACTCTTAAATAGCACAGTTTTTATTTTATACCAAATTTAGTTATTTGATGTCTTTTGCACTCTCCCAGCTTTGCACACCTGTTTGGGGAATGTTTGCCCATTCTTCCTTGCAGCATTGTTCAAGTAGACTGTGGTAGCCTAGCGGTTAAGGTAAAGGACTATGGACCAGAAGGTCCAGGGTTCAAATCCCACCTCTGCCAGGCTACCACTGTTGGGTCCTTTAGTAAGACCCTTAACCCACAACTGCTTGGATTGTAAGATTGTGTCAGTTGTAAGTCGCTCTGGATAAGGGCGCCTGCTACATGCTGTAAAATCTAAAAAAAGAAAGAAAGAAAGAAAGAAAAAATGTAAATTTCTGCCTGATTTAGTAGTGAGTGACCACCAAGCTTCACCGTAGGTGTGGTATATTTTTGGTGTTGTGCTGGGTGTGGTTTTCAAAAAGCGTAGTGCTTGGATTTTAGTCCAAAAACCCCTGGAAATCTTCCCACATGGCATCAAAAGTGGAAAAAAACTGACTTTTTTTCCAGAAGAGACTTATTTCTTGCCACCCTGCCATACAGCTTTGTAAAAAGCTTGTGAAATGTGTAGTCCTATGCACAGACTACCTGACTTCAGCCATAAAGTTTGGAGGGAAGGCCCAGTTTAGGTGTTGGTGGTCCCAGATACTTTCCACTTTTACATAATGTGTGGAATGGTGTTCTGGTGAATAGATGAAGCCTCTGAAGTTTTATAATCCTTCTGCTAACTTGTGCCTTTCCATAACTGTATCCCAGAGCCGTTTTCACCTTTCCAAACATGGTGAGTTCTGTGTGTTACAATGCCTTGTTAGCAGTGGAATCCTCAAGGAAGTGGTATAAAATGGTATTATTCTGTATGAATTAAAATCACCTCCTGGTGTGTAGTCTGCAAGATGATTGGTTGAAGATGAGCAAATTTATAATGGTTAGTGAAAAGGAGCTTCTCACGAATTCAAACTAGGTGTTTTATTATTTTTATTATTAAGTGTCTGTTTTTTCAAAATCCTGAAACTGTTTCTAACCTTAAACCCAGTTGAATCTTTCAGGTACACGGTTTGCACTTTGCTGTTTGCATGCTGGATTTTAAGTTTAGTCTTGTGTCATTTTAAGTTCAGTGGATGCTTGTGTTTTATTTTATGTTTCTGTCTTTTACACTGTTAATGGAACTAAAACTAGAAACTCTGGCTCAAGACCTCAGGCAGGGCTGGAAAAGCGGGTGCCGGAAGCCTCCCCTCTCACACGCAGGAAGACCTATGACAAAGGACAAGCAGCAGCCGACAGGGCTAAAGTCCAAGAGATCAAACAGTAAGCGCTAGCACAATTTTAGTGGCTGGAGCTCATTTCTGCTCCCCCTGAGGCCAAAAGATGACACTCTGCCTGTGTGTGCTGATTTTTAGCCAAAAATACCAGCAGTTTTTAGTGGGACGGCGAGCAGCACGTGCAGCAGAATCTCAGTTTGGAACTGAGCGTTTTACCCCCCTACCTGCTTTTGAAGCATGCCATTTTGTTGAGTACTGTACTGTTGCCTGGTGTGAGCAGTCCAACAATGAATGTCCAACAGCCTAGAATCCGTAAAGGGCTTTGTGTTTTTTTTCCTGGACAGTATGCCGTCTAAGTGCAGTTATTAGGCCCATTCTTTGCAGAAATTATTGGCATTGACTAAAACACTTTGAACCTTCCATGTTCATCATGCCCTTGAAACCCTGTACTAATAAAAATAAAAATATTAATACCCAATTATATTTACCCAACTGCTACTACTGCACTACATTTATGCCTCTGAGAAGCAGCTTGAGATTGGCCTTATGTTCACATTTCTCTTTAGCAATAGAAGTAAGACATTAAATACAGTGCAGTGTTTGCCCCCTTCCTGATTTCCTAATTTTTTTTTAAGTGTTTCGGAACATCAAACCAGTTTAAATATTAGTCAAAGACAACACAAATAAACACAAAATGCAGTTTTTAAATGAAAGTCTTTATTATTAAGGGAGAAAAAATCCAAACCTATATGGCCCTGTTTGAAAAAGTGATGGCCCTCTAAACCTAATAACTGGTTGGGCCACCCTTAGCAGCAACTGCAACCACTTGCAGTGAGTCTTTTACAGCATTGTGGAGGAATTCTGGCCACTCATCTTTGCAGAATTGTTATAATTCAGCCACATTGGAGGGTTTTCGAGCATGAACGGCCTTTTTAAGGTCATGCCACAGCATCTCAATAGGATTCAGGTCAGGCCACTCCAAAGTCTTCATTTTGTTTTTCTTCAGCCATTCAGAGGTGGACTTGCTGGTGTGTTCTGGATCACTGTCCTGCTGCAGAACCCAAGTTCCTTTCAGCTTGAGGTCACGAACAGATGGCCGGACATTCTCCTTCAGGATTTTTTGGTAGACAGCAGAATTCATAGTTCCATTTATCACAGCAAGTCTTCCAGATCCTGAATTAGCAAAACAGCCCCAGACCATCACACTACCACCACATTTTACTGTTGCTATAATGTTCTTTTTCTGAAATGCCGTGTTACTTTTACACCAGATGTAATGTGGGACACACCTTCCAACGAGTCCAACTTTTGTCTCTTCGGTCTACAGAATGTTTTCCGAAAAGTCTTGGGAATCATCAAGATGTGTTCTGGAAAAACTGAGATGAGCTATAATGTTCTTTTTGCTCAGCAGTGGTTTTTGTCTTGGAACTCTGCAATGCAGGCTATTTTTGCCCAGTGTCTTTCTTATGGTGGAGGCAGGAACACTGACCTTAACTGAGGCAAGTGAGGCCTGCAGTTCTTTGGATGTTGTTGTGGGGTCTTTTGTGACCTCTTGGATGAGTCGTCGCTGCACTCTTTGGGTAATTTTGGTCGGCCGGCCACTCCTGGGAAGCTTCAGCACTGTTCCGTGTCTTTGCCATTTGTGGATAACGGCTCTCACTGTGGTTCGCTGGAGTCCCAAAGGTTTAGAAATGGCTTTACAACTCTTTCCAAACTGATAGATCTCAATTACTTTCTTTCTCAATTGTTCCTGAATTTCTTTGGATCTCGGCATGATGTGTAGCTTTTAAGGATCATTTGGTGCACTTCACTTTGTCAGGCAGGTACTATTTAAGTGATGTCCTGATTGAGACCAGGTGTGGCAATAATCAGGCCTGGGTGTGGCTAGAGACAGTCAACTCAGGTGTGATAAACCATAGTTATGTTTTAACAAGGGGGGGCAATCACTTTTTCACACAGAGCCATGTAGGTTTGGATTTTTTCTCTCTTAATAATAAACACCTTCATTTATAAACTGCATTTCAGGAAGGGGGCAAACACTTTTTCACACCACTGTAGATTCTGAGCATGATGTTCTGCCTAATGACATTTAGAATTGGGCATATACCATTAACCTCACTGTGTGTGTGTGTGTGTGTGTGTGTGTGTGTGTGTGTGTGTGTGTGTGTGTGTTTTGCTGGTACTTGTGTATCAGATGTGGCAGGATACCTCATGGTTCCTGTTAAGTTTAAAACACTCAACCAGCAAGTCCCAGCTTCATCACTCTTGGGCACTTAAGCAAGGCCCTTAACCCAGAATTGTTTTGGATTGTACTTTCTAAGACTGTCAGTTGTAAATCCCATCTGCAAAAGAGCTTCTGCAGAAATAACTGAATGTAAATGTGTACCTGACAAAACTTCCACTTATTACAAAATTTGCACCTGATTATATGAATATATAATAGTCAGATGTGTGACTGCTCCTGAATGTTCCTTCACACTATGGCCTTTGGCTCATCCAAATACAATCACTCCATTTTGTCAATCATATACATCTGCTTAGTGACCCATTTTCCACACACTGAATGAGACGTTTAGTGCACTGTACCACCTCTTCTCAATCTGGGATTCCCGTCGCACACCCGGCAGGTATTTCTAACTCGATCATCTTCATGCAACACCATGAGCAGGAGCCTGAAGTTACCACCACCTTAAACACTCAAGGTGTCTAATCTTTTGGTTGAGGAGTATATTAAGCACACAGAAAGGCTTGAATAACCTGTAGGTTACATAGGAAAGGTACAGAACGGCATAATATTAATATCCTTTATAAAGAATTCAATATTTGCTTGGATTAAAGCGAGATTGCGACTGCGTGCTGAAGTGTGTGTGTGACAAGAGAGGCCACTGTTTAATAAACAGACGATAGTGTTCGTCTCGTTATTGTTTCTTCTAAGGGTTTTAGGATAATGGAGGAATGAAATGGTGATTTTGTTTTGCCTTTTTGAATAATAGCATAGGTTCTTCCTGGACTCACACAGAGGTTGCTGTGATCTGAAGGTCGGAATTTAGTCACTTCTATCCATATATGACAGTATCTTACTGTCAGTCTGTCCATTTTTGGTTGTTTTTTTTATTCTTATGTTGCAGCATGACACAGAGTGCATGTACATGCATGCTCTGCTATAGTGTTATCCTCACAGATCACTATGTAGAAATGATGGCTGCTTTATGCAAACAGCGTTGCATGGCATTTAAAATGAATTGGTTGTGCTGCTCAAGGCAGGTGTTTGCTGCTCAAGACTCACTGTGTCTATGTGTGTGTGTGTGTGTGTCTCTCTCTCTCTCTCTCTCTCTCTCTCTCAGAGGAGTGATAAATCCAGTGCCCATATCAAAGAGCAGCCGTGGTGGCACTCTGCAGTGTGTGCATGTGGCTGAGGGCCACAGTAAAGCCGTGCTGTGTGTGGACTCCACTGATGACCTGCTCTTTACCGGATCCAAAGGTCTGACTGATGTTATGAGCTCTCAGTTGCATCTTTTGTATAGCCCAATTGTTTAGGATGAAAATTTGCCTTGTTAGCATATCCTGTCTCAAACTGTAACTTTTGTTTTACATAGATTGAAGGTGGAGCGTGAAATAAATACCCCAGTTAAGCCATTTAGGTGGATTCCCCTCACATTCCATAGCCATTGTTTTGGGTGACACTGTTAGCACTGTAGTCTCTCAGTTTTGCACAAAAACAATAACACCAGGACACTTTAGATTTGTGATTTGATGAGTGTCTTTGGAATGTCAGAGGAAACCAGAGCCACGAAGGAAGCCCACTTGGTAACAGAGAACCTGAGCAATGGTGATGCCAGTGAGTTGGTCGATCTGTGAGGTGGCAGCACTAACCGATGCACCACGGTGCTGCCCATAATTTAATTTTTAAAGAAATTTTAAGTTTGGACTTAAGCTGCTTTGTCGTTTCTTTTTTTTTTTTACTTGACACAATGTCATGTAAGAAAAAGTAAAATGATCCGATCAATTATAGTCCATTAAAATCCAGCAATGTGCCGTATCGTTTTTGTTACTCTAATCAGTGCAACGTGTGCTCTTCCCCTCAGATCGTACGTGTAAGGTGTGGAATTTGGTGACTGGACAAGAGATCATGTCTCTGGGTGGCCATCCCAACAATGTGGTATCCGTACGCTACAGTTCCAGTTTGGTCTTCACCGTCTCCACCTCCTACATCAAAGTGTGGGACATCCGTGAATCAGCAAAGTGCATTCGTACACTCACGTGAGTTTTAATGCTTCTGTATTACACCAGGGGTGTCCAAACGATGGCCCACATGCCATATGTGGCCCACGCCCATTATTTAAATGGCTTACGAGTTCTTTTTAGATATATAATTAAAGATGACCCACTGTTATGGTAGGTAAATGCAGAGGATTTCAGTCTCTATGTTCTGCATAGGAAAGAGTGATAGCTGCATTTTGTCAGTTATAGAATACACAGAAAGTGCTTAAGATCCATCTGTTGAGTTAGTCACAAAAGGCAGTCTTAACAGTTATCAAGTAGTCATATTATTATGACTATATGGCTTATGATACCTTATTTGTTCTACATTTTTCCTCTGATCAAAGTTTGGACACCCCTGTATTACACAGTTCAGTTTCTGTTGTTGTGGCGATCAGCAGGTCCTAGACAGGATTAACTTTAAATTGCTAAATTAAAAATGCCATTGCAATAAACTGTGCTGTCATTGTCTAAGCGATTCTGCATCTTGGCTCATTCTGTAGATCCTCTGGTCAGGTGAGCGCAGGCGATACATGTGCAGCGAACACCAGCCGCACAGTGACTACACCAGCTGGGGAGAATCAGATCAACCAGATTGCCCTTAACCCTACAGGCACTGTGCTGTATGTGGCAGCTGGCAACTCTGTCCGCATGTGGGACCTCAGAAGGTACAGGTATTAATTACACCTGCTCACCTGAACACTGTAGTGTAGCTGCATCTAATATGATTAGTACATTTAAAACAAAATTCATTGAACTCCTTCAGAATATTTTGTCATTTAGAAACAAAGGCTTTATGGCTAGCTGATTTCCAAATTAATAGCCAGCAAGGAATTCAGTAGATAGAACTTTGCCACCTGATATGTAATTTGTATGACTTAATTTTGCTCTGTGCTTGGACTTTGTTTTTGGAATAGCAATTGAATTTGGGCCTAGCAGAGTGTGTGCTGTTTCATCAAGATTGTTTTTGAACTTGAGTTTGCACTCTGCAACTTTGTTTGTGTTTAGTCCCCGATTTACGTGTGTGTTGTGTGTGGTGTGTGTGTGTGTATGTATATATATCTATATATAATATATATAAATATAGACGGCATATAACATACATTACATTATGTTATGTGTGTATATTCTATATGTATATATATATATATAGATATATATATAATATATATATATATATATATAACAACACACACACAAACACCACACACACCACACACACACCACACACACACACCCACACCACATATAGATATATATATATATATGTGTTGTGTGTATGTGTGGGTAGTATGTCTATATATATATAATATATTATATATATATATATATATATATATATATATATATATATATAATATATTATTAATATACACACACACCCACATACACGCAATACAAACATATATATACACACACATACTTATATATATATATATATATATAGTAAATATATACATATATATAGGTTTGAGCTGAGCAGCAAATCCTTCCTCCAGGTTTGATCAGTTGCCTTTATGTGCCTTTATCTATGTTCTGTCTGTCTTGCTCTTTCCAGGTTTGTCCAACAGGAAAAGCTCACAGGTCATCTCGGGCCAGTCATGTGGTCGACTGTGGGATCATTCTGGCAATGGTCAGACCTGGTTATTACCGGCTATAAGGATCACTACATTAAGGTGTGTAAGTGCAGTTCTTTGACACATAGTTTGTAACAGACAGGGAGCAGTGTTTGCTGAACAGATTGTGGTCTTGCAAGCTGTTTGATGTAAAACAGAAGGCGCTCTGGGCAGCATCGTCCGCCACCAAATCGAGCCTCCACACTATGATGGCATTGAGTCTGTGGTGGTGCAGGGAGGCCTGCCTGGTTTAGCGGCTCCCGAGATAATGGCATCAAGAAATGGGACCTGACTCGCAAGAATCACTACAGGTAGATTAAAATTCCCCCCAGCAACCCCTGCTGCAGGGTAGAGAGATGATTATTGTTCAATCAAGCTGTCGTGGAATTCTGGGCCCACTGATAGGCAATAACAGAAAACTAAATCAAACAAGGTAAGCTATTTTTTGAGAAAGCTAATTCTAAAACATGCCTTCTGTGAATTCTGTTGGGACTGAGCAGCAGGATTACCAAATGCCCATGGGACTGGGTGGTGCGCGGGGTGTCGTGCCAGGTTCTCCTACCCGCTGAGCGGCTGTAGAGGAGGAGTGCCTGAAAACCTGGCACACGGACACACTGAGCACATAGGAGATCTGCGGGGAACGAGAGCCCTATCAACAGCCATCTCCACCAACAGCAACTTGCTGTTTACTGCATCGAAGTAAGTAACACACACAGTCGTGCCAAGTTCATGGCACCATTGGAGTAGAATATACCGCGTAATCCATTTTACCATCATAATGTGTAAATGAATTAATGAAATTAATGTGTGTATGAAAGGGAGGCAGTGGAACAGGAAGGCTACAGGGATCATGGTCACAAAGGGCCAGGAGTCCAAGGTAAATGGGGAGTGTGGAAAAAGGAGGTGAAGAAGAGAGTACGGCCAGGATGGAGTGGGTGGAGAAGAGTGGTCAGGAGTGCTGTGTGACAAAAGGTGCAGCAAAAAGTGAAAGGAAGTATTATAAGAGAGTAGTGAGATCAGCCTTGTTGTAGGCTTAGAGACAGTGGCACTTGACAAAGAGCCGGGAAGCAGAGCGGAGGTGCAGAACTTAAGATGTGGAGGTTCTCTTTAGGAGTGTCTAGGGTGGACAGGATTAGGAATGAGATCATCAGAGGGACAGCATAGGTTGGAAAATTGGGAGACAAAATTCGAGAGGGAAGACTGAGATGGTTTGGACATGTTCAGAGGAGGGATAGTGGATATATTGGTAGGAGGATGTTGGCGATGGAGCTGCCAGGCAAGAGACGGAGAGGAAGACCAAAGAGGAGTTATTTGGTTGTGGTAAATGAAGATATGCAGGGAGTTTGGGTGAGAGTGGAGGACAGGGTGAGGTGGAAACGTTTAACTCGCTGTGGTGACCCCTGATAAAGGGAGAAACCGAAAGAAGAAGAAGAAGAATGTCACGGTTTTTGTTTTGGCTGGTTAAAAAAACATTCCTATTTCTTTCCCACAGTGACCGGACAGTGAAGATCTGGCGTGCAAGAGGAGGTCTTGACAGCACTACTGATGTTACTGACATGGCTGATGAGCTTGGCAGCAACTGACTTTACCTTTCATGTCCATGACTGCTGCGGGAGTGACACCATGGACCCCTTTGCACTTTGACGTCGCTCATCTTCTGGACATCCAATCAATTGTGACATAGAAAAATAAATCCTGAACGAATGGGAATGATTCAGTCTGCTACTTCACCACAGAGGCTTTTTTGGGGTCCTGTCTTTGGGGTTTCTTGTTAACCTGTCTTCAAAAGCGCATCAGTTAGGATAATGCTTTGATTAATAAACAAGTGTCACTACAGTATAATGTGATGTTAGACTCTGCAGCTTCTCCATGTCACTATAGTTATTGTTAAGCACTGGGAGGACCCCGCTGTAACAGGATACCATTGGATGTGAGGAGAGAAGAAATCAGACTGTCTGTAGCTGGCTTCAGATTAGGCTGGTTCTCTCTTGTGTTTGTACTCGTGTTTCTGGGATGTTGGACGATTTATTCGTATAATGCGTATTGAGCGACTAGTTTTATGTGATGTGGACTAACTACAATCACCATGCCCTTAACTTTGTGTGTGTGTGTGTGTGTGTGTGTGTGTGTGTGTGTGTGTGTCTCAGCTGTGGGGATGGTGTCTGCAAATTAATGGTGACCAAAGTGTGAAACTGTACTACAATCAAAACGTATTAGCAGATCTACTAACAATGTATAGAATTAATTCTCTCTCTCTCTCTCTCTCTCTCTCTCTCTCTCTCTCTCTCACTCTCTCTGCTTCTACTGTATGCACGTCCTTCTCTGCCTAAATCCTTAGTCTGTCTATTAGCTCTGTTTTAATGAATTTGTTGCCTTTCTCTGCTGCCTTTCTTTCCTCATAAATGCCTGATGGATGTCGTACTAGCACAGACATCTACTACATGTTCGAACCCCATCCTATTCACTCTGTAACGTGTCAGATATTGTATTAATCATGTAAGCAACCATAAGATGGAATAGCCAGTGCATTCCTGAAATCCCACAGTGCTCTGCTGTAAGCTGGTGTCTATGAGATATAGCCTAGGGCATACACACGTAATGCAATTAACAGTTCATAGAAACTAGGGAGTGAAGTGTCATATCGATGTGTTTTGCGTGTGTTCATAGCTGTGTTTCCACCACAGTTCCAAAGTGCTCATAAATGAGGACTAAACAGTCGCCTAATGGGTTACTGATGAGTTTCCATTGCATTAGATTCTGAGGACTGTACCAACATTTCAGCATGTATCAAAAGTGCAACACCTCAAAATACATGTAGTGTTTTTTTTTCCTATTGTTTTGCTTTTCTGCACCAATTTGAGCTTTGTCACAGGAGCTTTTTGAAACGGATGCAGCTGACAAGCAGAACAGTATGTCATGCTTGAACAAGGCCTTTTGACTGACCACTTGAAATCAAAATAAAATGCCTCAATTTTTTGTGTTAATAATTTTTTGAGTAATGTTTAAGGTAAAGGCAGGTTAAATAGCAGTGCTTACATTTGACCAGTCAGCAACATTCATATTGAAGCTCTATGCAAACACACCATGGTCCCCAACAGAACAACCTGTTTTTTGAACCTACCGCCCAGCAACTCTTGTGGAAACGCAAGTTGCTGAATTCCTTCAGTTCTTAAATCTGCTCCTGTGGTGGAAACACACAGATGTGGAAGAGATCCATGTAAGTGGAATAAGTGATGTACTATAGCATTTTGTTTCCCACATGCCTCAGCGTACTGGTTCACATATTCACCTACTTGTCTTTCTGTCATGATGTAATATTGAACTGTTCACTTGTTCGTCTCTGGCTTAAACACATATAACCTATAGTGTTTTGTAGTAAATACACTACTTCATCCTGTGTGTTGAGTAACTAACAACCCTGGGGCTGTATTACAGAAACTAGCAACTTGGATTTCATATGAGCAAAAATGCTAAATTCATTTAGTAATTATGTGTTAATAATCTATCGTTCTAAGCCACTCAGTCTACGTCAGTAGTCAAATTCCAGCTAACAGTTCACACAGAGCAGTTAGGCTAACCACACTGTTAGAACTGTGCAGAGGCAAATTTCAGTTCTAGCTCATCAGTTCTTGATAAACACAGAAGATTGTGATTTGCTTCAAGATTAGTGAACAGAAAAGTTTTATTAACTGTAGAGAAAAACAGTATACACTCATTGTCTAAAAATACAGCACCCAGATAGAAGTGTATGAGGATTGCTGCAAAACTTGATATGCAGTTATGTCTCAGGCAGATATTTACAGTGAGGGCTGATTAGACATTGGATCTTGAGACAAAATGGCATTACGTGTTTCTCTCCACGCTGCCCTATAAAACTGCTCTCAGAGGCTACTTTTGGGTAGTGTACCTATTGGTGAGAGATCGTTGATTGCTAGACAAGTCAAGTCAGATCTATTTATATAGCGCTTTTTACAATGGAGCATTGTCTCAAAGCAACTTTACAAGTTTAGCTTATCTCCTAATATCTACGTCCAATCCCAAATTGAGCAAGCCTAGGGTGACAGTGGCAAGGAAAAACTGCCTGAGTGTTATAGGAAGAAACCTTGGGAGAGGACCAAGACTCAAAAAGGGACCTAACCTCCTTGGGCGGCGTAGATGATAAATCTAAGAGCAAGACATGTCTCTGACAGATTTGATCAGAGATGGGCCTGTAGATCCCACGTAGGCTGCCGAAGCTGGTGTCCCAGCTGATCCCATAAACGCTCGATTGGCGATAAATCTGGTGACCGGGCAGGCCAAGGAAGTGTTCCTGTGTCTAGTCAGACCACACCTGTAATCATTTACATATCTGCTGGAGACACAACTGCATGCTGACATTTCTATCTGGTGGTGGTTTTTTGTGTGTTTGTTTTTTTGCCAATGAGTCCATTTTGTTGACATGAATATAAATTTCATGAACATAAGCACATGGCATGGCCTATGATTTTGAAGATGTCTGCTCTGTGCAGATTAGGTAAAAAAAATCACTTGTTTAATTCTTGTGTAACCATTTTTAGCTGTCTATATTCACAATTGTGTGATAAATGGATGCACTCTAACAATGATTGTAAACGTATCATTAGTAAGATGCCAGCTACTATCGGCATGTTTGCTAAAGCAGCCTATTAAGCGAAGACAAAATTTCATGTTCATTGGCTAACTATAGGAACCATCTTTTAACATCTTTAAAGTTAAGAGCACATTAGGACTATCTTATTGTTAGGACTTATTGTTAGGGGATTTGATGATAATAAATCAAAATGGCTGTTGTGCTAATTAAGATTCTGACCAAAACAAACAGATGAGATTCAGATTTAGGATGTTTCTGTAGTATGGTCCCTGGACCTTGTCGGCACTGTCACAAGTAATAAACCAGGATTAGGTAGAAATGGCAGTCCAATGAAAAGAGCATCACAGTTGAAGCGTTGTCTGATAGATTTGTGTAGTGAAGGTCTGACTTATTCTACTCACTGGTTGTATTTATGATGTCCTGGAGTTTCACTGGAGTTATAGCTAGCTGACCCTTCAGCAAGCTGAATGTCAGATGCCACACAAATTAAATGCCATCTGTCAAAGTCCTCCCTCGCCTCTTGTGTATGTGTGTGAGAGTGAGAAAAAGACAGGGCACTCGTGCATGCATGCACATTATTGTGTATGTTTGAGCATGCATTTATCTCGTTTTGGGGACAAGGTATTCTCATAAGAATGAGTGACAGAAGACATTTTCTTAAAAAATGAGCAGCTTTTACAAAATGCCAGCTTTTAATTTGGAAACACAGAAAGCTAAAAGATATTTTTTGCTCATGAAGGTTATGTGAGGATTGTGTTTATAGCCTTAAAGCAGTTTAGCTTGGTTTCTGTTATCGTAAAGCATTTTGTCCACTTGAGGGAAGTATTGTAACTGTGTAGCTCAGTGATCCTCAAACTTAGCCGACAGCAAAGTTCACAAGCAGCTTTTATATGCATTATTATGTAGCAATAAAAATCCTATTATATACACTCCTGGGCAAAAAATGGGCGAAAAAAGCTTTTAATGGTCTAAACAGCATGTAATTAGTCAGGAAATTAGCAAGAATTAAACAAATAGATAAAGGAAATTAGTATGGGGTAGACTTTCCTTTTAAATTCCTTAAATTTTTAGGCCTTGAGGGGTAAATCTGTAAACAGCTTTTTATAGAAAGAAGAGTCAATGTTGTTCTACTCAATACTAATAGCATCAAACAGCTTACCAGTAGCTGAAAATGTTATTTTGTATTTAATGTGAGACCAGATAGTCTCCATGGCGTTCAAATCTGGACTCTGATCATGCCAAAACATGAACCTTCTGGACTTGTTCTCAAGCTACTTCTTGGTGGACTGCAGTGTGAGCAGGAGCTTCTCTTGCTGAAAAATAACATATGTTTGTTCTGCATTCACTGCTGTATTTCTTACCAGATCTTCAAAGACACTTCTCTGGACCTTCACCATGCAACTCAAATCATAATTCATCAGTCCATACAACTCTGCTGACCACTCTGAACCAAACTTTCCATATACTGCCTGAAACGTTACAATGTCCTTAATGTTTTTCTTAGACAGCTATGGCTTTCTTCTAGACACAAACCCAGTATTGGACAACCGTCTGGGTATTGTTTATTCTGAATAATCTTGTTTTCTGAGGTCTTGACTTCTGCTGACAGTTTTTGAAGGTCTTTTTCCATTTCTTTGCCATCTCTGCTTGGAGAAAGCCATGGGCCTTGCAGACCTTTTCTTTCTGGTCAAATCATCTGCTGTTTCTAAGCGTTGACCTATTCTCTTAATAGCTGAAAGTGAAATATGGATGTCCTGTGACTTTAAAGTCTTGTACATTTCACAATAGCTGCTGGTGGCCAGACAAAGACCAGCTATGTGGTTTCTGTCAGCAACCACTTCTTGATATTTTGCTTTTTTTGGAGCAGTTTTTCTCATAGCTTGGGACTCTGTAGATCTGTAGATATATGTCCCTCCTGGTTCTATTTAAGAGCTTGGTTTCAGGTTTGTGATGGGCTGCATCAGGTGTGGCAGATTACCAACTAACGACTAATCATCTTAAAAAAATAAGACAGAAGATATTTTGAAAGATTTCCAAACCGTGGTAGTTTGAGTTTTATATCTAACATTTTGAGATTTTCATGATTTTATATTTACGTACAAAATGCCTTTTCCCCCCAACAAAAAAGGTTTTCCGCTGCATGAAATGGGCAGTAACGGCAAATGGTGGCACAGGTCTTACGAGTGCATTTTCTTAACTGTTTTCTACTTTTTTGATCAACGTTTTGCTGTTAGGACCATTGAAAGCTTAATATTTTGGCTTGCTCCCTCCTGTACCACTGTTCTTCTGTCATCCTCTGTAATGTACGCTGTCTCATACTTCTACAAGTACTGTAGAACTCAAATAGGCACCTTTGTCCCTTGGTAAAGATCTGTGCTATCTGTTGATGTGCAGGTGTCCTGCCTGCCTGTCAATATTATAATACCGTGGCTGCACCTGCATTTTCAATGGTGTGATGGTTGGATAAAAGTTGCACTAGAGCAGCCTGCCAAGCACAGATTTGATGGCATCGTTTCAAAAGCATGAAAATTGTGCTAAAGGTGAAATATTTATTAGCTACATGCACTTGTGACAAGTTAATTCTATCAGAAGATATTCTTTCATTCCTGCCTGAATGATACAGCAGCTGAAAACATGACATCGCCGTAAGTTTTGCTCATCTGCACGCATGAATTATCTATGATTTTATTTTCTGTGTTTTTTTGTCACTTTGGCTTGGACCACTCTAAGTTTCCTTTGCACTTTAAAGTAAAACCTGAAAAGTAAATAATGCATCCGCCTCAGTCTCTTCTATTTTAAGCCATGTAATGTAACTGTAAACTTGGGCGAGCTGTTGCCCCTGGGTGATTTTAGACATCCCACGGTGCCATTTATGAACACTCATAAATTTGCGTATATGTTATTAGATATCATCTCTTTCCTTTACGACTGATGATCAATGTTTCATTTGTCTCATTATCTCAGCTGGAATTATTTCTGTAGCATTAATAAACCGCCAGTGATTCCTTGATTAACATTTTGATTGCTGTGGCATGCTAATCCAAGATCTGATTGCAACTGAATGGAAAGCTAAATCCTGCTAAGGTCTGAAGGTTGCCAAGTGGGCACAGCTGGCTTTGTGCAGGGCAGATAGTGTCACCTGAACTCTGTGTAAGGTTCGAGAAATGCTCTTTTCATGATGACGACTACCGATGTCTGTTAACATTTTGAAACGTGTGATGTTAAATATAGAATGTGGTCACAGTGTCATCAGACTTGCATGAGGGAAGGAAGGCGCTGATGCATGACGGGGTCAGAGGCCACCTCTCTATCTCCTTGCCTGAGTTTAACATGACTCACTTATTTCCCTCGAATATATTTCAGCATGGTTTAGTTCTTGAATGCTGTAGTGTGACAGTAATGAACCCATTTGTAATTTAAAATAAACATTTATATGACTTTTTAATAGTCGCCCTTATCCAGAGCGACTTGCGATTGAATGTTAAGTACCTTGTTTAAGGCAATACCAATTGTTCAGCTCTATGCAGTGCTGTGGAGCCCAGTCAACGATGCTACCTTTTATGGGTAATGTTATCCATGCTGTAACAATAAAATAACTATCAGTGGGGCAAAAAAGTATTGGTCACCACTGATTGCATAGCAATGTTCCTCGACTATAGTAAAGATGAGAGAGGTCTGTAATTTTCATCATAGGTACACTTCAACTATGAGAGACAAAATGAGGGGAAAAAATCAAGGAAATCACATTGTAGGATTTTTAAAGAATTTAATTGTAAATCATGGTGGAAAATAAGTATTTGGTCAATAACAAAAGTTCAACTCAATACTTTGTAACATAACCTTTGTTGGCAATGACAGAAGTCAAACGTTTCCTGTAAGTCTTCACCAGGTTTGCACACACTGTAGCTGGTATTTTGGCCCATTCCTCCATGCAGATCTCCTCTAGAGCAGTGATGTTTGGGGCAACATGGACTTTCAACTCCCTCAACAAATTTTCTATGGGGTTGAGGTCTAGGCTAGGCCACTCCAGGACCTTGAAATGCTTTTCAGTCCTTCATTGCCCGAGCGGTGTGTTGGGGATCATTGTCATGCTGGAAGACGTAGCCACGTTCCATCTTCAATGCTCTCACTGATGGAAGGAGGTTTTGGCTTAAAATCTCACAATACATGGCCCCGTTCATTCTTCCCTTAATAGTCGTCCTGTCCCCTTTGCAGAAAAACAGCCCCAAAGCATGATGTTTCCACCCCCGTGCTTCACAGTAGGTACGGTGTTCTTGGGATGCAACTCAGCATTCTTCTTCCTCCAAATATGACGAGTTGAGTTTTTACCAAAAAGTTCTATTTTGGTTTCATCTGACCACATGATATTCTTTTTTGTCCCACTGTAAAAATTAAATAAAAGCTACACATTTAAAATATTTTTCTTCTTTTGTGTGTAGGGCTAGATTCATAATCGCATACTACAGCTATGTTAAAACAGTGTGCCTCATACTATAATTGGCATACTTTTAGCCGGCCAAAACCGTCTGAGGTTTGCTGTTGTTCCTCACCCTACAGTGAAAGATCTACCTGATTTGACAGTGGTGCCTGATCCTGCACCACCCCTGCTGTGGTTCCTCCTGCCTCTTCATCTCGAGCCTATTTGCATGTACAATTCACCTTCCTGCTGAAACGAATAATTACACCTGGAAGCTCCAAGGATTTACACTTCCCAAGACCTGACGCTATGATTAGAAAATACACCTAATTTTCTCCTATCAAGACTTTAATATATGCTCACAGCTAACATGCTATATTATTTTTAACATGCAAGACACTGTATGACTGTTATAACCTACAGGACAGACATTGTAGGCAATTGCCTGCATATATGGGCTCCATAAATGCTGATCATTTATAGTGTGTTTAAATGCAGGAAGTCATTTAAAACCTTTTGTACATCTGTACATGCAATATAAACATAACATAATCTGCAGAGTGGTAATACTGTAGGTGCGAGATGCTTATAGCATTTTGAAGAACAAAGTAATTTAAAGAAATGATAACAATGATTAAAAAAAATTGTAACAGAAATTGGTTACAACAGTGGAATACAATACCACTGGCATAGAGTATAATGCTTTTACATTCCGACGGAGCCCCAATTTCTCCTACAAATTGTCATAGACTATGACAGAATCAAGAATTTGACATTTTTCATTACTTGCTAAGATTGAGTCCTGCTTGTAATATCCAGGTTGTCAGTTTGTGTATCAACTGATACTCAGCACTTTGATTGGACAGTGGTGGCTCTGTTGGTAAGGTTCTGGATTACTATCTGGAAGGTTGTGAATTCAAATGCTGACCTGCCAAAGTTGCCCTTCACAGCAAGTAACTTTTTTAGTAGACATTACCTGCCTCATGCTAACACAAAGCTAGCAACAGATAAAGATAGCAAAAGACTGGACCTCCAGTGGAAGTTCTTGGTTAAGTAAAGTCAAATAGCATTACATACAGTATATACTCTGTGTGCCATTGTTATTTGAAACAAGATGCTTAGCAAACAAGTCTATTTGCAAAGCGCAGTAGCTACTTTTAGAAAGCATTAGTCTAGTCGCATATTATTACGTATAGTACTATATACATTGCATGTAAAAAAAAACAAAAAAAACAAAGCTATTTTAATTGTTTGTCAAGTGCAATAGCTTCTTTTAGAAAGCACACATCTAGATAAATGTGTCACCAAGGGCCTGCAGAAACAAGGCTAGACATGTTAAGACATGTAAACAGTGCCAACTCTTGAGTAGCAGTTCTCTGTCAGTTGCAGACTAGAACTCATTGTGTAAACATGTCCGGTAGAGTTTCTTTCCCAATCTGTTGTCCTTTTTTCCAAAAGTGTTGTGCTGATACCTCATCCACTATTATACCACAGTTCTTCAATTCTTCCAATGGGCCAATGTTTTTCACCCTTACAAATTTGGGTGCGATGGAAAGGCAGAGAAAGAAAGTCAATACAGTAAATCAAATGTTCTGAGCTTTTAATGTATTTACAGCTTGTCTGAAGAGCAACAACACTGAAGTCAGTTTTAGTACCATCATGGCTTATCTTATCTGTTAAGTCCAGCTTTGAACAAAGAGAAACCACTGATGCTCGATAACTCTCCCTTTGCATTTCTGACTGATAATATTGACATTAATAGCTTCATCTTCCAAATTTATAATCACTAATCAAGTAATAGAAATGATATGCTCTGTGATCACACTGGGATATTACTCACATTTTCCTCTGCTGGTGAAATAGTGTGTCTTAGTAACAGCCTGCCTTATAAATCAGACCCATTTTATTTGCTGAATGTGATATTTGTGGTTATTGTTTGTATAATAAACATTTATTGAGAAATTACATTTCTCCACTGAAGGGCATAGTCTGATGATGTTTTAGCAGTGGGGTGCCTGATAGAATGGAACTATTTTACCTCATTAAATGTTGATAAAGAAATTGTTTTTTCTGTCCTCTTTATCTTAAAATCTAACATTAAACGGCATATAACAGAACTGGGGGATAGTCACAACAATACCATTGAGGTTAGTGCTATAACGTGAGATATTGGCAATGGTGTACTGATCTACTGATATATATTCTGTGGAGAGTTGTAATCTACAAGGGCACTTGAGGAAAATGATCCAATATTACATATTAGTCAGTGGCAAAAGTATGTGAACCTCTAGGATTAGCAGTTAATTTGAAGGTGAAATTAGATTCAGGTGTTTTCAATCAGTGGGATGACAATCAGGTGTGAGTGGGCACCCTGTTTTATTTAAAGAACAGGGATCTATCAAAGTCTGCTCTTCACAACACATGTTTGTGGAAGTGTATCATGGTACAAGCAAAGGAGATTTCTGAGGACCTCAGAAAAAGAGTTGTTGATGCTCATCAGGCTGGAAAAGGTCACAAAACCATCTCTAAAAAGTTTGGACTCCACCAATCCACAGTCAGACAGATTGTGTACAATTCAAGACCATTGTTACCCTCCCAGGAGTGGTCGACCAACAAAGATCACTCCAAGAGCAAGGCGTGTAATTGTTGGCGAGGTCACAAAGGACCCCAGGGTAACTTCCTAGCAACTTGAAGGGCTCTCTCACATTGGCTAATGCTAATGTTCATGAGTCCACAATCAGAAGAAACACTGAACAACAATGGTTTGCATGGCAGGGTTGCAAGGAGAAAGCCACTGCTCTCCAAAAAGAACATTGCTGCTCGTCTGCAGTTTGCTAAAGATCACGTGGACAAGCCAGAAGGCTATTGGAAGAATGTTTTGTGGACGGATGATACCAAAATAGAACTTTTTCATTTAAACTCACTAATATGAAAAATTGGATAATTTTTTTCAATGAGTAAATCACCAAATATAATGTTTTTGGTTCATTTGTTTAACTGGGTTCTCTTTATCTACTCTTAGGACTTTCAAGACTTTCAAACACCACTGTAAATTCCAAAAACGCTCTTTCAAAAAAGCTTAAAAAAGCTATGAAAATTATTTTGGTTGTAAAGTGGGTGACCAGGATAAAAGTTGCCCCCCCTCCCCGTATGTTGGTGTCATGTGCATGACAAATACAGTTGGTATAACTGTACATCATAATCCAAACATTTTGTTAAAAATCTTCTTTGGATTCCAGTTGAGTCATGAGTCTCAAAGGGTACGAGGTCCAGAGCAAGGATTGATTAAAGCCTTTGGGTAGAAAGGGACTGGTCCATTTTTAGCATTGTAGGTAAGCATCATTGTTTTCGATCTTATGCAGGCAGCTACAGGGACTCCATGAAGGGTGCCCAGTGGTGGATTGTTGTGTGAGAACAGAGAGTAAACTGAAAGCCAGATGTCTTGCAGCGGGGATCTGAGTGTACGCAACTGCTTAGTTTTATTCTAAGTTGGTATGGTGAAGCAACTGTTAAATGCTGTAAATGAAAATGGATAGGAAATCTCAAAAAGCAGTTCACAATAACCCTGACTAGCAAAATGTTAAAACAGGGGTATTATTGCTAGTCTTTACAGTGTATGAAGATACTGTATTACTGCTACTACTTGATCTTTTAAATAAATCTTAAGCTATTAATTAGCTACTACCATATTAACTTTTTCTTCATATGCTCATGACTGGAATTTACATTTAATTAATGAATTATTAATGTCAATTGTTTTGTAATTGATTTTGATCATTTCTCATTATTTAAATGCTTTGATTTCTGGAGAATAGTGTTGTGATGTTTTATTTTGCCTGTGTGTCTTGAATTGAGCAGTGTTTTGAATTGACATGGGTTCCAGTGTGATTTTTGGTTGGATTTTTCATACAGTGTGGATTCAAAGGCTTTTGATTCAAAACCTTTCTGTATGTTCCTCAAAGCCAGTGGAGACTGGAAGCTTTTATATTATGCATTGCTTTATTTTTTGGTGATCAGAAGGTCAGTCCTTATTCCCTTATTCCCCTGGCTACAGCATCTGGGTGCTGTCTAGTCCTTTGTGGTGTATGATCTCTCTCTCTCTCTCTCTCTCTCTCTCTCTCTCTCTCTCTCTCTCTCTCTCTCTCCTCTGTTCCCCCTTTCTACCCATGATACATGTAACCAAAGTATTCTAAAAGTTTAAAACATTAATTTTATGTCAGATTCCTCCTCAGAGCATCACACAGTCATGGCATTAATGTGCCATGATGAGGCATGACATTACTACTGAGCAGTATTGCCTTGTAGCGTTGTAGAGTTAGCAATGTGTGGTCGAATGTGATGAAAATACACAAGGATTCTCCAGAATGTAAGAGTGTAAGATGCTGAAGGATGCAGACTAAGATCACGACGCTGACCGCCCCCCCCCCCCCATCTCTCTCTCTCTCTCTCTCTCTCTCTCTCCGTTTCAGTGCCCAGTTCGCCTGTGACGTAGCGCGCGGCGCGTGCAGTCAGGACCTCAGCGGTGCTGAGGATGGGCAGGGGTTCTGCTCACCAACATCTCTGTTAGTGCCACATGAATCCACATGAAGCCATGTCTGCCAGCAACAGCTTCCCCAGTCTGGCGAGCATCGGTGACTGGGAGCCGCTCATCGCTGCCATTCCCGCCACCAAAGTTGAGCTGACCGTGTCGTGCAGGTGAGTGTCTGGTGGCGCGCGCTAGCGCAGGGGATCCGGCTGTAGTTTTGTGTACTTTCAGATTGTCACAGAGACCTGTGTATATAAATATTTACCTCCAGTGAAAGCTAAGCGTTTTTTTTTTGTTTATCAGAGTTACTTGAATTCATTGGGTCAGCTAAATTCTGCGTGCCTGCACACAGACTTCAACTAGCCTACGTACTGTTTCAGAAACCGTTATTGCAAACTTGTTTTTCATGTCTGCTGAAAATGGACAGCAAAGACCAGCATATGCTGCGTTGCGATGCTGGAATGCCGGTCATTTAGCAAGATCATACAGTTCCTGGTGTGGTGATGCTTTAGCTGGTGTACTCTTGATGGTCTCCCAGGAAAAAAATGTACTGTGAATGTTCATAGTAAAACTGTGAATTGCTTGACAGTTTTAATGTGAATTTTCACAGTTTGACCATGAAGTTCAGTTCTACTATGGATTTTTTATGGTAATTTGGTCACTTCATGGTTCTACTGTGACATTTCATAGTAGAACTGTAAACTTGGTTGACTATGAATTGACCATTAATTATTTCACAGTTGTACTATGAATTTTGGTTGTAATTTGGCCACTTCATGGTTCTACTGTCAAATTTCACAGTACATTTTTTCCTGGGCTTGCTGGTAAAGCTGGTGGACCAGCATACCAGTGTCCAAAACGCAACATAATTGCTGCCCTTTGCTGGTTTTCTTTAGCAGAGATATTGTTTTTTTTCTGCTTGCAGGTTACCTTGTGCACTCAGTTCTCACACTTGCATAATGGATGTAAATACCCTATGTAAAGTCTAGATTAGTGCTGTATTATTTGTACATTTTTATATATTGATTTATAGGTTAATTATGCTGTGGTTGTAAATGTTCAGTCCATTTTGTGTCTCATTGCTATTATGACATTGCAGCAATAATTACAGAACTGGACTGCCCTATAATTTCTTAATACCATGTTGTCACATGTTGTAGTTTGTTCTTGAGAACACATTTATAATCCATTTCATTTGACTGTTAAACACAAAGAAATTGAAAACAGGTCGCATTTTAAGTTTAGGTGATACAGAATGTCAGTTGATTGGGTAATTACAACATTGACAGTGACTTCCACTATAGAGGCATCCAACACAGACCTGTATTGTTGAGGTCTTGTCAGATGGAGCTGTTTCTTGAGAAAGTCAGTTGTTCTGTACAAGAGTAGATAAAAACTAAAATAAAAAAAAAGAAAATTTTATATATATATGTATATATATATATATATATATATATATATATATATATATATATATATATATAAAATAAAATATAAAAACATTTTATAGCGTTTCCATTTGACATTTGTTGTTACAGAAATGTATCCAATGAAACATTTCCGACACTAATAATCTATGTTGTACAGAGTTTAAAACTGGAGCTAAATCATATGTTAATTCATATCCACCCAGAGTTGAATTCAGAATACTCCTTTTCAGTTGTATTATGATTTTTTACAAATCAGTGAGTCATCTTTCTCTTATATTTCTTTGTTAGACTTTGGATGTTGAAGCTGATGATACACTCATTTCAGCTTATTGCTAAGATAATAAAACACTGAAGACAGCGAATGAGCCATTCTGCCGAATGGGTGCCATTTCTATCCCCAGGAAATTACACGTATATATATGATTAATATAATTAACTGCAAGAAACATTTTTATTTAACATTAATAAAAACTACCTAGAACACTGAAAAATAGCATTTGTTAGCTGTCCCTGGCCTCTAACATTACACTTTACAGTGAAATCTAATAATTAGTAAAGTTGTCCGAGATTGACCAATATTCATTTTGAATGGCTAAATATGAGTGTTGTTGTATTCAGTGTTGAAAAATGACAGAAAATGAAGTTCAATTTTTAAGAGTTACAACAAGCAGATGGCACCCATTTGGCAGAATGACTCAAATACTTTTAACTATCAACTAATATCTATTAGTCTTAGGCTTGTTTGGTATCTAATCAGGTTATTTTCCTCCACTGAATGAAATAGCATGTCTACAGAATATTGGAAGATATGTTTTTGCCTTAGTGAAATTATGAAATAGAATCATAATATTCATTTCAAGCAGAACCTCTGAATTCTGCAATAAACCTGTGCTGTGGAAGTGCAATATCTACCTATACTGTGAGGTTTTTTTATTGAATCTTCAGAATGACAAGAGTCATCCTTTTGTGATTAAAATGACAAATGGACAGAGCATGATGTCAGCTTATAGCCAAGGACTGAGCTAGAAATCCTTGCACCTGAGGACATTTCATACTATTTCTAAGTCACTGCAACATTCATTGGGTCCCTACAAAGCACTGGATTCTCTAAATCATTCAGGTCGCCATCTCCTTGCTTACAGTGCCTGTTCTTAGATGTTAGGCTCCTGCCTGTGGATAAAATGCCTTCTTTTGATTATTTCCAAAACTCTCAAATAGAATCTATAGCATAATACTGCACAACTTCAGTGGACCATTAGTCTTTGCTTATGGTCGAAGTACTGAATTGTCTGGAAATTTTAGTCCAACATAAACCGTGATTATTTTCTTGGAAATAATGATAACAACAAAATGTAGATTTCGGAAAGTCCCTTTCAGAAACACATATTTTCTCTCGAATCATCACGTCTTCCCAATGTAAACAGTTGCTTACATTTCAGAGTGCAAGTCTGGATTAGAAAATGATTGTATTTTTAATGGCTTAGTCGTCTGTGGTAAAGTTGTTATTAAAATCCAAATTTCAGAAGGCTTAGGTTTGAAAGGGCGGCATGGTCGTGCAGTGGTTAGCACTGCCAGGGTTGGTTCGATACCAACCCTGGGCTCCACCTGTGTGGAGTTTGCATGTTCTCCCCATGTTTGCGTGGGGTTTTGCCAGGACCTCCAGTTTCCTCCTACATTTCAAAGACATGTGTGTTAGATTAATTGGTGTTTCCAAAATACCCCTTAGTGTGTGAGTGTGGGTGTATGTGCCCATACGATGGATTGGCGCTCTGTCTAGGGTTGTTCCTGCCTTTAGCCACCGGCTGTCCCGCGACCCTGACTAGGATAAGCAGATAAGACACTAAATGAATGAGGTTTGAAAGACAAAGGCAGTTGTGTCTGCATGTAATACCCACCCTAGCTGGAAGGCACCTTTGTGTCTCAAACCTGTGTGTGTTGGGCTAGCATATTAGAAAGTTGACAGCATATTTGAGAGTTGAAACCCCCCCAAAAAGTTATTTTATTGTAACATGCTTATTTCTGCTTAATTCTGTCCAGTCTGCTGAATGAATACAATATTCTAAAATTTTTTATCTGCAACGGAGCTTGCAGTATTAATTCTCAGTATTGTTATTATTGGCCACTCACAGAAATGTAATTAAATGAAACTGAACTCAGATAATTGAAATTGTAACATTGATTAGAGAAAAGTACTTTATTTCAGGAAAAATTATTTCCCCTGTCAGCTAAAATGTACTCAGAATGTTTTGTCAAAGTCAGCAAGTCTAAATTGCAGAATTGGCACCACTACCCATATAGCACAGACTTTGCATGGTTATGGAAAATTTGTTTGTGGTTAATTAGCTTTTATATTCAAACTATAAGAGAAACCAATGAGTAAAGCAAATAAAACTGTTGTCAAGAAATAACTGTTTTTAAGAAAATCACATGTCACATTTACACCGGCTAACTATGATGTTGCATGATGAATCCAAGTATCTTGTCAGAATTTCTTTATCACCCATTTTTGTTAAATATACTTGCAAATCATTAGGAATATTACACAGTAGTATACTGTATGTATAGGTATTTTAGCTATACAAAGCTATTTTAATTGCTTTTTAATTGCAAGTGCAGTAGATTATTTTTACAAAGCAAAGATAAATGAGCCACCAAGGGGCTGCAGAAACACAAATGGACATATTAAGACATGTAACCAGTGCCCAGTCTTGAGTAACAGTTCCCTGTGAGTTGCAGACAGGAACTCAATATGGAAGCACCACTGGTGCAGTGTCTTTTCCCCTTCTGTTGAAATGTTGTGCTTTTGTGTTTAAGTGTTGTGCTGATAACAAATTCACTATTATAATCAAGTCAAGTCAAGTCAGATCTATTTATATAGCGCTTTTTACAATGGAGCATTGTCTCAAAGCAACTTTACAAGTTTAGATTATCTCCTAATAACTACGTCCAATCCCATTATAATGCCAAGAAACTGCTTAAGTAGTCCAAATGATCTCTGTTGCATCTATGGTGAGTTGTAAACCAAATTCCAAAAACACTCGTTCACACCCTCATAAAAAATGCTATGAGAATTATTTTGGATGTAAAGTGGGTGACCAGGATAAAAGTTGGGTGCCCCATATTTTTTGTATCACATCTGTCATGCTTCTGACAGACCGGTAAAAAGGTTCACGACATATCTGTGCAGCCATTCTTATAGTTTGGATAGAACTGTGGATCACACTTGTGATTGCTATGTCTGCCTGACTCAGAAATGGTATAATATCAAAATCCAAACATACTGTTAAATGTCTTCATTTACCATCAACCATGAGGCCAGTACTTCACAGTCAGGAATCACTTGAGCCAGAGCCAGATAATAGTGTCAAACATGGAACTGCGTGACGATGAGTTTGATGATGAGACAGCATGCCGTGCAGAGGATAATACAGATACGCTTGTACATTTACTTCAAGTGTAATAACAACCATATTTATAAATGCAGTAAGTAACACAGGGCAACACATTTTTTCTGAGATTATGATTAGGGATGTTTTGGCCCGATACTAGCCCAGAAAGCTGTAACGGTTATTAGGCGGAGGGGGATTTGATCCAACACACACAGCGTGTCACGTGATTAGAACAGTAATAACCATCAATTAATGTTTTTTCACACTTGGAAAGTTTCATCATTTCAATTGGCCTCAGACCGCTGAGTCATGATTTATTTTGCATCGTGAACACAGCAGACAAGCTCAGACCCCTCCAAACGCTTCTGCAAATGAACTAAACCCAGACCCTCTTCAGAGATTTTGTGGTCTGCTTGATTTGTGCATTGTGAAAGCAAAATGGTCATGGTCTGCTTCACATTTTGCTTTGCTACTCTCCAGCTCTCATCTTGGCTGCTGATTATACATGCTGAGAGAGCAGTTTTGGATGCAATCACCACTTGTGTGCCTAAGGCTTATATGAGTTGCGCATGTGACTGATCACTGATCACCGCTGTTTATATTAAACAAGTTCTTCATTTTAAACATCTACTCTCTATTTTTGAAATAATAACAGTGCATTATTCTGTCCAAAACTGTTTTCTTCATGTTCGCTTCCTTATTACATTCTACCACTACTTTTTTGTCCTTTTTTGAATTTGAAAGAAATGATAGTTTTGTAAATAAAAACTATTCTGACAAAAACTGCTCTATTCTGTTATTTTCCGTATTTCTTTATGAAGTATCTTCCTAACATTTCCATTCTTCATGTAACGTTTTGATATGCAAATGTATTGTATTATTAGGAATTATGTATTATATTAGTTTTTCCATTTTTGTATTCCCATCAATTTTGTTTTCTCTTCTCATGTGCTCTGTAACAAATAAAGCAGGGTCAAACAACAGCAACATGAAAAGATAAAGACACTACCTGTAATTCAGTGTTACACAACAAATGGGCTGATTTATAAAGGAGTTCTCTGAGATCTCATCAGCGTTAAAATGGACCAGAAAGCGAACCAAGACCTCTTTAAAGTTAACTTACATTCCTGGTCACATAAACGTGAGAGTTAGCTTCCTGAAGACTAGTTATATCAGTGGAGTGTTAAGTATTTCAATGTTAAAGAGAAAAAAGAAATTCCAGCGGTCCGTTTGTACTGAAAATGGTGGTAAAACAAAGTATCAGACTGATTAAAAAAACCTCTAATTATGGTATGCAATGTCACACTGAACACCAAAGTAATTTCACATCTTCTTAGTTCAGGTGAGCTTAAAGTGTTTTGCAGCTGATTTTTGTTTGTACTTGCTGATGGATTCCAGTTGCGCTGAAAATTCATTAAAAGATGCTAGCGGTTTCACGGTCCATCACATTTTCTTTTTTGATGGGCATGACTGGGCTTTTATGTAGGTTTTTGGCTTATTCTACTGTCAGGAGTACATAGAATCATAGAGTAAAAAAAATATTTTCATCATGAAGGCTTTGATTACTGTAGGGTTTACTTCACCCCACAAAAATGAAGGAATCAATATGCATGAAACAGTTGCAGAATGAAAACCAATTTTATTGTGCACACTGCATCGTATTAAAAACAGAATAAAAAAACGAGATATGCTGTTTTTGGCTAAAGTGTTTTTGCCCTGGTACGACATACCTCGAATAGATGGAGTGTTTGTTAAGGTGTTAGGGATTACTGACGTGAACAGGGGATAGGAGCCAAGTGTGAGTAACTTTGTTGATTAACAAGCCCAGCTTTTGGGGCGAGGAGAGTATGGATGTGCTTAAGGGACTCTGAACACTTCATGTATATATATGAAGTGTATATATATATATATATATATATATATATATATATATATATATATATTTATGTGTGTGTGTGTGTGTGTGTGTGTATGAGTGTGTGTGTGTATATATATATATGAGTGTGAAGTGTGTGTGGCTGTGAATACTATATAAAATGAATCAGTAAGATGTGCAATGATTTAATATAAATGTGCGGGAGTGTTGTGTATAGGAACTGAAAACTGAAACTGAAAACGAATGATATCCGCTTCAAGAAAAAGCGCAAATGAGAACAATCAATGGTGGGGATTGAACGCGGATTCCTTGAGTATAAGCCCAAAGATCTGCCACTGAGATATGCAGCAGGCATGGCAAGATGAGGAAGTGAGTGGCTTTTAAACGGCAAACCAAGGAGCCGTTCGGCGACAGACTCAAACAATAATAAACTACGCTAATCCGTAGAAAAACGAGACACTGAAAACACGGGGTTAATCGGCTAATAGAAATGCTAATAATGAAGCCGACCCTGCGGCGTCACGAACGAGAAAAAGGTGGAAAGTGCACATTCGCTGGCTCAGGCTGTGGAAGTCCAAGTCGACACCTGTGAACGAATCACGAAGTATTCTTGTAAGCTCATGAATACTGGTTCAATATGGAAAGTTAATAACAATCAATCAGAAGTAATACTCGTTCACACAGGCAGACCCTGTACTGAGTACTGAGGCTCACATAAAGCTTGTGTAACTACGCAGTTTAAATGCTCAAAGCATGACAAAACTGAAGAGCCAGTCGCACCGCACTCTGCCCTAACAAACTCTGCCCTAATTATCTCGCACTACAAAAAAAACAATGCTGGCATTGCGAAAGTCAGTGCGAAGGTAAATTTACAATTTACATTTACATTTACAGCACTTAGCAGACGCCCTTATCCAGAGCGATCTACAATTGATACAGTCTTACAATCCAAGCAATTGTGGGTTAAGGGTCTTGCTCAAGGACCCAACAGTGGCAGCTTGGCAGAGGTGGGATTTGAACCCTGGACCTTCTGGTCCAGAGTCCAGTACTTTAACCACTAGGCTACCACAGTCCACAGGTGCAGGGAGAGACAACGCTCCCAAACGACTTTAAATACCTGATTTGAGGGTGACTAAATGTGTGACCCTTTGGCTTCACTGTTTCACTGGCACTACTGGTTGACGACATCACATCTGACAACTGTAATAGGATACACTCTATGCAGTGATGGAGTAAGTTGAGTTACTAACAGTGCTTAGACAAACTTTGCAATATATAGCCTTTTGGTCTGCGTCAGATCTTTTTTAAAACCAAAAATCCTACAAACTGCAGACACAAGTTCTTCTTTTGGTCTCACTTTCTTTAATGTAGCATTGCCTGTTGTATCGTGCCTGGATAGCTAGCGAACTGTACACAGTATTCCGGACGACAGTTTGCTTCTAGCGGCAAACAATCTTATATAATTTGCTGTCTGTTGAAGCATTACAGGCTGTTGTTTCTGCTATGCAATGGTATGGTGCTATATGAAAAATTCATAATGAAAATTTTAAAGGAAATTAAAACCGGTATACTGGATGAACCGCCCTATTGCAGAGCCCTACCTGATATCACTCTCTCAAGGTCACAGTGTCCTGGTGAAACCTTTTACCATGTTCCAGAAGTTGAATCTGTTCATCTGGACAAAAACTTTATCCAGATGAACAGATTCAACTTCTGGGATTTTCTTACCTGGATTATTGAGCATGCATCAAGACTTTTACCATGTTGGTGTACCAAGATTAGCAAATAATAATGAATTTTCAGTGACATATATTGCACTTCATGGTTTAGTTTGCTTTATACCTGCTATAGTTCTGCATAATTTCTTTTTCTGTAGTTGCCAATAAGTTTCTACCCAACATCCTTAAAATGCCTTGCATACTATTTTCTTTGGCCCCACTACCAGATCTTCAAACTCCCTGTCATCTAAGACCAAGACCTATCTGATTTGTGAACCAAAAAAATGCCTTCTTCAATCTTGGCATTGGTTATGCCTGGGAACATCTGTCTCAAAATCCAACATCTTTGTTAATTGCTTTCATAAATTTTTTCACTAATCCCAGTTTTATATGAAGAAGAAGCAGAAATATATTGTTCAGTTGACGTGTGGTTTATGTGCCCTGCTTTTCTGCCCTGGAACAAACTGCTAATGGAGCAGCCAGTTATTTTTAATGTAATGTGATTTAGCATGACTATCCCATTCACAACGGAAACAACAGTGCTGTGTATATCTGAGCTGCATTCCCAGGAGCAGTGCCAGTAGTTTTAGATTCCTGTTGACAGCAAGCCCCATCCTTTCAATCATAAACCAAGTACTTTTGCTTAAACCCTTTACAAATTTAAGCCCCTGACCAGATGATGTAATTCTGGCTATGTTATTGGATGAGAATAACCAGAAATAATGTGTTCAACATCTGGTTCATACGTTGTGAAATCTTCATCTGCCACATGTAGTCTCCATGTCACTCGTGGCTTCACAGAGCCATACACAGACGTAACAGAATTTATCACAGTGGTTTTGACACTGAAACAATATTTTTGCTGTATTAAATCTCCCTGAAAACACTAATTCCTACATATACTCATTATGCTTTTACCTGAAGATTGTGTGTCAACGTGTCCAAACAGCATTTGTAAACTTAAGTAGCTTTTATAGCCTGTCTGTCAGTATTTAACCTGACTAGAATGCCCAGACATATCTAAGACAACATCTCCATAGCACCTACACTAAGCGTGCTTACGCTAATCAAAATAGCTTGCTTTGTGGGCAATATACTAACAGATTTAAAATATGAGGGGAAAAAAATAGGTTATATCTGCAAAACGGTACATGATAGGACAATGTTATGGCCATTTTTGTCATTTGCAGCACAAAATCTATAAAAGATACTCCAAAGTGTCCAGGAGGCAAAATCTTTATTGTCCAGTGTAACATACATTAATTTAATTGCTCTGTCATTTAAAAACATGCCTGATAGAAAAAATCCAAATATATATTCAAATTCAGTAGTAAAAGGACTGAAAGGTCCACTATGTTAGTTTTTTATGACAAAGGAAGGTTAAAATTATGTTGCCCACTGTTATTAGAAACCCTAGAAAGTCTTTGATCAAAATGTAACTGAAGCCTGTGTCCAGTTCGTCTAACTTATACAGTACATGGCCATCCAGTAGTAACTGGAAGGTAATAATTAAGAAGCATAAAATAAAAGAGGGTGTATGTGGCACAGTGGTGCAAGTAATTAGGTACTGCCTTTTCCCCCACGTTCCTAAGGCATGCATTTAGGACAGTAAAGTGTTCCAGTGTGAACCACTGTATTAAGTGCTGGTCCCAAATAGGAGGATTGCTGCAGGAAGAGCATCCAGCATAAACATTGAGACATTATAATACAATGGTGCTTGAAAGTTTGTGAACCCTTCACAATTTTCTATATTTCTGCATAAATATGACCTAAAACATCATCAGATTTTCACACAAGTCCTAAAAGTACATAAAGAGAACCCAGTTAAACAAATGAGACAAAAATATTATACTTGGTTATTTATTTATTGAGGAAAATGATCCAATATTAGATATCAGTGAGTGGCAAAAGTATGTGAACCCTTGCTTTCAGTATCTGGTGTGACCCCCCTGTGCAGCAATGACTGCAACTAAACGTTTCCTGTAACTGTTGATCAGTCCTGCACACCGGCTTGGAGGAATTTTAGCCCATTCCTCCGTACAGAACAGCTTCAACTCTGGGATGTTGGTGGGTTTCCTCACATTAACTGCTCACTTCAGGGTCCTTCCCACAACATGTTCGAGTGGATTAAGGTCAGGACTTGACTTGGCCATTCCAAAACATTACCTTTGATTCTTCTGTAACCATTCTTTGGTTAGGCTAGAACGACTTGTGTGCTTAGAGTTGTTGTCTTGCTGCATGACCCACCTTCTCTTGATTCAGTTCATGGACAGATGGTCCGACCATTTCCTTTAGAATTCTCTGATATAATCC
The DNA here is from genome assembly GCA_025084515.1 of Ancistrus triradiatus. Classification (NCBI taxonomy): domain Eukaryota; kingdom Metazoa; phylum Chordata; class Actinopteri; order Siluriformes; family Loricariidae; genus Ancistrus; species Ancistrus triradiatus. The sequence goes on from JAJAGP010000023.1 coordinate 265,361, forward strand.
AGAATTCAATTGTTCCATCAATGATGGCAAGCCGTCCTGCCCAGATGATGCAGCAAAACAGGCCCAAAACCATGATACTACCACCACCATGTTTCACGAATGGGATAAGGTTTCTATGGATGAAAAATGTTAGGATGCCATGCTAGAATGACCCATAGGTGGCAGCAACACTCCACATTCCTGGCATGACTCCTGACAGCCGCTCTGTTTGCGCTGTCAATAGACTTTGACAGCGCAATCAGAGCAAAGGATCCTCAGCTGCTGTCTGTGGGTATTTAAGACCCTCGTCACAGGCAGTAGCTGTCGGATCATCACTCCAACACGCCACTTATGCTGCCTGATCTTCGCCTTTTTGCGAATTGGTCACTGTTGGCCGCTTAAAGCGTGTTTTTTGAGACTTCATCCGCTCACCTGCTCTCCACAGAGCTTCCCGTTTCTTTCTCCCGATCGCTTTTTGTTTTGTTCTATTTATTTGATAGGCTCAGCGGACGACCGGCCTCGGCAAGGAGGTCGGCCTTGTAATGCTCCTGAAGGACATGAGGTAAGACAGGGCATTAGTTATAGTGTAGGGCTGAGAATTTACTCGCTCCATTCTCTTCTATTTTTCTCGTCGCGCTGCCGCTGATTACCGCGGCACTTCCGTCTCCTTTTGCTTTTAGCGATCGGTATTTTCTTTCATTCCGCCCTTTTCCTGTTTTGGGCCGGCAAGCGATAGCTTTTGCTTTCGCTTCGTTCCCTTATTTGTATTTATTGTATTCGGGTTATTTATTTTTGCTTCAGCTCGTTTGGAAGATCCGGAGCCTTGCCCCGCCCCTTCCAAAGCGAGCCGGCTCTAGTGTGTGCATGTGCGTGCGTGCATCTGTGCGTGCGTGCGCGTGTGCTTGTGTGTGCTTGTGTGCGTGCGTGTGCGCACGTGTGTGTGTGTGCGTGCGTGTGCGCGCGTGTGTGTGCTTGTGTGTGTGCGCTTGTGTGCTTGTGTGTGCGCGCGTGTGTGTGCTTGTGTGCGCGCGTGTGTGCGCGCGTGTGTGTGTGTGCTTGTGTGCGCGCGCGTGTGTGTGTGCGTGCGTGTGTGCGCGCGTGTGCGTGCTCACGTGTGTGCGCGCATGCGAGTGTGCCTGTGTGTGTGTGTGTGTGTGTGTGTGTGTGGGGGTGCATGCTCTCCCTCAAACACACGGGGGATTGGCTTTTGTTGGTTGTTTCTTTGATTTACCCTCAGTGGTCGGGTGGAGCGATTGATTATACCACAAAGGATTTATGTGGTCGACCTGGGTTCGCTCCCCAGCCACTGAGGTGACTTTCATTATTTAGTTTCTCACTTTTATTTGCATTCTATTATTTAGTGTTTTACTTCTTTGTTATATTTCAGTTCACTACTACCATCTGGAGCTAACTGCATTTGGGTCCCAACCCCCTTTTCTATTTTCTTTTGACGGTTCGCCATCGTTTTCCTACAGTGGCGAATCGTTAACAGAATGATCCGACCAGCCAAGGGACCCAGCGTTAGCTCCTGGACCTCCCCTAGAGAGGTCCCCAGACGCCGCAGACGGCGGGTTTTCGCTACCTGGGTCGCGGTTGGGCATTTGGGGGCACCTCAGCGTTCGTGACCTAGACGCTGAGGATTTTTTGTATCCTCACTACGAGGATTTTGGTTATGGACCTCGATGAGGAATTCTCTTATTCCCACACGATGAAGATCTTTCGGTACCTTCTGAGGAGGATTTTTCCTATCCTCGGGTTGAGGAGTTATCGTATCCTCACGAGGACAATTTTTTTTGTCTTGCTGAGGATTTCCTTTCCTCCTCAGGCCGAGGAATTTTCGCAGCCTGCCCGTCCCCAAATTGCCCAGCCCTCGCCGCCGTCGCCGTCCACGTGGAGCCCGATGGATTTGTTCAGCGGCATCATCCATCCGGAACCCCCAGCCACCTACTCCTGCCCCGAACCAATGACCATTTTTAATTATTGATCAAGGTTCCGCGACTGTGCAGGAGTATGTGGCTGAATTTATAGACCCTAGCCACACAGAGTGGCTTTTGCAGGGAGGGACCAGCCCTGATCACCCCCTTCAGGAATGGGCTGGTTGATGATTGTGGTATGGAGCTGTGCTTCCCTCCCTCAGGCCTCTCTTCCTTCGATCACCTGCTCGAGCTGGCCGTTTTGGCGGAGGGCCCGCCTCGAGCAGCGTGAGAGGAAGAGGAGAGGCTCCTCCCTATCAGCTCCCATCCCCCGGTCCTCTGCCAGGGCTTACAGCGCCACCTAGCCTCGTTCATGAGCACACAGAATGCTTCGAACTGGCAGAGCGAGCGCACAGCGCCCCCCAAGTTTTGACCTGGCTCATCGCGCCCTCACGCTCCGCACCTGGGCGATCAGACCCGCTGCCAGAGCCTATAGCGCCACCTAGCCCCGATTCACGAGCACAACGGAATGCTCGAACTGGCATAGCGAGCGCCCACAGCGCCCCCCAGTTTTGAACCTGGGCTCCGCGCGCACTCACGCTCCGCACCTGGGGCGATCAGACCCCGTGCCAGAGCCTATAGCGCCACCTAGCCCCGTTCCACGAGCACACGGAATGCTCGAATGGCAGAGCGAAGCGCACAGCGCCCCCCAGTTTTTGAACCTGGGCTCGTCGCGCACTCACGGCTCCGCACCTGGCGATCAGACCCCGTGCCAGAGCCTATAGCGCAACTAGCCCCGTTCACGAGGAACACGGAATGCTCGAACTGGCAGAGCCGAGCGCACAGCGCCCCCCAGTTTTGACCTGGGCTCGTCGCGCACTCACGCTCCGCACCTGGGCGATCAGACCCCGTGCCAGAGCCTTATAGCGCCCACCTAGCCCCGTTCACGAGCACACGGAATGCTCGAACTGGCAGAGCGAGCGAGCACAGCGCCCCCCCAGTTTTGAACCTGGGCTCGTCTCGCAACTCACACGCTCCGCACCTGGGCGATCAGACCCCGTGCCAGAGCCTATAGCGCCACCTAGCCCCGTTCACGAGCACACGGGAATGCTCGAACTGGCAGAGCGAGCGCACAGCGCCCCCGCCAGTTTGAACCTGGGCTCGTTCGCGCACTCACGCTCTGCACCTGGGCGATCAGACCCCGTGCCAGAGCCTATAGCGCCACCTAGCCTCGTTCACGAGCACACGGAATGCCTCGAACTGGCAGAGCGAGCGCCACAGCGCCCCCAGTTTGAGTTTGGAACCTGGGCTCGTCGCGCACTCACGCTCCGCACCCTGGGCGATCAGACCCACGTGCCTGAGCGTATTTATGGCCCCTGGGCCTGTACCTGGGCCCGCCGCGCACACAAGCCCCGTGTTTGAGCACAAAGACTCCACGGTGAGGCAGTTCACGCCACCTGGCCCCGTACAGGAGCCCACTGCGCCACCTACCCCCGCGTCTGAGCAGAAAAGCTCCACGCCTGGGTGTTTTGCACACCGGTCGTTGCCGCCGACCCCTGTGCTACGGTCACTTAGACCGATTCCTGCACCCCTTGACTCCTTGCAGGGGTGCAACACTCGTACTCAGGAAGCCCCTCGGTCATGGGCCGTCTCTCCTAGGACCCCTGGGATCCTCGACCTTGAACAAGGGACCAGGTCAGTCCTGGAGTTAGTAGGGGACTTCAACAACGTTGCCGTCACTTCCGGCTTCGATGACCAGGTCCTCATAGCCCTTTTTTTTTGGGCGCTTAATGGGGAGGTGTTGAGCGAGCTGGATCTGCTCAGGCCGCCCTCCTCTATTACAGAGCTTTACGACCTGGCCATTGATGCGGAGTTTTGCCTTCGTAGATCCTGTAGGAGGTCCGTCAGGGTCACTGAGGGCCTAACAGGTCGTGAACCTGAGCAATTAAGCTCTGTTCTGGAGATCACCGTGCCCGTTGGCCCCGTGCCTGAGCGTATAGCGCCCCCTGGCCCTGTATCTGGGCCCGCTGTGCACGCAAGCCCCGTGTTCGAGCACAAAGACTCCACGGTGAGGCAGTTCGTGCCAACTGGCCCCATACAGGAGCCTTATGCGCCTTTAGGCCCCGTGTTTGAGCACGAAGGCTCCACGGAGAGGCTTATAGTATCACCTAGCCCTGTTTACAAGTGCACTGAATGCACTAGCTGGATGAGTGAGTGCACAGCGCCCCCCAGCGGTGAACCTGGGCTCAACGCACTTTCAAGCTCCGCACTGGGGCAGTCAGACCCTGTGCCTGAGCCTATGGCGCCCCCTGGCCCTGCACTGGGGCCCGCCGCGCAAGTCAGTCCCGTGTTTGAGCAGCTGGACTCCACGGTTGCACTGTTGGCGCCGCCTGGCCTTGCGCAGGAGTCCATTGTGCCTCCTGGTCCCATGTTTGAGCCGGTAGGCTCCATGTCTGGGCATTTCGCGCACCGGTCGTTGCTGCCGACCCCTGTGCCTCGGTCACGCAGACCGGTCCCTGCGCCACGATCTCTGGTCCCGAACCCCGCACCACGGTTGCCACGACCAATCCCTGCGTCGCCATGGTCACCTTTGTTAGCCTCGTCTCTGAGGTCCTTGGCATCTATGCGGTTGGCCAGATCCCTGGCCCCGGCTTTTTTCGTCGGCCTCTGCAGGCCGGATCCGGCTCCTTTTTTGCCAGTGCTGAGCTCCGCCCATGAATCGCCAGCCCTGGGCTCTGTCCCTGGGCCGCCGGTTTTGACCTCTGCTCTTGGGTCGCTGGCCTCTGCGTTTGCGCTGCGGTGGTCTGCTCCTCGGCCGGCGGCCCTCGGGTTGATCTCGGGGACAGTGGTGGGTCACTCGGGCCCCGCTGTAGCGCGCCAGAAACCTGCCGGCGCCTGCCCCCCCCGTTCTGTTCATTCTTTGCTGCAGGGTTTGCCCTGCTACCAGGGCCTTCCCCTTTCGTCGGATGCTCAAACCCCGAACGTGTCCCGGCAGGCCCGGGGCGCTTAGGTGGACGCTTGCTTCGGGGGGGGGGTGGGGGTACTGTTAGGATTGCAATGCTAGGAATGACCCATAGGTGGCAGCAACAAGCCCACCATTTTTCACTGGAATGACTCCTGACCAGCTTGCTCTGTTTGCGCGCGTCAATATACTTTGACAGCGCCAATCAGAGCAAAGACTCCTCAGCTGCTGTCTGGGGGTATTTAAGACGTCCCTCTGCTCCCTCGTTCTCGCCACAATGTAATTTTTGGTCGAGTAAACTGCTCGTCACAAGGCAGTAGCTGTCGGATCATCACTCCAACACGCCACTTATGCTGCCTGATCTTCGCCTTTTTGCGAATTGGTCACTGCTGGCCGCTTAAAGCGTTGTTTTTGAGAACTTCATCCGTCTCACCTGCTCTCCACAGAGCTTCCCGTTTCTTTCTCCCCGATCGCTTTTTTGTTTTGTTTCTATTTTATTTGATAGGCTCAGCGGACGACCGGCCTCGGCAAGGAGGTCGCCTTGTAATGCTCCTGAAGGACATGAGGTAAAGACAGGGCATAGTTATATAGTGTAGGGCTGAGAATTTACTCGCTCCATTCTCTTCTGTTTTTCTCGTCGCGTTGCCGCTGATTACCGCGGCACTTCCGTCATCCTTTGCTTTTAGCGATCGGTATTTCTTTCACTCCGCCACTTTTCCTGTTTTGGGCCGGCAAGCGATAGCTTTTGCTTTCCGCTTCGTTCCCTTATTTGTATTTATTGTATTCGGGTTATTTATTTTTTCTTCAGCTCGTTTGGAAGATCCGGGGAGCCTTGCCCCGCCCCTTCCAAAGCGAGCCGCTCTAGTGGGTGCATGTGCGTGCGTGCATCTGTGCGTGCGTGCGCGAGTGTGTTGCTTGTGTGATGCCCTGTGTGCTTGTGTGGCGTGCGTGCGCGCGTGTGTGTGTGGGCGTGCGGTTGTGAGAGTGTGTGTGTGCTTGTGTGTGTGCGCTTGATGTGTGCTTGTGTGCCGCGCGCGTGTTTGTGTGGCGCGCCGTGTGTGCGTGAGCACGTCGTGTGCACGCGCGCGTACGTGTGTTGCGCGTGCGAGTGTGCCTGTGTGTGTGTGTGTGGGGGTGCATGCTCTCCCTCAAACACACGGGGGATTGGCTTTTGTTGGTTGTTTTCTTGGATTACCCCCTCAGTGGTCGGGTGGAGCGATTGATTATCCACAAAGGATTTATGTGGTCGACCCTGGGTTTCGCTCCCCAGCCACTGAGGTGACTTTCATTATTTAGTTTCTCACTTTTATTTGCATTCTATATTATTTAGTGTTTTACTTCTTTGTTATATTTTCAGTTCACTACTACAATCTGGAGCTAACTGCAATTTGGTCCCAACCCCCTTTTTCTATTTTCTTTTGGGAGGTTACGGTCCGCCATCGTTCCTACATGGCGAATCGTAACAGAAATGCAGTGTTTCCTTTCTCCAGAAACATAACGCTTTTCTCTGAAAACCAAAACGTTCTATTTTGTTTCATCCGTCCACAAACATTCTTCCAATAGCCTTCTGGCTTGTCCACGTGAACTGCGAGCCGAGCAGCAATGGTTTCTTTTTTGGAGAGCAGTGGCTTTCTCCTTGCCAACCCTGCCATGCCACCATCATTGTTTGTTCAGCGTTCTTCTGATGGTGGACTCAATGAACATTAACATTAGCCAGTGTGAGAGAGGCCTTCAGTTTCTTAGAAGTTACCCTGGGGGTCCTTTGTGACCTCGTCAACTATTACACGCCTTGCTCATGGAGTGATCTGTGTTGGCGACCACTCCTGGGAGGGTACAATGGTCTTGAATTTTCCCTCCATTTGTACACAATCGTCAGGGGGGGGGGGGGGGGGGGGGGGGGGGGGGGGGGGGGGGGGGGGGGGGGGGGGGGGGGGGGGGGGGGGGGGGGGGGGGGGGGGGGGGGGGGGGGGGGGGGGGGGGGCTCATGGAGTGATCTTTGTTGGTCGACCACTCCTGGGGAGGGTAACAATGGTCTTGAATTTCCTCCATTTGTACACAATCTGTCTGACAGTGGATTGGTGGTGTCCAAACTCTTTAGAGATGGTATTGTAACCTTTTCCAGCCTGATGAGCATCAACAACTCTTTTTCTGAGGTCCTCAGAAATCTCCTTTGTTCGTGCCATGATACACTTCCACAAACATGTGTTGTAAAGAGCAGACTTTGATAGATCCCTGTTCTTTAAATAAAACAGGGTGCCCACTCACACCTGATTGTCATCCCATTGACTGAAAACACCTGAATCTAATTTCACCTTCAAATTAACTGCTAATCCTAGAGGTTCACATACTTTTGCCACTCACTAACATGTAATATTGGATCATTTTCCTCAATTAATAAATGACCAAGTGTAATTTTTTTTGTCTCATTGGTTTAGCTGGGTTCTCTTTATCTACTTTTAGGACTTGTGTGAAAATCTGATAATGTTTTAGGTCATATTTATGCAGAAATATAGAAAATTCTAAAGGGTTCACAAACTTTCAAGCACCACTGTATGTGGATCAGATCTACTTTTGCGAAGAAAATAAAAACCCTAATTCCCAATGTAAATTATGGTGGTCAAATACAGGCCATGGGGACATTATAAGAATACATGGCATCTTGGTGAAACACCAGTAGATTTTACGTGAAAACTTAGCTACCGCTTCCAAGAAGCTACAGCTGGGTCCATGGTAAGCAGCACACTGATCTAAACCGACACAAAATGGTTCAGTGACCACAGAATTAAGCTTTTGCAAAGGCCACCCCAGTCCCTGGACCAAAATCCCATTAACAAAATGTGAGGTGAGCTGGAGAGGAGAAACCACAATAAATAACCTTGGACCCTCGAGGATTTGGAGATTCTATATGGAGGAGTTCTCTCAGATTTTGTGCTCTGTACATCCTCAAGCATTAAAAGAGGGAGCTCAGTGCTGCTATGTTGGCAAACGGAGGTTGCACAAGGACTGAATTACTGGTGTGCCAGTGTGACTGTGTTTAATTTGAAGATTACATTTTTGCGCCATCAGATTTTCAGTGTGAGCGCTAATTAACCCCAAAGGTAATTTTATAATCTTTCTTACAAATTGTTCCAAAAACACCAATGGAGCTGAGTTTATTCATTTATTTGGTTTCATGTTTATTTCACGGACTGTTATTGCAGTCTAAATAAGTGACTTGATTGATGAACGTATTCCTTAATAGCATTCATAATTGTGATATTGTATGAGGAAGTTAGTAATGGCAGAGATGTATATGAGGGTGGTGAAGGATATATAAGAAGACAGTTTGACCGTGGTGAGGTGTGTGGTAGGAATCAGACGTGTTCAAGGTGGAGGTGAGATTGCATCAATAATCGGCAATGAGTCCTTCGTTGTATGCAATAGTGATGGGCATGTTGACTGGCAGGATTTGACCAGAGTTTCCATGATGTTGGCAGATGGCACTATGATCTGTAGTGAGAGTAGGGAGCAGGATGCAGTAAGTCTGGAGAGGTAGACATGTACACTAGAGAGAAGGGAAATGAAAGCTTGTGAGTGAGATTCAATGAGTTTGAGGAATTGTGTGGTTGTAAGGATTGGAGATGGTGAACGTGGATGACTTTAAATACTTGGGGTTGAGTGTTCAAATTAACTGTGGTAAAGTGTCATAGAGTGGTGAAGAAGAGAGTGGAGACAGGGTGGTGTGGGTGGAGAAGAATGGCAGGGGTAATTTGCAATAAAAGAGTATCTGCAAGAGTGAAAGGGAAAGTTTACGAGACGGTAGTGAGACCAGCTTTGTTGCATGGCTTGGAAGCAGTGGTGCTGAAAAAAAGATAAGAAGCGGAGCTGTAGGTGGTAGTGTTGAATATACAGCTATTTTCTATGGCTGTGCCAAGGATGGACAGGTTTGGCAATGAGTGCAGGTAGGATGCATTTCGAAAGAATGTTGAAGATGGAGTTGCCAGGCAGAGGAGAAGAGGAAGGCCAAATATGAGGTTTATGGATTTGCTGAGGGAGGACATGCAGGTGGTTGATGTGACAGAGGAATATGGTGAGGATAGGGTGATGGGGGAGATGGGTGATCCACTGCATCAAACGGGAGCAACCAAAAAGAGAAGAAGAAGTAGGTAATGTTAGATTTCTGTGTGCATGTTTTTATGTGAAAAAAGAAGCTACAGTATTGTCACTGGCTGCGGCTAACCTTTGCATTTAACCTTTTAATAGTCAAGGGCCAATAAGCATCTCTATTGACATTAGTGGTCTTAGCATATTGAAGACTGCAGCCTTGTGGGTGTCCAGTCAATACTGTGGAGTCAAGAGCACAGAGGAGAGAAGTGCCCCAAACTGACTGACAGCCTGCTCAGACTGTAAGGCTACATGCTGCCACTAATTGAAAGTAGAATATATTTCTTAGCAATCAATTGTGTTTTGCAGCCATGCACAGCATATGATATTAAAGAAGATAAAACCAACTTTCTGATAACTGGTCATGCTGGTTGTGCTGTGAGAAACAGGTACATAATCCCATAATTGGTTTGGTCATGGGAACACTACATGTGAGATGCACCACTGATTGGCATTCTGGTGTTTGAGGGTGATTAAATGAATTAAGTGTTGTATACCTTAATTAAATGGTATATGAACTCTTGATATGAACACGGAAGTAGAACTGACATCATTCCAGTGTGCAGAACAAAATGAGCAGCTGTTTGCAGTTTTTTGTACTTTGATTTATAATGGTGGGCGGGGTACACAAAAATACACAAAAGCACAACATTTTGACAGAATATAAAAGATACTGCACCAGAGATGAATAACATATTGAGTTCCAGATCTCAACAGATGGGGAACTGCTACTCGAGTGGGTACTGTTTGCATGTCTCAACATGTACAAATGTGTTTCTGCAGCCCCCGGTGACTCATTTATCTAGACTAGTGATTTCTAAAAGAAGCTATTGTACTTCACAAACAGTGAAAGTAGGTGTGTGTATGTGTGTTAAACCTTTTGCTTGAAATGCTGTAGAGCACTGGGAAATATACAGTGGTGCTTGAAAGTTTGTGAACCCTTTAGAATTGTCTATTTTTCTGCATAAATATGACCTAAAACATCATCCGATTTTCACACAAGTCCTGAAAGAAGATAAAGAGAACCCAGTTAAACAAATGAGACAAAAACGTTATACTTGATCATTTATTCACTGAGGAAAAGGATCCAATATTACACGAGTGAGTGGCAAAAGTATGTGAACCTTTGATTTCAGTATCTGGTGTGACCCCCCGGTGCAGCAATAACTGCAACTAAACATTTTCCGTAACTGTTGATCAGTCCTGCACACCGGCTTGGGGGAATTTTAGCCCATTCCTCCGTACAGAAGAGATTCAGTTCCGTACTCTTGAGATTCAGTTCATGGACAGATGTCCTGACATTTTCCTTTAGAATTCTCTGATATAATTCAGAATTCATTGTTCCATCAATGATGGCAAGCTGTACTGGCCCAGATGCAGCAAAACAGGCCCAAAGCATGATACTACCACCACTATGTTTTACAGATGGGATAAGGTTCTTATGCTGGAATGCAGTGTTTTCCTTTCTCCAAACATGATGCTTAAGTTGTATTTTGGTCTCATCCGGCCACAAAACATTCTTCCAATAGCTTTCTGGCTTGTCCACGTGATCTTTAGCAAACTGCAGACGAGCAGCAATGTTCTTTTTGGAGAGCAGTGGCTTTCTCCTTGCAACCCTGCCATGCACACCATTGTTGTTCAGTGTTCTTCTGATGGTGGACTCATGAACATTAACATTAGCCAATGTGAGAGAGGCCTTCAGTTGCTTAGAGCTTACCCTGGGGTCCTTTGTGACCTCGCCAACTATTACACACCTTGTTCTTGGAGTGATCTTTGTTGGTCGACCACTCCTGGGGACTTGTGTGAAAATCTGATGATGTTTTAGGTCATATTTATGCAGAAATATACAAAATTCTAAAGAGTTCAGAAACTTTCAAGCACCACTGTATATCTTTCCTAACCAGTATTATCAAGAAATTTGTTTAAATGTTTATATGGTCTGTGACCTAATAACAGTCGTTTGTGACATTTTGTCTTTTGTGGAAGCTCACTGCACAGAGAGAATTCAGTATTTAGAAGGACTCTGCTGTTCTGGGATTTAAAATGGAAATGTGCTGTTGTATGACAGAGCTTTAGAGTAAATCTTTAATGAGGGTTTTTCATACCACTTCTCTCTCTTCTGCATGGGCAGCTATTGAGGAAGACTGATTTATAATGTGTTGAAAGGGCCATAAATGTTGGAAGTGTTCAAAGCTCACAGTTCCTTCTATGAAGCTGCACAGCATATGGATGTGCTTTGAAATGCTTATATGCCAAGCAAGGCACATATTGAACAATTCTTCAAAGCAGCCTAATTTTCTTTTCCTAAATATCTCTTAATGAATGTATTATGCATGACAATTGGGCATTTAGAAAATGGAATTAAGTCTGTTTTGCAAAATCGTAGAGTGCGTCCTGTAGCACCTATTCTGTGATTATTTAGCCTTTTGTGAATATGATGTGTGTCGTGCAATCATTTAGCCACTATGGGTGGAACACACACTCTGATGGCTTGCACTTGATGAACAGTGAGGCGCAGTGGAGCCGGCAATCAATTATTATCAGTTTCCTCAGTGTAATAGATGAGGGAAGCCATGCATATGCACAGACAGAATTCTTTTCGCCAACAGCCTTCCTCAGCACCGGCTGATCTAGATGCGTCACTCCTCATCAGTCACTCCCACAGCCATGTGGCTTTAGTTCCTTTCATGCCACTGACGGATTTTTAAAGTTCCTCAGAAATTACTAAATGGTTCTAGAAGACTCTCATTTTCTGGCTTCTTCGTGCCTTTACTTAAATTGATTCATTTCTGGGGTTTTGAATAAATGATATTCCCGAGTCTGAACATGCACCCAGCTAGAGTAACAGTCATGAAAGGTTTATGTTTTAATGTAGGACTTGGCATGGGTTCAAACAGCATGAGATTATAGAAGAGATTGTGAATCTGAAAAACTGAAAATCTGTGAATTGTCACCACATCTGATATGTTCACTTTCCATCTGAAAATCCCATTGAGTTTAAACAAATAATGAACAAAAAACACCAATTCTTTAAATGCTTAAAACAAAAATACAGCAAATGCAGTGAACAAGAGTCGTAATCGTGTTAAGCTAGTTCACGACAATTCCTTATATGTTTTGCTTGGCCCTATGCGACACACACTAACGCACTAACTCTCACGGGACATGAGATAATAGCTTCCTTTTTGTATTAATGATTTTAATGCAGGTTGATATTTGAATCATGTGACTGTCAGATAGTAAAAACACTTTCACACTTTATAACAACATTAGCAATTGTGTAAGCTGATATATTAAGGGCACTTGTGCAAGATTCTACAGTAGGGCAAAAAAGTATTTAGTCAGCCACTGATTGTGCAAGTTCTCCTACTTGGAAAGATGAGAGAGATCTGTAATTTTCATCATAGGTACGCTTCAACTATGAGAGACAAAATGAGAAAAAAAAATCCAGGAAATCACATTGTAGGATTTTTAAAGAATTTAATTGTAAATTATGGTGGAAAATAAGTATTTGGTCAATTAATTTGCTTCAACTCAATACTTTGTAACATAACCTTTGTTGGCAATGACAGAGGTCAAACGTTTCCTGTAAGTCTTCACCAGGTTGGCACACACTGTAGCTGGTATTTTGGCCCATTCCTCCATGCAGATCTCCTCTAGAGCAGTGATGTTTTGGGGCAACACGGACTTTCAACTCCCTCCACATATTTTCTATGGGGTGGAGGTCTGGAGACTGGCTAGGCCACTCCAGGACCTTGAAATGCTTTTTACGGAGCCACTCCTTCATTGCCTCTTCTGGATCATTCATATGCGGTCTGGCAAACTTCAGACAGGCCTGGACATGTACTGGCTCATGCGGGGGGACACTGGCACTGCAGGATCTGAGTCCCTCTCGGCGTTGTGTGTGACTGATGGTAGCCTTTGTTACTTTGGTGCCAGCTTTCTTCAGGTCATTCATCAGGTCCCTCCGTGTAGTTCTGGGATTTTTTTTTCTGGGAAGAAATCTTGCAACACCTTTTTTTTTCTCATTTTGTCTCTCATAGTTGAAGTGTACCTATGATGAAAATTACAGACCTCTCTCATCTTTCTTAGTAGGAGAATTGCACAATCGGTTGCTGACTAAATACTTTTTTGCCCCACTGTATATTACCCTTTTTAATAACCATGCAATGTATAGTGGTGTTTGAAAGTTTTTTTTCAATAGTTCTGCTTAGATCTGTTAGATCTCAGATCAGGTTAGAATCTCTTATCAAGGTCATTCAAGATTTTTTTTTTTTCAGAATTGTTGCAAGCTGAAAGATATCAATCATATTTGACTGGATTAATTATCAAATATAAGTATTTGCTTATTTGAATCCAAATGGCAGTGTGTTAATAATAAAGTTACATCTTTCTTGTTTATCATTCTTTCTAATTTTTAGTTGCGTTAACAAAAATGTTTTTGTTTTTATTCCTCTTTTGCTTTAGCTTTGTCTTTTTCTAAAGCCTTATGTTAGACACAGTGAGGTATAATTCATTTAAATAAAAGTTTTTTAAGAAGTACTGATATTGGAGCAGGGATGCAAGACGAAAGCCACTGCTCTCTAAAAAGAACATTGCTGCCCATCTGCAGTTTGCTATAACATGGTCAGGCCAGTAGTCTAATAGAAAAAGGCTTTCCGGACAGATGAGACCAAAATAGAACATTTTAGTTTAAATGAGCAGTCTGGAGAGAGGAAAACACTGCATTCCATCATACTAACTCTATTCCATGTGTGAAACATGGTGGTGGTAGTATCATGATTTACTCCTGTTTTGCTGTCTCTGGCCCAGGGATTGCCATTACTGATGAATACAGAACAATGAGTTTGTGTTACACCACCCAATTTTAAAGGAAAATATCAGGACATTTGTACGTTAATTGAATCTCTAGAGAAACAGGGAAATGCAGCAAGACAACAAACAAGCTATTGAAATAACATACAGTTAAAAAAGCATAAAGGTAATGCTTTAGGATGGCCAAATCAAAGTCCTCACCTTAATCCAATAGAAATATTGTGGAAGGGCCTTGTTACATTGCAGTGTAGGTTTGGGACAGCAGAGTAGGAAAGGGGTAAAGGGAAGTGGAGAAAATATCCAACAACACCCATCGTCACACAAAATCCCTAAGAAGACACATGGTGAAAGTGAGCAATAATGGTCACAAGTATGCACAAGAACACAGGTGACCGTGAGCCAAAGCAAAAAATAGTGACATGTGAGTGTCCAAAGCAAGGACTAAAGCGAGTGCTAAAGTACGAGAGCATTTCAAATCGAGTCTCATAGAAATGAGCTTCATAGCATTTATAAATGCAAGTTTTCAAAGGAGTTTTAAACAAGCACAAAGCGTGCAGAATAAGTGAAAAGCATGAGCTCTAACATTCCCAATGTCATAAGTAATCTCTGACATGCTCAGGCTAATGTGATGTGCCCACACAAAAAAAAATTAATAATTCAACTGATTCGCAGTGCAGGTTCTTACAAACCTGAAGTGAGTTGTTCATGTGATGAAACTCACCAACATCCCAGTTGAAGCTGTTCGAAAATATCCAGGACTGACCAACAGTTATTTCTGCACAAGTGGATAACACCAGATGCTGAAAGCAAACGTTCACATAGTTTTGCCACTCACAGATATGGGTAATTATCTTCAGTAAGTAAATGACCAAGTATAATATTTTCTTCTCAATTGTTTAATTGGGTTTCTTTATCTACTTATAGGACCTTGATGATGAAAATTGGCTGATCTTTTAGGTCATATTTTTGCAGAAATATCTGAAAAATCTGAAGGATTTACAACCTCTCAAGGACCACTGCATATCTGCCTCTCTCTCCTTGCTTCCACCCACCATGGCTAAAATGCTGGTGGGGGAACATTTTGATACTGTGACGTATGGTTAGATTGCATGTAGTGCAGTTCAATCGAGACCTTGAGTGCACCACAGGGTGAATCTCAGGCGATAACAAATGTGGAGGAACAAGCATGATTGCACAGTTCATTTTCAGTGATGTATTTTTTTCTTCTTTTTCAACAGAAACCTGTTAGACCGGGACACTTTCTCCAAATCTGATCCAAGTAAGATTTCCCTCTATAACCTCCATTTGCTTCACATGTACAAAATACTTGTTTACTCTTAGACTATTTCTTTCCTGGAACTAAAAAAAGAGAAGCTCTAAATGGTAAGGTTGTGACGTCATGTTTTTTTTCCGTCCTCACATGCTAAAAATAGCTCAGCTTGATCGCTCCTAGCAGTGGACCCCAGCTACACTGTAATCACCACCATTCAAAGCACTGTTGTGTTGCTGCATATTTTATCCTGAAATCTTACTGATTTGAAGGATGAAAACAAAACTCTATTGTCTTCAGCCATTGGGAGACAAAATATTCTAAATCTGTAACCAAAATTGCATGAGTCATGTATTGTATGTGTTCACATCTGAACATGTATCTTTAAAATAAAATGGACTCAATGGATATTTAATATAACACTACTAATGCTTTGCTGGGAAGGTTAGTTTATGAGATGTATGAATGATCTGTGACATTGCACTCAACATACATTTATGGCATAAAATCTATTGTGGGGTTGTACTAGAAATGGTCAGAACCGGTGCTTTAGGCTAGCATTTAATCAGTGCACCTGTTATGACATGAGGTGCTGTATATTAGCTGGTAGTGTAGTGTTTTAGCTGGAATCCATGTGCTATCTGAAGGAAATCACTTGTGTGTATAAGCTGGTGCAGATGGCTCTTTGATTTAAAATGTGGCTCAGCTTCAACTTGCTCAGCTATCTCTTTATTTAAGCAACATTTAATACTAATTGCTGGCTTTTTTTGGTAGCTGTCAAAGCAAAGTAATTATATGAAAATGGACACTAGATTTTACAATGTGAATGGGAATAAGAATCTTTTCATAGGTCATTGAAAAATGTATATGTTATAAGCAACAACACAGAAGGTCCAGGGTTCAAGCCCAAGCACTGACTGCCACTTCTGGACCATTAAACCACAATCGTACACTGTAAGATTGTTCTGCTAAAGGACTAAATGTAAACGTAAACTTTTTCTCCAACTTATGCATCAAATCCACTTAAATAAAGATTCTTCCCACTGATGTATCATCCACGTAGTGTTAACCTCAGTCCTGAAATTAATTTTCAAAGAGAACTGTGTAAAGTCAGCAAAAACAGACTCTTAAGGATTCGCCAACGTTTAACAGAGTCTTATTAATCACTCTAATGGATCTGAAAGTGTGCCAGAATAGCTTATCTTTGTGAGTTCAGGAGTGTCTGAGGAACCAAAAGCAAGCTGGATATGTTCCTCTACATCAATTTGTTTTTCACTAAGAGAATCAGCTTGTGTGTTAATAGGCAACATCTTCATAATGCAACCACAAAATAGCTTTTCCTTTATGCTGTGTGTATTTACTACACATCAGTGCTTTACATATCAGCTTATTAGGTTCATTATTACACAGCGGGGTCTCCTGCAGGTGGTTTTACAAACAATTTTTGCTTATTACCTTAGAGATCATTGTTATTCCAGTACATTTCATTATTGCATGTAAAAATGCTAAATGTGTTTAAGTTTATTTAATAGAAATTGGGGGCAACATATAAAGTTTTAAATGGCTCCTACCTACATTCATTCCTGACAAGAAAGAAACCAAGTAGTAAGTGTGAGATTATAAAGTACTGTTTGGTCATTCTTGTACCGCCTAGTGTTGGCAGTAGAATTTGTCACTTATGCAGCAGATAAAAGCCTGGGCATTCATTATATTCTCCATTTGTTTACAAAGAGTTTTACAACTGATTTACAATTCTTTTTACTGTGGCTCCTCTTGACTATATTCTTAACATTCAGCTCCCAAAGTACGTGCACATATGAGCAGTTGTTAGTGCGATAACTCATGAAAATCAGTTATTGGCTTATATTAGAAGGTATAAACTGGAGTACCAACAAGGGCTGAATCAGTTTGAGTATCGGCCTGTATTTGATACACACTGTATGACTTGTGTCATGTCCGTTAACATTCTGCTCCCAGAATGAAAAATGGTGTAAATATGATCTGGTACCAGTCCAGACTCATTTCAGGCCGATATCGATATTGTGTTGGTAGGTTGGTATGAGTCAGATACCCTTAGTGGGACATGACAATGTGTACTAGGGTGTGTTATGGTGTATTAGGGCACCATGCATGCATGACTCTGCTGTTACTTTAGTATGCAGGTGTTTGCATGAGAATCAAAAAGCAGTATTTATTCCATGTGACCTACTTCACAGATGGGTTTATCACATCCTGCTGTGTGTTTGAGCGTGTGTTTGCATTCACCTATTTATGTACACTTAATTGTGGCATGCAGCTGATCTGTGCCAGCCTCTTACTCTCACAACTCCTAATGGACATGCAGATGTGTGTGACTGCATGCTTCTCATTATTCATTCAAACAGCATGGTTAATTTCACATCTTGCCCCATACACATACCAGTACTGTTTCAGCTTGCTTTAAATGCTCTAAAAGCATTTTAAAATACTGTATATGTGCCCTCGGGCTGCTTTCTAGAATCCATCTTGTAATTTGGCCTTTTAAGCGGTGTGCAAACTTTTGCATGCTTTATCCTCATTTAGAGCGAGAGAGTGGTGTAATCGAAAGAGACGAATGGAGTGCGTGCAAGACGGAACTGCTTTTCGCTTTCAGCACTTTTTCGCATGAGAGAGATGGCGAGAGAAAGGTGTGGGAATGATGAATCCCTCTCTCTCTCTCTCTCTCTCTCTCTCTCTCTCTTGCTGTCTTGCTTTCTCCTTTTCTCCCTTTCTCACCCAGATGCACACATTAAAGTGCATTCATCCCTTGCTTTTGGGCACTTAGCTGCTGCAGCTGCTGGCCGTGAAAATCTCACAGTGGTGTGGCAGTGGAATCTTTAGTATTTTGCCATGCTGTCATGCACTGAGGCACATGTGCTGACTCTGTGTCTTAGCCTTGGTGATGAGATTGACAAGTCACACACGATTAGACAGCTTGACAGCACATTCCAAAAGCCAAAAGACCAAAGAATTGGGAGTTCCAGCATGCTAAATATAGATCTGATCTCCTGCTGGGCAGCCAGTACTGTGTGTGCGTGCATGTTTGTGTGTGTGTGTGTGACCGTATCTGTGAATAATGTGTTTTAAATGTGATCTGTGAAAGTGACATCGGTGACCATCAATCATGTCAGCATGTGTGGAACCATGTACAGAGTAGTGTTAGTGAGATACATTATTCTAGAGGAAGGGGAATCATGATGCAGCACCATTATGTGGCAGCAGTTTGGGAAAGGCACTAGCGTTTCAGCATGACAATGCCCCTGTGCAGCAAAGCGAGGTTCTAAAAGAAATATTAAGATTGGTGAGGACAAACTTGACTGCACAGTGCTCTTGTATCAGTTCCTTCCAACACCTTTGGGATGAATGGGAATGTTGTCAGGGAGCCAGGACCTATTGCTCTAACATCGGTGCCTGACCTGTTCTTCTGGCTAAATGTTTTTTACACATGAAGGCTTCATGTTTTATTGAGGGTCCTTTGACTATCCTGGAGAACACGGGTGAAGGCTTAAGCATGTCCTGGATGGGACAGGATTTGAACACAGATTACTGCCGTGGTGTGGTAGCATATTAGACCGCTGCATCACCTGAGTACTTCACAGCAGTAATAATAATAGTAATAATAATTGTATTTCAAGTCAAGTCAAGTCAAGTCAGATCTATTTATATAGCGCTTTTTACAATGGAGCATTGTCTCAAAGCAACTTTACAAGTTTAGATTATCTCCTAATAACTACGTCCAATCCCAAATTGAGCAAGCCTAGGACGACAGTGGCAAGGAAAAACTCCCTGAGTGTTACAGGAAGAAACCTTGGGAGGACCAAGACTCAAAAAGGGACCCAACCTCCTTGGGCGGCGTAGATGATAAATCTAAGAGCGAAACTAAAGTCATGGAGTCAAAGTTCGAATAAAATGTGAAGTATGCACATCGGCATCAAGTGACCCGGGTATGGTGGGGCTGGAGCTGATGACGGAAGCAGCTTGACTGGAGCTACAGCGGATGAACATCATGTGTGGGGCTGGAACTGCCGGAACACAGCTCGGAGAGAAAACAGAAAATGTAAATAGTTTATTGATTACGAGCACAGTGTCTATTAACAATCACTGATGCCATGTGTAGCATGAGACCCCAGCAGCAATAGCTGTAGCAGCATAGCTAGAAAGAGGAGAACTGGTAGGAAACACAGCCAAGAGGGATCACATGAGACATTGGCAACCCCACGGGAGGCAGAAGACAGCAACCCAACGTCTCTGATCACCATAAGACTCTTTGACTATGAACCCCCAGCTCTGCCCTTATTCTAAGGCAAGGATGCATGAGTCAAGATCACGAGGACCGAAGCCCAGTTCATTATTATTGTTGTTTTTGTAGTAGTAGCTGTTGCTCTTTAAATATTCAAGAGCAGGTACCAGCATGCACTTACTAGCAGTGTACACACCACGAGTGAAAGTGAAGTGTGAGACAGACCTCAGTGTTTTCTCTCTCTCTCTCTCTCTCTCTCTCTCTCTCTCTCTCTCTCTGTCTCTTTGTCTCTCTGACACACACACACACACACACACACACACACACACACACACACATTGTTCCAGACATACAGCTTCATTGTAAACTCCCTGGCACTCTGGGGTCCTGTTTTGCTGGCAGGTTGGGATTATCACACACTTGGACAATGATAATGCCTCAGTTTAATTAGGCATATTTTTAGAAGCTCCCTGGTGTTAGCATAGCCAAGCAGATGGACAGAGCCAGAAAGAAACAGTCAGCATCCTGTCAATAAAATGGTTTTACTAGTTAACCTACAGTGTGTAATTAGAATCAGTTTGAGTTTAAATACTGCTCCCAGCTTTTGTTATCAGGTCTGTCAAATATTACCTGACTTGAGTGAGTGTGTATAATTTGACACTTTTGCTGTTCCTGATAACCTTCAATGCTTCAAATGGCTATTACTGAATGAAAATATTAATGATACTTAAAATGAAATACAATTCGCAGGCAATAGGTGATAAGTGTATGCATGATGGAAAACATCATTTCGCTATTTGTTATTGTGCCATTATCAAGCTGAAAATTGACCAGAGTGAAATTATTGTGTCTGAGCAATAGAGAGCAGAGGTAAGGCACCCTACCTGCATCCATGCTGGGAGTGCATGACGGCTGCCATTATTTACATACGCTGAAAACGTGGACAAAGCATATACAGCATGGTATATTCCTAAACTGTATAAATATTTCAAAGAATTAATTCTTCTTTCACCCACATGCAATAAAACAACATGCTTTGGAAATACAGTTATCATTTTTTCCAAATAAAATTGACTTTCCAACGACAACGATTACTGTAGCAGTTTGTATGTTTAACGTCACTTTCAGCATTAATGGTTATTTAACGACAGATAAGGCATACATACTCCAATCTCGCCAGTTTAGCATAATCAATTACCCTAAGGCATAGGCGTGTAACACTGCTCACGATTCGATTCTATTCATGATACTGAGTTCACGATTCGATTTTCTCATAAAACACAAAAGACATTCCTTTTTTATTTATGTAGTGTAAACATTGAAAACAATACACATTTTCTTGTATACGTTTTTTTAACGATAAAACTTTACTCCCTTGCAATTAAAAGAAATGACTAGAAACAGTAGGTTTAAATTCGTAAACAAAATGCCCTATTATACCAGTGCAATACCTCTGTCCAATATTTCTCATATTCAGTATTTCTTTTTATTCTATACTAATCTTGAAGTGCAAAGACTTTGTGTGTTTACTGACTTAATCTTTCTGTGTGACTGTCTTTTGTTTTTGTGTAGATTTGCACTGTTCTGAAGCAGAAAGCCTAATTTCATTGTATAACTCTACAATGACGATAAAGGCATTATCTTAACTTATCTTACTGTAGCTTCACTATATACTGTATTAAGTAACTGGGGGAAAACATTCCTTTCCATTTCTGAAGTACAACAATTCAAAATTGTGCACTTTTCTTGTATAAAAATGTAAACAAAAAGAAACTTTAGTCCACTGCAATTAAAAGAAACTAATATTCTCACTGAGAATGGGATATTCATGTGAGTATGACTGTGCAGTATTCAAATTTGGAATTGTATTAGATGGTGGCAAAATCAAGAATGGATAATCCAGTTAGAAGATGCATAGTCATATCCGACAATAGACGCTGTCCCATTTTTGCATCGCGTCACGATGCATCATTACAACCCTACTAATGCATGTCTTTGGACTGCGGTAGGAAACCGGAGTATCTGTAGGAATCCCACACTTGCAAACTCCACACAGGCAGAGTCCGAGGTTCGGCTTGAACCAGGGAAGCTGGAGCTGTGAGGTGACCCCGCTAACCGCTGTGCCATCGTGCCACCCATATTGTAGCATGTTAATGTTACACCTTCACCTAACCCTAGCCTTAACCTTAATAACCAGTTTTTCTTATTTTGGCTGTGTTGGTTTGCCATGCAAAAGTTGCAGTTTTTGTCAACATGCAATTAAAGTTGTGGGGACCAACAGAATCTCACTGCAAGGTGAAAATCACAGATGTTCCTAACTTTCAGTGGACAAATGGTCCCCAAAAGCATAACAAAGGCCTGATCACACTCTGAAAATGGGACACTTTAGAGAGATGCCAGTTAACCCTGGCCAGGAGGAAGGGTGTCGGGTTACAGCCAGTCACAGACATGTTGACAAGTAGCTGTTCTCTGTGGCAACAGACTGGATTATCTAAACAATAATCAGCCTTTTCTTTCAGTTTTATTACGTTATTTAAGTATTAAAAACAGCTAATAATAAATATCCATGTCACCCATGTGAATAATATAAAACATTTCAAACAGTAGTAATATTAACCCCCGAACAAAATAATACGAGGCCTGGCTTGCTGGCTGTCAAAAGATTTTTATCAACATAGAATCAAGGGAGAGAAAATCAATAAAATGACAGTCCCTTTTTACAATTATTGGCACCACTGATAAAGATGAGTAAAAGAGTTATAAGAAACTCATTTTGTGGTGAATGAGCTTAATCTCACACTGAAACAAAGAAAAAAATCCAACAAATTGAAATTCATTTATCCTCAGAAAAAACCTTCATCAAGAAATAATTATATTATTGGCATTCCATTTAATAGTTTGTACAATCTCTGCCAATCTCTACAATCCTTGCCAATTAAACATCACTTAGCCTTAGCTCCTAAAACATCCCTTATCGTAATGAGTCCAGAGACCTAGGTCCTTTCTTGTGCACTCTCCTCTTAATCTCACCTCACAGGTTTTCTGTGGGGTTTAGATGAGGGGATTGAGATGGCCATGGCAAAAGCTTGATTTTGTATTCAGTAAACTATTTTTATGTTGATCTGGACAAAAGCATGTTTCTTGGCAAAAGCAGGAAGATTCTGATTTAAAATGTTCTGAAATTTCATGGAGTCCATTATACCATGTACAATTTTAATCGTCCAAATCACTTAACAAATTACAGAAAATTGGCTTAGGACTCAAAGAACTCACTAACCACTAACCACCACCAACCACTGCACCACCATGCCACCCTCATTTACATTTACAGCATTTAGCAGATGCCCTTATCCTGAGCGACTTACAATTGGTACAGTCTTACAATCCAAGCAATTGTGGGTTAAGGGCCTTGCTCAAGGACCCAACAGTGGCAGCGGTAGGATTTGAACCCTGGACCTTCGGGTCCATAGTCCAGTACCTTACCCGCTAGGCTACCACAGTCCCTCAAATAAACGACCATTACCTCATCTTTAACCACTAAATAAAATGACAGTTTAGGGTGTAGGTAGAGGAAGGAAGTCTTTAGGAATAAATGTAAAAACTTCATCTTACAAGCTGAGTGTGATGCAGAAGATGTACTTCTCACTTCACTCTTCACCCCATGCTGTCCATGTATTTTATTCAGTTGTTAAAATTGAGGTAAGTGAACATTTGCTAGCCAATAACCTAGATGTGTGCACTCACCCATACATGATAACACACACAAGGCACATATGAGGAATGAGATACATGAGGAAAATATGAGAAACAGATAAAACTCTGCCCAATATGCAGATGAAGGGCAGGAGATTCAGCAAGTGCAGTTATGATGTAACATGTATATGGCCAAATGTTTGTAATATGAAGCAGGTTCATAATATGTAGCATACAGGCATACACACTGATTAAACCATTGACATTAAAGCCATTGACAAGTGAATTGAATAGCACTGATAGTGTGATGATCTGGAGAATCCACATGAGAACCATGGTTCCTGGCATTCATGTGGATGTTACTTTGACACGTTCCACTTACAGTGGTGATTGAAAGTCAACCCATTGGTATTGTCTATATATTTTGGATAAATATGGCCTAAAAAATCATACATATTCATAGTGTCCCTTATTATTGATAAATGCAATCTTCCATTAAGAGCAGGAAGACCTGAGACTTAAATACCTTTGCTCAACGAGATCGCCATCAGCTGTCAACAGCATTATTTAAGAGCTTGCTTTTGTGCTGACAACGGGGCACTCTCGTTCACCGTACGCGGATCGCCTCGCTTCATCTAGTTTATTCTTTTATTTTCACAGTTCGCAGATGTTATAATTATGGCGAACCGTGACATTAAAGTGCCACCAGCAAGAAGTCCCAGCGTTAGCTCCTGGACCTCCAGTTTGGAGGCCCCCAGTCACCGCGGTCGGCGGGTTTTTTTACCTGGGTCATGGCTGGCTCACCTAGTTTATTCTTTTGTTTTCACGTTCGCCAATGTTATAATTATGGCGAACCGTAACAACATTGCAGAGAAATATGTAAATTCCTTCTGATGTTTCTTTGAGGAACATTGTTTTTGAACATTTCAATAATTTTCCCACACATTTGTTGGATTTAGATTTACTGTATGCCTGCAACTGCAACACGAGGAATTTCTTACACACCTGGAACTTGGAGAATAAAGAATCTGATTCTGAAGTATAAAATGCTGTGATGATAAAAATATGTGTAATCAGGACACTATAGTGAGAGCATGTCTGATGCATCTTGTCTCTAGAGGCACTTGTAGTTTGTAGACACTCAGACAATATTATTTAGACAGTTAATAAGGAGGATATCTCTCTTGATGCTCACGGATCCTTAGATGACCCTGGAACAAAAGACCCTTTCTCATCCCTGATCGGTAAGCAGAGCACAGACTCAGAGGCTGGGGGAGTCAATGAAAAGGACACCCTTATAGCTATGTGCTCTGTGCCATGAGAATTGCTTTAGTACAGATGCCATTACATGTCAGGTCTCCTTCAGATACATCTGTCAGGGACAGGTTTATTACTGTTGATTATTCCCCCATGTTAAGCAGATCTTGGACTAAAGCTTTAGCCCCTTAACAGTTTAACCCAGAATGCAGACAGCATACTAAAGCTTCTGGTGATGCCCTTTTGAGCCAGGAGATATATCTCCTATCAAAAAAGGAGATAGCTGCTGTTAGTCCTCCAGTTTCTAATCAGGCATCATCTTCCTTCCTTTGTCCCCAGAGGGAGTATGAGGAGACATACAGACTTACAGTGATGCTTGAACGTTTGTGTACCCTTAGAATTTTCTAGATTTTTAGATAAGTAGATAAACAGAGCCCAGTTAAACAAATGAGTCAAAAATATTATACTTGGCCATTTATTTATTGAACAAAAATGATCCAATATTACATATTAGTGAGTGGCAAAAGTATGTGAACCTTTGCTTTCAGTATCTGCTGTGACTCCCCTGTGCAGCAATAACTGCAACTAAAAAACTAACTACAACTAACTAACCAACCAACCAACTTGGATGAATTTTAGGCCCATTCCTCCGTACAGAACAGCTTCAGCTCTGGGATGTTGTTGGGTTTTCTCACATTAACTGCTCACTTCAGGTCCTTCCACAACATTTCCATTGGATTATGGTCAGGACTTTGGCTTGGCCATTCCAAAACATTAACTTTATTCTTCTTTAACCATTCTTTGGTAGAACGGCTTGTGTGCTTAGGGTCGTTGTCTTGCTGCATGACCCACCTTCTTGAGATTCAGTTTATGGACAGATGTCCTGACATTTTCCTTTAGAATTCTCTGATATAACTCAGAATTCATTGTTCCATCAATGATGGCAAGCCGTCCTGGCCCAGATGCAGCAAAACAGGCCCAAACCATGATACTACCACCACCATGTTTCACACATTAGAAGTTATCCTGGAGTCATTTGTGATCTCGCCAACTATTACAAGCCTTGCTCTTGGAGTGATCTTTGTTGGGCGACCACTCCTGGGGAGGGTAACAATGGTCTTGAATTTCCTCCATTTGTACACAATCTGTCTGACTGTGGATTGGTGGAGTCCAAACTCTTTAGAGATGGTTTTGTAACCTTTTCCAGCCTGATGAGCATCAACAGCTCTTTTCCCGAGGACCTCAGAAATCTCCTTTGTTCGTGCCATGATACACTTCCACAAACGTGTTGTGAACAGCAGACTTTCATAAATCCCTGTTCTTCAAATAAAACAGGGTGCCCACTCACACCTGATTGTCATCCCATTGACTGAAAACATCGGACTCTAATTTCACTTTAGAGGTTCACATACTTTTGCCACTCACTAATATGTAATATTGGATCATTTTCCTAAATAAATAAATGACCAAGTATAATACTTTTTTTGTCTCATTTGTTTAACTGGATTCTCTTTATCCACTTTTAGGACTTGTGTGAAAATCTGATGATGTTTTAGGTCCTATTTATGCAGAAATATAGAAAATTCTAAAGGGTTCACAAACTTTCAAGCACCACTGTATCTGTAGTACATTTAAAGCAACACAGGCAACCAGACAGGGTAATGCTCTGGCAGTCATTTTAGCAGCTGGGTGCAAAACTACCATTTTCATGTGAATGTGGTTAACGCCCCACTTAGCAACCTCATGGCTTCCTCTAAAAGGAGTCAGTGCAATGGACATTTGTACAGCGGCTTCTTGATTAACAGCTTACGCATTTGCAAAGCTTTTCCACGTTGGCCTGGCATCTCAATACCAATGGTGTATTTGGCACAGAAGTCTGGTAGGGCACAGTAAACTCTGTATGGGCAGCATCTGTCCAATAAAGTGAAACATGACACAATCATACTTAGTCAGTGAATCCAGACACATATGCAACTTTTTAGTGAAATCATAAATGTACACATAGCTCAGGAGTAAGTAAAAGTGGAGGCAGGGATAGGAGTGGCATTTCCAAGAATGGTATTTGATCTTACACAACTCGTATATTAACTTCTTGCCTAAGATCACATTCAAAATCCTAGGTTATTAAGCATTATACAAATATTGTGGCGTGCAATTGTAATAACACCTCCAAAGCAATATTGTAAAGCATGGAAACCAATTGTTTCCTGCACCTTAACTTATAGCCACAATAACATGTCTTTTAATAGTGTAAAATATATTCTCTGCTTGAAAACAAAAGATGCACAACAACCTTTCAGCATTCAACAGTTGTCTTTTGTAATAAATACACAACAATGTAAGTTATGAAGAAAAAAATTATGTAACTTGAATATAACATCTGAGCTATTCATCATTTTGTACAGTACAGTGCTCCAGCATCCACATCCCTAATGTAAAGAGGTCTCTGCTCAAAATATTTTAGAGTCAGCTGCCCTAAGCACAAGTGACCAGGAGGGGAATTGTGGTGTATATACTATTCTTACTCATGAGGTTGTAGGTCAGAGTCCTTCAAAAAAAACACTTATAGAGATGGTCAAAGTGAGGCTGCAATAGTTTGTGAGTTATGTATGTAACTTGAACTATAATAACAATCAATCTAGTCTTTACCTGTTTGACAATTTATTTAAATAATTCAGTCAAACAGACCTAGGTGTACCTGAACAAGATGTAATGTACCACAGAGAGGCTCTGCCTTATTGTGAAAGAGTGGTTCAGGGAGCATGAGACATCATTTTCACACATGGATTGGAAACCACAGAGTCCAGATCTGAACCCCATTGAGAATCTTTGGGATGTGCTCTAGAAGACTTTGTGCAGTAGTCCAAATCTTCCATTATCAATACAAGATCTTGAAAAAAAATTAATGCAACTCTGCACAGAACTGCTACTTCAATGTCACAAGATTTATTTCTGTTCAGAGTCCAGAGTGACTCTGTGGTGGCCAATCCATGTGTGAAAATGATGTCTCATACTCCCTGAACCACTCTTTCACAATTTGACCCTTTTGAAACAAATTAACATCTTTTCCACGCCCACAGGATGTGTCTTTCAACATGGTTGTTTAAAAAATGAGAAGCTACTAACTGCATCAGTCAGGGTTAAATAACTTGTTGACAGCTGAAACCAATGCAGTAATTATCCCATGGGATGCTCTTTTATAAAATTATTTAACTATTTGCTTAGTTAAATACAGGTGGTGACCTTTTTTGGCTAGGCAGTGTATATTTAAAAGCAGTTAGACAATCTTTAATAGATAAATCGATATACAGAATATATGAGAAATATAAAAGTATATGGGGAATATAATATACAACTATTTCCAGCATATATACAGAATAAATAAGTAAAGGGATTGACATACAGTGTGAGGTATACAGTGAATGGTGAGTATAAATAATGTTGAATAGTCCAGTGTTTGTAATGCAGGCAGTTTTACTGTTATAGAGTGGAGTTCAGTGTACTGTAGTGTAGTGGGTAGATGTTTATAAGAGAGGTGAGGAGTTCAGCAAAGATATAGATAACAGGAAGAATCTGTTCCTAACCTGACTAGTTCTTATACAAATACTCCTGTATCTCCTTTCAGAGGATAGGAGGTTATACATGGTATGGCTTGGGTGAGAGGGGTTCCTGATGATGCTGTGTGCTCTACGCTCACAGCGCTGATGGTGAAGATTGTCGGTGGTGGGTAGTTGTGCACCAATGATGCGCTGAGCAATCTTCACCACCTTTTGCAGGGCCTTCCTGTCCACAGTGGACACCATCACACAGTTAGTTAATATGGATTGGTGCACTGGTAAATGTTTGTAAGTACATGAGGGGGTAGGTGGTCCTTCTTCAGCCTCCTCAAGAAGTAAAGACGCTGATTAATGAATCTTACACTAAATGTAAATAAGTAATATTAATAGTCTTCTAAATTGAAAACAGCAACAGTTGTCTAAATTCTAAATTGCTAAAATGGACCCTACCAGCCCTGCAATCGACTAGCCTCCCATTTTGGGTACATGCTCACCCATGTCTTTAAATTCTGGTATAGGCTCCAGATCCCCCCTCCTCTCACAACTCTGGAGGAAAAGTTTGATTAAAATGTAAAAAACTAAAAAAAATTAAATTATATTTAGCAACTGTTTTTCACATTCAGAGTATAACATTGTGTATAACATTTATCAGGCTGTGTATAAGTATATTCAGAATATTTCTCTTTACACTGAAACAAACTGAAATGTTTGTTTACGGTATTGGATGCAGGGTGAATTTAATTTTTATTTATTTATTTATTTTTTGCAAAACTGTTTCAAATCTAAATGTTCCATTCCACTTTTACTGCACCTCTGTGTACATAACATGCAAAGCTAGACTGTTTGTCTTCTGTAAGCTCGGCAGAGAATTACAAACACTGTATTTGATTTGCATAATACTCTTTGTGGTCCCCAGCGTGCAGGCTAATATTCATCTCTGCATTCAGGATTACACACCTGGCTTTTCTCTCTCTCTCAATATTTTTTTCCTCATGTGTTTATAGTATGCGTGCTCTACACTCAAATGGTGACCAACAGGGAGTGGAGAGAGGTGAGTGTGAGTGTGTATGTTAAGACCTACTAGTAACATTCAGTTATTAAATGTCTACTGAATAATAAATAAGTGGTTTGTTATGTCTATGTGGTATTATAAGGATGTGAGTTTTGACATTGTACCAACTTAAGTGATACATTGAAATGTAAATATCAACTGTGAGCATTTTTGTACTAGTTAGTTAGTACTTATTTCTTATTATTCCTTGCTTCATTGTACTTTTCTTTTTTTTACTTTTTCTATTTGGCATTCTTGGTGAGGAGCAAAGAAATGTCACTGTACACAGAAACCCGTTTCCTTACTGAGCAAATGATAATAAACTCTTTGTCTTTGTTGGCTACTATAGCAGAAAGATATACAAAATATCACATCACACTATTAGGTTATTGCATTAAATATGGTAATTGAATAAAGAGAGAAACAAAGTAAAAAGGTATACAGACTTTCCCTTTTTTACTTTATTTATTATTGATCAGAGTGTGAGCAGGGGTGATTAATGGCAGGGTGTGATGTTCTTATATATTGCCATTTTCTGTTATTCTCTGCAATACTCTTTACTCAAGATCCCAACAACTGACACCTCTGCAGTATGTTATATAGAGTACCACATATTTACATCTTCCAATTCAGTAAACAGATGAGTTGAAAAAGCAGTTCAAAGTACTTATTAGGTTTTATTCTAACCACATGAATTGTGTATTTACAACAGAAATTAGTTAAGTCCATGCTCAAATACAGTGATAAGGACACTGATGTTGTCATGAGGGTGTAGAGGCAGGAGACACACGCAGGCCAGAAACTTGTTTGCAAAACAGGAAAACGTACTGAGGTGCGGAGCTAGAGACCAGGCAGAGAACTACGAGGCATAGCGGTGTGTAGTGAGTGACGGAGTGTTTATGTAGGGGAAGGTCGAGGTGTGGAATGTGCAACGGGTGGCTGGTTAATAGGACGGTGATGATGATCGTTGTGGAATGCGGGTGTGAGGTGAAATGCTGGTGTGCAAAGCCGAGCTGGCAGTGGGCGTGACAGTACCCCTCGGTGCCGGCGGCCGGGGTGCCCGAGGAGGACCTGCGAGGACGGCCGCGAGGCCTGGGGGCCGGGCGGTCGGGACGGGCAGAGTGGAACTCCTGGACGAGGAGGGGGTCCAGGACGTCCTTGGCATCGACCCAGGAACGCTCCTCCGGGCCGTAGCCCTCCCAGTCGACCAGGTACTGGAGGCGCGAGGCGCGCCGACGGCCCGGGGATCCAAGGCTTGAGGAGAGAGACGTGAAATGTCGGGTGAATGCGAAGGTGAGGTGGTAATTCTAGGCGGTAGGTGACGGCATTGATTTGTTTGGTGATTTTAAATGGTCCTATGAAGTGAGGAGCAAATTGGGTACTTCCCTGGGTGCCTCGGAGATCCCGCATGGACAGCCAGACCCGGTCCCCCGGATGGTAGGCAGGGGTGGGACGCTGGTGCCGGTCAGCGTGCCTTTTGTAGCGTCGGATTGCCCTGTCGATCCTCTGGTGGACCTGGCACCAAACGTCCTCGCTGCGGTGGAACCAGTCATCGACGGCGGGAGCGTCCGAGGGCGTTGGGTCCCACGGGACGAAGGGGGGTTGAAAGCCCAGGACAAACTGGAACGGCGTGAGGCCAGTGGTGGAATGTCGGAGGGAGTTTTGGGCTATCTCGGCCCAAGGGAGGAACAGACTCCAGTCTAGCGGGTTGTGAAGGCAGAAACAGCGGAGAAACTTTTTTAGCCCTTGGTTAGAGCGCTCGCACTGACCTTTGGATTGTGGGTGGTAGCCTGAGAAGAGACTGATGGTAGTGCCCAGCTTACCCAAGAACGCACGCCAGACTGCGGATGTGAATTGGGGGCCCCGGTCCGAGAGCATGTCCTCGGGGATGCCAAAGACGCGGAAGATGTGCTCAAAGAGGCACTCGGCCGCTTGCAGAGCGGAGGGGATCTTGTCCAGCGGGATGAAGCGCACTGCTCGGGAGAAGCGGTCGATGATGGAGAGGATGGTTGTAAACCCACGGGAGGACGGGAGGTCTGTGACGTAGTCGACGGCGATGTGAGACCAGGGCCGCTGCGGAACGGGCAAGGGATGGAGCAAACCCGAGGGAAGGGTGCACGGAGTCTTGCATTGGGCGCAGACGCTGCAGGAAGCCACGAACCGATGCACGTCCCTGCGCATGTTCTTCCACCAGTAGCGCGCGGCCAGGAGCTGATGGGTGCGGGTCTCCCCGGGGTGGCCAGAGCAAAGGGAGAGGTGCGCCCAGGTGTTGAGATGGTCACGGAGGCCGGGGGGGAACGAATTTCTTGTCCGCTGGGCAGTCAGATGGGATGTGCGTTCGGGAAAGCATGTCATCCAGTTCTCGCTCAAAGTCCCAGTAGATGGCGCCAACGACACATGAGGCCGGGAGGATAGGCACAGGTGCCTCCGGGGCGGTTGAGTCGGGGTCGTGGCTGTGAGAGAGCGCGTCCGCCTTGGCGTTCTTGGAGCCGGGTCGATAGGTTATGGTGAAGGAGAAACGAGCAAAGAAGAGCGACCAGCGAGCTTGGCGGGCATTAAGACGCTTGGCAGAGCGCAGATACTCCAGGTTTTTATGGTCAGTGAAAACGGAGAAGGGGTGTTTGGAGCCTTCGAGCCAGTGTCTCCATTCCTCCAGGGCCAGCTTGATGGCTAGCAGTTCGCGGTCCCCGACGTAATAATTCCGCTCAGCTGGGGTGAGTTTGTGCGAGTAGAAAGCGACTGGGTGTAGTTTTGGAGGGTCGCCTAGACGTTGTGAGAGGACGGCCCCGACACCCACCGAAGAAGCGTCGACCTCCAGAACAAAGGGGCGGTCTGGGTCAGGATGGCCCAGCACAGGAGCTTGTGTGAAAGAGGTTTTGAGGGTGGTGAGAGCTCGCTTAGACTCCGGGGACCAACGAAGAGCACGGGGATTGCCCCGCAGGAGAGAGGTGAGAGGGGCCACCGTCCGACTGAAATTGCGTATGAAGCGTCGGTAGAAATTGGCAAATCCAAGGAAGCGTTGGAGCTCCTTGGTTGACTTGGGTGTGGGCCAGGAGAGGACTGCAGACACCTTCGAGTCATCCATTGCCACGCCGGAGGGAGATATGACGTACCCGAGGTAATGGACGGACTGAGTGTGAATCTCAAACTTCTCTGCTTTCACCCGGAGGTGATGGGAATGGAGCTTTTCCAGAACTAGGCGAACGTGAGTTGTGTGAATGATGAAGTCCGGTGAGAAGACCAGGATGTCGTCCAGATAGACCAGCACAAAACGCCCCAGCATGTCCCGGCGGATGTCATTCACGAAGGCCTGGAAGACCGAGGGTCGTTCGCCAGACCGAACGGCATCACTAAGTACTCATAGTGGCCCGAGCTGGTGCTGAAAGCGGTCTTCCACTCGTCCCTCATGCGGACCAAGTTATAGGCGTTTCGGAGATCCAGTTTGGTGAACCAGTGGGCGGTTCGAAGAAGCTCGAGGGCTGAGGGCACCAGCGGGAGAGAATAGGCGTACCTCCAAGTGTTTCAGTTGAGCTGCCGGTAATCGATGCAAGGGCGCAGCCCCGAGTCCTTCTTGGGAACAAATAAAAAGCCCGCGGAGACTGGCGACGTGGAGGGACGGATGAATCCGAGGCCCAGATACTCCGTGATGTACTCATTCATGGCTTTCTCTTCGGCCGGCGAGAGGGGATACAAGCGTGCTTTAGGTAGAGGTGCGTCAGGAAGAAGCTCTATGGCACAGTCGTAAGATCTATGAGGAGGGAGACGGGCCGGGGTGCCTTCTCCGAAAACGGGTGCCAGGTCCTGATACGCACTGGGCACGTTGCGAGGAAGAGGCGGGGAGTCGGAGACCGGGAGAGAGCTGACCTGAAAGGCTGGACGACGTAGGCAGTGTTGCTGACAGAAAGGGGACCAGCGGATAAGCTCCCGGGAGGACCAAGAGATGAGGGGGTCGTGAAGATGAAGCCAGGGAAGGCCCAGGATGATGGGGAGGGAGGCCACTGGGAACAGAGCGATGGATTCCTCGTGGGTAGCGCTGGTGACCAGGTGCACAGGGGCAGTGACACGGGTGAGGAGACCAGAGCCCAGTGGCTGACCGTCCGCAGTAGTGATCCGCCGGCCTGCGGCGAGAGGTGTGCAGGGGATCTTCCATTCGGTGACGAGGTGGTCGGCGATGAAGTTCCCCTGGGCGCCGGAGTCGATCAGGACTGTAAGGGAGATTTCGGTATCAGCGACTCGCAAGAGGACAGGTAGCGTAAAGGAAGGAATAAGAGGGGTCAGACTCACCCGGGGATGACCCGCAAGAGGGAGCGAGTAACAGCAGTAACAGCAGAGCCCCGGCTCGAAGCGACGCCGACGCTCCTCGGAGGAGAGGTGAGTGCCCGCAAGCTCCATGTCCTCCGGAGGTGGCGAAACGTCCCGGACGGCGAGTGAAGGAGGAGAGCGGGGAGCGGCAGAGGGTCGAGCCTGGAGGAGTTGATCCAGGCGGATGGCAAGGGAGATAAGATCCTCCAAGGTGAGGTTGAGATCGCGCCTAGCCAATTCCCTCCGGAGATCGGGACGCAGACCTTGGTGGAACGCAGAGAGGAGAGCTGGCGAATTCCATTCGCTCTGTGCTGCTAGCGTGCGGAACCGGAGGGCGTACTCAGCAGCTGAGCGATGGCCTTGGCGCAGATGAAGCAGCAACTCTCCAGCGGAGCGTCCTTCGCGAGGGTGCTGAAAAACAGAGCGAAAGGCAGACAAAAAGCGGTCATAGTCCCTCGCCTCGGCCCCCTGTTGGGACCAGACGGCGGTGGCCCAATCCAGGGCGTGGTGCGACAGGAGGGAGATCACGAGAGCAATGCAAGCAGCGTCGGAATCGGGAGGCGAGTGGGCGAAGTACAGCTCGCACTGTAGCAGGAAACCCTCGCATCGATTCGGATCTCCGTCGTACTTGTCCGGTAGGGCGACATTGTAGGGCAAGCGCGAGGACGAGGAGCGAGGAGGGCTGGAGGGAAGCGGAACTGAAGCGGGGTGGACCGCGGGAGCTGGGGACGGCGTCTGTTGTGACATGCTTGCTAACAGCGGGGACCAGAGTGCCAAGCGAGCGCTGGTTGTCAGCGAGGACAGTGACGGCGCGGGCAACCTCCTCCAGCTGGGCGCGGAGCTCGAGGAACCCTTGTTCCAGGCCCAGTTCAGAGCCGGGGTTGGATCCACTGGCTGCTGTCTCCATGTCGGCTATGCCTACTGTCATGAGGGTGTAGAGGCAGGAGACACACGCAGGCCAGAGATAGCAGGTAAGGCAGCTTTATTAAACTTGTTTGCAAAACAGGAAAACATACTGAGGTGCGGAGCTCGAGACCAGGCAGAGAACTACGAAGCATAGCGGTGTGTAGTGAGTGACGGAGTGTTTATATAGGAGAAGGTCGAGGTGTGGAATGTGCAACGGGTGGCTGGTTAATAGGACGGTGATGATGATCGTTGTGGAATGCGGGTGTGAGGTGGACTGCGGGTGTGAAGTGAAATGCTGGTGTGCGAAGCCGAGCTGGCAGTGGGCGTGACAGATGTATAAAGATTGGATTTGGAAGGCAGAAATCCAAAACATAGCTACCTAACTAAAAGTCCAGCATTTTAATGAAATAAACACCTGCTAAAGTCGAAATGAATTCTCATAATTTGTAGATCTTTTAAAATATCTAACAATATGCAGTAAATTAAAAAAGCAATTGACCAGGTCATGAAACCATTTCCAATTGGTTTATAATAGTGTAGACTTTAAATATATTGAAGCAGCACCCATTTTAACAAAGGTTAGATGATTCTTTTATAAACTAAAAGATAAGCTTGAATTATTTTTCAATTTAATTTTTCTTTTATCAAGGTTAAATTACACTACAGTGATTTTTTGCATGGGCAGATAATTGATGTCAATCCTGGTACAATATATTCTTTAGGCATAGTTGGAAAATATTGTACAACTGATATTTAACAGGGTCTTTTTTTGTGCAGTTTGGGCGAACAGAGGCCATCGATAACACTCTAAACCCCGACTTTGTACAGAAGTTCATCCTTGATTACTTCTTTGAAGAGAGGCAGAACCTGCGCTTCGATTTGTAAGTGTTGCCAGTGTGTGTATATGTATGCTATTGCAAATGTAGACCGATAAACTAAAACGTTATGATTACCTAGTATACAGCAATGTTTAGGTAGGTGGCACATGTCAAATTGACATCCACATGAATGCCCAAGGTTTCCAAGCTGGTGGAGGGAGGTGTTCTCACTGAGCAGTGCATCATACTCCTTCCACGAGCTTGCCTTCTTTCTTCTTCTTTCCCAGCTAATGGTGTGAAAAAAACATGATCCTGACACTAACGTGCCCATTGTAGGCACTTTCAGGGGTGGACAGGGGTTAGCATGGTTAGCATGGTTAGCACTATGAAAGGACTTCTCATTTCAGAAATATTCCAACCCAGCTATCTATAGTGCTGCTTGAAAGTTTGTGAACCCTTTAGAATTTTCAATATTTCTGCATAAATATGACCTAAAACATCATCAGATTTTCACACTTGACTTGGCCATTCCAGAACATTAACTGTATTCTTCTTTAACCATTCTTTGGTAGAACGACTTGTGTGCTTTGGGTCGTTGTCTTGCTGCATGACCCACCTTCTCTTGAGATTCAGTTCATGAACAGATGTCCTGACATTTTCCTTTAGAATTCTCTGATATTGTTACGGGTTCGCCAGGATGGCAAAAGGGTTTTAGGACCCAAATGCAGTTAGCTCCAGATGGTAGTAATGAACTGAAATAATAATAAATAAACGCAAAAGAGAAAGTGCCAAAATAAAGAACACTGTGCCAGCGATGGCACAGCGTGGAATCGAACTCTGATCGCAGGCGTCAGAGTCTGTTACTTTAACCACGGGTCTACCGAGAGACTCACGTGACCTGCATGAAAAAGCGGGGGTTTAACCCGAACGGAAAAGCTCCGCCTAGCGCGAGCTTTAAAATAAAGAAAACAATGAATGGGTGATTTAACACGATCGCCAGTAACGGTGCTTATTACAAAAAGGAAGAGTGAGGCGAACGTGTTTGAAATCGCTCCGAGGGGGAAAACAGGAGCGATCGCTTTCTCTCCCTCTCTCTCACAGAGACTGCGTGTAAGTTAAACCGGCAGCTTGAGAGAGAGGAGAAAGCGATGACGCGCTGTGACGCAAAGCTCGCGGGCACCCGCAGAGGCGCGGCGTGTCACGGTACTGCGCATGCGAGCGCGCGGCAGAGACAACGGCATGCGCGGCGCCGGCCACTATGCCGGGCATGCGCAGCATGACCTAGACGCGAAAACATGGAACGGGGCTGAGGAGCAGCGAAGCGTCCCTTTTAAATACAAAACATGGAACGGGGTGAGGAGCAGCGAGGCATTCCCTTTAAATACAGCGCGGGCGGTGCCAACGGCCTCCCGCACAAAGCGCAAAGAAAAGAAACTTTAAATAAAAGAAGCGGGCTCGGCAAGGGGATAAGAGGGAGTGCTCCAGCTGCCGCAGCAGCGAGTCTAAAGCCCCGGAGGGCGCCGGCGAGCCGTGATGCAGCAAGGGGGACGTGAAGAGCGGTTCCTGACCCTGCTCTAGCGACTACTTCCCTAGCGGTTACCATCCGGCTTCCTAGCCGTACCATTACTGATCCTCTTCGAAGAATCAGTTACCATTATCCCTAACAATACCGATTGCCGGCGAGCGGCCGCTGCAGCATGTCTGAGCCGTGTGAAGGCTGCGATGGGTGATGGTACCCCCATCACGGTGGAATGGTGCGACACCGACTGAACACAGGACGGACCTTAAGTACCTGAGTCAGTGGGTGTCGCCCATAAAGCAAACGAGCAGCTTAATGAGATCTGCAGGTGATAATACTAATGCAATCGCACAGCCTTCATCAAGCCTGTGCGATTGTGCTGACTGTCAGGGTCTCAACCTGAGGAAAGGAATCCAACGCTGCCCCCAGCGTCGGAAAGCCAGGTGAGTCCCCCCGTTACAGATATAATTCAGAATTCATTGTTCCATCAATGATGGCAAAGCCGTCCTGGCCCCAGATGCAGCAAAAACAGGCCCAAACCATGATACTACCACCACCATGTTTCACAATGGGATAAGGTTCTTATGCTGGAATGCAGTGTTTTCCTTTCTCCCAACATAATGCTTTTCTTTAAAACCAAAAAGTTCTATTTTGGTCTCATCCGTCCACAAAACATTCCTCCAATAGCCTTCTGGCTTGTCCCACGTGATCTTTATCAAACTGCAGACGAGCAGCAATGTTCTTTTGGAGAGCAGGTGCTTTCTCCTTGCAACCCTGCCATGCACACCATTGTTGTTCAATTGTTCTTCTCGTGGTGGACTCATAGCCAATGTGAGAGAGGCCTTCTGTTGCTTAGAAGTTACCCTGAGGTCCTTTGTGACCTCGCCAACTATTACACGCCTTGCTCTTGGAGTGATCACACCTGATTGTCATCCCACTGATTGAAAACACCTGCCACTAATTTCACCTTCAAATTAACTGCTAATCCTAGAGGTTCACATACTTTTGCCACTCACTAATATGTAATATTGGATCATTTTCCTCAATAAATAAATGACCAAGTATAATATTTCTGTCTCATTTGTTTAACTGGGTTCTCTGTATCTACTTTTTGGACTTGTGTGAAAATATGATGATGTTTTAGGTCAAATTGAAATATAGAAAATGCAGAAATATAGAAAATTCTAAAGGGTTCAGAAACTTTCAAGCATCACTGTATCCTTTGATTTCGCCATTTTTGCAAATCCAACATGTTGACTATGAGAACCATCTCTTCACTTACTGTCTCATATATCCCAGACCTTGACGTTAATGGGATAATCACTGCTGTTCGACCTGTTATTGGCTTAATGTTTTGGCCTATTAGTGTATCTGTGTTAACATATATTGTTGCGTACTCTCGTAAGTGACTGCTAATTTTGCTTTATTGCTTCAGTCCAAATATTTAGAAAACAACAGGGGCTTGTGTGCTCTTGCTGAAGTATGTAAACTGCAGAATCCCAGAAATTATATTAATGCATTAATTTTTCCTGTCACCGGTGTTCATCCCACACATGGTGAAAAGAAAGCACATAAAACCATTAAACCAAATGCACAGCACTCATTCGGCTGCAGTTCTGAAATTCCACAAATCTGTAGCTCTCCCTTAAATAAATAAAATAAATAACACCATGCTATTATCACTGTCTTTCTGTATCTCTGCAGGGAGAGTGTTTGTGCCTGTACAGTTGGAAATGACTAGGTTATAATCATAGCTTAATTGTCTTAAGTATTATCTATAAAATAAACAGACTTTCTCTGTTCAGAGCCCTTGGAAATATGAACTTAGCAGCATGCGGCTTTTTGAGTTTACTTGTGTGTGTGTGTGTGTGTGTGTGTGTGTGTGTGTGTGTGTGTGTGTTTGCATGCATATGTGTGTGGATGGCAAAGCACTGAAGCACGCGTGACATGCCAACTATATAGAACATTAGGCACACACATGTGCTTTTCGCCCTGAGTCACAAACATAATCAGCCCTGTGCCAGGATCAGATGTTATTAGAGCAAAACTGTGATTGTGAATTTGAGTGTATGAATAACATGCAGTGGCACACAAAGAAGATTACAGTAGGTTTAAGGCTATTTTGTCCTTATTCCCTTTTCTAGAGAGCTTATTTACTTACCTCCATAGCTAAAGATTAGTTAGATATTGCTGTAAAAGTATGTAGGTTGTACTCAGTGGATACAAACCCATTATAACACACGCTAAATTAAGTATGCTAAATGTCAAAGGAGTTCTGTCACATACTACATGCACTCACGCAAACATTAATTAAAGTTCCGAATTAAGTACTTGTTATGTAGCTACATAATTGGTAAAACAATACAACTTAATACTAATTAAATAATAATGCAAATTGATTGTTGATGTTACTGTTGATGTTATAATTTAACTGTCAATAAAATTATTACGTTTAAAATGTTTCTATTACAAAGTACTGCTAATACCGTTATTGTCATTGTACATTGTACAATGAGTACAATGAGATTCAGTGTGCTTTTCTCTACAGCTACCAAGTGGAATAAAGTAAGTAAGTAAACTTAAATATAAAAATAGAAGACGTATGTATAATGTAGTCTAGTGGTGAAAATATGCAAGGTGCATTTTTATTTCACTGTTTTAAGCCTGATAACAGTGTAATAATACATACATATAAACATCATCGTATACATAATAGGCATGGAAACTAATGAAATGTCTGTCATCTTCGTGAAACCTACCAAAGAAGACATAGCACGATAGAGAAATGAAAAGGGAATACAGGTATGTGCCGTTGAACGTCCACATTATGGGACTGTGGTGGCCTAGCGGTTAAGGTACTGGACTATGGACCAGAAGGTCCAGGTTTCAAATCCCATCTCTGCCAAGCTGCCACTGTTGGGTCCTTGAGCAAGACCCTTAACCCACAATTGCTTGGACTGTAAGACTGTATCAATTGTAAGTCGCTCTGGATAAGGACGTCTGCTAAATGCTGTAAATGTAAATGTCTGTGAAACATGTCATTGACCAGACATTACCATAGTCATGTAGTCTTTTTAGGCTACTGTAATGTAAATATAAAGCTTATTTTCACAAGAAAACTGCATGCAAACGATACATAACTGTGTCAGAGGCACCACTGAAAACATGAGTGGAACACTACCATGTGCACAGGATCCCTAATGTCTTAATTTGTGGAAATGAACAGTAATCATGGATAATGGAGTCCAGTACTGTGACGACTGTGTCGAAGGGAAAACTTGCACAAAAACGTCCCTAAACCTGTAAAACCTGTACAAGCAAACCCTGTATGCCCAAGGATGTTACAGAACACCAAGTAGCATTGTATTGCAAAAATTAAAGTCTACTGTACAGTGTCAAAAACAAGTCTTACTCCTTATAATCAGCAACTCTACTAAGTATTACCAATTTTCTTTGCAGTGACTTTTAGCTCACTGACTTAAGAATGACACTTGCCCTTCATCACATTACCTGTGCTTAGATGCCAATGTACCACCAACTGATAAGAAAAAACACACGTACAACAGAGTTAAGGACTTGCTAGGAGTCTCTTCATCAGGCCTGATTTACTGGGATTGCAGGCTTAAGTCTATATTTTTTTTATCTACACCAGCAGCACTAAATGCACCAAACATGCTTTTTATATTTTCACAATGCTAGAATTGTGTTTCTTTGTTATTGTATATATACATTCTATTGCCTAGTCTAAAACATGACAGAGATTGGAAGAATGATGATTGAAAGCCCACCGCCCTGCTAGATAACTTGCTATATATTTACAACTGTCCCTTTCAACTTCCCATCTCCTCCCTACTTTTCAATAACTCCTACTCCTTATGTCTCTTTATTGTGGGCCCTGTCTGTCTGGTAGAAAGCAGAAGCCACCAAGAACACCAGTCAAAGTTGTCAAAGTTCTCTGCCTTTTACACTCCCCTTTCCATTATTATTCAAAGTTGTGTTTTGCAGCCACTGGTTTAAGTTAAATAGACAGAAAACATGTCATTTTAGTCTTTTTTATGTTTTAATAATTGTTTGCAACAATTACTCAAAATGCCCATTATCCAGAGCTGTATTCAGATTTGGATGGTGAATTCAGGTTCAGAATTTACATCCATAGAAGAATACTTTAGTCATCTTCAGATGTACAGTATGCAAGTGATTAACTTGGTTTTAAAGGAGGCAAGTCATGTTATGATTATTATACATAGAGTGGAGGCCAAAAGTCTGAGACCAATAGGGAAACTGCTTCTGTTTTTCTCTAATTTAATCCAGTATTCGTTAGAAATCATATAACCAGCATACCAATTTGAGGTAAAAACTGAATCAGAATTTATTTGTATTTGGTATGTTCCCCCTTTTGGTGTAATGCTTGTACAAAATCTGATGATCAATGTTATTCCAGTATGATTTCACAATAGTATGGCCTTCTCTGTCTTCAGGTGCCTACATAATGCTTAATTGGGTCAGGTGACTGTGGAGGATAGTTCATGACTTTCAGCACTTTTTGATCTTCTTAGGTGTGCACGTTATTGTTGGAAAGCTTTGTTTTGGTCATTATCCTGGTACAGTATGAACCA
Source organism: Ancistrus triradiatus (assembly GCA_025084515.1). Taxonomy (NCBI): domain Eukaryota; kingdom Metazoa; phylum Chordata; class Actinopteri; order Siluriformes; family Loricariidae; genus Ancistrus; species Ancistrus triradiatus. The sequence continues at coordinate 306,420 of JAJAGP010000023.1, forward strand.
TCATTCTACAGAGAGATCCAAACAAACATATTCATGAGTGGTCTCAGACTGTTCTGGTCCCACTGTATGTAGTCACAAATGTTTAGTTCTTTATTTTTAACCTTTAGTTTTATCTTCTCATCTTCACTGATGACCGTGGTTCACATCACTGAAGTTGAACAAATGAAGCTTGGTTTTTGTTGACTTTTAGTTTTAATGATGTATAGGCTGTCCATTTGAAAACTTTCCTTAAAAAATCAGCAAGGTAGATAGAAGCCACTCTATAGCCACTGTTACAGGTGGTGGTCCCATGTTCTCATATTTCATTTCTACTGTACAAATGGAGTTAAAAGCTTCATACTTGATTACTGAACCCCTTACACTAGTGTATTCAGCACTATAAGTTGTGTATATGCAGCATTAGAGTTGCTACGGAATTTCAGCTACAAATTTTGGGCTGCAGATATTCAGAGAAAAACAGACATATATTTTTGACAGAATAAACGTTCATGTCACGCTGGGCCACAGGGCGAAGACAAACACAGATAGCAAACAAATGGAAAATTGGGGAACAAAGATTAGAACTTGGCACGCTCTGAAATGTGATGCATTTTGCATTCTGAATTCCATGCCCACTGAATTCCATGCCCACCATTATTGGAACAGAAGAGAAACGTAACAGAGTACTCCAGTACCACAGGGCAAAGCTAGCAGCATATGAGGGAAGGAGAATGTCCAATGAGCATTCTAAACAATTTTATTGGTAATATAAATTAAAAATGCTGCTTCTTTTCAGATAAGGAACATATTGAGCAGCAGCAGATGGACAGTGAAAATATCAGCTGTGTAGAACCATTTAATATCCAGAGATATTTGACAGGCCATCTGTAATCACTGTTCATGTGTGGTATCAATAATAACAGTATTTTATTACACATAACTGAAAAAACGAACAAAAAAAATTTAATAAATGAACCTTTTGGGTTTAGGTTCCATCCAAGGATATATCTTTTGGCACATCACTATATCGACTGAAGATTGGTGTAATATTAAAACAGTCTGGCATATCCATGTTGTTACAGTTGTACACCCATGATGTTACAGTATTAGAAGTGTGTAAGGCTCAGCCATGAATTTGACATATTTGGGGGCAGCGAGAGTTCGGTGATAGCTGAGGGGCAGAATGCTGGGTGAGAATATTCTGGACACAGGGACCTTTAACTGAGATTCCAATCTGAGCTTCCTTTCTTTCTCTGCAGGTTTGACCTCGACTCGAAGAGTGAAAACCTGTCCAAACATGTAAGTGAGTGATGCTGTCTTATACTCTGCCTGTACAGGTAGTGGTTTTAATTAGGGTCATATCTGTGTATGGTCTCAGATTCATTAGTGTCGGTTGAGTTTAAGTCAAAGCAGATCCATTTACATGAAATCAGGAAATGGGGACAAAAGTAACATTTCAAAATATATTGTCTATTCTATCTATTTTTTCTGGGTTTGATCTGACCATGGAGAACAGCTTTATCTTGGTCTGGTGAGTTAATCTATAAAGAATGTCAGATCGTTAACAGACCCCAGTCAGCAGTGCTGTGGACTCTATTGTAAGAACTGGAGAGAGAAGCGAACATTAGTGCCTATTCCGTTCATTGGTGTTTGTTCCATGGTACATTGTTCAGTATGGGTTCTTTAGTTAATGCAGGTGGGCTGCTAGGGTATTTTCATGGAAAATAACCTAATTCAATAGAGTTACAAATACAATTTCATCCTACAAACCCTGATTTATTTGTGAGATTGACAATAACATAAAGTGATAATGTAACCTTTATGTGTCACATCAGAAAGGTGTTGCTTACAGACTGAAAATGATTTTTAAAGAATGGTCTTGTAAAGAAACCCAATCAGCCAAATTCTACCCACTTGCTTGGTTCCTACTCCAAGCAGGTGATCACCATTGACTAACTTAGTTACTCCTCATGTTAAGACAAAGTAAACAAATGTTTATACAGTATGCATTATAGAATTCTCAAAATAATATATAAAGGTTGGGCACCCCATGTGGAATGATTTTGAATTGAACAACAAAACCCAAGGGTTGTACACAATAAACTTATACAGAAATATGGTGTGACCCCCCTGTGCAGCAATAACTGCAACTAAACATTTCCTGTAACTGTTGATCAGTCCTGCACACCGGCTTGGAGGAATTTTAGCCCATTCCTCCATACAGAACAGCTTCAGCTCTGGGATGTTGGTGGGTTTCTCACATTAGCTGCTCACTTCAGGTCCTTCCACAACATTTCGATTGGATTATAAGGTCAGGACTTTGACTTGGCCATTCCAAAACATGAACTTTATTCTTCTTTAACCATTCTTTGGTAGAACGGCTTGTGTGCTTAGGGTCGTTTGTCTTGCTGCTGACCCACCTTTCGCTTGAGATTCAGTTCATGGACAGATGTCCTGACATTTTCCTTTAGAATTCTCTGATATAATTCAGAATTCATTGTTCCATCAATGATGGCAAGCCGTCCTGGCCCAGATGCAGCAAAACAGGCCCAAACCATGATACTACCACCACCATGTTTCACAGATGGGATAAGGTTCTAATGCTGGAATGCAGTGTTTTCCTTTCTCCAAACATAACTTTTTTTTTTATTAAACCAAAAAAAGTTCTATCTTGGTTTCATCCGTCCACAAAAACATTCCTCCAATAGCCTTCCTGGCTTGTCCACGTTGATCTTTAGCAAAACTGCAGACGAGCAGCAATGTTTTTTTTGGAGAGCAGTGGCTTTCTCCTTGTAGCCCTGCCATGGCACACCATTGTTGTTCAGTGTTCTTCTGATGGTGGGCCTCATGAACATTAACATTAGCCAATGTGAGAGAGAGCCTTTCAGTTGCTTAGAAGTTACCCTGGGGTCTTTTGTGACCTCGCCAAATATTACAACGCCTTGCTCTTGGAGTGATCTTTGTTTGGTCGAACACTCCTGGGGAGGGTAACAATGGTCTTAAATTTCCTCCATTTGTACACAATCTGGTCTGCTGTAAAGCCCTGACTCTTTAGAGATGGATTTGTAACCTTTTCCAGCCTGATGAGCATCACAACTCTTTCTTTGAGGTCCTCAGAAATCTCCTTTGTTCGTGTCATGATACACTTTCCACAAACATGTGCTGTGAAGAGCAGACTTTGATAGATCCCTGTTCTTTAAATAAAACAGGGTGCCCCCCCCGCTCACACCTGATTGTCATCCCATTGATTGAAAACACCTGATTCTAATTTCACCTTCAAATTAAACTACTAATCCCAGAGGTTCACATACTTTTGCCACTCACTAATATGTAAATTTTGGATCATTTTCCTCAATAAATTAAATGACCAAGTATAATATTTTGTTCAATCAATTGTTTAACTGGGTTCTCTTTATCTACTTTTAGGACTTGTGTGAAAATCTGATGTTTTAGATCATATTTATGCAGAATTACAGAAACTTCTAAAGGGTTCACAAACTTTCAAGCACCACTGTATATTCTGCTGATTTAAGTTTTAGTGGTCACTGCACTTTGTAGTTCTACAGTTACAAACTGTAGTCCATCTGTTTCTCTACGTACTTTGTTATTCCCCTCTGTTCTCTAATGGTCAGGACCCCCCACAGATCAGGTACTATTTGGGTGGTAGATCACATCACCTCAGCACGGCAGTGATACTGAAGTGGTGGTGGTGATGTGTTAGTGTGTGTTGAGTTTGTATGATTGGATCAGACAGCAGTGCTGCTGGAGTTTTAAAACACTGTTCCTGTTTTAAAACTCACTGTCCAGAGACAGTAGCTCATCTGTTGTTGCACAGTTTGTGTTAGTCATCCTCTAATCTTTCATCATTGCTCACAGGACGCTGCCTACAGAATGCTATTGGCTGGACATTTTTGGATGGTGGACTAATTTCAGTCCAGAAGTGACACCAAGGTGGTTTAAAAGTCCTGCAGTACTGTGGTGTCAACACACACTGGTATCCAGAACCTTAAATGCTAAGCCACCACAGTCTCTCAATCCAGTACATACAGTACAGTGGGGGCCAAAAGTCTGAGAATAAAATGTGTATGTTTGTGGAGAAGTGGTAGCCTAGCGGTTAAGGTACTGGACTACTGGGTTCAAATCCCACCTCTGCCAAGCTGCCACTGTTGGGTCCTTGAGCAAGACCCTTAACACACAATTGCTTGGATTGTAAGACTGTATCAACTGTAAGTCGCTCTGGATAAGGGCGTCTGCTAAATGCTGCTGTAAATGAGAAGGATTCATACTGCAGCAAATGCTTTGCAACAACTACTAAAAGGCCAAAGAAGATCAAGGAGTGGTCATGGACTTTCCTCCACAGTCACCTGACATAAATCCCATTGGGCATTTATTAGCATTATTGAACATTATAAATACTAACAAATTCTGAAATGTGGATTTGCACCCTGTCTAGGGTTGCTCCTGTCTTGTGTCCTGTGTTGCCGGCTAGTCACCGGCTCTCCTGCCACCCTGATTAGGATAAGCGGACAATACAATGAATGAATGAATGAATGAATGAATGAACAGTCTGAAATGTATGTTTTTTATTGTTGTTCTGTAATTGTTATACTGATTACATGATTTGTATAGCACTGTATTAAATTAGAGATACATACAACATAGAAGCATTTTACCGAGTGTTTTCAGAATTTTGACCTGTTGCTATATATGTGTCAGTTTCACTGCCCACTTAAAGCCCACTGCTATCATGCTTTACATAAGGTGTTTGCAGAGTGTTGCTTTGGTTACCGAAAGGATGTGTGTACTTGATCATTATCAGGTATTGACAAATACTGAAAGCTCTAATGATGGTATCAGGCTTTTTCTCTCTGAAAAGATTGGGCACCCATGGTCAAATGACAGGTTTTGTTGATTTTCAATTGAAAACAAGCTAGCACAACCTCAGCAGGGAACATTTATGTCATTTAACAAATGCCCTTATCCAGAATAAACATAAATATGACACATTTATGAAAATGGTAACTATTAATCAGTTATGTTCTGAGAGCTTACAGGAAATACCAGTGATTCACCCGATTTGATCACCTGAACCTTTGCATACCACAAATATTATGATTCATTTTTAACTTATATAGTTTAAAAATAAAAATTGTGACATAAATGTGACAATGGTTTTGTCATTTAATTAGGAGTGCCTAGACTTTTGTAGAAGTCTGAACAGCACACTTGTGTTGATTGTGTTGTTTCAAGATATTTCTCTGTTTTGTAATAGTAAAATGATAAAAATGTTTTTAAACCTATAAATAGTGGCACACAAGTTAAGGTGCTAGGCTTTGGACCACAAGGTTGAGGGTTCAAGCCCAAGCACTGCCAAGCTGCCACTATTGGTTTAAATCTTACAGTTAAATATGCACATATATTAAACTGTAACAAGTATTAGCAATTAAACAAATCAAAAAAGTAAACTCTAAATTGGAGTGCAAAGTTAAAGTGGAGCGCAATATTGCACTAACTATACACGAATCAGCACAGCATTCCTCCAGCTGAAGAAATAGAAGCCCCCGGTCCATGCATACATTCACAGTGTGTTGTAACTAGCAGAGACCCTCGGGATGTTCCTCCATTCTGTTTGCATCAGTGGAGGAGAAGTTATGCGTGTGGGTGGAAAGGAGCTGGACTGTATAATCATCGTTAATCTGTTGTTTTTTAAACTGTGTCTTTAAATAACACACTTGCATGTAGGCCAGTTCTAAATCTGCTGCTATATGAAAGCATCGTGGACTCTTAAACCCTCTCTTTCTGAACTGTTGTGCACTATGAGCAGGCTGTCCTCAGGGAGAGCAGCTTTACCTGCCGAGGTTCTGTTCCCCCTCAGTGGAGCAGCACTGTTCAGTACGAGCTGACTCAGTGGAAATAATTGCAGAGCGTTCTACATTCTGCTGTTACGCATCCGCAATCAAAGACTAATGCACTTCATCAGTTGTTGGAAAGATTGCGATAATGAAGCAGTGATCTTGAATAATTATCTAGATGAACGGAACCCATTAGCCTCAGAGAGTCCCATGTGAGTGGCAATTAATCCCAAATGCAATGAGCATCCGCAAGTGGAGAAGATGAGCCTGCTGGCATGTTTGACATAAGGAAAAGTGTAATAGGGCAAGTTGTGTTCTACTATTTCCACTTCCATTTATTCTTTTGACAGGTGATTTATCCAAAGTTACTGATATGGGAGGCAGAATACAAATGACAAAATAGTTAATATGAAAATATATGTATATAGCAATTAGTTTACTAATTATTAGCCCCCTTTTTCATTTTACATATTGACACCAAAGCATCACCTTTACAGTGGGGCAAAAAGTATTTAGTTAGCCACTGATTGTGCAAGTTCTCCTACTTAGAAAGATGAGAGAGGTCTGTAATTTTCATCATAGGTACACTAGAGACAAAATTTAAAAAAAAAATCCAGGAAATCACATTGTAGGATTTTTAAAGAATTTAATTGTAAATTATGGTGGAAAATAAGTATTTGGTCAATAACAATAGTTAAACTCAATAGTTTGTAACATAACCTTTGTTGTCAATGACAGAGGTCAAATGTTTCCTGTAAGTCTTCACCAGGTTGGCACACACTGTAGCTGGTATTTTGGCCCATTCCTCCATCCAGACCTCCTCTAGAGCAGTGATGTTTTGGGGCAACACAGACTTTCAACTCCCTCCACAAATTTTCTATGGAGTTGAGGTCTGGAGACTGGCTAGGCCACTAGCTAGGTGTGTTTGGGATCATTGTCATGCTGGAAGACCCAGCCACGTTCCATCTTCAATGTTCTCACTGATGGAAGGAGGTGTTGGCTTAAAATTTCACGATACATGGCCTCGTTCATTCTTCCCCTAACATTCTTCCCTGTCCCCTTTGCAGAAAAATGCTTCTCAGTAGGTATGGTGTTCTTGGGATGCAACTCAGCATTCTTCTTCCTCCAAACATGGCGAGTTGAGTTTTTACCAAGAAGTTCTATTTTGGTTTCATCTGATCACATGATATTCTCCCAGTCCTCTTTTGGATCATCCATATGCTCTCTGGCAAACTTCAATCGTAACGTTTTTCATTAGAATACAAAAAGCAAAATGTTGCAGTGACAGTGTTTAAGGTTACACACTGATATAAAGACTTGGGACTCTTCAAAACATTGGCGTCTTCCCACTCACCATGTGGCCATGAGAGCTGGGGTTCGGCCTCACTTCTTTGTCTAAAATGCAGCTGTGTGACTAAAATAAGGCACTGACGACTAACTAAAACAACATGTTTTGGTAGTGATGGGAAAATGTAGGAAAGCAGTTTTTATTATTTGTAAGTAATAAATTAAACTCAAGGTTTAAAAAACTTTTATCCTCACCTTAACAACATTTTAAAAACAAAACAACAATAAATAATAATAATAATACTTTCACCAGTTAAAATTTAGTGGTTATGTATTGTGTTAGGTATTGTGTTATATAATACATTTTAATTAGACAATAGAAAGTAAATTATGATGTTGTATATATTTTGCATATTTCTATCTCAATTAATACCTTAAGTTTAAATATAGCATAACATAGACCTTGTAAATATCGGAATGTTTAAATACTTTTAAATAGTATTTTGTATTAGGAACCATGCAGTTCCATGGCCCAACACTAGAGGGAAGCGTCGATGTGGTAAATATGCTGGGATTGGCATGGCAATCCCTAGCACGCATGTGCCAGCTAGAATTGGTGCTGATTACACCTGACTAGAGACACCTGCTCGTTCAGGTATTTAAAGCTGTTTGAGAGCAGTGTCTCTTGTCACACACTTGATATTGAGAATGACTTCACATTGACTGATTTCTGTTGGTATTGCGTAGTGCTTTGATGCGTGGTATTTGGGGTGACTGCCACTGGTATGTTGTATGAAGGTAGTTGGTATGTTTAGGGGTAGATGGTAACATTTTTGTAGAGAGAAAAATGGTAACGCCTCTGACGTGAGGTAATATGGTTTCTTGGGGTCAAATTCCAGCATGACTGGTTCTTCACATTTGCGACACTTTAAGCCTTTTTCCCTGCCTAGTAACAGCAGCTTCGTTCGCCATTGCAAGCTTCCACTTTGATCTACGAAGCGTTTGTTGATGATCTACTCAGTATTTGTGAGTTTGTGATAGCGATGGGGTGTTGCTTTTGTTTCCCGTTTGCTGTCTCGCAGCGTTGTAGGTTTATCAGTGCTTTCCTACGTTTCTTTGAGCGTTCTTCCTGCTGAGTGACGTAAGCTCTGTTCGCAGCTGCAACGCGAGCTCCCACCCCGATCTACTAACCATTCATTGGTATATCTACTCAGTATTTGTGAACTTAGTCGAGCGATCAAGTCGGTGCTATTAGCATTTCTATTCGCTGATAAACCCAGTGTCTTTTCAGCCTCTCTTTTTTTTCCTGTTTAAGCATTTCGCCTTTGTTTGAGTCCGTCTCCAAATGGCTCCGAATGCCATTTAAAAGCCTCTCACTTCCTAGACTTGCTATGCTACTAAGTTAGCTCGATCGGTAGAGTATTTGGCTCCCACTCAAGCAGTCTGGGTTCAATATGTGTGTGTATTTTTATTTTGTGAAGTGCTCCTAGTCCCAATAAGCACACCTAACCTCTCCTCAACCCCAATAGCAAGGCTTATTTATATACCAGCTACCTGCGCTTGGGTCCTAACCTCCTGGTTCACATTATGAACCCTAACATTTTCTCTGATTCTTTGTTTGTTTGTATACTATGGAACTGCAGGTTGAACTAATTTGGTAGAATGGTTCATATAACAGTGTTGTAGCGAGATAGGAGAATTTACTTTAGATAGATGCATACATAGAGAGGGAGGACATTATTGTTCCCTGGAGGGATATTGCCACAGCAACAAACAAGCATGCAAGATTACAAAAACCCTACTTTACTTCAGATTGTCTCCATGAGTGTCTGACCAGCCACAGACCATGGAAAGATCAAGTGGATTAATGGGACATATCACGTATGTGTAGATCAAATATTCCAAGTGTTTTGAACAATTTTATGGCAGGTAAAATGCTAATGCTGTTGTTTTCCGCTGTTGCTGTTGTGTAAATGTATTTGTGTACCCCCTAAATGTTGTTGTGTTTCACCAAATGCAGCATTTTTGTAGTATTCAAATATCACTATCTGAACAATTTTATGGAACAAGGTACATTTAAGATAATCAGGTTCAACTCCAATCAAATCCTAGACACCACAATGTATGACAAATGTGTTTTCTTGTCTCCCACAGTAGCAAAGTCGAAAGAAAAGTGGTTCTAGTTTATATCCCAATTAGAATTTTTTAAAATAAGCACACTATTTAAGTGTCAGACAATCCAGTCAAACTATTTCCAACCATTTCCATATTCAAGTTAAAATTTAAGTTCAGTTTTATTGTCATCTCAACCATATAAACAGTATACAGTGATACGAAACAACGTTCCTCCAGGATCTACTGGTGCTACGTATTGACACAAGACTACAAGAGAAAATGCAGTACTAACCAATGCTACATAACACTATGTAAAATACTTGTGTGGTACTCTTCATACTCTGACACAAAAGATCATGTCTGGATACTCAGGTATGTTTCTTGGGGTTTTAAACTGATCTGATGATTATGGCGTAATGCAGTTTTTTCCCACTTCAGACCAATTGCCTATTAACATGTGTGCTAACCCATGACATTGTGACATGATGCTGTACTGTTGCGTGTCCTACCTTGTGTGTATATGTGTGCTTTCAGGACTTTTTGGGTCACATGTATTGTACTCTAGGAGAAGTGATTGGCTCTCCAGGCAGTCGTATGGAGAGACCACTCATGTGAGTGTGATGTTTCACTACACCACTTTAATTCAACTCTTCTTAGGTCGAATCGAATTTAAGATGGAGCATCTTTCTATTCAGCCATTTTGTTGAGAGCTGAATTCAAAATATCGTTTGTATCTTTGGTACATGTTGAAATCTAGTGTATGCTGTGCATGACCTATGTTTTGGTCTGTCAGTGGAAGCCTGTGTATATTTAAAGTACTATATGTGTGTATGTCTTTGTATGAGTTCTTAAACCCTGCCTCAATAGATGAATGGACTCAAGGCTGAGTGTATAGTGACACATTTGGGCACCACTGCGTGATGATGTAAGAATGTGCCTGCTTCCCTAAGGGTTATGTAACTGTAGACTCCATCAGTCAGTAGCCCAGAGAATACTCTGAATGAACCTAATCATTCATTTATTATTTTATTCTTCTATATCCTTCGTTTGGTCATTCATTCATTTAATTACATCAGAAAACAATGTACATTTATTCAAAGCAGAACTATGGGAATACATTTATTTGGTTATTAGTTATTCAGTCAAACAGTTTGTCTGTCTGTCTGTTAGATTAGTCAGTCATTATTTGGCTGTTTTGTTCATTTGTTCAGTCATGTCTTTGTTAATTAATTAAGTAGGGAAGTAGTTAATTAGCTAAATTAATGAATCTATTAATTCATTCATTGATTCATTGGTGGGCCGGTGTTCTGTCTTTAAAGCTATCTTGTGGAAATCTCTGAACATCTTATCTCAGTGATAAGTTGCTTAGATAATAAAGAATCTGCCAAATGAAATTGACTTGTTAATTTATTCATTTATTGTTTTCTGAAATTGTTTATGTATACATTCATTCATTCAATCATTTACTCAGTCAGCCAGTTCATTTCATTCCTTAAAGGAAGCATTTTATCTACAGTCGTATGAAAAAGTTTGGGCACCCCTGATAATTTTCATGATTTAGTTTATAAATCATTGGTTGTTCAGATCAGCAACTTGAGTTAAATATATCATATAGCAGATGAACACAGTGATATTTGAGAAGTGAAATGAAGTTTATAGGATTTACAGAAAGTGTGCAGTAATTATTCAAACAAAATTAGGCAGGTGCATAAATTTGGGCACCCCAGCAGAAAAATTACATCAATATTTAGTAGATCCTCATTTTGTAGAAATAACAGCCGCTAAACGCTTCCTACAGCTTCCAGTCTGGATTCTGGTTGAAGGTGCTTTGGACCATTCTTCTTTAGAAACATCTCCAGTTCAGTCATCTTTGATGGTTTCCAAGCATGGACAGCCCACATTTTCAGTAATATTCATGTCTGGGGACTGAGATGGCCATTCCAGAACGTTGTACTGGTTCCTCTGCATGAATGCCTTAGTAGATTATGAGCAGGGTTTGGGGTCGTTGGCCTCGGTGCAACTTTGTCACTGATTCTTGAACATTGTTCTTAAGAATCTGGAGATATTAACTGGAATCCATGCGACCCTCAATTTTAACAAGATTCCTAGTACCTGCACTGGCCACACAGTCCCGCGGGCATTATGGAACCGCCACCAAATTTTACTGTGGGTAGCAGTGTTTGTCTTGGGATGGCTGTGTTCTTTTTCCGCTCCTTGTTATGTCCCATAAACTCATTTTTTAGTTTCATCAGCTACACAGCACTTTTTATTCCAAAATGAAGCTGGATTTGTCTAAATGTGCTGTAGCACACCTCAAGTGACTCTGTTTGTGGCGTGTCTGCAGAAAAAGGCTTCTTCTGCATTACTCTACCCATACAGCCTATCCTTGTGCAAACAAAGTGCGCTGTATATAGTTGAACGATGAACAGTGACACCATCTGCAGCAAGATGAGGTTGTAGGTCCTGGGAGGTGGTCTGTGGCTTGACTATGACTGTTCTCACCATCCTTCGCCTCTGCCCATCTGAGATTTTTCTTGGTCTGGACCACTAAATCGGGAGTTCCGTTAACTAGAGCTGGGCTGTGGTCTTCCCATTGCCTACTAGTTCCTCACAGTGAGGAAACTGTTCAGCTGAATCTCTGAGAGAGCTTTTCCCTTTGCCTGAACCACTATGTTCCTACACAGTGGAAAAATGTCAGCTGAAAATCTTGAGAGCATTTTTTTTTCACTTATCCACATGAACCATGATGTTGAACAACTTTTAGATTTTATCTGTTCTTTGAGAGTTGTTTTGAAAGGCTCCCATGTTGCCACTCTTCAGAGGGAAGATGCAAAGAGGAGAAAAAAACTTTCCAATTGGCCACATTCTTAACCCTTTCTCATAGGTGGATTCACTTGTGTAATGTAGATCAAGGGTCAATGAGCTTACAAAACAAAATTTTGTGTGTCCAATAATTAGTGCCTAAAGGTATTCAAATGAGAACAAGGGGTGGAACCCAAAATGTATGCACCTGACTAAGTTTGTTTGAATTAATTACTGCACCACTTTCTGTAAACCTATAAACTTAATTTCACTTCTCAAATATCACGGTGTTCATCTGCTATATGATATATTTACCTGAAATTGCTGAGCTGGACAACCAATGATTTATAAAGAAAAATCATGACAATTATCAGGGGTGCCCAAACTTTTTCATACAACTGTATTACTATAACATATTTGTTGAGTACGTCATCGCTGGACCTTCAGCTGTTTGTAGTTTGAACGCATGATCTTTCTGAAAGTAGCACCATCTCTAACTTTAACTAAACTTTTTAAAGTTTGTGATGTCCTGTGAAATTTCTTCTGTGTTCATTTTGATGTGGGCTGATCTTCATCCTAATCAGGGCATTGGCTGATAGCTGCACATTCATGCATTAGAATTTAGAATGTATTGATTCTCTATGACTGCAAATTATTCAGACCCTGAGAGAGCATTTCTGCCACATTGTCCACAGAACATTGTGCTGGAAGCATAATCAGATATGTACATTTTTAGAGAGCCATTGTGTCCCTCCATTACTCATATTGATCCTTAAGTTATTTATTAATGAGGGGGCACTAAATGCTCCACTTGTGTTACTACACGCCCAACAAACCAGACCCAAGGAACTCTACAACTTGGAGGTAGAATTCAGTGATGAGGTGGAACACATAAAAGAACAGAGATTAAGAGTTACCGTGTCCAGGGGGCTACGCTGTGCCACCGCTTGACAAACAGAGATTTAATTGTAGTTTCAGTATTTAGTATTTTTAGGTGAAAGTTTTTTTTATAACCATTCCTGTTTTTTCAACTGTGTACTATGTGCTTTTGCAGTGCTATTTGTTGGGCACACACTCCTATGGAGAGTTGCAAAGGTTCATTATCCATTTGTAGACATTTGTCTTAGTGTGGATTAATAAACATGCAGGTTCTTAGTAGTTGTGTATGTTTTTTGCTGTCATGAATCTCTAAAATTCTTTTATGTATCTAACCGATTCAATAATTCGTTTATACAGCACGGTTTATACTCAGTCCCTAGATTGTACTGTTATTTCTTTACATCTACACAGGTAGGTCCTTGAAGTTAAAACCACAGGCCTTTTTGCTTGAGTAACTTTGAATCACAACCATTAAAGTCAAGAGGAGACAGCACTGTGTTTTTCTCTACTGCGTCTCTCTGTCTCTCTTCCAAACTCTCCTTCTTAAAAGGTACAGAGGTCTATGCGAGTTAATTTATGAAAGTGCCTCCTTTCTCCTCTCTCCCTGCATCAAATGGTCTAGGGCAGATCCAAACCAGATTAAAGGACTTGCTTCAATTATCCATCGATTTTGACCTATTCCCTATTTCATCATCCATATATTATTACTTGGCAAAACTAAAGCAACCTTTCAAAGCAGCGCAAAGCTGTGGCATAATTTTTTTATTTATTTTATTGTTTTTTTGTGATCCTTTCATCATTCTTTCTTCCAATGTTTTGTCACAAATTATCAACTGCAGTGCACAGAATACATTTGAACAGGTTATGCTTAGAGGTATAATGTCATAGTTCTTGGAAAGGGAATTAATATTGCTTGGGTCAATGTTGCTCACAGCGTTTTAATGCTATAGGTTGTGCCATAAATCCAGCATCATAGGGAACAAGGGCAAAACTAAAGCTTTCGTATAGGAAATTCTTCAATATGGTTTTACATTTAAATCATGGTTAACATTATTAATGTTATTGGCTTGTTATTTGGCTGTTAAATTCAGCAGCTATTTTTTAAAATTCAGTTTCCTGTTTCAAATCATTCCTCTTTGTTTAGTTACAGCTGTGAAATAAATTCTAGTATACATTAACCTCATGATGCTGGACTTGTTGCGAAAGCTGAAGCCTTACTCTAATGCTCTGACACAAGCTAAAATGTATTTTATAGGGGCATCCCTGGTAAAAACTGTGGGACGATCATTGTAAAAGCAGAGGAGATTGGTAACTGTCGTGTAAGTCCTTCCGTTTTTCATTCCTCTCATAGTTTTATTCCTAATCTTTCTTCATTTCCTTTTTCCTTCTCTGTTCAGTAGTAATATACCAAGTCTTTGCGTTTGTAAAACATTTGCTTAACATTCTGACTACAACATACCATATTTTTCGGACCATAAAGGATTATAAGACGCAATATCAACGATCGGCTGCTCGGGTATATTTTCATACATAAAGCGCACTGGGTTATAAGGCGCATGAAATGAAACAAAACTCTTAAGTTCCGTCGGAAGCTCAGTTTGGTCTTTACCTGGCACAGGGCGTCTTCTTGCTTCCCCCACTTCCGTACCATTGATTCGTTAATGTTGAATTCTCTCACAGCTGCTCTATGTCCATGTTGTACTGCGTGACTGATAGCGTTGTGTTTGAAATCCGATTCGAAAATGAATGAATGAATGCACGTACCCTAATGCTGAAGCACATACCGTATTACTCCGCAATGCTGAACACTACGGTGGCCGTAAGCTTCGTAACTTACGAAGGCCGTGCTAAAACATTTTGACAGATTTATGAGCACCGTGTACCATCTACAATCGGTTCTAGGTCAGAAAGCACAACCAGAATTAATTCATACATTAGACGCACCGCATTTTAAAGGCACCACTTGTCGATTTTTGAGAAAGTTAAAGGATTTTAATTGCGCCTTATGGTCCGAAAAATACGGTACTTGTATAAAAACTGACATGCATGCACACATTAAAAGAGAGGCCAGGCCAAGCGACAGCTGTATATATGTCCTGTTTGTTAGGAGTCAGTATTGCTGCAGTTCTGTGGGAACAACCTGGACAAGAAGGACTTCTTTGGCAAATCAGACCCATTCCTTGTCTTTTCACGCAGCAATGAAGATGGAACGTAAGTTTTAATTACTGTTTTCACTTGTAATCCATCATTATTAACATCAAGCAATTGTACAATGTGCAGAAAAGGAGCTGAACAGTCCTTCTTTGTCTGGGTTAAAAAGCCGTGAAATGTAAGGATTGAGCACTCGTTATTTATGAGTCTAATTTACGACTTTAATTTGGTGATTCAGCTGCATATCTTCTTAACAGATGATGGTAAAATAGTTATACGTATCAGTTCAGAAGCTGAAGGTCTGGTATTGCATTGATCATACATTTTACATTTGTATCTTTAAAAATAGATTTATAAATAAATTAAAAACTGCAATTGTCCCATCAATGTGTTTCATCGTAAACTTGGTTAAATATTTAGCATTGTTGCTTATGTATTTCATATTATGGGCTTAAAAGTGAAAGGTGCTATATAATTACATCATTGTTATTATTATTATTATTATTGAACAGTTACACCATTTGCCATAAGACTGAAGTGGTAAAGAACACGTTGGATCCTGTGTGGCAAGCCTTCAAAATCCCTGTTAGAGCACTGTGCAATGGAGACTATGACAGGTGAGTTTTCTAATCATCTACAGCATAAGAAAGGTCAGATCAGCTGTATCATGTGATGCAATACAGTGATTGATCTCAAATAGACTGTAGATAATTTACTACATAACCTTTTCTTCGTATAAAATAAACAGCCATTACTCATAATTAACCATGAATAAAACAAAGAAGCAGTGACAGTGAGTTGTCACATAGAAAGTGTGAAGTTCAGTTCTAATTTCTGATAAATGAATTTATTTCCAAATCATGTTAATTTATTGAACTGACTGATTTTGACAGAGCAATAAAGGCTGAGGTGTATGACTGGGACAGAGATGGAGGGTAAGAAATAACCCCCTAATATGCTTATAGCTAAGTATACATAGATAATACTGTATAATAATTCTATTGGGTACCAGTGTATTAATAATAAGGTTGTTTTCATAGGCATGATTACATCGGAGAGTTCAAGACTAGCTATAGGGAACTGTGCAAAGGCCAGTCTCAGTTCAGTGTTTGGGAGGTGAGTCACACAGTCACACAGAATTATTGGCACCCTTGGTAAAGTGGGAAAGAAATTATATCTAATGTATGTGTTAATGTAACTTAATAGTGTTATGTGACAGAGTAGATTGATGGATGGGTGGAGAGGTGGATGGATGGTTGGATGAATGGCTGGTTGGATGGATGGATGGATGGAGAGGTAGATGGAAAGATGGATGGAAAAATGAATGGATGGAAAGATGAATGGATGGATGGAAAGATGCATGTATGGATGGAGAGGTGGATGGAGAGGTGGATGGATGAGAGATAGATGAAGAGATACATGGAGATGGATGGAGAGATGGATCAATGGATAGATGGATGGATGGAGAGATGGATGGATGGATGGAGAGATGGATGGATGAATGGAGAGATGGACGAATTGATGGATGGAAAGAAGGATGGATGGATGAATGGAGAGATGGACGAATTGATGGATGGATGAGAGACAGACGGATGGATAAATGGATGGATGGAGAGATGGGCGAATGGATGGATGGATGGATGGATGGACGGACCTTTGAAATCAATAGTTGAAATGCTTCTGTTTGGCATTTTTCTAAACTTTAATACTATGTTTTTAATTACAAATCATATAACTAGCAATAAATTTGAGTGAAAAGTTGAATTGTTGAAATAAAAAATGGATACATTTCAGAATTTATTAGTATTTAGTATGCCCCCCTTTTGCTGTAAAGACAGCATGCACTCGAGCTGGCAGGGTTTTGCAAAATATGATGATCCATGTTATCCCTGCATGATTTTACAATATTCAAATGAGCACCTTGTGATGTTACTAAATGTTTTGGCTTTTTCTGTCTTTGAGTGCCCCCATAAGTGATCGATGGGCTTAGTTTAGGTGACTGTGGAGGAAAGATCATGACAGTCAGCACTCCTTGATCTTCTTTGGTCTTCAAGTAGTAGTAGCATAACTTTGAGGTGTGTTTTGGATCATTATATTTGTAATGAAAAACATTGTATGAAGCTAGAGAGACATGGATACAGAAGCCTTTTTCCTAATGTAGTTTCACTAGTGACTTTTGAAATCCACTATATCAGAATGCAGTAGGATTAGAGCCCACTGTGGAAGAGCTTTCTAAATACTGTAATTCTGCTGTACTACACACCAACATTGCCAGTGAAAAACTCATCAAACTTTGAAGCTTTTATAGTTTTATGGTATGCAGGATGAAGAACATTTGGACATGTAGATTCTGTTTAAATAATACTTGATAGCAGTCTTAAATGTAAACCTTTAAAATAAAATTCAGCTTAAAAATCAGGAGGCACCCTCTGAGTTTGTGTTAAGCACTTAAAACTTAAGTTTAAAAAGGATATCAAATACGTGTGCCTAATTAAAAAAATGTGCAGTTTAGAATTAAACTGTTTCTATTTGTAATGCTGTCTTAAATGCCATTGTCTATTTTTTCTGTATTTACTTACTTAATCAAATATTTTTTTTAGTTGCACTTTCAATCATTAAATAATATCAGTTGCACCTCTCCCTAGGTAAATCATTTAAAATTCAGTGAAAATGGGACTGTGGTAGCCTAGTGGTTAAGGTACTAGACTCTGGACCAGAAGGTCCAGGGTTCAAATCCCACCTCAGCCAAGCTGCCACTGTTGGGTCCTTGAGCAAGACCCTTAACCCACAACTGCTTGGATTGTAAGACTGTATCAATTGTAAGTCGCTTTGGATAAGGGCGTCTGCTAAATGCTGTAAATGTAATTTCACACTATAGTTCATATGGACTATAGTTGTCACATTTTTAGCACAATAAAATATTGTGAAAGCTTATTTTTTAATTTAGCATTTGAATTACCATCCCAAAAGGTTTGGACTTTTCTTTATGGACAATGGTTAAAAGCATAAATCTTACATAGTGCTGATGAGTTCTTAATAATTAAAGTAGCTTCTACAGATCAGACCTGTGTCAAGAGCACTGTATGTTACAAGGACAAACCAATGGACTATCAGTGGCTCGTCAAACATGCAGTACCAGGAGATTTAGCTGACACTGCTCTTAGCGATCTTCCTCAGCCATCTGCTTCAGAAGAGTCTGCAGATCTTGCATTTTAATATCATGTGAATAAACAGTGGCCTTCATTAGTGCACATCAGATGGCATGAGAACTGAATGCCAGGTGTTTTTCTTCAGGTAGTAAATATGAAGAAAAAGAAGAAAAAGAAGAAATACCTCAATTCAGGAACCGTGAGTGCATTCCTATATATCTTTTATTCCTTTCCAAAAGGGTGAATGGTTTAGAATGTTTTTGGTTTACACAGCAGGTTACTTATGAGTTCTAACAAGTGTCATTATTGGTAAGACTTCTTATTGAAGGTCCTACATTATATCTTCATAAGCAATGCACAACACCTTCATAAGCTGGATATTAACATTCATACATGATCATGTAGCTCACATGTGTCTCCAGTGAGTGACATCATCACACCAGCAATGAATATTTATATAATGTTTATGATGCAATTGTGCATTGCTCACTGAAAGTGTAATGGCATCTTTAAAGACTGTAAATAGGAAGTGTTACCAAATTTTCTTTTCCACAGGTGACACTGCTGTCATGCCTCATCGATGTTGAGGTCACTTTTTTGGACTATATTAAAGGAGGGTGAGCATGAAGTACCTCAGTGTTCGTCATATGCAAATCTTGACTTCATGTCTGTGTGCAAATCAATTTCTGCCCTTCTCTATTTGTCTGTTTCTAATGCTTAACCTAATCAATGCGCTTGCCTGTCGATCACACTGATCCGAAGAGAGCTCATTTCATACCCTGTGGCCCTCCTTATGCACACACTGACAAAAGGCTAGGCTACATTAAAGAATAATTGCCATAACAACTGTGACTAAAAATAGCCTGGTCTGTTCTTAGCACAGGACTTCTGCTTAAACACGAGAACAAGCATTAGAAGATTCACTTGAGCATATACAGTGGTGCTTGAAAGTTTGTGAACCCTTTAGAATTTTCTATATTTCTGCATGAATATGACCTAAAACATCATCAGATTTTCACACAAGTCCTAAAAGTAGATAAAGAGAACCCAGTTAAACAAATGAGACAAACATATTATACTTGGGTCATTTATTTATTGAGGACAATGATCCAATATTACATATTAGTGAGTGGCAAAAGTATGTGAACCTCTAGGATTAGCAGCTAATTTGAAGTTGAGAAATTAGAGTCAGGTGTTTTCAATCAATGGGGATGACAATCAGGTGTGAGTGGGCACCCTGTTTTATTTAAAGAACAGGATCTATCAAAGTCTGCTCTTCACAACACATGTTTTGTGGAAGTTTTTGTATCATGGGCACGAACAAAGGAGATTTCTGAGACCTCAGAAAAAGAGTTGTTTGATGCTCATCAGGCTGGAAAAGGTTACAGAACCATCTTTAAAGAGTTTGGACTCCATCAATCCACAGTCAGACAGATTGTGTACAAATGGAGGAAATTCAAGACCATTGTTACCGCCCCTCCCCAGGAGTTGGTCGACCAACAATATCACTCCAAGAGCAAGGCTGGTAATCTTCCTCCCGATTCACCAAGGGACCCCAGGGTAACATCTAAACAACAACTGAAGGCCGCTCCTCATATTGGCCTATGTTAATAGTTGTTTCTTGAGTCCAAATTCCACCATCAGAAGAACACTGAACACAATGGGGTGCATGGCAGGGTTTGCAAGGAGAACGCCACTGCTCTCCACCATCAGAAAGAAAACAACTGACAACAATGGTGTGCATGGGCAGGGTTGCAAGGAGAACGCACTGCCTCTCCAAAAAGAAACATTGCTGCTCATCTGCAGTTTGCTAAGATCACGTGGACAAGCCAGAAGGCTTCTGGAGGAAATGTTTTGTGGATGGATGAGATCAAAATATAAACTTTTTTTGGTTTAAAAGAAAAAGCGTTATGTTTGGAGAAAGAAAATGCTGCATTCCAGCATAAGAACCGTATCCCATCTGTGGAACATGGTGGTGGTAGTATCATGGTTTGGGCCTGTTTTTGCTGCATCTGGGACGAGGACGGCTTGGCATCATTGATGGAACAATGAATTCTGAATTATATCAGAGATTCTAAAGGAAAATGTCCATGTGATCTTTGGAATCGCCATGTCAAAGTCCTGACCTTAATCCAATCAAAATGTTGTGGAAGGACCTGAAGTGAGCAGTTTAATGTGAGGAAACCCACCAACATCCCAGAGCTGAAGCTGTTCTGTACGGAGGAATGGGCTAAAATTCCTCAAGCCGGTGTGCAGGACTGATCAATAGTTACAGGAAACGTTTAGTTACAGTTATTGCTGCACAGGGGGGTCACACCAGATACTGAAAGCAAAGGTTCACATACTTTTGCCACTCACTAATATGAAAAATTGGATAATTTTCTACAATAAATAAATGACCAAGTATAATTTTTTGTGTCATTTGTTTAACTGGGTTCTCTTTATCTACTTTTAGGACTTGTGTGAAAATCTGATGATGTTTTAGGTCTTATTTATGCAGAAATATAGAAAATTCTAAAGGGTTCACAAACTTTCAAGCACCACTCTAACTATAATTAGATACATACTGTACATTATAATTTTTAACAGTACTATATTAGCATCAGCTAATGTGTGTGGTCTAGGGTTGTTTCTGCCTTGCACCCTGTGGCACCGGCTAGGCACCAGCTGTCCCGTGACCCTGTCCAGGCTTAAGCAGATAATAAAATGAATGAATGAATAATGTGCATTATTTGTTTTCATTGAAAAAATGACAAAAAAAAAGAAAAAACTACAGCGCATGTCCCAGAGGCCATCACACAGGCCATACCATAGGGTGAAGGCGACTTAAAATAAAACTTGTTCATGCTTGCAAAAAAAACATTTGGGGTGGACAGAAAATCTTTGGAGCTCTGTGATGACGTTGCTTAACAGAGGCCCAAACAACACTTATAATCCACCTTTGCTGGAGAAGGTTGAACTGTGCCAGGCTAAACTGGACCATGCTGGTCCTTTTTATCTGTGGAAATTTGTGAAAACTCTACACAGACAAACTAAAAGGAAAAAAGAATCAGTCCATTGTGCTTGAGCTGTTCTGTGTTAAATACGTTTTTGATGTTGAGGGATTCAGATGATGAAAGAGAGCGCAAAGTACATTAATGAAGACAGAGGGGGCAATTTTAATGCTTAGCTTTTTGAATACATGTTGCTGAATTAATATGTTGCTGTTTCTTTGAAAAGAATAAATGTTTATATTTTGTCAATACATAATAATGTGTGCTCATTTGGAACACACACTGGCTTAAATGGTGCCACAATACCAATTAAGCTCATGCCAGACTTTTGACTTATGTCATAAAGTATATTTATCTTATATTCTAAAATGTACACGATCCTATGTATACATTTTCAAATGAGAGATGAATCTTGCTTGCATTTCCCCAACAGGTGTCCATTAAAAATCATGTCAATATCTATTTTTAAAATTTTGGTGGGCTTAATGGGCACACTTACCCTACTGAAATGTTTAAAAACAATGTTCCTTAAAGAAAGGTTGGAAGGGATTTACATTTTTCAGTCCTAACTTTTTCTGATTTGGCTTGTTTTGCTTTGCCTTGTTGAAAAATGCATTGACATCTCTATGAAAAATGTCGTCTTGAAGGCAGCTTATGTTGCTCTAAAATCTCAATGTACTTTTCTGCATTAATGCTGCCATCATAGAAGTGTAAATTCACGGCAGCAAAATTTGACAAATACTGAGTTAAGTAAAAATATTGAAGCAGTCAATGTGTGTTTGCAAGGTACATTCACTGCTGTTGCCAATTCAGTGCAGTTTGCTTCATAATTACAGAGACTGTGTTCCATGCATAATATTTAATTGCCCCTGTTTTTCTGACAAGATAGTTTGGAGACAGCTCAGTTGGCACATGGATCTAACATGCTAGCCCAAAACTGAAACCTAAGTTCAGGTCCAGATGCCCAGGTTGAGCATCACAATTGGCTGTGACTGGGAGGAGGCTGGTTGGGGGATAAATCACTGGAGTAGCAACAGTGACCCATGGAGTTTCTACGATGGACTGATGACCTGTCCAGGTCTTTGTGTTTTGCAGTGTTTTGTGGTTACACCAAACCCACACAACCCTGACTGTACACACTCACCAACTACTTGACTAGGTATACTTTGCTAGTAACGTGTTGGACTCCTTTGTCCTTCAGAACTGCCTTAAGTCTTCATGGCATAGATTCAACATGTGCTAGAAACATTCCTCAGAGATTTTTGTCCAAATTGACATGATGGCATCACTCAGATGCTGCAGATTTGTCAGCTGCACATCCAAGATGCGAATCTCCTGTTCCACCACATCCCAAAGGTGCTCTATCGGATTGAGTGGTGACTGTGGAGGCCATTTGAGTACAGTGAACTCATTGTCATATTCAAGAAACCAGTTTGAGATTTTTTAAGCATTGTGACAAAGCCGTCAGAAGATGGGTAGAAGCTCAGGCCAGCCTGGAAGTTCTCCGCTGGCCTCTGACATCAGCTAGGCATTTTCACTCAGAGACTTGCTCACTGGATAGTTTCTCTTTTTCAGACCATTCTTTTCCATTCATATACAGATTACAAAGTGGCTCAGATAACCTATATTCAGACTGACATAGTATTTGTACCACACAGGTTGGCTACATTGGGGTAAAAAAGTATTTAGTCAGCCACTGATTGTGCAACTTATCCTACTTAGAAAGATGAGAGGGGTCTGTAATTTTCATCATATGTACACTTCAACTATGAGAGACAAAATGAGAAAAAAAAGTCCAGGAAATCACATTGTAGGATTTTTAAAGAATTTAATTGTAAATCATGGTGGAGAAGTTTTTGGTCACCCACAAACAAGCAAGATTTATGGATTGCTTCTTTAAGAAGCTCTTCTATCATCCACTCATTACCTGTATTAATGGCACCTGGTAACCAAAGTAACAAAGGCTACCATCAGTAACACACTACACCGAGAGGGACTCAGATCCTGTAGTGCCAGGTGTGGCTTAGCCAGTCTCCAGACCTCAAGCCCATAGAAAAGTTGTGGAGGGAGTTGAAAGTCCATGTTGCCCAGCGACAGCCCCAAAACATCACTGCTCTAGAGGAGATCTGCATGGAGGAATGGGCCAAAATACCAGCTACAGTGTGTGCCAACCTGGTGAAGACTTACAGGAAACGTTTTGACCTCTGTCATTGCCACAACAAAGGGTTATGTTACAAAAGTAGTTGAGTTGAACTTTTGTTATTGACCAAATACTTATTTTCCACCATAATATACAATTAAATTCTTTAAAATCCTACAATGTGATTTATTGAATTTTTTTTCTCATTTTGGTCTCTCATAGTTGAAGTGTACCTATGATGAAAATTACAGACCTCTCTCATCTTTCTAAGCAGGAGAACTCGCACAATCAGTGGCTGACTAAATACTTTTTTGTCCCACTATATATATTGAAGGTTTTAAGGCAGTTCTGGATAAAAAAACATTTGCATGGATCAGCCTGTGATCTGCCCTAGGGGCTCCAGGCAGTTGCCTACCTTGTCTGATCTTCAGCTATACCTTTGGTTTACTTTTGGTACATCAGGCCTAAATCCTATTTGCATACAGGGGATCCACCTTTATTAACAGAACTTAAGCCTGGAGAATTCTGAGCCATGATTCTGAAAATTATCCCTGGTTTATCTAAAAACACCAGAGGTGCTATGTAAAGATAGCGCTTCTCATCAATGACTAAATGCTGCTTTAGTTCACATTACTCATCTATGGTAATGAGCACTTATCAAGAACCAAGGATCTCATACATGCTGTCTTGTGTGTTTTGTTGCAGTACTCAGATCAATTTCACGGTGGCAATCGATTTCACTGCATCTAATGGTGAGCTTATCTTCCAGGAAGATTATTCTAAAATTAAGTGCTTTCATCTGGTGATTTGATGTTATCATGTTTACTTTGAACTTGATGTTCGAAGCATAGTTTTCCAACTTCTCAAACCAAATTAAACATCTGAGTAATACGTACTGGGAACAAAACTACCTGCAACGTCTTAAATTATGCATCTACTTTAGTACCCCAAAGTGTAAAATGTCAGATCCGACATTAGGTTCCTCCCCCAACACACACACACACACACACACACAACCAGAAAAATGACTGAGTCAGGGAAAAATTAATAATATGCTTGTTATCTAAACTGCTGTGGCTCATGATTTTGTCTTCTTTGTTCTGTTTCTATTTGCGGACAGGAAACCCATCCCAGCCTACCTCTCTTCACTACATGAATCCATACCAGCTTAATGCCTATGCCATGGCTCTGAGAGCCGTGGGTGAGATCATTCAGGACTATGACAGTGATAAGATGTTCCCTGCACTGGGATTTGGTGCAAAATTGCCTCCTGACGGCAGGGTATCACATGAGTTTGCCCTGGTGAGTAAACTTCAATGGTGAGATCAGTTACTTCTGTGTTTTTGTGGTCATTTATATACAAAACCTTTAGTAGATACAATATTACAATGTACAATAAAAGCAATTGAGAGTTAAATGCCTTGCTTATGGGCTGAACTGTGGCAGCGTAGTGCTGGGTGTTGAATCAGTGCCCTAGTCAATGTCAAACTCTGAATTGTGAACGCTGTACCATTGGAGGAGGACACCCCCAGTCTCAGAAGTTGAGACAACCATAGAAATCTCTTCACCTGAAGTGGGATATGAATCAGAGTGGTCCAGTATTGTGAACAAATGCTCTGCCACTGAGCCAGTCTGGTTTGTATCCCTCCTCAGGTTAGGTCATGCCCTTTCCTTTGCACAAGAGTGGATGGTTCTGGTCAGTCCTCCTGTCTCATTTGAGTCTGAGTTCATGCTAGATCAGGAGTGTCTCTGTTACAAGTTCTTAGCAGATGATATGCAACAGCAGACAGCTAGCTTCCCTCAGACAATGAACTATATTCTAGAAGTACTGTATTTACTCTTATCTGAGCATTAAGGATTTAGATTAGGGCGAGTTCTTTGTCCATCTGGGGAAGATTTTAGACTTGGAGTAAAGCAGCTACTCCTTCGGATCAAGAGATGTTTCAAGCATGTCCCTCTGGACAGAGACCCCAGGGCAGGTTCAGGATCCTCTGTAGGAGCTTTTTTTCAGGAGGAGCTTCTCAGCCTGTAGCCAAAACGACCCTCTTCAGATAAAGCAGAATGTTCCAATGTGTGCTTGCTCCCTACTGGCCAGAAAAAGATACTCTTCTGTAGATATCTTGTGCACATGCGCAGCTCAACCAAAATTTGATGTGTTTTTGTGTGGCTCATTAACTTTTAAGCTTAATATCTGTACTCACTCTCCACTCCCGTGTGCTGTTGCATCATAAAAGATGTGGAGTAGCAGCCACATAATGACATTTACTGTATTATAAGCAGCACATTAATCAGTAGGGCTAAACATGTTTTTCTTTATCTAGAACGGGAACCCAGACAACCCATACTGCAGTGGTATAGAAGGAGTAATTGAGGCGTATTACCAGACTCTGAAGAGCGTACGTCTCTATGGTCCCACATACTTCTCACCCGTTATTAATCATGTAGCTAGGTGAGTTTCAGCATACAAACCCCAACACAACACGAAAGACATAATTATAATTTGGAGCTTCATAAAAACAAATGACGGATGTCCCTCATCACAATGATCCCACAAATGACTACATTCCTCAGTCAACATTTAATTGCAATATATGGATCCTGATATTTGTAGTGTTCAAGCTCTCTGTCTTTCCAAGGTATGCATCGTTAGTAAAGGATGGCTCAGAGTACTTCATCCTCCTTATTATATCAGATGGAGTCATCTCTGACATGGCTCAGACCAAGGAGTCCATCGTAAATGTAAGTGTTTTGAAAAGCTACAAAGGTGGATGTTTTCATCCCAGTACTGCATTGTTCCTTTAGTATTTTGTTGTGTTCTACACAGATTGTGTAATAGTAATATTTATTGGATTTTCTGGTCTACTAGGTAAATGGAAGTTAAAAGTGCTTAGGATGAAAATAAACACAATATAGTTTGGGCTTGGCAGAGGATTTGATGAGTTTTTCAGATGAAAAATGAGAGCAGCTGAATTTGATTAGAAATCACACCCACTCAGGGAAAGTATTTGTGCCTTTGAGGCCAACATACAACAGACAAACTGAATCGAGATGGAATCATAAAAACAAATGAGATCTAGATTGCATCCATTTATCATTCCCTCAATATGTATAACATTTAAGACAGTGAAATGTGTTTTAAAAAAAAATAAAAATGGTTTCGATTTAGGAGAGTGCCTTTAAGCTCTGATAAAAAAGTCATTTAGAATGTGTTAGCATGCTGACATCACTGTCAGACAGCCTAGCAATGTTATATATCACTGTGCAGTATGCAGCTAAATGTTAGCTAATCTGTGCTCGAGCAACACGTACAATTTTTAGAAAGCTTTGAATTCTACTGTAATGATATGGATGTATTTCTTGTGTGTGCTTGAAGGCATCCTGTCTTCCAATGTCAATAATAATAGTAGGAGTTGGAGCCGCTGAATTTGATGGTAAGATGATTAATAGCTGCCTTGTAATACCACAGTGTGTGTGTGTGTGTGTGTGTGCGTGTGTGCGTGTGTGCGTGTGTGCGCGTGTGTGTGTGTGTGTGTGTGTGTGTGTGTGTGTGTGTGTGTATGTGTGTGTTGGGGGAGGAACCTAATGTCAGATCTGACATTTTACACTTTGTAGTGACATTTTGCTGGCCCTCATACGGATACTTAAGATACACAAGATACTTACAGTGGTGCTTGAAAGTTTATGAACCCTTTAGAATTTTATATATTTGACCTATATATGACCTAAAACATCATCAGATTTTCACACAAGTCCTAAAAGTAGATAAAGAGAACCCAGTTAAACAAATGAGACAAAAATATTATACTTGGTCATTTATTTATTGAGGAAAATGATCCAATATTACATATTAGTGAGTGGCAAAAGTATGTGAACCTTTGCTTTCAGTATCTGGTGTGACCCCCCCTGTGCAGCAATAACTGAGCAAATAAACGTTTCCTGTAGATGTTGATCAGTCCTGCACACCGGCTTGGAGGAATTTTAGCCCATTCCTCCGTACAGAACAGCTTCAGATCTGGGATGTTGGTGGGGTTTCCTCACATTACTAACTGCTCACTTCAGGTCCTTTTCCACAGCATTTCGATTGGATTAAGGTCAGGACTTTTGACTTGTGATCTTTAGCTCTTTTTTGGAGAGCAGTGGCTTTCTCCTTGCAAAACTGCTATGCACACCATTGTTGTTCAGTGTTCTTCTGATGGTGGACTCATGAACATTAACATTAGCCAATGTGAGAGAGTCCTTTAGTTGCTTAGAAGTTACCCTGGGGTCTTTTGTGACCTCGCCAACTATTACACGACTTGCTTTGGAGTGATCTTTGTTGGTCCACCACTCCTGGGGAGGATAACAGTGGTCTTGAATTTCCTCGATTTGTACACAATCTGTCTGACTGTGGATTGGTGGAGTCCAAACTCTTTAAAGATGGTTTTGTAACCTTGTCCAGCCTGATGAGCATCAACAACTCTTTTTTGAGTTCCTCAGAAATCTCCTTTGTTCGTGCCATGATACACTTCCACAAACATGTGTTGTGAAGAGCAGACTTTGATAGATCCCTGTTCTTTAAATAAAACAAGGTGCCCACTCACACCTGATTGTCATCTCATTGATTGAAAATACCTGACTCTACTTTCACCTTCAAAACTGCTAACTTTAGAGGTTCGCATACTTTTGCTAATCACTAATCTGTAATATTAGATTATTTTCCTCAATAAATAAATGACAAATGTAAGAATGAAACAAATTTATCTAAACTAATAAGGCATGGAGACATACTTCAAGTAAAATATGAAATATGCACATCGGCATTAAGTAGTCTGATACACAGAGTCACCCCAGGAACTTGAGTCTGAGCAGGAAAGTCGTTGGCGCCACTTCGACCCCAGATAACTGGAGGAGGGAGAGGGTTACTGCCCTCTGGTGTGGCCCGGGTATGATGGGGCTGGAGCTGATGACGGAAGCAGCTTGAGTGAAGCTGCAGCGGATGAACATCATGTGTGGGGCTGGAACTGGTACCGGAACACATCTGGGAGAGAAAACAGAAAATGTACTTAGTTATTGATTAAGAGCACAGTGTCTATTAACAATCACTGATGCCATGTGTAGCATGAGACCCGGCAGCATTAGCTATAGCAGCATAGCTAGAAAGAGGAGAACTGGTAGGAAACACATCCAAGAGGGATTACAGTTAAACTGTAAATTACGAAAAAATGAAGACACATCCATGTGTATAACCTGTGGCCAGTCTGAATACTCAAGTGAGTCATTTTAGTGTCAACTCCACAGGAGGGGCTGCTAAGTCACACATGGGATTTGTCTACAATGAAAATACAGTAATGATAAAAGTAATATAAGCTTATATATGATATTATGTAACGGTCCTGCAGAGTACATTCATCTTTTTTTTTTACAGAAATGGTTGAACTGGATGGAGATGAAGTGAGGATCTCATCAAGAGGAAGGTTTGCAGAGAGAGATATTGTACAGGTAAGCTCTGATTAGTTACCTGACTTAAATCAATCCCCTGACAGTGTATCCATGTTTATTTACTTTTCATTACTTTTTCCAGTTTGTTCCGTTCCGAGACTACATCGACCCAAGGGGGAACTACATCCTTAGCATGGCCCGCCTGGCCAAAGATGTTCTGGCTGAAATTCCAGACCAGTTTCTGCACTACATGAGAACCAGAGGCATCAAACCAAGCCCATCCTCTTCTTCTCATATCTCCAAACCATTGACAGTGTTGTCACATTCATCAGACTCTCTTCAGACACAGATCTGAAGAAGATCATGGCAACTAGGACACTTCGCCATGTTTGTGCTTTAGTCTCTTTCCTAAGTGGGCCACTGGGTCGAGTGTTGAACTTTCTGTACTCCTTCATATAGTAGCTGGGTATTAGAGAGCCAACAGGTACTTGAGGCTTCTGATGAAGCTGGCAATTCACTTTGTTGTTCTTACTTAGAGTCTGATGATCGGAGAAAGGTTTACGGGATCTTCCAGAATATTTAGAAAGTTCATTTCTATTGAGCCGGGCCAGTACTCATTCCACATCTGCAACATTCAATTACATTCTAAGCTATGAAAACATGCTTACGGTATATGTGATTTTTAGAAGCAGACAGTTTTATACCTCATGCATAGTAGTTATCTATTTTGTGATCTCCACAAAAGCTGTAAAGAAAGGAGCCTGAGTATATCTTGAAGACTGTGTTTAATTCAAACTGTCTTACTAAATATTCTGGTTTCTTCCACTCCACCTCCACACTGTGTTTCAGGTCGAGGAAAGACAAGCCTTATTCTTGGTCTCACACTAATCTGTAGATACTTTCAGTGCTTTGCATATAACAGTCAGTTGTTATACTGTTTGTGAAGACACAAACATTTCGATCTTCATGTATGCATACCTACAATGTTTACACACTACCACAACATTAATAACTTATTCAAATAATGATAGATAGATCGTTTTACAACTGTAGATATGGCATGTTGCATGTATTTGCATGCATTTTTCTCCCTGTTTTGATATGTCCAATGTCCCAGTCTCTGGAAATTTCCTGCCACTACATCAAGCTAGGATGGCCACAGGCACTGACACTACAGTGCCTCCATACATTTGTTGCCACCAACTGCTTCTTTTCACGAGCATGTGGTGCAGTGGGGAAAATCAATGTGCATGGAGGAAAACGCTACACTCTCCATATATTCCTGCCTCAGTCCATCATCGATGGGGACCACTATTGCTATGGCAGGGAGATGAACCCACGCCCAGCCTTCTGTCCCTCAGACTTGACCAATTGTGTCTGTCTTATCCAATGACAGCACAAACATTTACATTTACATTTACATTTACATTTACAGCATTTAGCAGGATAACGTCCCTTTATCCAGAGCGACTTACAATTGATACAATCTTACCATCCAAGCAATTGTGGGTTAAGGGTCTTGCTCAAGGACCCAACAGTGGCAGCTTGGCAGAGGTGGGATTTTGAACCCTGGCCCTTTCTGGTCCAGAGTCCATACCGCCATCTTAACGAAACCGCATCAGAAGTCCCAGTACCTTAACCGCTAGGCTACCACAGTCCACCACGAACCTGATGCTTTATTTCTGGTTTGTGTAAAGGTAAAATCCCACGTTTTCAGTACTATCAGGTCCGATATTGATGTAATTCATTCATCAGATATTGGATGGACCAGGGCCAATCCACCTACCGATCCATATTCCATTCCAGATCTGACCATGAGCACCGCAGCAAAACTTCAGTCTGCAACTGAGATGGAGCAAATAATATTAACTGTTGTTTTAACTAAAATGTCATTTGGTGGTGGAGATTTTTTTTTTTAGTCTGGGAAATGCCAAAAAGCAAGACAGCAGTAGTACACTGAAACAAGTACCAACAGTAGTAATCATAATATTAAAGTTAAAAAATATCCTGCTATCGGGAATCTTTATCTGTATCAGCAGTTGTGCACTGAAATCGAATCGTAAAGGAATGATGTTTAATTAAAAATCTATCCTGGCTTTTCTGTATCCGGACTATATTACTTCTATCCGGCTTTTTTTTACTTTTTCCATCTCGTCTAACGTTTCTTCTTTAAGCTTGTGCACTCCTTCACTGGAAATCGATCGGAGGAGGTGAAAACAAATGTGGATCGACCCACACTAATATTTAATGATGTGAAATGTCTGCAACATTTGCATCCTCCCAACTTTCACTTTCATTAAGGATCAGTGATTGTTCACCACCACTCACTGTTCTCTTGTTTACTCGCTTTACAAGGACAAGCAGAGAAACACTACAGTCTAACAATCTAGCATCCAGCACCGCCCTCTTTGTCTAAACGGAAACAGTATTTAGTTTATTGTAATAGCTATAAAGAACTGAGGAGTCTTTTCAAATATAAACCTACACTGATATGTACTGCACTTATTAACACGATTAGAAACTGTGAGAAATACAAGCACAACATTTTTAAATTGATTGTTTGAATGTTTTTTTTTAATAATATTTTGTTTTGTTGTCTGATCACTGACAAAAAGCTGTTTTCAGCATTCATAAAAGATAGACATGGAAATACACAAGAGGGTTGTTTGAGTGTCCAGATCATTTTGGATATTCAGGAGAATAAAAAGAAAAGAAATATGGCAGGACGGCTGCAAATGAGTTTATATCTATGCTAAATTATACCTTCTTCCCAATATGTAAACTCTTT
Organism: Ancistrus triradiatus; assembly: GCA_025084515.1. Taxonomy (NCBI): domain Eukaryota; kingdom Metazoa; phylum Chordata; class Actinopteri; order Siluriformes; family Loricariidae; genus Ancistrus; species Ancistrus triradiatus. The sequence continues at coordinate 337,973 of JAJAGP010000023.1, forward strand.
TGGAAAAAAATAAAGCCTGGAAGATTTTCTAACAACCATGAGGTGAACACATGTCATCATTAATAAACTTGTCATTTAAAAAAAGATTTATGTTTATTTTAAATTTAGCTTATGTCCTTATACAAAGTGACTTACAACTAATACAATCTTACAGTGTACAATCCGAGCAATTCTACTCAACATCCCAACAGTGACAGCTTGACAGTGCTGGGACTTGCACCCTGGACCTTCTGGTCACTGAGGTAGTACCTTAACTACTGGGCTACTATAATCTGGTTTATACAGGATCTATTATATGATGATTGTAATTGTGTTATAGACTCTGACTGATAGAAGCAGCCAGTTTGACTAGCCTATACTGTAAATCAATAACTGTGAAACTGGTCCTTACATTTTCTTACACCATAACTGTGGTGACACCATAACTTCTGTTTATTGCCTCAGGCTGAAAGAGAGGTTTAAATAAGCGAATTAAAGGAAATTAAGGCAGTGCATTTTCACAGGCAATGTGTAAACCATTTTGAGCTAGGCTGGAAATTTAACCCATCCAACTCCAGGAAATGTACAACTTCATTTATTTAGCTTGACTGGATGCCAGCTCAAAATTTCCGCCCACATTTGCTAGCTGTCATATTCATAAAATCGGAATGAAATGTGTATTAAAGTTTATTCCCTTGTCCATTCATCACACCCAGTAGAACTCACTTATTACTAAGCTTGCAAGATCTATTGTATGTCTGACTTTATAACAGAATTTATCATCACAAAGGTTAACTCATGCCTGACAAATAGCTCTTACTCTATTGAAAATGATAGTTTGCACGATGGGAAAAGACATATTGTACATGTAGTATAATGTCTCAGGTTGAAAAGAAATTGAGCACTGTTTGTGGTGTACATGGATGCTGTTATTTAAGCCCATTAATCCAGAGTGCAGAAATACAATACTGTACTATATTATTTAACCTGGTCAATAAATATATTAAGATGTTTAATATATTTATTGTAACTGGGATTTTTAAAAATTGTATTCTGTTTACCTTTGTTTGTTAAGTCATACCTGTTACCTGCATCATAACTGCATGTGCATTGTTTTACAGACTACTTAACCTTTTTTATCTCTAACATGTCTTTTATATACTATAGATTTTGCCTTAATGTATCACTGAATTGTTGATTTATGTCATGCCTTCACTCTATGTTTGTTGAATAGGTATATATTCTTTCAAAAGTGTTTGTTCTCAGACAATGAATTCTTTTCATTTTAAATATTTTTGTATGAATACAGTTGCATGATCCCAGCTGAATAAAGCTGGCACGAGTCTATACCAGTGACTGACTGTCCATTATGAAAATCCAAATAACATGTGCTAAGTATTTGTAAATGAATTTTAAAATGACTATTTGTTGATTTTATACATTTATATCCGTAGTAAAAATGTAGCACACATTTAAGGACAGATTATATTTACATGTCAGGTCCAAACAGTCCATGGAGAACACTACAATAACTTGGGCTCATACAAGGAAATGGCTGGTTAAATATATATATATATTTATATATATGTGTGTGTGTGTGTGTTTGTGTGTGTGTGTGTGTGAAATGTACCTGACAACTGGTTAATACAATATCTATAAATTCTCCTGGTACTCCATGAACTCCGTATCATGTATCCACAAATTTAGACAGGGCCTTTAGCAGATAAACACCATCACATCAAAGATACACCACCATATTTTGGGGATTATTTTCTTCATAAACACCCTTTTTACGTCAATCTAGGCTTAAGTGTATATTGCCAAACAGTGGTGTTTTGGTCTCATCTGACCATAAAATGCAGTTCTAGTGAAAGTTCCATTTGCATCTATGGATTAAGTGAATTTGGGAACCGAAACCTCAACTCAACACAGGTAGGATACGACCTAGCATGATTCAGCACTGCGAACTGCTGATTCACACTGGTTTGTGTACTGTTTGTGGCAGGGTGAGGTTTTGTGACTTGTGTTTTGAGTTACTGGCTAGGAATCTCACCACTACCTTGGTCAAACATCTGGTAATAACCAGAAATCAGGTTCCCATAAATGACCATCATACTCCCCAGGTGCCATGATCCAAATGTAGGTACTTGTGTATGTCTGGGTGTTCTGCCTTGCCAGAGGTGTGTAGAGTGTCTCAGCACTCCTTGGAGTGGGAGCTAGGTCTGTCTCGTGCTGCGCACTAAATGTGTAAGTGAAACGAGAAGGCTCTTAAAGACTCGATTACACTTGTTAGCAGAATTTCTTGGCGTGCCAATACATGATCGTGATACATGTTTTGCTAAAACAAGCATTCCTCATAATTAAAAAAGGAATATATATTTAGCATGTATCTTTTAAAGCGGTGCACCGAGCTTAGCCTATGTGAAATACTTTACTGCCCTCTTCTGTTGATCTAGAGACGTGTCACCAGGTGACTTGGAACTACTAGTGGAATAGCACCGATTGTACAAATACAATAATACACTGTACTTATACCTCATAATGCTTAGATTACATTATGATGGTGTAGACCTATAGTAGAGGAAGAAAACAACTTTACTGGTACTGTAATTTTAACATTTATATTAATACATTTAATGGACATAATGTTGAAAATGTGTATGTGTTTAGTGTGTGTATAGTATGTGCCATTTTATTTGACATTATGTTTTAGAATAAATGTACTCTAATTAGCACTGGAGTAATACACTAAATATAATGTTAATTATCTCCTAGTCTATGACAACCTCTGAAAGCTGTGTCTTGTTCTTTACCAAGTTAGTGGTAATTCTTATCCTTTGTCTACGTGTGCTGTAAGTACTGAAGGAAGATCTGTAAGCAGAAGACATGGCAACTGGTTTTGCCATGTTTTAGACTTTTAATACAGGAAGGAATAATGCATAAGAAAATAAAACAAGTGCCAAAAGCTGTGTCAGTCACACTGATGTGAAGTTCTAAAAAAAAAGTTGTGCACGGTTACTGAAAACTGTACAAGACACCTTGGGTGAGTTACAGTTAAGTTCTTGGTTTTTAGAGTTACAGTTAGATTTAGAGTTGGGGTTAGTGTTAAGATTAGCGTTAGGGGTCAGGGTTAGCTTTCAGTTAGAATTAGAGTTAAGTTATTGTTTTTAGGGTTAAGGCTAAGTTCACAATTTTTAAAGTTAGAGTTAAATTTAAAGTAAGAGTTAGATTCATGGGTAGACTTGTGGTTACTGTTACAGCTAGGGTTCAGTTACAATTAAGAATCCGTTATGGCTTTAGATTTAGGGATAAATTTAGAGTTGGGATTAGGGTTCAGTTAGGACTAGGTAAAAGTTCTTGGAGCTTAGGGTAACAGTTTTTAAGGTTAGAGTTAGGTTTAGAGTTTAGGTTAGTGTTTAGCGTTGGGGTTAAGGTTACCCTGCTATAAACAGCAAAGACCAGCATATATTGCATTTTGGACATTGGTATGCTGGTCAACCAGCTTCACCAGCAGGACCATGTGAGTTCACCACATTTTGCTGAACTAAGTAATCCTGATACTCTTATTCTCTATGTTGTTTTATTCAATATTTTATTTATATTTACTATTGTCCTATATGCTATAGCTTCATATTCTCTATTTATTGAACTCTTTGTAATATTGTATTATGTTCAATTTAATAGACTATATATTACAATATTTTATTTTAATTATTATATTTTCTTTAAATATGTTCTCTTTTTAAATTTAATGTAGCTTCCCTTTATTTAAACAATTACTATTGACTATTGACTATTAAATGGGTAATTTAATTTAGTTCTTACATACAGTGGTGTGAAAAAGTGTTTGCCCCCTTCCTGATTTCCTATTTTTTTGCATGTTTGACAAATTTAAGTGTTTCAGAACATCAAACCAATTTAAATATTAGTCAAAGACAACACAAGTAAACAGACAATGCAGTTTTTAAATGAAGGTGTTTATTAATAAAGGGAGAAAAAATCCAAACCTATATGGCCCTGTGTGAAAAAGTGATGGCCCCCTAAACCTAATAACTGGTTGGGCCACCCTTAGCAGCAACAACTGCAACCAAGCGTTTGCCATAACTTGCACTGAGTCTTTTACAGCGTTGTGGAGGAATTCTGGCCACTCATCTTTGCAGAATTGTTGTAATTCAGCCACACTGGAGGGTTTTCAAGCATGAATGGTCTTCTTAAGGTCATGCCACAGCATCTCAGTAGGGTTCAGGTCAGGACTTTGACTAGGTCACTCCAAAGTCTTCATTTTGTTTTTCTTCAGCCATTCAAAGGTGGACTTGCTGGTGTGTTTTGGATCATTGTCCTGCTGGAGAACCCAAGTTTGTTTCAGCTTGAGGCCACAAACAGATGGCCGGACATTCTCCTTCAGGATTTTTTGGTAGACAGCAGAATTCATAGTTCCATTTATCACAGCAAGTCTTCCAGATCCTGAATTAGCAAAACAGCCCCAGACCATCACACTACCACCACCATATTTTACTGTTGGTATAATGATCTATTTCAGAAATGCTTTGTTACTTTTACACCAGATGTAATGGGACACACACCTTCCAAAGTGTTCAACTTTTGTCTCGTCTGTCCACAGACTGTTTTCCAAAAAGTCTTGGGGATCATCAAGATGTGTTCTGGATAAACTGAGACAAGCTTTAATGTTCTTTTTGTTCAGCAGTGGTTTTCATCTTGGTACTCTTTCATGCAGGCCATTTTTGGCCAGTCTCTTTCTTATGGTGGAGGCATGAACACTGACCTTGACTGAGGCAAGTGAGGCCTGCAGTTCTTTGGATGTTGTTGTGGGGTCTTTTGTGACCTCTTGGATGAGTCATCGCTGCCCTCTTGGGGTAATGTTGGTCAGCCAGCCACTCTTGGGAAGGTTCACCACTGTTCCATGTTTTCACCATTTGTGGATAATGGCTCTCACTGTGGTTCACTGGAGTCCCAAAGTTTTATAACCATTTCCAGACTGATAGATTGCAATTACTTTCTTTCTCAATTGTTCTTGAATTTCTTTGGATCTTGGCAAGATGTGTAGCTTTTAAGGATCTTTTGGTGTACTTCACTGTCAGGCAGGTTCTATTTAAGTGATGACCTGATAGAGAACAGGTGTGGCAATAATCAGGCCTGGGTGTGGCAGGAGACAGTGAACTCAGGTGTGATAAACCATAGTTATGTTATGTTTTAACAAGGGGGCAATCACTTTTTCACACAGGGCCATATAGGTTTGGATTTTGTTTTTCTCCATTAATAATAAACACCTTCGTTTAAAAACTACATTTTGTGTTTATTTGTGTTGTCTTTGACTAATATTTGAATTGGTTTGATGTTCCGAAACACTTAAGTGTGACAACATGTAAAAAATAGGAAATCAGGAAGGGGGCAAAGACTTTTTCACACCACTGTATAACATCTAGGCTACCCAAGGCGGTTGGGTCCCTTTTTGAGTCTTGGTCCCCACAGGGTTCCTTCCTTACAGTGCTTGGGAAGTTATTTCTGGCTACTGTCACCCTAGGCTTGCTCAGTTAAGGATTTGGGCCTACATATTTGTAAAGCTGCTTTGAGACAATTCTCATTTGTAAAAAAGTGCTATAGGAAAAAAACCCCGAAAATTTGACTAAACCAGCACCAGATAGCCAGGATAAATGAACTTGGACCAACATGAAAGCATGGTCTTACTTTTTGACCAGCATACAAGCATCCAAAACTCAACATATGCTGGGTTTTAGCTGGGACGTTAGAATTAGAGTTATGTTCCTCTATGGCTATGGTTATGTATTTATTACAGTTTGGGTTTTGCGTGAGTATCATACGCTGATTGATGGCTGCTAGATAGGCGCTAGCCCTGTAGGTGTCGGTATGAATCTTTTGTATTGTGACTCACCATAACACCTTTAATAGACGAAGAATCAGTTTAGGAAACGAGTCCAACGCAGACGTCACTTCCATCTCGTAGCCTGAAAGCGAAGGCGGCCATGTTGTAATGGTGGTCCAGTCAAGTCCACTGCAGCGTTCACAGTGACTGTGCCGAAATTAGACAAAGCAGCAGCGGTTCGGGTTAGTGTCTCATCAGGAGGACGGACAGCTGTTCCATACTTTTGGTGCGATCTGCAGCAGGCGTTGGATCAGGATGAGTGGAGGGACTCCGTATATCGGCAGTAAGATCAGTCTGATCTCTAAAGCAGAGATCCGCTATGAGGGGATCCTCTACACCATTGATACTGAGAACTCCACCGTGGCTCTGGCTAAAGGTAATATCACACTGCTCATAAACACCGTCACCTGCGTTTAACCTGCTGTTTATCACAAGTGTGGTGTGGAGAGACATCATTTACACAGTGCTCGCAGACCTAAAGCAGTGGCGTCCTTCCACTGCTTTACTTTGTCCTGCTGGTTAGTAAACAATGCTGATTATTATCCATCACCAAAGCTGAATCATTCGCTTCAAACCATAACACTGGGGAGCTATAGCTGAGCGAAACTTGCAGTTTCTAAAAGGTTTTTCTTTCTAAGAGCGCACCAACAAACAGTCGCGCCAAACAATTGTGTTTATTTTTTTTGAAGCCTTACAAACCTCGTAACTGACAGACCAGATTGAAAGAGTGAATTCGCAACTGCACAATGATTTTACCCATCATAAAGTCAATATCTGGCGGGCAATGTATTGGAAACGCTGCAGTATATTGGCTAAACTCTACAGTGCTCCATATAGCTTTGCTAAGTACGGCATATAGCTAATATGGTGTTCGGACAACGTCCAGATACCTGTATCTGTATATTAATTGTAACGCTGTATGTAAGACTCTACACACTTTCACTAAGGTGAAAGTAACTTATATGGCCTAAGGAAGACCTTTGACCAACCAGAACTGTAATTAATCGGTCTGGAAGCGGGCACGTATGTTTTGCTCAAACAGTCATTGAAAATGATGGTTAGAGAGGTGAAATTTACTTCAACGAATATGGTTGGTGATGTGCAGGAGGCTGCAGTGTTTTGGAGTAACTTGTATACACTTATACCCCCACCAGGCCAATAAACAAATTAGAAAATGTACCAGTAGAAAGCCTGGTGTCATTTCAAATACAAACCTCCAGAGTTTGCTTGGCACTATATTTATTTATTTACTTACCTTATTTGTATCTGCATTCTACCTTATTTTGGTTTTGTAATGTTACCTTTTCTTTGCATTGTATTAAGCTTTTTCTTCTTTGTTTAAACTACTGGAGACCAATAATTTCCTTCGGGATAAATAGTATCTTTCTATAGGATTTTAACTGAAACATAGGCTGTGGTCTATATTTCAACAACAACAAAAAATCTAAGTTGGTTTTGTGTGAGAAGAAGGGTGGTAATATAGAAAAAACATTGTTCCTCACTGTTATGTATGGTGAAGGATCTGTGAGAGTCACTGGGGAAACTTATTTGGACAGATGGCATCATGGATTTCTTGCAATAACTGGTGATTCCATATGAACATCTGTCTGTTTCTGTTAAGCTACAACTGTCATGGTTGTGCTTTTTCTAATGAGACATTCTTCCAGACATGCAGGAGTGTTGTAAAAGTAAGTTAATGCCCATATAAAGTGAAAACAGTTTGATTTTTAGACACAAGCCTACACAACCAGTCCACTTTTGTGGGAAACTGCACATCAAGTCTCTGGCAACGCATCAGTAATGAGGTGGGCACCATCTTTGTTGGAAGAAATCAGCAAATGGCAACAATGAAGGAAACATCTTACAGCCATGAGTAACGGTCTGCTCTTAATGTTCAATCAGTGCCGAAAGGTCATGGCCTACCAGGTTTCCCCTTCCCCCACAGCTTGTTTCTAAAATTGGATCGCCGTCTGCCAAACCGTTTTCATTTTATGTGTGCGTTTCCTTACTTTTGATACACCCACTAAACCCAAATTCACACAACAAAGGTTCATTGACCACAGCGTTAAGATTTTGATGTGACCCTTGACCTAAACCCCATTAACAGCTTGTGGGTTGAGTCGAAGAGGAGGATCTTGGACCTTGATGGATTTGAACAGATTCTGTATTGTCTTAGATTTACATTTATTCACTTGGCAGATGCTCTTATCCAGAGGCACTTGGAAAATGTGCAAACAGTTGGTGCCATCGTGCAAATCCTCAGTAATCTACAAGAGTTCATTAACTGTTAGACCAGACAGCAGTCCTACCATGAGAATAAAAACAAGTCCACAGTCTGTATGTGCTAAACACTCTGAAGCTGAAGACTTGAGTATGGAATGTAAATAACATGGAGCAGAACCTTTTGCGGCCTGGAAAACTGGAACACCATGTATAAATTTGGACTCAGCTCCAGCGGGATGAGAGTGGAGTAAAGGGGTCGGTTTGGTAGATTGTCCACCGGATGGGCAGCAGCATTCTGAATGGTTGGTAGTGGAGAAATGGAACATGAAGGCACTATAGTAATCGAATCTGGAAATGATGAGCACCTGTGTGAGGATCTGAGCAGTTCTCTGGTAGGAAAAGTGTAGAAGTGTTCGTTGTTGTGTAGAAGAAAACGACAAGAAATTGTTGAAGTAGTCAGGGGAAAATGGGGTGTTCTTCAATCTCATCAAGCATTATAAGAAAAGACTGTGAGCTGTTACGTTGGTGGAGGGAGATTTATTTGATTGTGTAAGAATAAAGTTAATTCAACTAATGATTAGATATTCAGTGAGATTAAGCTAATTAACCAACAACTTTTTAGAAACCCATCTTTACCAAAAGTGCCAATAATATTGAAGCCATCATTAGGTGGGTCAATCTGAACTTAACTGAAACCAATAGGTCTATATTTTATATAAGACTGGGGCTGTGGCAGTGCAGCAGTTACTGAAGGATGAGGGTTAATGTCCAAAGTATTCCAAGCTGCTGCTGTTTGGCCCTTGAGCAAGACCTTGGAAAAGCAGTTTGTAAGTCGCTCTGGAAAAGTAAATGTAAAATTTCATCTTCATGCTTCTCACTGGATGGGCACTGGCATCAAATGACAAGCTAGATAAGCAGTTGATTTTGTAATGTTTGGTTGGTTGTCTGAATTTTAATATTTATGTCATTTCTTAATGGGGTAATGTGTGATTCATAAATAGTTTGTTTATTATTATCATTATTATTATTTTTGGGTTAGTGCGCTCATTTGGAACTGAGGACCGCCCCACTGATAGGCCTATCCTACCTAGAGACGAGACGTACGAGTACATCATCTTCAGAGGCAGTGACATTAAAGACCTGACAGTCTGTGAACCTCCCAAGCCGACTTTGCCTCAGGACCCTGCTATTGTTCAGGTATGGGACAATACCAAGGAACTGCATCCCTTGATTCTTATTTACTGTAAAGTGCAATATAATATCGCAACCTACAGTACCTGCATATATTAACTTTAAGGGCTTTGAACTGAATAGAATTATGGGGTAGGGATGTCCTAATCCAGGTGTTTTTTTTGTGCACTGTAAAGTGATTACTTTAATATTGCTTGTCTGTTGCTAATGAGCCAATTTTTAGTTCACTGTTCACATTGACACTAGCTTTTGTTCTCCTGAAGGACTGCATTATCAGGTGTACATTTTGCTGGTGACCAATGCGTCAAACAGTAGCTGAACCATACACTTACAGAATATTTTAACATATTTTATGATGAATTATGTCTGTCCTTTTCTACTAAATATCCTTAGCTTACAAATCTAACAATTTTGTAGTAAAAACTGCTTAGTTTAAGTTGCAACTGTTTCAGTCAGTAAATAGTGCAATGAAATTAAATATACATTCATACATAAAGGCTAGCATTCAACATTTCGCCATTCAGTCTTGCCCACCCACACTAAAGCTGACCTAGTCAGAGTAACATGTTTGAAGTGCAACCTACATTGACAGAAATGCTGCTACACAACTCAATTCCTCAACATAAAATGCACTTTAGCTTGAACGAAATGTTTTTGTGTTAATAATAGCACACTGTCCATTACTGCACAGTGCCTCTTGGTGTAAAATGCAGTAGAAGGTAAGAGCTGGATTAAGACAATGTGACCATCGCCTGGAGAAGTAGCTGTTTCCTGAACTGGAGATCTGTTAGAATCTATAATGAGGGACTGTGGTAGCCTAGTGGTTAAGGTACTAGACTATGGACCAGAAGGTCCAGGGTTCAAATCCCATCTCTGCCAAGCTGCCACTGCTGGGTCCTTGAGCAAGACCCTTAACCCACAATTGCTTGGATTGTGAGACTGTACCAATTGTAAGTCGCTCTCGATAAGGGCGTCTGCTAAATTCTGTAAATGTAAATGATAAGCCGCTGGCAGCCAGTGGAGGTGTATTAGGGACCATAGGTTGCATTTAAATGTTTTTGTCATACAACTCCATTGTAAGTCAAGGTATATGTTCAGCTTTAGAATTTACTGTGCAGGCTATGTATTGTGCACCCCAGGCTAAGGGAAAAGCAAGTTATCAGATCATATCAGAGAGGTTGAAAAGAAAAAAATGACACTTTCATGGTAAAATGTTTTATATGTAGGCATTCAAAAGTAACTGGTATAGCCTCAGAGCTCCAAAAGTTAAATGAGTAAATCAACCCAAAATGGGCAGTTTGATAGCTCCATCCATGTGATGTAATAGAGTCCTCTGTTGTTGTGACTATATAGTAATGTTTAGGTCCCGAGGTTCATGTGTGAGAAAATAATAATTGGATCTAGAATTCTTTATTTAGGTTTAAACAGCAATAAGTAGACAATGTGTAGAGAAATGGGAATACTATAGTTTTTTTGTTAAATGTAACTGAACCCACGATAGTACAGCTGACACATCTGAGAGTTGAGCTCTAGTTAGACATATTTTAGTATAAATGGCTTTGTGCGTGATCTTGCCAACTGGTTGTGTGTTCTTTCACAGTCTTCTATTGGAACTTCTGCTCCACCAACATCTTTCCAGTCTGGAAACTCATATGGCTTATTCAAACAAACTCAGATGTCCCCATACAACCAGTTCACAGCCAATCCGTTGGTCTCACCCCCATTTGGAGCTGTCGGGGGTAAGTAATTAATGTTTCTCAAGCTCAAAGTTATGTTTTATATCCGATCCTCTGAGCAGTCATTTTATTTTTAATTAATTAATATTACACCTTTATTTCATTAATGTTTGGGTTGTGTATGTGTTTTCAGATGGCTAATGATTATTTTCAAAGTGCTCATAGATCAGCTGCAGGTGTTATTAGAAGGTGTAAGGTCATGTTTGTCTGGATATATTTCTTAAAAATGTCATATTTTGACTGTGAAAGTATACTTTTGAAATAACCCTGATGAGTACTGCCTAAACAGAGACATTGTGAGATCAATCATACTAGATGCAATGTATTATTTGGGCTGAAGACATTGACATAGTAACCCAAAGTGAGTTAATAATCAGACACTACTCTATTTGTGAGTGCGTTTACACTGACAGACACATCAGTGCACCAATAATAGCCCACAGTCTTAGGGTCCTTAGAATTAGTGTACATGGCAACACAGTTGCATAAGTGTTGACTTAAAAAAGATAACTCTAATGCAGAAATTTCAGGGTTTTTTTGTTGTTTATCAGTGCTTAGTGATTTCTGCTCTAGGAGGATTTCAGAACCGTATTTTATTTTATATAATTATTGTGACATTTATGGGTACATAGAACATGGTCATGATATTTACTTTTTGATTCCATTTACATTTTGTTGGATAACACAGCATTTTTTTTTTTTTTTTTGTCTTCCCCCGCTGCACCTGTAGTTCTTTTCTTATGTGGTGATGTACTTTTATTAGTTATAAATTAGACTTGGAAACCAACATGATAAATAAACACGATAACATAGTGGCCCAGCCTAAAGAAAGTGAGTTATTTTTGCCAGATGGTTGACCCCTAATGAAGTAGTGTTGTTGTTGTTCTTATCACGTTGTCAAACTTAATATTTTAGTGTGGTCACCTTTGTGCGTTTTCTTTCCATCATGCTGCTTACGAATTTCTGAATATGCAGATTTCCTCTGGTTTGCTCCCACGTGTTAGGTTAATTGGTGTCTCGAAAGTGTCCCAATGTGAGTGAATGTATGTACTACTAGATATTCACACCGGGATCCCAATGAGGTTTCTTTCTGCATTCAGCTCCACTCTCAGGCCCAGCCTGACATTAAACTTTTTGTGATCAGAACATTCAGACTTTCTACCTTTCAGAAGTAGAATATTTCAACCGAAATTCTCAGTGAATCTAATTTTGCACTTCTCTGTTTTGTGTTGCCAGTGTTACTTTATTCCTGTGAAAGTGCAGAGAAGGTTTGTGTTCCTGTGTGTCTAACCCTTGTGCCACTCTGTAGGTCGTAGCAGTCCTGCTGTAGACCCCCTGCAGAAGAGTCCCCCACTGGAACCTCTGGATTCATCAGTTAGCAGCACTGCAGCTGCACCGGTTAGCCGTAGGAGCCCTGTCTCTGCACGAGTCAGCACAACTGCCACCCAGAAGTCTTTGGACACCCCAGAACACAGGAGGGGTGAGGCCTGGCCTAGACTACGATCAGGATTCGAGCATGCGGCACGAGATAGTGCTAGAGTAGTTCACTCAGGTGTTCAATCAGCAGGTGAGAGCGGTGCTAATCTGGTTCTTTCTAGGTTAGTAAGTTTCCTTTTTTGAGATTTTCACACTATGCCTGCATGCTGAAGTTCCTGATTTTTATTGGGGAAAAAAATGTTAAACCAGACATTAGCCTGGAAAATGTAAGGTCCAATGAGCTTGTTTTAGAGTTTTTTGTTTTGTTTTTTTGGTCGTCTTTACTCTAATTGGCTGGGACTTTTCTAAAATATCGAAGAAACATTGAGTGTATGTCAAACATAAACCAGTCTTTCACTAACAAAGCTAATCACTATCTGCCTTGTTTATTTAGTTAAGGAATCATGCAAACTCAACATCATGTGTTTCTAAGTTGGTTTATACCTTCTCAGGCACTGATGCGCCAAAAGTGTCTGCCCGACCCGAATCTGATCAGTCAAGAGGTGAAAGCAAGGATGCCCCTAAGCGGCAACCAGGTTAATATGTCTGCTATTATGGTCCTCCCGTCCATGCTCTCAGACCAAAGAACTGCATTCCATCTTTCTACATTTTCTTTATAAGATTTCTGAAACATGCTTTTTATTTTTTTTTTGTATTTTTTGTATTTTTTTTATTTTTTATTTTTTTGTACCTTGTTTTCACAGCTCTAGTGTTTTAGTCCTAACCCGCTTCACAGATTGAAATGTCTAAACTTCTTGAAAATATGGTCTCAAGTAGAAGTTTCGACACGCGTTTTACTTACATGGTTTGTTGATTTTCTGAATGTAAAGAAAGGAACATCTGCAGGAAACGAACGTAAATCAGGTTTTTGCAATTTAAATGCACCATTCTTGTTTCTTTGCTAAATTTAGACACTTATTTCAACTCTCTGAAATGGTTGAGTAACCAGCTTTGTTACTGGTAAGGTATGCAAAGCAAGACCCTCATATTACTGCTACAGAACTGCACCACATGGTGACTGGTGTGTTTCAGCACCAGGTGTCGGCTTGCTAAGCAAAAGGTACAAGTCAAATTAATCTGGAGATCAAAAACTGAAGGTCTTTAATGTTGCAGAATTCAATTTGTCTGTTGTAGTTTTTGTTTACATTTACAGCATTTAGCAGACGCCCTTATCCAGAGCGACTTACAATTGATACAGTCTTACAATCCAAGCAGTTGTGGGTTAATGGTCTTGCTCAAGGACCCAACAGTGGCAGTGGTGGGATTTGAACCCTGGACCTTCTGGTCCATAGTCCAGTCTAGGCTACCACAGTTGTTTGAATCCTTCAGACTCGTTTTACACCCAGGGCTTGCTAAGTTAAAGCCTGGTGCTGCGGCACAGATTTATTTATTTAAAAAAAAAAAAAAAGTAAGAGACTGCATTTTAGTGCTGTGAGCCGCTGTTGAATGGGCTGGGCAGCATCACCTGCATCTGATCAGCCTCTCTCTTCTAATGGACTTAAATAGTTCTGTGTGATTCCAGTATGTTACATGTAACATATAACCAGTAATGGTGTACTAGAATGAGCAGAAATATCATATTTAAATTGTAGACGTTGTTGAATTCTTTTAATTTAGAAAATCAACAGACTATATAATGTACACACACACCTGTCAACTTTCAGGCTTTTTGGCAGATGGAGGTGAATGCCCTTACTCTGTTGTGCTGTCTTGCTGCCCTGCATTCAACTCAATGGCCGCAATGAATAACCAGATGTTATCTTGTACAAGAGCTTGACTTGGAAGGCAAATAAGTTGATTAAAACACTGTAGGTAGTCAGGAAGCACCGTTCCAGGAAAGTCCGGTGTTAGACTTTGTGAATGGGGTTTAATTTTAGTAGATGCGAAGCAGCTGGACCTTACCTATGACTCTTTCACTCACATACTAACAGTTCTTTGTGAGCATAGGATAAGTCCCTCAGCACAAACACAATGTAATCTCATTACACAATCCATGTCCTTTAGGTTGAAACCAAAATATTGCTACACTGGCATGTTATCATTTAAACAAGCTCGTCCCTTTTGCTCTCTAGAGAAAAGTCGATCTCCTTAGTTTATTTAATTTACACACAGTGTCCTCTCCAGACTAAAAATATTCATTATAAGCTTTCTGGGTCGCTTCAAGTTTGTATGTGTAGTTGTTTATTTTGTGTCTGAGTGCATTGATTAGAATAAGTTTAGAAAAGCAGAAAGCCAATTAAGTAGAAGTTACTCAGTAACCTGCACAAATTTGCAAGAGCTTCTACTGATGCAATTTACAGAGGCCGTGTCAATTATTGATCAAGAGAATGCAGGTGTAATGCTGAAAGTTGGAACCGTGCTCAACAACTTGGGCGTGTGCACACAGGATCTTTAGGAAGTGCAGCTTTCACTTTAAGGTCTGTGGTAGCCTAGCGGTTAAGGTACTGGACTCTGGACCACAAGGTCCAGGGTTCAAATCCCACATCTGCCAAGCTGCCACTGTTGGGTCCTTGAGCAAGGCCCTTAACCCACAATTGCTTGGATTGTAAGACTGTATAACTTGTAAGCTGCTCTGGATAAGGGCGTCTGCTAAATGCTGTAAATGTAAGTAAAACTTTGAAGTTGCTATTATTTATGAAATCTCTGCATATATTTGATTATATTGGAATTGGAGTATATCAGAAATCTGCAGTATGTGTTTCTGCATTGTTGAAATAAAAAAGCCTGTTGAGTATTCAAGTGCCTGGCTCTTTCAAGCCATTTTCATCAAATTTCTTAAACTTTGAATCAAATATTATTGCAGCACTGTTTAAGCGGTGGATTGTTTGTAGTGAGCATGTTGGCAGTGGTGCTTTTCTATCGGCAACAGTTTGCGCCCTTGTGTCGTCTCTGCAACTGATATGCAGCCCTTGAATATGCAGTCCGTGCTGTCCATGTACTGTACCAGTAGTATGTGCTTTAGCTGTGTGTGTAACGCTTGTAAATGACACTGACTTGTTCAGCCTGCTATCAGATCTGACTGCTGTATATCCATAACCCATTTCTTCTTACCATCCATCTTTATTTATTTTTTCCAGCATGCATTTTGAGAGTTTGTGTATCAATCCATGGTTCTTGTTCGTGCAGCTGCGGGACCACAAGCTCCACGCCGTGGTCGTGGTGGAGGGCATCGTGGGAGAGGCCGTTACCCTGTGAGAAGAGATGGACCAATGAAGTTCGAGAAAGATTTTGACTTTGAGAGTGCAAATGCCCAGTTCAACAAGGAGGAGATTGACAAGGAGTTTCAGAGCAAACTCAAGCTAAAAGGTAAAGCTGGTACCTGGACAGAGTTTATACTGGGCAGCTGTGTTTAATACTATGTTCCTGTAAGGTAAAGCAATCATGAGTGTATTTAACTTCTACAGCAGTATTTAGATATTGAGAGATCTAGAAGGCTAGCAGTGCTGTGGTAACATAGACTGATGAGCAAAAACATTATGACTGTCTGTGTAATGCTGGTCCTCCATGTATCACCGAAACGGCTCTGACCCACCCACATCCCTTAGATGCTTGTTTAGATTGAGAATTTGGGAATTTGGAAGCCATTGAAATGCCTTGAACTCATCATGTTCCTCAAACCGTTCCTTTTTCATTGTGGCAGTGTGCGTTCTTCCCATCCAGCACATGGACTACTAGAAATAACTGTTTGCTTACGCTCTAATATATTTCAGACAGTGACAGTTCAGCAGCATTGTTCTCTACATCCGAGTGGTCAAAATGCTTTGCTCATCAGTGCATGACGTCAACGTATGATTAAAAGAAACGTCAAAATACAAGTATCTTACTGTGATATTAAAACATTATCAAATTCCCTATGGCACCTCTGGTATTTACAAGCAAAATCCCTGGCAGCAAACAGTGGTTTATAAATTGCTGATTGGTACTAAATTGTAAATCAATAAATTACTTACAATGGTGCTTGAATGTTTGTGAACCCTTTAGAATGTTCTACATTTCTGCATAAATATGACCTTAAAGTAGATAGAGAACCCAGTTAAAAAAAATGAGACAAAAATATTACACTTGGTCATTTATTTATTGAGGAAAATGATCCAATGTTACATATTAGTGAGTGGCAAAAGTATGTGAACCTTTGCTTTCAGTATCTGGTGTGACCCCCCTGTGCAGCAATAACTGTAACTAAACGTTTCCTGTAACTATTGATCAGTCCTGCACACCGGCTTGGAGGAATTTTAGCCCATTCCTCCGTACAGAACAGCTTCAGCTCTGGGATGTTGGTGGGTTTCCTCACATTAGCTGCTCACTTCAGGTCCTTCCACAACATTTCGATTGGATTAAGGTCAGGACTTTGACTTGGCCATTCCAAAGCATTAACTTTATTCTTCTCTATCCATTCTTTGGTAGAACGGCTTGTGTGCTTAGGGTTGTTGTCTTGCTGCATGACCCACCTTCTCTTGAGATTCAGTTCATGGACATAATGTCCTGACATTTTCCTTTAGAATTCTCTGATATAATTCAGAATTCATTGTTTTCCATCAATGATGATGGCAAGCCGTCCTGGTCCAGATGCAGCAAAACAGGCCCCAAACCATGATACCTACCTACCTCCACCATGTTTCACAGATGGGATAAGGTGCTTATGCTGGAATGCAGTGTTTCCTCCCTTTCTGAAAACATAACGCTTTTTCTTTTAAACTAAAAAGTTCTATTTGGTCTCATCCGTCCACAAAACATTCTTCCAGTAGCCTTCTGGCTTGGTCCACGTGATCTTTAGCAACTGCAGACAAGCAGGAATGTTCTTTTTGGAGAGCAGTGGCTTTCTCCTTGCAACCCTGCCATGCACACCATTGTTTTGTTCAGTGTTCTTCTGATGGTGGACTCATGAACATTAAAATTAGCCAATGTGAGAGAGGCCCTTCAGTTGCTTAGAAAGTTAACCCCTGGGGTCCTTTGTGGACCTCACCAACTATTACACGGCTTGCTCTTGGAGTGATCTTTGGTTGGTCGACCACTCCTGGGGAGGGTAACCATGGGTCTTGAATTTCCTCCATTTGTACACAATCTGTCTGACTGTGGATTAGTGGGGTCCAAACTCTTTAGAGATGGTTTTGTAACCTTTTCCAGCCTGATGAGCATCAACAACTTTTTTTTCTGAGGTCCTCAGAAATCTTCCTTTGTTTCGTGCCATGAATACACTTCCACAACATTGTGTGGTGAAGAGCAGACTTTGATAGATCCCTGTTCTTTAAATAAAACAGGGTGCCCCACACACACCTGATTGTCATCCCATTGATTGAAAACACCTGACTCTAATTTCACCTTCAAATTAACTGCTAATCCTAGC
The DNA here is from genome assembly GCA_025084515.1 of Ancistrus triradiatus. Taxonomy (NCBI): domain Eukaryota; kingdom Metazoa; phylum Chordata; class Actinopteri; order Siluriformes; family Loricariidae; genus Ancistrus; species Ancistrus triradiatus. The sequence continues at coordinate 355,824 of JAJAGP010000023.1, forward strand.
GGTTCATATACTTTTGCCGCTCACTAATATGTTTTAATATTGGATTGTTGTTGTTTTTTTTCCAATAAATAAGTGTCCAGGTATAATATTTTTGTCTCATTTGCTTAACTGGGTTCTCTTTATCTACTTTTAGCACTTGTGTGAAAATCTGACGTTTTAGGTCATGTTTATGCAGGAATAGACAATTCTGAATGGTTCACAAAGCACCACTGTAGAGAGTAAAGTAGATGTATCTGAATTTAAACCAGTGAGTCACCATTTATAATTTTGAATAATGACCTCGTCACTTTCATAATTATACAAATTTTATATTGTGACAGTGATGTAGTATATTATTTGTAGTTTCATCCTTTTGTAATATTTGCGTTTAGATGAGAAGCAAGAGAAGGCATTAAATGGTGAGGATAAGGGGGACTCTGGGGTGGACACTCAGAACAGTGAGAGTAACGCTGACGAGGAGGACCCACTCGGACCAAACTGCTACTATGACAAGTCCAAGTCATTCTTTGACAACATCTCCTGTGATGACACTCGGTAGGTACTCGTCATTTTTCAGTGTTCATTTTGACAGCAAATTTTGTTTTAGTTGTAGTCTTTTAATTAAAAAGTAGTTTAGTTTTAGTCATTATTTAGTCATGTGAATTGTTTTTAGTTTTAGTCTAGTTTTAGATGACTAAATCTACAGTAGATTCAGTTGACTAAAATATGAAATGTAAATGTTGCAATACGTAATTTTTTATTTATTTATTTATTGTTTATTTCTCTTGAATTATTTAAAATGAAACGGGCATCCTCATGCATGCATTGATAATAACATTATACACTACAGTTGTTATAACTCAAACTTTCCACCAAACATCTGCTTCAGACTCGGTGTGGACACTCATGAGATATTGTAGAATAGAATCAAGCTGGAATAAATGATATCTTATGAGCTTTATGGAACACACAAGATCAGAAGATTGGATATGCATTCTCTATATGCATGTATTCATAGTTACAGTATAAAACTGAGTTATGTTACCCAAATACTCCTTAAGGATAGAATGAACACTTTTTAGACGAAGTACAATATATCCATGTCACAAACTGGAAAGGTATTTCAATCCCTACTTTATTTGCTGAAACACTGGCTTGAACATAATGAGTTTATGAACTTGTAACACTCTTGCAATGCACTACCATAATACTGCTAAAGTAGGAGCATGAGCCATTTTGGTACGGAGAGCTTGACCGCAGTTTCAGGGTGACCCGCATGCAGATGATGTTTCAAGTTTGTCTTCCAGGGGTTAGATCACGTGTGTGCCTTATCACATTCCTAATTGGATCACTAACCAACTCATCCCGTCTTTCCATAAAACTAAATCAGATCTGATTGGATGTTATCTCTGCCAAACATTATTGTTTCGTTTTTATTCGCTGACAAAAAAGTGCCGATTCATTCCGACCTAGTTTTTGTCGTTTTTCATTCATTTTAGTTTAGTCATCAGATTCCAGTTGATGAAAACTATGACACAAATTATTTGTCGATTAAATTAACATTGCTAGGGAAGCTCATGTCGTTGCTCAAAATCATTTGTTAAAAATCAGATGCATGGGCTTCAGTGAATCTCTGTTAGCCCTGTGTTTCTGGCTGCAAAGGAGATTTTGAGTGGAGGCTGCACTGTTCACTGGAAGAAGTGTCAGTTGAATGGAAAAAAGTGTAATATTGCTATGAAATATTCAATCATTTGATTTGCTAGAGATTAGTTAATAAAAAAACACTGAAGTCTTAAAGCAATCAGCAGTCCATCACAGAGCTGTGTAGAGGTCACTGTTGCAGGGACTTTCCTCTGTCCATCCTCCCCTCTCTCTGGCACAGCAAGTTGTGGCGTGGTGGTGGTGGGCTTGTGCCTATGGCAAATTCAGTGCATTTATATGCAGTAAAAAAATCTGATTATCAGATTTCTTTTGGGCATTTTTCCTTGTACCTGGTACTTGTTTCTCGCACGGGATCTGGCAACCCTGGAATTAAATGCAACCCCTGTGAAATGGCTACCAAACACTTTTGGGGGGAGACTGAAACAGTATATGCTCACAGAAATGAAGTTTCATTATTTAATTTTTAAAGAGTGTTTAAAGTTTACTTCACATTTTTGTGATGTTATTGGCTGGTTGCAAAGTGGAAATCCAATTATTCCCTGAGTCATGTAAACCATGTTCTTTCCCATTATCTGTCTACCCAACTGCATGTAGACTCGTAGATTGAATTACTGACAATCTGATTTTCTGCAGTTATTTGATTATTAAGTACATGTAAATTCACTTAGTAAATGGACCTAAGTTCAAGTGTCAGGTGTGACAGGTAAAAACATCCCTTCCTCTCCTGACACGTTCAGTTTGAGCAGCAGCCAGGCAGTGACAGTCTTCCCAGCTTCAGACGTGCTTCAGTTATTAGCTTGCACTCTGTCAAAGGTTGTTTTGAGTTTGTCTTTAATGCTATTGGTTGTAACTCTAGAGCCTCTATGTTTTACAGTTTTGTGTACAAATATGGTTGTCCTTATGTTCATGTCATCGGTGTCAGAGGGTCCCAAACGGCTTGTGCTGGCCTTGTCTCTAAACTATTTGAGAGCCCAGTTATTTGTAATTTTGGTAAATGTGTTACAGGGAGAGGAGGCAGACGTGGGCAGAGGAGAGACGGATGAATGCAGAGACTTTCGGAATCCCATTCCGTCACAACAGAAACCGTGGTGGATATCGTGGCCGTGGAAACATGGGCTTCCGAGGAGGACGTGGTCGTGGGGCTAGTCGAGGGTCATTTGGAATGTCACATGGAGGGGGCAGCGGTTTCAGGGGCGGTTTCAGAGGAAGCCAGGGCGGAAGAGAATTCTCCAGTTTTGAATACAGGGTAATGGCTCCTACTCGTATCTGATCTGGTGGATTGATTGAAACCTTGACCCTTTGCTACCTAAAATTTTATTGCCATGTTCACTAGGGGTGTAACGATACATGATTCGGTTTTCTTTTCGTTCAAAAAGTTCAAACTTGCACATTTTCGTCAATGTTCTTACAAAAATACCTTTACCGTATTTTTCGGACCCAGCGCAACCGGGTTATAAGGCACATAAATGAAACAAAACCTCTTAAGTTCCGTCGGAAGCTCAGTTTGGTCTTTACCTGGCGCAGGGCGTCTTCTTGCTTCCTCCACTTGATTCCGTACCATTGATTCGTTAATGTTGAATTCTCTCGCAGCTGCTCTATGACCATGTTGTACTGCGTGACTGATAGCGTTGTGTTTGAAATCCGCTTCGAAAATGAATGAATGAATGCACGTACCCTAATGCTGAAGCACGTACCGTATTACTCCGCGATGCTGCGCACTACGGTGGCCGTAAGCTTCGTAACCTACCAAGGCCGTGCTAAAACATTTTGACAGATTTATGAGCGCCGTGTACCATCTACAATCGGTTCTAGGTCAGAAAGCACAACCAGAATTAATTCATACATTAGACGCACCGCATTTTAAGGCGCACTGTCGATTTTTGAGAAAGTTAAAGGATTTTAAGTGTGCCTTATGGTCCGAAAAATACGGTACTTTCCTGCATTTAAAATAAATGACTAGAAACAGAGGGTTAAATTTGTAAGTACAATGCTCTGTTGTAGCTTCACCATATATTAAATAACTGGGTGAAAACTTTTTTTTTTCTGAAGAATAACTGTTCAAAATAATGTGTACATTTCTTGTTTAAAAATGTAAACAAAGTGGCTCAAAGAAATTAGCAGTCTTAAATGCATGTGGGAGCATGAAGTATGGTTGCGCCCTCTGGTGTTCAGAAATGCAATTACATTAGATGGTGTAATAAACAATCATTGCATCGGTACACCCCTAGTACTGAACCCTCCAAAGGCTTTGTATGTTCATGGTTTTGAATAAAGAAACATCATGAAGTTTAAAATCTTTATTTATTTATTTTTTGTTTAATGTGTTTAAATATTAACCTTATTTTGGCTATGCACTTTATTTTGAAAAAAATTTCCAATTAAATACATGCACCTGTCCCAGATTTGGAGGTTGAGCCTTGTTTTCTGTTAATCTTGGAAAGGGAAAAAAAAAAAAAGCTGGAAATCCTATTGCCTTATTCCTGAACATTTAATTTTTTTTTAAAGGATGTGTTGTTCCATGTAATGTCTTTGTGTGCATTACACCAAACCTGACTTTTGCCTCTTCTGTGCTTTTTCCAGAAGGACAACAAAGTAGCTGCGTAGTGCAAATGAGTTCTGGATTCACAAGAAGATATGGCTAATGGGTATCTGGTTTTTTCATCGCTACATTTGAGGAGGAACAAAGTCCAAACATACTAGTTGTATATTTGTCACCAGCACTGGTATAGACCACTATAGGCGGTGGATATAAATGCAATTTTTCCCCCCACGTCTCTTTAGAGTGCAAAAGTTTTCAGCTTTTTGAATTGTTAATCTGACAAGAATATTTGAACGTGGGCTAATTTGTGTATGAACACGTTTGGGAGGGATGTGTGGTTTTCTTCAGTACTTACCCTGTATAATACTCTTGTAGCTGTAAAGGAAGGGTGTACATAGGCCTTTGATCACTAAATAGCTTTATTGTTGTCGGTTTAAATATATCCCTACAGTTAGAACTTTCTACTGTATTTTTCTACCTACTCATACTTACTTCGATCCAGTTAGAAGAAATTGGAATTACATGTTAGGCTAGCTCGTATGTTGTTCGATTTCTTACTCTGGTACCTATGTTTAGATCTTTACAGGCATTTATGGTTTACTCGCTCGTACTTGGCTGTGTGGCCTTTAAAACTGTGCAGAAAGTGATGCTGAAATGTTCCACCTGATAGGGCCAATGCACATATGGAACGAGATGCACTAGGTGGACACTTGGTACACCTTTCTTGCAGCCGTAAAGCCCCTGTTGCTCTTTGCAGCAGATTGGATGTAGTTTTGGCACCACAGGCCACTAGTTGGTGTGCACTGTCATTTAATTTAGCCATATTTGCACACAGCCTTTAGTTAGCAGTATAATTATGGCCTGCCACTGATTTGGTCTCTTTCACATGGTGCACAATTTTTGCTTTCATTTGTGAAATTGGCCATCTCCAGTAACTGGTACCAGAGGAGCATCTTAACACTAAGGCGGGTATACATGATCATTTAGAGCTATTATGTTAGCAGTGTTTCATATTAGTCTGCGGTTTGAAATGGTATTACAGTGTTCTCCCTGCGCAGCAGCTGCGTTAATTACCAGCATAGAGAGTATGTTATTCTGATGTGTAATAAGGTCATATAACAGATTTGTGCTGTGCTTGACTGCTGAAAGCTGTTTAGTGGTTTATTGCATCTCTCTCGTCTGTATCACTGTATGAAGTGATGAATGAATACTCTGCGCTTCTGGTATTTCACTGTTAGATATAGAGCTAATCATTTTCTTAGCATGCTGACTGGGATTTGACCGTCACGTTTTACTTCACTACACCCAGAGAGCACGCACTCGATGCCATGTAGGTTTTATTCACTGCTCCGTTTGTCACAGTACTGATGCTTTTCATACTGCATATGAACTACTACTTCATCTAAAGTGATAAAAACTCATTGCTGGCCAATGATTCCGTTTCAGATGTGCAAAATTTCAGATTAGCTTACGGTCTCATATTTAGCATGGAAATATAGACCCTTTAGTCAAGTCTCATCAATAGCAAAATTTTGCTTTGTTTAGCCTGGTTTATGCTTCCATGTAAATTCTTTCGCTGTCTTTGTAGGGGCTGTGACCAGACAGTTTGGCAGGTCACTTGAGTATCAAAACTGCTGCCATCCACTCGTACTGGCTATTTTTAATGAAGCAAATGACTTGTATTACATCTACAGCATTAAGCAGCCACCTTTAACCAGAGTGACTAACGGTTATGCTGAGCAGTTGATTTTTAAGAGGCTTATTCAAGGGCCCAACAGCATGAAGACATTACGTTTAGTAATCCAGAGCCTTACTGGGCCACCACTGTCCCATCAAACAGATCACCCATCACTGCAGGTTCACAATCAAATCAGTTGAAGCTTTCTGCTCTTCTAAGTCAGTGATATGCACACACTCAAATCACCAAATGGTCATTTGAGAGTTGTTTGGTAACTTCATCATTGGGCTTAGGTGGTGGCTCAATAGTTAAGCCTCTGGAATTCTATTTAGAAAGTTCTGGGTTCAAATCTCGCCTGACACTGGTGGGGCCCCAATGTTATTTGCTTTGAATATGTTCAAGTTCTGCTAAGTGCTGTAAATGTTTGTACATTAAGACATTATACATTCAGAATGTTCCCCCAAAAAATTGCCTGTCACCAGGTACTGCTGCCTGTTTACTCCTTTATTTGATAGGCATCTAAAAACCTCATACTATTCTTTAAAAAAATCCCTAAAATAGGATTCACTGTCCTGTGTGTATCTCTTACATATTTAACCGTATGGATATACTTATCTCACTTTAGAAATGTAATACAAAAGAGTTCTGCATATTAGTAATGCCCAATAATGACACAGTCCTCACACTGAGTCAGCTCTAAACATACGCCTGTTGATAAGTTATGTCATATCACAGTCATAATCTCAGCAGGCTTGTGTATTGTGTTGCAGCAAATACACACTGCATATGTCCGTATTGCTTTGGATAAGTTCAGAGGTCAAATCCAATAACAATCCATCTTTTCAGGGTAATATCAGCCCGTGTAGTTACTTTCAGATTGGTTTGAACCCATTAGCTGAAGCTTATAATATCTAATGGTAAAGCAAAGCAGCAAATACAACTCTTACATATAAGCACTACACACAATGTAAACACTAACACATCTAGACGTTATAAAATTAATAATCTTAGTGCAAGTGGGCTCCTTAAAAAATCATTTAATTTTCTTAGATGCAGTACAAAGGCACAGCCAGTCTTTTAAAGCCTCTTTGAATCCGAGACCAAATCAAATTTTAATAGATACTGAACTGATTGATACATTTTTACAAATAACGAGCTCCTCCAAGTTTAGGTTTTGCTTTATAAGAACGGTTGGTTCAATTCTTTAAAAAATGTCTTTTGATTTGGCTTTTGCTGTTTTGTCATCACTTGTCTGTTATTTGTGTAATGCATCCTTGGCTTATTTATTGGGGAAAAAATGTCATGTTCAATATCTGGCCTGTTCTATTAATCAATAAATACATTTTGCAAAGAATATTCTTTCCCACAAAACGGAAACAACTTTTGTCTTATAAAACCAGCAGTCCACAAGGGCTACATTTTTCACTAACTCACACTGATCATTTCTCATATTGAATGTGTTTCATGTTGGAAATAATGTATTTGTTGTTGTTTGAGGACTAATTTCCACTCTGTGTGTTATTCCTAGGTGCTGTTTAACGCAACCTGTAGAGCAAAAAATGCTTTGCAATGTGCAAAATTTAGAAATGTACTTGAAATGAAGCTACGCCTGTCTAGTTTTCAGTTCATGGGGGTTTCAGTTCACTGTATGTCAGCATGGCTCGTTCTGCAGTGTAGTTTTATGATGTTGTGGTGAACATTTATGATAGACTGTCAGGATGGTCAAGATGAGCAGAATTTGGTTTCTGATTTAATTACTTTCTGTAGTATCATGATTCTAGATCTAAATGCCAATACGAACAATACTTTGGGGAAGCAATTTCAGCATGAATGTGCTATGACGGTATTAAGTTGGAATTCATCTTTGGCCAAGAGAAGAGAGCCAGAGGTCTTCTCAAGGTAACCCCAAAGACTTTCAATGGGGTTACAGTCAGGACTCAGTCGTGGCTAATTTGTGTGTGAAAATGATTCCTCACGCTCCCAGAAGCACACACTCACGATTTGAGCTCTGTGAATCTTGGCATTGTGATCCTGGAATATGCCTGTGCCATCAGGGCAGAAATAAAACCTATTATTGGGATAACCGGGTCATTCAGTACATTCAGCTTCTCGACTGGCTTCATTCTATTGCCACACAACACTGCTGAGATTAGGCCTGACCAATTGAAGCAACTCTGTGTGATAACACTGCCTCCAGAAGCTTATACAGTGTGCACCCTGCATGAAGGGTGCATCGCTTCGTGTGTCCTTTTTTACACAGATGCACCTGTTGCTTTACAATAAGGTAAAACTGGAGTTATGAGACCCATGACATTTTTTCCATTACTCCAGACGCCAGTCTTAAAGCAAATTGGCAAATTTAAGCCCCCCCCCCCCCCCCCCCAATTAGCCTCACTTACAAGTGGTTTTATTTTGGCCACAAAGCTGTTTTGTCCCAATCCTGTGAATTGGCGATGCATTTTGCGTATGGAAATGTTCTTGCCTTCACTGTGAAACATAGCCCTGAGTTCTATCGTCGATTCTTTCTCATTTCCACTCCAAGTGGTTACGTGATTTCCAATCACAGCCAGTAATTTGACCATTCTGAAATGGTTAACATTTTTCCACAACCACAGCAGACATCATGCCCATCTGCTTAACATTGTTGTTTTAGAAATGTCATCAAGTGAAACATATTAATCTCTGGGCTCTTTAGTTGCTTATTTGTATCCAGAGGACAACTTTCTTTGGCCACTCCCTCCCTATCTCTCACCCTTCCATTGTCTGAAATGAAAATGACCACAAAAATCAGATTGCAAAAGTTCGATTTTGATCTTTAAATTGAATCTTGGTAAGTAAAGGAAGTAAAATCACTGCAATGAACGAGACTGGAATAACCTGGAGTGGTGGAAGTTCAGTTCTGACATGAGTGAGAAGGTGCATAATTTGAGGTTTTAAACGCTAATATTTTTCTATATAAAATCAGCCCATATGAAATTTGATACCATAAATCAACACATGAGCATCTTATGAGTTTACATGGCAAGGTAATTAGCTTAATCTCAACGCAAAACTGGTTAACTTCTCAGCAGAGCATTTCACTAATCACTTAAAGCTCCCCAGTGTAGCCTTTAACTTTGTCTTTGAAGAGGGTGGCCAGATGCTTTGCCAAGTCGCTGGCATCACCCGTTTTGCAGTGGAGGCAGTTTAACATCTTTTGCAATCCAGTTTAGTCGTGTCTGTTGGCTGCTTGAGTCATCAGTGACATGGGCAAAATGTACCCCCACTTCACATTATTCCACAAGTGGCTGTATGGCACGTCACCCATCTGAGTCAGATTAGCATGTGAAACCTGCTTTGCTCATCTAAAATACAGAGTTGTTTTTTCAGGCTGTATGCAATATTGAGAGCATCAGTTGGTCCACAATCACATTTTTACCACCTGTAGTGTTGGAAAAGCGTTGAACTTCAGATGCCCCATGCAACTCTAATCAGGATTATTTATGCATACAGTCCAACTAACAATGTAACTTATAGATTCCAGCATAAAGCAGGTTTATACAAAACAACTAATGGTTGAATAAGTCATTTATATTTTATAGTATTTTCAAGAATGTTATGATTAAACAATTCAGGGGAGCGTTAGCATTTAATTGATATGATGTATATCCGATTACTTTCTTTAAATTCTGTTTTGTTGACTTCACTTTTGAGCCTATATAAAATCCAGATTTTTTTTTTTGGTATTCCTCGTGCTTATGATAAAGTCTTGTTGATTTAATGATCAGCCTTATTATGTAATGGTATTCACACAGTTGTACACACGGCATGTTGGTGTTGCCACAAAGGTATGGCGGTGCTGGTGAGAGAATGTACAGAGCTGTTACATGAGCTGTTCCTCACTGGTTCTCCTCCAGTTTTGTTCAGCTTGACACCTTCTGTATGAACATCAGTACCCTTCATGTTTAGGCCCAGCATGGAGGTGTAGCTCAATGTAAAGGGATTTTACTTTGACAATAAATATCGTTCATTATATAACCCATGTCCTGATTCCTGGATTGATTTTCAGTATCTATACACACACACTATAATAAATCAGACCTTTTGTTATTCTTCTTATATTGTGTGCTGCATTTCAGAACTCTATTTCCTTGATTTCTTTTTTTCTTCATTTGACTATATTTTATTGCATTATGTATTACTTGTATTCCATATTTATCCCTACAGTTAATTACACCATATTGTGTCTATAAATTACGTTACCTTTTTATATTAACTTGTTCCATATTTTATAGTGTTCCTTCAAAATGACAACATTTTAGATGCCAGTGAAATTGGCAGGCAAACAACCGGAGTGACATTGACAAAGGCTGAATTCTGGAAACCTATCCCAGAATTGACGTCGGGCTGTTAAATTCTTACCCGACCTTCCCTCTTCTGTTTGACACAGCTGGAATGCACCGACCTGACTCAAACCCATGTCACTATGGTGGTGGGTTTGTGAATTTTTCACTACATCACATGTGGTCCTCTGGTCCACCTTTGAAAGTGACTACAATGAGGATTTGAGCACTAGAACTGGACCTTGGAGCAATAGAAGGAGGTCAGACTGATGAGTTTCATTAAATTTACATCACAATCCTCAGGTGGGACGGTGTGGGTCCTTTCTGAGTGGAGTCTGCAAGTTAACCCCCCACACACACAGTCCAAAGAGATGTTAGGTTAGTTAGTGTCTCTAAAGTGGCCCAACTGTGTATATGAGTGTGTGAGTGTATGTGCCCTGTAATGGAATGGTGTCCTGTCTAGGGCAGTTCCTGCCTTGCCATCAAGCCATCAGCTCTCCTGCAACCCTGTAAACGAGTAAGCAGATAAGAGAATGAAAGTGAATTCATTAATTTTACATCACATGGACATGTGGGTACCTGTGACCCATTACCTGATGTTGCCCCATATACATGGTGATATACTGGAATATTGAATCCAGCTGTACCCCTTTGCTTGCCAGTCAGTCATAGGGGCACAGCGGTGCATAAAAATTAAGCCTGTTATACACTAAGTAGATTAAGAGATTTAACAGTGGGTGTTACTCTTCCATGGATGATGAACAAATTAAAACAAAAGAATTTTTATTAATCACATTAACTAAACATATAGCTATGAGCCATCATTACCGTGTCTGCACCATGGCTGTGTTTGCAGATCTCCATTACTCCATGAGGAAAACCGAAATAAACTGGCTCTGACTGAAAGCGTTAGCTGCTCAAGCTTTTGGAAAGATGCTGGGGCATTATGGGAAATGTAGTGCCTGTACTGAATTTGCATGACATGTTCAATTGACTTTTTACCCCCATAACTTAGTGGGTCAAGTGACACCCCTGCCCATGGATAAGGGCATCCGAGGTAAATGCCATTCTCATTGTTTTTAAAAAATATTATTTTCGTCAACGTTATTTTAAAATCAAAACCACAGACAAAAAGTGACACACGAAACTCAAATCAAAAGGTGATTCATGAACAGATTTTTTTAAGCTGAATTCAACCTGCAGAAATGTCAGAGGTTTGTTTCCTGCTCCTGCAGAGACTGGTCATTTATGAAACATTCTGCGTTAGAAACTTTTGACTACCATTTTGTGTATGTATCAGATTTACACCTGTCACGTACAATCACTCATTTTCCCGAGGTGTTTCTGTCCATTTCTTCACTTGTGCTGGAATATATACGTATGTCACACAGCTCTTGCGTCCCTTACAAGTGCACTATGTATGACTCACAATAGTGGCGTCTACGCTCTAGGTAGTGTAGTGTTGTTTTAAGTAATAAATGAATCGGTTTGGGACAGAGCCTATAAAATGGTGGGCGTGGTCAGGCGAAAGGACATTATTGGTGTAACCATCTGCTCACTTCCTACTTAAACTACAGTGTGTGTGTCACCCAGCGTTGGTTAGGAAGAGTCTCGGTTTTGTACCTGTTCTCAGTCTGCTGGCACCCTCACCTGCGCTTTGACCATCATGGAGCTGACTAACGATCCGAATTACAAACAACTGGAGCAATGGTACAAATCCAACGCTGCGACCTTGAACATGAGGAAGATGTTTGAGGAGGACAAGGACAGATTCTCAAAATACAGGTACATTGATAAGGCTCTAATACTGACATAGAGACTGTGCAAGAATTATTGCAGTTCAAGGTGAAACAGTGATGTGCTCTGTTGATTAAATGGATCAAATGTGTCTATCGGATTGCAACATAATTCGAGGCACATATCCTGTAACGCCACTCTCATATGTCCTCTAGTGCAGCGTGAGGAAAGGCTGTTTGCTCTGTCGCAATAGTGCTGTGAAGGCCTCTTGGGCAACAGCGTTAGTGGAACTAGCTACCTAGCACCTTCGTCTGTGTGTTAAACAGTTTCAGGCTTATTCCACTTTATAAAAAGTGACATCTTGCTGCGCTGCGATCTGGTGAGGTTGATCCGCCTACATGTTCATCTCCTCATTGGTCTGTGCTGTAGAGCTACGTGCTAACCTGCACGACTTCCAGCTCCAAGCTGTTGTTGCCTAACTAACTTCGCTCACGTTTAGAGTCTGAATTATGTTGTTCTAACATTACACAAATTATACAGTACAGTCACATTTTATACACAACTCGACATTTTTTTTTTTTTTTTTTAATTCCCTACTGAAGAAACATAACGTTTAGTCTCTGAGTCATGTATGGTTACACAGCATCACTGTATTACTGATTCTAGTCAATTCTCCATCTGTCTTACCTGGACTGTGATACAGGATCTTAGTTGGCTCCTTTTAAGATATATATGCTTTGGCTGTGGGGCAGTGGTTAGTGCTGGTGCCATTTGATTGATTCCTGCACCATGGTGAGTTGGTGTTTCTAAAGCGTCTCAGTGAGGGTGTATATGCCCTGCAATTGATTGGCACCCTGACTAGGGTTGGGTCCTTTGCTGTGACCCTAAATTGAGTTAAGTGGGTATGAAAGTGGTGCTGCTTCTGTGTGTACTCCTGTTAGAATTTGGTGTTGATAGAAAATGTAGAGATTTTCTAGCTACCCATTAGGCCATATGTATCTTTAAACTGATTACACTGATCATCACACCATTATTTTAACCTCCTGAGACCACACGTCCCCACATGAAGACATGATGTTTTGGGTTTGCTACACCTCATAGTTCATTCTGCTTAACTCTTCCTCATTTGTAGACACTCTTGAGCATTTCACAAAAACAAAAATACCGAGAGGGGGTTAAAGCCGAGGAGTGTACTGTACCGTGACGTTTCACATGCCACTGGCTTTTTCTACATGACAGTGGCACGTGCCCCCTAGCGGTACATGACAGTTACTGCACTGGCTTCAGTGGCATGCCAATGAACAGGCCAGTGGCACGTGCCACTGCCACAAGCGCCCCCTAGCGGTACATGACAGTTACTGCACTGGTTTCAGTGGCATGCCAATGAACAGGCCAGTGGCACGTGCCACTGCCAAAATCGCCCCCTAGCGGTACATGACAGTTACTGCACTGGCTACAGTGGCATGTCAATGCAAAGGCTTACATGACAGTGGCACGTGACGGTGCGTAACCGATCAATATACTGGCAAGGCTTACATGGCTCGTATGCACTACACTTTTAAAACATATAACTTAAACCACTTAACATGCAGACTCCCTGCATGTATTTTAGATCATTTCAGCAAAATATGGGGTTTATTTTTATATAACTCTGTTTTAGGATCATTTACAATTTAGAATACAGTTAGATGTCTTCACATAAACCTGAATGGTGAAATAGTGTATTGTAGAACTATGATTTACTGAACTATTTTGTAAATACTTTGTGTTGTGCATTTGATGTTTATTTTAATTTCCGAATGTTAGTTGGCCCTTTTAAGATATATATGCTTTGGCTGTGGGGGCAGTGGTTAGTGCTGGTGCCATTTGATTTGATTCCTGCACCATGGTGAGTTGGTGTTTCTAAAGTGTCTCAGTGAGGGTGTATATGCCCTGCAATTGATTGGCACCCTGACTAGGGTTTGGGTCCTTTGCTGTGACCCTAAATTGAGTTAAGTGGGTATGAAAGTGGTGCTGCTTCAGTGCTTACTCTTGTTATAATTTGGTGTTGATAGAAAATGTAGAGATTTTCTAGCTACCCATTAGGCCACATGTATCTTTAAACTGATTACACTGATCATCACACCATTATTTTAACCTCCTGAGACCACACGTCCCCACATGAAGACATGATGTTTTGGGTTTGCTACACCTCGTAGTTCATTCTGCTTAACTCCGTCCTCATTTGTAGACACTCTTGAGCATTTCACAAAAACAAAAATACCTCCTGTTCAGAGACGGTGCTCAGTTTTTATACATGAGCTCTGAGGAGGGTAAGAAGGTCTCAAGAGGTTAAGGCTATAACCTATTTGAGTAAGAAAAAAATCAATGAAAATAATTCCACTCAGGAAAATTAAGTTACAACTGAATTTAACAGAATGCATGGGCAATTGTGTCGAATTAAACAGGATCCATAAGTGTTTAACTTTATAAAAAAGGTTGCTGTGTCAACAAGCATGTGTTTAAATGTAGGCTTTAAGAAGAAATTTATTAATATCTAGGCCGTCTGAGCAGGATGGGCCTCTCGTACCTTGTAGCAAATCACAGACCTGACACCAAAGAAGTATGTTTAATAGCTGAACATTCATTAGTTAGTCTTTTTTTGTTCCAGTATAAGTAGAGTAAAATATGGATGATTATCATCACTTAGTGTAGAGGAACAAAAGCTGTCACCTTGTAATTTGGATTTCTAAAACAAATCCCAGCACAAGTCTAAAAATGCATCTAGAGTTAATCAGAGCCTCAAAAACCTTAGTTGTTAACTGTCATATCTGTGAGTTCATTTTTCGTTGCAGTACAAACCTTCTTAAAGGTGTGATGATACCATAATTTTTGCCAGGGATAGTATACCACATAGTTGTTAAATTGGTTGCTACCTTTTCTCCCACTCTGCTCTCATCCTGATGAGGTGGATGAAGTTCCACAAAGCTACTAGAGGCTGCTGATGTATGTTTTTAAAATGTCAGGCAGCAAACCTGCATTACAAAAATGCGTCTGCATGGAGGAACAGGCTACACTTGCCATGTTCAGTCACTTTTCTGATGCCACTAATGGCCGCCAGGGGCCACTGATGCAATGGCGGGGAAAAGGTTCCTTGTTCCAGTTCCTCCTCCTCACACTTCCTAACAGTACAGGATGATTTGTGACTTCATTGTTGCTTATTCATCCAGGGAATTCCCATCTTGCACTTTGAGAAACAGACTGTAGAACCATTTGTTAATTGACTTGTTTGTAATTGAGTTTAAATAGTTACTATCTGGAACTATTGTCTAAATTGAGTTTAGGTAAATGCACCTTTACATGAGGCTTGACATTTATTACCTCTCATGCCTGTTTTTGGCTACTGTGCCCCTTCTAATCCACTTGGGTAAAGCTAAGGCATACGATTTTTCTTATGTGCCTCAAATTAGAAATGGACCTGAATGCATGACGATACCACTCCGGTTAATTTATACACATGTATGCAAAGCAGTGCTTTTTAATCTGCTATGTATGTAATTATTATTTTTTGTTTTTTAAAACAGTGTAACCCTTAAAACAGATGATGGAGACCTGCTTTTGGATTATTCTAAGAATCTCCTCAATGAAGATGTGATGAAGATGCTGTTGGCCATGGTATAGACCTTTATAAGTTTAAAAGTGTTTTTCTCTAATACAAACCAGAAAGTGTAGGGGAAGTTTGGAGTATAGGACTGGACCTGTCAGAGATGATCAGTCTAAAACCCATCCAGTAGTAATGGTGCTAATAAGCTCCAGGCTAATTCCCTCAGCATTGTGTAGGTTTTATACTCTTCCAGATGTTGCTAAGGATTGGTGGACAAATGGTTATAATCAAATATCTATTGGAACTTTGTTAACATGAGCCATTAAGACTTAACTCTCACATTTCACAAGTCTTAGTTCTCACATTTATTTACAGTTAACCCCATATTGTCTCACATTGTTCTGTTGTCTTATTTACCATTCTTTGTGGAAACTGCAGCCAGTGATCTAAACTGATCTTCCTGCATATCACCTGATGGCTTGATCTGATGGCATGATTTTGTAAGATCACAGAATATGGGAGTTTCCAGGATTAGAGCTAGCAGAGTTCCTCAAACAATACTTCCGTCTGAACAACCAGCCACACAAAGGAAATTTGATATTGCTTAAATAAGGCAATATACATTTTATTTTTTAATTGGAGAAATTGTGTGTTTCAATCATTAGTCCACATCCAGTGCGTTTGATCTCTAAGATGCTTTTTGTTTTTGGTTGTTTCCTTGTCATGAATAGGCAAGGTCCATGGGAGTGGAGGAAGCCAGGGAGCGCATGTTTTCCGGCGAGAAGATCAATTTCACTGAGGTACTGTCAACAACATGACTCGGCAAAATCTTAGCAGGGTTGTCTTGTTTCAAGAATATCATAACATAATACTAGGATATTGTTATTAATATGCATAAGTATATTTAAGTTTGCTTACCAAGTCCTTGTTGTTTGCTGTCCAATGTAAGAGTGAAAATGGTTATAAATTTATCATTTAATGTTCAGTAACTTGTACTTTAGGTGATATAGTTGGACAGTGATATTGAAGTACTGTATTTCTGTTATCCTCAGAAAGGGGTGTGTTGTGGTATACAGATACTCCCCAATTTGCAATGGGAATACGCTCCACCAATTCCACCACAAGTTGAATTTATTGTGAATCGAGATTAATATATACTGTGTACATCATAGCACAGGCTAAATTAAAGTGTTTAAACATGACCGCGACTGCAGCTTTTCCTCTACATTTCCCAGTGTTCATCACTCCCACCATGTGACTCATTTCAAGTCAAGTCAGATCTATTTATATAGCGCTTTTTACAATGGAGCATTGTCTCAAAGCAACTTTACAAGTTTAGATTATCTCTTAGTAACTACGTCAAATCCCAAATTGAGCAAGCCTACATCACGCACCGACAGGTGCTGGGGAGTATTGTAGTGTGCAATGTATATTAAACCTATTTAAACAGGCTACCACTGCTGCTGTTATGCAAATTAATTAACATGTAGCTTATTTGGTAATAAAGTATTTAATATCTCATGTATTTTATTGAGTAAAGTATTGGAAGTGGAAAAACAAACCAAAAAAAAAACGATTGAGCGACCATGGTCTTTCCTCACTACATTTCCCAGTGTTAATCACTCCAGCCATGTGACTCCCTACATCACGCACTGCCCAATTCCTCATCCAAATGCAGGAGAGTGCTGCATATACTATGTATGCTATGTAGTGCTTGCCCAGAAATCTCGAAATTCAAAATTGAGAGTGCGGTTTCTGATGAATGTGTATTTGTTCACTGTCGGATTCCCATTGTAAAGTCAGAGTTTCGCAAGTATTTATATAACATGTGTATATATCGCTGTTCATAATCCCAGCCCTAATAGTCATTAAGCCTTACAGAAGTTCTTAAGAGCTTACTCAAGACTTTATTCTCGTTTCTCTCTTGGTCTGAGAGAGGTTTCATCATCGACGCCTGCTGCTGGAATTCCCAGGATGTACTTTTAGGAAACGCCTCTTTTTTTTGCTCATGAAACTACTGAAAAATTGCAACATTCATCTTTATTTTTGACATTTGTTCTGAGCTGAAGAGAGAACTAACTAAGACAGTGCAAAAGTCTTGGGCACCGCATACAGATCACCAGCTTCCTCTATCCATCATTGTTGTATCAGTGGAAAAATTAGTAGTTAGGTTTAGAAATATTAAATATGCTAAGTAATTTATAGCTAAAGAAATTTGCATAAGTGATGGACCATGTTCATTTTTTGGTTAACACTTGCCTGGCTATATAAAGATAGAAGAACCCCAAAGTATGTTTAAACAAGTAAATAGGTTACATGGGAGAGCTAAAGTCTCTTCCCCTTTTCTACATCGGTTTTTAGAGAAGGTAACTAATACAGCTTTAAGGGGAAAGTGGTTCTGCAAAATATTGAATGCAAGTTTGATTGTACTGTTCACTCCTCTTTGTATTACTTTTTGTAATTTAATACACTTTACTGTCATAATTTTTGAAAAGACAATTGCTCTACAATTTTATTTCTAAGTGCCCAAGACTTTTGCAATCCTGCCTTTGATGTGGCCTTGAATCATGTCGTTCAACTGTGACTGGTGATCGCCAAAAAAAAAAACGGTTGTAAAATGGAATTAAAAAACAAAGTTTACATTAAGTGCCAAATCTGTTCCATCACGCTTCTCGTTGCGGTAATAAAGTAAATGGAATTCGTTACTATAATTGAGTAGTTTTTTAGTGTATCTTTACTGAAGTATTTCCATTTTGGCTGGCTTTTTACTTTAATGCTCCTGCATTTCAAAGTCAAATATCTTACTTTTACTCCACAACATTACGTGAAAGCTGTTTTCCCTTTTGGCTTGTGTGCATAACAACATGATGTATAAAAATGAAAGAACTGAGAAACAAGCACACCAATCAAGGTATAGCACGCACTTTGTTTTAAACTGGGTTCAATACCAGGGTCCTTTCTGTGTGGAGTCCATGTCCACCGTGTCCATGTGGGTTTACTCCGGGTACTCCAGTGTCCTCCCACAGTCCAAAGACATGTTAGGTTAATTGAGAGAGAGTGTGTGTGTGTGTGTGTGTGTGTGTGTATGTATGTATGTAAAAAAAAAAAAACCCTGTGTATAAATGTAACCATGTGTGTGTCACTGAAATAACAAACAAATATCAGAGACTACTGATCTACACACAGCCATCTCTAGGGTTTACAGGGAACGGGCCAAAAAGAGAAAATATCTGGTGAAAATGCCTTGATGATGCCAGAGCTCAGAGGAGAATGGCCAAACTGGTTTGATGGTTTGAGCTGATAGAAAGGCAACAGTAACTCAAATAACCAATTTTTGCAACCAAAGTATGCAGAAGGGCTACAGCAGAAGACCACACCAGGTGCTACTCCTTTCAGCTAAGAACATGCAACTGCGGCTACAAATCGAATGGGCACACCAAAATTGGACAATGGAATATTGTAAAATATTGCATGGTTTGATAAATCTCGATTTCTGCTGTGACATTCGGGTGGTAGGGTCAGAATTTGAAAGTGTGGTTCCATCCTGGTTTGTATCAACGGTTCAGGCTGGTGGTGGTGATATTTTTATCTGGGGATATTTTTTTTGCACGCTTTGGTCCCCTTAATACAGTGTTTCTCAATCCTGGTCCTGGAGCCCCACTTCTCTGCGTGTTTTAGTGCTTTTCCTGTTTGAACACACCCACTTTGTACTTACTTTCAGCAATGGGCTTGTTAATGAGCTTAGTAATTGGATCAGGTGTGTTGGGAGTAAGGAAAACACTAAAATGTGCAGAGCAATGGGGCTCCAGGTACCAGGATTAAGAAACATTGCCTTGATACCAACTGAGCACAATGCCAAAGCCTTAAGTATTGTTGCTGACCATGTCCATCCTTTTATGACCACAGTGTACCCATCTTCTGCTGGCTACTTCCAGCAGGATAACATGTGTCACAAAGCTCAAGTCATCTCTGACTGCATTTTATTTAACGCAACAATGAGTTCACTGTACTCAGATGGCCTCCAGTCACCAGATTTCAATCCAACAGGGCACGTTTGGGGTGTGGAGGAACGGGAGATTGGCGTTATGGATGTGCAGCTGACAAATTTACAGCAGCTGTGTGACACTATCATATTGATATGGATCAAAAATCTCTGAGGAATGTTTCCAGCGCCTTTTTGAATCTATGCCTTGAATTGGGACAGTTCTGAAGGCAAAACCTGGTCCAACCCAGTACTAGCAGGGTGTATCTGAAGTGGCTTGTGTCTTTCTCAGTACTCGTTTGTAACCAGTCTTTGTGATGGCAGTGTTTCTTATTTATTATTAACATGTTTTTCTGAGTAATACAGTAATTTTCTTTGACCTTATGTACTTTCCTGTATTTTTCTTTTTGTTACTAGAGCTATCAGTTACCTAATATTTAAGAAAAAAAGCATGATAACTATACACATATGGGCATGCACTGTGTTGTACTGTTAAGTTTTCACAAATGGTCTTGTCTTGTATTGTTATTGTGGAAGGGGACTGCTATGTATAAGTTAATACTGAAGCAAGTATGCTTGTGTGCAGGGTCGAGCTGTCCTGCATATTGCCCTG
Source organism: Ancistrus triradiatus (assembly GCA_025084515.1). Lineage (NCBI taxonomy): Eukaryota > Metazoa > Chordata > Actinopteri > Siluriformes > Loricariidae > Ancistrus > Ancistrus triradiatus. The sequence continues at coordinate 375,919 of JAJAGP010000023.1, forward strand.
AGGGAACCGTGCCAACACCCCGGTCACGGTGGATGGTAAAGATGTCATGCCTGAGGTGAACAAAGTTCTGGAGAAAATGAAAGGTTTCTGCCATGTGAGTACACTTGATGCATTTTATAATGGAGTAAAGATCACATGGTCCAACACATTTTAGCCAGTTGTCAGATGGGACTGACTGCTGTGTTATTCAGAGGGGTTTATAGAGTGAAGATGAAATTGAAGCTATTTGAAAATGTAGGAACTTCACCAAATCCCATTCCTCTACTTTCCATAGAAGTCCAGATCAAAGGTGAAAACACCAGCCAGTATTGGCTGCATATATTCTTTATTCCTGCGTCAAGTGGTCATGTTCACAGGGGTTTGGCACCAGAGAAGGTGCAAGTGTACCCTGGAATGGCCGACTGAGGATGGTCCCTTACCAACCTCTTCTGTGTCTGAGACAGCCAATCATTGCTGTACTCTATCAAGACTCGACCCAAGTCACCAACTGGTGAGCTGGCTGAACCTGATGATCGACCGATCAGTCTCATTTACACTTGCACAGCCATACAGTGCATTTCAGAATGTGTCTACAGTGTGTTTGTGTGTACAGAGCTTTAAACACTACGTGTACGGCTCAGCCACCAGTTTGTTGATGAGACAACTGTTGACATGTGTTCATGATGAGGAAGTGTTAGATTTCAGTTGTTTTGAGTGCTACTTTTGCATTACTAAGGAGGAAGCAGCCATATGTTCAGCATGGAAGCTCTTTAGAGTGTGTGGTTTGTGATATGTGCATAATAAGCAGTGGAGGAACAACTCTGAAACCATCAGGAACAACAAATTTAATAAGACATTTAAAACTGCATCACCCCACGGAATATGCAGAATTTCACAAAGGCAAAGAGCTTAAAGCTAAAGCTGGCGGGAGCGCAGAGCCAGGCATAAGCCAGCAGCCCCTGCTATCTTTATTTAGCAATGAAGAAGTTTCCACACACAAAAATTGACCCAAAAAGGTTTCTGTATGCTGTCATTTAGAATTCTTTTAGAATTGGACTCGGTCAAAATCGACTGATCATGTGTTAAAAAATGGCAATGTGAATTGGCCAAGAAAATTGCAGTTGGTGCATAGTGTTTTTTTTGGTCTGGGGAATGAACTATCACATTCCATAACTTGGCATTCTGAAGGTCTGGATTTTCTTTATCTTCTGCATATATCATCCAGGTGTACATGTGTTTTTCAGAGAGTGCGCAGTGGTGACTGGAAAGGCTTCAGTGGAAAAACCATCACTGATGTTGTGAACATTGGAATTGGAGGATCTGACCTGGTGAGTGAATTTGATGAACACTGAACTGTTATTCCACTGAATCTGGGCTCTTGCGACCCTTTTGATTGTTATTAATTGGGTTTAGTATAACAGCATTTCGGGCGACTCGGTGCTTAGCACTGTCATGTCACAGCGAGAAGGTCCTGGGTTCCAGCCCAGATGGACTGGTCTGGATCCTTCTGTGTGGAGTTTGTACAGTGGGGGGAAAAAAACGGGCTAAACCCATGAGGAGAACATGCAAAGACATGTTGGGTTAATTGGTGTCTCTAAAGTGCCTGTAGTGTGAGTGCCCTATGATGGATTGGGACCCTGTCTAAAGTTGTTCCTGCCTTGTGCCCTGTGCTGCCGGTTAAGCGTCATGTGATAACAATTCTGTGTAACAATGTGAGTCATGTTTGTGTTTGGCAGGGTCCTCTAATGGTAACGGAAGCTCTTAAGCCATATTCTAAGAATGGTCCCAACGTCTGGTTCGTGTCTAACATTGACGGGACGCACATGGCCAAGACTTTAGCTCAGCTGAATGCAGAATCTACACTCTTCATTATCGCATCCAAGGTTGGTCACTAGGGACTCCTCCTTAATGCCTCTTCAAACACTGGGTCATATTTTGTATTTTTGTTAACTTGTAGAGTATGTATTATTTGCAGTGGAGCAAAAAAATATTTAGCCACTGATTGTGCAAGTTCTCCTACTTAGAAAGATGAGAGGTCTGTAATTTTCATCATAGGTATACTTCAACTACGTTCAATCTTCAATGCTCTCACTGATGGAAGGAGGTTTTGTCTTAATCTCACGATACATGGCCCTGTTCATTCTTCCCTTAACACAGATCAGTCGTCCTGTCCCCTTTGCAGAATAACAGCCCCAAAGCATGAGGTTTCCATCTGCATGCTTCACAGTAGGTATGGTGTGCTTGGGACGAAACTCAGCATTCTTCTTTCTCCAGACACGATGAGTTGAGTTTTTACCAAAAACTTCTATTTTGGTTTCATCTGACCACATGATATTCTCCCAATCCTCTTCTGGAGCATCCATATGCTCTCTGGAAACTTCAGACGAACCTGGACATTTACTGGCTTAAGCAGGGGGACACGCCTGGCACTGCAGGATCTAAATCCCTCTTGGCGTAGTGTGTTACTGATGGTAGCCTTTGTTACTTTGGTCCCAGCTCTCTGCAGGTCATTCATCAGGTCTCTCCGTATAGTTCTGGGATTTTTGCTCACCGTTCTCATGATTATTTTGACCCCACGGGATGAGATCTTGCGTGGAGCCCTAGATCGAGGGAGATTATCAATGTCTTGTAGGTCTTACAGTTGCTCCCACAGTTGATTTATTCCCACCAACCTGCTTGCCTATTGTAGATTCACTCTTCCCAGCCTGCTGCAGGTCTACAATTTTCTTCCTGGTGTCCTTCAACAGCTCTTTGGTCTTGAGTTTGGTGTCAGACTGTTTGAGGCTGTGGGACAGGTGTCTTTTATACAGATAACGAGGTCAAACGGGCTGCCATTAATACAGGTAACAAGTGGAGGACAGAAGAGCTTCTTAAAGAAGTTACAGGTCTGTGAGAGCCAGAAATCTTGCTTGTTTGTGGGTTGACAAAAATACTTATTTTCCACCATGGTTTACAATTAAATTCTTTAAACATCCCACAGTGTTGATTTCCTGGATTTTTTTTTTTTTTTTTTTTTTTTTTCCTCATTTTGTCTCATAGTTGAAGTGTACCTATGATGAAAATTTACAGACCTCTCCCATCTTTCTAAGTAGGAGAACTTACACAATCAGTGGCTGACTAAATACTTTTTTTGCCCCACTGTAGTGTCATACAGCAGAGAAGACAGATGAATGAATGCTCTATAAGGTCAGATATACACACAAGCTTGCCACAAATCTGAAGCTTTGGTTGTCTGAGCTGGTACAGCATGGTATGGATACCAATCTGAAGCAGACTATCCAGAATTCATGATCTACAATTGAGCATATAATGCACTATGTAGGTTCTGAAACTGATTTTCCAAGATATGTAGTATGACTGTGTTGGTTATAAGAAATTAATCGGTGTCAGGGTGGTGTGATGTGACTGCCAGCAATATTGTACAATGTAGCCTCCTGTTATCAACAGATTTATAGCCAGAAAGATATTTTAAGTAGATAAGAAGGTTGGTCCAGGATGTATGGCAAATGCTTTGCATAACTTGTATGTAATACAGTAAAGGCCTTGAAGCAGTATTTAATACAATCTTAGTTTCTCATGCTTCTATTGAGAATGTGAGATTTACAACTTGACCCCATGCATGACACTTCCAGACTTTTACTACTCAAGAGACTATCACTAACGCCGAGTCTGCCAAGGAGTGGTTTCTGCAAACGGCCAAAGATGTGAGTGTTCTGACTTGCTTTACAGCCGATGTTTGTTTTAACAGTTACTGCTATGTTGCGTGATGCAGTCTTAAATGATACAGTAATACTCTGTTCTGCAGCCTTCTGCTGTGGCCAAGCACTTCGTGGCTCTTTCTACCAATGCGGTGAGTTGCATTCTGAGATCGGTTTGTTCTACATTTAAGTACTTTTTAAGTAGGGGTGTGCGATATGTACAGTCTACAATAATATCTTAAGTGTTGTTTTAACAATGTGCGAACTGACATTATCAAGTATGTCTCTCGGTTTCCTGTCATCCTGTAGCCAGGTAGGATGGACTACTGCACATGCGCAGAGGACCAAGCTAGCATTGTACCTAAAGGCGCATAACTGAAGTTAAAAATAAGTGAACAAACTGCGCCAGGAGACACGATACAGACACCACCAGCGTCACTGTCTACATTAGATGTGGCTCGGCTTTGAAAAGACGGATGTTTCCCCACAATATGGCAATCTGCAAACAGTCAGAAAACTTCTGCAAACTTTAGTGCGATCATTCTGCAAAAAAGCCTTAAGACAGGAAAAGCAACAGATGGCAAGACATGACTTAAATGTTGTCACCAAGTACATTGCAAAAGACATGGTGCCAATCCAGGCAGTTGATGGATGCATTCAAACAACCTTTTAATCCTTGAGACCAAAGATGTACACTGGCAAATTATTGCCTACTTATCTACAAAATCCCACAAAATATCTAGATTCTTTTCACCAATATCGCACACCCATACTTTGTATTTGCATCTAGTGTTAATCTCTCATTTTTATGTTAATCTGCCCAACTGTAGGTTAATGTAAGTGCTTTAAGCACGTTTAAGTTAAATTACTCTGCTCTGTGTACAGTATATATTAAACGCCATGGTTTATGATAAATTCAACATGCAATGGATTGTCAGAACGTATCCTCATTGTGAATTCGGTGACTACCTGTCTATTTAACTGAAGCTCCGACAGAATGAAGCAGCTGCCGTTGTCCTCCTTGAGCCAGTGATGTTATGACTGGCATCTTGAAAGCCTGACATCTAGCGATTTTGTGAAAGAGGGAGACCTAATTGTTGGCCACTGTTTGTGTGCATATACAGTATATGAAACGTGAATATACAATACATACGTGTGTGTGTGTGTGTATATAGGTATGCACTGTTTAACAAACATTATGTTCTGTGAAAGAGGATGTTGTCTGTACATTACTATAGCTACATTTTCTTTTATGCTAAATCTAAAAGGTATTTTCACAAGAAGCGATATGTAAATGCATCAGAGACACTGCTGGAAACACGAGTGGAACGCTACCATCTATACAGCATCCCTAATGCCATTAATCTTAATTCATGGAAAGGGACAATAATTAGAGAAAATGCAGTAATGCACTGTTAGGACCCTGTCTAAGGGAAAGCTGCAACACTTGAGGGGGTAGTATGATGGACCTGATCATTGTGTTTGACGGAAGCCAAAAATGCATTGATAGACAGTATTACAAACAACACACAAGATCAGAAAGATGAAACCGATACTTTGAGTGAACGTGAACCAGTTTATATAATCATAGGTGAGAGGGAATATACAAGTAGCAGGGGACAAACAAAGGACTTAAAATGGGACAGACACCTACACTTGGAAACACCATTTACAGCAGGTTCCAGATAAGTACTGGTAATGGAAAGTCGTCCACACAAACATGACTAACGTCCACAAAAAGTATCTAACCATATCAACCAAGTTGGAACACTCTCGTCCAAACGTCAGCCATCGAGTGGGTACTAAAGTAATATCATCTTTTTATCTGCAGCCCAAAGTGAGGGACTTTGGTATCGACACAGAGAACATGTTTGAGTTCTGGGATGTAAGTATGTCAGAAAGCCTCCTTACTTAAGTGATGTATGACATGCAAGAACGCTACTTTCAGTTAGTTTACTGCATGAATGTATAAACTATTTCAGTATACTATGCGACGCGAACGTTCACTGCACAGTGTCTTGCAAAAAGTTCTGTTTTATAAAAGACTGGGCCATTTGCATTGCTTAACAGTATGCCTGTTCTTTGTAGTGGGTTGGAGGGCGCTACTCGCTGTGGTCGGCTATTGGTTTGTCTATTGCTCTGCATGTAGGTATGTCTGCTAATCCTGTTTGGAGATGTAACTTGGTATTCGATTTACATCAATCAACCATAACATTATAACCTCTCATTTGTTTCTACAATTATTGTCCATTTTATGTGTGGCACTTACCCTATAGGTGCACTTAAGTTCTACAGTTACAGACTTGTCTGTGCTTCAATGATCAGGACCTGCTTTGGGTGGTGGATCATTCTCAGCACAGCTGCTCCAGTCATTCCACAACAACACGTACTAACATGCCACCTCACTTCAGTGTCACTGTGGTGTTGAGTGATCCACCACCCAAACGGTACCGGCTCTGGGGGGGTCCTGAGCAATGCAGAAACAGGATTAAAGTGGCTTGGCAAAGAATGTAGAGCAACAGATGGACATGGGTACCATCTATGTGGTAAGTGGAACTGATCAAATGGACAGTGAGTGTAGAAGGGAGGAGGTGGTTTTAATGTTCTGGCTGGTTCGCATAGATCATGATCTTCTACCAGTCTGCTGTATGGTATTTGAGGTTTATTGTGCATTTTGGCTTGTGCTTTTTTTGTAGGTTTTGATAACTTTGAGCAGCTTCTTGCTGGAGCCCACTGGATGGTATGTAAAGTACCTTACTCATTTCAAACTGAAATAAAGTGATGCACTGGCATTTTGAAAACTGAATGAAAAGTGGCAAAACCATTTCGACCAAAAAGTTATGCCTTCATGTACAAAAAAGTAATACAAGGAAGTATCAAACATGCTGCTTTACAAACAGTAATTGTCAGTAAATGTTAGAAACGGGGATAAAACTGTACTCAAATGGTGAATTCAAACCGTGCACACTAAACATCTCTTCCTCAGATGAAGGCAGTGTGTTGCCCTTGGTAAAATTCTGCTGGAAGACCTTGGGATTCATGTGGATTTTACTTTGGCACATACTACGCACCTAAACATTGTACACCCTTTCATAACAGTATTCCATACTGGCAGTATATGCATTATCACACTGCAAAAAAAAGTTCAGGAATTTGAGGAACAACACAGTTCATGGTGTTGGCTTGGCCTCCGTTCGATCGACCATCTGTGGGATGTGCTGGACAAACAAGTCCGATCCATGGATGCCCACCTGGCAACTTGTAGTGCTTAAAAGATCTGCTGCTAAAGTATTGGTGCCAGGTACCACAGGACCCCTTCAGAGGTCTTTGAGTTCATGGCTTGACAAAATCCTCAAACAAGCAAATCATGGCTTGAGGGGTCAGATGTTTTGGTGGTATGAAGGGTACTTAAAAAATATTAGGGAAGTGGTTTTAATATTATGGCTGATCGTTGTATAATAATATGAAGGAAACTGCTGGAAGCTGATTGGACTTAATTTGAGTATGGCTAGTGTTCTGTGTACTTGCAGAAGTGTGAAGAGCTTAAGTTATATTTTATCAGACAGCCACTAGAGTGCATCAGAGACATTCAAACATCTTAAACTGCCGTTCTGTCAGCCACTGTACGTGCTTTCTGGTGCAGTAGTTTAAGCATCTCTATTGGTGACCCGTGTCTTGTTGACTTTTAAATGAGCCATTAACAAGTCAATTAAATCCCATTTTTAAAAAAATATGCAAATATGTATGCCTCATTCAGTCCAGCACCCTGTGTGTTGGTGTTGAAGATAAACAAAGTAATGCATATATTCTCCACCTAGGATAAACACTTCTGCGAGGCTCCATTGGAACAGAATGCCCCTGTGCTGCTGGCACTGCTAGGCATCTGGTACATCAACTTCTTCCAGGCTGAGACTCATGCCATGCTACCCTATGACCAGTACATGCACCGCTTTGCAGCCTATTTCCAACAGGTTTGTAACACAAAACCACAAATTCAATCAGAATATTAGATTTTATGAATAGAATCTCAGTGTATTCCTAAAAATAATTGTTTAAAATGTTTGGCCTTCACAGGGTGACATGGAGTCAAATGGAAAGTACATTACGAAGAATGGTACTCGCGTAAACTATCACACTGGACCTATTGTATGGGGAGAACCAGGGACCAATGGCCAGCATGCTTTCTACCAGCTCATTCACCAAGGTACACAAGGGCAATGTCTTAAATTGCAAAAAATGTCTAACGGTCAAACTCTGCTGTATGAATGTGGGAATTCATTTGGATAGTAGTGAATATTCTGATAATCTGAGAGTTACTGCCATTAAGTCCTACAGTGAAATCCCTTCCTTGTTCCTCTGTATTCAAAACCCTGGCTCCTTTCAGAGACTTGTTCATCATATAAAAAAATAATATTAATAATAGGATTCTGTAATGTATTACCAAGGTTGCCAGGTGCTTACCCACAAGCAGCAGTTCATTACACACCCACTAGAGACCAACCAGGAAAAGTCAGAATAAGTTACAATCTGATATCGGTATTCATAAAGTGTTATTTGTCTGGGCAGTCCTGAGGGCTATGTGAGCTAACTCAAACAGCCAAGCCTATTCAGACAAACATTGCTAATTTGGGTCACAAAAGAAGCTCATCTTAAGCCCTATTCAGTAACTGTATCAACGTATGATTTTGGATGAACCTACTCCGTCAGTCTAGAGTTGCTGTTTGGTCTAGCTAGATCAGTGCTGGGACAAGTTGACGTCATGGGTTTGGGGGAAATGGAGGGCAAGATTTGAGTGAACGCCCTTTTGCATTTACAAAACATGGATCTATCAAAGTCTGTTCTTCAAACCACATTTTTGTGGAAGTGTATCACTGCATGAACAAAGGAGATTTCTGAGGACTTATTGCAGAGCAGTAGCTTTCTCCTTGTAACCCTGCTGTGAGAGATCAACATAATCGAGTTACCCTGGATTCCTTTATGATCTAATGGTCTATTACATGCCTTGCTCTTGGAATGACATTTGATTGACCACTCCTGGAGAGGGTAACACTGGTCTTTATACACCATCCATCTGACCGTTGATTGGTTGGAGTCCATAGTCTTCTGAGAAGGTTTTGTAACTGCTCTGAGGAGCATCAACAACTGAGTTTGATGCCCTCAGAAATCTTATTTGTTCATGCTTTCATACACTCCCACACGTGTTGTTAAGAACAGACTATTCTTTAAATACAACAGGGTGCCCACTCGCATCTCTGACATTCTATTGATTGAAAATCCTAATGTCACCTTCAAATTAACTGCTTATCTTCGATGTTCACATACTTTGCCAGTCAACGATATAAAATGTTGGATCATTTTGTTTTGGGTCATTATCATGCTGCTGTGTGTGTGTGTGTGTGTGTGTGTGTGTGTGTTTATAGATTTTGTTAAATTGTGACTAGGTCCAGATCTAAAAATGTTTGATTTTTATCATGTCTCCTGGGGCATGGTGACCTGGTTGTTTGGGGTTTTTTTTTTTTTTTTTTTTTTTTTTTTTTTTTTTTTCCCCCCTCTCTGATAAAATCTTTTCTCATTTGTAGGAACTCGTATGATTCCAGCTGACTTCCTCATACCTGCTCAGTCTCAACATCCAGTCAGAGATAATCTGCATCATAAGGTATGCTCTGACTGAACTGCCGACCTTTAACGTTTTAGAGAAGGGATGTTGGTGATTGTCATGTTTACCGACGTTTAGTTGTTTGATCAATACTATTGTTTGAAAAGGTTAATTGCTGTAGAATAACACTGTATGGCTGTATAACGAATAGTGTGCAGTTCAGTACTCAGAATTATCATTACTGTATTATGTGAGGTTCATCTGCAACAAAACAATGCATCACCAAGGCCACCAGAATTGAGTATGATTTCACAATATTCCAAAAAGCATCTTATGATGTTATTGAATGCTTGACTGACTTTGTCTTCAAGTGCCCTCAAAGACTTGATGGGGGTTCAGGTTACTATGGAGGAAATGCCATGAGTCAATAGTCAGCTGAGTGGTCTCAGACATTTGGGCCCCACTGTGTATGGTTTGGATGACAACTTAAAAAATAAATAAATAACCTACTTCTAATATCTGTTGTCTTTAGATCCTGATGGCTAACTTCCTAGCTCAGACAGAGGCTCTAATGAAGGGTAAGACATCAGATGAGGCTAAAAAGGAACTGGAAGCTGGTGGCATGAGTGGCGATGCTCTCGAAAAACTCTTGCCGCATAAAGTATTCGAAGGAAACAAGCCAAGCAACTCCATCATTTTCAAGAAGCTGACTCCTTTCATGCTAGGAGCTCTGGTTGGTGAGTATGGAACGTGGAGAAAGTCGTACTTGATACAGTGATGTACTGTACTAAAGTCTTAGGCCACCATTAGATGAGATTCGAAAACAACCAGACAGTACAGAAAATGTGTATGCAGTATTTTAAAAAAAACAGCATAAACATATAGGCTACAGTGGCAAGTATTTGGTGTGAGCTCCCCTTACACTTGAGCAATAGCGAAGAAGCTTGATCAGGAATGGTCTTGTTGGAAGGGTAGCAGCCAAGAAACCACTTTTTCAGAAGGGGAACAGGACTGAAAGGCTAAGAGATGCTGAAGGTCGGTGGAAAAAGAATATTGAGTGATGAATCCAAGTTTGGAGTTTAGTTGTTGACAGTGTGTTTTTTATTTTTATTTTTATTTATATATATATATATATATATATATATATATATATATATGTGTGTGTGTGTATATATATATATATATATAATGTATATGTGTGCGTGTGTATATATGTGTGTGTGTGTGTGTGTGTGTCTTTATACCATTGCTAAAACAACAAGTCTAATGGTCGCTTAACACTTTTGCACAGTACTGTACGTGCTGTATTGAAAAAGGCATACTCTGCTGTGTTGAGCCTGGAACACCACCCAAATAAATGGTCCTGTGGGGGGTAATAATTCCATGATCAGGTCAAAGGGGTCTGAGAAATTGAGCAGGGCAGAATGACCTCAATCATTTACAGTATTCCTACAATGTGCAGCCAGAGATTGTAAATCATTTGTCAAAGATTTCTACACGCATTACTCATGCAGTGTGCTCTTCATTCAAGTCATAATCCCACATTTGGTATAAACTAATAACCTCATGTTTTCAGTAAAGGCATGAAATTACAATGGAATTTACAGTAAAGCCTGGAAAAACATGTTTTTAGTAACTTCAGCTGCACTTTCAGTTTCACTTCTCAGGTCACAGCATCTCTTTTGGTTTATGATCTGAAGAATGAATATTATTTTAGAACCATTTTGTTGGTGATTTACTTGTCCTCTGGGTTAGTGTTATTGTATCATATTACATTCCAGGTTATCGTCCACTACCCTGACATCCGTATGCAGTTAGCCAGGTGGTACCAAAGGTTCACAAACGAAATTTTAAGAAACACATTTCCTTCAACCGTATGTGACAGGTTTATCTCCTAACATGTTGAAGGACTGTAAGTACAGTATTGGGGTACCTACTTCAGCTAAGTGCATGTACAATTGGGAGTTGCTCTGGACTACTAATTGGAAGGTTTTGAGGTTACAAGCTAACACTTGTTAGAGTCAGGGACCCATGAGCATGGCCTTTAAACCTCTATGGTTACTCTAGATAAGGGTGGGTGTTAATGCTGTAAATGTAATGTGCATTACCTAAAAGCAGTACAAGCTCACATAACAGAAGGCGATACTATACTTTGTGCTGTTTTTCTTTTTCAGCCATGTATGAACACAAAATCTTTGTGCAAGGTGTGATGTGGAGTATCAACAGTTATGACCAGTGGGGGTAAGTGCCAAGTTTATAGCATATTAATAGCATTTTAAATCCCTTTACTAGCCTGGCACAACAAACTTCTGTAATTTCGGTATGATTTGACTGTGGTATTGTGCTTGTATTTTGTATTGTTTGACGGTGTTTAAGAAAAATAAGAAAGTACAGCCGAACTCCATCTAGTTAAACGCTATCTAAATGTACCTTACTTCTGAAAATAGTTGGGATTACGAATCTTTGAATAGCAGAAGATCGACAGAGTAAGAAGCCATTCAGGGCACCATCAGCTTCTGCATTTTTTCAGATTGCTGTTTCTTATAGCCAGAGCTTGTGGTTCAGATGGCAGGTTAATGGGGACTGCGATGGCGCAGTGGTTAAAGCCTGTGGATTAAAAGGTCCAGGTTGAGGAAGGCCCTTGCTTGGATTGTATAATGTAAATTATCAGTTGTAAGTTGCTCTGGGGCAAGGACATCTGCCAATGACTACTATCTAGTATAGAAAAATACATTTATAGTGGTATTGAACTTTTATTATATGAAGGTAATAGTATTTACGTATTTTCCAGGCTATAAAGCGCAGGGTTATAAGGCGCATGAAAGGAAACAAAACTCGTTAAGTTCCGTCGGCCAGCTCAGGTTTGTCTTTACCTGGCAGTTTAAGGGCGTCTTCTTGCTTCCTCCCACTTCTGTACATTGATTCGTTAATGTTGAATTCTCTCGCAGCTGCTCTATGTCCATGTTGTACTGCGTGACTGATAGCGCTGAGTTTGAAATCCGCTTCGAAAATGAATGAATGCACGTACCCTAATGCTGAAGCACTTACCGTATTACTCCGCTATGCTGCGCACTACGGTGGCCGTAAGCTTCGTAACTTACCAAGGCCGTGCTAAAACATTTTGACAGATTTATGAGCGCCGTGTACCATCTACAATCGGTTCTAGGTCAGAAAGCACAACCAGAATTAATTCATACATTAGACGCACCGCATTTTAAGGCGCACTGTCAATTTGAGAAATTAAAGTGGATTTTAAGTGCACCTTATGGTCCGAAAAATACGGTAAGTTGGCTGAACTTTCAATTTAATCTACCAGAGAAGCAGAGGCAGTCTGTAGTGCTTTATAGACTCTCTAGTATTTGCTTGTTTGAACCCATGGCAGAGCTTTCATCCCAACTAATTTGATAATGGCTGGAAAGATTATTAATAGTATTTTGTGCTGTATATGCCCTTCCTAAGTTATGAGCATTACTAATGTCTTATACCAGCAGTAAATGGTTTTGGCAGCCACTAGCAAGTGCTCATGAATTGTCGCCAATGATTTAAGCAAATGCTGTGATCTGCTTGGTAGTGTTGAGCTGGGTAAACAACTGGCTAAGAAGATTGAGCCAGAGCTGCAGGACAATTCTGAGGTGCACACTCACGACTCCTCCACCAACGGTCTTATCAGCTTCTTCAAGAAGAACCGTGCATGAAATACTCAGTCTCACCTTCTGCCTCACCTTGCTGACGTATTAAGCCGCAGTATAGTGTAGCCCTAACTGAAGGGAGATCGCACCTTACGTGTCCATTGTGTTCATGACCTGTGCATTGAGATTTGACTGTATCCATAGGCCTGTTAAGCAGTAAATTGCCGGTGATTATGTACTGCAAAATCTAAAATGCTGTATAATCCATTCACCCCTTTTCCTAGTCCCTAACCAAATAAATGTCTAATTTATCACTACAACTTTTGTTGCGTTGTACTTTTTGCTTCTAAACATTGTACAGGCATTAAACATTTATTGAGAACTGGACATTTTAAATCATATTAACTTTTATATGGCTGTTATTGGGGGCATAGATTCAGTTTAAGTTAGTTAATTGAAAATATGCATATTTATAGATGTAATTAATTTCTGTGTGAATAATCATAAAATAAACAAAGGTATGGCCCTCAGAATGATTAGGTAATGAGTTCAGGTCAGGGATCTGTGCAAGCCAGCGAAGTTCACCATCAGAGTTGGCAAGTCATTTCCTTGTGGACTTTGTTTTAGGAGGGTAGGGCAATAGTCCTATTGAGAGTCACTGAGGTGTTCAGTAAGTCTTTCTACCACCACTGTTTGTCCATGTAGATTACATGCCTGCATGGTTCATATGAACTCTAAGTGGCTGTGGCTGACCATTATCTATAAAGCATGTTGGACTTTGCTGGAGGTGTTTGTAGTTGAATGTTGTTTAGATTATACTACTGCCATTGGAACAGAAACCTTTGGCCAAAGTGCTTGAGAGTAAACATTAAAGCACAGGGCTGTCCATAACTGCGGCTTAATGATTTATTCTACAGAGTTACACGCACCATCCAGGGGGAAAAGTATATTAGGTAAATATTTCCCTACACTCCACTCTTGCAGTGACTCAGAAGAACGACAGGTACCCACAATACTGGCCTTCACTGCTCTTGACTGAGCAGTTTGGTTAATATCCACAGTAGGTCGTAGTGGAACTTGGGAAGTAGCCTATCTTGTGGTTAAGAGAAAGGCTGAATCGCTAACCACTAAGCTATAAAAGCCAGGTCACAGGTCATAACTTACAACCTTAATTGCCGAACGCAAAATGTACATACAAACATTGTGCCTGTACGCCATTACACGTTTATCCATATAAAAAGATCCATAAATTGAGCATAAAACTGTATATAACGTACATACGGGGTTTGTAATCCCGAGGCTTACCGACTCGCACGTTTCAAAATAGCTAACATCCACATAAATCACCAGTACCCAAAATTTCTGAGCAGAACATTACCCGAAGCATCACACCGTCTCTTATTCACTTCAATTTTCAGTGTTTTTGTATTATGGCGGATCGGTGTATATCTTATTAATCATGTGATATTGTTTTTAAATTAAATGAATCTGTCCATGACGCAAAGAATGCCTCACATTACAATATCAAGTCAAGTCAGATTTATTTATATAGCGCTTTTCACAATGGAGCATTGTCTCAAAGAAACTGAATATGGCATCATGTTCAGTATTCGTTAAATTCACAGATGATGTTTTCGTTTTACTGTGCACAGTATACAAGCCAGTTTAAGCCTGCTCAAAAAAAAAAAAAACATACCTCCCTGGCCATGCGTAGGGTGTGGTTTACAAGAGATAATAGTACTATGTGAATGGTTAGGGCTAGGAAGCAGACAGACTTGTTACTAATCACACCTTCATCACTACAATCAAGACTGCAAGAATGGAGGCAGTTGGAAGTGACCTGTGGCTATCTCTCCTGTGGGTAGTGGTCCTAGCTTCGAATGCGGTACTGCTGATTGTGCAGTGGCGAAGAGGAACTCGTGTGTCCTGCCTGGTTGGACTTGTGGTGGTTGAGGCAATGCTGTGCTGGTTAGTTCCAACTGGAAGCCTGGCAGTAACACTGGCACTGCTGAGTGCCATCTGTGGTGTGATGCTTGGTGCAAGAGGAGAAAAGGATATGCTGCCCGTGCATGACAGAGCAGTGCTCATCACAGGTAGGGTGTACTTTGGAAAGCAAATAAATCCAAAACCTGTACATGACGTGTTATACATTCACCAGCCTGCATTAAACATGAAGGCATACTGTGAAATGTCTACCAACATTCTCATACCTATTGCACGGCTCAAGTGAGGCAGTGTTGATATTTTCAGTTTGCTGCTGTACATGTATATTAAAGTTAAATGTAAGATGTAGAAATTATTCGAAATATCCACTGTTCTGTGCAGGTTGTGACTCTGGATTCGGTCATGAGCTCGCCAAGATGCTGGACAGGCTTGGCATAAGGGTTTATGCTGGGGTGTTGGATGAGTTTGGGCCAGGTGCTCAGGACCTCAAGAGAGTTTCATCTTCACGGCTCACGGTCCTCCAGCTGGATGTTACAGACAACAGCCAAATATCTGCAGCTCATCAGTTACTAAAGGGTCAATTAGGAGAGACAGGTAACGTCACAAGCCTGCACAACAATTTGCAAATGTAAATTAGATTTAACAGAAATGTATTGATAACACTGGACAACAAAATGTTTACTTTTATTTGTCTCACAAACTATAATAGGTGGATCTCATAGTATGTTTTATGCTTAATTTGAATTTGTTGTTTAGAAATTGTATATCAGGCATGTTTTAAGTGGCAGATCAGTTCAATATTACAATAAGTTTATATAATTTATTCATAAAAAATATATGTACAAACACTTCTAAGTGGTCTGCTTTCTCATTCTTATTTTTCTGTAGGCTCTGGCACAGGTATTTCCTGTTTGTGAGAGAGTGCGCTCGTAGCAGATGATAAATTAGGATATTTAACAGTATGTTTGGATTTTGATGTTATACTGTTTATATTTGTCAGGCAGAAGTAGCAGTCAGTAGCTTGATCTTCAGGTTCTGTCCAAACCATAGGAATGACAAAAGACGTATGGTATGAACCTTTTGCCCATGCTGTGAAAGGCTGACACAGGACACAACTACTACAAGGGGCCCAACTTTTATCCTGGTCACACACTTTACAGCCAATATAAGTCTCAACATTCTTGATGGGTGTAAAAAACTGAATGTCAAGTCACTGCAGATGTAGCAATTATTATTATTATTTTTAATAATTATTATTATTATTATTATTTTTTTTTTACAATGCCTATGGACTATTTACAATGTTTCTTACGATAATGGTGGTGGGTGGGATATCAGTGCAACACAAAGCACAACTTTTCGACAGAATTCAAAAGATACTGTACCAGAGATGTTTTCACGTTGAGCTCTAGCCTGCAACTGACAGGGAACTGCTACTCAAGAGTGGGCACTGTTTGCTTATAGCAACATTTTTTTTGTGTGTTTGTGCAGGCGCTTGGTGACTTGTTTATCTAGACTTGTGCTTTCAAAAATAAGTTATTGCAGTCAAAAACAATGAAAATAGCACTGGGATGTGTATACTTTACATAAAGACATATGAGTACACTGGAACAAAAACCCTATTGGGGATAGAGAAATTCTGAAAACGTTTAATACAAAATACAAAATTTTGCATGGGACAAAATCTTCCTTAATTAGTTTCTTACTTTTCTTTCTTCTGTGTGGGTTTTCTCTGTGCACTCTGGTTTCCTCATACATACAAATTCTCTAAAGTCACCTGTTAGGATACTTGGTGTGAGTGTGTGCCAATACCCTGCAGTGGATTCATGCCCTGTCTAGGATTGGTTTCCCCCTTGCACCCTCTGTTAGGCCCGGCCCTAACTTTGGTAGAACGCCTTGTGTGGTTAGGGTCGTTGTCTTGCTGCATGACCCACCTTCTCTTGAGGTTCAGTTCATGGACAGATGTCCTGATACTTTCCTTTAGAATTCTCTGATATAATTCAGAATTCATTGTTCCATCAATGATGGCAAGTCATCCTGACCCAGCTACAGCAAAACAGGCCCAAACCATGATACTACCACCACCATGTTTCACAGATGGGATAAGGTTCTTATGCTGGAATGCAGTGTTTTCCTTTTGCCAAACATAATGCTTTTTTCTTAAACCAAAAAATTATATTCTTCCAATAGCCTTCTGGCTTGTCCACGTGATCTTTAGCAAACTGCAGACGAGCAGCAATGGTCTTTTTGGAGAGCTTTGTAACCTTGCCATGCACACCATTGTTGTTCAGTGTTCTTCTGATGGTGGACTCATGAACATTAACATTAGCCAGTGTGAGAGAGGCCTTCAGTTGCTTAGAAGTTACCCTGGGGCCCTTTGTGACCTCATCAACTATTACAGGCCTTGCTCTTGGAGTGATCTTTGTTGGTCGACCACTCCTGGGGAGGGTAACAATGGTCTTGAATTTCCTCCATTTGTACACAATCTGTCTGACTGTGGATTGGTGGAGTCCAAACTCTTTAGAGATGGTTTTGTAACCTTTTTCAGATGAGCATCAAAACTGAGGTCCTCAAAAATCTCCTTTGTTCGTGCCATGATACACTTCCACAAACGTGTTGTGAAGAGCAGACGTTGATAGATCCCTGTTCTTCAAATAAAACAGGGAGCCCACTCACACCTGATTGTCATCCCATTGATTGAAAACATCTGACTATAATTTCACCTTCATATTAATTGCTAACTCTAGAGGTTCACATACTTTTGCCACTCACTAACATGTAATATTGGATCATTTTCATTAATAAATAAATGACCAAGTTTAATATTTTTGTCAAAGGCTGTCAAATGTTTGTCATTTGCCTTACTTGTTTTGGAACACTGCAAATATGAAAAGAATAAGCCTATGGCATTACATTCAGACTGAATATAATATACACTCACCACATCTTTACTGTTATCTTTGCTAATTACAAAATGCCAGCTATTCTGAACCTGCACTTCATCTGCAGTAAAATTTTTACAAACCAATGAAATGAGATACCCTAAACCATACACTGCTTTCTTATCTGCGTCCAGGTCTTTGGGGACCTGGTGAACAATGCAGGCATTCTTGGATATATGTGTGATGGAGAAGTTCTTCCCCATGAGAATGATAAGAAAAATAATAGATGTAAATTTTATCGCTGGGGTAGAAGTGACCAAAGCATTCCTGCCTTGATACGGCAGCAAAAGGAAGGATTGTCAGTGTATGCAGTTTGGCAGGTAAGTTGTGCATTTTAAAATGTAAAGTTTTACCATTTGATATTCAAATGGACAGTTTTCTCATGTTTCATCCGCTTCTCCTAGAAAGGCTCATGGTGAGATAAAAGTACATTCTATAATGACACCAAAATGAGGTCTGAAGTGAGACGTGGGTCAAAAACCAAGAATAAGGCCTTTAAAAATGTGGGAAAGTTATTGTGCTGGCAGAGCAAGGATATTTACAATGATAAATTAGTTAGAGTTTCAGTGTAAGGTGCTTGAGTGGCATAATGAAGAAGCAGAGCAGATCAGTCAAGGAAGAAAAATCTGGGAGAAAAAGAGTAAAGCATTTAGTCAGAAAACACAAGTGAACATGAGGCTAGAAAAATACTCATAAGCCATTGATAACTGGTGCAGTTTTGTACTTTCTGCACATATTTTAGTATTAGTAACTGAGATGAAACGTGTTTGAGCAGTTTTTGACAGGCAGTGTAACAGCAAAGCACTGTCAAAGAGTGTAATGGCTATATCTTTATTTTATCTGAGTCATTTCTATATTCTATATGTGCCATAAAGCCATTGTGTCTGTGTCAGTATCTGATCCTTTTAGTTTACAGTTCTACCAT
Source organism: Ancistrus triradiatus (assembly GCA_025084515.1). Taxonomy (NCBI): domain Eukaryota; kingdom Metazoa; phylum Chordata; class Actinopteri; order Siluriformes; family Loricariidae; genus Ancistrus; species Ancistrus triradiatus. The sequence goes on from JAJAGP010000023.1 coordinate 394,632, forward strand.
ATAAACACAATGACAACAAGGTTCACAGAGTTCGATGCCCTTTAGTGCATTTATGAAGATGCAGGGTGTACATATTGTACAAAGTTGTTGTTTTCATGCTGCTTATCCTGGTCAGGGTCGTGAGGGTTAGGGGGGTAGGCAGTAGGGCTCCTTGGATGAGACACCATTCCATTGAAGGACATATGAAGGATATCCCAAATCACAATTACCTCAGGTAAGCTGCACCCTAAAACTGTTTTCAAACATTTAGGTTTAAAGGGTGAGTATATAAAAAAGTGCTCTCACACAAGTTGCTTGGGAACTGCAAGACACAAAATTGTTTGTTCGTAGCCAACATCCAACAAATGTAAACAACCAAAAGGTAATACAACAAACAGTCTGTAATTGGGTGTGGCACATGGTGTAGTGGTTAGCACTATAGCCTCAGAGCTTCAGAGACCATGCAGGTTCTCCCCTTGTCACCATGGGTTTCCTCCCAAATACCAAAGTCATGTGTGTAGGTTAGGTTAACTGGTTTCTAAATTGTCCCCAGTGTGTGAGTGAGTGAGAGAGAGTGTGTGCATGTGCGATGAAAAATGGGGCTCTGCGCTGCCCTCTCTTAGGCCCCTGGATTGAATTGGATTAAGCGGGTTGAAAAATGAATTGTGTATAACCCCCAAATCAGAAAAAGCTGAGACAGCATGGGAAATGCAAATTTTAAAACAATAAACACAGTGTTGCTTATATTTACTTCCTTGCAGACAGTATTAACCTGAGATATTTCATGTTCTTTCTGGTCAACTTAACCCTTATAACATTTACCACTTTGTAATGTTGCCATTCCTTCTTACAACACATAAGACACAATGCCGACAATACCAAGCAATGAAGTGTTTCAGTCTTAAGTGTGCGACAGTGCGGGGTCATCGTCGTCGTCACATTTTTCATTTCAATTTCTCCACAAGTCACTCCAGACTGCAACCAAGCCTTTGTAGTGTGTGCAGCATGTGGTTCTGCATTGTCTTGTTGAAAAATGCATGGACGTTCCTGGAAAAAAATGTCATTTTGAAGGCAGCATATGTTGCTCTAAAATCTCCTTTCCCTTTACGCACTGAAATTCCTTCCGATTCCTTGAATCGTTTCATGATGTTATGCACTGTAGCATGAGAAATGTGCAAATACCTTCCAATTTTACTATGAGGAAAAAATCCTCTGCCCATGTTTGTTCCTCAAAGACTCAACTTTTTGTTGACACTGCTTTTGTACCAAATCATGATTATAATCATCCAGTGATATCACTTGTATGAAATCACATCATTTGGGTTTTTTGACTGGTATTTTACTTCATTACTAGCTCTAAATTCCCCCATCCCAACTTTATTTGGAATGTGTTGTAGGCCTGAAATCCAAGAATGGACATTTATTAAATTAAATGAAGTTGATCGGACAAAACATGAACCAGTATAGGTTCCTACTGTCTCCAATCAAAGAAAATTCAAAATAAACATAAATGCTGTTTTATTTCCATACTGTGCAAACGTTTCTGATTTGATTCAATTGTTTTGAATAATTGGTGTAACAAAGCGCATTATCGTGCTGAAGGAAGCCAACTAAAAAACAACTAAATGTTTCCCAGGCGATTGTTGCACAGAGCATCATAAAAAAATGTTATAGCTCATATAGGTGTATGCATATTATTGGTATATTAGCTTGAATAAGGCTGTCGAGTTCGTCTCATCCACAGGTCTCCAGTCTAGGAACTTCACTTTAAGCCTTTCATTCTTGTTGACGTCTGATGGATTCAAGCTACAAAATCTGTTGTCACAAAACCTTGTTTTAAATTATTTCAATATTTTTGACAGCAAATAATAGCACTTCAGAATGATTGTCATGTATAGTGAAAAGGAAATACTTTTGAGGGCAGAAAATTGAACTGCTGAAATATTTTGATCCTCTGAACAGAATCATTTTTTGCTTCTTTAAAATAAATTCAGGATTGAAAGAGTTAATTCTGTAGTTGCGGTCAGATTCAGTAGATACAGCAGAGTTGAATCTCATTTATATTTACAGCATTTAGCAGATGTCCAAACGTTTTCTGATTTGGGTTTGTAATTAATCTGGGCTTTAGAGGTGGCTCAGCGATTTAGGCTCTGGACTTCCAATTGAAACGTTGCAAGCTTAAATCAATGCTCTGCCAATTGAGCCCTTTAATCTTAAACCACTCTGCGTTAAGGCTCCTGGTAAATGCAAATCTGTTGTCTGACTGGAACTCTCACAATATCCGTGATTGGGTGATACAAATTAACATGGGGAGTTTTCCATCTGCTGCTGAACTGACAAATGAAGATGTGCACAACCTTACAAGTGGTTTCATTCTTGCTAGGCTCAGGAAAATTTTAGTTGACACCAAGTTCTTTGTAAGGGAAAGGCCAGCCAGTATTTTGTATCCCTGGGAAATAGTCAATGAAATAAGCACAGCTGAACCCTTGCTAAACTGAGTCATTCAATCCAAATATTCCTGAAATTGGGAACATTTCTTCCAATTCATCTTTGAAAATTCAACATTTACCTATAAGCACTTTGCTCTTATGTTTGAGGCATTTTATAAGCCACAGTTTGTGTACAGCTGCTCTAAAGACGTATAACATCACAATTCTAAGCATATTGTTAAGAAATGCCAGTGGGCAGTGTTCACCTTAATCTAACCATCCTGCTGCTCATTTAATATTTCTATCAAATGGGTTTTGTAGGTGCAGTTCCATTTCCTGGTTTTTCTGCGTATGCAGCTTCTAAGGCAGCAGCGATTGGGTACTTTGGAACGCTGAGACTAGAGCTGTCCTGCTGGGGAGTCAAAGTGATCATTATTCAGCCAGGAGGCTTCCGGACCAGTAAGTACTGTACCAGATAGTTTCTTAAATGTTTTCTGGTTCAGCATGCCAAATATCTGTCTCTAAAAAATACAATATAACTAGCTTTGCAACATTTTGCTATCAGACATTCTAGGCAATCAAGAGGGATGGAGTAAAATTCAGAAAGAGATCCTGAGCACCCAGCCACAGGAGGTAACAGAAGCTTATGGAGAAGAGTACATCTGCTCAATGAAGCAGCGGTTAAGCAACATGAGTGCAAAAAACAGTACTGATGTCACACCCGTCCTGGAGGCTATAACGCATGCACTGCTCTCAGAAAGGCCAAGGGCCTTCTATTACCCAGGAGAGACTGCCTGGGCCATTCCGTTCTTGTTCAAGTTCTGTCCAACCTGGCTGTTTGATGCTCTTTTCTTAAGAATGCTAAAGTATAATAAGTTTCAGCCAGCAGGAGTAACTTTAAATAAATAAAAAGACGTCCAAAGACATGAGTGCTGATTAAATGAACTGGTTTCTGTTCAGCACAGTACACCAACACTGCCTGACTGTACGTGACCTCACATTCATGGCTGTGGGCTGCACATTCAAAAAAGGAGGCTTACACATTTTAGGATGGTCATGTCTTTCATTTAAAAATAAGGATGTATGACATCCAGTGTTTTACTGCCATTTTAAAGAACCTTTGCAATGACAAACAACTCAAAGTCCAGTGTTAAAAAAAAAAAAATCACCTACATCAAAAGACCTTAGTAAAATGACTCAGTCCTGGGGCTTTAAAAATGCCTTCTTTGGTTGTGCTGCTACAACGTTATGATTAACATCTTCCTCATTGTCTCTTCCAGAGGAGCGTTCTCTTTTCTTGGCAAATCTTCTCTTCATGCTCTCAACCAAGCTTCCATACCTGGAAAAAAATAGCTAGAACTGACAATATGCACCATACACACACAAACCAGTCACTAAAATAAACCCCAACTGTTTCCACTACCTTAAGGCCATTTCCTCATCCGTTATATCTGTTTCCATTCGGTTCACATCTTTCTCCTCATCCTCATCCTCATCTTCTCTGGGAGCATTCATCAGAACCATCAGCTTCTGTGGAAGTTTCAATAAGACACTAAACATATTGCCAAGATAAAACATACATACTGCCAAAATGTATACATATTACCTCAACTTCAGGGTTAAATCCCTTAAAAGACATTCTTCCATAAACCAGTTCTTCACATGGAACATAACTTCTTTCTTCAACAATGTAGCTCCTACAGAAAGAACAGCAGAACTTGTACATACACGATGCAGGCATCAACCATTTTACCTCCCATTGTGCAGGTTCCCTTCATGACACCAAGGCTCTGACCCCATCGAGACAGGGACTCGATGCCTTCTGAAGGTGTCCTGTGGCATCAAATCATTAGCAGCAGATCCTTTATAAGTCATGCAAGTAGCAAGGTGGGGCCTCCATATATTGGATTTGCTTTCCAGCACACCCTACAGATGCTTGTTCTTGAACAGCTGGTGTGACAAAGCGCATTATCCTGCTTAAAGAAGCCAACAAAAAAAACAACTAAATGTATGCGCATTATTGGTATATTAGCTTAAATAAGGCTGTGCAGATCGTCTCATCCACAGGTCTGCAGTCTAGGAACTTCACTTTAAGCCTTTCATTCTTGTTGATGTCTGATGGATTCAAGCTACAAAATCTTGTTTTAAATTATTTCAATATTTTTGACAGCAAATACATGACAATCATTCTGAGGTGCTTTCATCATATTAAAAAGCAAATACTTTTGAGGGTGGAAAAATGAAGTGCTGAAGTATTTTGATCCACTGAACAAAATTTTTGCTTCTTTAAAGAGGACTGAAAGGGTTAATGCCATGTCAGCACATATAGGTTATACACATGGCAGTGATAATGTATAAAATAGATAATGTCACACTAAATAAATTGAGATTTAGTCTCTCTAAAAAGGTCAATATCTTGGTGGGAGGTGTCTTCTTGAAAAGGTCTTGTATGTTGTCTGCCCTGTAGAAATCTTTCCTGATATTGGAGAGATTAGGACAATCTATCAGAATGCATTTGATTGAGATGGTAATATAACAGCGTTGATTTGGGGCTGCACCACCCACCAAGAGATGTCGACGAGTGAGAGCATCATGTCCGATTCGGCATCTGGTTAAGATTGTCTGGTCTCCCCTCTAAGATGATTTGATTATAGTTTGGGCTGAAGTGTGGGTTGACCTTGTGTAGTTTGTTTTAAGGATCGCTGGACCATGGTTCTTGACATTTTTCCTGCAAAGGGATGTCACTGAGGCATTGGAATGTAACATCTAGTGGTCTCTGTGTACTGCATCTAGTGATGGGGGATGTTCTGTAGGCCCCGAATACTAATCTAATCCTTGATGTCAATGGGCCTGTGGTAGCCTAGCGATTCAGGTCCTATGGACAAGAAGGTTCAGGGTTCAAATCCCACCCCTGCCAAGCTGCCACTGTTGGGTCCTTAAGCAAGGCCCTTAACCCACAATTGCTTGGATTGTATCAATTGTAAGTCGCTCTGGATAAGGGCGTCTGCTAAATGCTGTAACTGTAAACATGACATCCTATAGAGATGTGTTTGTACTGTGGTAGCCTTGTGGTTAAGGAACTGGACTATAGACCAGAAGGTCCAGGGTTCAAATCCCACCTCTGCCAAGCTGACACTGTTGGGTCCTTGAGCAAAGCCCTTAACCCACAATTGCTTGGATTGTAAGATTGTATCAATTGTAAGTCACTCTGGATAAGGGCGTCTGCTAAATGCTGTAAATGATGTCTCAAAAGTCGTATATTCGCACCCCAGTTGATGTTTGCGAAAACCTTGATGTTCAGAGAGTTAAGGCACTTGTTTTTGAGAAACTGGATGTGAGGCTTGAAGGTTAGCTTAGAGTCCAGCCACAGCCCTAGGAACCAGGATATTTCTCCACTTTAATAGGTTCTCCTTCTAGAAATAATTAGGCTCAGGGTGTAGGGATCTCAGATGATAGTACACATTCACAAATGGTGCTATTGAGAAGACATTGCAGTTACAGAACTAATATCAATAAGCAAAACTAAAAACATACTCTTTTGCTTTAAGTTCCGGTAGATCCAAATACCAATGCTCATCACTTATAATCCTCTTCTCCTCTTCCTCTAGTTGTTTCTTTGCCTCTGCATCAAGGCCTCTTTGCATAAACTGCAAACAGAAAGAGAAGAAGCAGTCATTAATTACTTCCGTCCGCTATCATAAGTGAGACTGCACTAAAGCGATAGCTTACAAAATTAAAAGCAACCTAATGACAGCATCATTCGTTATAACTGCAGCCACCACCAAACATGTGGATGTTGGGGACTAGAAATAAAATGCAATGTTGTTTCACTTACAAGCAAGACCTCTGAACTCTGGTGTTACAACATGCATATACAGGGGTTAGACAATGAAACGGAAACACCTGTCATTTTAGTGTGGGAGGTTTCATGGCTAAATTGGACCAGTCTGGTGGCCAATCTTCATTAATTGCACATTGCACCAGTAAGAGCAGAGTGTGAAGGTTCCATTAACAGGGTAAGAGCACAGTTTTGCTCAAAATATTGCAATGCACACAGCATTATGGGTGACATACCAGAGTTCAGATGGTTTGATGAACATAAAAGTGAAGTTGAACATCTCCCATGGCCTGCACAGTCACCAGTTTATTAGTAAATAGTAAATATCATTGAGCCACTTTGAGGTGTTTTGGAATAGCGAGTCAGCAAAGGTTTCCTCCACCAGCATTACGTACTGACCTGGCCACTATCCTGCAAGAGGAATGGCTTAAAATCCCTCTGACCACTGTGCAGGACTTGTATATGTCATTTCCAGGACGAATTGATGCTGTATTGGCCGCAAAAGGAGGCCCTACACCATACTAATAAATTATTGTGGTCTAAAATGACAGGTGTTTCAGTTTCATTGTCTAACCCCTGTAGATATAATCGCAATAAGGTGACTTTGTAATGAGAAAGACAGACCATTAAATGAATCTCCAATCCACAGCATGTCTACTGTTCATCGCAAATTCTTTTCCCACACCTTTTTAAACTCATTCCATTTATTAGAGATTATTCAGTGAAGTCAAGTCAGATTTATTTCTATAGCTCTTTTTACAATGGAGCATTGTCTCAAAGCAACTTCACAAATTTAGATGATCTTCTAATATCTACAGCCAATCCCAAATTGAGCAAGCCTAGGGCGACAATGGCAAGGAAAAACTCCCTAAGCGTCCCTTCCTATGAGGAAGAAACCTTGGCAGGACCAAGACTCAAAACTCGACCCATCCTCCTTGGGTGGCGTAGATGATAAATGTAAGAATGAAGCGAATTTATCTAAACAAAAGTCTTATAGTAATGGCTCAAATAAAATAATGTAAAATACACATTTCGGGATCATGTAGTTCGATACGGAGTCACTCTAGGATCATGAGTCTAAGCAGGAAAGTCCTTGGTGGCACTTCATCCCCAGCCAACCAGAGGAGGGAGGGAGTTACTGCCCTCTGGTGTGGCCCGGGTATGGAGGGGCTGGAGCTGATGATGGAAACAACTTGCTTGTAGCTGAAGATCTTACTTAGTGGGGCTGGAACTGGTACCAGTACCAGAACACTTACTTCTAAAAGTGTCACAGCCAGTTTATTCATTAACTGATCTCATAATTAAACACTGTATAACACCAAAGCATAGCTTCTTACTGATAGGCAGTGAGTGGAAGGTGCTGGTAGAGGCAAAATATCATTTAGAGGCTTGTCAATTGTAAGTAGCTCTGGATAAGGGCATAAATGCTGTAAATGTAGAACGTGACGTGGACGTTAAACGGCACGTAGCTATAGTAAAGTTCTAGGCAAACGACTGTTTGTTCTGTGTAATAATCATTTTCATAAGCAATAACGAAAAATAGCCGAGAAGGCTTCTTAAGTGCTGTGGATATGCTGTATGAGACACCGCCATTTATCTTTAGTTCTAATTGTGTTTGAATTGGTTTCTTGTTTATACTGCCCGTACTACATACACAATGTCAAGCAATGGATAATGGCCTTTATTAAAAAAAAACAGACTGATTGAAACCAAACAAACGGAGACTTAAAACGCATGTAAGACCCTTTCCAGGCTTTAAGCGTGGACGCAAAAAGCGTGCACAAAATCGTACGTAACACGGTGACGTCTTAGAATCGAAGAAATTCCTCTACAAGTAATAGAACAACAATAACATCCGTATTTATTTTCAGTCAAAATAAATCGGGCTTTGAATAAAGTTACTGTCCACTAGCGTTAACCGTGTAGCTGAATACCTACCTTCATCCGTAAAAGGTTTTTCGATAGCTTGGTTGAGCTGTCGTGCGGCATTGTGTTTGTTTTGTAACAACCGTAACAGACGGGAAATATCAAGCAAACACTTTATCACGTTATTCGAAGCTACCAGCCTAACAGCATCAGGGAAACACGCTCCTTGTGCACAGAAATACACATTGCGCATGCTCACGTGGTCTGCCTAAAGCCTCGATTAATCGCACGTTATCTTTGTTATCTAATGCAACTACTCATGTCTGACGCAGTAATGTATAATGAAATGGACTGCACGAACTGTTTGGTTTATTGCAACCACACGTAGAACACACCGACTCCAAAACCTCCATGCATACCCCAGTTGATTCAGATTTTAAATCAAATAAGTCGACATTGTGCGTCTGGCACTAAATGACTTATAAATGCAAACGTCTGTCACTCGACTCAACATGTAGTATGAATGTGGCAGCAAAATGGGAAAATAGCCATTATGAAAGCTGGTACTACCACAATACTACTAGAATACAAATCTTTAGTGGTGCTTGAAAGTTTGTAAACCCTTTACATTTTTGTCTATTTCTGTATATGACCTAAAACTTCATCAGATCCCAGAAAAAAATATACTGTGAAATTTGGGAGTAGAACCATGAAGTGGCCAAATTACCACCAAAATTCATAGTAAAACTGTTAAATAATTCATGGTCAGTTCATAGTCCATCAAGTTTACAGTTGTACTATGAAACTTCACAGTAGAACCTAGTGGTTAAGGTACTGGACTATGGACCAGAAGGTCCAGGGTTCAAATCCCACCTCTGCCAAGCTGCCACTGTTGGGTCCTTGAGCAAGACCCTTAACCCACAATTGCTTGGACTGTAAGACTGTATCAATTGTAAGTCGCTCTGGATAAGGGCATCTGCTAAATGCTGTGAATGTAGAAAGTTAGAAGTGGCCAAATTACCGTCAAATATTCATAGTGAAACTGTGAATTTCATGGTCAAACTGTGAAAGTTCACATTAAAACTGTCAAGCAATTCACAGTTTTACTATGAAAATTCACAGTACATTTTTTTCATGGGATTGGCACAAACGTCCTGAAGGTAAATAAAGAGAACCCAGTTAAACAAATGACGCGAAGATGTTGTACTTAGCCATTTATTTATTGAGAAAAGTATCTAATATTTCATATGTGAGTGACAAAAGCATGTGGACCTCTATGAATAGCATTTCATTTGAATATGAAATTAAAAAGTCAGGTCTTTTCAGTCAATGGGATGACAATCAGGTCTGAGTTTACCCCCTGTTGTATTTAAACAATATCAAAAGTCTGATCATCACAAAACGAGATTTCTGAGGACCTCAGAAAGAATGTAATAGTCCATGAGGTCTCAAAGAGATCCAGTATAACTTTCAAAGCATCTAAAGGCTTCTCTCTTATTGACATCAGGAGAACACTGAACAACAGTGGTGTGCAGGGCAGGGCTGCAAGGTGAAAGTTACTGCGCACCAAAAAGAACATAGATTCCTGTGTGTAGTTTGCTAACTATCATGTAGACAGTGATCTTTAGCAAGTCTGAACTCAGAAGGCTACTGGAAAACATTTGACTACTCTGATTTCTGTTTATTAATGACCAACAGAAAGATCAGTACTCTGTGTTAAAGAACCATGCTACATATTTGTCAGTCATGTAAACTCTTGCACCACAAGCTCTTTGAGCGAAACCAGTGACAATGTTTCATGGGGTGAGTTTTGAACTCTGATAAGCTCCTCTTGTAACTGAGCCACAGGGTGCTCTAGCTTATACCCCAGATCCACCATGGCTTCCAGCAGGGGGACACGAAACCTGCACAGTCTATAGCGTCTTACTGCTGGAAGAGTCCTGTGACCAGTCTGGAAAGCTGCTTCTAAATCCTCCAGGTCCCTCTGGCAAACCAAAATCGCGCACAGGGTTGGTACAAGCAGAGTTGAATCATGTGTGCACAGCTTCTCTTGGAGGATTAGGACATGCTGCAAGATCTCCAGAGCATCAGCGTAGCGGCCTGCTCGCAGCAGTTCATAGGCAGTCTTTAGCTCGGGGTGGGTAAAGAATGCTATAAAAGCATGCGAGCGGCGGATGTAGCGGCGAGCATAGAGCTGGGTCAGATAGTCACAGAGAGCCACACGCCGCTCGGTGATGTTCTCCTCTGAGAAGTTGCCCATCACTCTTTTCCTGGGCAAGGTGACATCCTCAAGTTCCTCAGTGAAGTCCTGCAGCAGCTGCTGGTGCAGGTGGAGGAAGTCGGAGTAACGGCGCTCAATGGCCACACCCTCACGATCGTAACTGCCTGATCTGATCACCACTATCTTATACACCTGAGAAACACAGCACAGAGAGACTAAGTGCAAGAATACTGCCCAGTTCTACCATGACTTGCCTGCGGTGAAAAGGTTAATGGACTACAGACGATCCCAACCACTGTATTCAAAGTAAGCTGTATTATAAGCAGGTTTTCTTTTCTCATTTCAGATCAAATGTCAAGACAATAATGAGACAACAATAAAACCCTCAAACATACTAGTGGATCACTTGGAGACCACCTGGTGCCAAAACTGTACTTCCATATGCGGTAGAATGACTGCAGAACTTAAAGACAATATTTAGACAATGGTATTTCAGTTCTCATCATTAACTTGTTCCAGAAGGCTTGTCAAGAACTGAAAACAACAAGTACCGAGCAAGTTTTTCCCATAAGGAATAATGTAAATTGAATCATTCTGCTCCAGACCATCAGAAAATAGACACTGTATAAGGCATTATATGCATTAATGGAGTTGTATTGTACAGGTGCTCCCTGATTTACGATGGGGATACGTACCGAAAAATCCATCATAAGTCAAACATATCACAAACCGAAGAGTTTATCGAGTGTTTGGTAGAGTGGTCTATACTGTTATCATTATACTTATTGGAACCTACGATAAGTAATGATAAGTAATGTTTAAAACAGTTCCATTAACCTACAGTTGGCCAAAATCAGTAACACAACGCTTATTTTATAATAAAGTGTTGAAAAATCTCATATAATTTAGGGAGTAATGGATTGAAAGTGAAAAGTAAAAGCAAAACACATACTCTATTGGTGAATTCAGGCCGCTAGCATAGCTGCTAATGCTAACTGCAGCCTGTGTTCTGGAGCATTCCTGTTTCCCTTTCGGTTGGCAGTCAATACAATCCTTTTAAGGACCAATATAGACTTATTTTCACTAAGACTACAGTACTGTAGATGTAAAAGTAAAGAAAAACACAATGAAAATAGCGGAGATCTAACCACTGAATCACTGAATCGTGAATCGAGTTTTGGCAGAAACGAGTCGCACGGCTCGAATTATACAAGTTTAAGCAAGTGCAGTGAGTTCCGAGCAAACAACGAGAACCGAGACAAATTTTTCTGGTCAAAAGAGAACCAAATTCAACAAGTTCCAAGATGGTCGAGAACTGAGGTACCACTGTACTTAACTCACCACATATCTTGAGACTATGTGCTCTACAGTGCGGGTGGATGAGATGTCAAACAGCAGCTTAATGTCTCGAATCTCTTGCTTCACTGCTCTCCAGTGCTGCTGAAGCTCCGCTGTAGTCAGACAGGAGGCACTGAAACCTGCACCTGCTTCTACACCCAGGAAGAAAGATGTTAATCAATGAACAACTTAGTCACGTCTGTCTAACCTGTTCAGTAGACAGTACCTATATCAAATGACGTCTCCTGGTTTTGGTCAGGGTCTTCTGAATGTATGGTTTCGGGTTCATCCTCAGTCCTCAGGTGCAACAGTTGAGACTCTGAATCCATTGCCACAATCTGTCCACATTTCCTCTTCTCTTCTGTAAAGTGTCGTCTTGCATTACAACACGCAGTTAGAACAGCTATGCAGTGGAGCAACAGGATTCATTTGTGCTAAATAATGCATGCTGCATGTTTCTATACTCAGACTGCAAATGTCAGTCTTTAAGGAAAGAGCTGAATCTGGTATTTTGAAAAAGAAAGAATGGAAACTTAAACATCCTCCCAGCTCTTGTAGTCTGTAGAGGTTCAGCAACAAAAACACATGAGAAATATTCGAATTACCTTTGCGATGAACTGGAATATTGTTGCCTCTACAGCATCATAGTAAAATCCACTGAATAGACAGTTAGTTTGTGCACTGGATCTAAATGACTAACGTAATTGTTCTTAGACTTAAACTGCTTATTGAATGAGAGCTACTGTAAAACAAGACCATGTTAAAACGGTTCCTCATGAGGAAGTGAAACCTAAAAGAGGGAGTGTCCATGTTATTCTTGGGTATCGCAAAGTTCATCGCATCAGCATATTATCATTGTCATTGTGTGTGCACCTACAGAACTACACGATATTTTGAGGGAAGTAGTCCCAGTATAGTCACGCACAGTTATTTTACATGTAAGCACAGTATCACTACCGTACGGCAATATATTGCCGTTTACTCTCAACATGAACCTATGTGTGGTGAATGTTGTCCACCAGGGGGAGATGTTCGATTAGCAATACAAGTTTACAGTTACACTTTGTCAACAGTGGCTCACAGAGGCTATTACAGAGCTTTGAGTCGAATTTATCATTGACGCGTATACAGTGGGGGGCACTAGTGGGTTATAAAACCACACTTTTGCCACAATGCCAAGTGGCTTCTTCTAGTGTGTGTGTCATAAGTGCACTTAAAGTGCTTACTTGCACCGTGCTGTCGCTCCCTGGCCATCCAGTTCACAGGGGCCATATGGGATTGGAGGTCCGTGACCGAGTACATTCCTGCTTCCTCACACAATGGTGTCCCAAATGCTGACTGTATTAGGAAGCGAAGCTTGCGGCCGAACATTAAGTGTGCTACTGTTAAACCCAGGAAAAAATGTACAGTACAGTGAAATTTGACAGTAGTACCATGAAGCGGCCAAATTACCATCAAAAATTCATAGTAGAACTGTGAACTTCATGGTCAAACTGTGAAAATTCACTTTAAAACTGTCAAGCAGTTCATAGTTTTACTATGAACATTCACAGTACATTTTTTCCTGGAAAGCCTTGGACTCCTGCACTGCTGCCCAACATGTCAGCAACACCAAAGATGTGTGCCGGTCCTTGCTCCTCATGCTGCTGCTGGCTTGTCACGATCACAAGTTGGATGGAGAATGTTTCAGTGACCCTCATGCATTTGGTCACTGTGGGACTCTTCTGGGACCCCAAACCAATAGAAAAAAACTTTCCAGAGCCCTCTCAGGCATCTCCATGGGTGTAGCATCAATAGCGGGGCATGTATGTTCTTGACCAGCTCTTTCCAACTGTGCACGCATCACACCAGTGGACAAACAGATCCACAGTATTGTTATCAAACATGTTATAGTGTTTTCGTGACACCATAGGGCATGCAGCTCCCACAGCACTAGTATCGGCCTCACCACAACTTCTGTGGTGAGCTCCTTCTAGGAGTAATACAGCACTCCAGGAGACAGTTCTGCTGAAAGCAGTGGGCCTTCATGGTTTGGGCAGTGAGTTGTCATGCTGACCATTCTGGCTTCATCTCTTCCTCAAGCCACTGCTGAAACAGGGTGAGCTCCTTGTCTTGATTCTGTGTCTGGTGTGCCTGGTCTATAATGCAAATAAAAGTAGTGTTACTTACATTTACATTTACAGCATTTAGCAGACGCTCTTATCCAGAGCGACTTACAGTCTTACAATCCAAGCAATTGTGGGTTAAGGGTCTTGCTCAAGGACCCAACAGTGGCAGCTTGGCAGAGGTGGGATTTGAACCCTGGACCTTCTGGTCCAGAGTCCAGTACCTTACCCGCTAGGCTACCACAGTCCCATTTACTTTGACTTTCATTTCATTGCAGAGAGTATGAGCCCAGTATATTTCATGTTTTGTCTGGTCAAACTCATTTCATTAGTTAATATACAGTCTTGCATTTCAGGCCTGCAACACATTCGAGGGTGGCATGGTGGCTAGATGGGTAGCACTGCTGCCTCACAGCGAGAAGGTCCTGGGTTTGATCCCAGGTGGAGCGGTCTTGGTCCTTTCTGTGTCTAGTTTGCGTGTCCTTCCCATGTCTGCCTGTGTTTACTTCGGGTACTCCGGTTTCTTCCCACAGTCTAATGACATGCATTAGGTTAATTCATTATGCTAAAAGTGGCCCGAGTATGTGTGGGCGTGTATGTCCTGCAATGGATTGGTGTCCTGTCTAGCGTTGTTCTAATCTTGCACCAGCTGGGCACTGGCTCTCCTGTGACCCTGTCCAGGATTAAGCAGATAAGAAATTTAATGAATGAATGAACTCATTCCAATAAAGGTTGGGACAGGAGGATGGTATGGCTAGTAATGAAAAACTAAAGTAAAATGGCAAGTAGAGATATTAAATAATGTTGTGATTTCAAACAGGTGATGTACCCGGGGATTTGCAATCAATATTTTGGTACAAAAGCAGTATCCACCAATGTCTTTTAGGACCAAAGATCTCCAGTTTGTCGACCAATGCTTGAGAAAATTATTTTTAAAACAGTGTTCCTCAAAGAAAGATTGGAAGGGCTCTGTACATTTCATCTCACTTTTCTAATTTGGCTTATTTTGCATTGTCTTTTTGAAAAATGCATGTATGCCTTTGAAAAAGATGATGCTGTTCTAAAATCTCAATGTACTTTTCTGCATGAATGCTGCCATCACAGAAGTGGAAACTAGTTTTGCCAAGGGCACTGACACAACCCCATACCATGACAGAGCCTGGCTTTTGGACTTGTTGCTGATAACAGTCTGAATGTTCCTTTTCGTCTTTATTCTATGTACTTAGTCTATGAGAAACCTTGCATGTAGCCTCTTCTTAACTTTATTTTTAGCACATTTATTTATTTTAGTTGACAATGATACAATGCAGTACAGTTTAGCTCCAGTTTAATTTGCTCATGACAAGCCAACTTCCTAACCTTTCTAATGAGCTTTATTAAAGGCACTGAGGGGAGACCTCACACCAAATCTGTATTTACTGCTAAAGTGTACTGTTACATTTTTATGTTTCTTAATTATCATCATATTCATATTGAGGAGAGGCATTGCAGAGGTTCACAATATTAACAGAACTATAAAGAGCTTGTCTAATAGCATCAGCACTGTGATATGGTTAAATTGTCAGTACACTTCAGTTTTAAAGTCATAACTTATATTTACATAGAGATGCATGCCTACTTGTCTTCTTTTGGTTGGTTTTGCTGTTTTTAGCTGGGTTGTCTGCAATATGGCTAGTTTATTTCAAGAGCTTTTATATTCTCTAGATAAGATAGTGTACCAAATACTGTATATGTATATGTAAATATTTGACTCCTTTTAAACAAATCACTCGTCATGTTACAATAAAAATGAGTCAGATACTGAAAACGTGTGTTTGTCTGTGACACATTTGTGCTAATGTAATTCGTTTGCTGTAATTTAGTTGTTTCTTAATCATATTTTTCTTGGTTATGAAAGCACACTAAACAATTTGCTCTTACATTTACATTTACAACATTTAGCAGACGCCCTTATCCAGAGCGACTTACAATTGATACAGTCTTACAATCCAAGCAATTGTGGGTTAAGAGTCTTGCTCAAGGACCCAACAGTGGCAGCTTGGCAGAGGTGGGATTTGAACCCTGGACCTTCTGGTCCATAGTCCAGTACCTTAACAAGCTAGGCTACCACAGTCCCTTCTTTCTTATCGTCAATTCTTTCTTGATATTTCGGTTTCCATTTTTCCCTGATAATAGCATTTGCTTAATGAATCTCTAAAAGTACTAAAAATAATTTTTAAACATTATAACACTGATCTAACTTGAACCTGAGTTGATAAAGGTCTTACCGCTTCAAACTGCAGACAAATGCTGCACTCAGTTATGTAGTGGGATGATTGTGATCCTGAACTGGATTAAATGGATATGAAAATGAATGAATGAATGAATGAGCGGATGCCTGTGAGGTTTGGAAGCACGATCCACTGTATGAGATCAGAGCATCTGTGTGATCCTTCTCATCTCCACGCAGTGTTACAGCCATAAGCACATACACAGAGAACAATGGTATCAAGCAGCTATTTTTTTTATTTCGCTCCATTGTTTGACGTGGCAGCCTGGTGCTTGGCATTTATTATTAGTTTTGATACATACATTTTCTTTTGTTCTGGACATAATACCTGTTTTGTTCTCCACTGGCTGAGTTAGCATGCTCTGTCTGTGCCAGCTGTGAGAAGTGCTACTGTCTCATTGTGGTGCCTGGCCCTTCAGCTGAATTGCTGATAGGATTTACAATTAAAATGTACAGTAGTGTTGACATATTTGTGGCTGACTGTGCTCCAAACAAGATAATGCAGGGGAAAACATTTCATAGTGTTTTAATATTTTGATATAAATTATATAATTAAGATTTGGCCTCATTTCAATGAAATGTGGTGTAATTCTTTTGAGACTCCCCACATAAGATCATAGTGAATTTAACATCTGTGCAAATGCCACATCTTATTAGTTTAAATCCAAGCAGCTCAGCTTTGAATGTATAACTCTATAGACGTCATGATATAACCTCTGTTTCACTATGGTCTATATTTTTGTGTTGCCTGTAGCCAGATACTGTCATCACACTAATGGGAAATAAAGTCTTGAAGAAAAGATTATTTTGGAGCAGTTCTACATGAAATATACTTATTGACAAAAGATGACAGAAATGTTGGAATGTTGCAAAACTTGGCATGCAGTTATGTCTTATGTAAATATATGTAAATGGCATGCAGAGGTTACTTTTGGGTAGTGTACCTCTTGGTGAAGGATTGTTGACTGTTAGACATGCATGTATGACACACTCAAAGACATTTTGCCCAGTTGATAGACTTTGAGAGGGGGCGCATCATTGGACTGAGATAAGCAGGATGGTCATTTTGACGAATTGCCTGCGATCTAGGCTGTTCTGACCTAGCTGTTAGAAGGTGTTGGGGGCAGTGGTTCGATTAGGGCAGGACACATGGCGAACAGGCACTGGACAGCCTATAGACCATTAGAAACAACCATTAGAAAGGATTGTTTGATCCACCGGCAAGCACAAGCAGCTACCACAGTTTCATTGTCCACCCTCCAGGCACAGGTGGTGGCACCTTCACTATACACACCTGTCTCTGCCCAGACCATTTCCAGGTGCTTAGCAGAAGGAAATTTGTTGTCATGGTGCCCATTACGTGTCCTGCCACTGACAGACAGCCCCCTTCACCTTCGTTTGCAGTGGTGTTGTGAACGAGAAACCAGGACTGCTCTGGACTGGAACCGTATCGTCTTTACAGATGAATCTAGGTTTTGTTTGGGATCCAACGATGATCGGGTTCAAGTATGGAAGCCTCATGGTCAATCCTGTCTTTGCTTTAGAGCAACACATTGCCCAACTGCTGGTGTGTTTGTTGAGGATCTACAGGCCCAGCGGCAAATGTGCCACAAGATACCACACGGAATCTGTTTGTCTCCAATGGTTAACCGCATCTCATCTTATATCCAGGCTAGAGGCGACCTCCCAGGGTACTTGAGCCTCCTTTCACTTGTACAGTTTTCCCCAGTAACCTTATCCTTTCACTCTAATATTGTAATCACTTACATATGTCACCATTACATTCATACATATAAAGATTCATTTGAAACCAACAACTCCTTTGGTGAGTTATTTTTTTAGTCAATGAGTGTAGAAACTAAATGATATGTCATGCAGTGATATGACAGTAATCACCAG
Organism: Ancistrus triradiatus; assembly: GCA_025084515.1. Taxonomy (NCBI): domain Eukaryota; kingdom Metazoa; phylum Chordata; class Actinopteri; order Siluriformes; family Loricariidae; genus Ancistrus; species Ancistrus triradiatus. The sequence continues at coordinate 412,576 of JAJAGP010000023.1, forward strand.
CAATGTGAAGCTTGACTGGTACAGGACAAAGGCAGTGTCTGCAGGCTGTTCTGGCCCTATTGTTGAGTGATACCTAATAAGTTGTTTTACCATTTATACATTATTTACCCTGTGTGTAATTTACATCAGCCGCTTCTGCAGACAGACTCAATTCTTTATTTGATATCTGTTATTTTTGGAAAACATTTTCATGCTTGCTTTTCTGTATTATTTAAATTAATTGAATAGATTGGATGCCTTTAAAATGTATACATGAGATGCAATCAAAGCATTGCCCCAGTTTCCTAATGCCACAGGTATGAATCACACAGATTTTGAGATTTTGATATAGGGTTATTGCTCAGTTATGTTTACGAAGCTCCTCAAAACATGATCTTTATCACAAGTGTCGTAGTAGTACTAGACACTCTTGAGTCATAAACAACTCTTAGACAACAGCTCAGTACTTTAGCATGTTGTCTTTTTTGTGGTTAGTCCCCAATCCCTTTTTCTACACACAAGTGATGTTCAAACTAGGATCAGCCTACCTAATAATAAATGAAAATAACTAAATAAAATGTATTTTAAAAATTAATAGACAGCCTTAATATAAAAGTATGCTTATGCACAGCTAGTTTTATATCTAGTAGAAAAGTTGCTTACCGATATCATACACAGACTATTGCCTACAAACAAAAGAACAAGGCATTGTTTTAATAAATACATTAATAGATTGTACAATAAAATGAATCCATTTAAAAAAATAGAATAAATCTAAAAAGTATACTGCATGTGCACATTTGTTAGTGCCATTGATATACTTCTGGTATCAGGTGTTAGAATGTGAAGTTTTGATAAGTCATCTGCAAAAACAAACGGTCTTTGGTTTTGAAACATGACTGCAGAGATTTACCTTTCATCCGCAATTACATTAATGATGCTGGGCACAGATTTTGGGTGAGAAGGGATGCTTACAACTGTTCTTCCAATTCATCCCATAGGTGTTGGGTGGGATTGGGGTCTGAGGTCTGCACAGTCAAGCTAATTTACACCACCATCATAAATTTGATTGTTGCTCCATTATTATTAAATGACTAAATGCTTCTAAATTCTGCATCTGTTAACAACTGGTAACAAAATATAAAAACCCACTAATTGCAGAATGTCTGTAGGCATTATAGTGTTTCAACAAAAACACACTATCCACTGCACAATGGCATAAAATATCATTGTGACATTCTGCTATATAAACACTCTCTTTGTCACATGCATACACACAAACAACACATGATACCAATACCAACTCAAGGACTCATCAGTGATCCTGATATTATCATACCAAACAGCTGCCTTAGCCATAATTTGAGAACAACAGTGTACCAGGCTGTGCATGGTATGACAGTAAATAGAATTCATAGATCATCTACCAGCATTCAATGCAGCACAGAATGACTAGCCATGAAAGTCTCACTGAGAATGACCTCACTGATAAAATGACCTCAACATGCCATAACCGCCTGAAACCATTCAGTGTTAGTTAAAGAGTCAAGCAAAGGAGAGTCCACATGTAAACTCAGCTGCACAAATTGTTTTAGGTTAGGCAGAAGTGTTACAATTTTGTAATGTTGAGGGGAAAAAACAAACTTTCTGGCATTTAATATATGAACTCAATATGAAAACGTGAACATTGACATCAGCTGTGCTCCTCAAACATCAGGGAAAATGAGAATCAAGCAGTAAACCAACTGAACAAACAAAGAAACACTGCAATCATTCAGCAAGCATCAAAATTACTATGCATTACTACTGCAGCTAAGCCTAAACCTTAAAGAAGCCAACTTAGATTAAAAAAAATGGTAGGGCACTCGCCAAAAGTATCTGTCACTTCCTAATTGTGTTGATGCTTAAATTAACGTGTAAGGCCTTCTTCAAACTCCCGGAAGTCCTAACAAATCAAAATGCTAGCTTGACTTTATAATACATTGAGGCAAAAAGTATTTAGTCAGCCACTGATTGTGCAAGTTCTTCTCTACTTAGAAAGATGAGAGAGGTCTGTAATTTTCATCATAGGTACACTTCAACTATGAGAGACAAAATGAGAAAAAAAAATCCAGGAAATCACATTGTAGGATTTTTAAAGAATTTAATTGTTAAATCATGGTGGAAAATAAGTATTTAGTCAATAACAAAAGTTCAACTCAATACTTTGTAACATAACCACTGTTGGCATTGACAGAGGTCAAACGTTTCCTGTAAGTCTTCACCAGGTTGGCACACACTGTAGCTGGTATTTTGGCCCATTCCTCCATGCAGATCTCCTCTAGAGCAGTGATGTTTTGGGGCAACATGGACTTTCAACTCCACACATTTTCTATGGGGTTGAGGTCTGGAGACTGGCTAGGCCACTCCAGGACCTTGAAATGCTTTTTACAGAGCCACTCTTTTGGAAGACCCAGCCACGTTCTATCTTCAATGCTTTCATTAATGGAAGGAGGTTTTGGCTTCAAATCTCACGATACATGGCCTCGTTCATTCTTCTCTTAACACGGATCAGTCGTCCTGTCCCCTGTGCAGAAAAACAGCCCCAAAGCATGATGTTTCCACCACTATACTTCACAGTAGGTATGGTGTTCTTGGGATGCGACTCAGCATTCTTTTTCCTCCAGTTGAGTTTTTACCAAAAAGTTCTATTTTGGTTTCATCTGACCACATGATATTCTCCCAATCCTCTTCTGGATCATCCATATGCTCTCTGGCAAACTTCAGACGGGCCTGGACATGTACTGGCTTAAGCAGGAGGACATGACTGGCACTGCAGGATCTGAGTCCCTCTCTTGGCATAGTGTGTTACTGATGGTGAGCCTTTGTTACTTTGGTCCCAGCTCTCTGCTGGTCATTCATCAGGTCCCTCCGTGTAGATCTGGGATTTTTGCTCACCATTCTCATGATCATTTTGACTCCACGGGATGAGATCTTCATCCCACGGCCCCAGATCGAGGGAGATTATCAATGATCTTGTATGTCTTCCATTTTCTTACAATTGCTCCCACAGTTGATTTATTCACACCAACCTGCTTGCCTATTGTAGATTCATTCTTCCCAGCCTAGAGCAGGTCTACAATTTTCTTCCTGGTGTCCTTCGACAGCTCTTTGGTCTTGGCCATGGTTGAGTTTGGAGTCTGACTGTTTGAGGCTGTGGACAGGTGTCTTTTATACAGATAATGAGGTCAAACAGGTGCCATTAATACAGGTAACGAGTGGAGGACAAAAGAGATTCTTAAAGAATACGTTACACGTCTGTGAGAGCCAAAAATCTTTCTTATTTGTGGGTGACCAAATACTTATTTTCCACCATGATTTACAATTAAATTCTTTAAAAATCCTACAATGTGATTTCCTGGTTGTTTTTCTCATTTTGTCTCTCATAGTTGAAGTGTACCTAGGATGAAAATTACAGACCTCTCTCGTCTTTCTAAGTAGGAGAAGTTGCACAATCAGTGGCTGACTAAATACTTTTTTGCCCTACTGTACCATTAGCATAAAAAATGAAAATTCTAATGGGATAACCTGCCATCTTTCATTTTATTCCTTTGTCTTCCAGACAACAAAACTATTCCAATACATTTGGAGGTACAAGAAGTAGCGATTCTTTGTAACAAAAAATAATATAATGACTCAATATAATAAAAACTTAATATTATAGCCTGTTCCTGACAATCTGAGTATACTAAGGCCCTGATGGTGGTTCCCAACTGGTCTCCACAGAGTAAATGTAGGTTTACTGTGGCATAGTAAAATAACAAGATGATAACAGCCTCTTCAAAGGGCAATGTTTCATTCTACATTGCCTGTTCTGTGGAGTGTATGTAAAATGAATGTGTGTCCATGTGTTTGCATATTTTGTTTCTAAAAAAATAGCAACCCATTGTGGCAGAGATTTAAGAATGCCTCTCAGAATACTCAAATTAAATTAAAGAGTTGTTGTTTGAATATGTGTGAAAATCATAGGAAATACAGTAATGTTCCGTGTCTTATTTGGCAAGGTTTTTATTGTAAACATCATAACAATTAGACAGTTGCTGACTCAGGACATATCTGTGATTCCATCTCTGTAGGTTCAAGGTGAACAAGTCACATTGTTTGTCATGCCAGTCACAGGAATATTGTGCTCTTTGTGCTAAACTGTGTTGTGCCTTTTTGCCATCCTGCTAAAAACAATGAATAAATCTTTGTACTACTGTACTAAAACACTGTACTACAGTTTCAGTAATACTGTAATTACTGTTAGACCACAGTTGTTGTTTTTTTAATGCTCTTGTTGATGCTGAATTTGGCACCTTCTTATACTTCTTCTTATACAAGTATTGCTACCCACCGTAATTGTTTTTATTTTATTGACAACAAAGACTTTCTTTTAACAATTACTTAAATAAGTAGAGTACAGTACATCATGCACATCACCCACAGAAAATCTCAAAAGAGATTACTTAATATAATCTATAATTTCTCATAGACAACAGTGAGACCAAACAGAAGTAAAAACAAGTAACTTCTTTAAGTCTCCTGTTTCTCAGGTTTGTATCCTCATATTGCCCATGATAGACTAGACTTTTATATTTCTGCACTTTTTTTTTATTTGATTAGATAACCATCACTACTTTTTCACAACAACTACAGGAAATGTACAATGTAAATTTTATCTCTTCTATCAACCCTCAACGAACAATATAACAATGTTATGCATATTCAAGTTTAGTGTTTAATAATGTTTAATAATACCGTGGTGCTTGAAAGTTTCTGAACCCTTTAGAATTTTCTATATTTCTGCATAAACATGACCAAAACCATCATAAGATTTTCACACAAGTCCTAGTAGTAGATAAAGAGAACCCAGTTAAACAAATGAGACATAAATATTATACTTGGTCATTTATTTATTGAGGAAAATGATCCTATATTACATATTAGTGAGTGGCAAAAGTATGTGAACCTCTAGGATTAGCAGTGAATTTGAAGGTGAAACTAGAATCAGGTGTTTTCAATCAACGGGATGACTATCATGTGTGAGTGGGCACCCTGTTTTATTTAAAGAACAGGGATCTATCAAAGTTTGCTCTTCACAACACTTGTTTGTGAAAGTGTATCATGGCACGAACAAAGGAGATTTCTGAGGACCTCAGAAAAAGTCTGATGCTAATCAGGCTGGAAAAGGTTATTAAACCATTTCTAAAGAGTTTGGACTCCACCAATCCACAGTCAGACAGATTGTGTACAAATGGAGGACATTCAAGACCATTGTTACCCTCCCCAGGAGTGGTCGACCAACAAAGATCACCCCAAGAGCAAGGCGTGTAATAGTTGGCGAGGTCACAAAGGAGCCCAGGGTAACTTCTAAGCAACTGAAGGCCTCTCTCACATTGACTAATGTTAATGTTCATGAGTCCACCATCAGAAGAACACTGAACAACAATGGTGTGCATGGCAGGGTATGATATGTCAGGTAAAGGACAAGAGTCAATGCACAGGTATGCATTGAAATTTTCAACTCTTTTCTCATTCCATCAATAGAAATTAGGTCTTGTGAAGATAAAGCCATTTTAGGATGATAATGCATCGTGCCTCAAAGACTGTTAATTCATTTTCGGAAATATGTATCAACTCAATGACATGGCCAGCAAACAGTCCTGATCTCAATCCAGTTAAACATTTATAGTAGAAAGAAAATGGTCCATGGCAAGGCTTCATTTTGCAAAGCTGATCTATCAACTGCTATTTGAGAAACTTGGAACCAGCCTGATGTAGAATATTGTTTTTCACTGTAAAGTCCATGCCTCAGAGAATTCACTTCATCACAGCATCCAAAGGAGAAGCAACAAAGCTCTAGTTTTTTTGGTTGATGATTCCATAATTATTTTCTCTACTTATCTGAGGGAAAATATCATTAACTGAAATAATGTAATTTATTTGAGGTCTTCATCACAAAGCCTGAATGTTCATTTAAGAATGAAAGTGTGATGATTACATAGTTTTTGCCAGAGATAGATTAGATGCTATATCTAATTGTTTAATGAAAAACTGCTTAAAGTGTTAGGTTAATGACTACTGTTATTGTAAGCAAAAATCCTTCCAGGCTCACAGAACAAGATCATCAAGATTGCTGTCATATGGAGTTGGCAACCCTATTGTCTATTCAGATGTGCTTGTGTATGTGTGCATAAAGAGGTCTACTGAATACACCAACTCAACATATTTAAAGGTACTGCAAAGCATCTTGTTCTACACCTGCATTTGAGGCCTACAATACTTAATTCAGAATGAAAGGCAGTCATCCCCATTTAGTCTAAGTCGGTGTGAAAATGTAAGGGTTTCCACACAAATAAACAGACCTGCTGGTGGAGGATCTGGGCAGAAACACAGGTCACAATACTGGCCACAGGCATATCATAAGGGTTTGTTAACATGTATGGAGGCAAAGATCATGTTTGTGAGTAAGAGAAGAGCAGGTGTGGAGTGTATGATATGAGACCATGATGACAAGGCTTGACTGTTATTCAGATGGACACAAGCTCCACCATCCCCTGAAGGAAAGTTTAATCCCATGTGCATCACCATCATTGTCAGGTGGGCCCTGAGAACTAAGTCCACCTTTGATCACAGAAAGCTTGACTGTCCCTCCTGGCCATATGAAAGCAAATCCTTGCTGATATGGCATCGTCACGTTCATTAAAGGGATTCAAGCATATGATAATAGCTCACTTAGATTCTACATACCAAATATGTTATGAATTTTGCATGATGACATGCCTATTAGTTAAAGAAACCATTCACATTACTGCATGCTAAGGATCATCTTTTCTAAACTGCCACCAACGGTCATTATAATAAACAGCAACCTGACATATTGATATAAAATAAGAATACTGAAGTGGCTTGTCCGTAGACTGAGACAAGGATGGATAGATAATATCTACAATCTTTAGGTTTCTAGCATTATTGTGCTTGACTGGTTAGTTAACTGCCATTAATATACTAAAGCCAAAAATGGTTTTACCCCCACTTGGTCGGGCTTCCAGGGAAGGGTTTTGAGACTACAGAATACAGTAGTAGTAGGCGCAGGCAGATGTACACCCTGAATATGGCCCCAGTCCATGTCAGTGTTCAATAAACCTTCACAGTACAAGTCTAGTCTGGGATTCAAACCCAGGCTCTCAGGAACTGTAATTTCCAGCTGCTGGCTCTTATGGCTAACCCACCAGAGCCACTCATTAATATTCTAATATAAATAATTAAAATATAGCCAATGAATATAATATTGAATGTATATACACTATTGTCACCTGTGACTGGAACGTACCAAATAGCATGTAATACCTCCACGAATTCTGACAAGAATTTTCTGTAGACTGGGATTTTTGCCACTGCTGGTAGACCCGTATGACCACACGCTTCAATATACCGGCTTCAACTACTTCCTTCACACTATGGCTTTGGCATGCCCAAATGCAATCATTCCATTTTTCCAATCGTTAACTGCTTTGCGACTCATTTTCCACACGAGACATTCACTGCACTGTAGCACCTCTTCTCAATATATGAATCCCGTTGCACACCCCCGCAGGTATTTATAGCCCCATCATCTATCTTTAGTCAGCCACTGACTGTACAAGTTCTCCTACTTAGAAAGATGAGAGAGGTCTGTAATTTCCATCATAGGTACACTTCAACTATGAGAGACAAAATGAGAAAAAAAATCCAGGGAATCACATTGTAGGATTTTTAAAGAATTTAATTGTAAATAATAGTGGAAAATAAGTATTTGGTCACCCACAAACAAGCACGATTTCTGGCTCTCACAGACCTGTAACTTCTTCTTTAAGAAGCTCTTCTGTCCTCCACTCGTTACCTGTATTAATGGCACCTGTTTGACCTCATTATCTGTATAAAATACACCTGTCCACAGCCTCAAACAGTCAGACTCCAAACTCAACCATGGCCAAGACCAAATATCTGTCAAAGGACACCAGGAAGAAAATTGTAGACCTGCTCTAGGCTGGGAAGAGTGAATCTACAATAGGCAAGCAGGTTGGTGTGAATAAATCAACTGTTGAAGCAATTATACGAAAATGGAAGACATACAAGCCCATTTATAATCTCCCTCGATCTGGGGTCCCACACAAGATCTCATCCCGTCGTGTCAAAATGATCATGAAAACGGTGAGCAAAAATCCCAGATCTACACGGTGGGACCTGATGAATGACCTGCAGAGAGCTGGGACCAAAGTAACAAGGCTACCATCAGTAACACACTACGCCGAGAGGGACTCAGATCCTGCAGTGCCAGGCGTGCCCCCCTGCTTAAGTCAGTACATGTCCAGGCCCGTCTGAAGTTTGCCAGAGAGCATATGGATGATCCAGAAGAGGATTGGGAGAATATCATGTGGTCAGATGAAACCAAAATAGAACTGTTTGGTAAAAAGTCAACTCCTCGTGTTTGGAGGAAGAAGAATGTTGAGTTGCATCCCAAGAGTGTGAAGCATGGGGGTGGAAACATTTGGGGCTTTGGGGCTGTTTTTCTGCAAAGGGGACAGGACGACTGATCCGTGTTAAGGGACGAATGAACGGGGCCATGTATCGTGAGATTTTAAGCCAAAACCTCCTTCCATCAGTGAGAGCATTGAAGATGGAACATGGCTGGGTCTTCCAGCATGACAATGATCCCAAACACACCGCTCGGGCAACGAAGGAGTGGCTCCGTAAAAAGCATTTCAAGGTCCTGGAGTGGCCTAGCCAGTCTCCAGACCTCCACCCCATAAAAAATATGTGGAGGGCGTTGAAAGTCCGTGTTTCCCAGTGACAGCCCCAAAACATCACTGCTCTAGAGGAGATCTGCATGGAGGAATGGGTCAAAATACCAGCTACAGTGTGTGCAAACCTGGTGAAGACATACGTTTAACCTCTGTCATTTCCAACAAAGCTTATGTTACAAAGAATTGAGTTGAACTTTTGTTATTGACCAAATACTTATTTTCCACCATAATTTACAATTAAATTCTTTAAAAATCCTACAACGTGATTCCCTGGATTTTTTTTTCTCATTTTGTCTCTCATAGCTGAACTGTACCTATGATGAAAATTACAGACCTCTGTCATCTTTGTAAGTAGAAGAACTTGCACAATCAGTGGCTGACTAAATTTTTTTTGCCCCACTTTAGCTGATGGTCTTATGGTGCAAGATTATGAAGATATAGGAACAACCAAACATAAATTATTAACAAGTAAGGAAACAATGAGTTCATTATCAAAATCAAAAGTTGATATCTTACTGCCATAATGCCTGCAGTTGGAGATCATATCTCATGTCTAGCCTCTTCTCTCCCACTGAGTACCAGCTGTCATAATCTAATCAGCTAGACTATTTAACACACATGGATACCCCCCCTACCACACACACACACACACACACACACACACACACAGATATATATATATATATATATATATATATATATATATATATATATACAACCTTTCGTTTCTCCTTATCACCCTTCACTGCTAGTCAAAGACAGTTTAAACTGTCATTTAAATGACATGAAATTGAAATAAAAATGGAAGCTAAAGGTGCTTTTTGACATCCCGAAAAAGGGAACTAGTTAAAACTATCTCTTAGATATAATTAATATATGTATGTTCATTACAGACATTTTCACATTTTTTTGTTATATTTTTAGATCTTGCTTTGCTTTTTCCCTTCCTCTATACATCCATACACAATGTGTCTCTTCATCTCTCCTTGTATTCAAAATGCCATACAGTACGTGTATACTACATAGCACACCAGTTTGTATGGAGTACTACATACTCTTCCCACTAGCTGTACGCACACACTTACACTATGAAAACAAACACTGAAACAGTTATCAGTTGGTATCCCAGCTGTTTTCACCATTATTAAAACACCAAATGACTTAATTTTGCTTTTGCCTTAAACTCAAAATGGGGCAACCTTAGAAGCCTGTTATCATGCCCACATGATTAAGCCGAATGTCACACTGTGACTTAAAATACATCTTATACTAAACTATGTCGCTAGCTTCTGTTGAAAGAGCTGGTTTCAGCTTACTCTTTTTGTTTCAGTTTACTCAGGCTATTGTTTATTGTTGATAAACCTGAGAGAAACATTTAACCATAGCAATTAAATAATTATATGTCTAACTGTATTTGTGTATAATTTAGGGGATTCACAAACATACATTTGGAATTGGCTGTTGAAGCTATTCTCTAATAGGCACTAGAATTCATATTTTTATAAGTTAAATTCTTTAATAATATATTTTTGAAGGTGTACAAACATACACTTCTGGACAAAATAAAGTTCAAAGTTCAAAATGGCAAAAAAATTTAAATTTAATGGTCTAAATAAATAATTAGCAAGAAACATAGTATGGGAAAGCATTCCTGTTTGATTTATTTAATTGTTGAATTTGTGTGGGTAAACATTCAGACAGCTTTTACTGGAAGAAGGGTTAATATTGATCCAATCAGTGCTGATGCCTTTAATCAGTGAATGAGTAATTGAAAAACATTTCCTAATTTTTGTCAGGGTCTGGAAAGGTCTCTGGCACCTGTGCTGGTGGACTAAGGGCCCATCATTCCAAAGACCTGCATTAGGTGTCACAGTAGGTGTGTGTTGGTGCCCTGCAATGGGACTGGCACCATGTCCAGGGGCGGTTCTTGTCTCATGCCCTCTGCTGCCAGGCAGACCCTGGCCCCCTGCGACCCTGAATTTTCCAGGTATGGAAAGTGAGTGCATCAGAAATAAGATCAAAAGTCCAGAGATTACATTTTAATACTCAACACTGTAAACTAGCTAGACATCCTGGATTTGCAACAGCACATTTTAATGCAACAGAATGTAACAAAGCCACTGCCCTCTCTCTGGAACATACTACAGCAGACGCAAACTGACCCCAGTGTCCAGAAACAGTTGAGTAAGCTTGTATGATTGATATGATCTTAGCCATACATGGACCCTGCACAAAGCCATAATCACAATGTTGTCAATAGCCGGTTTCGGGGTGGATAGGTTTAAGCCCTGGTGGAGATTTGGCTGTTCCTCTGTTATTGAATATTTCCATTGTCAGGCTAACAAAAGTGTGACGATCATGCGGAAAATGCTTACAAAGGATTCGCTTTCTTTGCATTGTAAACAGCATGCTGATATCAGCAGTTTTGAAGAGAAATATGTGATGATTGGAAAAGCGCTGTTTTGTTTGCCTGTAACGAGTCCTCAGAACAAGCTGCCAGGACCAGAATATGTCTGTCTCTCTTTAATAGAAAAGCAGAAATGTTCAGGTTCTGTTATTATGATGTTAATTACGTTTAGATTTTGACATTAGATTTACACTGAGCTCTAAAAGTATTACATACTTTATTATAAACGAAGTACAAGAATTCTAATAAAAAAAAGCAATCTTATAAATGATGAAGAAAAACTGGCACTTTACAGTATTTTATGCATTTTGTATAGAAAGGTGCACATTATACTTACAAACATTTATTTAAAAAATGTTAAAGATACATTTTCATGTAAATTGGTGTGACATTTTCATTTTGACAACATTTATTAAAGTACGAAGTGACATAAATAATATACCTGACATAAACCTATCATTATTTTGTGGAGATATAAACCAATGCTTGATTAGATAATGCAGGTAGAACAGAAGAGTTGTGGTTCTCCAAGAAGCTTGGAAAATCACCTGTCAATTGACAATTAGTGTACCCACATAGGTTTTTACATTTTCAACACCTCTTTGCTTTTACTCAAATACTCAAATGTACGCTCATTTCTACACTGGCAGTCGATAAGAAATAATACATAACAATAGTCTGTCTCATACAGAAAGTATAAGTGACTTATCAGTACTTTGTGGCTCATATTTTGTGTGCTGATTACATTCCTAATGTTGTTGTACAGTGGGTGCCAAATGTCTGAGACCACTAGTAAAAATGCTTTGATTTTAATACAACTTTTTTTAAAATGAAATTGTGTAACCAGAACGATTTGAAAGTTGATTGAGTTAAAAGTTGAAAAGCAAATGAATTACATACATTTTGAAATGTAGTAGTATTTGATATGTATTTGAGTATTCTGTGTGGGACTGTGGTAGCTTAGTGGTTAAGGTACTGGACTCTGGACTAGAAGGTCGAGGGTTCAAATCCCACCTCTGCCAAGCTGCCACTGTTGGGTCCTTGAGCAAGACCCTTAACCCACAATTGCTTGGATTGTAAGACTGTATCAATTGTAAGTCGCTCTGGATAAGGGCGTCTGCTAAATGCTGTAAATGTATTCTTTTTTCTATAATGACACTGTGTACTTAAGCTGACATGACCACGTTTGTGTAAAATCTGATGATCTATGTTATCTCATAATGCTTGATGGAATTTAGATCAGGTGACTGCGGAGGGAAGTCCATGACGGCGAGCAAGTAGTTGCTGTGAAGCTTTGAGCTGCGTTTTGGGTCATTATCTTGCTGCAGGTATTTTCACTTGTGGTCTCAGACTTTTAGCCACCACTGTATGTCACATGCTTTTAAATTGACCAGACTAAAATGCTTCCTCTTTTGCAGCATCTTTCTTTTTCTCCAATAAATCTTTTGCTTGGCTCTCTCTTTGTTTCATCAGCACTGACTGCAGCCAAACCGAACAGCAGTTTCTTGTTGCAAATATCCTTTATCTGTCAACACAAAATTATTACCACATCTCATGCTTTTTTAGTCTGATTATTGGCTTGTGAGCCATTTTTCACCGCTTAACACTGCCCCTGGCAGCCACCCTAATAGACACCTGCCATCTTCACAGCACTCATTAAACTAATAAAGTTTTATTTCTTTAAGTACACAGTTGCTAAATGTCAGAATAGTACAGGATAGTGTACCCCTGGGCTGACTTTGTTGTTATTCAGTTGCTTTAGTTCGGACTGTGGCAGGACATCCCATCTGTCCAAGTCAAATATGTATCTGATAAGCAGAGTGGATGTGTTTTGTACTTGATCCCTTGAGCTTCATTCCAGCTGATTGCTCATTTTATAATGCTAATGGACGCAGGCTGGTGTTGGGTTTCCCCCTGTCAGCTGGCCACTGCCACAGGGAGCAGTGCTTAATGGGGGCTGACAGCTCATGGATCAGAACTCATTCAACATGGGGTTTGGTATGTGAGATGGTCATGGGGCCATTCATTGTGCTTATTAGTATCCTTTATGGGTCTGTCGTGTTTTATGTTGCTAAAGCTATTCTCAAGGATGTATCACTATAGAAAATGGATTTGAGAAGCTTATTCAAGCACCAGTCCCACATGTGATGGGAAGCTGCATTAAGATTCAATTTTGGGAATCAGTTTCAAAATGTGTGTTGTGTAGCACTAAAATCATAGTAACATAATAATACTACTACTACTAATAATAAAGTTAGTAATTTAATAGCAATAAAATTAAATAATTGAAATGCATTGGGTGACAGCATTCAAACAAAGCAGAAATTTCAAAAATATACTTAAAAAATGGAAAACACAGGTAAGGATTTATAAATATTAGTATAAATTTAGAAAATTTGTTAAAAAAAGTCAAGCATTCCTAGCACGGTCCACAGTAACGTGCTGCCATTCTTGCATAGTGCAACTATTCACTACATAGTGTTTTTTTAAGTCATGAGATAGTGTAGTTGATATCTATGAATGGTACACCTTACAAATGAATAGGGCCTTTTTGTTCTGTTAAGGTAGCAGGATAGCTATTGCCTTACACTGGCAAAGATCATTCAGCATGGCACAATGTGTTATTATTAGTGGGTTTATTGAAATGTAAATTCAGAGGACAAAGTGACCCAGATTTGTATCACAAGTGAAAGGGCATGACTTTTGTTGTGCAGGCAGAAACACTGGCAGCATTATGTTAAGAAATAGACAAAACAATTATGGATAAGTCTTTATAAAAGTTTCAAACATTCAGAATTGTACAGAAACAGCCAGTTTAGCTATAACTTACAGAAATCTCGAGCCATACAAAAGGGAAACGACTATCTTGACATCATTTACACACAGAAGTGACTAAGAAATTCTGCTACGGCATTTATACAGTATGTTTCACTATATTTTGATACAGTAAATGTTATATTAAAAAATGCTTTGGTTGTGTAAATACATGTGTGAAAAATTACTATAATTAATACTATAGGTACTACAAATAAACAGTCCTCTCATCCTTTGACTGAGTAAAATACTGATGAAAATGTGATAACTGTAACAAAGCTAACCAGCTGTATAGCTGTTGGAAACCAATGTTAATAAATAATATTAAGAATAAATATTTAACAATGTCGTTAATAATAAATCACAGTCATAAAACTGGAGAAATGTAAAAGTGTATTCTATGAATTTTAAAACCCTTTATATACATTACATTTGGTGAATTGGATTAATTTCAGACACAAAACAAGAGAAAAATCCAACTGTTAATTGAACTAAATTTAGTCTGAGAAAAAGAAACTACTTTTAACACAGCCATATATGCCACAATTATTGGCACCCCTATAAATTCTTAGAAACAAAATTTAGCTGAAGCATTTTTTCCATATATCTGACTTTTTAAGTTTCTAGTAAATTTCAAGCAGTAATCCATTATCTTAGTCATTCTTCAACATGGGAACGACAAGAGAACACACAATTCAAATACGAGAAAAGTTGATGACCTTCAAAAGTCAGGGACTGGCTATAACAAATAGCTAATCACTAAAAATACCATATCTATATTTAGGGCAATAATTAAAAAGTTCCAATCAACTGATACTGTGACAAACTTGCATGGACAAGGAACCAAGTTTATTTTGCCCCCATGCACACTGAGGCAAAAAATCCCAAAGGATTACTGTTGGAGAGGTACAGAAAAAAGTATCTTTGGGTCACCAAGTATACAAAACTACCAACAGATGCCACCTTCATGCCGACAGATTCTTTTGGAAGGCTTGCCAGGAAAATGCCTTTCCTGTAATCTAACCACAAACATAAGTGCCTGGAATTTTCTAGACGCTAAAGGGACTTTGACTGGAACCATATTCTATGTTCAGATTAACAGAAAATGAGCATTTTGGCAACAAACAAGATGGTTTTGGCGTGAACCCACATAAAAAACTGTGAATTTTGTATAAGACGTCTTACTCATCAAAAATGATCAGTGATCAGAATGTGTTCAGAAGTGAAGTGATGAAATGATCAGAAGTGAATGAAGAAATACTAACCAGTTTTACTTTCTCCAGTCAGTGGTGTAATGTGAAAACTCGTCCCATTCTCACCCAGCCTCTCAGGCCAAGGGATAACCCTACTGATTTCTAAATTATAAGGTTTTTCTAGACTTGCTGTCAGTCCACCAATGGGTGAGTTCCCTCCATGTCCAACAGGAAGAGACAGGTGTGGTATGCTTCCATTTTGAATGACAGAGATCTCATTGGATTTCAGTGCCAAACCAGTAGTGAGAGGTGCTGTGACATATTGATTCCAGACAGCGACAGACTCACCACTGCAAACAGTATTTTTAGGGAGAGTCTCTAGATCCTTTATGGGATTGGACTTAAGGAACCTCAATGGACCTTCAATAGATAGCCTACGACCTCTCCGTGAACCACTCCACATATGGGTTCCCATATGGACCTAAAAGGAAGTAAAAAAAGCACAAAAACTAAGTCCTGAGAACTTTTTCTAATGCAAACTTTGGAACAGAATGACAGTACCAGTGACAGAATACTAACATTAGTTTTGGTGTTTTGTAACCCTTATACAGTGGTACCTCGGTTCTCGTTGTTAATTCATTCCAGAGGGCTTGTCAAGTACAGAAAACAAGTACCAAGCTAATTTTACTTAATTATTTACTTAATTTATTTCATAGGAAATAATGTAAATTGAATTAATCCTTTCCAGACCCCCAGAAAATCCACACTGTATTAGGTATTATATGCATTAATGGAGTTATATTGTACAGGTGCTCCGTGATTTACAATGGGGATATTTTCCAACAAATCCACTATAAGTTAAATGAATCATCAACCGATGAGTTTAATATAATCTATACTCTATCATTGCAGAGCATATTACACATTAACACTTACACTAACTTGCAGTTGGCCAAAATCATTAACACAAAGCTTATTTTATAATAAAGTGTTGACAAATCTCATGTAATTTAGTGAGTAATGGATTGAAAGTGAAAAGTAAAAGCAAAACACTCTACTGGTGAACTCAGGGTGCTAGCATAGCTGCTAAGCTAACTGCAGCCTGTGTTCTGGAGTATTAAGTTCCTGTTTTCCTTAGGACCCATGGAGACTTATTTTCACTAAGAATACAGTACTGTAAGTGTAAGAAATAAAGAAAAACACAGCATAGAGCTTCACTCAGCAAGGGCTATTGTGAATCTGAATCACTGAATCACCATTTACAGCATTTAGCAGACGCCCTTATCCAGAGCGACTTTCAATTGATACAATCTTACAATCCAAGCAATTGTGGGTTAAGGGTCTTGCTCAAGGACCCAACAGTGGCAGCTTGGCAGAGGTGGGATTTGAACCCTGGACCTTCTAGTTCATAGTCCAGTACCTTACCCGCTAGGCTACCACAGTCCACAGGGTAATCTACTGAATCATGAAGCATGAATCGAGTTTCGGCTGAAACTAGTCACTTGGCTCGACTCATAAGTTTTAGCAAGTGCGCCGAGTACGGAGGAAACGACGAGAACTGGGACAAAGTTCTGTAGTCAAAATGCATCGACAACCAAATTCAACGAGAACCGAGGTACCACTGTATTACCATATTCCCATTATTTTACAAGTATCTAATCTTTATGACTTCATAAGACTACTGAGATACTGTACCTTAAGATTTCCTTTGGTGGTGAACGCACGTCCACAGATGGTGCAGCCAAAAGGCTTCTCTCCAGTGTGGGTCCTCTCATGAATCTGCAGGGCACTGGAGGAAGAGAAAGTCTTTCCACAGGTGTGGCAGAAATGCTGCTTGGACGTTCGCGGTGTTGTAGTTGGTGGTCCTGAAAGAACTGGCAGGGAGGGTGCTAAGGAGGTCATCATCCTTAATGACTCGTTGTCATCTTTATTCAAGGTGCTGTTGAATTCCATCTTTATTTTTGAGGGAATTCGGTATCCCATAGTGGGAGGTGATGGATTTGACAGAGAAAGAAGACTCTCATTTGCTGGCTCAAACAAGGGTGAAGGCAGATCCTTCAGCTGGTGGGTGAGCATGTGCTGCTTCAAGTTCCCTTTGGTGGAGAATCCTCTGTTACATGCCATGCATATAAATGGTCGCTCTTTGGTGTGACTGCGATAATGAATATCCAAGGCACTCTGACAGGTAAATGTCTTGTTGCACACATCACATGCATTGCTCTTATGGGTTTCCTGTTCATATGAAGGACAGTTCATGGTCATTCCATGGTTTGGGATATCAGCAGCATTTGGATCAAGCAAACTGGTCAAATTTGGCTGTAGGAGGCTTGTGCCAGTCAGCTCTACACACGAAGCTCTGTGGGGCGTCTCAGATGTAAGGCATATGTAATTGTCCAATGCAGAGCTCTGTTGTGGCAATGAGTCCTGTGATGTTTCAGACAAGGTAGGGCTCCTAGCCCTTTTGGTAATCTGGTCATCAGCAGTGAATGATTTTATTGTAAAATAGTCTCCTTCCACTGACTCACTCTCCAAGCTGTCAATCAGTAAATTATTCTCTTGAGCGACTGGCACCTGATTTTTTAAATCAGGTGTCTTTATAGATGGAATTGAAGTAGGAGAGGAACATAGACTGTCCAGAGGAGATACTGCATCATTAGAGTCACTCTCAGTTATTTCCATGGTGTCATCTGGAAAATTCTCATCGCAGTTCTTACCTATCACTGAGTATGTATTATGTTCCATGGACTTTTGGTGTCTTTCTCGTAATGCATCATTGGGGATATGTCCAACCATGTGGATGCGTATATGCCGCTGTAAAACCATGGCATTTGTGAACTTCTCTTGACAAAGAGGGCATGAATGCTGCAGTTTAAGGGGTGACATGACACGATGGATATTGAAGTGTGTTTTGAGGTTGCCTTTGGTTGTAAAAGCCCGTCCGCATATTTTGCACCTGAACGGCCTCTCTCCTGTATGTGTTCGGTAGTGCATTTTAAGGGCACTCTGGCAACTAAGTACCCGATGACAGACCATGCACTCATTGGGGTCTATGCATTTCTTGTCTATGTTCTCCACCAGTTGCTGCAGTTTGGCAGTTTCTGACGCTTCTATTAAGTCAGGCAGACTCCCCATTGGACATTTTGGTTTGAAATTCTCACACAGTATTGGGGTCACTAGACTTTTATAAATGGACTCCTCCATAGAGGTGTCTGTAGAGGTGCGTTCCTCTGAACCATTACCAGAGGAATCCAAACTTGTTGTAAAGTTGAAATATTTTTTTATATCTTCATATTTTTCATGTACCATTGGAAAATGAATGCTGTTTAATTCCTGTTTAATGTCCTTCCCTCTTTCTGATGTCTCAAACCCCTTTATACCATCAAGACTAGAAGGGCTGCCAATTGGTACCACTTTTGTCTCTCTCTTAATTATGCTTGGAAGACTTGGCATAGATGAAGTTAACAAACCAGGTAAGATGGTCACAGATGGTTTGCTGTCTAACCACTTGGATGTTGGTTTATCTGGCACCAAGGACATACCATATGGGATGCCTGTACTTGTTGGAACATTATCTAAGTGCTCTGGAACTGGATACGGATTCATTTGTATGTTTGGATATTTTTCTTTATGTCGCTGAAAGTGAACCTTAAGATTTCCACGAGTTGAAAACCGATTCCCGCATATGTTGCATTTGTACGGTCTCTCTCCTGTATGGGACCGTATGTGTATCTTCAAAGCGCTGTCACTTCCAAATACTTTGGCACAAAATCTGCATTTGTGCTTAAACAAACCTTCATCAAAAGGCCTTTTGTGTTCAGACGAAGTCACTTTGGACAGTCTGCCCCTCCTTTGCTGCGCTAAAGCAGTCAAGGCATTCAAGTCCTCTACAATTTCCCCAATGCTTGGCAATGTGTTTGCGAAGACATAATTTTCCATAGCACTTTGAGGTAGACTGAAGTTACTTGCTAAATTTGCTGCATTATCAGTTGTAAAGGCATGGGAAGGTGAAGGACTTGTGACGCTTGGCTGCCTGCAAACTGTACTGTCATGGGAAGATTGTTTTTTAGGTGGACAGTTGCCAAGTCTTGATATCAGATTGCTTCTATTGGTATCTGTTATTTGAGAAATATCTCTGACACCCAACACTGCTGTTCTATCCCGGTTGCTGGATAAGACTGTATGCTTAATTTGTTTGGCTTTGCTAATGCTGGTGGACTGCATTGCAAGGCTTTGTGCTAGCCCTGCAGCTTCAGCTAGCTGCTGAGAGAGGCTGGAGCTCAGTGTTACTAGAGGGTTGGTCAGAGAAATCTCTGATGTACCTTGACAGGTGCTGGAGTGTACTGATGTATCCGTATTTTGGGCTGCTAACAATAATATCTGATGTCGAATTTGCTCAATGAGCTTCAGCTGCCGCACCTGCTGTTGCTGCAGAGCCATAAGCTGCTCAATGAGTTCGGGTACGGCCATGCTACAGTTGGTAGGGCTACTGCTGTTAACCTCTGCATTCAGACATACCTCCTGAGAGAACTGAGCCACGGCAACTTTTGTACTTTCTAAATTTTCAATGAAAACATTGCTGTTGATGGACAAAACTTTACTCAGCTCCGGTGGTGAATCCGCTTGAACTGGAACTGACGTGTTGTTTTCATAAGCAGACTGGGAAGAACTATTTCCATTACATATGGATGAATTGTTGTCTTCTTGTCGCGTGTCTTTTGAAAAGTGAAGTAATCCCTCAGCATCTTCAGTACTGCTGTTATCATTCATCTGCTCCTCTACATTGTGAGTAGGTGAGGTAAATGTAAACGTTGAAGATGGAGACGCTGGATTTTCACTCACGAAAAGAACTAAGGGATTCTTAAAGCAACCCCTTTGATGCTCTTGGAGATCTGCAAGGCTAAAGTACTCAGCTCTGCAACTCTCACAGACATGGACATCACATGGTAGAGAGTCGATATTTTGTACGTGGTAGTCTGCATTATCATAGAAAATAGAACAATTTTTGATTAGCTACGCCACAAATTGTCATTTGTCATACTAATATGAAAGCTCTGTGTATCAGCCAATTGCTGACTGTGATACTAACATCCACACATTACTCCTTGCAAGCTCGTGTCACTAAGATATGCATATGTAATTGTGAAGGACTTAAGAGTGTGCATTAAACATATTTGACCAGTAATGGTGTCTGTACCAATACTGAAAATGAAGTAGGACGTCCCTACCAAGGGGCAGTATATATTTAGTACCTCTACTGCTAACCCTCTTTTGTGAAACTGTTGTTTTATAAATACAAACAATAATACTGGTAGTAGTGTTACAACAATTTATTCTTCTTCTTATTGTTGTTATTGTTGGTGGTGGTGGTAAATGTCCCATTATAATAAAACCAATGCTGATTATATCAATACTGTAATTTTACATTTACATCATTTAGCAGACGCCCTTATCCAGAGCAACTTACATCGATACAATCTTACAATCCAAGCAATTGTGGGTTAAGGGTCTTGCTCAAGGACCCAACAGTGGCAGCTTGGCAGAGGTGGGATTTGAACCCTGAACCTTCTGGTCCAGAGTCCGGTACTTTAACCCTAGGCTACCACAGTCCCAATTGTATGAACAATATTAACAATAACAGCAGCAATAACGGTCTTACCTGAACTTGACTGCTGAGATAATGTGAGATGAGAGTCCATGTGGACACACTGAGGCTTGGACTGTTTTCTCCGGGACATGCTGATCGTACATCAGCTTTTATTAGAAGAGACTGGACTCCTTCCAAGTCTTCTAACTTTTCAGGTCCGGTAGCGCTTATAATACATATAGACATAAACCTGACTATTACTGTTATTCCTCTGACTGGGGAAAGACAGCTGTATTTAACACTTTACAGAGATCGGAAAAAACACTTCTCATCCGTTGGACAGCTAAAAGCTTGGTGTAGTAGATCTGAGTGGAAAGGTGTGCATTCTCTGACAGCGTGGAGCGTAAAGCCCCGCCCTTCCTGCATTTCTATTGGACAGTAGTAAAAGAAGGCGGAGATTGGACGGAGTTAAGCATGTGCGACTGAGTGAATCAGAGGCTGGCAATGCACTACTGTAAATAACAAAGATAAACTCACCATATGACTAGCCTTTAACATTGTTTATTACAAAGAATGGCTTAGATGGAAGTACTCATCCAAACAGCTACTTGTTAAGGGTCTTGCTCAAGGGACCCAGCAGTGCAGCTTGGCAGAGGTGGGATTTGAACCCTGGCCCTTCTGGTTTATAGTCCAGTACCTTAGCCACTAGCTACCACAGTCCATTTATTAAATTTTTTATCTTTATTTATCTTTATATGAATGTATTATCAAAATAAATCCGTTATCTTTATTTATCTATTTATAGTAGATTTACCTTTCAGAATATATTTCAGAGTTATTCTGATCATCAGAAGAATAATATAGAAACACCTACATTAAGCCATGGACAAAATAATGTGTCGCATCAACCGACTGCAGCTCCTTATTGTTCTGTGTTGAAATTTTCTATAAACATCAGACTGTCAGTTGTTGACCAGAATCACTTGAACAGCAGTAGATACAGAACAGAGATATTGTGGTGTAAACTGGGAATACAAATGTCACTGAACGCCAAAAGAGTGCTCTCAAATGTGGTATATCCAAAGAAACAGAATTTATTACTCCATGACTGTAGTTTTCGCTCTTAGATTTATCATCATAACCCGGGCCACTTAATGTCGATGTTGGCATACTTCACATTCTATTCGAACTTTGACTCCATGACTTTAGTTCGCTCTTAGATTTATCATCTACGCCGCCCTAAGGAGGTTGGGTCCCCTTTTTGAGTCTTGGTCCTCCCAAGGTTTCTTCCTAGAACTAGGGAGTTTTTCCTTGCCACTGTCGCCCTAGGCTTGCTCAATTTGGGATTGGACGTAGTTATTAGGAGATAATCTAAACTTGTAGAGTTGCTTTGAGACAATGCTCCATTGTAAAAAGCGCTATATAAATAAATCTGACTTGACTTGACTTGACTTTGCCTAGCAAAACATCAAGCCTCAATACTGTTCATAACGTTTGAGATTAATTTGGAACAGCATGTGGCACTGCTACTACTACTATGTGTACCACAAATTCTATCAGAACTGTATACCCAGTTATTGGAGTACTCTAAATTGAACAATAATAGTAACAATGTTTTCATCTATAGCACATATTGTAAGGCCGACATATGACAACAACGTGATCTTCATATGAAAGAATGTCAACCGTCAGTCAGTAAGGAAATGATCAACAAATCTACTAAAAGGTTAAGGTAATGTTATTAAGGTAAGGCAAGGTGGAAGCAAGTACTGGAGATACATGACACATGCTAAGAATATTTTTCTCAGGGGAAGTTCTTCTCAAGTACTTCTCAGTTGGGATCATTTTAAGAAAAGAATTGCCTTCTTGCTAGCTAGGTAGCATTGCTAACATTAGCAGTTAGCACTATCCTAACCGAGGGTTTTTATAATGTGTAAGTGTTTAAAGTTTTTACACAGTGTTGGCCAATTGTATTTGCAAAGGGCCAGTCTGGCTGCAGGATTTTACTCCAAACCCTCCAAGGAGTAACTACACATAGAACTCATTAGCCACTTGAGTTCAACTGAATAAAATAGTGGTATAGGGTGTAGCTAATGACTGGCTGAAATGTAAACCTGCAGTCACCTTACAGTACGATTAAGTTTTGAAAAGATTGGCAAAATACTATTAACATTTAACTAGTTATTACATTTAATATTCAAGTGCTTTTAAATATGAAATAGAGGAAAATTATGTCATATATTAATTCAAGTGAAAGCAGTATCATTAAGTTTGAACATAAATATTACAGTTTTAGTTTAGTTTTGATTTATTTACCCACAGTAATCTACCTATCACATCCATATGTTTTAACCCACCAAGCAGGTCAAATTACAAATAGTTATATTTGTACAAATAGTTATAGTTTCACCACATAAAGCATTTTCAACATTGGAATAACATATGGAATATTTGGGTATAAAAATGGACTTTGAGGAAAAAGGGAGAATGGATACATTAAATAGAGTAAAAGTAAATGATATTAAATGTACAGCTTATAACGATTTAGCCACGCACATATAACGAAGTAGTTCATTTGTGTTCTCATGTAAAGTTAGAATCATACATATTTGATTTGTTGTGGCTCTGATTTTCATGTGTCACATTAGGCAGAGCTTGAAAGTAAAGACACTTCACAAAATAGAACAATTTTAACAAGGGTTTATATAGCCCAGCAAGTTGTCATGGTTAGCTTTTAAAACCAGACATAATACATTTTTAATATTCACTTCATTTTTTTTAAATACAGGTTTTTTTGTTTTTGTTTTTGTAAACTGTAAACCGTAATGTAAATCCTTACCAAACCAATCATATGGCCAGTAGGAGAAGCTTTTGTGCTTATTGTTTTGTACAATTTGAAATAGGGTGCTTATACAAACAGGTCAAATAATTCAGGATTTGAGAACAACAAGGCAGTAATGGACTGTCCGATCTAGGAGGTGGTATCATCTGATCACGAATTCATACACTAAAACATTTTGCAGAAAATAGGCTTGGTTCAAAGGTTGATACTGTCTGCTAAAGTAATGAGAAGCAGGTTATATGAAACAATATTGTCACGCAAACATAAGCCTTTTGCTCGTGCTATCACTCCTCATCTTTCAGGTCTATGAACAAAGGTGTTTTGACCTAAATGAAGTGTGTAATCTGTTTGGAATTTCCTTTATGCCTTTGATGAAGAATAAACATGACTATTAGTGTCAGTCTGATCTTGTGATTTACAGACCTTCAGCGTTAATGGTCAAATACATAACTGTGTGTGTGTGTGTGTGTGTGAGAGAGAGAGAGAGAGAGAGAGAGAGAGAGAGAGAGCGCACCAGGTGTACTTCACTACATCCTATGAGTCATGTTTTACAGTCATTAGATATGAAGGGTTTTGCTGCCTGGGGTCCATAACAACAGACTGGAGAGGGGTAAATGACACCTTTACTTCCTATAAACAAATGCTGGAAACAGTAGCCTTATACTACACATATAGTCATGTTTTTGGGAGTTTTATTTCAAATAAAAATGGCATGCCCAAAAACTGTAATCCGAAACCATGCTTCCATAACATATTGATATTTCCTTTTTGTTTTACCTTTTTTGTCTATTTTCCTCATTCAGTAGTAACATGACGTCTTTAAAGTTGCTGTGTGGTAAACAAGCGATTTTCCTGTGCTTCACAGCATCTCAAAAGGCTTTTATATCCCATTCCTGATTGTGAGGAAAATACAGCTGTCTGAAAGACCTCTCCTTTATTTCCGCACAAAGGCGTCAGTTGGAGTGAGCTGGAGTCTTCAAAAATGCTAAACAGAAACGAAATACAACTTCATCCTGTAAGAAATGACACAGTCCCTCTGGGCCATTCATCCATTATTAATTCTCGTCTTCCTTTCAAAAACACAGTTTCAACTTCTACTTCTGTTTCAACTCAAGCAAAGCAAGTGGCACAGAAACTGTTCTTCTCCTTGAGCATGCATCTTCTTTGTTAGTTATTAAATTGGAATGAATGCCTTGGTGGTCAAGCAGAACATAGCAGACTACTGAAAAAGCTCAGTAATGCAGGGACTCCACCACTCAAACAGTTTAGAGATTTTATCAAAGATCCAAGATTGTTCAGAAAGGCTCTTTTTTTCATTGTTTTTGAGATAAACAAAACTGAGCTTAGGTTTAGTTTACTTTTTTATGAGGACTGTCTCTCAATATTGGAAGCAGGTGTGACTGGCCATTGTCTTGAATCTGTTTGCATAAATGCAGCTCATATTTATGGGTTGTCAGGCATATTTGGCAGGACCAGAGTTTATGTTGTGGTAAATCTAGCCAGTAAATCTGCCAAAAAGACGTTCAGCTCTAAAGAATGGCAGGTATAGGAATGGCAGAATCAATATTTCTTTAGTAACTCCACCTTTGTCATCCATTGGGTACATCGTTACAAAACTCTTCCAATCTTGTTTCTTTCACTACCCTGCGTATATCATAGTCTGATATATATACCGAGTTGCCCATTCACAACTACCTTATTCCTATGGCCATTGGAAATTTCATCTATGACATCCACCATTTAGATTATTTTGGACTTGTAGGTGAGTTGATTGTAGTCCATGTGTTGTCATGCACAGATTGTCAGAAACCCTCTATCCTGTTTGTCAGTGTTTGTCAGTGGAAAAGGACCCCCATAGTACCACATTAAGCACATCTGTGACACTAAATGGTCATAGGTGTTAGAGGAGCAGCATTAGTGGGATTTATGAACACCATAATGGCTGAATTGACAATAGTTTAGCACAGTGGTGTGCAGTACATACAGTGGATACACCTTGTGCTAACCACCCCCTGAAAATTACCACATAAACTTAAGCTTGACTTTAAATTATTGAATGGATTTCGAGTTAATATAATTAGTTAATATATTAACTATATTAACTATAGTCGAGTTAATAATCCACAAATCCCACAAGTGCAATCATTCAACAAAGTAGGATAACTAATTTCTTATATATACAGTATGGCATATATATACAGTATACTGTCCATTAGGCTTATTTGAAGATAAAGACCATCCTCCACCCCTTTGCCAAAAATGACCTATTACTTTGTAGGTAGACTTGGCTGACCTTAGTGAATTATTGCAAGTTTCCTTGCAAGTTGCCATTCGATGTTATCTAGCCAAATTGGCATGACCATTTAGCAGACGCCCTTATCCAGAGCGACTTACAATTAATACAGTCTTACAATCCAAGCAATTGTGGGTTAAGGGTCTTGCTCAAGGACCCAACAGTGGCAGCTTGGCAGAGGTGGGATTTGAATCCTGGACCTTTTGGTCCATAGTCCAGTACCTTAACTGCTAGGCTACCACAGTCCTTGCAGTAGTCGGCTAGGCTACCACATGTCGCACCTTCTTCAGTATGCTGAGAAGGGTTAGATCGCTATGGAATAGCCCTTCTAGTAAAAATCATAAATCTGATTGGTCAGATTTCTTGTCCAGTTGTTAATAGACTCACATAACCACATCCTTCAAAATATCATCAGAAGGATCATGCAAACATGCTGAAAGAAGCCATTCCAATGTGCAGTTTTTAGATTGGTTAGTAGCATTCCCAGTCAGATGTGCTCTCTATAATAACCAAGAAAACACAGAATAGCGTTTTGAATTGGATGATGTTTTTGATTTTACTTTAATCACGAAATAAATACTTATATAAGAATTTACATACACCTGTTTGTTACCCCTTCTTTGAAGGATTAGAAAGGTCTGACTGCACGCCACTGTCATGTCAGTGGACCTGAGGGATTGATTTTCCCCAACCAATTGAAATCTTGTTAGTTATGGTCCTAGGCTGCTCTCCACTGATGGTGGTTTTGTATAGCAACAAATTAGCTGGAAGCACTGGGCTCACTAGTCAACAACGGAGAAGTGACTATGAGTTCTGGCAGTGCCTTCCAGCTGGGTCGGCATCAGGCAGGCACAGCTGTCTGTGTCTGACTTCATAAAAGTATTTAAAAAAGTGAGGTGAGGCCAGACTGGGGGATCATTCCCCGGTGACGCAGCAGTGACACCTGCAGAGAGTTGACATGGACTGGCACTCTGTTCAGGGAAAGTGCTGACTTGTGCCCTGTGTATTCTGAGATTGACTCTGGACTCCCTCTCAGACTGACCAGGAGACATTGAGGCACAAACAAAAAACACAGATGGACTGTAGTCAGCAACTGCATATCTACAAAGTGCTCAGTTATTGCAGATGTACCTGAGGAAATGGGGAATATGCATAGGTAAATAGGTGTAGCTCTTATACTTACCGGCTGTGTCTTTGTAGTTTATTAGCTTAACCACACACAGAAAGTAGGAGAGAAATTGAACATTCATTTGATGTGAAATGATTCTTAAACAACAAAAAAAATTATTCTGAACAAAAACAGTGACTGAGATAAAGTCAGCAAAAAATTGAAAATAAATACCTGAGTATGTGGAATTTCTGCAAATTTGTTCTTAGATATACTTTATTAGCACAGTAGCAAAGGCCTCTGATTTATAAGCAAACATTCTATTTTGTATTTTAAAAACAAGCTCATGTTAATGATCAACCAAAATATAACCACAAAGTCACATCCCAAAAGGTGGGCAGTGCCACCTTGAAGTTTCTACTGCCTGAAATGTAATTTAAAATATGGAAATGAGTTGGATCTTGTTAAAGTCTAGGCAAGATCTGGAAGGTTTCGAAAACTCTCTGGTAAAATTGAACGAAGACTTGTCATGTATGCAAATAAAACGCTTACATCACACACATGGACCTACAAAAGAAAGTTTGGTTGGTTTGGGACTAGAGGTGCATTGGACAGAGTTGTTTACCTAGACTTGATTTGCATGTGACAGGAGAAATTCTGTAATGTCTTCACAAATCTCAATGTTTAAAGTATGAAACACAACTTTTACATAATCCAGAGGCATTCTGGAATCGAGTAATGTGATCCGATGATACAAAGACTTAGGTATTGGGCTGCAATCACCAAAGGTATGTTTTGAGAAAAAACATCGAAGCATTTCAAGAAAGGAACAACTTACCATTTCTAAAGCAAGAATGCGAAGCCTCATCAGCTACAGGAAATGTTTGGTTTCTGTCATTTCTGCTGAAATTCGGCACTAATATATTTATGATTTTGCACATGGCAAAATCTATATTACATTACACAGTTTCGTATATTAAATCCAGCAAATAAATGTAATGGTGTATTACACTTAGTGCACATTGTGTTCTCTGTATAGGTTGTAATTTTGAAAATTAACAAATGTAAAATGTAAGTGAGCTGTGGTTATTTTTTCAGTATAAATAGCGGATATTATTGTCCCCTATTCAGAAGGCCAGAAGTTCAGAATAAGTGATTAAGTGTACTGTATTTTTGGATAGGGTCTGTGTGGGAGCGTCACTGATTTACAATGGTTCAGTACACTTCAAATGAAATGAACTGAGTGAGGTATGAGAGCACAGCATGTAGTCATATTTCAGACAGTGATCTCACACACTGACTAACACATTCAGTTATGTGAGTCTTTGAAACAGGCCACAGCGTGGACACAGATGAAAGATACACACACACACACACACACACACACACTACACTTCCCAGCAATAGTGACTCATTAATAGTCAGACTTGAGATGACCTCTCATATTAAAACTGAGGTTGTAATTCAATTTAACAGGTGTTACTCATCAGCCCACTCATCATCTCTGATAATGATTTCGTATTTAATTTGAACAAAAAAAAAAACAGCCATAACATACTTCAAAATAAAAAGAAAGTACTTGTGATATTTTAAAAGGTGTGACATTTTGCATGATGTTTATATTGCAAATAGAGGATCAGTGGTGAAAACTGTATTGCTGTCATACCAACTGCTAATTTAATGGAATGTTTTCACTACAAACCATTCAATTAGCATAATTCAATTTGGTTTTAATGGAGTTTCCTAAGTTGCCTATACTGCCTATACTGCACCGAGCATTTATTGAATACAAGACAGATACTCTTTGGACTATTGTAAAATCATTCTGTGATAACAGGGATCATATGATTTTGCACAAACCTGTGGAGTTTATGGAAGCTCTCAAGTAAGTTGGCATGAACATCCCAATTTTGTGATATGAAACAGAATAAATGCACAGCCAATGCATTTTTCACAATGTGAGTAAGAGTGATTGCAAAGTGATTACAGGTGCCTAAAGTTCTACAGTGGGGCAAAAAAGTATTTAGTCAGCCACTGATTGTGCAAGTTCTCCTACTTAAAAAATGAGAGAGGTCTGTAATTTTCATCATAGGTACACTTCAACTATGAGAGACAAAATGAGGGAAAGAAACCCAGGAAATCACATTGTAGGATTTTTAAATAATTTAAATTGTAAATCATCGTGGAAAATAAGTATTGGGTCAATAAAATTTGGTTCAACTCAATACTTTGTAACATAACTTTTGTTGGCAATGACAGAGGTCAAACGTTTCTGTAAGTCTTCACCAGGTTGGCACACACTGTAGCTGGTATTTTGGCCCATTCCTCCATGCAGATCTCCTCTAGAGCAGTGATGTTTTGGGGCAACACATGGACTTTCAACTCCCTCCACAAAATTTTCTATGGGGTTGAGGTCTGGAGACTGGGCTAGGCCACTCTAGGACCTAAATGCCAGAGCTAGGTGTGGTTGTTTGGATCATTGTCATGCTGGAAGACCCAGCCATGTTCCCATCTTCAATGCTCTCACTGACGGAAGGAGGTTTTGGCTCTCACGATACCATGGCCCCGTTCATTCTTCCCTTAACACAGATCAGTCGTCCTGTCCCCTTTGCAGAAAACAACAGCCCCAAAGCATGATGTTTCCACCCCCATGCTTCACAGTAGGTATGGTGTTCTTGGGATGCGACTCCGCCCAAGCATCATTTTTCCTCCAGTTGACTTTTTACCAAAAAAGTTTTATTTTGGTTTCATCTGACCACATGATATTCTCCCAATCCTCTTCTGGATCATCCATATGCTCTCTGGCAAACTTCAGACGGGCCTGGACATGTAAACTGGCTTAAGCAGGGGGGCCACGCCTGGCACTGCAGGATCTGAGTCCCTCTCGGCATAGTGTGTTACTGATGGTAGCCTTGTACTTTGGTCCCAGCTCTCTGCTGGTCCATTCATCAGGTCCCTCCGTGTAGTTCTGGGATTTTTGCTCACCGTTCTCATGATCATTTTGACCCCACGGGATGAGATCTGCGTGGAGCCCCAGATTGAGGGAGATTATCAGTGGTCTTACCATTTTTCTACAATTGCTCCCACAGTTGATTTATTCACACCAACCTGCTTGCCTATTGTAGATTCACTCTTGTAGATTCACCTATTGTAAGATCACCCAGCCTGGTGCAGGTCTACAATTTTCTTCCTGGTGTCCTTCGACAGCTCTTTGGTCTGGCCATGGTTGAGTTTGGAGTCTGACTGTTTGAGGCTGTGGACAGGTGTCTTTTATACAGGTAACGAGGTCAAACAGGCACCAATTAATACAGGTAACGAGTGGAGGACCAGAAGAGCTTCTTAAAGAAGAAAGTTTACAGGTCTGTGAGAGCCAGAAATTCTTGCTATTTGTGGCTGACCAAATACTTATTTATCACGATGATTTACAATTAAATTCTTTAAAAATCCTACAATGTGATTTCCTGGATTTTTTTCTCATTTTGTCTCTCATAGTTGAAGTGTACCTATGATGAAAATTACAGACCTCTCTCAACTTTCTAAGTAGAAGAACTTGCACAGTCAGTTGCTGACTAAATACTTTGGTGGCATGATTTAGACCACTCCAGCCAACACTTGGCATCCAGCAAGGTGGTCTTCAACTTCTCTGTGGCTGCTTGGTTAAACTCAATCCATGACACTGCTCATACACTCAGTCTGAGATTAGGTAGAGGGCATAGTAATATCTTTGATATGATATTTACCACAAAGGTCACTGAGCTTCAGTATGACCCATTCTACCCATGTGTGAGCAATTTGTTTGGCTGAAGCGACCAGTTTCAGTATAGAATATAAAGTGTCTTAAGTCCCCGGGTGTTTCTAGATGACTTGTCGTAGGGCACACATTGAATTCACAGAGGCACATCTGTAAACCTCTGCTAGATAGTAAGTCATAGGGGCACAGCAGTGCATAAAAATAAGCCTGTTGAACACTAAATAGATGAAGTGATTTAACACGAACATGGACGTCATGGATGAGAAATGAAGAACAAATTATTAACTGTATTACATTTGTTTATGCTAACATAAGGGATGAGGGATTTGCTAATTTAATTAATGCCTTTGTTTTAGTGGTCTAATTTTGTTAGGTTATACAGATATAAGTGGCTTGTCAACACATATAGCCATGAGCTATCATTACCTGTGGACTGTGGTTGCCTAGTGGGTAAGGTCGAGGGTTCAAATCCCACCTCTGCCAAGCTGCCACTGTTGGGTCCTTGAGCAAGACCCTTAACCCACAATTGCTTGGATTGTAAGACTGTATCAATTGTAAGTCGCTCCGGATAAGGGCGTCTGCTAAATGCTGTAAATGTAAATGTACCTTGCCTGCAGGCTGGCTGGACATGTCCATAAACTTGTTGAACAAACAGAAAGAGAAACTGGCTCCGACTGAAAGTGTTAGCGGCTAAGCTCTTGGAAAGGGGCATTGTGGGAAATGTAGTTCCTGTAGTGAATTTGCGTGCTGTCCTGTAGTTCTGCTTAGCAATCCAGGATCAAATTGACTTTCTACCACCATTATTTTAGTTGGGTACATTTGACTGTGGCACATGCCCCAGTAAAGTGGGTCTGATGATGTCATTGTTATAACCCATTTCAAAAATAATACCTTTTGAAGCTAACCTTAATCTAACTTGTACTTTCCACTACTAACAATATATGTTGGTGTACAAACTGCCCAGCCATTTATATTGCCTACGGTGAGTGCAGGAATTTTATATCGTATATAGTCATATCTCATATCTGCTTTAGGTTGTCGTACACTTTCAGACAGTTGGGGATTTCAGCTAGTTGCAGTTTATTCCTCACAATATCATGCATCATTGTTTTATAGCACTAACGTAACGCATGGAGCGCAGACGAAACTTCTTGGTACGAGCAGAAAAAGCTTCCAGTACGAGCGGGGCCCCATCTAGTGGTCAAGCACAGGCTTGCCGTAGTCTAAATTCCGCTGTATCTCAATTCACAAATGTGATAAATTTGTTTTTTACCCGGTTTGGAAATTGTGCTCTTGCGTCAGAGCAGTTTCCTTATTTTATGCCAGTTGAGGAAACTCACGCAAGCTATATGTTAGCCATACATAACGTTTAAGAAAGGCAAAAAGAGAAAAGGCACTTTTTTACATGATAGCACATCACAAATGACGAGAACACATTTTCACCAGAAAGTTTGCAGGATCATATCTAGAAAAAAAAAGACAGGTATACATGCAGGACTCTGTAATGTCTGGAAATAAGGTTAATAAATATGACTTCTAAGAGAAATACATCTTATAGGCTACTATCAACATGACAGTTACTAAGTGATGGTCATCTTATCTTTCTAACTAAAGTTAGAAAAATAACAAATATATTACCTATATAAATCACACATACACACATAAAAACCACATACAGCATATAAATGTTCAATCACTTCTTAACGAATTAAGAAATTTGAACCAGTCTCACTACATTTTATAAAGTTTTTTTAGGAAAATACTTTTGAAAAAGCCAGCACATCGTACAATGCAGAACAAAGAGTCGCTGGGCATTTTTAAGTGCATTATTTAGGACATCATCAGAAAACATAGCTCTGTATGTTTTAAGTAAAAGCATAGCATATTGACATTACAAAGGATTACATTCCATAGGTATTTATACTCTGTGAACTATGAATACCTATATGGTCTTTGTATACTTTATAAGCTGTATCAAAAACAAGCTGGTGCTGATAGGTCATCTCCAGTTTCTTCCTTACTGTTGGTGTGTGCATCTGTATGTCACATCTTGTGCGTTCCTTTTCATTAGAATGTGACGAGCTGCTGGTGATAGATGTAACATCCTTCATATGTGGAGTGTTTGAAGAAGTAGCTGCATTAATGGGTGAAGTTGCGGTCGTTGGCCACGTCCTGCAGACGTCGGAAGAGGGCGCTCTGATTCTCCTGGCACAGCCTCTTAGCTGGAGACTGCTGCTCCTCTTCCAGAGCCATGCTGCGCTTCTTTGTGGGCGTTTCACCAGTGCGGATCATGCTGTTAATCTCACGCAGACGCTGAGGTAAAAAAATATAAATAAATAAGTAAATACATGAAAAATTGGACCGCGGTGGCCTAGCGGTTAAGGTCCAGGACTATGAACCAGAAGGTCCAGGGTTCAAATCCCACCTCTGCCAAGCTGCCACTGTTGGGTCCTTGAGCAAGACCCTTAACCCACAATTGCTTGGATTGTAAGATTGTACCAATTGTAAGTCGCTCTGGATAAGGGCGTCTGCTAAATGCTCTAAATGTAAATTAATTACATTACTGTTCTGGTTTGACTCCAGATGAGTAGAAATGTGTCAAATTTCCACAAATCAGTTGACAATTTATTAGGTGGACCTAGAATTGACCTACAGGTCATTACAAACAGATACACCAGCAATCTAGATGCACCTGTAGGCATTCAGTGCTTCAGGATATTCCGTCCTTACTCACATGCGAATATCACCAAATATTTGGGTGGTGGACCATTTTCTGCACAGCTGAACTGTTGGCTATATGGATAGCTCTGGTAGCTTTTTTATGCTTTTTATTTTACAGTTATTTTGACACTCTGTACACTTATGCTTGATTTTCCAACAAGGGGCTTCCTACAGCTCACTGTAGACCTTCTAAGCAGTGTCAGTTTATTTTGGTTGGACAGTAAGTCGCTCTAGTTTTTTAAGGTTTCAAGAATTATAATAGAAAATAAAATTCTGTCTTATATACCTCTAATTCACGTCTAAATGACGGAAAACTAGTACGAGCGACCCCTTGCGACACCTACTGACAGAAAAGAGAATCGCTGTCTTGAAAGGGCTAAGTGTTCCTGTACGCTTTATAAAAGTAAAGAGAAATAATACTGTATTGTACAACACAGTACTGTACTAAATGTTTCACATTGTATTTTAATTCATATTACTGCTTAAAATAAAACACCATGTGCATAGTATCAATACTCTATGTGACGATGGTAATGTTCGGTCAACGTCCTGTTTCACAGAATGTTAAAACGTTAAAAATGGAGCATACCTGTAATAAATTGCTATTAAGAGAGCTTAAAAGCCCATAAAGATACATATTTAGACCAAAATTATAACTATCATCCTGGACATGGACCTGGACTGGTGATCATCGTAAATGTAATGCAAAAACAGAATCAAAAATATGCTTAAAAGGCTCCAAACATGACCTTAATTCTTGTTTTTACTTGTACTATGTCCACCACCACATTCAAATTACATCACTACATCCAAGCTATGACATTTCTTTAAATTCTAATACATACATATTAAAACAGTCCAGTTTTCGTAAGGTCTCAGAATTCCCAGAATATTCACTTGCTAATGGTCTATTAAAATTTGCAGAAATATTTAATTTTATTGCCTGCAAAAGTTGTGTTAACTTTCTTTCATTAAAATAAAATCAACCAAATGTGAGGTTAGCCCACTGTAATACAGAGCAGGTCACTTTTGGCTTATAGATGTTTATAAAGTAGCCTGGAACACCCTCTTAGTGGCTCAGGATTATGTCCTATCCAGTTAGCCTAATTTCGTGCCTTTGGAATGTGGGAGGAACTGGATTACACAGAGTTAACCCATGCAGACACAGGGAGAACATGTAAACTCCACACAGGCGGTGTCTGAGGTCGGGATGGAACCAGGGATCTCTGAAGCTGTGCGGTGACTGCGCTAACCACCCAAAATGTAGATATTAAACTGGCAACACTGCAGGCACGCTAGATTGAAACAATGTGTGTGTGTGTGTGTGTGTTACATTACATTTGATGGGCTTGAACTGATGTAGTAGAAGATCTTGTCTCTGGGAGTGAGTGGGCTGCCGCTCTTGTGGGGTGATATGTAGATTGAGTGGTTATGAGAAAGGAGAACTCTGCGTGGTGATCCGATCCGGAGCAAGGGGTATGGACACAGAGGTGGAGTCTCTGCCTACACAAACCAGACACTGTGTTAGAAAGCTTTCCCTTCTCCTATTCATGGTCTATGGAGACAAGTAAAATCATATGAAAATGATTGTAGACGGATTAGAATCACAAAACAGGCAAAGAGAGTGATGGGATGTTGTACTGAGTGGTGGCCAATCAGACTGCTGCATGTGAAAGAGCAGGTACTTGTCATAATCTTACTGAATCAAACCAATCATTTAGCATCTCCTGAGTAAGCTTTAGTACTCACTCCAGCTTTTAGTGAATTGGAGGAGTAGCGCACAGCAAACTGTTTGATCTGCTTGATATAGACATGGTTGTAGAAGCGAATCAGGTCACCCCGCTCCTCCTGCTCCTCCAGTGCCATGCAGGTGGACGTGAGGGAGGCACTCGTAGGTTGAGGAACAGGAAGCGTGTTACTGGAGCGTCTCGACATGGGACTGGTATCACTACCAACTGCTGCAGGAGGAGGAGATAGAAGAGAAGAAGAGAGAGAGAAGAGAACTCCATTCTTTAAAACATAAATGTACAGTATGGCACAGAGAAAAGGCAGATATAAGGTATCAGTACCTACAGTGGGGCAAAAAAGTAGTCAGCCACTGATTGCGCAAGTTCTCCTACTTAGAAAGATGAGAGAGGTCTGTAATTTTCATCATAGGTACACTTCAACTATGAGAGACAAAATGAGAAAATAAATCCAGGGAATCACACTGTAGAATTTTTAAAGAATTTAATTGTAAATCATGGTGGAAAATAAGTATTTGGTCACCCAAAAACAAGCAAGATTTCTGACTCTCACAGACCTGTAACTTCTTTAAGAAGCTCTTCTGTCCTCCATTCGTTACCTGTATTAATGGCACCTGTTTGACCTCATTATCTGTATAAAAGACACCTGTCCACAGCTTCAAACAGTCAGACTCCAAACTCAACCATGGCCAAGACCAAAGAGCTGTTGAAGGACACCAGGAAGAAAATTGTAGACCTGCACCAGGCTGGGAAGAGTGAATCTACAATAGGCAAGCAGGTTGGTGGGAATAAAATCAACTGTGGGAGCAATTGTAAGAAAATGGAAGGACATACACGACATTGATAATCTCCCTTGATCTGGGGCCATCCACGCAAGATCTCATCCGTGGGGTCAAAATGATCATTAGAACGGTGAGCAAAAAATCCCAGAACTATACGGAGGGATCTTGATGAAGACCTGCAGAGAGCTGGGACCAAAGTAAACAAGGCTACCATCAGTAACACTACGTCGAGGAGAGACTCAGATCCTGCAAGTGCCAGGCGTGTCCCCCTGCTTAAGCCAGTACATGTCCAGGCCCGTCTGAAGTTTGTCAGAGGAGCATATGGATGATCCAGAAGAGGATTGGGAGAATATCATGTGGTCAGATGAAACCAAAATAGAATTTTTTAAAAATAAAAACTGAACTCGTCATGTTTGGAGGAAGAAGAATGCTGAGTTGCATCCCAAGAAACACCATACCTACTGTGAAGCACGGGGGTGGAAACATCATGCTTCATGCATGGGGCTGTTTTTTTCTGCAAAGGGGACAGGACGACTGATCCGTGTTAAGGGAAGAATGAACGTGGCCATGTATCGTGAGCTTTTAAGCCAAAACTGAACTTCCTTCCATCAGTGAGAGAGCATTGAAGGTGGGAACGTGGCTGGGTCTTCCAGCATGACAATGATCCCAAACACACCTCTCAGGCAATGAAGGAGTGGCTCCGTAAAAAGCATTTAGAGGTCCTAGAGTGGCCTAGCCAGTCTCCAGACCTCAAGCCCATAGAAAATTGGTGGAGAGAGAAAGTTGAAAGTCCAGTGTTGCCCCAAAACATCACTGCTCTAGAGGGAGATCTGCATGGAGGAATGGGCCAAAATACCAGCTACAGTGTGTGCAAACCTGGTGAAGACTTACAGGAAACGTTTGACCTCTGTCATTGCCAAACAAAGGTCATGTTACAAAAGTATTTAGTTTTGAACTTTTGTTATTGACCAAATACTTATTTTCCACCATAATTTACAATTAAATTATTTAAAAAATCGTACAATGTTATTTCCTGTATTTTTTCTCATTTTGTCTCTCATAGTTGAAGTGTAACCCATGATGAAAATTAAAATTACAGACCTCTATCATCTTTCTAAGTAGGAGAACTTGCACAATCAGTGGCTGGACTAACACTTTTTTGCCCCACTGTGTGTTTGTGTGTGTGTGTATATATATATATATATAATATATATATATATATATATATATATATATATATATATATATATATATAAAATGAGAGTGAAAATTAGAATAATGTAGCCTTTACCCTGTTCCTATGCACTCCCTCAGATGAAGCCTGTCTGTTGTTGTTTCACCCTGCCTGAGTGTCGTCTCATTCTTCTTGTTATGAGAACGCTCCTGTACACCTGTGATATCATTTTATCATCACTACCGTCCTCCATTTCATTGTCACCTTTACATTACGTCACTCTCTATTCAAAGGCATGGCACTTACGCTGCTGCTTGGCCTGAGGCTGAGATCTATAGCACTTCATAATATTCTGGAAGGACTTGTCCTCTTTAGTCACCTGCCCAAGAGACAAACAGGAAGGTCGACCTGTTGTAGTTCCATTACTCCTGAAAAGTGACTGAAATACAGTTTCATTCTTACCCTTAGGTCATGACATAGATGGGCACACATGAGCAGCTGGTCGAGGTGGCGATCCATCATCAGCTCGTGTTGCAGTTTACCAGAGAGTAGAGGAGTATTCAAAGCAGGTCCCAGATCTTCCTGCGCAGCTCAGTGCTAATGTCCAGCTTCACACACAGATCTCCTTTAGACGCACGCTTGCCAGATGATAGACCTGATAGTGGACATAAGAATATGGGTGCTGTTACATACAGTTGAACTCCACTATCTAAACTCCTACTATACTGCATGGCATATTTCACTGTCCTAACTGGCTAGCCAAATCAATACCCTTTTAGAACATATGACAATCAGGAAAACAGTGGAAGTACTATATACATCCTTCAATTTCATGTTATTCAGTATCTAATTATAAGCCAATGGTTGTTTATTTCCTATTGGAGCATGTAAAGAAGAAACACACTTTATGACAGTAGAGACCACATGCACAGTACACGTGATGAACAGACTCAGCACAACATAAAGGGGTGAAGCCCCATCCAATCCACAGATAACAGGCTGACAGAAGATCAATCAGAAAGTTTCCTGCCTCACTATGTGATTCTGACATAATTTAAAGTAGGTTGGCTGGTGTTTTACTTTTACATTTGCAGCATATAGCAGACGCTCTTACCCAGAGGGACTTGCACCTTATACAATCTTACAATCCAAGCAGTTTGAGGGTTAAGGGCTTTGCTCAAGGACCCAACAGTGGCAGCTCTGTGGGATTTGAACCCTGGACCTTCTGGTCCATAGTCAAGTACCTTAACAGCTAGGCTACCACAGTCCAACAGTTCTCTGAGGATAAACATATACTCACCAGACAAAATAATTAGTCACTTGTAACTGGACCGTACCTAATAGCATGTAATACCTCCACAAATTCTGATGAGAATTTCCTGTACAATGTGATTTTTGCCACTGCTGGTAGACCGCACAACTGTAAGCTTTTGATACACCTGGACATTCAACTATTTCCTTCACACTATGACTGTTGCACGTCCAAATACTCCTATTTGGCAATCGCTAACATCTGCTTTGCAACCAATATTCCACACATTGAATGAGACATTCACTGCACTGTACCACCTCTTCTCAATCTATGAATCCTGTCACACACCCCACAGGTATTTATAGCCTGATCGTCCTCGTGCAACACCATCTGCAGGAGCCTCAAGTTACTACCACCTTAAATATTCAAGGTTAGAAATTTATTACATTAAATATATACTATCATGGGATTAGTATAAAACCTCTGTCAGTCTACCTAGTTCCATGCAGTAGGTCAAGCATTTTGTTTATGTTCTAGTAGGGGTGAGTGATATGTATGAGCTACGATAATATCTTAATTGTTGTTTTAACGCTGTGTGAGCTGACATTATTGAGTATGTCACTCTGCAAAGACACAGTCACAAATACAGCTTAAGAGTTCACATATTCACTGCATCATGTAGCCAAGTAGGATGGACTACTGCACATGTGCACTGTGTGCATTAAACATGCTAACGCCACAAATCAAGCTAGCATTCTACCTAAAAGTGCATGAACTGAAGATGACAATTGAGTGAACAAACGGCTCCAGGAGACAAAATACAGACACCGGCAGCCTGCAAGTCTACGTTGTTAGATTTAATTAGTGTGGTTTGCCTATATAGGCGATCACACTATTGTTATCCGTTCCTGAACATTCCGAAATTTTTCGACGCGTATCAACTGCCGCAATTTTTTGAGATATTTGGGACCCTGTTCCAGCGCCATTGCGTCCGGTCGGGTCGGGAATGGTAGGGCTTTCCGGTCGGGCTTTGGGAGGCCCCAAAGGGGCCCCTGTAAAGTCCCAAATTTTCCCATAGGAAATGAATGGGCCCAAATTTAACGAATCATAAATCAGTCCCAGTTGTTGACCTACGGCCACGAAATTCAGCAGGCTTGGTCCCGGGTGCAATCTGAGGTGATGTGTGATGCCCATGGGGCCCCTCTGGGACCCCGGCTGGCACTGGGGCCCCTGGTGGGCCAATGACCGTAACTCAGTCAGTTTTTGCACCTATGTCCACGAAATTCGGCAGGGTTTGGTCCCAGGTGCAATCTGATGTGGACTGTGATGCCCATGGGGCCCCTTACGTAGGTTCGGGTCCGACCTTTTGCAGATTGCAAGCCCCACTTGCATTTCCTCCTTCCAGGAAAATTCGGCAGGGTTGGTCCCAGGTGCAATCTGAGGTGACATGTGATGCCCATGGGGCCCCTTACGTAGGTTCAGGGTCGACCGTTGCAGAGTGGCAATCACACTTGCATTTCCTTCAGGAAATGCACCTCTCTAGTTGCTTCATGTGGCTCATCCTCACTTGGAAAAGACAGATGTTGCTCAAAAGATGGCAATCTGCAAACCATGTCAGAAATCTGTTGATGGCTCAGCAACTAAGTCATTTCACCATCTGTGAACTAATCAGCACACAGAATATGAAGATTACGTCAAACTGCAGGAGCCAGCTGTCCACGACAGGCATAAACTAGCCAAGGTACCAGCACAAAAACACACTCAGCAAACCTTAGCAGAATTATTCTGCAAACACAACGCCTTGTAACAGAGGGCAAGGTATAACAAATGTTGTCAGCAATTATGTCACAAAAGACATGGTGCAAATTCAGGCGGTTCAAAGGGAGACTGGTTCAAACTAATTTTGAATACTTTAGACCCAAGATATACACTACCAAAGAATCATTTAATTATCATTATCGAAAATTCCAGAAAGTATCAATATGTATATATTTTTTTCAATATCGCACACCCCTAGGTTCTATACAGTATATGTTACACTGCAAATGGACTGTAAATAGAATTTTCTCCATCACCACATTCCAAGTGCATGTCACACTGGTGATTGGACTGTTGCTAAACTGGATTTGTTGCAGCTATCTGATGTGTATGTAAACACAGTCATTGTTTGGAAATGCCCCTTGCTCACCTTCCGGAAGAACAGACAGAGAGAGCCTGTTTTTTGTGCTCTGCTGGGAGGCGTTCCCTGCTGAGGACTAGCCTTGGCCTGCTTGTTGGATGTAGGGGTGGTGTGGGCAGCACCAGCACACATGGTGGCTGTCAGCTGTTGGGTGTTTAGTGTGCCAGTCAGTGCCTGAGCGGTGAGAGGCTGTAGGCCTGCTCCGCTCTGCCCGGGCATGCTTACCTGCACCGGCATAAACGTGATTCCTCCACTCTCATTCGCTATGCCTGCAGGGGAGAGGAAATTGCATGATCATGCAAATAGTTTCAGCTTGGTATTAGGAACGGTTTGTAATTGAATACTTCATGACAACAGCTACAGGGAGGCCAAAGGTCTAAGACTAATAACTATGCTTCTTTTTTTGCACTCAAATTATTATGCTGACTGTATGATTTTGTAATGAAAAACATGTAATGTATGAAACTTGAGAAAAATACAAAATACAAACATCTTCACTAGTTGCCTCAGACCCCTTTAAAAAGAAAATAAAACAAAACTCTTAAATCCAAAGCTTTCTGATACTGTAGGCCCTGTGT
The DNA here is from genome assembly GCA_025084515.1 of Ancistrus triradiatus. NCBI lineage: Eukaryota > Metazoa > Chordata > Actinopteri > Siluriformes > Loricariidae > Ancistrus > Ancistrus triradiatus. The sequence goes on from JAJAGP010000023.1 coordinate 453,785, forward strand.
GAGTAGGTTTGCTGTGCAGGGTTTTGGTTCTCTGCAGTTTCGGTTTTGTGCCCCGTTCTGAACAGCATGACGAAATCATCTCATGAATCATCACTGTGTGTCTCCACACTGTACCTGCTACCCACAGTTAGTCACACAGTGGCTGTCTCAGTGTTCAGATCACGTATACATATTACATGTAGAGTTCAGTATTATCGGCTGTTTCAGGTATCCATGGGAAGTCCTAGATTGTATCCCCCAGGGTTACGAGGGGACTACTGTGTTTGCACTGGAGCTATCCAATAAGCAATAACAAATTACTGTATTTACATGCAATAATACTATCACTCAGTTCCTGTATCAATAACAGTACACTTGTAGCAAAAAGAACACATAAATCTCTGCACCTTGCACAGGTAGGGTGACTGTATGTCCATTGTTAGCAGTAACAGTAGCTGTTGCCATCATGACCACAGTTTGACCTGCAGATATAGTGCTGACCAGCGATGCTTGGCTGGCCCGGGTAGATGCTGTGAGCTCAGGCGTCACTTCTTTGTCCACAAAAAGGCGTCTGCATGCTGTGCTTGTGGGAGGGGAGCAACGAAGGGTAGTGGAAGAGGAGGACAGTCCTGATAAAAGGAACATGATTAAAATCAAACCAACTAAATCAGTAGGACTGTAGTTTTCTCATTCACTCTGCTTTTGGATTTCGCTTCAGTCTGAGTGAGTTATGCTTCAACTTTTTACCTTTTCCTGTTCCTGCAGTATTAGCACTAAGCTCGTTTGTTTTGGGGGTGCGAGGGCAGACAGATCCATCCTCCAGGTACTGTGGGGGCATCACCTAATGTATATATCCAAACATACAGACATTATCTCAAAGCATTTCAGTTCATCCTTCAGTTAAATGTGAAGTTCATTAAAGGCCTCACATATGCAGGAGATGTCAAATCTGAGTACTTAATAATAGTCTGCATTAATTAGGTAATTTATTTACTATAAATCTTGGATATGAGTACAAACAACAAACTGCAGACTTACTGACACAACACATCAGATAAGGTGGAAAATTTTAATCTGCATTTTAAGAGTTTAGGAATAAAAATGTAAGTTATATTCCATCAGCTGAGATGTGACTAATCATACTTCTTTAGGTTATTAGTAAGACACGTCAGCAATAAACATTTTAGGGCTAACGAAAGTCAACAGAACTTTTCAACAGATCAGCACAGTACATAACAGGCAGCCTGAATAAACTGAATAAGAATGAGACTATGTTGATGTCCTAGGGTCTGCAAATAAGTGGCCTAGGGCAGAACCAATGGGGCATCATAGTGGACACTTTTAGGGTGAATAATCTCCATTAATCTCCAATAACATTACCAAAAGGTAACTGTCTGTCATCTAAAATGTAAACAATGCAAGAACTTATCAGTAGGACGTTAACGGCTGTAGCTAACACTAATTCTATAACATAATGTTTCCTAGAAATAGACAGAAATCATATTCATTATTCCCACTTAAAAAAAAATTGTTGATCAATAATATGAAATTATGATAGTCAGAGGGTTAGTCAAGGAAGTATAACATAATTTATTAGTTTTAATACTGCTGTCAGGATTCAAGGTAGAAAAAAACAGTAAAATGAAATCTATACTAAATATCTACAGTATATCTTCTAACCTCATACCTAGTAGAGCATAATTGGCTCTGCACTTTGGCTTAACAGAATTCATTACATTCTCTCCTTATGTAACTGAATTGTACTCTAACGTTGCATAAGCAGCATTCTGTAAAAGCTGATTGTAGCCCTTACAGTTCCAGATGGGTAGCTGAGAGCTATGAAAGGAAAACGTTTATAGACCCATTTATTTATAAACACATTAATGAAATAACCAGCTGATACAAGCAAGCTGAGCTTTGGGCACTCCTCATATCATCAAACATGAAATCCTAATAAGGTTGTAACATTAAACCATTAATAACAAGCATATTCAGAAACAGGTGCTGAGTCTCACCTCCTGGCAGGATGGAACACGGTTCTTGGCCCCTTTTATGCTGTCCCAGAGTGGGGAACTCTCTTTCCATGCCAGGCTCTCCAGCACCTGTTCTTCCACATGGTTCAGATGCTTTACCACTTCCCTGACCAGACCTTCCTCTGCCCGAACAAGCACCTCAATCACCTGAGGCAGAATGAAAGACAATGACATAGACAGAAGGACCAGTCCATTCTATTGGTACGGAAATTATTAAGAACAATCAATAACAAGAAACAACACTAATGCTTAACTAATATCCGGTCTTGAGGGAGGTATCTAGCCACCTCTGCGAGGAATGGGAGGTGGGATGGAAGGCTGGATGGATGGGGCAGTGTCATCCCCCAATGCTTCAACAGCAACTCCAACCATACCCTGTGATCCATCTCCGGGGTGTACTTCCTTCTGTACCCAGTGAGTACCAGGATAAGACCTCACTACTATCCTGACCATGACAAGTGTGGGGACTGCGGGTAAGGTACTGGACTATGGACCAGAAGGTCCAAGTATAGCTGCCACTGTTGGGTCCTTGAGCAAGGCCCTTAACCCACAATTGCTTGGATTGTAGGATTGTATCAATTGTAAGTCACTCTGGATAAGGGCGTCTGCTAAATGCTGTAAATGTAAATGTAAGTGTGAATAAAACTGAAAATAGAGAGAGAATCCTATATTTTGTTAGCCTACCTTATAGAAGTGGTAAGGGGGGATATCAAAGATCTGCAGGACCTGCTGGAATTGGCCAGGTGGATGGTAGGAAAAAATGACAATCTCCAAACAGCATGCTATAAGAGAACGATGGAATATGTCTTGCTCTAAAATAGACTGGAAAAGAAGAAAAATTGGCGAATCAGTGTCTGCTGTTGTGTGGTAAAACCTGACAACAAATTTCATAACGAGACCTATTAATAAATGACATCTTACAGAAAGGTCGCTTTCACCAAGTCTCTGCTTCTCCTGGTCAATGATGCCTTCCAGTGTTTTGTAGTAGAGTGCCTCAGCCAAGCAAAAGTATTTTGCTGCAATATCTGCCGACACACAGATTTCCGTGTTTTACTGTCATGTTCCAGGGGCCTAAGCAAATGTAGCTCTAAGATGCTTTTACCTCATTTCTATCCCACTTTATTTGCTGAGTACTAGCTGAGTCTCCTTAATTAAACAACACATACAAATCTGGAAGGCAGAAAAGACAAACTTGTGCTTCTGCTGAGATACATGAAGACAGTAATGGGCTCTTTCAAGCTAATGCTCATATTCAACTAAACACTCTTGGAGGAAAGCACTAACTTCCAAATTCTGTGTAAACAAGCAAACGGACGTCCGTGACTTGCTAGCGTCACTCTACAAGGAAAATGAGCTTAACACTGAATGATACAATTTCCTTTTAAAGAGTAGGGCCAAATATTTACATAGCCATTCGAAAGGTACTATATACAGCATTGCTGCAGTGGATGGGATCCCACTACGGTTCTCCAATGAGTGCATCTACATGCACTTAATAAAAGTGACCACTTAATAAAGTGGTCATGTACACAGCATACTCCGATCTAGGAATCAGATTAAGATTTCGATCAATTTTCTCAGTGTGCGCATGCTGCAAACCCGGCATTGAACACGCGTTGGAGTTAATTCAACAAACACAAATTTCGAGCACTTTGAGGAGACACTAAAATGCATTATATACTTGAGAAAATGACAAAAACATTATTTAATATTGATGTTTACATCACATATTTCAGTGACATTATTGGCTGGTTCAAAGTCAAAATCTGATTATCACTCAAGTTACGTACACCTGAAGGTTTCCCTTTATCTGAGTACTCAAGTGCATGTAAACTCACTGACCGGATTATCTGATTTTCTGCAGTTATCGGATTATTAGGTGCACGTAATCGAGTATACCAGTGTCGTGACGTGAGACGTGTTGTTTCAAACCTTTTGTCAGGCTTTCATTCTGGTCATCTTTAGCTTCGTAGCTCTTGAGGAAGGTCTCAGACATGTCCCTCAGTCTGGCTGCAATGGTCTCACTGGGGTCCCTCACACAGGCTCTGTTTTCAGTAGTGAGAAATTTTACTTAAGTCACAGTTCTTTGACAAGACATTTTATGACTATTATGTGTTTAACAAAAATTGAATTAGTCAAAAATATGCAGTAATGGACATGTCGCCATATGAAAATAAATATCTGGCACCATAGTTCAGAAAATGATTAGAACTATGAATCATCAGATAGTGCTTGCGTGAGTTTCTATTATTTCTTAAGGAAAAATCTTGTGCCAACACATTCAAAACCCTCCTACTTTTGATGTCTGCGTAATATTGTGTGGGTGCCCAAGTGGCACACTGGCAAATCCCTAGATCAACACTGTGGAGACATGAGTTCAAGTCTCAGTGACGCCTTGTGGCCAGGCTGAGCATCACATTAGCATGATTGTCCCTGTCTGAGGGAGAGGAGGCTGCTAAAGGGACTCTTGTTGGGCCATGAATGCATGCTAATGCCTGTGCCCAATGTATTCCAGGATAGGCTCTGGAAAGCCCCTCGACAATTTCAGAATTTGGTTTCCTAGATCTAGGCGTCATATATTATAACTTGAATTTGTTTGACTGTATCTTGCTGGGGTTTTACTTATTTTTAATAGAAAAACAACTGCATTAATCAGAATATAGCAGATTAATGATGAAATATATAGTAACATTCATTGATAGAATCTAAGAGTCAGTGGTATGCAAAAGAGAATGCAAATGTGTGTTGTGTGTATTACTTAAGCAAGTCCTTCAGTCTCAGGCTTGGTCCATGTTTGAGTCCTGCCAGCAGAGTGTGAAGACGAGCAACACCCTGCATTGCCATGGATACTGGACTGCCAGTGTCACTCTCTTGCAAGTAAGCCCTGCCCGTCAGTGGAGTGGACACTTTTAGAACAGACGCCTGTAATGCAGTCATAGATATGAGTGTCATTTTAAATTAAGAAACCAATGTATTCAGATCAGAGGAGAACATACAGTGAAGCTCAAATGTACAAACTGTTTTTAAGTTATTTAAACACCATTACACCTTATTTAACTCATGCCTCATTAAATAATTATTTATCTCATCAACATGCACTTCTGGCATCTGTTAACGACTAATGTTATAGGGCAAAATGTGTATATATTTAATAACTTCACTACAATTGACTCTGAATTGTAGGCTTTATAGTTTTTATTGATTTTTTTTATATAGGTTGTGTATTGTGTGAGCTAGTGAAATGTGTATGCATTCTTACGATGAGAGATTTGTGCAGAATGTGAGCAGGACTTTCCTGGTTCTCTATCCCCTCAAATAGACATGGTCCTGGAGTACCAATCTCTTTCGCGCCCTCTCCCAGAAATATTCTCTCATCCAGAGCACCTGAAGACAGAACGTGCTCCTCATACGCCCGGTTCAGAGATGCTCTGAGACACACACATGCACAAGGATGACATCAAGGACGAATGCATGAAGATAACACAGTCATGGTAATCAAGTACATATTAAGATCTTCTGTCAGTCTCAAAGTAAGTTTCAGATTATCTGATCTGTGTATGTGGCAGCAATTAAACCCTACAGTTTATTAGATGCTTCATTGCTGCTATTCATGAACACTTACAGACTGTCTCCAAAATTGGCAGGCTCCAAGAATCCTGTCAGCGCATCTTCTTTTCCCTTCAAAGTCTGTAAGTAGAAAACCTATTTTAAAAGGTTTATTTAATAACCTATTAAATAAACCTATAAATGGTCTTTGCAATCGTAATGTGCAGACCATCTCTACCAGGAGTGCCATTTAATGTTATTCAATAACACAATAATAATACGTAGTTTCTGTAGAAATCATATTATGGTTAACATACATAATAGCCACAGTAGAATATCTAATTATGGTCACTCAGATTAATTTTGCTTTATATTAATTAATGTATTTATTTGTTTATTAATTATTATAAATCATTAACTTGATGATAGCGGCAAATCGGTACTACTAGGTACAGTACTAGGGCTAGTAGATTCCATACAGCCCAACATGAAACAATGTTCCTCAAAATTCAGACAAACTTTAAATTTCATATAATACTACAACTGTAATGCAACTACTTCATTCTTTGTTATGGAAAAAATATATATGAAGATGTGATTTCAAACATTTGATGTCAGCAGGTGATAATCATGATTTGGTACAAAAGCAGTAAAGGCTATGTCATTGAGGAGCTTTTCAGAATTTCAGTGCATAAAGGACACAAGCCTAAACTGGACATCTGTTATCTCGGATCCCTGCATCAAGAACCGTCATTCATCAATAGCTGATAGAACCACATGGGCAAGTGATTACTTTGGCAAACCTAATTCAAGCACTACAATGTGAATACACATTCACAAGTGGCACTTAAAACATTACTGTGCAAAAAAAAAAAGCCTTATGTTAACCATGTACAGAAGCAGTGTTGACTTCTGTGGGCTCGGAGGCATCTGGGATAGACCATATGGAAATGTGTATTGTGCTCAGACCAATCAGTATTCCAGACTTTTTTCAGAAGAAATAGATGGCATGTGCTTCGGAGCAAAGATGATAAGGACCATCCAGACTATCTGCAGCAAGTCCAAAAGCCAGGCTCTGTCATGGTATGGGGTTGTGTCAGTGCCCTTAGCATAGGTCATTTTCAATTCTGTGATGACAGCTTTAATGCAGAAGTACATTGAGATTTTAGAGCAACATATGCTGCATTCAAGACATCATCTTTCCAGGGACGTCCATGCATTTTTCAACCAGACGATGCTACTAGACTGGCGTGGATGCAGTCCTGACCTGTCCCCAATAGTGAATGTGTGGCAAAAACAACAACCCTGTACTGTTCCACACCTTAAGACATGTTTGCAGGAAAAAATGTATAGCCAAGCGATGAAGAGAAAAACACTTCTTCGATTGGTATCCTCAGTGCCAAATTTTCTTTTAAGTCTTGGGAGAAGGAATGGAAATGTTATACAGTGATCAGTGCTTTACTGTCTCAATTATTTTGGAATATGTTACAGGCCTGAAATGCAGGAATGTATGATTATTAAAAAATGTAATCAAGTTGACCAGAAGAAAACATGAAATATCTTGGGTTCATACTGTGTGCAATGATTTAAAAGTCAAGGTAAACGTTAGAATTTGATTGGGTGATTTGGGGTTGGTAATTAATAAAGTCTTTCACCTTGCGTTCAAACAGTTTCTTAATGAACGGCTTCCAGAAGTGTTCCTTCACTCCTTTGGCTTCAAGTACCAGACCATCATGCAGTTCACACAGCTGCTCTATGTAGCAGAGTGGTGCAGGACCTGGCTTAAAATCCTTACTGCTAAAATCTTCTGAAAGACCTGTACAAACACAATCAGATACAATGCTAATATGGCAGAAACAATGTTTCATGTTGTGTAAATCTCAAAACAGAAGTGATTTTTACAAGTGCCCTGTATGATCTACTTTGGCATGTTCCTAAATTTTCCACCATTGAGAAGAATGTACATAATGCAAGCATCAGTTAGAGATGTAGGTTAGTGTAGATGACCAAATCTGTAACCACAAAAAAGCTGTATTTAGAAGAGTAAATAAATGTCCACCAACTACCGATTCCTTCAGATATTCAATCATGACAAAAGGTTTAGGTTAGTAACAAGTCAATAACTCATCAGTCATAATGCGAGAAGCACATGCAGCAAGCACTAGTCTGGAGCATGACTGGAGAGTTCCTCTGATATGTGGATGAGTGTGACAAAGATAGTACCATGTGTGGGTACCTTTGAAGGAGGGGTTGAGAAGATCTTTGCGGCTGGAACACAGCAGAGAGTTGGAGTAAACCAGATCTAGTGCGCACAGCAGCAGGTGATAGGAGTTCACCAGGTCATCACTGATCATAGGAAAGTTACCTGCGAAAAGTAATGTGACAGAAGAAGACAAAGAGGCTAATATATTTTACAACTGGCCAAGGCATCATGGGTACAGTGGGGCAAAAAAGTATTTAGTCAGCCACTGATTGTGCAAGCTCTTCTACTTAGAAAGATGAGAGAGATTTGTAATTTTCATCATAGGTAAACTTCAACTATGAGAGACAAAATGAGAAAAAAAGGATTTTTAAAGAATTTAATTGTAAATCATGGTGGAAAATAAGTATTTGGTCACCTACAAACAAGCAAGATTTCTGGCTCTCACAGACCTGTAACTTCTTTAAGAAGCTCTTCTGTCCTCCACTCGTTACCTGTATTCATGAGACCTGTTTGACCTCGTTATCTGTATAAAAGACACCTGTCCACAGCCTCAACAGTGAGACTCCAAACTCAACCATGGCCAAGACCAAAAAGCTGTCAAAGGATACCAGGAAGAAAATTGTAGACCTGCACCAGGCTGGAAAGAGTGAATCTGCAATAGGCAAGCAGGTTGGTGTGAATAAATCAGCTGTGGGAGCAATTGTAAGAAAATGGAAGACATACAAGACCATTGATAATCTCCCTCGATCTGGGGCCCCACGCAAGATCTCATCCCGTGGGGTCAAAATGATCATGAGAACGGTGAACAAAAATGCCAGAACTACACGGAGGGACCTGATGAATGACCTGAAGAGAGCTGGGACCAAAGTAACAAAGGCTACCATCAGTAACACACTACGCCGAGAGGGACTCAGATCCTGCAGTGCCAGGCGTGTCCCCCTGCTTAAGCCAGTACATGTCCAGGTTCGTCTGAAGTTTCCAGAGAGCATATGGATGCTCCAGAAGAGGATTGGGAGAATATCATGTGGTCAGATGAAACAAAAATAGAACTTTTTGGTAAAAACTCAAACTCGTCGTGTTTGGAGGAAGAAAAATTGCTGACTTGCACCATACCTACTGTGAAGCATGGAGGTGGAAACATCATGCTTTGGGGCTGTTTTTCTGCAAAGGGGACAGGACGACTGATCCATGTTAAGGGAAAGAATGAACGGGGCCATGTATCGTGAGATTTTAAGCCAAAACCTCCTTCCATCAGTGAGAGCATTGAAGATGGAACATGGCTGGGTCTTCCAGCATGACAATAATGGAAATGTTATACAGTGATCAGTGCTTTACTGTCCCAATTATTTTGGAATATGTTACAGGCCTGAAATGCAGTAATGTATGTATATTAAAAAATGTAATCAATCAAGTTGACCTGATGAATGACCTGAAGAGAGCTGGGACAAAGTAACAAAGGCTACCATCAGTAACACACCTACGCCGAGAGTGACTCAGATCCTGCAGTGCCAGGTGTGTCCCCCTGCTTAAGCCAGTACAATGTCCAGGCCCGGTCTGAAGGGCATTTGGATGATCCATCAGTGAGAGCATTGAAGATGGAAACGTGGCTGGGTCTTCCAGCATGACAATGATCCCAAACACACCGCTCGGGCAACAAAGGAGTGGCTCCGTAAAAAGCATTTCAAGGTCCTGGAGTGGCCTAGCCAGCTCTCCAGACCTCAACCCCATAGAAAATTTGTGGAGGGGAGTTGAAAGTCCGTGTTGCCCCAAAACATCACTGCTCAAGAGGGAGGATCTGCATGGAGGAATGGGCCAAAATACGAGCTACAGTGTGTGCAACCTGGTGAAGACTTACAGGAAATGTTTTGACCTCTGTCATTGCCAACAATGGTTATGTTTACAAAGTATTGAGTTTGAACTTTTGTTATTGACCAAATACTTATTTTCCACCATAATTTACAATTAAATTCCTTAAAAATCCTACAATGTGATTTCCTGGATTTTGTTTTATCTCATTTTGTCTCTCATAGTTGAAGTGTACCTATGATGAAAATTACAGACCTCTCTCATCTTTCTAAATAGGAGAACTTGCACAATCAGTGGCTGACTAAATACTTTTTTGCCCCACTGTAACGTAGAATGTTCATAAGATTAAGAAAACATAAGATGCTACCTGTGTGAGATTCTCAAACATACAAACCACTTTGAAAAGGGTTTCCCAAGGGATTTAATTGGTTCTTGGAAAAAGCATTTTTCTTTCTTTGTACCTGACAATCTCTCAGGATACTAACGCCTTTTTTTAGACAACCTACCTCTTTAAAATGTGCAGCTTGGAACACTTTCTGCAAATTATGGCCATGCCCACTTCCAATTTTCTAGCTGAGTCATATGTATATACATAGAATTGTTTTACAACTGAACGTGTGCTTAAAGCACCTTTACAGAGACCTGGCTTTAAAACAAGGCTAAGATGACAGTGGCCAGGAAAAACCTCCATGTGGTGGTGGAAAAAAGATTTTGTGTGCATCTTAGGAATAGTGTGTGTGGTTCACTAGCAAAACAAATAAGGTGGCACAATGGTGCAGTTAGCGCTGGTTTGATTGGTCTGAAGTTCTGAACTCTTGGTCTGTGTACTCCACCTGTGTAGAGTTTGCATGTTTCATTTCATGGGTTTCATCCGGGGTACTCTGGTTAGCTTCCACATTCCAAGAAATGCTCCCAGTGTGAGTAAGTCAGTGAGTGAGTAAGTGAGTGACGTGTGTGAAGGTGTCCTCTTATGGATTGACACCCTGTCCTTGCACGCTGTTGTGCTGGTTAGGACCTAGAGTGAGCTCACAGACACCCTAGATTGAAGAGTGATGAAGAGAGACTAATTGACAGGGGAAGGAGTTATGACATTCCTCCCACTCGGAGAGAAGGACCAATGATGCTGTCTAATACCTCCAAGGGTGCTATAATATAGTTGAAATTCAAAAGGACTTCAGGACTTTGGAGTGCAATTTCTCACACTAAAGCACCTGAGCATTTGCTCAGAGGGATTAGAACGTGTAAGGGTGCTAGATATACAATCACACAATATCAAGTTCTGCGGTTTTTACCCCTACATAAACCTATGAGCTGAACCCCGGTTCAAAACAGCCATAAAACATTACAGACACACTGTATATCAGTCGGACATGGGCACAGATCCACTTGCACAACAGGAAGAGTCTGTAAAGTAGAGGCGGCATTGTTAAGCCGCACAGCGTAGATTTATTCCTTCCCGTTTAATAAACCTTTAGAGGAACCTGGGCACTGCACAGCACTCAGACAACAATCACCATGGCCCTACCAATAAATAATGATGAATATTTAGACATGGGAGTCTCCTCCTGTCCATAAGCTTTTTTAAGAGTGCTGGACACGGTCCACAAACTCTGTTTAACACCATGTAAGAAGTAGAGAGACATCTAATGTGGACCCACACTTTAGTAGAGAAACATGTAGTCTGTTCACTAGCACTGTTCCAAAGAGAAATCCTCCAAATCCATTCCAAGCAGTCTACAAAATATAAGCAACTATGTCTACAGACATTATGTCAAACTAAATGAAAACATCGTAGCAATAAAGCAACGCACAGTACGCAGTAAGAGTAACATTACCACTGATAACAGCTCAGTACCCCAGGCAATAACTGCAAAATGCTCATAAACATTCAAGAAGGTCAAGACCACAGCATTCTGTGCCACATGTACTTACAAGATCCTCAAGAGTCCATAAATAAAGGAACAAGCAGTATCATGAAACCTTGGCAGGAACTGTGAACTGTCTACAAATGACAGCAGCAGAATGAAGGAGATTTAAACTAGAGAGGAAAATGAGGGAGAGAGAGAGAGAGAGAGAGAGAGAGAGAGAGAGAGAGAGAGAGAGACCATCCCACTGGTCCTGCAGAGACCGTAGCCTACTCCAACGCAGACATGCCCTGACTTGTCATCTGCACTAGTTGCTATGATAAGCAATGCATGCTGCACATGCCCGAAAATGATTGTCTCAAGCAGCCGCTTTCTTCCCCCTGCTTGTCTCACTAGGCACTCTTTAAATGTCCAAGCCATGCAGCAGTCAACCCTTATTGCTCTATAATATCACATAGGTAAAGGTCAGCCTTTCTTCATAGAGTATGCTTCTTATGCATTTAAGCCATTAATAATTATTGAGGAATAAATCCTTTACTGTACTTAATGTACTATATAAACTGCATGTACTACTAAATAAAGTAACATTCAACATTACATTGTTTATGGTGCTTTAAAGCAATTTTTCCCAAAACACATCTTTCAAACAGTTACACAATTCTCTGGAGTTTTTTTTTCCACAGCTGTTATGCAAACGCAACTCATGCAGTGGGCTGTTTCAAAGGAGGTCGCTAAAAAGCAGTGCAATGGGTCAGCATGTGTGTGCGCGGGTGCAAGTCCCCCGGGGCTCCTAGCAGATGCAGACAAGCCTGCACAAGCCTTAATAATTTTGGCTGATCACATGACCAAGCTCTTGTCAGCCAATGTCTACGCTTAGCCTCTGTGTGGGAAACGACCCCGCACTTATTAAAAGACTATTGCTGTGTTTGAAATTACACATATGTGCACTGCATTCTGTGTCAGTCGTTACTATGTGGTACATGATGTACTTATGCAATATGGTAAGCACTGTGCAACAATTAATATTTGATTTATTACACGGTCAGTTAGGTGTTCTTTTAGATGCTGCTTCATTAGCAAAACAGTTCAAATAATAATAATAATCCTTTATGCAATGCCAAATACTGCATGTTTCATTGCATATAATATAACTCATACTGAGAATGAACTGTACCTGATAAGAGCTATATGAGATAACATGGATGTCAACGCTGTTTTTGACACAAAGGCGATCCATCTTTTTTGCATTGGATGGTATAAATGTACCTCATACAGTGGGGCAAAAAAAAAAAGCATTTAGTCAGCCACTGATTGTGCATGTTCTCCTACTTAGAAAGATAAGAGAGGTCTGTAATTTTCATCATAGGTACACTTCAGCTATGAGAGACAAAATGAGAAAAAAATCCAGGAAATCACATTGTAGGATTTTTAAAGAATGTAATTGTAAATCATGGAAGGAAATAAGTATTTGGTCACCCACAAACAAGCAAGATTTCTGGCTCTCACAGACCTGTAACTTTCTTCTTTAAGAAGCTCTTCTGTTCCTCCACTCGTTACCTGTATTAATAGCACCTGTTTGACCTCGTTATCTGTATGAAAGACACCTGTCCACAGCCTCAAACAGTCAGACTCCAAACTCAAACCATGGCCAAGACCAAAGAGCTGTCGAAGGACACCAGGAAGAAAATTGTAGACCTGCACCAGGCTGGGAAGAGTGAATCTACAATAGGCAAGCAGGTTGGTGTGAATAAATCAAACTGTGGGAGCAACTGTAAGAAAATGGAAGACATAGAAGACCATTGATAATCTCCTTCGATCTGGGGCTCCACGCAAGATCTCATCCCGTGAGGTCAAAATGATCATGAGAACGGTGAGCAAAAATCCCAGAACTACACAGAGGGACCTGATGAATGACCTGAAGAGAGCTGGGACCCAAAGTAAGTAACGACTACCATCAGTAACACACTACGCCGAGAGGGACTCAGATCCTGCAGTGCCAGGCGTGCCCCCCTGCTTAAGCCAGTACATGTCCAGACCCGTCTGAAGTTTGCCAGAGAGCATATGGGTGATCCAGAAGAGGATTGGGAGAATATCATGTGGTCAGATGAAACAAAATAGAACTTTTTGGTAAAAACTGAACTCGCCGTGTTTGGAGGAAGAAGAATGCTGAGTTGCATCCCAAGCCACACCATACCTACTGTGAAGCATGGGGGTGGAAAACATCATGCTTTGGGGCTGTTTTTCTGCAAAGGGGACAGGACGACTGATCCGTGTTAAGGGAAGAATGAACGGGGCCATGTATCGTGAGATTTTAAGCCAAAACCTCCTTCCATCAGTGAGAGCATTGAAGATGGAACGTGGCTGGGTCTTCCAGCATGACAATGATCCCAAACACACCGCTCGGGCAACGAAGGAGTGGCTCCGTAAGAAGCAGTTCAAGGTCCTGGAGTGGCCTAGACAGTCTCCAGCCCTCAACCCCATGGAAAATATGTGGAGGGAGTTGAAAGTCTGTGTTGCCCCAAAACATCACTGCTCTAGAGGAGATCTGCATGGAGGAATGGGCCAAAATACCAGTTACAGTGTGTGCCAACCTGGTGAAGACTTACAGGAAATGTTTGACCTCTGTCATTGCCAACAATGGTTATGTTACAAAGTATTGAGCTGAACGTTTGTTATTGACCAAATACTTATTTTCCACCATAATTTACAAGTAAATTCTTAAAAAATCCTACAATATGATTTCTTGGATTTTTTTTAAGTGTACCTATGACAAAAAATTACAGACCTCTCTCATCTTTCTAAGCAGGAGAACTTGCACAATCAGTGGCTGACTAAATACTTTTTTGCCACACTGTATATATGCATGCTACTTCTTTGTTTCCCCATCTTCCTTGATCATGTTTTAAATCTCCTATCAACATTCATACATTATTACAGCTGTTCATCTTTATTTTTAATGCATGTATGACAACACTTTAGGAGCAAAGTTTCTCACCTTTTGCATGCACAAACAAGACCCAGCAAAATTTGAAGAGCTCAGCCACAGTACAGGGATGTCGTCTGAGGACACATGAAACAGTATTTAGCTTCTTTTCACAAGTTAAGATCATGCAAGGTTCATAACATCAATTGACAAGATTCTTCTTTTTCAATGAATGGTAAAAATAATTATTCCTGATACTGTTGACTAAACAAAGTTTCAATTTGAACACCCCATCATTCTTAACAACAAGCCACTGTAATTCTTTTGAAATTTTACTGCTGACATTTGAAATTATATCTGATTTAATCTTAAATAAACTGAGACCATTATTATAAATTTGAATTTAGCCTACTGTGTTAATATGGCTATTTGTTTGTTTGTTTATTTATGTATTTAATGTCTCATAAGCAGGCGATTCAGAGCGACCAGTTAACCTAACGGATCCCTTCTGGAATGTAGGAAAAGACTGAAGTACCCGGAGTAAACCTATTCAGACATGGGGAGGAGATTCAAACTCCACACAGGCAAAGTCTGAGGTCAGGATCGAACCAGGGATCTCTGAAGCTCTGCGGTGCCTGCGCTAACTGCTCACAGCACCGTTCCGCCCATGGCCCCAGAACGTACGTACGCAGGAGTCCGAGACAGATTTTTCTAATCAAAATGGGTCCAGAACCAAATTTGACAAGCTCTGAGGTGGTCAAGAACCACTGAATATCAATACTTGCTCAGCATTTTATTTGGGGACTAGTACTAGAGATAAACTTCAGGGTTAGTTTTCACATGAAATTCTTACAAATGCAGTGCATTTTACAGAATCTATATGATATTAAGTAGGTTATACAGCATAAAATAAGAACTGCTAGAACTTTTTGAAGTTAATTAATGTTACACATAATGGTGGTTATGCACAGTATGTACAGAGAACTTTAAATTAACAGCCTACCTCTGTTTCCTGCTTCTGTGTACCCTGTTGGGTTCTTCAGAGGGGGCTTTAAATATGTCTTTGAAAATAGGGACGTATTTCTTAAAAATGACAGCAGTTACAGTGAAGTTCCTCTCCAGCTTTTCTGTGCTCTGCCGGAATTCCTTTGGCAAGTTGGCCATGTCCTGCCATTTCTTCATTTTGCTGAAAAACTCGATCAGGCTGTAAGGAGACCAGGTCTTAATTATTCAAATATTCATTATCTAATATACAAAATGATCATTTGTTCATTATTACATAATGGAACAGCAGTTTTTGAAAATCAAATGTAGAGATTTTAGTAAGTAAAGAAACAAAAACTTAAAATGCTGTTATAACTTGCCTATAACCTGCTTATAATACTGGCCTATACCTTACACACAATCTTTTTATATGTAATAGGATTTACATTGCTGGTTGCAGCTGAAGTAACATGACTTCAACCTGTTATTATTATGGACTCCTACACAGAATGTAACAATTGCACACAATCCAAAGTAGATACTGTCTTAACGAATAATGCTTTACACTTGTAATAAAAGTGTATCCATATACCACATTTGAGCCCATTTTAACTGTGACAACATGCAAGCTTGCTTCTGCAACTAAATAACCCGGATCTGTTACATAAATGTATATGCCACTGTATGAATTTTAAGATGTCCACATGCAAATGAAACTTGCATAGTGATTTTCCTAAACAAGTGAAAAAAGTTGCAGAGTGAAACATGGATGGTTTGCACACCTCTGCTCTGAAGAGCGAAGAATCCGTGTGAGAGAGACATAGTTGCCTTCAGCTGTGCCTTTACCTACGGTGGGCACAGATGTCCTGCAGGCCACATACAGGGCACATGCCAGCCAGTGCAGGTGGCTACCCTGTGGTACAGGCATTTAAGGAGACAGGCGATTAGCAGGTAAACTTTGTGCTACAACATGATACACGTGCTCACACACACCCACTCACACACACACACACACACACACAAACAAATAATGTATGCATAACAACTATATAAAATGTACTCTGAATTGTTATGATACTATCAATATTTTTCATATATGTAGTATATATACACATATATACATATACACAGGTATGTATATATGTATGTATATGGGGGGGGGGGCTGTGGTAGCCTAGCGGGTAAGGTACTGGACTATGGACCAAAAGGTCCAGGGTTCAAATCCCACCTCTGCCAAGCTGCCACTGTTGGGTCCTTGAGCAAGGCCCTTAACCCACAATTGCTTGGATTGTAAGATTGTATTAATTGTAAGTCGCTCTGAATAAGGGCGTCTGCTAAATGCTGTAAATGTAAATGTGTGTGTGTGTATGTTTGTGTGTACGTGTATGTATATGTATGTTATATTATATTTCTATTTCTATAGAATGAATTCATGTAATTACACACACTACCAATGTAATTAATACATATTAGCGTAGATAATACTATAATTTCGAAAGCAACACTTAATATTGAGAAATGCAGATGAGCTCTGTTAAATGTGCGTTGGGAGATAAGGCCTGTGGGATAAAACATCTACTAACACACTACTAACATACACAGTTTGGGTAAACATATGATTTAGGGACTTTCTATGGACATAATGATTACTGTATTTTATTATTCCTACAAATTCACCTAACCCTGACCTCAGTATCCTACAGCAGGTCTTCTGACTCTTTTTGGTTTGTTAAAAAGTAATTTTCCTTGTGGGGACTAATAAAACATTTATGATACATAACAACGCTCAAGACATACACACACACACAAACACACACGACTTGTTTACTCTAGAAATGCTAGTCCATAATACAGTGTACAGCGGGTGTTCCACTGTATGATATTGGAGCTAGGTGTGCAGAAATAGCTTGATGTCCTACCTCCAGAGTGTAGTTCTTGCTTATGCTCTCGTAACTGCTCCATGCTCTGTTACTCGCCTCCTCGTCCATGTTCAGAGCTCGACACAGATCTTCAAACCCGAGCCGTGTTTTTTGCAGAGCCTCTTCCTCCTCGTTCATTTTCACGCACGCTCTCAATCTACGCAAAATCCGCTCTTTTTTCACTAACGTATTCAGGCAGTAAGCTGTACGAAAGATCACAAAGTGCTAAAATACTCCATTTAAAAAGCTGCGACGCGAATTGGTGCCGATTCGAGCTGTTTTTCTGCCGTGCCGCAGACTGGAGCTACTCCGCCGCACAGAAGAGCCATTTAAATGTCCTTTGACTGACAGCTTCTACTTTGCGTAGTTGACGTACGCCGATTGCGCACTCAGCACTGAGAACTGTTGCGGAATTCTTCGTACCGGCGTAACTATGGCTCGTAATGCTATGAACGTAAAAAAGGCACTAGGAACGCGTCACTGATGAACCCGCCCACATTGTGCAAGCCAAACGTCAAGCTTGCTTTGACAGTGCGCTGTTTAGTAACCACGTGCTGTGCCTCAATACATGCGCAGTTAATCTGTCATAAGCTTTAAAGTGTTTTCACTTTAAGTAGGCTATAGATATTTAAATCACAATTTTATACGTTAACTCATTAAAAGAAAACTACGTTACCTCCTGCTGTCGTATAACCGGTATGAACGCTGTTTGTTTGTTTGAAACGTAATTGTCTATTTGTTATGCACAAGGTTTCTTCATCACACTTAGGAGATTTTAATTGTTTTTAACTGACGGACTAGGATTGCTCTTGAAGGTAGTGGATGTCTGTAAAACTGCTTCCGTACTGTTTTTATAAGCACTAAATTATTCTCAGGACAGCAGTGACATTTATATGACATACTAGAGAGTGTCAGTAGAATTATACGGCAACCGAAAACAACACCCTGACTATTAACGTCAGTATCTCTTCCCAAAAAGATTTTCCACCTAATACTGTTTAGTAAATAGTAATAATCTAATGGTACATTTCCAAGAATGTCTCTATTCCACTGCTAAGTTCCCTTCACTTCCCTATAGCTGCTCATATCAGATTTTATACAGTAGTCAAGTCAGGTCAGATTTATTTATATAGCGCTTTTTACAATGGAGCATTGTCTCAAAGCAACTTTACAGTTTTAGGTTATCTTCTAATATCTACAGCCAATCCCAAATTGAGCAAGCCTAGGGCCTTATGAGGAAGAAACCTTGGGAGGACCAGGACTCACTAGTGTGTATTATTTTTAACTGATCAGCCCCTTCTTACCTAAAGGCTTTAATCAAACCCCGCTCTGTACCTTGTACTCTTCGAGACTCAAGCATGGCTTGACTGGAACCACCACTCAAGATAACAGGACCTTTTGTAGAAGGAGCATCATGGACTTTATCTGTACAGGCACCCAGGTGGTGGAATTAGCTTTCGTTGGATGTCCTAATGGCTGAGTCTGCTTTCATGGCATCTAAAGACTCACCTTTTTACTCGGAACTCAGATAAGACTGAGATTGCACTTACACCTAAAAAAAGTCATTCTGTTACTGTCCTTTTTTGCCTTTATTTGTTCTTAATGCTGTTTGTTGTCTTTTTGCATTGATGGTGTTCTTAGGCTTTAGGCTATTGCTGTAAGCTTTAAACAGACTTTCAGCTTGTTTTCTCAAAAATCATGACGAGTCAACAATATTCAGTGAAGAAGCAGACAGTTTATTGTATTAGCTTGAGCCAGCTCAACAAAGGACAAATGCCCACCGAAAGTACAGATGCGTAAATGTCAGAGGTGAACAGTTCCCTGAATCTTTATACATGTTCATCGAGGTGCACCTGGGTGCTACGCCACAGTTATTTCCAAAATATTGGCCAAATCATGGCCGGTCTCAATGCACCCTTATCTTTTGTTTTGATCAGTTTTTCCCTGCCCAGATTTTAACTGTGGCGACAGGCCTCATTTTTATATAAGGTTTACATTCTGAATCAAACTGTGTTCTTCTCACATTCGTGCATCATACACTCAATACATTGTGTGGTTATACCAAAGATCTTTCTTATACACTTGTACACACAAATTATACACAAAAATAAGTATTTGGTCAATAACAAAAGTTCAACTCAATACTTTGTAACATAACCTTTGTTGGCAATGACAGTTTTCACCAGGTTTGCACACACTATAGCTGGTATTTTGGCCCATTCCTCCATGCAGATCTTCTCTAGAGCAGTGGTGTTTTGGGGCAAACACGGACTTTCAACTCCCTCCACAAATTTTCTATGGGGTTGAGGTCTGGAGACTGGCTAGGCCACTCCAGGACCTTGAAATGCTTTTTACGGAGCCACTCCTTTGTTGTGTTTGGGATTCAAGCCAATTATATATAATATATATATATATATAGATACAATATACAATATATATATATATATAGATAGAGATAGATATATATATATATATATATATATATATATATAGATGGTATGTATATATATATATAATATATATATATATATATATATATATATCTATATATAATATATATATATATCTATATATATATATATACTTGGAATTGTTATTTAATGTATTTTAATATAAATAAACCAGTAAATGTAAATATATAAAATAAAAAACTTTTTATTATGAATGATAATGACTACATATCGCTTTCAAAAATGTTTGGCTGCTACTAACTCACCAAGAACTACGATTCCCATAAGGCTGTTCGGGAAAGCGGTTTACAGACGGTCAGAGCGAGTTGTTGGTAGTAACGGCTGCCGTGTGTTGCTATGGCTGAGATTTGTTAAGACTATTATATAGCATAGGTATGTTATGTGCTTTTTATTGTGTTTAATTGATCTATGTGTTTTGCGTAACGTTTGTAGAAAGTAAAGCTATTATTGTCGGGAAGAAGGGATAATCCTCTAGTACTAGCATGTACATCACACTCACTAGCTGCCATTGCTAACTTAAACAGATAACCACCCGTGTTTGGCTGTCTGCAGCATGTTATTGCTTAAATAATCTATTTTAAATGTGTATTTGAAATAACTGCTTGGCGTGCAAAATTCAGAAAGGGAGAATTAGCGTATTGTAGTTTAAATGACCGTGCATAACAGTCTGAAGGTTTGTGTTTTCAGGTTGAAGGATGTCTGTGCTTTTAGCTGATGAGACTGCTACTGATATTCCTGTCAGAGACATCACTTTAACACTTAATGCACCAGGTCTACCAGCTACAGGAAAAGGTACATATCAGTCAAGAGATTTGCTTTATTCAAACATAACTAGCAACCAAAAACGCAATCCAGAATGTATGTGTATGCAAACTACTAAATGGGTGCTGAATTACATCCACAGAGTCCATGCTTTCCCAAAATGCTCGTGCCTGCCAGGCTGTGGCTAAGATCAGCAGAGAAGACCTGGAGGACCGGTACCTGCGTATACAGGAGGAGAACCTCATACTCAAACAGCACACACATAAACAAGAGGACAAGATTAAGAGGTATCATCCATTTCTCACTCAAGCTCCTGTCATGGCTAAAATCTGAGACAAGATGAGTTATCTGTGGTAATGTATTGCTAATTTAATATTCAGTGGTTAAATACCATTTGATCTGGCTGCACACTTTCCTCACTTACTCGACATTGAGTGGTTAATTGTGCTTTAGTGTTGATAAATGTCACATCAGTCCAGAGCCTATTCTGGAAACACAGGGCGCAGACATAAGCATGTCCTGGCCATTCCGTCGCAGGGCCAGCAGTGGTCACTCTTGCGATGTTGAGGGGTGGTACTCTGACTGGCCTCTTCCCTCTGGTACAGACAAATTTGCCTGTGTTTGATACTTATCCTGACGAGAAGGCACTGCCTGTACCCAAACCTGAGTCACTGGGGGGGTAGTTTGGCAAAAAATATAATGGCATGATTTGTTTTTAGATGGATTACGAATTACGATCCATGATATTTATGACGATTCTTTTGCATGTTGTTGCTAAGACTAATTTGCAAACTGAAAACATGAAAAATATAGCAGAATAATAATATAAAAGAACAGAAATAACATGTACAAAATCCAAAAATTGTTCTAACGTCTCGTTGGCCCATAAATCACTAGTACTGGCAGACAACAGCTGTTGATTTTGGATTCAGTATTCTCAGCATTTTGTGTACATCAGAAATGGGGTGTTGGCTAAATATTTGCAACTTGGTAACTAGGCTTAACTTTTTATAGAAGGTGCTTAGAAGCCTTGTTTGATCGGTATCATAGTCTTGGTTCCAGTACGTACTTGTTTACTCATATGGAGCATTTTTTCTCCACTGGTGCACCCATGTGCGGTCTGCCTTTCTGAGTACTGCTTGGGGTGTTTCCACTTAAGGTGGTTGAACAGGTTTGTTGTGGCTTTTTTGTGTGTGTTTGTTCAGTGAAGTCCAAATCGGTTACCAATTACTAATGATGAATTGTTTTAGTCACCAACTCTTCCATACATTGGCAAACAACTAATTAATGTGCATTAATGTCCTGACCCATGTGTCTCTCAGGGTAAACATAACATAACACTGACAAATATTAAATTTGTGTGTTTCTTGTGCGTGATCTTTTCAGGATGGCCACGAAGCTGATCCGCTTAGTGAAAGAACGTAAGCGAGTGGAGCAGTTCTCTTCAACAGGCCATGCGATTGCAGGTCGGGATGTTGAGATGGAAGAGATGATCGAGGAGCTTCAAGAGAAAGTTCAGGGGCTAGAGAAACAAAACGAGGTGCTCAAACAGCGCCTGCTTACAGCAAAACAGCAGTTTCAGATACAGAGCCGCAGGCAAACGCCCTATAGTCACATCCAGTCTCGCATCAACTCTGGCCTCCGCAGAGTCAGGGATGACATGCAAGTACCATCTCAACAAACCCTGTCCCCGAGAGCAGGTATAATACACAGCTATTGTATTTTACAAAACACTGGTTTAGAAAGCAGTCTCATGGAAGGAGTTTTATTATTAGGAACACGCCATGTGGAGGGGGAAATGAGCAGCAGGCCATCACAGGGGCTCTTACCGCGCTACGGGCACAGTCTTCTGGATGAGGCCCGCTCAGAAATTCGGAATCTGTAAGTTATTCAGTTCGAGATTTTCAGATTGTCCCTACCTTTCCCAGTCTGAATAGAGTTCAGCTTTTCATGAAGTACTTACTTTGTTTCTTTTCTTTAAAGAGAGAATGTGATAGAAATGCAGAGAGCTCAGATGGAAGAGATAGAGAGATCAGCAGAGCTTCTGAGAGACCAACTGAGGATTAAGGAGAGAGAGTATGAGGAGTCTCTGCTTCAGCTGAGAGAACAGCAGACCACTGGTCAGAGGTACACGACTCTCTTAGAATGGACTTAATGTGACATACAGTGGTGCTTGAAAGTTTGTGAACCTTTTAGAATTTTCTACATTTCTGCATAAATATGACCTAAAACATCATCAGATTTTCATACAAGTCCTAAAAGTAGATAAAAAGAACCCAGTTAAACAAATGAGACACAAATATTATACTTCAGGGTCATTTACTTTATTGGGGAAAAATGATCCAATATTACATATTAGTGAGTGGCAAAAGTATGTGAACCTTTGCTTTCAGTATCTGGTGTGACCCCCTGTGCAGCAATAACTGCAACTAAACATTTCCTGTAACTGTTGATCAGTCCTGCACACCGGCTTGGGAGGAATTTTAGCCCATTCCTCCGTACAGAACAGCTTCAGCTCTGGGATGTTTGGTGGGTTTTCTTCACATTATCTGCTCACTTCACACGTCCTTTCCACAACATTTCCATTGGATTAAGGTCAGGACTTTGACTTGGCCATTCCAGAGCATGAACTTTATTCTTTCTTTAACCATTCTTTGGTAGAACGACTTGTGTGCTTAGGGTCGTTGTCTTGCTGCATGACCCACCTTCTCTTGAGATTCAGTTCATGGACAGATGTCCTGACATTTTCCTTTAGAATTCTCTCATATCATTCAGATTCATTGTTCCATCAGTGATGGGCAAGCCGTCCTGGCCCAGATGGCAGCAAAACAGGCCCAAACCATGATACTACCCACCACCCTGTTTCACAGATGGTTTCTCATACATCCACAAAAATTTCTTCCAGTAGCCTTCTGGCTTGTCCACGTGATCTTTAGCAAACTACAGACAAGCAGCAATGTTCTTTTTGGAGAGCAGTGGCTTTCTCCTTGCAACCCTGCCATGCACACCATTGTTTGTTCAGTGTTGTTCTTCTGATGGTGGACTCATGAACATTAACATTAGCCAATGTGGAGAGAGGCCTTCAGTTGCTTAGAAGTTACCTTGAGATCCTGTGTGACCTCGTCAACTATTACAACGCCTTGCTCTTGGAGTGATCTTTGTTGGTCGACCACTCCTGGGGAGGGTAACAATGGTCTTGAATTTCCTCCATTTGTACACAATCCTGTCTGACTGTGGATTGGTGGAGTCCAAACTCTTTAGAGATGGTTTTGTAACCTTTTCCAGCCTGATGAACATCAACAACTCTTTTTCTGAGGTCCTCAGAAATCTCCTTTGTTTGTGCCATGATACACTTCCACAAACATGTGTGTTGTGAAGAGCAGACTTTGATAGATCCCTGTTCTTTAAATAAAACAGGGTGCCCACACACACCTGATTGTCATCCCATTGATTGAAAACACCTGCCTCTAATTTCACCTTCTAATTAACTGCTAATCCTAGAGGTTCACATACTTTTTCCACTCACTAATATGTAATATTGGATCATTTTCCTCAATAAATAAATGACCAAGTATAATATTTTTTGTCTCATTTGTTTAACTGGGTTCTCTTTATCTACTTTTAGGACTTGTGTGAAAATTTGATGATGTTTTAGGTCATATTTATGTGGAAATATAAAAAATTCCAAAAGGTTCACAAACTTTCAAGCACCACTGTACAAATTCTGAAAGACCACATGCTAAATGGTGTTGAAAATATGCTCAGGTCCACCATTAAGGAAAATGTGGAGATGATTAAGCTGCAGAAACAATTGGCAGAGAAACGAAATACATTCACCGAATTGGAGGGAAGATTCCTTCAGCTACAAGAGGTAAAACAGTTGAGCAGTGATGGTCATAGGTTAATACATTCAGATCAGGTTTGCTAAATGGTTATGGTGAAGAAACGTTAACAAATAATAATTTAAACATTTCGTATTTATGTATTGAGATTAAATGGTAATTACAGGTGTGCCAAAATTTTTGTTTTTGTCTGAATGAGACAAAAAAGTGTTTAAGTAGGCCAAAAGATGAGAGATGAAACAATATGCTGGTGAATTCAGGGCAGGAGTTGGGTGTATGTGGTGGAGTGAGAAATTCCCTTCAACAGTCTGAAAAAACTTGATGACGAATGATCTTTTTGGAAGGGGAGCAGTCAAGAAACCACTTTTTTAGATGGGAAAAGGATGAAAAGGAAGAAAGTGAATTGGCTAAGATGTACTAAAGTTCACAAAGATTGAAATGAAGATCAGTGGAAAAGAGTATTACGGAGTGAATGAAGTTTTTTTATCCTTGACAGTGTTACATGTATGGTCATTATTACCATGTCATTGTCATTATCATTATTGGCTAAAACAACAAATGTAATGGTGGCCTAAGACTTTTGCACCGTACTGTATACACACATACCGACATACAGTAACGTATATTCAATTTATAAACCACCATCTACGTAACTGAGACACATTTTTATGACCTTATGTGAGATATTAAATCTTTCACTGTCACATACTTTTGACCTAGCTTTGTGAGCAACTTCTCTATTTAAGTGTGATATGTACAGAGTAGCAGTACATGTTCTACAAGTTTTTGCAGAGCCCTGTATCATGCCTTGTAATCAGGTTCCTTTAGTGATTCACCAGTGTGCCTTATCTTTAGTTGCATTTACATGATTTTCTTCCATCTGTAACTACCTGTTTAGTCCTGCTGTTCTTTCTTTCTACCGCTCACAGACAAAAGAAACTCACATACACAAATCACACACACACACACACACACACACACACACACACACACACACACACACACACACACACACACACCTATCCATTTAGACCACCCTCCTGTGAGACTGTGTGTGATGTACAGTGGTGCTTGAAAGTTTGTGAACCCTTTAGAATTTTCGACATTTTTCCATAAATATAACCATAATCAGATTTTCACACAAGTCCTAAACGTAGATAAAGAGAACCCAGTTAAACAAATGAGACAAACATATTATACTTGGTCATTTATTTATTGAGGAAAATGATCCAATATTGCATATTAGTGAGTGGCAAAAGTATGTGAACCTCTAGGATCAGCAGTTAATTTGAAGGTGAAGTTGACAATCAGGTGTGAGTGGGCACCCTGTTTTATTTAAAGAACAGGGATTTATCAAAGTCTGCTCTTCACAACACATGTTTGTAGAAGTGTATCACGGAACGAACAAAGGAGATTTCTGAGGACCTCAGAGAAAGAGTTGTTGATGCTCATCAGGCTGGAAAAGGTTACAAAACCATCTCTAAAGAGTTTGGACTCCACCAATCCACAGTCAGACAGATTGTGTACAAATGGAGGAAATTCAAGACCATTGATCCCTCCCCAGGAGTGGTTGACCAACAAAGATCACTCCAAGAGCAAGGCGTGTAATGGTTGGTGAGGTCACAAAGGACCCTAGAGCAACTTCTAAGCAACTGAAGGCCTCTCTCACATTGGCTAATGTTAATGAGTCCACCATCAGAAGAACACTAAACAACAATGGTGTGCATGGCAGGGCTACAAGGGAGAAAAGCCACTGCTCTCCAAAAAGAAACATTGCTGCTCATCTGCAGTTTGCTAAAGATCACGTGGACAAGCCAGAAGGCTACTGGAAGAATGTTTTGTGGACGGATGAGACCAAAATATAACTTTTTTGGTTTAAAAGAAAAGTGTTATGTTAGGAGAAAGAAAAATACTGCCTTCCAGCATAAGAACCCTTATCCCATCTGTGAAACATGGTGGTGGTAGTATCATGGTTTGGGCCTGTTTTGCTGCATCTGGGACAGTACGGCTTGCCATCATTGATGGAACAATGCATTCTGAATATATCAGAGAATTCTAAAGGAAAATGTCAGGACATCTGTCCATGAAACTGAATCTCAAGAGAAGGTGGGTCATGCAGCAAGACAACGAGCCTAAGCACACAAGTCGTTTTCTCAGACCAAAAGAGGTTAAAGAAGAATAAAGTTCATGTTTTGGAATGGCCAAGTCAAAGTCCTGACCATAATCCAATTGAAATGTTGTGGAAGGACGTGAAGCGAGCAGTTAATGTGAGGAAACCCACCAACATCCCAGAGCTGAAGCTGTTCTGTACGGAGGAATGGGCTAAAATTCCTCCAAGCCGGTGTGCAGGACTGATCAACAGTTACAGGAATCGTTTAGTTACAGTTATTGCTGCACAGGGGGGTCACACCAGATACTGAAAGCAAAGGTTCACATACTTTTGCCACTCACTAATATGTGATATTGGGTCCTTTTCCTCAATAAATAAATGACCAAGTATAATATTTTTGTCTCATTTGTTTAACTGGGTTCTCTTTATCTACTTTTAGGACTTGTGTGAAAATCTGATGTTTTAGGTCTTATTTATGCAGAAATATAGAAAATTCTAAAGGGTTCACAAACTTTCAAGCACCACTGTATAGTGTGCCATGATGTTTTCTAAAACTAATCATCAAGTTGAAATATCTTACAGGCAGTCTGAAATTCATAACAAGGTGTTTCAGTTACATGTGTGGTAGTATAAAAACCATGTCTGATGGTTGAAACAGATTAAATTGAGCATAAAAAGTTCAGTAAGGCCCATCTATTTTAGTTTGGGGGACAAAAAAAGTTACATTTTTGTTGCTTGGTGTTATAAGTTGAATGTAAACTAAAGTAGTTATAGAGAATAGGAGTAGCTGTTTTATCAGCTCACAGCCAGACAGATTTTTTAAGTTATTGCCAGTCTCATGTGGGATAAGCTTAGGGAAGAAACCTAGTTATTTAGCAGACCAGAATAGTTTATTTGAGATACTCCTTTATGTATTGAACTTCAGATCTTCTTTTAATCACTGCTTCAATACTCTACTCCTAAACACATGTAAATATAGAGCCAGAGGACCTTGAAAGCTAGTCATGATGCAGCCATGGCTAAAGTGGAAGAGCTTACTGGGCAACTGAAAGAAGAGAGGCTGAAGAGTTTGGGTCTAGAGACACAGCTGCAAACTAAAGCACTGCAGGAAAGGAGGACTGGCGAGGTACTCCCCACAGCACAACAGTGTCTTGTTTGCGTGTAGGACTATTGGCAGACATGTCTCAGTTAGCAGTGTGTGTGTGTGTGTTTTCAGTTGGTTGAGAGGATTCAGGATTTGGAGAAGGAGAGAGACTTACTCAAGGAGAACTGTGACAAGTTAATGAACAGGTAAGTGGTGTCAAATGATTGTGATGGACAGATCTTCATTATCCCATTGTAGAAGTAAAGACTGCTGTAGCAGCAAAGTGGGACAAACCCCATACTGATGTTTTTGGAAGTAATTTTTGGATGTCCACAAACATTTTGCTTTATAGTCTATTGTTTATAGTCATGAAGTAGAACGACATGACATGGGTTTACACTGTAATGTGAATTAAGATATAGCCCTTTTAAGGTCCTTTTTAAGTTCAAAGACTATAGATTTGTGAATTTTACTAATTGGCTGTATTAGTTCTATGTAACTAGCATGGTTGCCACACAGCTCCAGCGTCCTTTGTTCGATTCTGACCTCAGACTCTGCCTGTGTGGAGTTCTGTGTGTTCTCCCTGTGTCTGCATGGGTTTATTCCATGTGCTTCGGTTTCCTTCGACAATCCAAACACATTAATTAGGTTAACTGATGACGCTAAATTTTCTTGGTGTGCATGTGTATGACTAGCTTCAAAGGAACCTTGTGCTTGACACGAGTACCGTATTTTCCTACATAAAGCGCACCGGGTTATAAGGCGCATGAAATGAAACAAAACTCTTAAGTTCCGTCGGAAGCTCAGTTTGGTCTTTACCTGGCGCAGGGCGTCTTCTTGCTTCCTCCATTTCCGTATCATTGATTCGTTAATGTTGAATTCTCTCACAGCTGCTCTATGTCCATGATGTACTGCGTGACTGATAGCGTTGTGTTTGAAATCCGCTTCGAAAATAAATGAATGAATGCACGTACCCTAATGCTGAAGCACATACCGTATTACTCCGTGATGCTGCGCACTACGGTGACCGTGAGCTTCGTAACTTACCAAGGACGTGCTAAAACATTTTGACAGATTTATGAGCGCCGTGTGCCATCTACAATCGGTTCTAGGTCAGAAGGCTCAACGAGAATTAATTCATACATTAGATGCACCGCATTTAAAGGCGCACTGTCGATTTTTGAAAAAATTTAAGGATTTTAAGTGCGCCTTATGGTCCGAAAAATACGGTAGTCATTGGTGCCAGAAGTGACGTTAAAAAAGAAGTAAATTTGGTGACTGTTGTAGTTTTTTCTGTGCTTTTTCCAAAATTTAAAGGCTCTGGCATAACAGCATGTGTTTTTTATATTAGTGCCTTTGACGTTAGTCAGGAACAGAAGTGGAAGACAAGAGAGCAACAGCTCAAACTACAGATCGCTCAGTTGGAGATGACTCTGAAATCAGACCTCACTGATAAAAACCAAATTCTGGACAAGATTAAAGCAGAGAGAGGTATCTTTCTGTGCTTCAAAGCACATAACTGTTTATGTAATACATTTCTGCCGTGCCACACTACATGCTTATTTCTGTTTAAGATTTGAATGAGAGCTTAATGCAAGAGAATAAAGAACTGCAGCGCCGCTATCTGGAGAACAAGCAGGAGTTAGGTGAATTAAAAGACCGCATGAAGTTCTTTACAAAGTTAAGTATGAAAGGTTGAAACATTTCTCTGAACGTTCAAATTCTTTGAACTCTAATGTTTTTTTGCTAGATGACATGAGAACCTACACACTGACTGCATTTATACTGGAAGAAATAATTCCCAAAGACTATTTTCAATTCTATTCTCTTTTCTTTACATGTATATGTTTTTATTTATTATATTTTTTGTTTTATGTATTCTATTTCACTTTTGTCTTTAACCTATTTATTCTTATAAATGTAATAAAGGTTAAAGGTTATTTCCTCATCACATTTATGGAGTTTTTCCTTTCCACTGTCGCTGTAGTCTTGCTCATTGGGGCTGTGGGCCTAGGCATTTGTAGAGCTACTTTGAGATGCTGTTCAGTTGTAAAAAAAAAATAGTGCTGTAGAAATGAATCTGACTTTGATTTTTTTTTTTTTGTTTTTTTTTTGTTTTACTTTTGTAGGAGAGTGAAGTAGATGCTGCTGAGCTCAGTGAGGTGTTGATGCTCCTGAAGGTAAAATAGCCCATGGCATTCATACAGTGGTGCTTGAAAGTTCATCATCAGATTTTCACACAATACCTAAAAGTAGATAAAGAGAACCCAGTTAAACAAATGAGACAAAAATATTATACTTGGTCATTTATTTATTGAGGAAAATGATCCAATATTACATATTAGTGAGTGGAAAAAGTATGTGAACCTCTAGGATTAGCAGTTAATTTGAAGGTGAAATTAGAGTCCGGTGTTTTCAATCAATGGGATGACAATAAGGTGTGAGTGGGCACCCTGTTTTATTTAAAGAACAGGGATCTATCAAAGTCTGCTCTTCACAACACGTTTGTGGAAGTGTATCATGGCACGAACAAAGGAGATTTCTGAGGAGCCCAGAACAAGAGTTGTTGATGCTCATCAGGCTGGAAAAGGTTACAAATCCATCTCTAAAGCATTTGGACCATACACCAGAGTTCTAATAACGGCAGCGAATTGTAGACACATCAGACGTCATACAGACATGTGATTGGCTGTGTCTGAGGGAGGTTGGATGGATAGACAATCCAACAGTGCTGCACAGTGACCCCTGCAAACCGTCTGGCATCAGTTGTTGACCTTATAACTGGAAATTTCTTAGGCTAATGACTTTGGTGTGCTTGTCAGTTGCAGTATAGGTAGCAGGTGATCATGCATAGCAATTTATTTTTAGTTAGTGATGGTTTTGACAGCTGCACTTGTTGAATCTTTCAGAACTGTTGCTATTTTCCTAAATAATTGGCCATCATTTCTTAAAGTTACCAGGGACTGATTATTATGGACCACTTGTTTTGCCATGTTAATGATTATTTAATCATCTTATCACAATGGGAATAATAATCTCAGGTGTTAAAACTAAGAAAGATTGTGATGTTAATGTATATTACTCTTGTCTGGCACCTGCAGTAACTTTGCAGTCACTGTTGCACACACTGCATTCATCTTGCATCTGTTTATTACCACAAAAATGGGATGTTGGCTTAATAAAAAAACCTTTTTTTTGGATAAGCATAACTTAACTATTTACATGGCTATATAAAAGATTAAATATATAATTTTCAGTAGGTGTGTTTAAATTTTTGACTGGTACTGCATATATTAAGAATTTCTGTAGGACTTTTAAACATGAGTTTATCTGAAGAAATAAACTGTCAACCATAAGTAATGTGATTATTAACATGCAGCTGCGTAAAAGTCAGAAGAGTGGAGAGTTGGATTTCCTGGCGAAGGTGGAAGAAGAGGTTGTCAAGGATGCAGAGCGCTCACTGAAGGAACTCCAGGCCACATATGCTGAAACTGTCCAAGAGCTGGAGAAGACTAGAAGCATGCTCATTGTTCAGCATAAAATAAACAAAGATTACCAGGTACAGGATTAACCACAGATGCTAGTGCTGTGCTTCTGCAGTTTGAGTGTTAGGAGTTCATTCTTTGTAACAAAGTACACTGAAATCTCATACCTGATAAACCCCATGCTGTTTAGGCGGAAGTTGAAGCAGTAACACGAAGGATGGACGATCTGAAGCTGGAGAATGAACTAAAAGAGGAGAAACTGGCTCAGCTTCTGGACATGAGAGCTGCAAAGATCAAGAAACTTGAAGGTTTTGCAATATTCTGAATACTTTAACTCTCTTAACTGTGCTGCAAAATCAGTTATGGATTATTATATTATTTTAGTATTTTTTCACAAGTGAAATGATCATTGATTGGTAGAAAGTTTCATTATTTTAAAGGATAAATGCTTTAAATGGGTGTTTAATAATTATTTAATGTTGTAACGAGATCTAAATCTGCTCATTTTTGGCTTATATTTATTGAAGCTGAAGTTGTCTCCTAATATTCTTGTTTAATGCAGCCCAGTTGAAAGACATTGCCTATGGGACCAAGACCCACATCTTCCGATCTGACGTCACAGATGATGATGTGGCCGATGAGTTTGATGAATCTGTCCACTTGGCTCGTGGAGAAAACCTTCTGGAGATCCACCTTGGCACTGCAAGCTTTAGCCCTGTAGCCCTGGACAGCCTTGGTGACAAAGACCCATCCACCTTCTGCACTTATGCGTTTTATGACTTTGAGCTGCAGTCTACGGCTGTGGTGCGAGGACCACAACCAGCGTACAATTTAACCTCCCAGTACCTTGTGAAAGTGGATGATCTCTTCTTGAACTACCTTCACAGCAGCTCCATCACAGTGGAAGCACATCTGGCAGAGGGACTGGCATTCCGCACCATAGCTGCTGGACAGATACGACTGAGTCAGGTGCTGGAGAGAGATGGGAAATTGTTTGGCACCCTGCAACTCATAGGTAAGTTCAGAGAAATTGTACAGGCACTTATCAGGGGATGTATTTCTGCAGAATTTAGTACTTTTTGTGAAGTGATGTTACTTCTCAGTGAGACATAATCAGTGCTTTTATGAGGAATACAAAGTTAAAGGTTAAGGTTTAGCATTAGAAGTTATAGCAATACCAGGGTTTGTTTGTTTGTTTGTGTGTGTGTGTGTGTGTACACTGTATGGTCAAAGTGTTGTCGACACCACTTCTAGCGTTCCTTGTTATTTCAGCCACAATCACTGGGAAGAGGTTCATAATATACTAGCATTGAATCTCAGTGGCAGCAGAATGCCTTGTTCTGAATCCCTCAGTGGCTGTCAGTATGGCATTTTAATAGTTGTCCACCTCATACCTCTGTCCTGCACATCAAAAAACAAAGTCCATAAAGGTATGATTTGCCAACTTTGATGGAGAAACTTTCTCAGAATTGCTCTGAGCCATGACTTTAACTCCATCAGACTCCACAGAGATTAATTCGAATTGCAACTGTGAGTCAGGACTGTGAGTTTTGTCCTACATCATTGCCTGACCTCAAAATGATATTCCACAGTGTACTGGAAAACGTTCTCAGAAAAGTAAAGGCTGTTGTAGCAGCAAAATGGAGAGAAACGCCATGCTAATACCACTGATTGTGCAAGCTCAACTATGAGAGACAAAATGAGAAATAAAAAATCCAGGAAATCACATTTTTAAAGAAAAGGATTTTTAAAGAATTTACTTGTAAATCATGGTGGAAAATAAGTATTTGGTCAATAACAAAAGTTCAACTCAATACTTTGTAACATAACCGTTTGTTGGCAATGACAGAGGTCAAACGTTTTCTGTAAGTCTTCTCCAGGTTGGCACACACTGTAGCTGGGATTTTGGCCCATTCCTCCATGCAGATCTCCTCTAGAGCAGTGATGTTTTGGGGCTGTCTCTGGGCAACACAGACTTTCAACTCCCTCCACAAATTTTCTATGGGGTGGAGGTCTGGAGACTTTCTAGGCCACTCCAGGATCTTGAAATGCTTTGTACGGAGCCACTCCTTTGTTGCCAGAGTGGTGTGTTTGGGATCATTGTCATGCTGGAAGACCCAGCCACGTTCCATCTTCAATGCTTAAAGGTTTTGGCTTAAAATGTTACGATACATGGCCCCGTTCATTCTTCCCTTAACACGGATCAGTCGTCCTGTCCCCTTTGCTGAAAAACAGCCCCAAAGCATGATGTTTCCACCCCCATGCTTCACAGTAGGTATGGTGTTCTTGGGATGCAACTCAGCGTCCTTTTTCCTCCAAACACGACGAGTTCAGTTTTACCAAAAAGTTCTATTTTGGTTTCATCTGACCACATGATATTCTCCCAATCCTCTTCTGGATCATCCATATGTCCCCTGGCAAACGTCAGACGGGTCTGGACATGTACTGGCTTAAGCAGGGGGGCACGCCTGGCACTGCAGGATCTGAGTCCCTCTCGGCGTAGTGTGTTACTGATGTTAGCCTTTGTTACTTTGGTCCCAGCTCTCTGCAGCTTATTCATCAGGTCCCTCCGTGTAGTTCTGGGATTTTTGCTCACCGTTCTCATGATCATTTTGACCCCACAGGATGAGATCTTGCGTGGGGTTCCAGATCGAGGGAGATTATCAATGGTCTTGAATGTATTTCATTTTCTTACAATTGCTCCCACAGTAGATTTTTTTACACCATCCTGCTTGGCTATTGTAGATTCACTCTTCCCAGCCTGGTGCTGGTCTACAATTTTCTTCCTGGTGTCCTTCGACAGCTCTTTGGTCTTGGCCATGGTTGAGTTTGGAGTCTGACTGTTTGAGGCTGTGGACAGGTGTCTTTTATACAGATAATGAGGTCAAACAGGTGCCATTAATACAGGTAACGAGTGGAGGACAGAAGAGCTTCTTAAAGAAGAGGTTACAGGTCTGTGAGAGGCAGAAATCTTGCTTGTTTGTGAGTGACCAAATACTTATTTTCCACCATGATTTACAAATTATATTCTGTAAAAATCCTACAATATGATTTCCTGGATTTTTTTTTCTCACTTTGTCTCTCATAGTTGAAGTGTAACTATGATGAAAATTACAGACCTCTCTCATTTTTCTAAGTAGGAGGATTTGCACAATCAGTGGCTGACTAAATATATTTATATAAGGATTCATGTAAATTGAATGAATCTGTTATAATCTGTTCGACGACTTCCGAGGTGGCTGAGAACCAGAGTACCACATGCATACAGTCACTGGCCACTTTATTAGGTACTAATTTGACCCTCAAAGGCAAGCATTACCAGAAGGTTATTTCATTCACTTTCTGTGTCTAGAAGATGCCAAAAAAAACTATTGCAGGAAAAACATAAAAGACAGTGAAATTTTTGCAGAATATGGATTTGGATTAAGAGAGGTTCGGCAGAACTTTATGGAGCGATGAATCACAGTTTCAGTTGTATAGTGTTTTCTAAGACCTGGTGAGAAGTGACTGCAGCTCTACCATGGTTAAGCATGGAGGATGAGATTTTGTGGCATAAAGAGCCTTTTCACCTGCTGGTATTGATGAGATCCTTTGTTATGAAACAGTACCTTAATTCAGTTGTATACAGTAGAATATTGCAGAAAGGCTTCCCACAATTGAAAAGTTATTTTTCAAAGAGGAATGGCCATTGTTAGCAAGGTGCTTCTGCCCACACTGCAGTGAAATGTCTTGAGAATGTGTCCATGGTTTGGCCTGGAGGCAGATTTAAACCCTGTAGAGAACATGCTGTCTCAAAACTAGACAAAAACTAGGAAATGTTTTTAATGACTTATTGGTGGATATCACTGGCACCTCACAGCAAGAAGGTTCTGGGTTCAATCCCAGGGCGGAGCGGCCCGGGTCCTTTCTGTGTGGAGTCTGCATGTCCTCTCCATGTCTGCGTGGGTTTACTCTGGGTACTCTTTTTTCCTCCCACAGTCCAAAGGTGTGCATTTTAGGTTCATTGAATACGCGAAATTGGCTTGAGTGTATATATGACTAGTCTTGATGTAATCTTGTGTATAGACAACATTGTGTGTCACTGAAATGGCCACCGATGCTGATGGCGACATAAACTAAAACCAAATAAACAAACAAACATAATGACTTATCTGTTAACTGATGAGTTAACTTTTGAAGGATCAGCACTGAGTGGAACAGTTTGACATAGCTGTCTGCATGTTTACCCAAATGGCTTCAAAGAAATCAAAGGGGCAAGCTGTCCTTATTTATAGCTTAAATAAGCTATGTATGTTGTTAATGATTTGTTGTTAAGATCGTTAAAAGCTAAAAGTTTTGCATTATTGGCCTTGAAGCCATTTTTCCTGTTGCTCAGGAATTGAGTGCAGTTGTTCACAACTGTAAGGCATTGACGCTTTGGGTATCACTTGTCATTTTACAACTGCTTGTGGTTGCTTGGACCTAAAAAACACATTTTTGCAATAAATACGCGTTCGTGCACTCTGTCAAAAACAATGAAATTATTTCTGTCTTGTAGGAGTTGGTGAGGAGGTCCAGGTGTTTGGCAGACTGGACTACTGGCTAAGGCTGAAGATTCCTATGGAGCAAGCCATTCGACTGTATAAGGAGAGAGTCAAAGCCCTAGGCTACCTCAGTTCCAGCATTAAAGACCATAATCAGGTACTGTTAAGATTCAGTTTATAGACTGAATGTATGTAGATTACACAGCAGTGTGAAAAGATGACTGGCTAACTTCTTGACATGTATGTTTGGGGTTGGTGTTGCTTGTTACGCCATATGGTACATTGCAGTAAATCATTATAGTTCACTGTGTACAGTGTACAGTATAATGTATGTGGCTAAATATTTATGCAGTACCATTGGAAGCCAGCTGTAGTGTGGTGGTGCAATAGCTGTTGTTGCTGTACAGCTCCAGACACCCATGGTTCAACACCTTCTGTAACATTCTTTGTGGAGTTTGCATGTTTTGCCCGTGTGTGCATGTCTTTTTTTTTTTTTTTTTCAGGTTCTCCCAAAACATGGTTGTAGGAAGTAGCGTGTTAAATTGGCCCTAGATCTGAGTGCATGTCACTAATTGAATTGAGTGTCACAGTGGGTAGGGACTATTGATCAATAGGTTATGTTCAAGTCTCCGCTCTGCCAAAGCTGCCACTGCCGAGCCCTTGAGCAGGTCCCCAACCCTCAGTTACTAAGGTTGTATTGGTATCAATTGTACGTTGCTTAGTAGAAGTGTCTGCTAAATGCTGTAAATGTAATTAGAAATGTTCCTGCTCTGGACGTAGTATCTCCAGAAGAGGTCACACACCCACCACAGCCCTCAGGGTGACATTTCAGAGTGCATTTATCTGCTGATGTTCGAGTTGGTGTTTCTTAGTGCTGTGTGTTTGTGTGCCCCAGGCTTCAACTTCCACTACCTCCAGCTCTTCCTTAAAGAACGGAAATCTGAATGAGCTCCACGTCACGGTGCACAGCTGCTGCAAGCTCAAATCCAGAGGACCTCATAAAATGCCCAGTTCATATGTCATTTACAAACTTTATGACTTCCCTGACCATGACTCACCAATCATTCCATCCACCAGTGACCCTCAGTTTGAGGATCACATGACCTTTCCCATGATAATGAACTCTGAGCTTGATGCATTTCTGAAGGCAGACGCTTTGACTCTTTATGTGTTTGATGATCTGGATTTTGAGAATGAGCTGTACTTGGGAAAAGCCAGAGTGCCACTTATATCTCTGGCCCATGATAAGGCCATCACTGGTACGTAGTTATGATACAGTTCGTATAGTTACAGCGGCGATTGAAAGTTTGTGAACCATTCAGAATTTTCTGCATAATTGCGACCTAAAACATCATCGTATTTTCAGTCCTAAAAGTGGATAAAGAGAACCCAATTAAACACATATGACAAAAATATTATATTTGGTCATTTAGTTATAGAAGAGCTAGCTGGTTCGATTCTGACTTTGGAATCCACCTGTGTGGAGTTTGCATGTTCTCCCTGTGTCCGCATGGGTTAACTGTAGGGCTGAATCGGTGAATCGGGTTAAAAAAAAAAAACCTTTCCATGTCTTTATTCAGAAATATAACATTAAATAACAGAGCAAATAAGTGCTTACAATAAATGAATAAAATGTATTAATAAATTAAAATAACAAATTAACAAATTAAACAATACAGAAAAATAAGTGCATCTCTGATGCAAACACTACATACAAACTCATTCATGCTCTTTCTTTAGAAACTTTGCATTGCAAGCCAAAAATGTTAGCATATCAACATGCACCTGGCTAAAGCTGGCTCTCTTTTCAAAGACTATATTTGCTGCTGCAGAAAATAAACGCTCAGGCAGTGTTGAAGTACCAGGAATGCATAAATAGGACTTGGCTAGCTTGGCCAATATAGGATATCTGTCTCCGTTAACGCCATAACTGTCATTATCCAGCTAACACGCATAAAAACAGCATCAACCGTGCTGTGTCCATTTGCATAGTGTGAGTGCGCCGTTACGTTTCCTCACTTCAAAATGGAACAAACTCGGGATATTGTGGTGACTTACGCTGTTGTTGAGCTCCCTTCATCCTCATCGGTGACTCCATGTTTCCGTTTTGAGGGCTGTATCAGCACCGTGGTGCTCCCGTGCCAGGTCAGATCACTTTTGCAAAGCTTGCATGTTACACATTTTTTGTTGTGTGAAGTGTGGAGTGCTCCGACACTTTTGAGGTCTTAAGCCAAACCTTCTTCTCTGTGTCGGTCATGTTTCATTTGTATAATTGATTTAATTCTTAATGCTAACTCGCCGCGTCCTCGCCGGCTGCACCTCGCTCCGTTCAACTCGCTCGTAATTTTTTTCCAGCGTTGACAAAGTGCCGCAAAGTAACATAAGCGGATATGATAAGGCGGGGGACACATAAATCATGCGACACAACGAATCGATAATGAAATTCTTTATCGACACTTTTAATAATCGATTATTATCGATTTTATCGATTCGTTGTTGCAGCCCTAGTTAACTGGTCACTCTAAATTGGTCCAGTATGAATGTTTCTGACTATCCCATATGTGGTTTGGGCCTGTTTTTCCACATCTGGGGTAGGATGGCTTGCCATCATTGATGGAACAATGGATTCGGAATTATATCAGTAAATTCAAAAGGAAAATGTCCTGAAATGTTTGTGAACTGAATCTCAAGAGAATGTGGGACATGCAGCAAGACAACGACCCATAAAACCTCACAAGTCATTCTATGGATAATGATTGAATCATTTTTTGGAATGGTCAAGTCAAAGTTCTGGTCTTAGTCCTATGGTGGGAATGTTTAGTTGCAGTATTTTGCTGCACGAGGGAGGCACACCAGAAACTGAAAGCAGAACTTCACATACTTTTGCTACTTACAGATATGTGATATTGGTTTGTTTCCTTTGATTAATAAATGACCGAGTGTAATATTTTTGTCTAATGTGTTTATCTGGGTTCTCTTTACCAACTTTTAGCATGTGTGTGAAAATCTGATGATGTTTTGGGTCGTATTTGTGCAGAAATATAGAAAATTCTAAAAGGTTTGCAAACTATCAAGCACCACTGTATGTCTGTCTATGAATGTAACTAGCTCCTAATTCTTAACTGAATATCACTGATGGATCTTTAATATCTGTGGTGATGTGCCAGGTACATTTGAGCTGATGAACCCGTCTGGGCTGCCCAGTGGCTACATTGATGTGA
Source organism: Ancistrus triradiatus (assembly GCA_025084515.1). Lineage (NCBI taxonomy): Eukaryota > Metazoa > Chordata > Actinopteri > Siluriformes > Loricariidae > Ancistrus > Ancistrus triradiatus. Next base: position 492,541 of record JAJAGP010000023.1, read on the forward strand.
CTATCAAATGGAAGTTTACTTACCTACCTCCCTCTGGCTCTGCGGTGACTGCAGAGCAGGCTAGATTTATTGCCAAAAATGCTCCAGTCAAGATGGGGGCCGATGAGGCAGGATATGACCATAGAACTAACCAGAAGGAAATTCTGCCTTTGGTGCACTCCACTCCTACAGAGGTGAGATCCACATAAATCATGTATCAGCACCACATAACTGAGAGATATTGGACAGTAAGCTACCCCTTAAACGCTGTCAAGTAAGACTAAAATGCATATTGTTACATAGAAGGAAACATTTTCAGACGGACCTTGATGAAGTATGTTTTTTGTTTTTATATTTTAAGCCCCCTTTGCCAAAGCCCAGACAGCTAACCCTCAGAAAGCCTGCTTCTAAAAAAGTTTCATTCTTGGAAGTGACAGAGATTGAAAGCCAGGTATGGTTAATGCAATGTAATGTTCTGCTAATTGTTTATCTTAATTTCTAATGAATCATGAATTGTTTATTTCTATGTGTTTGGGCACGATCCAAAATTGCAGAAAGGTGAAAGTACTCCCCCCAGTGGTGATCAGGAATCCAGTTCCACAGTTGCTGTCTCGGCTGCTAAGGTTTGTGCAATTGGCCTTAGGTTTAGATCTCCATGCCTCTCTGTGTCTGTACTGACCGAAGAAACATCTCATTGTTTTGTTAGCAGACTGTCAGAACTGGTGAGGTAGGCCAGGTCTCTGCTGTTACAGAGGAGGAGGACTACTCCGAGGGCCAGGTGATTGTCATCAGCTCTGAGTCTGTATCTGATGTGTCCGAAATCTCTGAGGAACTACAAGAGCCAGAGGATGGTGGGTCTTATTTAGATGTCAGATTGTGTTTACATTAGTTGACATGAAATGACCTTGTTTATAAGGATTATGTATCGAGAGGATTAGGTTGGGTGGTGTTGACATTGTACCATGCAGGTATATGAATCTGCAAAATGCTACAGGCAGATTTGCCAGAGTGAAGAGAGAAACATTTGTTAGATTATCTGTTTGTTTGGTGCCATGTAGTCACAAGTATTTTTTTTTTTTCGACTTTGCAAATTATGCTCTCCAAAGGCCCAGAAACTGATTTGTGTTGTTTTGAAACTTTAGAATTTCATAGTTCTAAAGTTTTCAAGGATGTCTGATGATTACAGTATTAATTACCATTAATACCCTGAGGGCATTTTTATCATGTTAATCATTAATGACATTTGCTTGCACTTATTTGAACCGAAGGAAGAAGATTTCCATTAAACTAACATTACGAATCATACGAGTGAGTATTATACACTTCAGCTGAATGCATTTATAACTTTTTAATCATTCAATAACAGTTATTTCATGATGCCTTAACTTGTTGGTTGCACCACATTTCATTGTGGCTTTACAGAACAGTACCTTTGCAATTCCAATTACATGTTGCATCAAGTACATTTGTAAGAAACAGAGTGTACAAGCTGCTGTGTGCCATGCGACACTATATATAGTGTGTTTGTGTGATGGAAACCACACAGGAACTAGCAAAGTGTCTGTGGAAGTGTGCAAAATGATTTACCACACTCAATAATTCTGTTTCCTGTAGGCTAAGAGTGTTACATTTAGTATATAGATGTAATGTAGAGAATATATAATATAATGTAGAGAATAATGAATAGGAGACCGTTCTGGACACAGTCCATAAGTACAGCTCCTTCACTGGGCCAAATAATGAAAATGCTATGACAGCAGTTTAAAAAAACCATTAAAATATTATTGAGTTAATGTGTTATTGCATTAACTTTCTCAGATCTAATATATTTTTTTTACTGTCTGTTTCTATTTTGGAATTACCGTGTTTATTTTGTTTGGTAGAAGTTCTGTATATGTAAATGTCCCTGTACAATCTCAGCTGCTGTAAGATTGGTGTTTTAGACCAGTCCTATACCCTTAAGTACATTTTACATGCAGTCATGTGGCAGATATTCTCATTTGGAGTGACTTGTATCATCTGATACCATCTCACAAGGTACATTACAAATATGGTAATTAGACAGTGGTGGCACAGCGGGTAAGTACTGGACTGTTGACCTAGAGGTACTGCCAAGCTGCCACTGTTGGACTCTTGAGCAAAACCCTTAACTCACAGTTGTTTGGACTGTATATGGTAATACTTTATCAGTTGTAAGTCCGTCTGGATGCTAAATACTAGACATGTATATGCAAATAATGAAGGGAATTGCTTAAGGTCTCAACAGCAGCAGCTCAGCAATGCTAGGACTGTAGTGGTCTAATACCTTAACTGCTGCACCACCACTGTCCCATATTAAGTCAAATCTTAAGATACGCCCACATGTTTGAGGCAAAGATTGCCTAAAAGTATTAAGTTGGTCTTGTGTTGTCCATTCATGGTAATTCATTGGCAGAGCAGAGTAGGTGTATGTAGGTCCATAGGCCTGGGCTTAGTTTTTACTTACATGTTGATATGTTGTACCACCATACAGGCAGTCGGTGGCCTAGCGGTTAAGGTACTGGACTCTGGACCAGAAGGTCCAGGGTTCAAATCCCACCTCTGCAAAGCTGCCACTGTTGGCTCCTTGAGCAAGACCCTTAACCCACAATTGCTTGGATTGATTGTACCAATTGTAAGTTGCTCTGGATAAGGGCGTCTGCTAAATGCTGTAAATGTAAATGTAAACCACCACAACTGGCAGTTTACCATTCAGTGCAGGAAAATGAAAACAAGATTGGGTTGACTTTAAACACGAGATCATGTGCAGCCATTTGGCATTGTTTCATATTTATTTTTGCTAAATTGTCTTGATGCATAATGAGATATTGTATTTAAGATACATTTTTTCAGTGCTTAAAGTTATAGGTTTCTGTACTTTTTTGGCATCTGTATATTAGTCCGCACACACATTCCCGGAAAATCAATTATGTTCCAGCTTTGTGTTCACTTCTATTTGGAAAAGCAGCTGACTTCTTATTTGCCACGCCTTGCAACAGCAATACGAGACAGAAATACCCATAAATATTGCATGAGTTGCTGCCAATATCCTGACATGTTTACTCTTGACAGAACAACATGACTGTTAATTCTGTCGACCTTGGCCAGCTGGCTCTTTAAAAGTCATGTTTCCAGCATGTCGCTCTTAACATTATAATGGCATGTGGGGTTAATTTGTTGTTGTGGTGAGAGAGATTTCTTCTCCCGAGCATAGTGAAACTCTCCTGATAACCTTACTACAGCCTTTACAAATTGCAACAAGGGTCTCACTTCACACCCAACTCTTCTTTCTTTCCTGCCTATACGAGTGCTCTTTACCATGGCTACTTCCTCACTTGTTTTTTCTTTCTTCAGGCATACAGCATTTGGAGAGCTCAGATCAGAGTGAATCGATCCTCTCAGACAGCGATGAATGCATTATGCCTGCTTTGTCCACCCAGACCAAGAAACGGGTAAGTACTAGTGAACAAGTGAGTATTTGTTGATATGTCTGTTCAAGCAGTAAGGAGGATTTATCAAGGTTATCCTCCCCTCATCCTGTACTGTTGTTATTAAGTAGTGTGAAAGTTTTAGGATGCCGTATACATAGAAAATACAGAACTACTCACTGCTAATGAGGCTTCTGCTGAGGGAGGGAACAAGGTTCTCCTTTGTTGGACTTCACCTCAGAATGAGGGAACTGTGGCTTATCAGTGAGTTTGTTTTGCAAGTTGTTTTTTTTCTGATTACAAACTTCCTCTTATATATTTGTAGTGATTGCTTTCACGTCAGTGAAATAATAATAATACCTCATCGAATAATGGTGATTCATCGAATAATACCTCACAATTAAGGCTACAGTTAAGTCACTCATACTAAAAATGTTGTGGTCTCTGTGAAGAATCCCCACCCCATCTGCCCTCTCTGTAATAACAGCAACAATACAATCAGTTCAAATTTCCACAAGTGACACTTTGGTGATGGGTTGGCTTGTGGGTAGCTGATTACATGTTTCACTTGTTCTGAATAATCCCAGAAATTCTACTGGAGTGAGGTCTGAACATTATTCTGGCTAGACGGTGTGTGCTACAATTTGGGCATCTTCCTTTAAAGGTGACATGTTATACCACCTTTCCCACAAGTTAGCACATTTCTTTGAGGTTTTAATGAACTGTCTGTGACAGTTATTGAGGAAAATGATCCAATATTACATATTAGTGAGTGGCAAAAGTATGTGAACCTTTGCTTTCAGTAATCTGGTGTGACCCCCCTGTGCAGCAATAACTGTAACTAACGTTTCCTGTAAAACTGTTATCAGTCCTGCAACACCGGCTTGGAGGAATTTTAGCCCATTTTCCTCCGTACAGAACAGCTTTCAGCTCTGGATGTTGGTGGGTTTCCTCACATTAGCTTGCAGCTTCAGGTCCCATCCACAACATTTCGATTGGATTAAGGTCAGGACTTTGACTTGGCCAGGTCCAAAACATGAACTCACTTTATTTTTTTTAACCATTCATGGTAGAACGACTTGTGTGCTTAGGCTCGTTGTTCTTGCTGCATGACCCACCTTCCCAAGTTCAAAGTTCTATTTTGGTCTCATCCATCCACAAACATTCTTCCAATAGCATTCTGGCTTGTCCACGTGATCTTTAGCAAAACTGCAGATGAGCAGCAATGTTCTTTTTGGAGAAGCAGTGGCTTCTCCTTGCAACCCTGCATGCACACCATTGCTTTAAAGTGTTCTTCTGATGGTGGGGACTCATGAACTTTAACATTAGCCCAATGTGAGAGAGGCCCATCAGTTGCGTAGAAGTTTACCCTGGGGTCCTTTGTGACCCTCGCCAGCTATTACACGCCTTGCTCTTGGAGTGATCTTTGTTGGTCGACCACTCCTGGGGAGGGTAACAATGGTCTTGAAGTTCCTCCATTTGTACACATCTGTCTCTGACTGTGGATTGGTGGAGTCCAAACTCTTTAGAGATGGTTTTGTAACCTTTTCCAGCCTGATGAGCATCAACAACTCTTTTTTCTGAGGTCCCTCAGAAATCTCCTTTGTTCGTGCCATCATACACTTCCACAAACATGTGTTGTGAAGAGCAGACTTTGATAGATCCCTGTTCTTTAAATAAAAACAGGGTGCCGACTCCACACATGATTGTCAATCTCATTGATGAAAAAACACCTGACTCTACGTTTGCCTTCAAATTAATTGCTAATCCTAGAGGTTCCACATACTTTTGCCACTCACTAATATGTAATATTGGACGCCCTCTTTGGATCTTTTTCTTCAATAAATAAATGACCAAGTATAATATTTTTGTCTCATTTGTTTAACTGGGTTCTCTTTATCTACTTTTAGGACTTGTGTGAAAATCTGATGATGTTTTAGGTCATATTTATGCAGAAATATAGAAAATTCTAAAGGGTTCACACAAACTTTCAAGCACCACTGTAGCTAGTTTTTAACAAAGAAATGGATAGCATAATTACTTTTTAAAAATACTTGCATTTATCTCATCTGCAGTTTTGCCAGGCCTACATTATAAAGACAGGCATCTGCCTCAGAATCACACATAATACAAGTAGTCACCGACTTATCGATAAGGTTATGTCATTCATTGTAAGTTCAATTTGTCGTAAATCAATGAGTTTAATATATACTGTATATATCATAGCATAGCCTACCTTAAAGCACAACCGCGACCACAGCTTTTCCACACTCCCTTTCCCAGCTCTTATTACTCTTGCCATATGACTCCCTGCGCCATGTGCCGAGTTCCCTAATCTAGTGCAGGAGAGTATCATAGTGTGTATCGTACCTTAGACATGCTTAAAACACCTATATTAACCTGCAATTGGGCAAAATCATTAACATAAAGCTTATTTTACAATGAAGTGTTTAATATCACATGTAATTTATTCACTAATGCACTGACAGTGAAAAAACAAAAACGATTATGGTGCAACCATGGCTTTTCCTCACTACGTTTCCCAGTGTTCATACAGTGGTGTGAAAAAGTGTTTGCTCCCTTCCTGATTTCCTTTTTTTTTTTTTTTGCATGTTTGTCACACACAAGTGTTTCGGAACATCAAACCAATTTAAATATTAGCCAAAGACAGCACAAGTAAACACAAAATGCAGTTTTTAAATGAAGGTGTTTATTATTAAGGGAGAAAACAATCCAAACCTGTAAAATTCAGGAACAAATGAGAAAGAAAGTAATTGAGATCTATCAGTCTGAAAGGGGTTGTAAAGCCATTTCTAAAGCTTTGGGACTCCAGCGAACCACAGTGAGAGCCGTTATCCACAAATGGCAAAGACATGGAACAGTGGTGAACCAGGAGAGGCCGGCTGACCAAAATTACCCCAAGAGCGCAGCGACGACTCATCCACGAGGTCACTAAAGACCCCACAACAACATCCAAAGAACTGCTGGCCTCACTTGCTTCAGCTAAGGTCGGTCGGTGTTCATGCCTCCACCATAAGAAAGAGACTGGGCAAAAATAGCCTGCATTGCAGAGTTCCAAGATGAAAACCACTGCTGAGCAAAAAGAACATTAAAGCTCATCTCAGTTTTTCCAGAACACATCTTGATGATCCCCAAGACTTTTGGGAAAACATTCTGTGGACTGACGAGACAAAAGTTGAACTCTTTGGAAGGTGTTGTGTCCCATTACATCTGGTGTAAAAGTAACAGAACATTTCAGAAAAAAGAACATTATAGCAACAGTAAAATATGGTGGTGGTCGGTGTGATGGTCTGGGGCTGTTTTGCTGCTTCAGGACCTGGAAGACTTGCTGTGATAAATGGAACTATGAATTCTGCTGTCTACCCAAAAAAATCCTGAAGGAGAATGTCCGGCCATCTGTTTGTGACCTCAAACTGAAAACGAACTTGAGTTCTGCAGCAGGACAGTGATCCAAAACACAACCAGCAAGTCCACCTCTGAATAGCTGAAGAGAAACAAAATGAAGACTTTGGAGTGGCCTAGTCAAAGTCCTGACCCGAATCCTATTTGAGATGCTGTGCCATGACCTTAAGAAGGCCAATCATGCTCACAAAACCCTCCAGTGTGGCTGAATTACAAAAATTTCTGCAAAGATGAGTGGCCAAAAGTCCTCCCACAACGCTGTAAAAGACTCACTGCAAGTTATCACAAACGCTTGGTTGCAGTTGGTTTTGCTGGATGGCCCAAACCAGTTATTAGGGTTAGGGGCAATCACTTTTTCACACAGGGCCATGTAGGTTTGGATTTTATTCTCCCTTAATAATGAAGAACTTCATTGAAAAACTACATTTTGTGTTTACTTGTGTTGTCTTTGACTAATATTTAAATTGGTTAGATGTTCCGAAACACTTAAGTGTGACAAACATGCAAAAAAAAAAAAGGAAATCAGGAAGGGGCAAACACTTTTTCACACCACTGTACATCATGCACTACAGAGTTACTGGTAGGAGAGTATAGTGCTGCCCATCACTTGCAGTTGTTGAATTCCCATCATAAAGTCGAAATACAGTAAGCCGCGCCATCATAAAATGGGGAGTATCTGTCTTTGTCCGATGATGGGTACGAAAAAATGGCATTGCTACTGATAGATTAGTTCTGTTTTTGCATTCTTTTTTAGTTTTAATGCTAAAAGAAGAAACACTAATTTCCAGAACAGGCAATGCAGCATCTCTTTTTAAACATTTTTAACCTTTCAGGACAAACATTTCCATTTCACATAGCTTCTTGGCAGAGAAATTTGCGACACTTAAGTGTCCGTGCGCTACACAGACTGTAAGGTAGTTCCTACTTATGCAAGTACGCTTAGTTAATGGAAAGTAATTCAATATTAATGAAATGAAATTAAATAAAAATATCTAGGCAAAACATCAAAATGTGACAAATAATATTTATGGCAGTTAAAACGCACATGCTAAACCTTTTGTAATTTGACTAGCTGTTTGCGGCTGCCACGACAGGAGTTAAAAGACAGATTTTTATTTCCAATAATAATTTGTTATAGGTTTTATGGCCTCTGTTGGTCATATGGTCATTACATGGCACATACCTGTATTTCTTTCGTTACATTTTTGAAAATAACATTGATCATCAGGTACACATTTCGATTAATGTAATTGCGCAAAACAATATAAATGTTGAAAAGCATCTCTAATTAAAGTCCTGTTGAAGAACATTACTTCACAGTCCTGTAAAAATCGTGTAAAATGATTGCCATGTTGCTGCTGTATTTTAACACGGCCTGCACTGCAGTCATGAACAGTCATCAGATATGAGCATGTTTATACGAATGGATTACACAGCCTATAGTGATTAATAGCAGTGATTAATTTTTTGGTACATTTGAGAGCATGATGGGTGCTTGAGAGAGAAATGAAGCAATTCATATGATAAGACAAGTGAGATGGACAGAAAGACAGACAGCTTATCTATCAAAACTCCTGAACTGACAGTCTTCTTGGTGAAGATGCTTAAAGCTGAAAACTGGACTGGATGCCTGTCAGGCGGATGTGAACCAGAGACAAATAGCTTCTAGTCCTATCCATCATTACAAGAAAGACATTCCCAGTGGACAGTGTGTCATCTTTGTGGAAAAGATTATGTCTGTATTGTGGCCATCATTCTTGATAGCGCAACACTGTTGGAAGTTGAGCTGTCATATAGTGTGAAGTATGAAAAGAGTCCATCATAGAAGTCTGTTATGGTGGTAGTTGTAGTTTAACTCTTTATGGAAAGGTACATTATGTATTCCTGCTTTATGAAAATAAATCCATATCATTTTGAGATGATATTTTTAGAACTTTGACATGAACAGTAACCCATGTAAAAAGGGATCTTTTTAACTGTTACCATGAAATAATAGATTTTGTATTGAGAGAGTTTTAATGATGGAGATAAAGACCTGTGCTCTCTGTTGATTTGTGCCTTTAAGGCATCAGAGCGGATTCGTGTGGAGATTGTGTCTCTTAGTCTGAAGCCAGACTCCCGAGTGGCACTGGATTCTAGCATGGTCAAGCTGTTTGTGGAGTACACTTTCCTGGATCTGCCTTCAGAGGAGACCCCACTGTCACTTCCTAAACCTCTGCCTGGACATAGCATCTACTTCAACTACAGCCATGGTGGGCACGTCTACACCAGACAAACACTTTTAAACTGTGTTTGCTCTTTTTAGAGTGACTATATCTGTGAAATAGTCTTAGATATTTTGCTACACTTCTAAGGAGCCTCAGTACTTCATCCACCTGTAGTCTAGAACTTGACTGCCTGCTTACATTTTACATTTACAGCATTTAGCAGACTCCCTTATCCAGAGCGACTTACAGTTAATACAATCTTACAATCCAAGCAATTGTAGGACCCAACAGTGGTAGAGGTGGGATTTGAACCCTGGACCTTTTGGTCCATAGTCCAGTACCTTAACCGCTAGGCTACCACAGTCCAAATTACAAATTAGTAGTTTGTTTATTTGAAAAGAAAGAGCATAGCCCACCACCTTATGTCTGCTCATGTCTGTAATATTTGCAAATGAACGATTTTAATGTGAGGTTGGTGCAAAGGGAAATTAACTGATTCCTTAAAAATGTATTCCTATTTTGCTTTACCTATTTTAGGTTACTTCCCAACTGGGTGACCTTTTCACCAGGCAAATTCTGCCTAATTTGTTAGACCCTAGAACCTTTTGGTGGTGTTAAAATCACTTTTCCTTGTTTGTATTTTGGGAAAATATGGCAATCAAATTTTGTAAATCTGCTACAAACAGAAATTACTGAATTACATAACCAGTGGGTTTTATTTAATACTGAAAGAAACTACAGGTAAAGGTTGAAACTTACTGAGTGTGGTGTTCTAGGACAACAATTATCAATATGGAGGTGTGATGCAAGTCCCCCTCAAGATTATTATGTCAGCACCCCAGTCATGCTTGAGTTCTTACTTTTAGGTTTGAATATACAGTGGTATATTGCCAGCAATTCACATTTATTGATAAGGCATTCAAACTCACCCCTCTCTCTTTGTTTGCTCACTTTATGCCAGAAAACAACAGCAACTAATTATAATTTACAAACCCTTTTTTATGTAACATTAAATAAAACAGTAGCCCCTGTCAATTACTTTGTTCCATGTAAATGGTACATAATGATTGATACTAAATATTAAGATGAAATCTATCAGTAATTCTGATCCATAAAGAATTGGTGTCATACTGTCATTATAAAAAAAACAAAAAAAAAAAACACTTTGCCCAGTTTGAGTTTAGAATTTCACAGTGACTTTGAATAACCGGTACAGTTATCTAAACTAAGGCACAGTGGCTCGATGGGCAGCCAGGAGAGCAGTTTGGCTCCTTTCTGTGTGGAGTTTGCCTGTCCTCCCCGTGTCTGCATGGGTTTTCTCCGTGTCCTGTTTCCTCCCACAGTCCACAGACGTGTGTTAGGTTGATTGGTGTTTCTAAGTTGCCCTTAGTGTGTGATTGTGTGTATAAATGTCTGAGTGTGTGTGGCCTATGATGGATTGGCACCCTGTCTAGGGTTGTTCCTGCCTTGCGTCCTGTGCCGCTGGCTGGGCACCTGCTTTCCCGCGACCCTGATCAGGATTATAGGAAAGTGAATGAGTTATCTAAACTAGTTCTTTTTCTGCCCCCAATCAGTTTCATACCGCTTGCTCTCTCGTGCGATCATGAGCTTACATAACCTTTAAATACCATTCACTCACTTACTTGACTAGATTATGATGGACTTAGACTAGAATATGATTTAGTTTAATCCTTATTAATTTCCTTTTTGTTATTGACTTGATTTATGAGGCTTTACTCTGTTGACTGTTTTTATAGTAAATTACTATTATACGTTTTTGCTCTTTTCTTTCTGTGTTGACAGTGATTCATGTGGATGTGGAGAAAAACCAGGCCAGGCGCCACATGCTTAGAGCAGTACTGGAAGGCAGGAACAGAAAGCTAGAGAAGTATACTTTTCTCTCTTATTTTCCCTTGTTTTTTTTTCCCTCCCTCTCTGCCAAGATTGTTCTAGTTGGCCTAGTTTTAAAACAAGCAATATGTGGCTTTTAGGGGGGAAAAAACTATTAATTAGCAAACTGGAACATTTGTAGTCATCTGTGTTTCTGGAAGTGATATTGTTATAAGTGATAGTCAGCCCTCTGACAAAGTGTCTGATTGGCTGTTTCAGCATCCGGTTCACTGTTGTGAGTGACCCACCAGAGGAGGATGAACAGGAAATGGAGTGTGAAGAAGTGGGAGTAGCATATGTTAGGATTGCTGATATTTTGGAGAAGCAGCAAGACATGATGGACATCAGCCTCAACAGTGAGTGTGGTTTTGCGTCGACATTGTGGGGTGTTTGTGATCAACAATGAAGCAGTGGAAGGCACACAGTAAGAGCAGAATCATAGATTTATAAGGCAGTATCATTTATAGGGTACTGTACTGTGGAACTGAGTTTAGTCCTGTCACCTCACAGGTCCTGAGACATGGGTCAAAGTCAGATTTATCTATATAGCATGTTTTATAGTAATGTCTCAAAGCAGCTTTACAAATATCTAGGCCCAAATCCCAAATTGAGCAGGCATGGGGTGACGGCGGCGAGAAAGACTCCCTAAATGTTATAATGAAGAAACCTTGGGACGACCATGACTTAAAAAGGCACCCAACGTCCTTGGACAGCCTATATGATTTACATAAGAATTAAACTACGTTTCCTGCTTTATAATTTTATGGTAATAGTTTCCTGTAATAGGGACTGTGGTGGCCTAGCGGGTAAGGTACTGACAAAAATCCCACCTCTGCCAAGCTGCCACTCTTGGGTCCTTGAGCAAGACCCTTAACCCACAATTGCTTGGACTGTAAGACTGTATAAGTTGTAAGTCGCTCTGGATAAGGGTGTCTGATAAATGCTGTAAATGTAAATAAACAGAAGTTACATATAAAAATGTACAAATTAAAAGTAAATAATAAATAAAATATAATTAAGTATAGACTACAATAAATAAAAGATGATACAATATTATGCCGAGTATGATAAAGAGGAGAACATAAAACTATAGAATATAAGACAGTAGTATATGTAAAAAGAAAATACTAAATATAGTAACACAGAGAATATGAATAAGTACCTGCATTATTTAGGACAGTAAACAGTCACTGTAGGTTCTCGTTCCCTCAGTGGGGAGGTTTTGACAAAACGGCATGCCCTGCCAACTGGAGAAGTGGAGGTGCAGTTACTGCCCTCTGATGTGGTCTGAGTAACGCTATAAGGAGTGTAACTGATGATGGAAGAACAGCTTGAGTGGAGCTGGAACTGGTACCGGAAGAAGAGCTTGGAGAAATGACAGAATATGTAGCTAGTTGTTGTTAAGGCCACAGAGTCTCTTAACAGAACACATTCGTGCTAGTCTAGCACGAAACTCTGGCCGCACCCAGCTTGGCCGCTGAATGTGTGGAGTTGGTATGTTCTCCTCGTGTCTCTGAGTCTTTCGTCTGCGTACTCTGATTTCCTCCCACATTCCAAGGACATGCACTAGGTCAACTGCCATCTCTAAAGTGTCCCAATGTAATTGGGAGGTTGGGTATGTTTATTTTTTGCTTGTTTAATTGGTTTATTTAACATCCCTTTCAGCATCAGGCTGTCTAGGACAGATGCAAGGTTACATTCAAACTAGTCAGACACACTCAGATTAGGCCAGTTTAGTAGTCCATTAACCTAAATGCATGTCTTTGGTCTGTGGGAGGAAACCGGAGCACCTGGAGAAAACCCACACACTATATTTAAAAAAATTTTTTTTTTTATACAACTTCAGCTCTTGTTCACTTCTATCAGATTTTTTATTTCTAACCTACCATCCCTCATCTATGCTGTCCCCTACATTTGTTTTTTTTTTGTGTAGTTGTGGATGTACAAGACAGCACTGAAGTGGTGGGGAGTCTCTGTGTGACTGTAGAAGCTCTGGAAGCATTGAGATCCATCATGGAGGATCCAGACCACGATCACGCTAAGCTTCAGTCTGACAAACACTGAATGCAACCTGAGGATGAAGTCAGGAGAAGCTGTGTTAATAAATGAGGTGAAAACAGTGTAGTTTTTCGGGCCAGTGTGAAAAAGTCTTGCCGGAAAACAAAGATTTCTCTTTATAAACATTTCTAGGTCTCTTCCAAGCTGAGTCAGTTTTAGTTTCAGGCTCACACTTCACCTTTAACTGTGCAATGTACCAAACATGAGTGAAAATGGTAACAAACTGTTATTACCAGCTGCCTGCTTTCTGAGAAACATGTATTTCAGACTATTAAGCCAGTGCTAAAGTGGTAAAATATTTTTAGTAATACAATTCTATATTTAATGTAAAGATGCAAGGAATAGATTCTGAATCATTTGCATTGTATTTTAGAATATGGTTGAGTCCTCATCCTGAAGTCACAGTTATTGACAAGCACAACTTCCATCCATGTCATTTTGATTATTGTTTTTTTGCATAGTGGATATTTAATATGGGTTAGATCATTATTCTACTGGGAGCATCTGATTATGACCCTTTTGTAGCTTCTTGGTAGAGGCAGGACATTTTTCATTTGAGATGTCCTGGCACTTTGGGTACTTTGGTACCTGGGACTGTGGTAGCCTAGTGGGTAAGGTACTGGACTATAGACCAGAAGGTCCAGGGTTCAAATTCCATCCCCGCCAAGCTGTCGCTGTTGGGTCCTTGAGCAAGGCCCTTAACCCACAATTGCTTGGATTGTAAGACTGTATCAATTGTAAGTCGCTCTGGATAAGGGTGTCTGCTAAATGCTGTAAATGTAAATGTACTTTATGAAGTCCATGATGTCATGTGTCCCATAAAGTTACCCAGTGTGTTGATAGATCATCTTCAAGACATCACTGATCCCTAATCATACCTGTCAGTGGAGATTTAGTTACATCTTGTATAACCGTGTTTCTTTTTACATTAGAATCGGCTTGTGGGTTTGTTGCAAAAAAGGCTTTTTCTTCATTTTTACCAAACAACTTGGCTCTGGTCTAAAATGTACTTCTTTTTGTGCTTAGATGTCTAAAAGCATGTCTTCTGTTTCTTGTAATGGTGTCTGATTATATACTTGGGGACCACCATCTGCAAAAAAAGGACTGTGGTGGCCTAGCAGTTAAGGAGCTGCACTGTGGACCACAAGGTCGAGGGTTCAAATCCCACCTGTGCCAAGTTATCACTGTTAGCCAAGGCCCTTAGCACATAATTGCGTGGGTTGTAAGACTATCGGTTGTATGTCATCCTGGTGTAAATGTGTAGTGCTTGTCTGCTGTGGTGCAGCAGTTAAAGAGGTCCAGAGTTCAAATCCCACCACTGGCAAGCTGCCACCGTAAGGCCCTTCAGCAAGGCCCATATTTCACAATTGCTTGGATTAAACAGTGTAAGTCGTTCTGGGTAAGAGCTCTTCTAAATGACTGAATGTAAATGTAGTTCATTGCGATTAACGCTATAAAATGCCCTAGTATTGAAAGTATATTGTTTTGTGCTTAGTTTAAGCAAATTGTGCTTGTCTCTAATTGTCTTAAATGAGGATAAGACCACATTTTGTAACTAATTGACACAGAAATCCATATACTTCCACATGGTTCACAATCTTCTCCTTGCAAACAGTAAAAGAATATATGCCAAATTCCTCTTCAGACTAATAGTATGACATGGTTTTCAATTGTTTGTCTTTACAGTGTAATATTCTTTGGAGACGTGACTGTTTCTTTTTGGTTGTCTGTCTGGGTTTCAAGCCCCCAGTGCGCATTGTGATGCGCTGATGATTTTTAGCGTATTAATAACTGTGCTTAATGAAAAGCCTGTTAAGTCTCATTAGCCGCTGTGTGCCACACGGCTGTTTTTATATTGAAGATGTGGAATGGAATCTAACTGAATTTAATGGGATTTAACCCATCTCTTTAAAATGCTAATGCCTATTTTCACGCACATTGCCTCATAGCGTACACGCTCGCCCTCCTCTGAGCGCTCTCTAATGCAGAACTCGGCAGCAGCTGCAGTTGATTCTTCTCGTCTACTATTCCTGTGCTTTTTCAGGCTTTTATGATTTACTTGGGAGAATAGTGTTATATTTTTGTAGAGGTATATGTATTTTTAATTACAAATAGAAATAACACATTTATTTAAAAACACTACAGATGTGCTTTGGATTTCATTTTAGACAGTTAGGAATGTCAGTATTTATAAATGTGTTTGATATTTATTAGATGTTTGTATGTCCTGGTTTCATTAAAGACATTCTGTATTATTTAAAATGTATTTGTATATATTTCCAGTCACCTAACTCGTCTGTGTAGGCTCTATGCTGTGTGATTTGTCCTGCTGCATGGCAAGTCTGTCACTCTCGCTGTTGTTCAGGTTTAACTAACACGGTGTGTGAGCTCTTTATGTGGTTAGCCTAACCCCATTATTAGCTCTGCTCAGGGGCTGATCAATAATATTGATCGCTGCTTGCTGGCTCTGCCTGAGACATTCTACTCCACCCAGAATACATGCAAATGACCCTTCCACCTGAAAAGAAAGGCAGAAAAAAGGACAAGAAGAGGTGTCCCAAGTGGTCTCATTAGGCATTCAGAGTGAAGACGTTGGGCGGGTCATGTTGTCATGTGCAGATGATTGGAGCACAGCCCTTTGACAGCTGTGACAGGCGGGT
This sequence comes from Ancistrus triradiatus, assembly GCA_025084515.1. NCBI lineage: Eukaryota > Metazoa > Chordata > Actinopteri > Siluriformes > Loricariidae > Ancistrus > Ancistrus triradiatus. Next base: position 508,204 of record JAJAGP010000023.1, read on the forward strand.
GGGTGGCCTCACTGCCCCCTCTCCACTTTTGGCCCATCTGTCATTTTGCTCCGAGTTGTCTTGCCATTGAGGAGGAACTGTACAGTACAAGTCCTCAATTAGCTACAAGAGGGAAATGTCACTTTCATGTTACTGGTAACCTCCGAGTCCACCAGGGCCTCTTACTACAGCCAGATCCCTGATGAGCTTGGGTAACCTCTAGCGTTAGCCTGTACACGTATTCATTCCTATCTGAAAGGTGTCAGAAACTCGAAGCAAACTTCCAACGTTCACCCCATGTGTGGAGAGGCTGATAAACCCGACTGTGTGTAGACGCGCTAAACGACACCATGACTTGTTAGGATATTTTTTTAGCCTTTTATGAATTGGTAATGGTCTCATTTGATATACTGACACATGCGCCCAAATGGACAGTGTGGCAGTGCTTGCGTGTTTCTGCAGCCGACAAGCCCATTGCGGGCACTGGTGCATGATGTTTGCCTTTCACTTCCGTCTCCTTATTCCATCACCTCTGACCCCGGGCCTGTATTTAGTGCCCACCACGGCTTTGAGTGACTGCTTCCACACCGGCCGCTGCACTGCGCTCGTCTGACTATGGCTGGCTGAAGATCGTGCCTGTCTGCCACTTTCATTACGATGTGTGCGCCACTGCCTGTCGGCCTGTACCACCTCGCTGGCTGCCTGTCAACCACATGATCAAGGGTGCATGAAGACGTGACCTCTCTCTGTCTTGCTCACATATTGGAATATAAGCAGATTTTTCACTATTACATCGGGAAGATTTTGATTAATTTTTTTGAAGGGAAGTGTTAGGGTGAAAACCCATCACACTTAACAGTACTGTGCAAAAGTCTCAGGCCACCATTAGATTAGTTTAGATATATCGTTGTTTCAGCAATTGTGTAATGACCATATATAATTATTTCTCACTCTCTTTATTGGAGTACAACCAAAACACATTCTGAATTATTAAAAAAACTGAAAAAATAAAACAGCCTCTGTAGGCTACAGTAGCAAATATTTAATCTGACCTCCCCTTACACTTGAGCAGTAGTGGCATCTGGCAGCTTCATCAGGAGGCCAATTTGACACTTCTACAGTCCAGTCCAGGGTAGCCAAGAAACCACTTTTTTCAGAGAGTGAACTGTTTAAGAACTGCTAAAGCTCAGAAAGACTGTAATGAAGATCAGTGGAAGAGTGTTATGGAGTGACATATCCCAGTTGGAAAGGTTTAGGTCCAGTTATCAACAATATGCTGTATATGCTCATTATTACCATTGCTAAAACAACAACTCTAATGGTGCACAGTACTGTATTTGCTCATAATTTAGAGGGGATGTAGGAGAACTGATGGATTAAGTACACTGAGGATTCATAAAATGAGGAGCAATTCAAGAGATGGTTGATTTTAAAGAAACGAGTTATTGTGACACCACAGCCTACTCCAAATACATTAAAACCACCATTTTTGAAGGTTCAGAGGGTGACTCATATTGAGTTACATACAAGGAAGAAAGGAATAGGCCTTACTCTAGATCTCTGCCACTTTTACTGACACATTGTATGTGTTCATGCAGTTTATATGTGGATAACCCGATCCTAGTTCTGCAAGTGCCACTGTACCGTAAGAGGCTTACTGTGTGCTCAAAGAAGGTGAACCTTCCTCCAGTAGGTGGCGTGTGGATCTAACTATTCTCATACTTCAGCCCTGACCCTGTGTCACTCTTCACGACTGACTGAGCTCGAGGTGTTAGAGCGGGAGATTTTTCTGTCACTGGGCACAGTGTAATCTCTTAACCTCCTGCCCAGTCAGGTTTCCTCCCCTGTGTGTCAACCCTGTTACCTGCCCTGATATACCGTAATAATTAGCTAAATAGATCACTACCGGCGCCTTTTAGCTTAGGCTGCCCTTTATTTTTAAATGGACTCTTTGCGTGACAGCTTTGACATTCCTTGGGTTAAGTGACTCGTTCTCGGGTCGCGGGCTTCTGACCTTGTGTTTTGCTTGGCTCTGTATTAACAACACTTTAATGTATGCACAGCATGTCACCTCCAAAATTACACGTTCAATTCAGGCCTGTCGTGGTCTGTTTAACTGTTAAAGTTTTACTGTTGTAAGCTACTGTACCGGCAGCGGTTAAAAGATTGACCGGTTTGGTTCCTTGTAGAATGTATCTTTTCTGCTGAGAGCTCTGGTGTGTGTGTGTGTGTGTGTTTTCACATTTAGCATGTATATCGGCGAAGATCAGTCTGTGACCTTCACGCAACCCATGACGTGCCAGGACAGTACTTTTCAGCGCGGTGTTTAAGGATATTGATTCCGGCTAACATAAAAATACACTTATTGAAGAGGGCGTTAAAAGCATTAGCATCTTCCTGATAGCACTTACACTCCATAATGTCGGACCACTAAGTCATTGAGTGTTGAGCTTAAAAACTGTGAAGCGCTGTCTGTTAATCAATGCTTTTCTCACTCTATCATTACCCACATCGTCCCAGCAGCACACACTTATTCGCAGTGTTCCTCTGAAGATAACCTACTTAACACCCAATAACGTGTCTGAGAGAATCGTATTTGCTAAAAGGAATGGAGTCAATAACATTTTGCTACGCCGAAAAATATTTAAACATATGTATTTTGGATCGAGTGTCACATTTACACTTTTTAATTGGGAATTATTGAGTGGAGCCAAACTGTTTTTTGTTTCTTTGATGGACCATCATCCCTGTATCCCCTTTAGAGTGTAGGTGTGTATGTGTGTCTGTGATTGACACTACTTTTTAAGTGATGTATTAGCCAGTAACCAGAGCTTCCTGTTCTGTACAGTTCCTTGAATTTCTCTCTGCCTAGCTGCAGCGGAATGAATTTTCCCAGTCTCGGGATACTTTAGACATGCCGGACAGAGACGAGGCCAGATCTGTCTTAATATTAATCATCCGTCCTGCTGCTCAGCTTTACAGAGTGAAATGAACTTTGCCCCATCCAGACTTAAATTACTTGCCCATTGTTACTCCAGCAGCATAGCTACTGGCAATAATTTTCCAACTCCACCTGGGTGATTTAACCTTAGATTTACTCTTTCAGCGGTTGGTATGTGGAAGAGCTTTCTGTGTGTGTGATGAGAATGGGAATCACTTGCATTATTTGTCAGTAGATTTGCATTTGTGAATATTTGAAAGCGAATGTAACAGAGCAAAGCGTATGGCCCTTCTAGAAAGCATTTTACCTTTATCCCACTTATTTACTGGGATGTTTGGTCATATTTCTGTAAGGATTTTATTTGCAGGTAGAATAAAGTCTGATTAATAAAAGTCAACATAGTTTAATGAAAAGGAAAAAAAAGTTGCATTTCCTTTTCAATATGTACAGTGTTAGTTATATCAAGTTAAGTCAAATTTATTTCTATAGTGCATTTTACAATGGAGCATTGTCTCAGAGCAGCATTACAAACATATGGGCCCTAATTGAGCAAACCTAGGTTGACAGTGGCAAGGAAAAACTCCCTAAATATTATAAGGAAAAAGCCTTGGGAGGATCAAGACTCAAAAACGGACTCAAAGTTATTGGGCAGCCTAGATGATACATGCAAGAAATAAACTGTTACCTAATTAGTAAGTACTAATAGTCAACAATCCATGATGACTGCCAACATGGTACGAAAAATAACCATGTACTGAGTTTGTGTTCACATGGATGATCTGGGTCATAAGTCAGTTGTCTTATATAATTACATAGTAACATATGCACATTTTAAAATGTATAATTGTATGTGGCACAGCAGGTGTCTGGGCATTTCCTTAAGGTTGCTACAATTTCACAAACTAAATATAAGAATAATTGTTTATCATAAAAACAGCTTTTTAAATATGTATGTAGATACATATATATTTTTTGTTTTGGCGTCCTCACCAGTTGATTGTAGTTTTGTGTAGTGTTGTTTTTCCTCTTGTACAGGTACACTGTGTATCCTTCCAGGAATATGAGAAAATGTTCGATCAGATATTTATTTCGCTTCATAACAATTTAAGAAAGCATTGCACAAGCTAGCGATTTAGTGGAGTGATTTCAGGACCGTTTTGAATGTGAATCTGTTTCTGTTCCTGTATGTGTTTCCTGTGAATAAATGACCAATAGTTGGATTTGAGAGTTTGAGTGTCTAGGACCTTTACATGGGTAAATGAGTACTCCTTTTCACACCTTTGGAGCATAAGCTGAATAAATTTAAAAGTCCATTGCCCTTTGGATTAGACATTAGATGTCGTTGGGAAGACAGGCTGATCTACATTGTTAGTGATTCACTGAAAGGAGGAGTACTTTGAGAAGTGTTCAAATGTCCGTTGACCTTGTGGAAAGTAATAAGACCACATGGAAATTTACAGGACCTGTATTCCAGTGAGTGTACTGCTTTAGTTCCCCTGGAGCAACATACCTCAAAGCTATACTCTGTTTCACTTACTGTAGGTTTGTTCTAAGGTTCTTACTGTATGTTTTTTTGTTTCTAGGCCTTCTCAGCTGTCTTAGGAGCTTAGATTGGTTTTTTTTTTTGTCTGTGTACAATATTTAGGGGGATATGGACACTGAACTGCAAAATCTTAAACTTTTAATGATCTCAACAGCAAATTATTGAATGTTTTAATCTTGTTGATAAATTAGTTTTTTACAGAAAGAAGAGTCATTGGTGTCCCACTCGGTAGTTATGGCTTCAGACAGTTGACGAACAGTGGAAAAATGTTTCCCAGTTAGTTTGTGTTTAATGTTAGACCAAATTTTCTCTATAGGGTTCCAAGTTGGTCTCTGACCAGGCCAAAACCAGAGCCTGATGCAATGTTCTTAAGCCAGTTCTTAGTGTTCTATGAAGTGTGCCTAAGAGCATTGTCTTGCTGAAAAATGTGTGATCCTAGCTCTTTAGAAGACAGCTTTTCAATTGTGGGAAGAAAGCCTTTCAGCAGTATCTTCATGTACTCCAAAGCATTAATTGACTTTTCACAGCCAAGCTGCTCACCAGTATCAGCAGCTGAAAAGTCTCCCCACACCATGACACCTCTACCTCCATGCGTAACAGTAGTGGAGATGCTTTTATATTTCTCACCAGACCTTCAACAACACCTCTCTGGTTTCCATGTTATGTCCTTGATGTTTTCTTAGACAGCAATATCTTTTTAACACGTCAAGACAAAACCAGGTTTTGAACGATTTTTTTTCTTGTATTTGAGAACTGTATATTTCATCAGTCATGGTTGTCTCTACTTGAAGGCTTTGTGTCTTCCAGATCATTTCTTTCTGGCAACATCACCTGTTGTTTCAACACATTAACTTATTAATGTGTATTAACTTCTTCTCTTAATAGCTGATAGTGAAATAGTGATTGTGAAATGCCTTTGCTGTGCCTTTAGGGTCTTGTAAACTTCAGAATAGCTGCAGATGCTGTCATGTGGTTTCTGACAGCAACCCCTGCATGATATTTAGCTTTTTCTGCAGCATATTTACGTTGTCTTTTAAGCTTGGGACTCATAAGTCTACATATCACAGCTCACAAGATATCTACCTGCAGATATCTTGTGAGGTGCATCAGATGTGACAGATTGCAAACTGACTAATGACTAATCTTGTAAGAAAAAACAAGACTGAAGATGTTTTGAAATATTTTGAACACCCATATATTTTAGAGTTATATATCAAACATTAACATTTTTCATGATTTTATCTTTGTGTACAAGAAAACTGTGTATGTAAATGGCTTTGTATTAGGCAAATTGGAAGTTATAGGTTATAGGAAGCGCCCACTATGGCTGTCCATTAAGATGAAATGGTTATATGAGAATATATGTGCTTCCCCTAATTAAAAAATAACACCCAGCACCCAGTATCAATCCTACTTTTAGGGCTTCACTTGTGTTTTTGAAATTTATGTTATGGATGAAATCACTCAAACACTAAACTCAATCCGACAGCAGTCTCTAGTCTCTTGCATTGCAGACGCTTTGTTGCATTTATTAAGTTTTGTTCTATCTATTCCTTGGAGAAAATCTACCAGTTACAATGGCTAAATGGAAAGTATGTACTGACGTTTTGTCACCTACTGATATAGATGTGTTGCCAATTCTGCAGTATATTCAAACACTAGAATCTATAAAATTCACTAATACAGTTTCAAAATTCATTTCATACTACTCCATAGTGTTGTAGTAGTCGATTCCAGCCTTGTTTTGAAACTGGTCTCAAGACCATAAACAAGCGGTCTTGGTCTCAGCCATATTTGGAATCTGTCTTGTCTCGGTCTCAGGATGAGGTGCATCTGTCTGAGGTAATGTTTACTGTTTTTCTGTCATTATTGAATATAAACAATCCATTCAAACAGAATAAATCAGTCCTTTCTCTACATGCCTGCATACAATCTGCACTCAGATTAGCTAACAGGGAAAAAACAAGTTACTGGTTTTCTCGTTGAGTGTCCAGTCAGTGAACATGTTTTATATTGAACCATCTGACGTTACGATCGCAATTGTGCATTTTCACCTGCTTGCTTTACTTTACCATGTCTGCAAAATCTGAAATTATTATTATTAATTATTATGGGTTTTCATTTAATAATAAAAAAATGGAAAGAATTTGTTTTTGGTCTTATTCAGATGACCTTATGAGACTCCCTCTATAGGTCTCTGTTTTGACTTCAATTCGACTAATAAAAGCTTTTCTCTTGACTCAACACTACATAGCCAAAGGTTTGTGGACAGTCAAGAATTAAATCCAAAACCATGGTTATTAATATGGAATTTGTTCATGTTTTGCTGCTGCAACAGCCTTCACACTTCAGAGAAAGTGTTCCTCCAGATTTTGAAACATTACTATGAAGTTGGGCACTGACATTGCACAGTAAGCCCTGTCTCACTGTTGGCATTCCGATTCATCTCAAAGGGGTCTCTCAAATTCAGCCAAGTTCTCTATCTAAGCTGGCAAGCCATTTCTTTATGGACTTTGTGTAAGCAGAATGTTAAAGTGGAAGTGGAAAACTGGGAAAGTGTCTGAGGTATCCAGTACAACCCATACTAAAGAAACTGTTAGCCTATGGAAATACCAGGGTTCATATTTGGAACCTCTTTTGCAGGAGTGTGACTGAAATAACAGATCACTAAACAGAAGCGATATCTACAGTACTATAATTTTGGCCATATAGTGTATTAAAGGTAGTCCTAGTGTATAATTTCTTTTTTTTTTGCTGTGGATCCTGTAACGTTCCATCTCTTATGGGATACGTCTTCCTATGTACACATTCCTGGAGCCAAGAGCACTTCCTTTACGTGTTTGGCAGAGTGCAGTCAGGTTTGATGGTGGCACTGGTATTGCCAAAGGTGCTGTAGCTTCAGCCCAGTGCTTGTTGCTGTGTTTGTCTGTTCTGTCAGTTTTATATGATCAGGGTGTTTCTGGGGCGGGTGTCAGGCAGGTAGTGTATATGAGGAGTTTACTAAGTAAATACTGTGATCTGTCTTCAACCTGCCAAAGACACTCTAAATCTACTGCCATCTGCAGCTCTGTGTGATGGAGGGCCTCTGGCTTAGAGTTTAGATGGAAAAATTTTCTCTCACTGTCTCTTGAGCATGTCATCTTTCTCTTTCTCTCTCTCTCTCTGCCTCTCGCACACACTCGCACACAGGCAGACGCGCATGGTGATTGTATTTATTCCAGACAGATAATTCTGTTAGAAAGAATGCTGAGCATTGCTGATTTAACATTTCTTTAAGTATAACATGATTTTGGGTTGAAAAAGGGGAGATAACAAGAAATGAGATTTACCATGGTGCTTTACTTTAATAAACAAAACAGAGAGAGAACAAAAGACTGCTTCACTTCAGCTCTGGTCTCTGCATGGAAATATGACTGAGCATTGTGATTTTTTATTTATTTTTTTGTTATTGTATGGTGTGTTGTTTTCCAAACATGCTCTCACCTAATCTGGGGTTGATATGTTAATCAATAAAAATTGATTATACATCTTGCTTGGTTACCAAAGAAATTTGAGAATGCCTCCATGATCATTCTGATATTAATAATTAGGTTTAATCTCATTATGGCTGATTATTCAGCCATGCAAAGTCAAGTTATATATTGAAAACTGTCATTTTTTTTTTTTTTTTTTAAACAGAATGTCTGTTGCTGCTAGGGATCATATCAGTGGCACCTGTATGTGTGTGTGTGTGTGTGTGTGTGTGGTGTGAGAGAGAGATTGGGCTGTTTCTGGGAATTTTCTTACTGGTTTTGATGGATTTTGACATGCATACCAGAAGCCTTCACTCTACTTGGTATGCACACAGTGAATGTATGTGAAGTGGCATAGAAGTGGTGCAAGCCGGTCCAGCCTGTAAAAGCCTGTAAAAAAATATAGCAGAGGCTGCTGGCTTGTGTCTGGCTCGGTGCTCTCGCTAGCTTTAGCCTCTTAAACGTCTTATTAAGTTCGTTATTCTTTATTACTCTCGGAGTTGATCCTTCATGAATTTTTATTTTCGCCATGTATGTAATCCAAACAGCACACTCTGACTCTGAAGAGCTTCCATGTTGAAGACATGGTTGTGTTCAAAATGAATCCCACTAACTCCTTGTTTAGTGTCCCTAGTTCCTTCATCAGTAATGCAATATTTTTGTAGGGACCTGCTAAGTAAGCACCCAAAACCCAGCCGAACCCTATGGGGGGGCCGCACCCATAACGCTTCATGTCAGCAAACAAACCCTCGAATGGCTGAAACTTTACACACCTGAACGGAATTTTGAATTAAAGTTTAAAAAAAGCACTGTTAGTAAAAACACTTCTGTTCAATGTGTGGTTGACCGGCACAGCATTGGTTATATGAGGACCGAACGCTTTGTCATCGGTTGAAAGATAGTCACGCTAAAACCGGCCCAATCCGAAGGCTTTGTTTAATATAGGGGTACTGTAAACTTCGCCCAACAAAAAAATTACATCAAATAAGAAGGCATGCAAGGAAGTTGCCGAACGTAAAACAGTTTTATGTGCCCCCCCCCCCCCCCCCCCCCCCCCCCCGCAAATATGCAACGTATTTAAACAGAGCTTAAAAAGAGAGAGAGGTGTTCTTTTTTTGGCTGAAGTATTTTGGCTCCGGTAAGACATACTGTACCTCGAACTCGCTGGGTTAGTCTGAACCAGTCCAGAGTTACTGGGTTCATAGTGTTCTTTTGTAATCTCCGATCTCACTTCATAATTCATTTTTCAGTGTTCTGTTCTTTAATCCGACAGAGCCTTTGCTAGCTGTTTAATCGACTAGGTTGTGGTGTATGTTTATGCTACCTGGCTAGCTAGTGAGCTTACCCAGCATGCTGTTCGGCAATGTAGTTCTATTAGAGCTCAGCAGCAATCGTAGTGGCGAAAAACATTCTATAATTTGCTATGTATATGACTACATAGGTAGAAGTACATACATTTACTCTTTAGTAAACAACAGGGTTTACTGAGCAGTGATGTTTTAAAATTTACGCTTAGATACTGTGTTCATTGCTTACATGCGTCTTTCCACCGACTGAAGACACTGATACAGATAAAAAACATGCGCTGGATTAAAGCTTATTTCCCCTTTTTTACTCGTAGGTTTACAGCTGACCTGTACCCCTTTAACTAAAAGCAACTTACTGGTATATTAAGCTTTTAGCAGGTTTTATTTCATGCTTTATTACATTTCTTCGTGACCCTAACATCCAGCATGCGCAGTCCTTATTGAAATACTATGAGATTGTTGAGCTTAAGTTTTCATTCCCACAGTACTCTGTAAATATTTTACCACCATTTGCCATGGTTTATGTCAATAAAAAAGAAAAGAAAATCATTACTTGCAAAAGATTTTATGAAACAGATTATGACCACCTGATTACTGCTCTCTGTCAGAAGGCGGAAATGTAACCTCTCATGCTTTGTGTGGGTGGAATTCTCTATCTTGTTTAATAAAAATGAATTAAGTTTTACTGGGTGATTAGCAAAAAAATATACATATATGAACAATATCAAACAATCAGCCCTCAGTTGATCAAGACACTATATGTGGTGTTAATCAAGTGTTTGTGTGCTTCGGATGCTTTAGTAGCCTAGCCATCTTTTCAAATCTGTCCAGATGATTGATTAGACCTTTTGTTTTTTCAGTTGCCCTAGAGGCCATAGAGTCAATTTATCCATTATTATTGCTGGCCTACTGCTGTGGGGTCCCATCCTGCACTGCCTTACTATGTTCCTTTCTTGAGAATGTTTACTTTCCATGAGAATGATACAACAGCTACACAGTCCTGTCGTGTTTAAACACCACTTTCGAAGTTTCACTAAAAAAACAGCATGCATTTATGTTTTGAACATTTTGTTTCTATCATCACAGAGCGTCTTACGTTGATCTTGTCTGTCTGTCTGTAAAAAGGTTTGAAAACTTTGTTAATCGCATTCTAAAGTTCCATTTTTACTTATTACTAGGTCTATATGACTGTTCCAAGCCAACTTCGTCAAGGACATAATAATGCCAAAAGCATGTTTTACATGCATAGCCATTCTCATTAAGCAATCATGTCAGTCAAACATGATGGTCATTTCAACAGCAAAAGTATATCTTCTGCTCCAGACTTCAAAATGTGTGCGATCTGCTTTGATACTGATTGGGTTTCCAGGGCAAACATTGGCTTTCCATTCAAAACAGTAATACTCAGTATAATAGCAGGGGGCACAAAAAAAGTAATTTAGTCAGCCAACTGATTTTGCAAGTTCTCTAACTTAGAAAGATGAGAGAGGTCTGTACATTTTCATCATAGGTACCCTTCAACTATGTGAGAACAAAATGATGAAAAAATCCAGGAAATCACATTGTAGGGATTTTTGAAAGCATTTAATTGTAATGGTGGTGGAAAATAAGTATTTGTCAATAACAAAAGTTTCAGCTCATACTTTGTAACATAACCTTTGTTGGCAATGACAGAGGTCAAACGTTTTCCTGTAAGTCTTTCGCCAGGTTTGCACACATTGTTGCTGGTATTTTATCCATTCCTCCATGCATATCTCCTCTAGAAGCAGTGATGTGATTTTTGGGGAAACACGGGCTTTCAACAACTCTCTCCACAAATTATCTATGGGGTTGAGGTCCTGGGACTGGCCTAGGCCAATTCAGGACCTTGAATGAAATGCTTTTTACAGAGCCACTCCTTTGTTGCCTGAGCGGGTGTGTTTGGGATTATTTTTCATGCTGGAAGACCCAGCCACGTTCCATCTTTAATGCTCTCACTGATGGATCATCCATATGCTCTCTGGCAAAACTTCAGACGGGCCTGGACATGTACTGGCTTAAGCAGGGGACACGCCTGGCACTGCAAGGATCTGACTCCCTCTCGGTGTTAGTGTGTTACTACTGATTGGTAGCCTTTGTTACTTTTGGTCCCAGCTCTCTGCAGGCAGGTCATTCATCAGGTCCCTCCATGTAGTTCTGGGATTTTTGCCTCACCATTCTCATGATCATTTTGACCCCACAGGATGAGATCTTGCGTGGAGCCCCAGATCGAGGGAGATTATCAATGGTCTTGTATGTCTTCCATTGTCTTACAATTGAAGTTACAGGTCTGTGAGAGCCTGAAATCTTGCTTGTTTGTGGGTGACCAAATACTTATTTTCCACCACGATTTACAATTAAATTCTTTAAAAATCCTACAATGTGATTTCCTGAATTTTTTTTCTCATTTTGTCTCTCATAGTTGAAGTGTACCTGTGATGAAAATTACAGACCTCTCTCATCTTTCTAAGTAGGAGAACTTGCACAATCAGTGGCTGACTAAATACTTTTTTGCCCCACTGTACCAGCAAAATCTTACAAGCTTTGCTGCTTAAAGACAACTATAAAGTTTGATGGTTACTTCCAGTTTGAGGTTGGCTGTGATGGCTCCAACGAAGTTGAAAATTTGTTCTATGGTATAGGACATTGTATGCATCCAGTTTTGTGGCAGCATTTTTAGAAAGTCCCTTTCCCATTTCAGCATGCCGAAAGCAATGTCCATAAAGAGATTATTTGCACCGTTTGTTGTAGAGGGACTTGACTGACCTGCACAGAGCCCTGATCTCAATTGAGAGTGAGGCCTTATCAACTAACATCAGTGTCTAAGCTCACTAATGCTCTTGTGGCTGAATGTAAGTGACTCTCATGCAGTCAGAATGTAGTTGAAAGTCTTCAAGAAGGGTGGAGGCTTTTTACAGCTCCGATGGCCAGATTCATATTTACGCCCATGGTTTATGAATGTGTCCACATACCACATAAATAACCATACTTTTTGACGCTTGGGACCAAAAAATTTCAAACTTGGGATTTGTCACTCCTTTTAATACTCTTTCTCACTGATTGTCTTTCCTATCTTTTGTGAGCTTTAGCCTATCTTATAATTTTTCACCTATTCCTCTTCCAAAAAAAGTAGTTGTCTTGGCTGCTACCCCCTTCCAAAAAGGCCATTCCTGAATAAGCTCTTGGAGTGTAGAAGGGCCAACTTGGCATCCAGTGAAAGCTGCCAGATGCTGCTATTTCTTAAGTATAAAAGGGGGTTACACTAAATACTAGCCCACTGCAGGGGCCTATTAGAAGCTGTTTTTTCTGATTTGTATGTTCAAATTTTGAATATGGCATACACATTTCCTGTAGTTTCTGGTTGTAAAGAGACTGACAAATAATTATGTATGGTCATTATACCATTCCCATTACCAACAGTGAAATTATCTTATCTAGTGGTGGCCTAAGTACTGTAATTTGACCATGTAGTGTTAAACTCACATGTTTCTATGGAGTGTGAGGCTTAACAAAAGGTTAAGTTCCTGTTAAATTATTAGCCAACGCTCCTGGTTATTCCAGATTGGATAACAATAAAAAAAGCTAATTTCTTATGTCATTGTGCATTTGGTCCAGCAGTGTACTTTGCAAACGCTTGCTGTTAACTGATAGTGAACGTACTTCTCTAACCTGACATTCCATTAGCAGGCCACAGTCCTACAGGCTGAAGTTGCTGACAAAGCAGATAGCGTAGGAATGTTATCAAAACAAGCACTGCGCATGCTCGCTCATCAAGTTGACACCTTTGACAGCACTCCCATGGAGATGCTGACATATAGTACGTCAAACCCCCATTACCATGTGATTGGCATGTTCATAAATACAAAACAAGCTCATCATGGTGATATTCTCTGTAATTGCTGTGGTGCAGAGAGAACAAGGTAAAACAATTTGTGTTGTCAGCCGTAATAAGGCTATTTATAATTGACTGAAGACTCTCCAGAGTGAGATGACTGAATGATCTCTTGTTTCAGCCCTGATTGTGCTGTGCGGTCTTTTGTGTTGTGATATGACAGTTTAATTGCTGAGCGTTAGGGCTGTCTTTTGCGTTTAAGGATGTATGCTTTTGTTGTTGCTATTTGGTTGCGCCTTGCATAAGTTATCTGAGCGGTGCAGCAAACAAACGTGGATGAGCCAGTCCCCTCCGAAAGAATTAAATGTTGGCAGTCATGAAGGCCACTGTGCCATTGGGGGGGTTTCTTCCATGACTTACCCATTATCACTAACATGCTCCCCTTCATAGTAAAGAGGAGTAATGTAATAGTAAAGTCAGGCATTGTGATTGATAGGAACATATAAATGTAAACCTGGCTGCACTGGTTTGAGCACTCATGAGCTGGTAAACATGGATGTGACAGGGATGATTGAACTAATTATTAAAACTGTTTAACCAAAAAAGGTGGCTGAAGATGTGTTTAATGTGATAATCCGGGGTGGTGTAGCAGGTAGTTTTGGTGCGGACACGTCCACAAAGACACTGGATAGCTTGATTGAAAATTCAAAATTACACAGAAATGGTGATTGAGAGTAGATATTTAGGCTGCATTTTCTTTAAAAAAAAAAAGAAGTGATGGTGGTAAAAAGGGAAAGACAAGAATGACAGAATGAATGAAAGGAAATTATTGAACAGAATCTGAAGAAGTGAAAACCAGATGATAGTGGAACGGCGAAACCAGAATGAAAAGAATACAAAGAATAAACATATGGAAAAAATGGAAAACATAAGGAATGAAAAGAAGGAGGAAAAATGACTAAAACAAAAGGAAACAGGAAAGAGATATAAAAGAAGATAAACGAATAAAAGGAGAAGGAAATATCTAAGGAAAGAATGACACAAGAATGAAACATAGGTAGTTAGAATTTTTTTTAAGCTGAAATAATTTCTTGTGTGATTAATTACAAATAGGTTGGATGGAAGAATCTTACCAGGAGATCGTACCTAGGAGAACACAAGATAGAGGCATAAACATGGCCCTGATGGGTGCCCAAAAAGGAATTGCTAAGTTAAAAACATCTTAATATATGTTAACTACTTATTAGTGTTCTATAAGTAGCGAATTTTGCAGCTCATTGATTTTGTAGCTAAATGATCTCTCTATTGGCAGATAATTTCAAATCCTTCAAAAAGTAATCCTATAACAGCAAAGCCAAAGCTTCCCATTTTACCCCCCACTTATCCTGGCAAGGTTCACAGGAGACGCCCACTTTGCCTATTATTGAATGTAGAGCCAACTTCCAAGGCTCTGATCCATCACGGCAAATGAACTTCACAAGACCTCTGAAGGTGTCCCTGTTGTAATCTGGCACCAGGACACCTTAGCAGCAGATCCATTAAGTCTTTCAAGTTGTGAGGTGGGGCCTCATGGTTCCGACTTGTTTTTGTCCAGTACATCCCCTCATATGCTCGATCACATTGAGATCTGGCAAATTTAGAGGGTACTAAACACCTCGACCTTTTGTCATGTCCCTCAAAGGCTTTCCTGACCTAATTTTGCTTATTTTCCTGCTGAAAGAGGGGTCATGACTATTTAGAGAACACAGTTGCCATGAAGCGATGTAGTTGGTGTGGGCCACATGTTTTAGGTAGGTGACACTTGTCATAGTAACATCCACATGAATGCCAGGACCCAAGGTTTCCCAGCAGAATATTGCCCAGAGCATCACACTCTCAATGTTTACTCACTTCATCTGTCAGTGGTTTTTAATGTTATGGCTGAATCAGTTTCCATCTATCCCCCCATCCCTCCCCCTTCCCTCCCTATTCTGTTTTATCTAAGCTATTCTATCTATTGCTCCAGTCAAGAAGTTAGGGAACACATCTGCTTTTAATGCGCTTTTCTTTACTTTAGCTATTTTACCTTACAGAATGATGAAAAACAAAAACCGAGACAATAAAGTAAAACAAATCAGCTATTTAATGTTGGGATGTGTTTTGCTGGCTAGAGCTCTGTGAATCAATTATTTCAGATGTAATATGCGGTGCTGTTTAACTAGCAAGTTCTTAGGCTAATGACTCTTAATATGCTTATCATCTGCAGGCCGAGGTAGTACACGGGTCCTCCTTCGTGGGTTGATCTTTAAAAGGACCAGTTTACGTTTTAGTGTTTGGTTTGGCCCACTGCAGATTTTTTCCTATTGTCTGTCTTAATGATTGGGCCCATCATTTGTTAAAAGTTCTCTTTGCTTAGTTCAGATTTTTGCCATGTTATTGATTATTAAAACAGCAACAACCAAAGCCCAAAAAAGATCTAGATCCCTTGTTGGTCCACTTCACATGTTGCTAAGGAAAGAAGGGTTTTGACACCAGCAATCATCAAAAATCACTGAGATGACATTTTCCCCCATCCTGATGTTTTGATGTGGGGAATATTACCTGGAGCTGCTGGTGGGTTACGTGCATGATTGTATGCATTGCACTGCTACAACATGGTGTTCAGGTGGTTCCATAATAAAGTGTAAGTGAGTCTATATACACTATATTTAAGACGAATTTAATATTTAACACTAATAACCCTAATTTTAATCGCCTTTTTTCATCAGTTGACCAATGTCAAACACCTAATGATGAACTGTGGTCCCTCCAAAATAGTCCCTTCATCATTATTTCCCTTTCATTCTACATACTATACAGAGCACTGTTTCTTAAGGAAACAGAACTGTGTGAATGGTAAACAATTTCAGACACCATGTTATTATAGCTTTGCTCAATTGTTGTGCAAAAGTACTGTCACTTAAACTGTTTAACAGCCATGCCTGGCACACAAGATAACAGCTTGCACATGCCATTTCTAATAAAAGTAGCTAATAAAAGTCAGTATTTTCATTAATAGGAACCCCTTCTGGTTGTCAGTATTGTTGCTTTTTTGTGTTTTAAATTTGACACCACTTGAATCTTTCTGCTGGAGAAGTCACAATGAGAAAGATATGTTGAACTATAATGTTAGTAAAATTAATTATATAGTTTTATTTTATTAAACAAATGCATCCCAGTTGAAGTGTATTACAATCATATATCACTTTATTAGTTACCACCTCTTTGTTTCTAGGCTCATTGTCCATTTGATCAGTTTCACTTACCATATAAGATAAGATAAAGATCACTTTTACTGATCCCAATGGAAATTGCAGGCTTCACAGTAGCAAAAAACATATTGCACAAGTAGTAACAGAATAAAGATTCTTCAAGAAAAGAGTAGTAGGGATTATATACAAAGAGAGAAAGTATATATCTATATACAGTGGGGCAGAAAAGCAAGTGCAAGTTCTCCTACTTAGAAAGATGAGAGAGGTCTGTAATTTTTCATCATAGGTACACTTCAAAACTATGAGGACCCAAAATGAGAAAAAAATCCAGGAATCACATTGTAGGATTTTTAAAGAATTTAATTGTAATTCATGGTAGAAAATAAATATTTGGTCACCCACAAAACAAGCAAGATTTCTGGCACGCACAGACCTGTAAAACCCTCGTCTTTAAGAAGCTCTTCGGTCTTTTTCACTCGTTACCTGTATTAATGGCACCTGTTTGACCTTCCTTATTGTATAAAAGACACCTGTCCACAGCCTCAAAACAGTCAGACTCCAACTCAACCATGGCCAAGACCAAAGAGCTGTTGAAGGACACCAGGAAGAAAAAGAAAATTGTAGACCTGCACCAGGCTTGGAAAGAGTGAATCTACAATAGGCAAGCAGGTTGGTGTGATAAAATCAACTGTCGGGAGCAATTGTAAGACATACAAAGACATTGATAATCTCCCCTCGATCTGGGGCCCCACACAATGATCTCATCCGTGGAGTCATAAATGATCAAAATGATCATGAGAACGGTGAGCAGAAATCCCAGAACAACATGGAGGGACCTGACGAATGACCTGCAGAGAGCTGGGACCAAAGTAACAAAGGCTACCATCAGTAACACACTACGCCGAGAGGGACTTGGATCCTGCAGTGCCAGGCGTGTCCCCCTGCTTAAGCCAGTACATGTCCAGGCCCGTCTGAAGTTTGCCAGAGAGCATATGGATGATCCAGAAGAGGATTGGGAGAATATCATGTGGTCAGATGAAACCAAAATAGAACTTTTTGGTAAAAACTCAAATCGTTGTGTTTGGAGGAAGAAGAATGCTGAGTTCCATCCCAAGAACACCATACCTACTGTGAAGCATGGGGGTGGAAACATCATGCTTTGGGGCTGAACATCACTGCTCTAGAGGAGATCTGCATGAAGGAATGGGCCAAAATACCAGATACAGTGTATGCAATCCTGGTGAAGACTTAAAGGAAATGTTTGAACTCTGTCATTGCAAACAAAGGTTATGTTACAAAGTATTGAGCTGAACTTTTGTTATTGACCAAATACTTATTTTCCACCATAATTTACAATTAAATTCTTTAAAAATCCTACAATGTAATTTCCTGGATTTTTTTCTCATTTTGTCTCTCATAGTTGAAGTGTACCTATGATGAAAATTACAGACCTTGCAGAACCTTGGAGAACTTGCAGAAATCAGTGGCTGACTAAATACTTTTTTGCCCCACTGTACATAAAGTATAGATGCACTTTGTAGTTCTACAATTACAGACTGTAGTCCATCTGTTTTCTGCATACTTTTAGTCCCCTTTACTCTGTTCTGTAATGATCAGGACCCCGACAAGACCACCACAGATCAGGTACTTTTTTGATAGTGGATGATTCTCAGCACTGCACTAACACTGAGGTGATGGTTTTGTTAGTGTGTTTTGGTATGATAGGACCAAAAACGGCAGTGCTGCTGGAGTATTTAAACACTGTGTTCACTCAGTGCACTCAGACACATCCACCATACTGTTCCACTTTGTAGATGTAAAGTCAGAGACAGCAGCTCTGTTGCTGCACAGTTTGTGTTAGTCATCCTCTAATGCTTCATCAGTGCTCACAGGATTCTGGTGGCTGGACTTTTTTGGTGATGGACTATTCAGTCCAGCAGTGACACTGAGGTGTTTAAAAACTCCAGCAGCACTGCTGTACCCATTCATACCAGCACAACACATCCTGACCATTAAAGAACAGTGGACTAACAAAGTATGTAGAGAAACAGATGGACTACAGTCTGTAATTGTAGAAGTACAACGTGCATCTATATGGTAAGTGGAACTGATTAAATGGACAATGAGTGGACAAACAAGGAAGTGTATCTAATAAAGTGCCGCCGGTGAGTGTATTGAATGTTGGAAGTTGCTCATTATGCTCTGGACTACTAATTGTAAGGCTGACAGTTCATAATCCTTTAACTGTACAGGTTAAGAGATTTCTTCCATTAACAGAGCAAGGGGCAGCTCTGTGACCTACTTAGTATTTTATAGTTATAGAAATGGGTTTGCAAAGAGTATTTAGAAGGCATCAGGATTGATCACTATTAAAGGCAACTGCTATGTATAGGAAACTTTAAATGACATGCAATGCACATGCACTGCTGTTGACTGTTAAATCAGCCTTGTCATAACATAGAAAAACGTTGGCAGAGGCTCTAAAAGTTCTTTGGAAGGAAAATAGAAGCTGCATCCAATGGTTGTGTTACAGATTTGATATGTTTTACGTCGTTTGCGGTTTTGGATATAGCAATAGCAAAAGCGAAGCATGGCCCAGAAATAAACTCGGCACATTACTCAGACATATTCAAAATAAACCATAAAAGTTTCAGATTGTGATTTTGTTCTTTTTTTTTAGTCATTTCAATGGTGTTGCTCTTTAGAAAGAGCAGACTCCACCTTTAATTGAATGAGTTACATTTTGATTGGTATTAAGGATGACACGCATATGCCCCCTCCCCCTCCTCCCCACCAAACGGTGCAATAACTTTTTATACTGTGCGTGTGATGAGATGAGAGGTAAAACATGAGGATTTGAGTAAAAGGCTGAGCTAACAATTGCCACATGCACAATAGATATTAGAGATACATTTCTCCCCTTTTTACCATTACGGTACCAAGACTAATTCTCAT
Organism: Ancistrus triradiatus; assembly: GCA_025084515.1. Classification (NCBI taxonomy): domain Eukaryota; kingdom Metazoa; phylum Chordata; class Actinopteri; order Siluriformes; family Loricariidae; genus Ancistrus; species Ancistrus triradiatus. Next base: position 527,521 of record JAJAGP010000023.1, read on the forward strand.
TGTAGTCAACATGCATACAGTGCAGTTTCAACTTCATTAAAGGATAAAGACATTCGAGTGTTAAGTACTAGGAACATTGTTTATATATGTACTGTGTATTGTTTACATATGGATATTTTGCTATGCCACAAAGTTTGATACATTGCATATATGATTGTCACTGGTCTGAAGGAAGCTTCATTTTTATCAGCATTTCTAAATATCTAATATGGACATAATTTCTAAACTGCTATTTTTCAGCTTTTTTTTTAATGAAAGCAGATAGTCAATATATTATGGCCAACCTATTAAATAACCGCGTGAGACATATCTGATAAGATTGTAGTCATAACTGTGGTGCTTTTGTCTTTTGTTCTTAATGAGAGCTCTGATTTTACAATTGTCTTATAATGAGAACAAATCACAATCTAAGACAGCTTTAGTCCTGTCCCATAGCCTCTGTTCAGATTCATGATGGGTGCATTTGCATTGATGTCTTTGATCGTTGTTATTTATTTATTTATCTGTTTTCCTCTGTGGTAATAAAACTGGGCATCTGCGCGACGTGAGCTCATATGGTTCCAAATGGCTTGTTCACGTGCTTCACTATAGACTGGATTTTTGGGCTCCTCCTTGAGGGCTAGGTTTGTCTTCCCCTAGTGATGACTGACCTGTAACTTTTGTGAAGTGAAGTGGTCAATATGCTTTTCACCAGCTCTTTGTAAGGAAGAGACACTGTGTGGTGCTTCACTGAACATTTAGTTGAATAAAGAAAAACAGAGAGGGCTAACAATAGCTGTCATTGGGTATGCAAAATGCAGGAACCACCTTAGCAATATTCTATGGTCATCTAATATGTACAGCTTGGTTTTTAAGATGCAAGACGTTCTGCTATATGCTATTAGGTGCATGGCAGTGGCATACAGAGTGACATTCATTGATTGCAGAGCTCTGGTGGGCTAACACTAGCTAAATGAGAGCGCTTCAGTAGGTCTCTATATACAAAATTTGCTTCATTCCCATGGCAGTTGAATGGAACAGCAGGAGGAGTGAATGATATTCAGCTCTTCTGACCTATGTGTCTGCTAGCTGACCTTTCTGGTGACGCTTCCAAACACAATGCCACTGCACAGCCTGATCATGCTGGAGCCTCCTCACACATTTAGCATCGCACACCCATTTGGAAATTGGGTAGCCTCTGTGCATGATCCTCTTTAATCTCATTTGTCTGTCTACTTGTTTGCTTTATAAATAGTGTGTTAAATGCACAAGACGATCGATTGTCTGCTCACCAAAATGTGGAATAATCTTAAACAAGTATATTAATGTTTCCAAATTCCAGTTTTGGGATGTTCAGCTACATTAAAGGCTTGCTAGGTGGTATCACTGGCAAATGGTGTCGTAATTCTTGAGACAAGAGGCGGTTGAAATATTTTTCAAAGGCCCTCCCCTGGGCCTGTTTGAACTGAGCCGAAACAGATTTCCTTTTTATATAACCAATGTGGAACACAAACGCAGCTCATTCTGCCTCACTTCTTCTATAGAGAGCATATGGCGACGCGGGAGTGCAACAGTTGGTTAAATGGAGGGCTACAGAACCGTACAAAAGAAAGCCCAGACATCACTAGCATTCCAAATAGGAGGCAGGCACAGTCTCTTTTATTGGCCCAATATGTTGGTGCTTTTCCTTAGAGAGCCACTTTTGTTCCCATATCCTGCAGCATTCAGAGGCATGTTTTCAGATGTTTTACACCTCATATAGCACTTTGTATTTGTCAGGCACACTTTGACACAGATGTAAGTGATGTTACTTTTCTGAAAGAGTCCAGTGCAACAGGGGAAGGTTACATTGCTCTAGCCTTTTAGCTCAAATACACGAAGGGTAACATGGAGGAAAATGGGCTTTATGCACAAAGCTTATACTATATGATGTGATGTATGCAAGTGATCTTTATTTGTTGTTCGTTCATGAATAGCAAAATACAATTCACTGTATGGTGTGTAAACTTAAAGGGTTTTTATCAAAAACTCTTGGATTGTACTTGTTTGTTGTACAGTATGTTCACTACAGGTCAAAGTTTTGGAAAGCACACAAATGTAGAGCTGTATTATTTAAGTAGTATTTCATTTTTAAGTTTTTTTCTTTATAGGGCATATTGGGTGACTTGTGCAAAATAGGTTATTCTCTTCTACATTTACATAATTCAGCAGACTTTCTAATCCAGAGCGACTTACTACACTATATGGACAAAAGACCTGGGGCACACTTCTTAATTATTTCATTCAGTCTCTTAGTCTTAGGTGTATAAAATCAAGCACCTAGCCATGCAGTTTGCAAACATTCTAACAAACATTTGGGTTGTTCCAATGAGTTCACTGGACTCGAACGTGGTACTGTAATAGGAGGCCACCATTGCAACAAGTCAGTTTGTGACATTTCTTCCCTGTTAGATATTCCACGATCAGCTATGAGTGGCATCATTGAAAGGTGTAAGGGTTTTTAATAACCACAGCAGTGGCAGACCACATTAAGCTACAGAGCAGGGTCACCAAATGCTGAGACGTATAGTGTATAAAAGTCACCTCTGCTGACTCAAAAGCAACAAAAGCAAATGCCAGGAGAACAATACCTGCCTGATTGCATTATGCCAACTGTAAAGTTTGGTGGAGGAGGGACAACGCTATGGGGTTTTTCAAGGGTTGACCTAGACTTCTTAGTTAGAGTGAATAGAAATCTTAACGCTACAACATAACACATTTTGGACAATTGTATGCATAGAACTTTGTGGGAACTGTTTAGGGAAGGACCTTATCTGTTCCAGCATGGCTGTGCCAAAGTGTGCCTGACCTCACAAATGCTCTTATGTGTGAATGGGCATAAATGGCCACAGACATAGTCCAACATCTGTAGAAGGCATTCCCAGAAGTGTGGAAGTGTGTAGCTATAAAGGGTAGGCCAACTCAATATATAAAGGATTATGGATTTAGAATGGGATGTTATAAAAGCTCATGTAGGTGTAATGTGCAGGTGTCTCAATACTTGTGCATATTGTGCACAGTTCAAGCAATTTAGGGTTATGGGTCATGCTCAAGGGCTCAGCATTTTGTTTGTTCAAGTATGAGAATGATTTTCTGTGAAGCCTTTACTATTTGTGCTGTCATAAAAAAAAGTAATTGCCACCACCTGACCAACTGGAATTACGAATTCAATAGAACAAAATGTTTGATTTAATTTCTGTAGCAGTTAAATTATTACTAATTAGTTTTTTTTTTTCAATTTGTCTATTCAATTTAAGTTTTACTCAAACACTTATATATTCATCCGTAACAGAATGTTGCTGAAGCCTTAATTAGCTGAATCATGTGTGTTAAGTTAGTGGTTACTAAATCATTTAAAATGACCAGAACTAAGGACAGCATGAAGCCACTTCCCACAAGACATGTCAGACTGAGACTGAGATCTCTGCAAACCAATGGAATGTTCTGGGTAAAACTACTTTGGTTAAACCTTATGCCAGTAATGTGTGGTTTGTTGGTGGTTGGCAAATTGACTTGTTTTTGAAATCTAAAAACCATTTCCATACTTTTGGCCGGTATAGACGCATCCCACTTGACTTAGTAATGGAACTTATTGTCTTTGGTGCTCAAAACACTGCTATGCATCATTATAACTTTCCTACCTGATTCATTCCATGCCATTTTTTATTATCAGGCAGATGATTCTAATTTCAAGTAATAGTATCGACACAGTAATAAAAAACAGAACAAATCCTGTAGAATAAATGTCAGGAACTCATTAAATCTTATAAAACAGATCATTCAAAATGTCCGTTAACTGACCCCAAACACAGAGACGTTTGAATGTGCCTTGCCTGTATCAGACGACAGGACTTGTCATCTGTCCATATACACAGTGCCTAAAGAAGCATTAGCCGACACAAAGAGCTTCAGATAAGGTAAATATAGCCTCAGTGAGATTGTCTGTGACCAAACCCATTCTTAGTTTGGAGCTGAATGGAATGTTTTGGAGCGGTTTGTGTGATGCTGAAAAGCATCTCTCAGCGACTGATTACTTCAGCCAAAGGCCTAGAGCTTGTTAAGGAGGTTAAGTTAGGTCTACAAAGGTATCACTAACAAAACGCCACAATGCGTGTGCTTGTATTCAAAACTCTCATAACCTTTTTGCCTTAAAGGATAAATTGCCCTTAGGGTGAATAAGATTAGGGTGAAACCTTGCATCCTACAGAGTGTCAATAAAGTGTGTTGAAAACTAATACCGGCCTTACACCAAATGATTTTCAATAAATTTTCGTAGTTGGCAGACAAATTTCCAGTGCTGGAATAAAATTACGAGTGTCTTTCCTGGAGTTATGTCACAATCACAGCATTTTCAATTGTTTTGGTGTAAGTTGGTCAGGATAGCTGTCTTAAGTCAATCTTTTTGTAGCTTTGAGAACCCCAGTTAAACAAATGAGACAAAAAATTATACTTGGTCATTTATTTATTGAGGAATATGATCCAATATTACATATTAGTGAGTGGCAAAGGTATGTGAACCTTTGCTTTCAGTATCTGGTGTGACCCCCCTGTGCAGCAATAACTGCAACACTAACATTTTCCTGTAACTGTTTTTGATCAGTCCTGCACACCGGCTTGGAGGAACTTTGCCCATTTTCCTTTCCTCCGTACAGAACAGCTTCAGCTCTGGGATGTTGGTGGGTTTCCTCACATTAGCTGCTCACTTCAGGTCCTTCCACAACATTTCAATGGGATTAAGGTGAGGACTTTGACCCCCCCCCCCCCCTTGGCCATTCCAAAACATTAACTTTTTTCTTCTTTAAACCATTCTTTGGATTAGAACGACTTGTGTGCTTAGGGTCATTTTCTTTGCTGCATGACCCACCTTCTCTTGAGATTCAGTTCATGGACAGATGTCCTGGACATTTTCCTTTAGAATTCTCTCATATAATTCAGAATTCATTGTTCCATCAATGATGACATGCCGTCCTGGCCCAGATGCCCCAGCAAAACAAGCCCAAACCATGATCCTACCACCACCATGTTTCACAGATGGGATAAGGTTCCTTATGCTGGAATACAGTGTTTTCTTTCTCCCAAACATAACGCTTTTCTTTTAAACCAAAAGTTCTATTTTTGGTCCTCATCCGTCCACCAAAACATTCTTCCAGTAGCCTTCTGGCTTGTCCATGTGATCTTTAGCAAACTGCAGACAAGCAGCAATGTTCTTTTTCGAGAGCAGTGGCTTTCTCTTTGCAACCCTGCCATGCACACCATTGTTGTTCATTGTTCTTCTGATGATGGGACTCATGAACATTGACATTAGCCAATGTGAGAGAGGCCTTCAGTTGCTAAGAAATTACCCTGGGGTCCTTTGTGACCTCACCAAACTATTACACACCTTCCTCTTGGAGTGATCTTTGTTTGGTCGACCACTCCTGGGGAGGGGTAACAATGGTCTTGAATTTCCTCCATTTGTACACCCAATCTGTCTGACTGTGGATTGGTGGAGTCCAAACTCTTTAAGAATGGTTTTTGTAACTTTTTCCAGCCTGATGCCATCAACAACTCTTTTTCTGAGGTCCTTAGAAATCTCCTGTTGTTTGTGCCATGATACACTTCCACAAACATGTGTTTGTGAAGAGCAGACTTTGATAGATCCCTGTTCTTTAAATAAAACAGGGTGCCCCATCACACCTGATTGTCATCCAATTGATTGAAAACACCTTCAATTAGCTGCTAATCCTAGAGGTTCAAATACTTCTGCCCACTCACTAATATGTAATATTGGATCATTTTCCTCAATAAATAAATGACCAAGTACAAGATGTCTCACCTTGTCTCACTTGGTTCTCTTTATCTCTGTTTAGGACCGTGTGAAATTCTGACGATGCCTTTAGGTCATTTAATGCAGAAAATATAGAAAATTCACAAAAACTTTTCAGCACCCTCCCACTATATATATAAATATATTATATATACAGTGGTGTTGAAAAAGTGTTTGCCCCCTCTCCCGTTCTCCTTTTTTTTTTTTTTTTTTTTTGCATGTTTTGTCACACTTAAGTGTTTCGGAATATCAAAACCAATTTAAATATTAGTCAAAAAGACAACACAAAGTAAAAACAAAATGCCAGTTTTTAAATGAAGGTGTTTATTATTAAGGGAGAAACAAAATCCAAACCTATATGGCCCTGTGTGAAAAAAGTGATGGTCCCTAAACCTAATAACATGGTTGGGCCACCCTTAGCAGCAAACAAACTGCAACCAAGCGTTTGTGATAACTTGCAGTGAGTCCTTTTACAGCATTGTGGAGGGAATATTGGCCACTCATCTTTGACAGAATTGTTGTAATTCAGCCACACTGGAGGGTTTTTTCGAGGCATGATCGGCCCTTTTAAGCTCATGCCACAGGATCTCAATAGGAGTCCAGGTCAGGACTTTTGACTAGGCCACTCCAAAGTCTTCATTTTGTTTTTCTTCTCAGCCATTCAGAGGTGGACTTGCTGGTGTGTTTTGGATCATTGTCCTGCTGCTGAACCCAAGTTCGTTTCAGCTTGAGGTCACAAAACAGATGCCGGACATTCTCCTTCAGGATTTTTTGGTAGACAGCAGAATTCATAGTGTCCATTTATCACAGCAAAGTCTTCCAGCTCCTGAAGCAGCAAAACAGCCCCAGACCATCACACTATCACCACCATATTTTACTGTTAGTATAATGTTCTTTTTCTGAAATGCTGTGTTACTTTTAGCCAGATGTAATGGGACACACACACCTTCCAAAGAGTTCAGCTTTTGTCTCGTCAGTCCACAGAATGTTTTACCAAAAAGTCTTCAGGAAAAATTGAAATGAGCTTTAATGTTTCTTTTTGCTCAGCAGTGGTTTTTGTCTTGAAACTCTGCCATGCAGGCCATTTTTGCCCAGTCCTCTTTTCTTATGGTGGTGAACACTGACCTTAACTGAGGCAAGTGAGGCCTGCCAGTTCATTGGATGTTTGTTGTGGGGGTCTTTATGACCCTCTTGGATGAGTCGTCGCTGCGCTGTTGCCGTAATTTTGGTCAGCTGGCCACTTCTGGGAAGCTTCACCACTGTTCCATGTCTTCGCCATTTGTGGATAATGGCTCTCACTGTGGTTCTCTGGAGTCCCACAGCTTTAGAAATGGCTTTATAACCCTTTCCAGACTGATAGATCTCAATTACTTTCTTTCTCAATTGTTCCTGAATTTCTTTGGATCTCGGCATGATGTGTAGCTTTTAAGGATCTTTTGCGGTACTTCACTTTGTCAGGCAGGTCCTATTTAAGTGATGTCCTGATTGAGACCAGGTGTGGCAATAATCAGGCCTGAGTGTGGCTACAGACAGTGAACTCAGGTGAGATAAACCATAATTAAGTTATGCTTTAACAAGGGGGGCAATCACTTTTTCACACAGAGCCATGTAGGTTTGGATTTTTTTCTCCCTTAATAATAAACACCTTCATTTAAAAACTGCTTTTTGTGTTTATTTGTGACTAATGTTTAAATTGGTTTGATGTTCCGACACACATGCAAAAAAATTAATATATATACCAGTGTGTGTGTGTGTGTGTGTGTGTGTGTGTGTGTATATATATGTATGTATATAATTGCTATAACTGTAGTCAAAACTGCTCATTAGAATGACTTATGACTACATGTTTGTGAGCCGTTTCTAAGGATATTTTGAAGGGTTCGATAGCATGAGTCTATTATCAAACAGACGAGATATCTGACCAATCAGATTTATTATTTTCACTACAGGGCCTGGCCCATAGCTATCTAACCCCTTCTGGGCATCCTGAAGAAGGTGATACACATTCATCATTCATAAATAAATATCACTGTCTATGCAAATGCTCGTCTGGCTAGATTACGTCAAATGGCGACTTACAAGAAAACTTGCAATAATTCAGCATGTATATAAAACATAAAAATACATAAAAATAATGTCAGCCAAGTCTACCTACAAAGTAAGAAACCAATATTTTAGAAAGGAGCGGAGGATGGACTCTATCTTTGCTTAACATGGAGTTTGGCGTTTACTTAATGTTTTGGCTGCCCTGGCATACTGTATAAATGCATGATCTTAATTTGTTGAATGGCTGTACTTGTAGAATTCAGGTATTATTTTCATACTCGTTACACAGAAAATTAAGTTATGAAAGAACAGGAACACTGTTGTGCTCTTTTGTACTTCCTACTTTTGTCATTTGCATTTGTGGGCTGTTGATCTGCATTTTGAAATATGCACAATAAGTTAAAGTCAAGTCTAAGTTTATGAGGCAAATGTACTGTGCATTAACAATATATGTGGAGAAGGGGTACCCACTATATACACTGCACAGCAATGATGAAATATATATATATATACACACACACACACACTGTAGATTATAGACTGTATCTGTATGTGACTGATGAACTTCGATAGTTTTTGTGAATTATGTTGACGAAATAAAATACTTGGTGTAATCATATAGCAGATATATGAAATCTCAATGCAATTTGTTTTCTCCAACAACCTGATAAAAAATCTCAACGGAATCTAGGAGCAGTCTTGCAATTAGTGACCATGCAAGCTCCCCAATCTTTGCAAAGTCATAGTCTGTTACTAGCCTGAAACTAAAACTCTGTAGATGTGCAAAGGTGTCAGACTTTAGTCTTTAGAAGATCTTTTCAGAGTATTTTCAAAGTCTTCTAGGGTATGGTCAGCATAAGACATAAGACTTCAAGAATCAATTGACCTTTAGACCTTGCAGTCATCTTTAGAGATCAAAGACACCTTCTGTACAGGAGGGTCACATAGCATCACATTGCTGTCTCTGACCTATCGATATGTAAGTTGCAATGTAAGCAGTGTAAATGCCGAACAATTCCTTTATAACGGCTGGTGTTTGAGCTTTCATATGGGTGTCCATGTGGTTAGATCTCTGTCACTGACCCTATTGTTGGGTCTGAAGACAGCACCTTTCACTACACTCACTTGAACCAGGAGGACCACTGCATATAACCTTTGACCTCTGAACCCAGCTGACACCTTCATACCCACCCAGGAAGTGACCCTACGCTGACCTGCCCATCACTGATAGGGTGTGAATAGGCAGAGAAGGGCGTGGTGACTGTGAATGAGTGAACAAACTACAGGAGCAGGTTGTAGGGTTTGTTTTTTTTCTTTTATCTCAAATCGTTTCAGACCGATGTCTGCTTATTGAAGAAAGGCTATTACGTGATAATGGGCATTTGAACTAAACGATGAGGGGGTTTAGGCCATGCAGGGGGGCAGGAAAATAGAGCAAAGGCAGGGTACATACAGCTTGCCGGAGCCAGGTTTGATAAATGAACTGCGAGCAGAGGTCCATCTGCTCCTCTACCTCAGACTTTTGCTTTCCGTTGTCTCAGCTCTGCAATTGCACCTTTTGTCTTTGCATCACTCACGGTGTTTTGGCTTAATTTCCAATTCAGTAGATCAGGAGATATGAAATTGCCAATTCTTTCCTGTTTTTAATCTCTCTTCTGCACTCTTTGTTGTAAATTTCTTAAACAGCATGCAAAATCAAAGGACGGCACCACAGGCCTCTTTGTCATAACCAGATCTGGAGTACCCTGGGACCAAAGACTGATTGTTACCATTTACACCGCACAGGCTTGACTTTAACTGGAGTGGACATGTGTGTGGAAACAATAACATTAGGAGCTCTTAATTTCCCCTGGAAACACCATCAATTATTTATGCAGATCCAGTTGGTGCTATAGTTGCCTCCTTCACTCTGTGAACCGCTGTTAATTACAACCTACAAGACTGTTACAGTTAATTTCAAGGCAAGCATATTGTCTCTTCAAGGCTGTCGAGTGGGTCATAAATTATCCTGAAGGTGAAGGAGAACTCGGGGGAAGCAGTTATGAAAATTTCATCAATCTCAGCCGTGCGCCACAGCTGCTCCTGTCAGCGGCCGCATTGTGGAGGGGTATCGCTGGGCTCGGGGTCAAAGTTGGGGGGCTGCCAGGGCCAGGGGGGCCTGTCACATCCCAGGACTGCTCTCTGTCACAGCAACACACTTACACCCACTCACACACACATACCCACCAGCCGTTACTAGGGTGCTGGGCAGAAAGCCACAGAGCCAATCTTCAGGCTGTCCTCTCCTATTAATTTACTTACACCATGCTTGGTGGTCAAGCTCCTACTTTTATTAGATTGTGGCATCTGTGTGCAGTGTGTAATCATTATGACCGCACACATTAGTAGGCAGTTTGGGTAAATTACGCATTATAGCACTGTTTCACGAGAGTCCTTCGTTTTAAGCACTTCTACATGTCAGGATATTTTCAGCTTGTTAGTGGTAGTTCTGAATATCAGAAGCCTGCTGCCCTCCAAATGTTAACCCATTTCTCATTGATGGCAGGTACATCACATTACATTACATTACCCACGCACAGTAGCCCACCCCCACTTACCTTATTTCCTCTGATCAGCAGCGTGGGGCCAGCAGGCACGAGTTCTCCCCTCTGGTGCCCCTCTCTGCCAACAGCTGTGCCACCCATCCGTGGTCATACATCAGCGCCCATGCCCGTCCTTCCCCCTCCTCAGCCCGGGATGAGCACTCAGGTGTGTGTGCAGTCATACTCCTCAGGTGTGTACATCCTCTTCCATCCCTCAATCTGTCAATTAGTAGGCTGTGTGTGCTACATTCCACGAGCCCTGATGTTGACCGGCTGGCCTGTCACTAAGAGGAGGTGGGTGGAACAAAGCTGACATGGCTGTTTTGCCTTTTCTTTTATTAAAGGCTGGATTTTAGATTCTGTCGTGCTGACAAAGATTTTCTTTCCACCTAATCAAAGTGCAGGCTTGCCCATTACACTTTGGGCTTTATTTGCATGCAATGACCAACCACATAATGCTATAATACAATAATGATCTTTGAAAGAAAAGCAGGCATGTCTACACTGCCACAAATTAAACAACTCTTTTATGTCTCAGGCAGAAATGAGGACACGAGGTATTCACTCAGTCTGCATTATTCCCGCTGAGCGATATGCGATGCCTGATTTAGCGAATGACCTTGCATGTTTAGGGCTCTGTCTGGGTCTTAGCAAAAGCCGTCTTCACCTTAAGATGGGCACGTTTTGGCACCTCGGACAGACGCGTAAACAGATGCAGTCTCTGTTAGTAATGACAGGTGATTATATGTGGCAGTGGTGCCAAGGCAATTAAACGGTGGGCTGACGGCACCATTTGGCGCACTGTTATCCTAGCGTTAGGGCTAATTGTAGCGGCACTTTCACTCCTGCCAGGACGTGGCTTCGAACATCGTTAATTTTACACCAGAACATGTCGTCTGCAGATGAATGCTGCCTTTGCTGGAGCCTACTTCTTTTTCAGACACCAGACAGTATAAAAGTAATCAGGCTCTCAGTCGTTTCCTTTTTTATATTATACAGCTGTGCTTGCATTCTTTTATATATATTTATATTAGTGTTGACCAGGAAGCTACAGCAAGTGGCTATAACAGTGTTTCTCACTGATGTATTCTTACTTTTACTAATTTATGCCTTATGCCAATAGTTTATATATGTTTTTGTATTTATTTATCCAACTTGTATGTTGTTAACATACAACTGCTGTACATCTTATAAGGGATTTTGATCATTGTATTGTTTCACCATAAAAAAGATCCAGTGAACTGTTTTAATAGAATAAAACAATGGATAAAGAAGAGACCAAGATTGATTCATTGCATTTTTTTAGCTAAACGGGATTATTTAAGGTGCTAGACAGTAATTGTTAGTCTACATTACACACTGTGAAAAATCCTGAGGTAACGTTAACATTTTGCACATTTTCATATCCCAAAAGTGCTCAAAAACAGCTGCATTATCTTGACTTACCTGTGTTGAAGTTATTATATTTTTATAGAGTATACTGCTGAAAGAAACTGGACCAAAATCAGCCACTCAATTGTAACGGCTTCAAAGAGTTGACAATCAGTTGAAAAATCTTGCCCAGATACTTTGTGTTTAATGTGAGACTAAATATTCTCGATAGGGTTCAAATATGTACTCTGACCAGGCCAAAACATGAGCCTGATGTACTGTGGCAAATTACCAACTACATTGAGGTTTACTCATTTAGCAGACGTCCATTTATAGAATGACTTACAACTGATCCAATCTTATAATGCAAGAAATTCTGAGTTAATGGCCTTGCTCAAGGGCCCTACAGTGGCAGCTTGGCAGCAGTGGGATTTGAACCCTGGACCTACTGATCCATAGACCAGTCCAGTACCTTACCTGCTAGGCAACCACAGTCCTAACAACTATCTAACAAAGAAACAACTAATCCTTTAGTTGACAAAATATATAGTATTTTGGAAGTCTTTGAACACCAAAGCATGTGCTAGTGTGAATTATATATCAAACATTTAAATATTTTCATGATTTGATCTTTGTGTACAAGAACACTATCTAAGTGAATAAGCAGTGATGAGAAAATGGTGCGACACCTCTCAGGAGTGCATTTTCTTAGTTCTTAGTAATATTCCGACCAATTATTTTGTTGTTAGAACCCCTAAAAGCTTAATATTTATCATTTTTAGGTTTGGAACTTTTTTTCTTTTTATTTCAGGTTATTCTTTCCACTTTTGTCATTAAAATACAGTCAAACCTCATTACTCAAATATACATTGTTCTGCAAAATAGTTCGGCTAACCAGTTTTAGATTATAGCCTATTTTCATTATTTCCCTACCAGAAAAAAAACCTTACCTGGTTCCTGTATATTCAAACTCCTGCCTACTTTCAACTATGTCAGTGAAATATTGTGGTGCATGCACAATGTGGCACAAAGTGGCACAAATTCTGATCTGATATCTGCTGATTGGGTGGGGCCTCACCTCTGTAATGAGCATTTTCTACATCTCTTGTATCTCAGTGTGTGTCCTTCAGACATTTTCATTCTAAACCCACTGCTCTTATATTTAAAAAGTTTGCTTACTTTTTAAGGGGATGTACATTATTATGCTACTAATTCACTTTGATTATTAAAGTGGCATAATGTGAACAGTAAAGCCATTTAAATGTGTGCTCGTAGGCTTACTGATTTCGGACTGTGATTGAATGATTGACCGGATCTACATAGTGTTGTTCCGAGGAAGGAATTACACCAATCAGAAACATGAAACAGTATTTGATACGTTCACATTTATGTGAATTTCTGACGTTGCATTGATGAAAAGAAAGAAAGACCAAAAAAAAAAAATCACTACCAAACAAACATAAGGCCACAATAGCCAGAGGATGACATTGCTATTTATTGCAAAACTTCAGATCCATTGTTATCTGACTAAATACCGAAGATGGGCTTATTTGCAAAGAATGTTGTGACGTTTAGACAATCACCACAATATTTAGTCTGACAATCCTGAGTATTGCTATGCATTTGTGTGTACAGAATGCTGAACTTGACTGATTCCTCATGTTAGTAACTCCAAACAAAGGCTGACACTTATGCTAAAGTGACACACTGAGAATTACTGTAACTCCAAGAATATCCCTTATTATATCCATTATACTTATTATGTCTGTAACATAGTTTATACAGAACAGAACTCTGTTTTGTCCCTGCTGTTATACAGTAATCTTAAGGGGTCTGTAGCTGAACATAGAGTAAGCAAGGCTACCTTGGCTTAATTTGCACTTTGCCATGTCTGTGCCAAAAGCCTCTCACTCACACTACTGGTCCGGTTAACATATGATGCCATTTGCTGTCGCACAATGTGGCATGCTGTTATTCTTTAATTACTCTGGCGTTAACAGCGAAGGGCTTGGGCAGCCTTTGCTAACTAGCTTTAATCAGATGGGATTTCTAGGAACATGTTTCGCCAGCGTGCAATGGTATGTCTGACTTACCAGGCATGTACACACAACTGGCTGATGCACGTTATTTTGCTCTTAGACCCTATGCTATGAGTGTGTTGCCCATGGCTTTATAGAACAAGTGTTGGCTGTATGGCTGCATGGCACGGTATAGTTTGTTAAGCATCATTATTATTTATATACTATTCATATACTAATATGGCAAGAGCCTATTACAAATGTGTTCTGGGAAGTCTTTGTCTCAGATTCAATTTTATTAGTATTTAAATACATTTGGCATTACAAAATGTTTTTCTTTTTTTGCTTTTCATTTCTTTCTTTCATTATTTTATGGATGAACAATAATTCTTATGTAAATATATGAACATGTATATTTTTATCTCTTAATGCTCTCCAGTCTCTAAATTAAAGTGTTCAGCAGTCTGTTTTAGAGAAATGCAAACGCTAGAACAACAGACAGTCCTCAATTCAAATTACAAATATGTTATTATATTTACAGTCATCAAATTTTTAACAAGTCGATTTTAGATAAGCAAATCAGCTGTGGGTAATTTCCTTCTTATTTTTTTAGGTATACTAATGACTTTTCACAGATGGAAGTCGAAATTTAAATGAAAAGTCATTTGTAACAAAGAGAACTCTTTAAAGAATATTGTAATCACAATGTGCAGCCTTATAATCCCAATATGAATTTTTACATATACAAATGAAATGTCCTTGTTGCCTTAACTAGTAATCTGTGTGATTCACATAATCCTGCTCTTGAAAACATTAATTACACATTAAATAAACCTGCTTAGGTGAGGTCTGTTCAATCACAATTTCTGCTCTTTTATTTTTCTTACTGGAGCTTGTGTCCTGTTTTGTTCATTTTGAAAATATCTGTACATTATATTTACTTTACTATATAGTATATTTTGCTTATTTTGACCGTAACTGTTTAACTCGTGCTTTTTGTAGGGTATTCTGATTTTCCTAATACAAGCACTACATTAATAAGAGCTACTGTATGTGTGTGTGTGTGTGTGTGTGTGTGTGTGTGTGTGTGTGTGTGTGTGTGTGTGTGTGTGTGTGTGTGTGTGCGTGTGCGTGTTGGCAGAGGACAGTGGTGTCAGATGGAGTATAATTAGGAATCGGTGAACAGACTGTCCTCCCGGTGGGGTTGGTATACTAGATGCTGTTGGGATTCAGTCTTGTCACTTTGGCCAAGGCCAGCGACTTCTAAATACTGGGTCAAAGACACTTCCTGTGTATCTGCACAAAATCCCCTCACACAGCTGAGCCAAACTAATCAACGGTACACACACACACACTCACTCCACACAAGTGCAGAGTTGCCAGTGTTATTTTTTCACAACACAACAATGTGCAGTTGAATACTAAATTATATTGAGTATAGTTGTAAATATTATTCTGCAACGTCACACTGTTTAGAAAGCAGTTGTTGCATGGCGAACTCACATTTCAAGCTTGAGTCCTCTGTAAGCCTTCGAGTTACTCCCAGATGACAGTCCTAAATAACTTTTGTCACAGGCAATTATATTTGTGTTTAATTCCGAGCACAAAGATACCCATGCCAGTGTAGCTGATATAACCATGACTGTTCAATTTGCCATGGACATAACAAACTCATAACGTAACATTAGAGCTCACACTAATACAAAAGAGGCAGCTTAAAACGTGGAGCAGTACAAGGGACAGGCTGAGTATTTTAGATAATCCCTTTCTGATTGAAATGTCACTGATAGTGTGACAAGGCTTGTCACCTAGAATAACAAATTCTATATTTACTCAGGGCCAGACTGGAGCTCCACTGCCCAGGGTGTTCACGTCTCCCTCCATCAGCTGAGAAATGAATCAGCCCTATTTAGCCAACACAATGCAGGTGAGCCCTGGGGCAGTATGACTTTCTTAGCTGCTCTTGCTTCTATTTTATACCATTATATTTGTTACAGTTTCAGATATATTCTTGTATTTTTGTCTTTTACTTGTCTTATGTTAGAAAGCAAATTGGTTTTCTATTTTTTTCTATTCTATGTAAAATAATCTGTCAGATCCTCATCTTTGCTGCAGAGTGTAGTGGAATATCTGATAGTTTTGTATTTAGCATTTAATTACTTCTACCACCTTTTTATCATTTATTATTACGACAGCACTCTAACAATATGGTCAGCACACAGTTTGAACTTGCCATACTGAGAACAAAGAAGATGAGATGGGGGGAGTCAGCACCCTTGCCCTATTTAAATATTTATCTATTACACTAAACACTTCCCAGTCATGCATTTCTGTTGTTACTGATCCTGATGCGTTATTGTAATTGTAACATCAAAATAGTTTATACAGTACTTTGACCTAAAGTATTCAAAGGAAAAGGAAAAATTGATTTCGACATTACTGTACACAGTGCAACTCTGTGATGGACTGGCACCCTGTCCAGGGTGTACCTCTGTCTGTGCCCAGTGAATTCTGGGACAAGCTCCATCTCCCCAACCAACACCCCATGACCCTGACAAAGTGCAGTTAAAATGGGGAGGAGATACTGATGTTTTTTTGTAATAAGCACATTCACTTCTATCAGAAATCCTCTATATAGGCTTTAAGGGCAGCCCTTTGCTAGTCCCTCTGCTAGTCCTTCTTCTGCTATCTGAAAACCCTTTGACACTGTTGTTTAAAAAGGAGACTTTATAATATAAGGATAACTTTATAATGTAAGGCATTTAAATATATATTATCTCTGACAGAGTGAGAACAAATAACAAAATCAAAGCATCTCATTTTACTCCTGCTTATCTTGGTCCACTGTAATCCAATGCAGAATTCCATAAGCACACCACCCAACCTTCACATTGCAAGCCCAGACCTGGGTTTGAACCCAGACCATCAGTTTCCTGCAACTGGCTCTGAACTTTGAACTGCAGGAGCTGTTAAAAATAAAAGGGAGTGGGACAATAACAATATACAGCAATTTTTGTTGCTATCTGAAACAGAATTATAGAATAATGATTACAGCTGGAGGCTTTACATTTTCAGATTGGTTGGCTTCATTAAAATAACAGAGAACATAAAATCCAAATGCTTGAAAATACGAAATGCCCGTGAGAAAAAGTTAAAATGTGGAAAGAAAATCAGGCTTGTGAAACAAATTCAGTAACATTATTTAATGTCTTTGTATGCCTTTGAGACAGGACCTGTAAATATGGGAATTATGGCAGCATTAGTAAGGTAATTAACGAATGTTAAGGAACCCCAACGGAGAGGAGTTTGATAGAGTGCTAAAATGGTTTTTCATTACCTCTCCTGATGACCTTCAAGGCAAAACGTGAGGTGGGCTTCCAAAATCCTGCAGGGAGTAACTCAGATGCAGTATAATTATATGGAAATAATACAAGACAATAATGGAGGAGCATGCGATAACTTGCACTTCAGCTTGATATGAAATTATGATTATCTCAGTTTTGGAATGTGAAATCAAAGTGATGGAAGTTACAAAAAGATTTTTGATTGTGCTCATTGTGATTCTGATGTTTTAGTGTAGATTGCACCCCCATACACACACACCCACACACACGGGTTTCAGTTTTCAGAACGGCTATGTGTGACAAAACATTACCAGTACCTCCTGCCAGTACATGCTGAACACATGTAAACCTGGTGAAATACACATGTCGAGAGTTTGCAAAACACCACTTTTGACTCTTCATTGGGACTGATAGCTATTGTGTCTTCTCTTACTGAGGTCAGACGCTCAGGGTTATTGAATCAGGTCTGATCCACTGCCAATGAGAATCCAATGCCATTGATCTCTGTGTAATATGAGCTCATTAGTGTATAGACTCAGGGTCAGGTTGTTTGGGAAATGAAGAGGGTGGCCATTTTGACCTTAGCAAGCGCCTCCAATCGATTATCTCTGACTGAGAAAATAAGCCACTGAGAGGTTAACTCTGCTTTGCCTGAAACACGATTACAGTACTTCAGCCTCTTGGTTAAAGCATTAGACCAGAGTAACTTAATTAGCACTTTCTTATAGTATTAATAATGACTTGGGCAGACTGATTTACATTGATTCTTGTTTCGTGTGTTTCGCGAGACGAATGGCACCACATATTTGATGTGTTTAAGTTATGTGAGAGTGCTTGCTAAACTGCTGTACTCAAAGGTAATGTTCTTTATGGATTAGATTAGAGGCTATAAGTATTTCAATTGAGTGTTACAGACTGAGTCAAGTATGACTACAGCTACTTTAAGGCACAAAATATGACCAGGATTTTAAAGTGGTGAAGTAACGCCTGCTATGTTAATCTAGAAAGTGTTGACATTTCTGTATTTTCTGTGCTGTACAGTCTGCAGAATTATAGCAAATCCTAACAAATCACTGACCTCGGAATACAAAAAAAAAAAAAAGCCTGGCTTTTCGTCTATTGAACCTCATCTGTCCTCTAAACGATTGTTGACACTCAGGAGCAGCATCTAATATAAATGGTTAATGGGTTGTGATGACCAACTACATGGTTGAAAGACCGTGTAATCTCCCCTCAATTACCGAAAGGCGCATGCAGCCCTCTCTGAAGCCCTTCCCTTCCTCCCTTTCTCTCTTCCTCAACCAGCTGCCACTGATGAGCTCTGATCGCCATGCTGTCAGGTGTAAAAAATGAAACGCGCCGCACTAAGGAAGGCACTTCGATGCACTAGGCAGATGCCTGGTTATTTGTGTGCTTGCACCGTGTCACAGTAGAAACACTTCAGCCCTCTGTGTCTGCATGCCTATTGCTTTAATTAGCCATACAGTCTGTCAGACGGCAACGCAGAACTGGGCAGCTACATTGTATATTAATATGGCTGCACAGTGACAAGTCACTATTATGCAATAATCACAAGCTGGCTCTCACACTTGAAAGGGGAGAGATTAGATGCGTCCAGAGTTGACTTTATTTAACCTGGTTCCTGCCTTTATTATTTTCACTGATTCTTTGGTCAAACTTATGGGTGACTGCATTGATTCCTGGAGAGAGAAGTCCTTTTGTCTGAAAACAATCTCACACCTTATTCATAATTAAATGAGAAAAGAAACATTGCGATTTCAGAGATGTTTTGGTAATGGCTATCAGTTTTGAGCTTCTTTTGCAATGCCTTTGATTAAGAGGATTATACATAGTTTAATGAGGTTTCCAGTTGAGCGCACAGAGTAATGGGGATAATTTCCAGCCTGGGATTCGTCTTTCACTCCAATCTTCACTACGGTGATGGAACTGAATGATGTGAACTCCACTCTCAGAAATACCTAACACAATCAATACCGGCTCAGTATGAAATCATTTAAACTGAAGGTCCAGCCTCTTTCCACTTGACTTGAAACAATTAAACTGACTGCTCGAAAATCGTAGAAATTCAGGTCGGTGCTTGATAGATTTCGGCACGTGAATTAGAATCCTCTGAAATACCCCCAAATGGCATCTTAAATACACTTGCATGAAGTCGGGGGCTCTTATTTTCATGAGTGTTCTCTGTGTGACCCATGCTTCCCCTGATGATACCGTTTTGCTCTTGTGGGGCTTCAGCTAAAGGCAGCAGACTGACTAATGTTTTTATAACCTCCTAGACAGGCAATACAAATGATTCCCAATCTAATCTAATCATACTCCTCAAAAATATGAAAAATGGAGCATTTGCAGATATATACTCAGCACTAATGTCACAGCTCTGGGCCGTAGGTTGCCTCCGGGCTTATACCATACACAGGTCCTCTCTCCCAGCGAGCGAGGTAAAGAATGATGTGAATATTATTCCTTCCTCAGTGGCATTAGAAGCTCTCATGGTTTCAGCGACAACTTTATCGCAGCACCAATATGAAAACGGAAGGGGTCTGGAGCTCATATTCAGTGATGATTGACAATTATGGCCACATAATTCTCCCCCTGTCATTTCTGCTCGCAGGCTCCTTCCCTCTCCATCGAGGTGACATCCCTCAGATAGAGGGGGATAAATATGCCATAAATCAAGCCAAAGGCTTATAGGTCCCCACTGGGATAATCTGCCATGCTGCACTGGCCTAGTATTCATCATTAGATTGTGAACTAGAGCGAGGTCATGACACCAGGTAATTTCCTCTCCCCCTCCTTCACTTGCCTATCCCGCTCACTCTGTCGTTGTCTCTCACAAGCCTTGGACATACACCTTGTGAAAAGCCTGCTCATCTCAAACCATAAGAGTGCATTATATGAGAGTACCGTCTCCTCTCTCCCTGCCCCCTACTGTATTCAGTGATAACCACATTTCACATCAACATTTCTCCTCGTTTTTTTCATCTGCCTTCCATTATGTAGTGTGTCTGTCATCCGCTGATTTATTAGCATGTCCTGGCACTGCCGTGCCGGCTCCAGTTTGGTTAGAGCTGGCGGACCTGTCAGATATAGAGTTAATTACCAGCAGTAATGAGGGGCTGCTGCTTGGGTGGACATGACATTTGAGGCATGTCGTTGGCGAAAAACAAACAAATGGAAAAAAAAAATTCATTAGTACAAAGTGACAGCTTGCTTTTATCTGGCTGAGCCGCTCAGATTGAGCTCCACTCGCCGGTGTTTGTTTGCAACATAATGAACTGTGCACGAGTTTTCCTCCTCTTCTGACACAGGCGGTACCAGATTCTCCTTAACAGTCAATGATAACGATGAAAAAGCTCGCCCTGCGTGTGTAGTCGCAAACACATCAATTATTCATCTTTGTTAGCCTTATTATTTCCCCTCCGCCGACATTAAATGCTACCTGGTATTTGAAGGCAGCTAATGATCAATGGGCCTTGAAGCCAGGGAATGCAGTGAGGTGTGTGACAGTACTGATTGTATTTACAGCTAATTCCCCTAAATATAGACTATCTGCTGTCCCATTGGTCTGGATGAATGCAGTTTTAGTGTAGAGACGTTGCCTCATGAGGTGACAGCAGTGGAGAAAGCTGTTTGCTTGTAATGAGAGGGTCTGAGAGCAGGGGGCTTGGGGAAGGCAGGGGCCCCAATGCATCATTTCTACCTGCTAAGTAGATCTATTCTTTACTTACTCGCTCACATGCTATAATGTTGACATATCCTGCTGCGGTCACCACACATATGCCAGAAATGCTAACATACATTTTTTGTTACACCGGAATGAAATCAAATGCATAGGATGCAATAGGATGGATCCTATTGGTTAAGCACATAAGTTCTTTTAATTTCACCAGAGGGAAACTCTGGGCACAGGGCTTTCAAGCTAGTTTCAAAATTATTTTTGCTACTGAAGCTTGTGTGGTAATTGGATAGCCACAAAAATGGAACGCTGTTTTCAATTTCAATAATAAAGGCAGACAGAACAGTGTGATCAGCATCACGCCCTTGTTGCAGATCTTACAGTTTGCCAGTTTTAATTTTCACTCGGATTTTCTTACTCTATTGCAGAATGTACATTCTCCTCATAGATATGTTTTCCCACTTTCCCTTCCCTTTCATTTCCCCATTTCTGTAATTCTTTTATTTTTCGATTTTCTTTATTTCTTGTCTGGCTAAATCACATCACCCTTCCCCTCTTTCCACCTTGATAACTAATTTGCGATGATGCGCTGAGCCGTCAGTCATCGAGGCCTGTGCGACGTGGGCTCTGCCGAGATGCGATAACTGCTTCCATCTCTTCACTGAGGCATGGAGATTTATTGAGCTGCGATAAGTGACGCGCTAGCCATCACACTCAGCCAAATAGACTCCCCTATGCGTTTATTCTTATTGCGGCAAGAGATGCAAAATGTCTCCCCAGAGGGTCCAATTGCTGCCAAAGAGGCCTGGCAGCCTGTATATGTCATTACTTTCTATTAGATAAAGAAGGAAATGTGGCTCACTGGGACTTCACCGATGATGGTAGTCGTTTGTGTGAGTGACAGAGCATCACTCACTGGCAGCCCTGAAGACGACTCCCAGGCACAGAGTCCCGTCTTACACTGTCATATTTTTCTCCCCTATTTAGATGTTTTTGTTGTCTTCACTGCATTTCTAAGTCATTATGGATCAGAGGGCTCTCAGGCTGTTGTTGGAAACAGTGGTGCGCAGTGGTAGCAGTCCAATCACAGACTGTCAGAACTCAGACCTACTTTGAGATGAGCTCTGGTGTGGGCCCGCAAAATGAGGTGTATATTCACAGTTTGATAATACCATCCCATAGATATATAATACAGGAAAAGACTACGCATTAAAGATAGTAGTGTTAAATATGCACTATGTTAAGTATGCACAGTTTATGATTCCATTTAGTGTTTTTTTTTTACCATTCTTGTGTTTGGTCGTGGATCCCTGCCATGATTTGACATTGACATTAGAGACTGTCCTGTTTCATCCACTGCTAATGTATAACATTGTTTCTGCCCATCTATCCACCTGCAGGAGATCAGATCTTCATTAAATATTCAGGCATATGATGTCTGTAATGATTTCCTGTCAGCTTGTGTCTGTTCAACTTCTAGTTTCCCTCTGTTTGCCTCTTTGTCAGGTGCTGTTGAAGTCAGTTGGCATCAAACAGAGATGTGGCATAAGATGCAGACAGTACATACATCAAACATCAGTCTTTAATTTTGTGTCTTATACAGTGGGTCTTATAAAGTTTGTGAACCCTTTATAATTTTCTATTTTCTGCATAAATATGACCTAAAACATCATCAGGTTTTCACACAAGTCCTAAAAGTAGACAAAGAGAACCCAGTTAAACAAACGAGACAAAAATATTACACTTGGTCATCAAAATTTATTGAGGAAAACAATCCAATATTACATATTAGTGAGTGGCAAAAGTATGTGAAACCTCTAGAATTAGCAGTTAATTTAAAGGTGAAATTAGAGTCAGGTGTTTCAATCAATGGGATGACAATCAGGTGTGAGTGGGCACCCTGTTTTATTTAAAGAACAGGGATCTACCAAAGTCCTGCTCTTCACAACATGTTTGTAGAAGTGTATCATGGCACGAACAAAGGAGATTTCTGAGGGCCTCAGAAAAAGAGTTGTTGATGCTCATCAGGCTGGAAAAGGTTACAAAACCATTTCTAAAGAGTTTGGACTCCACCAATCCACAGTCAGACAGATTGTGTACAAATGGAGGAAATTCAAGACCATTGTTACCCTCCCCAGGAGTGGTCGACCAACAGCGATCACTCCAAGAGCAAGGCGTGTAATAGTTGACAAGGTCACAAAGGACCCCAGGGTAACTTCTAAGCAACTGAAGGCCTCTCTCATATTGGCTAATGTTCATGTTCATGAGTCCACCATCAGAAGAACACTGAACAACAGTGGTGTGCATGGCAGGGTTGCAAGGAGAAAGCCACTGCTCTCCAAAAAGAACATTGCTGCTCGTCTGCAGTTTGCTAAAGATCACGTGGGCAAGCCAGAAGGCTACTGGAAGAATGTTTGTGGATAAATGAGACCAAAAAAGAACTTTTTGGTTTAACAGAAAAGCGTTATGTTTGTAGAAAGGAAAACACTGCATTCCAGCATAAGAACCTTATCCCATCTGTGAAACATGGTGGTGGTAGTATCATGGTTTGGGCCTGTTTTGCTGCATCTGGGCAGGACGGCTTGCCATCATTGATGGAACAATGAATTCTGAATTGTATGAGAGAATTCTAAAGGAAAATGTCAGGACATCTGTCCATGAACTGAATCTCAAGAGAAGGTGGGTCATGCAGCAAGACAACGAGCCTAAGCACACAAGCCGTTCTACCAAGGGATGAAGAATAAAGTTAATGTTTTGGAATGACCAAGTCAAAGTCCTGACCTTAATCCCATCGAAATGTTGTGGAAGGACCTGAAGCGAGCAGCTAATGTGTAACCCACCAACATCCCAGAGTTGAAGCTGTTCTGTACGGAGGAATGGGCTAAAATTCCTCCAAGCCGGTGTGCAGGACTGATCAACAGTTACAGGAAACGTTTAGTTGCAGTTATTGCTGCACAGGGGGGTCACACCAGATACTGAAAGGTTCACATACTTTTGCCACTCACTAAAATGCAATATTGGATCATTTTCCTCAATAAATAAATAACCAAGTATAATATTTTTGTCTCATTTGTTTAACTGGGTTCTCTTTATCTACTTTTAGGACTGTAAAAATCTGATGATGTTTTCGGTCATATTTATGCAGGAATGTAAAACATTCTAAATGGTTCACAAACTTTCAAGCACCACTGTATACTGTACATGTTTTGTCAAGTTACCACACTTTATAAGGCACTATACTTTACAGTCAGAGTCTGAGCCTGCTTACATGATCATGATATTATTGTTTGTGGTGGAGCAGACGTGCTTACATAGCACAGTGAAGTTGATGGTAATTACTTTTACTTAGTTGTCGGTTTTACCCTCCCACTTCTTTTCCTATCCTGATTAGTAGCCGTGGGCCGATAAACGACATTATCGAATGTCATAATAATTCAAATCCATGACGATGGATTTTTCATCCAGTGCATTCTTCACGTTCCATTTCCTTGTGACTTTTTAAAAAGTCTGTATTACTCACAGAATTAAGGTGTTGTTGCGTTTCTACAGATAGGAGAGAGATTGTTGGCTCAGAGTGGCGTACAAGTGCTTTTCCTTTAAACGCTTGCATGCATTACTATTATTAGTTCTGCGCTAGCCTAGCTGTTAAGGTACTCTATGTACTATAGACCAGAAGGTCCAGAGTTCAAATCCCACCTCTGCCAAGCTGGGACTGTTGGGTCCTTGAGCAATGCACGTTAACCACGATTGCTTAGACTACATCAATTGTAAGTCACTCTGGATAAGGGCATCAGATAAATGACATAAATGTAAATGATGACTTTTATAATGTTTTTTACAGTAGATTGCTGTGATGTATGCTAGTCATGTGAATGAAATAGATGTCAATGTCCAGTAATGCTCAGATGGGGAACTTCATAAATTAGCTTATAACATGATAATTTCATTTATGGTGATAATTCAGATGACGATAATCATTTGTCTAAATTTACATCATTGCCCAAGTTTACTGGTTAGATCCAATTTTCCCTCTTCTTTCAGGTCAGTAAAAAATCTTTGACTGCTCCTGTTTAAGGTCGCCACAGTGGATCACCTCACTTTAGATTTGGCATGGGTTGTTATGCCAGATACACTTCTGGACATAATCCTCCCCATTTATACAGGCATGGGACTGACACTAGGAATACACTTTCAGTGGCTGGGGTTTTTCTGTAAATGCACCGCTCAACCTTCGCATTACAAGCCCCACCTGGGATTAAACCCAGGCCTTCTGACACGGCTGTTTCCAGCAGCTAACTCTACTTACTGATCCACTGAGGCTGCTCTTGCAAGACAGTAGTGGATGCTTCCTTTCATATCTTTTTGTTTCACTGACATGTTTCTTGGGGAAGCTGTTTCATTATGGACATTTTGAAATTGAAGTTTAGAAATACCAGTGCACTAAATAACACACAACCAAAAGAAATGACTTTGTATTTGGTTGCTTTATTAAACAGTTTTTCTGTTCCTGGCTGACATCTGTTGAACTTTGTGTGGTCTTCTGCTGTTGTAGCATATCTGTGTTCAGATTTGATGTGTAGTACTGTATGTTCATACTTACGTTTGGGACCACTGTCATAAAGAGTAGTTATGCAAGTAACTGTAGCCTTACTGCTACAAGTTATGTAGTTGCCTCTGTCTTACTCAAAGCCTTTCTCTATATCTCTTAAGCTGTTTCTGCTCACAGCATTGCCATGCACTGAAGGTTGTTTGCTTTTTTGTTTTTTGTGCCATTCTGCGTAACGTCTATAGATTCTTGTCTGTGAAAATCCCAGATGATTAGCAGTTTCTGGGACCTACCAGAAAGAAAACGTTTAAAGACAAAGGTTGTCACATTCACAGTATTAAATAATAATAATAATAATAATAATAATAATAATAATGTCACTGCTACTGTGTGAAAGTGATAGTTCACCAATTTCACACATTAAAATTAATGTCCTCATCATGATTTGACTAAATGATGATCTACCGAGTGGATCTACAAACAGACTGCTCTTTGTCTTTTCTGTACATTTCCCAACAGTCAAATGAGTTGGTTTTTAAAGTACAAGAGACAGGGTAGTAGCTAAAAACATGCATTCAAAATCCAAACACCAATGACTTACTGGAAACCTATTTTAGGACCTAGTTGGAAGCCATAGGACAAACAGTGGTGGAGTAAGTCAGCCTTTATTTTTAGGGGGAAAAAAGGCAAAGTTAATCAGATCTTCCCAAGGATGGCCACATTAAACTTTACTTATTCATAAAAAATCATACAGTTTAGAGCCTATGCAACATCTAACATCAACAGGTAAACAAAGGAATACAGAAATGAGGCCGCTTCTTACTTAACAAAAAGGTAACACAGGCTAATTTTCTCACCTCAGAGTTGAGATTTAGGTTGAGATGTTGATGGGAACCATTCACTCACATACCAAAAACACAAAGGAAAGGGCAGTTTGTTGGTAGAAGACCTGTTTTCTCTGCTGTCATTATCCGTTTATAGTACTGCATTTGTGCCACTGCTATTTTGCTGTACCTGAATGACTTTTGTTCTCCTGTAGCCTACAGAGCTTCTGTTTACAGCGGTGAGCGGCTGTGTGCAGAGGCTGGCACATTGCACTGTAGATGTTGAAGTTTTCACCGTAAATCTTCAAGTGGGAATAAATATGTGAATTTCTCTGGCTTTGTTGGGGCAACCTGAGCCGATCTTCTATGATTTGTTTTCAGAGAGACTAAATATTTGGACTGTAAAAGACTAAACAGTGGTGAATCATCCCTTTAATTAAAAAAAAAAAAAAGAAAGAAAAGGTTCTCAGCTTGCCATGCAGCATGCACACCCTACGCATTTTTTCATATCATATCTTGAGTATAACTTTATAGAATATAATTCTTTATACTAAAGAATCAATACCAACCTCTTTTAGGATTTTAGTCCATGTTCTGTCACACATCCATCTACTTCACAGCACTCATAATACTGAGTGCTAATACTCTAATACCCTAATACTCATGGCCCCTAAAGAGCCACATGTACTCCCAAGTGTTCATAGTCTCCAAATCTGCTTTGTGGTCTTCTGCTGTGTATCTGCCATGGCCTCACACTGTACATCTGCCTGCCATATTCTTATATATCTAATATCCATATAACTTTCGTGAAACTGACACAAACCCCATAGACCTATAAGACTTTGTATTTGACATGGACTGTTCTTCTGTATGATCCATATACATGCTATACATACTGTATATACATATTTTTATCCCCCAAATCATATGTTCTCTCACTGTGGAACACTTGTTTCTGGCTTTTTTCAGATTAGTCCGTTTTAATCTGAAGTGGTTTAGTCTATAGGTATAAAAGACTAACAATAGCTTACCGTATTTTTAGGCGCACTTAAAATCCTTTAACTTTCTCAAAAATCGACAGTACGCCGTGAAATGCGGTGCGTCTAAGGTATGAATTAATTCTGGTTGTGCTTTCTGACCTACAACTGATTGTAGATGGTACACGGCGCTCATAAATATGTCAAAATGTTTTAGCACGGCCTTGGTAAGTTACGAAGCTTACGGCCACCGTAGTGCGCAGCATAGCGGAGTAATACGGTATGTGCTTCAGCATTAGGGTGTGTGCATTCATTCATTCATTTTCGAAGCGGATTTCAAACACAACGCTATCAGTCACGCAGTACAACATGGACATAGAGCAGCTGTGAGAGAATTCAACATTAACGAATCAATGGTACGGAAGTGGAGGAAGCAAGAAGACGCCCTGCGCCAGGTAAAGACCAAACTGAGCTTCCGACGGAACTTAAGAGTTTTGTTTCATTTCATGCGCCTTATAACCCGGTGCGCTTTATGTATGAAAATATACCCGTTAGCAGCCGATCGTTGATATTGCGTCTTATAACCCGGTGCGCTATATTGTCCGAAAAATACGGTAGTTAGAGTACTAGTTACTTCAAAGTCATAAGTGCTTTCTATATACTGAAAGGCATTTCCCTCCCTCTGAATATTAAACCATTTCAGTTTAAAATATAATTCATCAAAAACAGCTGTTTTAGGGGAGTGAATGTATTCATGCAAAGGGATGAAATATTCTGGCACTTGTCCCAATATTTATACTATCAAAACAGGATATACAGTATAAGCATTACATTGGATTGGAAATATGAAAGGAATTTTTCTAGCCTTGAGTGAGTATAATGATTAGAAACATGCAGAAATTGGTTAGTGTTGAAACTAAACAAATGTGCAGCCTAAGCAAATCATTCTAGTTTATACAAATCTGAAAGATACACTTCATGACCAAAAGTTTGTGGTTGTCACTTCTGTTTAATGATCTCTTTTATTTTTGTCACACTCACTGCTAGCAGGTAGAGGCAAGCCATCTCAGAATATTTATATACTAATACTCTCATACACATGCTTTGGGTGTACTTTTTTGGGGGAGTTCATTCACTTTTAGCAATGTAGTTTCTTTTGTTTGACATTTTATTGCCGCTGCTTTATTGTGTCTCTATGCACCTCTGACAAATCAGAAAGCTTCATAAATAAATAAGAGTGTAAAGAGAAATAAAGAAATAATGTTCTGCAAAAGAGACAGTTCAGGTCTTGTAAAGGCAAATCAGAACGTACATTTATTGAAGCAATATAATATGCAGAACTACATGGTGATGCTTCACAGTTCCAGGGACCCATATTTGATCTGATTACTGATTGTGTGTAGTTTTGTGTGTCATCTCCATATTCTGTGGTTTGTACTCTGTTTTTCTTTCTCCTCCCTATAACAGGCCAGTATGTGCCTACTTCCAGTGTGTATTCCTGCTCTGCACCCAGTGATTAATGGATAGGATCACATACCGCAACCCACACAAGGATACAGCTCTTTCTGAAGATGAATGAACAAATATTTGACAAAGCTGTGCAAAAGTCAGTGCTTTTGTTTTAAAAACAGCCCTGTTGTTGTGATTTAGAGGAATAATTACTTTCTGACAAAGCCTTATTCTTATACATGGTATTATGAAAAGATCTATGAAGGTCTAGTAGTTTTCCACTGTGTTCATTACAGATCTGGACTCAGATTTCAATCTAGCCTGGTTTCTGACAAGGTTTGGTGTAAGAATAACAATGAAATCATGATAATTAAGTTCCTGATTAAACAGCTCTCAATCAAACAGAAGCTGTCCATATTTATTTCACTAAGTGTGTATGAGTTTGACCTTGTAATAAATTAGTGTTTTGGTAAGTTGATCCATCGTGAATGGACTGATGAACGAGTGAGTCTAATGCAAGCCACCTCTTGGTACACTTATGGTTATAAATACTATTTCTTATTCTTATGATCAAGTTCAATAGTATTATTGTGAGGATTGCTCATTCATCCATAAGTTCTTTAGTGAGGTTGGACAGTGATGTTGGGCAACAGCTTGCAGTCAGGGTTCATGCAGTGTTTGATGAGGTTATGGTTTGAGCTCTGTTTAAGCCAGTCAATTTCTTCCACACCATGCTTTTCTGGAGCTCAGTTTGTGCACGCTGCTTATGTAGGACTGCTAAGGAAACCCAAAGCATGGAGTTCCCATAGCACAAGTTGCATGCAGCTGTTGCTTCCAGTGGCAGTTTGGAACTCACTAATTCTAGCTGCAACACAAGGACTTGTGATTTACTTTACATGCTTCAGCCATTGGTGATCACAGGCTGTGAGATTATGTAGTCTACGTTTTTGGTTGGGCTACTCTTAGATATTTCAGTTTCACAATTCCTAAAATGCAGACTGGGACTGCGCCCAAAAGCTGATGAACAGCCTTGTTGAAAAGGTGACAGAATGGCCATGTTTCCTGTCACTGAGCTCTTCAGCACAACTTATATTGCAGATATTGGTCTATGGAGACTGCAAAGCTGTATGCTTAATTTTAAGCAGCTGCATCAGTGTGTGTATGTAAAATGGACTTTCCATATTCCTTTGGCGATGTACTATATCTGCTAGACTGTTAATCAAACTGAAGCTCCCTGGTGCAGTGACTTAAAACTTGCTTTGAAACCCGATTTCTATACTGAACAATACACTGCCTGAACATTAGACAACAACAAAGACAATAAGTCCCTACATTCATCAAGAAAATCTGCATTCTTTAAATGAGCAAATACATTGTTAACATGACAAACAGGTTTTACATAGTTTGTATGGTATCATGATTGACTAGGAATATTATGATGCGTCATGGTTCAGTGAAAGATCACATTTTCAAATTACAATATCAGCTCCTTCTTTCTTTTCTATGTAAGTAAAACAATGCAGTTTCCATGTAAATATTTTTAACATTATGCACACTGCTTTCTTTTAGAATTTATGATAAAGCATACACTGAGAGTTTATTCTTGTCTTGTTTTTTCAAATACAGTCAGAAAATATTCAAAAGTATTTAATGGATTGTGGACACTGGATTTCATCTGCTATAGCATTTGTTACCTGAGAAATCTCCATACATAATTCATATTTTTGACACTAACGTTAGCATGTATACCTGCTGAAGAGACAGTCGAACTGCACAATTACTAAATGTACCTGAAGTAAGACACACAATTGTGTTAAAATGAATTGAACTAATGCACGATGTACACAGATACAGATTTATTTATTGGTCTGATACATATTATGAACTATTATTACTGTTAGTGCAAGTAAAGTCCATTTACAAAATGTATTTTTAGAATATGGCCATAACACGTATTTGAGGTTTGTTTATTTGATTTCAATATTTGCAAATTTCCAAAATTTTGAAAAGGATTTCAAATGACTTATTAAATAAAAAATTCAGTTTTCTCTATTTCTTGTCGTCTTCCTCTAAATATGTGGCTGCAGGATCAGAAATAGCTTTGGTTTTGCAGATTATTTCTTCTCGTTCTTCTTCAAATGCGGTATGACAAAATGCATTTGCACTCTGCAATAATAAGAGTCATACATATGAATGTGGCCAGAGATGCCCATGCCTCAATGACACATTTTATTCTCCCTCAGAGATGCCTTTTATACAATAGAATTTTAGCACATTTATTACTGTCTGTCGAGTGTCGAGTGAAACAGTCTGACTCATAACCACTGATGTATTCTGATGCCACTGGAGAATGTGAAAGAGGCATCTGAAAGGAATCTATTTGGCATCTTTGCTCTTTTGTCTGCCATTCTCTTGGAAAAGGGCCAGGAGCTTTTGTATCCACCTCTCTTGTTCTGCACCTCCAGTTTTCTCTTCTCAGTGCCCCTTTGCTTTGTCAGGGGAATCATTACTTCTTTGGTGAATATTTCATACACTTCAATACCTTTCCTCTCATTCACCTGACAAATACGCCCTCTCATCTGCCCATGAGTTCAGAAAATAAATAAAACACATCCTACTGAGAAACCTGGACAGCCCAGTGTGTCGGTGTGTAACTTCCTCCTATTCTCAAGGACTGTAATGGATTGTTAGATTTCACTGTTACCGTGTGCTATAACAATATGGCCTTTTAATATAATAGAACATTCCCTTTCTTAAGCTCAGAAAGATGCCTATTTTACACCATATTTTTAAAGTTGAATTTCTTTTTGAAACTGTTCATCATTCTTGATCACTTTCCTACCTCCCTGCTAGGCCTTCGGGGAAAGAAAGTAAAGCCTGCTTCCTTAAAGATGGGGAAGATATCATAGCACCTTCACTCTATCCAGGCTTGAAGCGCTTCCGACTGAGATTCAGAAAACTCATGTCGTTTTTGACCTCTTCCTCTTTCTGCGATTCCAATTATATTATAGCCACTTATCGGCTAGCTCCCAGGTGAGGAAAAGTATTAAGATACAATTATGAGAATACAAATAATGTTTGATTCACCCAGGGCTGACAGCATGTAAGAACTAGTTTATTCACTTGGAGAAACAAGCTCATATTTAATTTAAACTGAATTCCACAAAGTCCTCTGGCTACAATGTTTTTTTTTCAGGTATATGGCAGGAGAAAGGATAGCCTAAGGGCTGTATACTACTTTCAAAGCCTTTTGAGATTCCCCATGTCCTTTTTCTAGCAATATTTCATTATTTTTTTCATGACCAGACCTTTTGTTGGGCTGCCTGTGGTCTTAGACTGCCCTTGGACTTACATGTGTATCTGTAATTATGAATGAGAGGAATAAGTTCTACAAGCCATTGTTTTTTTTCCTTCTGTCATTTCTGCTGTCAAATAAAGATCACTGTATTCATATGAAGACATGAGAAAGTACTGGTTTGATACAGTAAATTAAAAAACATATATGAGTCTTCAATTTGAAATAATCTATTTGTGAGAACTGTTAACTTCAGTGTGTATAAATCATGGATAAATTAGGCATTGGGCACTAGGGTAATGCCCAACACTATGGAAATTTAGGATCCAGTTCCAGTGGTGTCTTCCAGCTAGGTTGGGCATCCCACAGATAAAGATTGGCCACCTCTGAGGGAGGGGAGGATAATTCTTTGACACTGCAACTACAACCTGTACCAGGCTCTACAAAATGGCCCTAACTTAAAGTGGCTCGTGTGTGTGTGTGTGTGTGTGTGTGTGTGTGTGTGTGTGTGTGTGTGTGTGTGTGTGTGTGTGTGTGCGTGCATGTGCCCTATGACGGATTGGCACCCTGTCTAGTGCTGTTCCTGCCTTACGCCCTATGCAGCCACCTAGGCATCGGCTCTGCCGCGACCCTGTCCAGGATTAAGTGGATAAGAAAGTGAGTGAATGAATGAATGAACTTAATAAACACAAGATTTACATTTATTTAGTAATTTAGCAGTCACAGAGCAACTTACAACTCGTACAGTCTTTTAGTCTAAGCACTTGTGGTTTAAGGGACTTGCTCAAGTGCATGATTGAGACACCATGCATTCTTATTGTTAATGACTGGCAGTGATGTGTCTATACAGTGGTTCCTTCCTTAATCCAGATCAATGGAAGATCCCATAAGTTTGCACATCATGTTAGCAGGACTGCCTGACCCACTCACATTTCAATAAGATTTGTAACACTTCACAAAGTAGTCAGCTGAATGGGATTGTGAGATTGTGCAATAGTGGATGCTTACTTTTTTGAAACCAACATATGGCATGTGACTTATTGTTACCTACTCTCTTATACCACAGGCCTGTAATTATTGTCACACTCAACTGCTGTGATTATGAAGTGAAAACATCTAGGTGCTCACCTCCTGAGTGTTAGTGCATACAATTCATCTGTCCTCAGTTGCGACACTTTCAGCCATCTCTGGAAGCAATGTCATCATAAGAACTGCTCGTCAGGTGCTTTGTGGATTGTTTGCATTGCCAAGCAGCCACATGTATGCCTAAAATCACCATGTTTTAGCGGATGGCAGGAGAACACAGCCTGCTTGAATGCT
Source organism: Ancistrus triradiatus (assembly GCA_025084515.1). NCBI lineage: Eukaryota > Metazoa > Chordata > Actinopteri > Siluriformes > Loricariidae > Ancistrus > Ancistrus triradiatus. The sequence goes on from JAJAGP010000023.1 coordinate 560,814, forward strand.
GTGTAATGTTTTGGATGAGGCGTAATGTTCTAGGATTGTCTTTGATGATTTGTGCCCATTAGTTCCAGTGAAGGGAAGTAATATCTTTGGAATGAGAAGTTCAACAAGCACATGTGGATGTGATGTTTGGGTCCAGATACTTTTGACTGTGTAGTGTATGTTGTTGTTTACATTCCAAGCCACATTCTACCACTAAACCTTGTTCTACTGCAAAGACACAACCAAAGACTGCATGTCTGAGGCGCAGCTGACCTCAATGGTGCCATGTGTTCCTGCATTGGTTTTTCATTAGAGTGTGTGTGATAAAGCCAGCACAAAGGCCAGACATGTTCTTCCTCAAGCAGGCCACACTTCACCCTCCATCCACAAGACAAGTCGCATACTGGGGCTTGGTCTGTCTAGTGGCCGAGTTAGTCTGGTGCTATTTTAGCAGGACTGTGTAAAGGGTGTTGGACAGCTGCAGTGGCCATGCACACATGTTTGAGAGATTGCTGTGATAGAGTGTCAGAAAGAGAACAAAATACATGTTTAAAAGAAAAAATAGCTTCAGGTATTACTTGAACTTTTTTATTATAGCTTTTGAATGTCAGCCAGAATGTTTCCAAAGAGGCTGTGTGATGATGCAGTGAGACATGTGGTTAATTTAACACCTCTGTCTCCACCCTCTCTTCTCTTTAAAGTTGCTACAGTCTAAGGAGACTCATAATAGAGATTCCAAGAGCTTAAAGCAGTCTGTCTTTTAATCTCTTCTAAACTTGTAACTACATATAACTACAGATTGCTTTTGTTGTTTATCAATGACAAAACTATTTTAGGCCAGTTAATAACATTGGATGTGGTTTTAACTGTTTGACCCAGACATCCAATCCACTGTTTATTTCTGAAACTGATCGTCTGCTCATCCATTTAAGATATGTTTTCCAAAGTTCATAGTCCACCAACTGTGTGTATTTCCCTCCACGTGATATATACTGAGACCATCCTAAATTAGGGGAGAGGAGGACTCTTGGGAATTCTTCGAGGTTGACATTTTAATACTGGTAATTACATCCCAATCTTCCTGTGTATCCACCTGTAAAATTATATTAGCCATGCGATTTCCCATGGTCATATGGGGAGCAGCTCAGTAAGAGGGTCCTATTTTCAGTGTTTGATTGTTTAATCATATGCTGATCTAAGGTTTCGTGGATTTCTCAAGGTCATGAGAGTTTCTAGAGCAAGGAGGGGAGATCCGGACATTTGTTCACAGTCTTGTTCTGTTTGTGTCTACAGTCTTTCAAGTTGTATTGCTTAAATTTGACTTTTGATAGCCTGCAGTGAGAATCCAATATGACTATGAAAAGATATACAACACCCATGGACATCCCACAAGCTATAAGAATAGATATCGCTTATCGGTATCTACTTCCCTGATATCTTAAGGTAGCTTAATTCCATATAGTTTAAGTGGAATGTTAAAGTTTCCTCCATAAAATACCAATAATGCGCTCCATGAAATCAGGCAGAACAAAGAACAGGGACAGCTGTGAAGCTGAAATGAAGATCCACACTGAGTTACTCATTGACTTCAGCTCACAGCTTGGCTAGCAGTCACCATGCTGAAACTGGCACCACTATGTTAGCTGAGTGCCAGCACATTTTCTCAAGTGACGAAGGAACTGTGTCTTATTAGCTCACACACCGCCTCTAAATTCTGGGCCTCTCTATTGAGTAATGTTCAGACTTGCAAACAATAGCTGTTTGCCCATTTCCCCGAGCTGATTGACTAATCGCCAGGTGACGATTTCCTCTGAAATCTAGCCACTAGTCCAGGTAAATATCAGCCGATATTTCAGTGTGGTACCAGCAGAATGTCCTTAAGCCCTTCACAAATTCCTGTCAGTGCTCGCTGTGGTTTTCAGCACTATATGAGCTGGCACCTTGCATCAGCCAGAATGCGAGAACATGGAGAGAGGGTCGGAGTAAATGTCAAGTGGAATAAGAACTCTCTGGCCCCTGGGCCTTCTCCTTTACCCTTGACAAAGCGGAACTATTACCACAATTGTCCTGTAACTTTTCATGAAAGAGGTTGTGGGAGTAGAGAGAGGAATTTTCAGCCCGGTGATGGGTGAATGGTGAAGGCCCCCGGTCTTCCCTCCTGTTCCAGCATCCAGACGATTTAGCCTTTGTGTTACACTGAATGCAGTCCCCTCAGAAAGCTCACTTATAAACGGCCATGAAATCTGGGCCTCCTCCCTCTCTATAGAGCCTGTCCACCCGACTGACACGTCCTCTGCCTTTTTGTCTTCTGCTTTTCTCACCAGAGGAAAAGCCCTGGAAAACACAATGGTTTCAACGTTTGACGTCTTTTAGCATTTTTATAAGAAGAAAACTTTATTCAATAGCGAGATACTTTGTTATTTGATATCTGACCGTAACCTATTGCTTTAGATATAACCCGAACGTTTGTCTTTTCAGGTAAGGCATGTGATTATGAGAAAATAAAATCTTGAAATTATACTTTTTCCGTTTAACTGGAGGCAGTTTCTTAAATTCTGTCATCTAACTCCGTTACATATGCAAAATAAACCATATGCAACACTTACTACGTGGACTCCCTGTAGAGGGAGCTCTAATGTAAAATACACCGCCTAATAACGGCTTTTCCATTCACTATCGTCCATTTAAACAAACGGTAAGGCTTAAGCAGTAAACAGTATTCTCTTTGTATACTCAGTGTACTCTTTGCTGCAAAATGAGCCCGTATTAAATAAACTGTAGACTTTTCTAGAAATAGCATGCCTCTTTGTTGCAAACGGAGCCCGTAATACCTACTCTGAGAAACTGTGTGCCAACATAGATCATTTGGGGCGTATTAGCTACTGGTGTTTAGTACTTGAATAGTCTAAATATTTTACGTAGCTGTTGCTTGTGATGCTTAAGTTTGTCATTTCTAATATAAATCTTGATAACTGCTAGCTTAGTTTAATTTTGTTTACATGCGAGATACATTCCTTTATCTTACCTGACCTAATCTTTATTTTTCGAAATCCATGCCAACAAAACATTGAAAACAGTGGATGAAAATGAAATGAAATGCAATGCGTAAGCCTGAACATAAATATAAGAGTTAGAGCTATAAACTACTTTGCTTTTTTTTGTCGCCCATAAATCATAAACCACAAGAGCTGCTCGGTTTACTTCGATTTAATATTTTAAAATATACCTTTTGTACAATATGTTTCAAGTGTGTAAAATTCTTCTTACATTTACAAAACATTTAACATAGGCCAGATGTGTAGTGGACACCAGTAATAAAAAGGAACGAATTCAAAGTTGTGACGTTCATCAAATGTGTAACAACTAGGCTATATACATCTATAACAAATTATAATTTATAAACATTGTATAAAAGTAGCCTATATGTGCGTACAATTATCGAAATCAACTAGGTCGTGTGTAAAAAAAAGCGAATGAGTGTTGTGCTAAAGAGTATGGTTACAATCAAAATACAGTTGTAACAATATTTTAAAATAAAAACCTGCCTTGGTGTTTTCTATTAGGAGAGCATTTTGTTTAACAAGATCAGAGTTTAACACTGAACATTAATGGAATTATCTATTTGACAAAATTCGTTTGCGCATAGTTCTAAATCATGAGAACGAATTAATCTCAGTGTTTGGAAGAAAACACCTTTCTGTTTACATTAGGTAACTGACAGAAATGTTTTACTCCTGAATGCCTAACTAAATTTATGCGAGGTAAAACATTGCAGAGTGTGTGTGTGTGTGTGTGTCTGTGTGTGTGTGTGTGTTAAGATAATAAAGAGACACTGTGAAATTGAAATAGGTTAGCAATATAAACATTTACTCTATTATATTCTCATTTAAGGGAAGTGCTAGGCAACATCCATAGGTTACAAATACTTGTTTGGGTAAAAAAATCAATAGACACTTTATCTCATTTTCTGCAGAAAAAAATCACTGTTTATGACGCGGGAATGGAGTATTGCATTATCCATGCGCAGAATGTAAAACAGCCAAACATTACGGGGAACAAAACGATTCAAAAGGAAAGGCTTTATAAGGCATGAGTCCTTCCGTCTGCGTGCTTGTTCATGATGGTGCTTGGCTGTTTAAGTCCGATGTAATGGTGTGTTAATGCGAGCTGCTGAGCTGAAATTGCCATTTTTGTCCAGTGGTGCATGTTCTGCACACCAGTCCTGTTCATCATCACTGCAGACTGTTTCGGATAATCGGGCGTCGTTGCTGTTTCGGCCAAAGACCAGATTTTGGGTTTCTGCGGTGGGCTAAGGTCCCTCAGGGGCTCTGCTGCTGAAGGTTTGAGATTCTCCTCCCTGTCTGAACAGCTATCTCTGTCCTTCGTCCCGCTGTCTTTTCGAAAACTTTTCTCCTCTGCCTGTGCTTGCGAGTCCTCAAATCCATCGGACGCGTCCGAGTCGCTTCTGTCCATTTCCACGCTACCTTTGGAGTCCGACCGGGCTCCATCCCGGCAGTCTGAGTCCTCTTTATTTTCGATGTCGATGTTCTCCAGATCGATCTCCTCCTCGTCGTCGTCGTCGTCCCTCTTGTCCTCCTCCTCTCCTTCGTTGTCGCTTGCGTAAACGTTTCCGTCCTCGTCCGGCTGAGTCTTTGGCACCCACGTCATCTTGTTCTCCTTCTTCAGCCTCCTGCGCGCGTTCGCGAACCAGGTGGACACTTGAGTCAGGGTCATTTTGGTGATGATGGCCAGCATGATCTTCTCACCCTTGGTAGGGTACGGGTTCTTCCTGTGCTCGCTCAGCCAGGCCTTCAGGGTGCTGGTGCTCTCCCGGGTTGCGTTTTTGGGTCGGGACGCGTCACCGTACTGATACTGGCTGTAGGGGAAGAAAGCTGGGTGTGCAGGAGGGAAACCGGGGTGCTGGATACCGGGACTCTCTTTCAGCTCGTATGGACTGGCCTGGATATTCAAACACACAAACACACAACATGAGACGCGCGCTGATGATATTAGTCTACTACAAGAACAATCCGCCAACTCCTTCAGCGCTGAAATACTTCATTCGTTATATAATCGTTTCGATAGGCTATTCTATCATGCAGACGTATGCATTTGCTAATTCAGCTCATGTAATGTTTGTACAGGCACATGTCCAGCTTGTTTACTCCATTTCCTATGTCACTTTAAAGTCAAATCGAATTAAATGAAGGCAAGTGATGTTCGTTAGAACAGTTTTTGTTACTAGCCTTTCAGTGCATATTCCATATTTATTTAGGGCCAAAACCTATTTACATTGCAACAATACACATTGCTGTTTATTCTTCGTCTAAAGAAAAATGCAGCCCTGTGATGAGACAGTTTATCTTGGGAAGAAAAAAACCTGCGGATCCTTATTTTAAAAAGTGGTACTTAAACCCGTATTGACCACACAAAAATATCCCCGACAGCTGAAAGTGGCACGTTAGATAAAAGCCGTGAAACAGAATATGGGAGTTGGTAAAACTCCACTCACCAGGTGGTTGAGGACGGAGACATCAGTGGAGTAGGGCAGGAAAGCGCTGTAGGCTTGGTTGGCACTGAAAGGAGATCCATACATGGACAGAGAGTTGGCGACAGATCCGGACGGGCTGAGCTCCGCACCCACGCGACCCGCCAGCAATCCGGCCCGATCAGCAGGATAAAGCGCTCTCACATACTTATAGCCGAGCTGCGGCAGAGCCATGGCGTTAGAGTTACGGTGCCAGCACTGGAACAGGAGCGAAGTGCTCCCCTCTGACACCACCGATCCTGGGAACGCAAGCTCCTAGTGCAAAGTGTTGGACCGATCAGTGCTTCTCTCTTCCCTTCTCCTCTCTCCTCTCTCTCGTTCTCTCTCTCTCGAAATCTCTCTCCCTCTCATGCGCTTATTGATCCGGGTGGACTGAGGTCAGGTCCTCCCAGATTGTCTCTGATTGCTCCGAGCCCTTGGTCTGATTGACATTTCTAGTCTCTCGGTAGCCCCTCCCATTTCTTAAACACGCCATTCGTTACAGCTCTCTCTCTCTCTCTCTTTCTCTCTCTCTCTCTCTCTCTCTCTCTCTCTAAACATAGGCAGCAAAACGAACAGTAGTATGATCTTATTATCTCACAACCATATAGACTTGTTTAGCCCAACTTCGTTAGGCTGTTATAATGCGTTCACTTAATACAAATGTATAGCTATAAAAATGTTTGTTTCCGTTAACAATTCCTTCTTTAGATGAATGATAATAAATTATGAGCATTAAATATTCATGTTTTGGACAGTAAAGGTGTTATAAGTAAAGGTGAATAATAAATTACAGTTACTGGGGGTCGGTAAAAGCCTAATAATAATAATAATATTAATAATAATAATAATAAGAAGAAGAAGAAGAAGAAGAAGAAGAATAGGCTAATAATAATAATAATAATAATAATAATAATAATAATAATAATAGTGACTAAGTTACTCGAAAATAGCGCTAGATGTATCGTCACTTTTTCACATTAACTCTACATTTCACCATGCACTCAATCTACACAGACACGTAACTGAATATTAGTAATAAATAGCTAATAACAACTAATAAATCCGTTTCCCTCGATTTTTTTAATAAGAACATACATTTTGAAAAATATTTCATTTTTGTGACTGTGTCTTTGTTTTCCCAGAATGAACGCGTCAATGTGTTTATCTAAAAATCTTCCGGTAAACTACAAAATCGTGTCTGCTAAATATATCTAATTTTCATTTCCATTTAGTACCGTTGTCAGAAAGCGCGTAAGGTTAAACTTCACGTAATAAAAACTGAATGAAGGTTCAGAAAAGCAGAAATCTTAAAGTAAGAATTTGAAAATGATGCTGCTTTGATGCGAAAGCAATACCAACCTGATTTGTCTTGAACTAAAGTCGTCAAATACTTAATGCCTAATTAACTAACAGTCAGACAGACAGAAATGCTTATGTTTTATTAAAATAATAATAAAGAAAGACATTAAAAAAGAAGATTAGAAGTACCTCCAGGGCAGTGGTAATGCTAAGACCATGCACTATTAAACATTACATGTTCTATTAAAATGATGCAATGTACTGTAAAGATAATATATAGGCAACGATATGTAGGATACAATAAAATGAAAGAGCTTATGTGAAGATTTTTAGATAGCTACATATTAAAAATATTTGGTCAACTGATGAGCATGACCAAAAGAGAAAAAAAATCCTTTTTATCTCTCTGCCTTGTCTACTTTAAACACTGATTTGTTTGATAGTCACACTATTGAACTCTCTGAACAATCCTGATACAGCTACAACATGCATATTGATTAAGCATTATGGGTAATCAATCATTAAAGCAACTAATCTGTTAAAGTTAAATGTACAGCAGACACTGGCTGCATTACTACAAATCATATTCTTGAAAGTGAAAATTGACTTAGTTGTTTCCCACTATTTTTAGTTAAGTAGTGAGTTAAAAAATTGGTAGTTGGAGCCTGTTAATTAAAATAGAATAAATAAATAAATAATCTGTTACAAATTTGGGGTTAATGAAACATATCGCTTTATATCACGTACATGAGAAAACTGCACAACTGATAGAAGACTTCAGTACAGGCTGTGGTACCTATTATTTTCCTGTGTGACCGAGGGAATAATAACACATAAGGCAACACGCCTGTCCATAGTGGTTTTGGTTTTCAGCCACTGTATGGTGTTGTAAGGTGGTGGAATTGGTGAAAGCAGGACAAGGCTCTGGGCCTTTCTTTATTAACCTGAGTCAAATACACTATACAATCTGCCATGGCTTTAGAAATTGAGCTTTCTACCAAGACTTCATCAATCCTATCTCTCGCCAGCATTGATCGAGCCTCGCTGGACCTGCACAGGCCGATGAGCCTAAATAAGCACTCCATTACCGGAGGGCTTCTGACTGCAGAGTTGTTATGCCAAGATTAGTGGCAGCCAATCTGACCTGTCAACATTGATTTGCACGCTGGAATCACTTGGGGGGGAGGGGTTTTGAAGGGGGGGGGGGTGGAAAGAGAGCAATGGTGTTTGCAAATTAATTGAACATCCTCCCCTCCCAACTCGTCCTCTCCTTTCCGTCTTCTTTCCATCTGTCTCTGAAGCGCTCTCCATCACTTTCTCACTTTTAGCAGGCAAATGGCTGATTGAGGAATCAATACCATCTTTTCCCTTTTAGCCAGTAGAAACAGCCCCCTTATGGCACACAGAATGGACGGCTTCACAGCCAGTTAGTCTTAAGTAATAGATACATTGCACTCAGGCAGACTGAAGAGACAGCTCATTTTGTCCCTCTCCCTTCAGCCCTGGCCAGATTACAGTTCTGACATACGCCAAACACATACTCCATCCCTCTTTCCTCACAGGATACAAGTGAAAACGACAAACCTGTTTCCCTTCCAACACTAACAGGGGCGATTTCCCTCTGCTTAAAGGTTACAGGTTAATAAAAACCCATTCTGCACTGTTTGTTTCCCTGTGAACTTTAGTAGCTGACCAACCAAGCTTGTAATTACAATATTACAGAGACCGGCCTCAGATCTGTATATAAATCTCCCCATCCAATTACAAGATGTAATAATTCTGCACTCAAGCTAGTAATGAGCTCTAATGCCTGTGCTGGAGCTAATCCCCTTCGGATGCAGCGCAGATCAGATGTTGGCTTTGTCATTAGACTGGCAGAAAATCATTATTTCATGTTCAAATAGAAAATGAGGTTGGTGGGGAAGTTCATTTCTCCCCGCTCTGTCAAGCATGGACAAGAATTTAATGATTTAATTACAGTTGTAAGCTCTTTGGATCAGACTTAAACTGAGCTGGGATTTTTTCCCCCTTCTTCCCTCTCCTTTTATACAGCTGTGGAAAAGGGCAGGTGCATCAAAGGCTTTGACGTAAGTTCAGAGTTAACAGGACGGAGGATATTATCACTTTAGTTCAGCAGCTTTACTAATTCTACCTCATAGCAGTTTAGGTTGATTAAGGAGCTAGGCTGAGGACTCCAGTTGTTTATAAGACCAGACCTGTACTGGACAGGACACAGCCCAAACGTTTCTGGCATTGATATACAGTATGTATGTGCTGAACAACTAACTGAGTTAAATGGATTCCATTCTACTTGCTTACTTGGGTTGACAGACCACCACACGTAAGCAGCCACTCTCATGTGATCTCTGTTAACCCCTCTTATTTTACAATAGCAAGAACTTTGACTGTCAGCTGTCTCCCCTTTGGAGTGGGAATTAGGAAATCTTTTGTCTCCTGTGGTCTCATATAACCTGCCAGTATTCTTGCTATGTTGACATCTGTCCACAGCAGTCCGATAAAAAAAATATGTAAGTGTGCATTTAAATATTCACAGCTTTCAAATCTGTCACTCAAAATGACAGACCTCCCTCTTTCTGTTACATATTCAGAAATGACCCTTCTCATCCCCTCCCCTAAGAAAAGCTTGCACAGGAAGATGAATGCTATCTTTTTAGAGACGCTGCAGATATGCCTCCATTATGGAGAGTGAAAGGACCACATTTTCATGTGCCAACTAGGCGTCATTACTCTGTCTGTCATGTAATGTCGGTTCCCAAATTGCTAGTACCTTGAATATATCCAAATTATAATTATACTAAACAAATAGATGTGCTTTTGGAAAATATATATATATACATATATAAAAAAAAACATAACATCAAGAGCCTGTGAAAGTGCTTATAACTAGCATTAGTTAAATTCATAACATTTCAATATCAGACCCTTTAATTATCTAACATAGTTCTGATAAAATGCCTAGAGTGTTTCACTAATTGGTTTGCCTAATAAAAAAAAAAAAATAATAATAATAATAATAATTTAAAAAAATAATAAATAATAATAATAATAATAAAATAATAGTAATAATAGTAATAATAATAATAATAATAGTAATAATAATAATTAAAAATAATAATAATAAATAATAATAATAATAAAATAATAGTAATAATAGTAATAATAATAATAATAATAATAATAATAATAATAATAATTATTATTATTATTATTATTATTGCTATTATTTTATTATTATTATTATTATTGCTATTATTTTATTATTATTATTATTATTATTATTATTATTTTATTATAATTATTATTATTATTATTACTATTATTATTATTATTTTTTTTATTTTATTTTTTTTTTTTACTTTTTATTATTATTATTATTATTTTATTATTATTGTTTTCATTTTATTATTATTATTATTATTATTATTATTTTTATTATTATTATTATTATTATTATTATTATTATCATTATTATAGCAAAGAATATGCCATTTAGTACAAAATGTGCTTATAGTGCTTCATAAGATTCTATATTGAAATTTGTTTTCACTTCTGGCATAATGGTCAAAAGTTATGTATGTTATCTTCTTTTATAAACAGTTAATAAATAAATAACTAACATGTAAGTAAGATACTTAACAATTATAAAAGATTATAGAAGGCATTATAGTGTGTAATGTGTACATTTTACATACAGATCCGAACCTGTTGCCATAAAGATACTTTTCAGTTGTGTTTATTGTTTACTTAAACTAGTGACCGACCGTGTCCGTTACTGTAGAGTCAGTCTGGGAAATAGTTGAGTCCTGGTCCCTGTGTGTCTGTTAGTTTCAAACAGTGGCAGACATTTGACTATGTGTTTGTTTTAAGGAAAGATTGTGTGTGTAAGCATTATGAGGATGTAGCAGGCTGGTGAGATGTGGTATGGCGTGCAGGTGAAGCGCCACATGCTCCCGCTGTCGCAAAGCTCTCAACTCATTCCAACTGTGTCCTGCATTCCAACTGCAGTCCCAGAACAAGGCAGTACAAGCTGAACAGGTTGCCTGTGTCAAGTGCATTGCTTTCTACCCTAAACTAATGTGCTCCAATAAACAACCAGTGAACTGGCTTGTCTTTGCAATCTGCAGATCCATGAACGTGTATATGAATCCAGCACAATGTGACGCTGTTGCTTGAATAGACCGGGAACATGCATTGTAATGTAAAACATTCTCAGGAGGAGAAAAGCAATTATAGTCTTAAGAGAATGATTATAATCTGAAATGAATGTGGCCCCTCCTTATACACAGCCCTCCACCCTGGTCACTTCTTTTTACGAGAGCAAAAATGAATCTCTTCCAATCTCTGGACAGGATAATCAGGTCTGCTCCTCACATCTGGTCTTCCTGTGGCTGTAGCTGTGAGCGAGAGAGAGAAAGAGCTCAGTAATTAATGACTCTCACCCTTGGGCTGACACACTGCAGACAGTAATGGATTGGCTGCTATCTGTGCTGACCATCCGTTAGTTCATGGGAAAACATCAGCATGCTCTACCTTGTCAGGACAGAGTGAGTCTTCATAAAATTAGGTTTAGAAGAGCACTGCCGAGGTAGTTGAATGGGGAGTGGACAGTGAGGTGCTGTAGTTAGTCAGTGCGCATTATATGGCGCATTGGATAAGATCCTTAGCCTTGTGTATTATAACCTGCTTGCTTAATTGATCTCTGAAGCATTAAATAGTTTGCTCACAGTAAATTCTCTGTTACTGCAGCTCTTATAAACTCACATGCATCGGGGGAGAGGGTAAACCATTAGCATAAATGCATTAGAATATCAATAAAACGGCTCAGTCTTCTCCTTCAGCGAGGATTGTTATATATTCATACTGCATTTCCCTAGATCAGGTTCACTACCTGACAATCCAGCGCTATTAATATTTAAATGCTGTTTTTATTTAAAGTCAACACTGCGCATGAAGTGTTTATGCCAAAGTGATATTAAAGATCTCGATAAGTTTCTCCTGAGAGCTGCACTTGAGTGGCTGCATCCTGCTGGCTGTTGTGATCTGTGAAATCCAATTTAGCACAAAGCAGCCTTATTTACAGAGCAGCCACAGATAAACATACCTGAATGACTTCTGTCCAGAAGCATTTAGCTCTAGAGCTTTGTATTCAGCTTTTTTCTTTGTGATAAATTCTTTCTTTGCTGGAAGTTGACTTGTCATACAGACAGCCACCAGAACAGTTTCTTCTATTATTTCAAAGAACTGTTACTGAGACTTTACCGAGTAAAGTCAACAGTGTGATGTATCACCTGATGCCTGAATAGAGGTAAACAACAATCCTCCAGGCCTTGATCATCATGCACGGCTTTTCCAGTCCAAAGGAATGGAAGATGAAATCGACCCGTATTATTATAACAGTCAGAAATATCTGCCATCTTCATTCTCTCATTGGGCAGACTGAGAACTGATTAGCACTAGCTTCTCTTTATGCTAAAGTGACAGAAGTGCTATAGAAGCTAACAGCCTCTATAAGAATCTCATTACTCCATATGGGCTGAACAGCCGAATCACCATAAACTGCCATAATTACCACATTACACTTCACTTTATTACCATCTCCCTCCAGATGCAGGTAGAACCAGCTACTGATACGGACCCCCCCAACCCCCCCCCCCCCCCCAAACCCACACATTTACATACAAATTGAGGAGTTTTATATTTATTTATTCGTATTAATCAGTAGCATGGCAGGAATCAAGCGCCAGCACTCCATCAGCGTTTAAATACATTTTGGTGACATTTCTCTCCTGTTTTAGTATGATATGAGTGAGCAGGGGGATAATGTAGCCATGATTACTTTTTCCATTGAAAGGACAAATGCTTTCATTTTTCCTGTCATCTTGAATGAGTGTTAAAGAGGTTTTAGGGCCCTCAGTGTGTGCTCGGTATGCAGAGTGAGTGCAGCATGGTGATGGGCGTATTAAATAACCATTAGTGGCCAGGCTCAGAGCCATTACCACATTGCCCCTCCTCTGAATGGATCTCAGCGTTCAGACCCAGAAGCAGTACTTACTTTTCCCCTTGGTCTCATATCTCCTCGCTTGCAGCATCAGACTCACATATCTTTCTTTAAGCAGCATATGCTGTCCGCTTCCTTATTAAGTGGCTAACCGGTGATAACGACCATAAAGTCATTAGCACAGACCTTTCCAGAACAGTCACTAATTATCAGCACCAAAAAGCAACACAAGATGTGTAACAAATTAAAGGAAAAACCTGAATAATTCAGGGCGTTTTGCTATGCTGTAGGGGGCATTTTGCTGGCGTGCCTCTTAGAGGGAAGGGTCACTGCATATTAATACAAAGAAATTCTCACTGAACGCTATGATGGACTGTTTCTATCCTGATGGGAGGACGGGATGATGATGATGCCCCCATCCACAGGGTATAAGGGTCACTGTCTGGCATAAGGGAAATTGCCTGATGAGTAGGAAGATGATGTGAATCATATGCCATGTACTTCAGAGTCACCAGATCACAACCAAATGAAACACCTGCAGAAGATTTCTTTAACTGACTTTGGAGAAAGTGCTCTCCATCACAATTCTCAAAACCCCAATTAAATATAACTATATTCCTCCAAAAAGGAATAATCCCTGCAGTACAAGCTTAAGCACATCTATGCCAGGATACACTGTTTTGCTATCTCGTTAATCAGGATCAGGGTCAGACACAGTCCAGAGAATCGGCAAGGAGTCAGGGGGGGATGAAGGTACCAGAGAGACTAGTTGAGAGAGGTGGAATGAGAGATCATAAAGCTGGTAGAAGCTTGCACAAGTCAAGTCTACTCAGTCTAGCATAAGCTATAGACTTTGCACCGAGGCCCTGGTGAGACGGGCTTTAAATACAGGAGCAGTTATGAGGGGAGATGAGGCACAGGTGCACTGAGTTAGAATAATGTGGGCGTTACACACAGACTGTATATCTTGTTTGTTCCTTAAACGTGTTATCCTTGTGTAGGTTTAATTAAATTCATAAGAAACCAGCCAATTTTGTTATTTAATGCAGCACAATAGAAACAGTAACGTACTGAATAATAATATATTAAACAAATAAGACAGTAATTCAGTGCCAGGTGTGGTATTACAATGTGTGTGATAGAACACTGTCTACAGTGTCTGTAGGTAAATAATTATAATTATAATAATTAGATCAATAATTAATCATTTACAATGTGCTCATGCCACCATGTATCTTAGATGAGGTGGCATGCTTTGGATAATGTTTGCTCAAACTTTTTTACCTTTTATTCCAGGTCATGCTTTCCATGTGGGGTAAACCTTAAAATGTATGTACTTACTAAACGTAGTACATTTGTACAGTGGGGCAATCAAGTATTTAGTCAGCCACTGATTGTGCAAGTTCTCCTACTTAGAAAGATGAGAGAGGTCTGTAATTTTCTTCATAGGTACACTTCAACTATGAGAGACAAAATGAGAAAAATCCAGAAAAGCACATTGTAGGATTTTTAAAGAATTTAATTGTAAATCATGCTGGAAGATAAGTATTTGGTCACTCACAAACAAGCACAGACTTGTAACTTCTTCTCTAAGAAGCTCTTCTGTCCTCCACTCGTTACCTGTATTAATGGCTCCTGTTTGACCTCGTTATCTGTATAAAAGACACCTGTCCACAGCCTCAAACAGTCAGACTCAACCATGGCTAAGACCAAAGAGCTGTCGAAGGACACCAGGAAGAAAATTGTAGACCTGCGCCAGGCTGGAAAGAGTGAATCTACAATAGGCAAGCTGGTTGGTGTGAATACATCAACTGTGTTAGCAATTGTAAGAAAATGGAAGACATACAAGACCATTGATGATCTCCCACGATCTGGGCTCCACGCAAGATCTCATCCCGTGTAGTCAAAATGATCATGAGAACGGTGAGCAAAAATCCCAGAACTACATGGAGGGACCTGATGAATGACTTGCAGAGAGCTGGGACCAAAGTAACAAAGGCTACCATCAGTAACACACTACGCCGAGAGGAACTCAGATCCTGCAGTGCCAGGTGTGTCCCTCTGCTTAAGCCAGTACATGTCCAGGCCCGTCTGAAGCTTTCCAGAGAGCATATGGATGATCCAGAAGAGGATTGGGAGAATATCATGTGGTCAGATGAAACCAAAATAGAACTTTTTGGTAAAAACTGAACTCATCGTGTTTGGAGGAAGAAGAATGCTGAGTTGCATCCCAAGAACACCATACCTACTGTGAAGCATGGCCGCTCGGGCAACGAAGGAGTGGCTCTATAAAAAGCATTTCAAGGTCCTGGAGTGGCCTAGCCAGTCTCCAGACCTCAACCCCATAGAAAATTTGCAGAGGGAGTTGAAAGTCTGTGTTGCCCAGCAACAGCCCCAAAACATCACTGCTCTAGAGGAGATCTGCTTGGAGGAATGTTACAAAGTATTGAGTTGAACCTTTGTTATTGACCAAATACTTCTTTTCCACCATCATTTACAATTAAATTCTTTACAAATCCTACAATGTGACTTCCTGGATTCTGTCTCTCATAGTTGAAGTGTACCTATGATAACAATTACTGACCTCTCTCATTTTTCTAAGTAGGAGAACTTGCACAATCAATGGCTGAACAAATACTTTTTTGCCCACTGTATCTTTGATCACTGACACCAAAAAACACGAGTTTTCTAGGGTTTACACAGAAATTCCATTCCATTAAGAATTCAGAAATAGTTTACCAGCAACTATACACATTTACCAAGGACTATATTCACAAGCCTTGAGTTAGTGGATAGGTAACAGGACATGACATGGAATATGATTTATATTAAACTGTCAATTATTATACACAACACCAAACAGCTTGGTCTTGGTTGAAATTGGAGAGTTTTCACTTTTAAGCTGTACACACCATGTCATCATTGAGTGACAAGAACATTCTGTGCACTGTTGAAATGTGACTGCACATTGAGTTTCTAACTTTTTCCATCTTTTTTTGTAATCCAACAGAGTCTGGACAAAACACACTCGGTTTGCATTCAGAATCCCAAAACACTTTTCTTTCCCAAAACATTACAACACTCTTGTGTTTTAAAAAGCCACCGCCATTACTCTCCCTAACGCCCCGATGGGCAAAGTACTGTGCTTGTAAGGAGCAAGGAGGTTTGAAGATCTATTCTACATTAGCTATTGATTTAATGACAGAAGAAACAACAGAGAACAAATTGTCCAGGCATTTCTGCTCTCTTCAAATGGCATTATTGTACATATTTAACTCCAGCATGCAAAACAGTCTTGAGCACATCTCATCTCAGAGTGGTGTAGTGGCCTCATAGCTTCTGAGATCAGTTTGATTCCTATCCCGGGTTTGCATGTTCTCCCTGTGTCTGCAAAGGTTTCTCTGGGTACTGTAGCGTGCTCCCATATTACAAAGATGTGTTAGGACAGTTGGTGTCTCTAAATTGTCCCTGTGTGTGTGTGTGTGTGTCCTTTGGTGTATTGGCACCCAGTTCAGGATTAGTTCACTCCATGTGCTGCCATGTGCTGTGCATTAGGCCCTGAATGGGATTAAACGGGTATCAAAATGAATGAATCTCATAACCAGTCTTTAATTTGTGATATAATGTGTTGTGGTTAGTCAACATACGGTGGGGGCCAAAAGTCTGAGACCACTAGAGAAAATGCTCCTAGTTTGCATTTTTATCAAATTTAATATTTGTTTCATTGCAAATATAATGACCTCAACACATCTCAACGACTGAAGAAGATCAAGGAGTGCTGTCTGTCGTGAATTGTCCTCCAGAGTCACCTGAACTAAATCCCATCCAGCATTTATGGGGGCACTTGAAAACAGAGAAAGCCAAGCATTCAGTTGTATCACAATATACTCTTTGAAATATTGTGAAAACATGCAGGGATAACATGGATCATCAGATCTTGGATCATGGATCAAACGTATGGAGTCCATGTCAGCTCCATACAGAAATAGGAGGTACATACCAAATACGAATTCATTCTGAAATGCAATAAAGATTTTCACTCATATTGTTGTGCTATATGAGTTGAAATGAAAAACACTGTATTAAGTTTGCGAAAAATGTAGGAGCTTTCACTGATGGTCTTATACTTTGGTCACCACAGTATATTAGCTCCTCTTTTAAAGAATGCTCTCCACAGCATTCAAACAGACCATTACCACCCATTCCTAAGTACTACAACTTGAACCTAATTGAGATCCCCAGTGCATTACCATAGCTGTTGTCATTCCACACTGGCAGCAATATGACAAACGGTTTGCTGACATGATCTCTACAGAGCAGTGTAATGAATTTGCTTATGATGTTCTGGAAATAATAGTGTACATACATTTTCTGATTTATCTAGCTTATGTATTTAGTGAATATATGAGTACTGCTGCCAGACTGATGTGTTGGCATGGGAACTGCTGCCTGAATGATGACTGCTGTCAGACCCTTTCCAAAACTTCAAAAGAAATGCTTAAACAGATTTATTAAACATGTGTAAAGCCAGCTAGTATTAGTCCTGAAATCTCAGGAATTAACCCATGTGCTGTGTCTTGTGTAGGTTCAGGGTTGTTTGTCCAATGTTATCCACAGCTGTGTGAGTACAGGCCTAAGACAGGATATACTCTCTCTCTCTCTCTCTCTCTCTCTCTCTCTCTCGCTTTCTTGTTAAAGTGGTAATACTTAGTGCAAATACTAGTAAGGGAGGGAAAGCCATTACTTTCCTGACAGCATTCATCTTTCGTTGGTAATGAAGGGTATGAAAGAGGGATGAAGGAAGGGCAGAGGAAGCAAAAACAGAGCCAAGGGGGAGGAGAGAACACAGCTAGTTAAACGAGCCACACACTCCAGGAATGTGAGGCAGGCTCGTCAAAGCTAGGTGCTTTAAACTGAGGGTCAACTGAGAACAGCACACCATGTTTGTGTGTTCAACAGATCCTACACATGCCATGACCGACCATTTTCCTTTCTCTCAATAAGCATTCCTCTTCATGTCTGAGATTTCAAATGAATCACAGGGCCACAGTTAGCTAAACTTTGTCCTCTGAATCTACCAGTCTTGTAGTCTTGAAGGTTTATTTCTAATCTCTATATACCACATGTGTAATGTATGTGTAATTATCATGGCGAATAAGCAGAACGATCTGATTACTTAAACCCAGTTCTGATAGAATTGTAATGGCAGTGAACGAGCCAGTGAAACCATTTGTTTTAGCACAGTTGTATGAAATCAGGCTGAAAAACTGCATTATTCCAAACATACAGCAAGCTGATTTGTAACTGTCTAGCTTTGTATTGGTTGTCAAATCGCAAGGCCTCCATTTTACATTGTTATACACCTTTTGCTTTCTATTGTTTTGCAGTGGTGGAGACTACCGTTTCTTCTCCACATTTACTGTACATTACATGTACTCCATATTACTGTACATTTTCAAGTACTGGAGTATAATTAATAATTGAAACTTTTCACTTTTACACTTTTAAATTTTAAAGTGAAATTGTGTACTTACTACATTTATGAAACATTCATAGTCACTCGTTACTTTTTAGTAGAGAAAATAAGGTGTAAACAGTGGAGAGAATATAACAAATATTCTGAAATGAGAAATCATCATTAACAAGTCAGTTAGGTCATCATATAGTCAAATAGCTTTTCATCATCTTTCATCTTGCTGTATTTATGGCTTCAGGTTTTTTTTTTCAGTTTGTGGAAAACAAGAATCTTCCTTCTTCTATCATGTTATCTTGGCTTTTGATGCCACACCTAAAATTGCTTACTGTCCATGGCACCTCTATTCATTTAAGATGGGTAGTTTAGAAGGAGCAATGAAGCAACAAAAAAGTAGTGTAAATATATAACCATCCTACGTGACAGTACATTTACTGATAATACTGGACTATATTTAAAAGCAAGTACTTTTATACTTTTACTCAAGTGAAAGGTAAACACAATACTTCTACTTTCACTGTGATCAGTACTTTGTTGTTGTTTTATGATTTTAATTTTTTTCTCTCTCTCATAAATTCAGAATTGGCACTAGAAAAATCACCTTGTGATAATAATATTTTTTAGGATTGTGCAAAAGCCTTTGGCTCATTTAAGAAAAATATATAAAGGCAACATGCCTTTAAAATAATGAACTACAAATACTCAATTTAGTAAAAAAAACACACAAAAAAAACTATATGAACATTGGACTCTAAAATCTAAACCAGGTATATTTGGCAGATCCAGCCTTTGCTACACTCTGGTGCAGTTTTTAACTCAAGCAGGTGGTAACTTTCTCTTTGAATATACTGTTTGTTATATTGTTAAATTATACTATACACTACACCTACAACATTTTCCTTATTTTAAAAGTATATTTTAACATGTCTTATTTAACATTATTAATGTTTTATCACTATTTAATATCTGTTCATTTTTAAGTATGCTCTATTATTACTGATAGCCTTATGCCAAAAAGAAACTAAAATATGTATGAACTAAGCCAAAAGTATTATACAAAGTACAGGATGCTGATATATATATATATATATATATATATATATATATATATATATATATATATATATATATTATATATATATATATATATAATAAAAAAATTATTTGATCATGTTATTACAGAAGGTTTATACTTAGATAGAAATTAGGAAATTAGGTTATACTCCATAGAAATTAAAATCAAATTAAAGTCAAATTAAATCAAATGAAATCCATCAAATTAAAGTTAAGGTTTGATGTCTAGTAGAATGATCAATTTGAATTATGGAATTATATTTTACAAAGTATATGATGTGCATGACAATTATTTTCTGGTCAGTCATATATTTGTGAGAGGTATTTGCAGATCTAATGCAGTGTTGGGGACAGTGATGATGAGTATCACCAAGAACCTTATAGAGAAAGTATATTACCGTGTTATATAGTGTTATTTTGATATGCAATGTTATACACATATACACTGAATATAGTGATAAAAATCAAGCCTATTCATGTGGTGGTTTTTTCATCTACAAAAAAATGTATGTTTATTGTTGTTGATTGACATTTGTCTGCATAAATATGACCTAAAACATAACATTTTCACATAAGCTCTGAAAGTAGATAAAGAGCCCCATTAACACATGAGACAACACATTATACTTGAACATTTTTTTTACTGAGGAAAAAGGTCAAATGTTAAATATATATGAATGGCAAAAGTATGTGAACCTCTAGGATTAGCAGTTAATTTGAAGTTGAAATTAAAGTCAGGTGTTTTGAATCAATGGGATGACAATCAGGTGTGAGCGGGCACCCTGTTTTATTTAAAGAACAGGGATCTATCAAAGTCTGCTCTTCACAACACATGTTTGTGGAAGTGCATCATGGCACGAACAAAAGAGATTTCTGAGGACCTCAGAGAAAGAGTTGTTGATGCTCATCGGGCTGGAAAAGGTTACAAAACCACCTCTAAAGAGTTAGATTGTGTTTAACAATCTATTTAACAATGTCACTCTGTCTAAAAGACCCATCTCACATTGGCTAATGTTAAAGTTCATGAGTCCACCATCAAGAGAATATTATAAACAATGATGTGCATGGCAGATTTCAAAGGAAAAAAAAAAAAAAACTTCAAAAAGAACCTTGCTGCCCATCATGTGGAACATGGACAATCCAGAAGGCTATTGGAAAAACATTTTCTATATAGATGAGACCAAAATGTTATGGTTTAAATGAAAAGTGTTATGTCTAGAGAAAGAAACAGACATATTCCAGCATAAGAACTTCATCCCATCTGTGTAACTATGGTGGTAGTACTATCAAGGTTTGGGCCTGTTTGCTAATAGACTTTAATTCCTCCCCCCCAAGCTGCTGTGCAGGACTGATCAAAAAGCTACCAGGACCAAGTAGCTGCAGATAAGGAGGTTACACCAGATACTGAAAAACAAATTTTCATATACTTTTGCCACTCACAGATATGTAATGTTGAATACTTTTCCTCAATAAAATAATGATCCAGTATAATATTTTGGGTTGGTTTCTCTTTACCTACTTTTAGGACTTGTGGAAATCTGATGATGTTTTAGGTTACATTCATGCAAAAGTGTAGAAAAGAAAATCTAAAGGGCTCACAAACTGTAAACACCACTGTATTTATTTTGTACATACAGATTTTATATTATTAGCCTGTTATTAGGAGTCGTGCTCCCCGACGCCTACTCACTTTTCAGCCTGGGCACGCTTGGTGCGATCGAGCATGCACCAGCGCTCATTTAGCACTGATTGCATGATCAGCGACACCTGCTGGCTCATGTATTTAAGAGCCCGCTTGAGTCCAGTCAGGTGCCGCATCCTCTGGTGATCGCGCTTTTTGAGAGGAATACTGCACTGCTTTTTTTCAGTCTCGCTCCTCTCTTTCCGCGTCACGCTGCTGAAGCAGTTACGTTACACATCCCGCTTGGCTTCACCCGGGATCTCTGCACATGCGCCGGCCCAAGCTATGCTGAGTACGTACGCCGATTGCGTAAGGGTCAGTACTTTATGCCGAGCGCCTTCAGCTTTTGTTTTCTTTGTTCATTCTTTTTGTTTTCGCCCGCCACGGCACTTTGAAGCACGAGTATGGTCTGGCCCCTCCTCCTTTCATTTTGTAAATAAAGGAGTGGTTTTGTTTCTGATCCTTTTATTTCTTTTGAAGCTAGCGTTTAAGCAGCCTGCTCGTGGTGAGACGCTAGAGCAACGGACCCTGACGTGAGCAATCAGGGTTCGGTCCCCAGCTGCCAGCCTTAACTCAAGCGCAGCTTTATTTTCTTCTTGTATGTGTGTGGAGCGTGAGTATATCCCCATACAGCCCACTTTATTAAGTTATATTTGATTAACCATTTCCATCCGGGAGCTGACTGCAAGTGGGTCCCTAAAAGCCTTTTTATTTTTGTTACACAGTTTGCCTGTTTTTTTATAGGCGAAAACCCCAACACCTGTATTACATTTGATATAAAGTATCTTATTTACAAAGCTCACCGGACAAAATGAATAACAGCTTGTGATTTGATTTAGTACGGAGTTGAGAAGTTTTCTGGATGTAGGCAACATCAATGTTCAGTTTCTCTCACATTAAAGAATTGCACAGATTTTGGCCAGGTAGACAAACCCATTTCCAAGAAGATTTACATCTGGGAATTTTCCGGGGCCAGTCCAGATGTGTTACTGTCCCTGAATGTTCATCATGCCAATCAGTCACATTAGCAGCCATGAAAATGTGACAAATGTCATCTTGGAATACAGGGACAAAATGTTATGTTTCCTTGGTAAGATAACCTTCAATCATCATTGAGGGCTTCCTGAGGTCTTCAATGAACACGACGCCTAGCATCATTCACAAACAGGCAGAAATGAGATTCATCTGACCCAATGACATGTTTTCCAGTCATGAACAGTCCCAGTTTTTGTGTGTCTTTTTGCCCACTTTAATCGGCAACACTTGAGCAGAAGTGAGCAAAGGCTTCTTGCGTGCCACTCTGCAGCATATGTTCATGGTATGCAGTTCCTGCTGAGTGTTCTTTCAGAAATTGCTTGTGAAGGACCTGCGTTGATTTTTTTGAGGTTCTTGCCTGGAACGTGAAACAAGTCATGATCCCTGTCTGTCAGTTTTGTCTTTCGGCCACAATTCTGACCAGAATTTCCAGTAGACTGGAATTTTTGCCATTCATTAACATCTGCTTTGTGACCCACTTTCCAGACATCGAATGAGACATTCACTGCACTGTACCACCTCTTCTCAACCTATGAATCCCATTGCACACCCCGCAGGTATTTATCAGCCCAGTCATCCTCATACAACACCATCTGCACGAGCCTGAATTTACTACCTCCGTAAACACGCAAATTGACAATTTTTCTGTCATGTGTTTTTGTTATATGCAGGAAGTGTGCAGTGGTTGCATTTTCCTGGTAAATAAATTGATGATAAAAGTGTTTGCACAGTATCAAACATATCAACTAATAGACATTAGTCTCCTCCCATAAAAAATGAATTGGCTATGATATGTAGCAATGAAAATTTGATGTTTACAATATTACAGCATCTGGATCTATAATGGTAATATTTGTCTTTTTCAGGAGGAAACAGCAAGTAACCAGAATCTGAACCAGAAACTGATGTCTGCTGCATCCTAACAATTTCCAGTGGCAATATGACATTAACTACTTATTAACAGAATTCAGCACATACTATTCCACATATGTAAGTTGTGAGTCTACTGGTTTTCAGTTCCCTCATCGTGGAACATTACAATTATTCTGTGGGTTAGTGGCACCTGTCCATATTTTATTTGACCAAATACTAGGCAGCTGTTGTTGTGTTAATACTGCAGAGGTTTATAAGATCTCCCCATGCTCACTGCAGCAGTTAATGTGACAACTGCTAATGGTAATTCTTATTTTTGTCCTCGGGGCTGCACTGTTTGAGATCTGGCTAAAGATATGATGAAGCACATTAGTTCCACTACCAGTTATCTTTGCCTTGCAAAGACTTATGTCCGCAAGGTGCAGCATGACCGCTAAGCTGTGTTATGGTGGGGAGGACAAGGCCAGGTTTTACTGCTGAATACCTCAGTCAGATCTAACAGCTTCTACTTCACTGATTTGTCATGGTCCGGTGTTGGCCCACAGGCAGCCCCAGATCCCTAGTCCTACTCTACCAATCGCATTACTCTCCCATTTATTCTTTAACTAGCTGCTTCCCTGTTGCCCTGATTCCAGGACACCGTTCGCTTCACAAATCCTAAACCTATCTATTATCAGAGACACTGAAAACCTGATCTCCTATCAGCGCGACAGGACAACTTCTACCACCATCTGTGATTGTCGGGCAAACTGTGTGGATCCATACTTGTTCAGAGCTGAGGCCGCTTAATCCTATTAACAGCACCCCTTCTGAGCGAGAGCGAGGTGTGTGAGGGCTGAAACCAAGCCCAGCAGCAGCCAAAAGAGCAGCAAGAAGCCTACTCGCCTTGCTGCTTAACTAGGTTTAGCTCCACCACAATCGCTGTGTAATTTCAGCCTTTTTGTTGTTGTTGTTCACATAAAATCCAATTACATACTTGACTAATAGATCACAGAGAAAAGAAGTAACAGAAAGAGCAAAAGAAAGTGGATAGTCTCACTGAAATTTGCTGCAACACCATTGATGGGTGCTGTTAACAGAGTGAGGGATTGTGCTTCAAAAAGTTCAATGTTTTAGAAGTGAGGGAAATGAGCGATGAGCGCTTAGACTTTATATACAATTAGGACAGCAGTGAATCATCAGCATAGCCACATTTCAGTCAGGGTTCAATGATATTGTGAAAATTGCTTTGGTGTACATTTGCTGCATTTCCTAAGTGTTTGCCTATGTTTTTCTTCCAGGTAATTTGATTCCGCGTTATTATATGAAACGTGAGAGATAATTCTGCTGCGTCTGCTCTTTATGCATGCAAATGCCTGTGCTCCATATATGAGAGAGTATATTTAATGTGCAGCTCTGAAAGAGCTCCATATGACCATAGGAACGAAACCCAGTCATGTCTTTTGACTAAGTGCTTTGGGTGCCTCTGTTTATCTCTCGCCCCTTGGTGTGTGAGAGGTAATCTTCAAAGGCGTCAGTTTAACTCCCTCACAATGGCCCTTTAAGAAGATTGAGATAGCTGGTCATTAAATATACTTCTTTTCTGAAGCACCTCGTCGTCACCTCGTGCAACAATTTTGGGGGCACTGCTTTAATATCGGTACATTTCATAGAAAACCTGTTTTATTTATTTATTTATTTGTTTGCTATGAACTATATTTCATAGGGCAATACTCTTTCCTGGACAATGAATACAAAGTATGGAGCAAAGTGTGTGCGCCCACAGACATCTGAGACTTCTTACATTGAATTTTCAATTGTGCAGTGACATCCCAGCCTTTTCCCATGCCTACTTACTGAGACTGTGTCTCCTAGGACTCTGTTTATTATTCAAATCCAGAGAGGATTTGTTATTGCAGTTTTATTGCATTAGATATGAGTGATGGAAAGCAGTGAAAGGCTGCGGTTGGACGGCAGAGCCTGTCACTGGGGCTGTGTAAATCTGGTTGACATATTTTTCACTCAGATCAAATTTCAATATTCAGGCTGTGGTGAATCAGATGCAAATGATGTATTTTTCATTTTCGGCACTCGTGCAAAAGTACATCACTTTACATCAACAGCCCTTATTGTCAGCTGGGCCGTCTTGGTTTTACATGACTCTGCTACACAGGAATCATATAATCGTGATATAGTTAATGTTCAGATTAAGACGATATAAATGCAAATTTGCTCCAGTTATGTTGTTGTTGTCTAATACACGCTACTCTTAACAGACACCACATTTCATATGAGAAAGACTTTTTCTTTGTCTAGACAAAACAATATGTCATTTATTTAGTTCAGCAGCATGCAGCTTGGCTTCATATCTAGAAAGAACCTGTAGGACCGGTAGCTAGCAACCATGTGTGTGTGCATCTGTAAACTACTGTTAAACCTCACACATTCGCTCTGTTCATCTGCCGTCCCAGAGCACTCCTATCAAGCCTGATTAGTGGGGTGTCAGCTTTGTGTTTTTGCCCTTAAGCTATGCCGCTTGTATGACAGCGATACCTCGTCCCTTATCGACTCACTCCTTTTCAAATGCTCCCCTCCTCTGGTCAGCGTGGGCAACGTGGAGGAGACTGAATGCGCCGGCCTCTGATTTGGCCCTGTCTCGCCGGCGGCTGTGTGTGGAAATTGTGTTTAGTAGCACAGGTGCCCACACTGAGTGTGTATCAATGGCCTGTTAACCAGGGTGCTCAAATTGAAGTGGGAGGGTTGTAATTAGAGGCAGAGCTCTTTTGTTGCTGCATGAAAGGCCAGCGGGGGGGTGGGTGGTGTAAGCACAATTCGGCATGTTGCTGGAGCTCTCTGAGCAGCATGGTGTTGTGGACTGGGTGGGAGATTATGAGCACTGTGAAGCGTGACCGGAGCGCAGTGAGTACAGGGAAACTAGGTCCTCTCCATGGGCTCTCTGCTTACAGCCCCGGGACAAAACTCAGACTGAGTGCTCTTTACTTCTGAATATTCAACCTGAGGTCTGTTATATGTGTCTGAGCAAAGACACGACCATTTTAAGAACTAATAAGGACTGGCTTGTCATGTATCAGATTGTGTGTACTGGAATGATCAGAGCAAAGTTTGTAATAGTTCACTAAGGCTATAAAATATTTTAATTGCCATTATTCATTCATTCATTTCCATTTCAGGAAGACAAGACAGAGACCAGCCCTAGACAGGGCATGGATCTATAGCGGGGCATATAAACACAAACTCACATTTGGGACACTTTAGACATACAAGTTGACCTAATATG
Source organism: Ancistrus triradiatus (assembly GCA_025084515.1). Classification (NCBI taxonomy): domain Eukaryota; kingdom Metazoa; phylum Chordata; class Actinopteri; order Siluriformes; family Loricariidae; genus Ancistrus; species Ancistrus triradiatus. The sequence goes on from JAJAGP010000023.1 coordinate 587,054, forward strand.
AGATGAAACCCATGCAGACACATGGAGAATATGCAAACCCCATACAGGTGGAATCAAAGCAGGACTTTGTGTGGCTGTGAGGCGACAGTGCTAACCCCTGTGCCACTGTGCTGTCCCATTATCATTATCTTATTACTACTAGAAGTAGTAGAAGTAGAACAAGCAAACTAGAATTGAATTAAAATTTCACTAAAACGAATCCACAGTATAAATACTGCCCCAGAAATCAATTAAAAACTAAAAGCATGCATTCCTTTTCATTTACCATACAGCCTGATTTGGCTTTGAATTTATTCTGGTGGCTACACAGGAATCAGGTAGATGTTTACATTTACATTGTCATATTTGAGTTACACACTATGCATGTCTTCATAAAGGTGAGATATAAATTTTAAAAACATACAGTACTGTGCAAAAGTCTTAGGCCACCATTAGATTTGTTGTTTTATAGGGTAACCATATGTAATTATTTATCAGTGTCTTTATTAGATACAACCAGAAAATACAGGAACTTTGTATGCAGTATTAAAAACACGAAACAAACAATCAAACAAAATAGAACCAACGTCTATAGAATACAGTGGCAAGTATTTATTATGACCTCCCTTTACACTTGAGCAGTATCAAGGACCTCGCTCAACATCTGGCAGTCTCATCGGGAGTCAAGTTGACCCTTCTAAAGTCTGAAGAAGAAGCTTGATAAGGAATATTTTTGGAAGGGTAGCAGCCTAGAAACCACTTTTTTTCAGAAGAGATGCTAAAGCTTACAAAGATCGGAATGAAAATGAGTGGAAAAGAGTATAATGGAGTGACAAATCCAAGTTTGAAATAGTTACATCAAATGATTTAAAATGAAATGAATATACAAACACTGTAACCCTGCTCTTGACCTGTGTGTGTGTATGTGTCTTACACCATCCATCATTCAGCTATCATTTCATACTGCTACAGCATGTATGTGTTGTGTGTGTGTCGTGTAGATAGCTCTCAGCTGTGCTGTACTAATCACTCTACATTTGACCTCAGGCTAAATCAGCAGGACCATTCATTCATCGTCACTCCAGCTGGAGAGGGACCGTGTGGCGCTACAGGACACCCCAACATGTGACAGCTGAGGCCCCTGAACTGGGCTCTTCAAAGAGGGGGATGCCTGGCCTGGCCAATTCACACACCTACACACTCCTACATGATCTATTCTGCTTGGGACGACCCCAAAGCCAACGGAGGCTTATCTAACTGAGTGCAGGGGGAGCCATTGTTTGATAATCCATGCCTCCTACACATGAACCCCCAAGGAGGGGGAGGGTTGGAGAGGATGCTCCAACTTGATTTGGATTTAGATCCAACCCACACAGGTTACGGCTCGAGAGCTTCCAGTGGACTACAAGGGGGCACCCACTTGCTCTGGTGCTCATCAGTGATCTCCAGAAAGAGATTTAACCACACGCTGAGATCTCTACCAGTACAGCTTACATAAAACTTCTTGCATGCTGGGTAAGGTATGGGTGATCCTCATACACACGCCCTCACTCTCACTCACCCACAGGGTTGCTTTTTGAGCGAGTTCTCAGGATGTACTCTTCTGTGTTGGTTCACATCCACCTACAGGGGGTCAGAGGGCCTTCACGGTACTCATCTAGGCAGTATACTGACCCACCACCACTGCTGCATCATCTGCTGCAGTCATTAGCCTAATGGCTACAGAAGGGCCATGGAGTGTGACTAATTTTGTGCCACCATTCATCTGTGTATGTGTTAATTACTTTTTAGCCCATATGTTTTCTCATCTCGTATAATTTTCTAATACGGAAAGAAACCGAAAAAGAGCTTAGCAGAGTTCCATATTTCAACTCTATTTCTGAAGTAGAGTTTAGTTAAGGGTAATAGGGTGTTTTGACCTTTTAATTCGTGCCCTATAAGTATAGACACATCTGTGGGGTCTTCGCTAGTGGCAGGAGCTACCTCCCTCCTTCTGGCATTCTTTACCAACCACTAAAACTGTTCTGCTCTATAAACTAGAGATTAGTTACAGCACTCAAACACCTGAAAATGCTGAGATCTTTATAGGCAAAATCCTTAGTTGATAAATGACACAAAACTGCACCGGGCCGTACTCTTTCTGATTTATACATCAGGTAGAACGTCTAAATATTACTTCAGGTCTTAAACATCACTGAAAGTAGGAACACAACAAGCGGTGTTGTCCTTTTCTGCTTGTTAAAAGTGGAAATTGTTGTTCCCATTCATATGCATCAATCCCTGCCAAAAAAACGCCCACGCAAACTTTACATTCACTTCACAGAAAGAAAAACCTATTTAGGCCACTCTAAAGATTCAGGCTTTCTCTGTGCATGTCATCTATTGAAGTTGCTCTGAAGGAGAAGGGTCCATTCATACTTGTTTAGTAATGCCTTTTGAAGTCACTTTTCAGGTCATTAGCCCATTTCCCTTTCAGCCAGATTCTGCATGACAGCCATTTTAGCTCAACAATGACTGTTAATGAGTTAACGCTTCTGTCGCATTCTCTGTTTTCATACAGCCTGGCCTGTGAGGCCCACGGGCTGGCTGTTCATTGGTTGCCTGCCTGTTTATTGGGTATCATAACAACTCCCAGCTGTGGGAGGGGATGCTGAGGTTTGAAGTTAACACAGTCTGAGAGAGGTCATGCCAGAGTTGAGAGGTCAATGCATTGTTGTGCTGCCAGGGAGAAGTGTATTTAGGAGCCTGTAAACAGTACTCATCTCATTTGGCTAAGTGTCCTTCCCTGCTAACCTTTTGTATATGGTTATTCAAGTAGCCAATTACACCCAGAGATTCTCAATAGGGTTAATTTTTAGACCGCTTTGTGCTTCTTGTGTATCAAGTGCTCCTTGATAGGTGAAAGGGCTCAGTAATTGATGATCATTAAAGGCTGTAAAGCTGTTTGGGCTTTGGAGAGTGATTTGTGAATGAAGACAGATGCAGTGCTATAACGGCACTCCTCTGGAGACCATTGCAAAAGTGAGAATGAAATGGGAACTAAGCGATTTGACTGGCACTCTGGAGCTGACCTTCAGCTAGCTGAGATTAAGTAACGCTGGATTAATGAACCAGGTCACATGAGGGCTTTCACACAATCCCTCTCTTTCTGAGAATGAAGTGGCCAACTTTTAAAATATACAACAAGTCACCATACAGTATTGAGCAAAAGTCCTATGCCACCATTAGGTTTGCTGTTTTAGCAATGGTATAATGACTATATATAACATATGGTCGAAGAATAAACCCAGAATTTCAAACTTGGATTAGTCACGCCATAATACTCTTTTTCACTGAGCTTCATTCCAATCTTTGTGAGCTTTAGTATATATTAGTATATATGTGTGAAAATCTGATGATGTTTTAGGTCATATTTATGCAGATATCTAGAAAATTCTAAAGGGTTGACAAACTTTCAAGCACCACTGTAAGAGACTGAGAAATAATTGCATATGGTCATTATATCATTGCTAAAACAATAGTATATCTAATCTTGGCCTAAGACTTTTGCACAGTACCTTATAGTCCCATTTAACACTACATTAAAGTTCTGCTTTACTCCTGGTTTTGTGCATTTTATATCTGGATTATGCACTGCTAAGATTGTAACTTCAAGCATTTTCAAATCTGTATTTGGTTAGACGTTGTCATATTGTGTGGAGCAGTTAATAACCATTCAAAAAAAAAGTTTTATGTTATTCATTTTAAGTTGACCTTAAAAGCGCATCAACAATCATGCACCATGTGTTATGATGTAATGTACTGGGAGGGATTGTGTTTGTCAAATGTGGCTTGGAGAGACAGATGATTACTAGTATAACATCTGGCTGAAATGCCTCTCAGACCACCTCTAAACATGGTTTCGCTGATTGAACTTATTGAGTTTAAACCATCTTAGGTGCACACCCTTGCCATTTTATGTGTATGAACCCAGTCCCAATCTGGATACCAAAGATGTCTGAAACAACCAGGTGTAAACGTGGTAAAGGACTTCACTTCTTGGTTTCTTGGTTACTCTTTGGTAGAACGCCACATCTGTGGCCCACATGAATGGAGAAAAACAAATAAAACAATCAGCTTCACCACTGTTGGCCTTGTCAGTCAAGTGTGGTTTAATCTTAATGGAATCAGGCTTATAAGAGAGGAAGACACTGAAAGATCACCACAGCCTGGGAGGCCTGGTGAGACTCCTCTTCATCCTATCTGTCCATCAAAGCATCCCTGTCTTCACTCGTTCCCACTCGGTTCCCCTCCCCAGCTCATCTCTCTTTTCTTTCCATTCCTTCTTTCCTTACCGCATCTGTCTCTCTCCAGGAGAGAGGCCCACAGAGAATCTGATCTCTCTCTCTGGAAAAACAACGAGGCTTGGTTTTCTGCCTTATCGTCTGATTCACTCCCACTTCCTTACCGCCTCAAATATTTGCCGAGCCAACATGCCATTTAGCATGCGTGTAATTGACGCAGTGATTGTTGCCACTACAGGAGGACACACATCAGCACAAGTTTCTGAGCAATGTGCTGGCAAGCCTTTGCTCTTCTCTGTCAAGGTGTTGGAGCCCTGGGCCCTCCACCTGGCCAGCGTAAGAAAAAAATTGACAGCAGCGGTAAAAGAAATAGTGACAAAAGACTAACCCTTGCCCTGCACAGAGCAACGCACATAAATCACTGACAAATTCCAGTCCATTTTTTCTACCTGTATGCGTTGACAGATCCAGGCTTCCCCTCTTTTATCTATCTCTTTCCCAGCCCTTTAAGAAATCGATGAAATGCACCACAGGCAGCTATCACTTCATCTGAGCACATTAATCAAACGCAGCCTTATCAGTGTAGCTGCAGCTTTATTATGTAGATCTGATTAATGCCACTGATAAAAGAGGGGGATTAATCAGGGATCAGCGCTGACTGATAGAGTTTTCATTAGAGGGGAACATTACATGTGTTTTAGTTGATTTTTGTAAGACTCAGAGAGCATGCGGGTCTCACGCACAACAGTGCTACCAAAAGCGTTTTGCCCAGCGGGCTGAAATTTAATCAGATCGATGAGCTAAAGGATGTCAATGTCAAGTGTAATTTCTCCACAATGGCACGGTCTGTTTGAACCTCATGTTACTGTCAAAGTATGTGTTGTTTGACAGCTTAAACAAAAAAGCTTTTGTGGCCCTGCAGCTACTACTGGACGGCCTTTCTCTGTAATCAGCTGGTACACGGGGAATCAGATTTTTAATTACCCTTTGTGTACCTATCTTTGTCTAGTGCACTCAAAAAAGCGCAACTGTAAAGCAGCCCTGCCTCTTAACAATAACTTTCAAATCATTCTTTCAGCACAGTTTACCTGCTGCCATTATTTGGATAAGTGCCGAACACTGTTTTGTATAGCATTGTGGTACTCTGGTATGACTTGCCATTGAAAGCACATCATCAAGCTTTGATCAATCATTAAGCTTATTTACATGGCTATAATTGATAAGAGAAAAGTTTAATAATATTTACCCACCTGTTCTCGGTGGAGATTGTGCATCATTGTAATAGTCATGGCACAACAATGGCCTTGTCAACTTCTTTATGTGGTGGAATGAAAATGCTGCTGATACACTACGGAATGATCATACACAAACAACATGAAACACCTGCACAAAATAAGGAATCTGGATATTTCTGACTGAGTTTACCTAAGGGCAGACGCTTAAGAAATCAGCAAAAGTGAACATAAACCTGAGCCTTTCATTCATGTGCTATACTGTATTTATATGTATATGACAGCCATCATTGCTTCATTCATTATTCTGGTTTGAGTCTGTGTTTGAGAGAGGGGAGGCCAATCAGGGGATCATCCCCAGGCACTGCAACAGCGACCCTTGCTGATCCTGCGAAGGACTGGTGTTCTATGCCACTCTCTGGGCATAGGCACAAGAGCGCCTACAACTTCATAGTTTGAAGCAGCAATATTACAACACTGTCATATTTTTATATTTGAACATGTGTAATATACTCTGTGTGTAAAATAGCAAAGATGAATATGTTGTAACAGCCTTTGAAGAGCAGCTACTGTTAATTGATGGCACTTCATAAATCTGATAAAATAAAACTGATAATGTCCATGGTTGGTGCATCAACCTGTGGTGTATAAATTCAATAGAGATCTTGCACTAAATCTAACCTTTCAGGGCAGCTTATAATAGTGCAAAAACACATTTACATAATTTTAGCAAAAAATAACTTAAAAAATTAACTGTACTATGTCACTCTGAAACTAAATTTACTATATAATGGAACCATTATACCATGCCTTTACCATGCCACTGATTGTGTGGAGTTTGCATTTCCTCCAAGTGTCTGCATGGGTTTCCTCCATGGGTACTCCAGTTCCTCCCACATTCCATAGACTTACAAAAGGTCAATAAAGTGTCCCGGTGTGAGTGAGAGTATGTGCCCTGCAATGGACTGAGACCCTGATGAGGGTTGGATGCAGCCGTGCGCCCTTTGCTATCAGATGCCCCTGAGTTGGATTAAGAGGGAATGGAAAATGAGTGAAATTAATGAGTTCATGAATGATGATAAACCCATGGTTTGCAAAACATGACTTTCTTTTTACACAAAAAACACATGGTTATCACTGTACCAAATATCAGTATATATTTTTTCAAAAAAGCTGATGTAAGTCTTGACGCAATCTTTTAATGCATAGCTATGGATATGACAATGTACAGCACAAGAGTGGTGGAGCCTCGTGATTAATAATGGAAATAACTGGTCTCTGTATAAAATAGCCAGTGGAATAGTGGGTGTGACTCAGTCAAGGTTGTCCCAGCGATCTGAAGGGTGCTGGGCCAAGTCTACTGTAATTACCCACATAAAGGCCAGGTCTAATTGTCCTGTAAAGTAATCCAGTTGCCATTGAGGGAAGAGACTCTTTTCTCCTGACTGAGGTGATCAATCTTTGTGCTGTCCCAGAAACACAAAGAGAGTTCAGGTAGGTTAAGCCATGATATATAGTCATGAGTTGTATTCTCCTCTTCTGTGCAGACAAGAAACACAAAGGAAAAGTTAACCTGGATAACTCCATTGTTGCTCTCTTCTCATATCCAAGGAGAATTTAGTAACAAAAAGCAAGTCGTTTGTAACATAGTAGGGAACTAAATTTGGTGGTAATTAAGAAAGGTTTCAAGTAATGGAATAAACAAATATAAAATGCTCATCTGTGAAAAATACAGGCGCTCCCCGGTTAACGAAGGAGATACATAAGGAAATCCATTGTAAGTTGAATTTATCGTAACCCGCAGAGTTTAATACATACAGTATACAGATGCTGTATATATCATATCACAGCCTACCTCAAACATGCTTAAAACATTTACATTAAACTGCAGTTGGGCAAAATCCTTAACACAAAACTTATTTTATTATAGAGTATTGAATATTTTGTAATTTATGGAATACTGTATCGAAAGTGAAAAACAAAAATGATTATTGTCCTGATCACGGTATTTCCTCACTACATTTCCCAGCACTCCCGCCACGTGACTCACTACATCACGCACAGCCGAATTCCTCATTTAGCACAGGAGAGTGCAGGAGAGTATCAGTTCAGAGTACAGTTTTTGCTGAATATGTATTTATGTGAGAAGGCGTGAGGGACTAATATAGATGATGGAGAATTGGGGAAACACATGCTTGCCCTTTCTGCATTCTCCCTGCTTAGTGAGAAACACAGTATCCTTTAGCTGAGCATATGCATAGGTCAAGCAATAGGCAACAATGTGTCACCTGTATGGTTCTTCGGAAACAGATTGTAGTTAAACACACTGATCAATGATTTTTCGGCATCTATATTCCCTGTAATTGAAAATATAAAGCTGTGGTTCTTAGCCTGGCTCTTACAGTGATCATAGAAAAGCATCATATGTTGTACACAGGTATATTGTGAACTATGAAGGTCTAGTCACAATAGGCTTATGGTATAACAAAAATGTACAGATCAACTTGTAGATCGAAAACTGAAAATTGATATTTGGGACTGTGGTGGCCTAGCGGGTAAGGTACTGGACTCTGGACCAGAAGGTCTAGGCTTCAAATCCCACCTCTGCCAAGCTGCCACTGTTGGGTCATTGAGCAAGGCCCTTAACCCACAATTGCTTGGATTGTAAGATTGTACCAATTGTAAGTCGCTCTGGATAAGGGTGTCTGCTAAATGCTGTAAATGTAAATGTAAGTAATATAACAAGTTCTAGACCCCTAATTGGAATGTTGAGAGTTCAAGTCCTGCCTCTTTTGGGTCTGTGGGCCAGATCCATAACCCTAAACTGGTCAGCTAATTGGTAAGGCATGCTAATTAAAGGCCTTGCATAATGTAGTAAATGTAACTGTAAACCATCCCTGGCAACACTCTAAAACACAAACAAAGATACTTATACTCTAAAAAGTTCCATCTCAGAATGGGTTTCTAAAGGGAATCTACTGGGAAGATTTTCCCGTCTATTGAAAACGTAAGGTTTTCGACAGAAAACTCTTTAGAGAGCTGGATGGAACTTTCTTTTCAATGTCTGAAACCAAAATGCTATCCTACCCAGTTACACAATCACCCCAGGGCTGCATTACCTGTAGCCATACACTGGCTTGCCTATTTTTGCCAATTCTATTGGATTGATGTCCAATGAGTGTGCATGCATTCCATCATGCTCATCCAAACAGACACACCCTTCAGTTGTCATCCCGGAATGTGGGAGTGTCAATGTTCTGCTTGGACAAGAAGAACAAAAGGAAAATGTTTTTTCCCCACAGAATTGCCCTACAGATATGGATATGATGATTTAAAGTACACTATGTTTTATGCAAATGACCAACTTGTATGTAGTTGTAAGATGTGTGACCCACCTTCTGCTTGTTAAAGACCTTCAACACAATCTAGATAGAACACTCACATATTCTTGCCATCTACTGTTTAGTGCTGAAAGCTCTTAGCCCACTGTAACCAAGTTGTTTGTTTGATGATCTCTTCCAGAAACTGTTGTAGTTAGATGTTTGCTGTAATTTCTGACTTTTGGTTCTCCAGTTGTGAAATGTGGTGATGAGACCTGATAGTGAGCAGTGGCTTCCAAGTTTATGTGGACTAGTCTCTGTTCATTTGAATTTGACCATTTTTATGGAGCTGTGACTTCCTTTAATGAGTATCCTTTCTCCAGTGTGATGTCCTTCTTCTGACCCATTGTACAACACTGCCTCTGTCGATACTGCTCTTCATATGTCATGTCTCAGAGTCTGGTCATCTGATCATCTGGAATTATCCTAGATTCATCCAGGAAGCCTATTTGCAGGACAGTCGGACTTATACTTCAGTATGTCATGTCTGTGTTGAACATTGCATGGCATGGTTATATCACTGGAGACCAAATAAATGACCACACTGTTTGCGGTTATAGAAAAGTTTAATTTGAGAGATACACCAGTGATTACATTCCTAAAAAAACTGTCCTCTGACTGAACCTGCATTTGACCATGACCTAGGCTTAGAGCAGCCCTGGCCTAATTTAGACTGGTACCAGTGTGTTTGTTTTGTGAAAGACACCAAGAATGTTGCACCACAGCAGAAATGACTGTTCAGCAGTTAACATTGGAGGTGTATAACAATATACAGTGGGGCAAAATAGTATTTAGTCAGCCACTGATTGTGCAAGTTCTCCTACTTAAAAAGATGAGAGAGGTCTGTAATTTTCATCATAGGTACACTTCAACTATGAGAGACAAAATGAGAAAACATACTCAAGAAAAGCACATTGTAGGATTTTTAAAGAATTTAATTGTAATCATGGTGGAAGATAAGTATTTGGTCACCCACAAACAAGCACAGACCTGTAACTTCTTCTTTAAGAAGCTCTTCTGTCCTCCACTCGTTACCTACGTGTCGTTAAAAGACACCTGTCCACAACCTCAAACAGTCAGACTCCAAACTCAACCATGGCCAAGACCAAAGAGCTGTCGAGGACACCAGGAAGAAAAATGTAGACCTGTACCAGGCTGGGAAGAGTGAATCTACAATAGGCAAGCAGGTTGGTGTGAATAAATCAACTGTGGGAGCAATTGTAAGAAAATGGAAGACTTATAAGACCATTGATAATCTCCCTCGATCTGGGGCCCCACGCAAGATCTCATCCCCTGGGGTCAAAATGATCATGAGAACAGTGAGCAAAAATCGCAGAACTACACGGAGGGACCTGATGAATGACCTGGAGCGAGCTGGGACCAAAGTAACAAGACTACCATCAGTAACATACTACACTGAGAGGGACTTGCAGTGCCAGGCGTGTCCCCCTGCTTAAGCCAGTACATGTCCAGGCCCATCTGAAGTTTGCCAGAGAGCATATGGATGACCCAGAAGAGCACTGGGAGAATATCATGTGGTCAGATGAAACCAAAATAGAACTTTTTGGTAAAAACTCAACTCGTGTTTGGAGGAAGAAGAATGCTCAGTTGCATCCCAAGAACACCATACCTACTGTGAAGCATGGGGGTGGAAACATCATGCTTTGGGGCTGTTTTTTTGCAAAGGGGACAGGACGACTGATCCGTGTTAATGGAAGAATGAACGAGGCCATGTATCGTGAGATTTTAAGCCAAAACCTCCTTCCATCAGTGAGAGCACTGAAGATGGAATGTGGCTGGGTCTTCCAGCCTGACAATGATCCCAAACACACCGCTCGGGCAACGAAGGAGTGGCTCCGTAAAAAGCATTTCAAGGTCCTGGAGTGGTCTAGCCAGTCTCCAGACCTCATCCCCACTGAAAATTTGTGGAGTCCGTGTTGCCCCAAAACATCACTGCTCTAGAGGAGATCTGCATGGAGGAATGGGCCAACATACCAGCTACAGTGTGAAATCTGGTTAAAGACTTACAGGGAACGTTTGATCTCTGTCATTGCCAACAAAGGTTATGTTACAAAGTATTGAGTTGAACTTTTGTTATGGACCAAATACTTATTTTCCACCATAATTTACAATTACATTTCAGGAATTTACAATTACAATTCTTTAAAAATCCTACAGTGTGATTTCCTAGATTTTTTTTTTATAATTTTGTCTCTCATAGTTGAAGTGTACCTATGATGAAAATTATGTATGAGAACTTGCACAATCAGTGCAAGACTGACTAAATACTGACTAAATACTTTTTGCCCCACTGTATAAAACAATAAAAGGATAAACTTTTTGCGTAATTTGTTGTTTAAAATGACCAATACTTTCTTATTTACACAATACGTTCAATGCATTATCATTTAATACCTATATACAATACATATACAAACATATTTTTCCTTTTCACACACAGTCTATGCCGATATTTCGCAGTTATGAGTAACTGTATGGTTAAGACTAATCTTTCAATAGGCAAAGCTAAACACTGTTCTCTTTAGGCTGATTAGCTGCACGTTGTCTGTGATAGCTAATGGGATAGTGAGAAATACTATAGCTCCTTTACAATCTGTCACAGTTGTGGGATTAGATAGAGAGTAGACAGGAGGACTGTAACATGATGTGTGTTTCATGCTGTTGCACAAATCAGCATGTGTATGGAGAATAAAAGGAGAAATGTAAAAGGTGAAAGTTTTCCACAAGATTAACAGTTTGGAAACAGGTTCACAACACTCTGTTTAGTTAAAAGGGGAAAACATAATGCTAGAATATATTAGGTACTTTATTAGGTACACCTGTTCAGCTGCTCCTTAATGCAAATGTCTAATCAGCCAAACATACGGCAGCAACTCAATGCATTTAGGCATGTAGACATGGTCAAGACGACCTCCTGAAGTTCAAACCGAGCATCAGTATGAGCGAGAAAGGTGATTTAAGTGACTTTGAACGTGGCACGGTTGTTGGTACTAAACAGGTTGGTCTGAGTATTTCAGAAACGGCTGATCTACAGGGATTTTCACACACGGCCATTTCTATGGTCAGTAAAAGAGAAAATATCCAGTGAGTGGCAGTTCTCTGGGTCTTAATGATACCAGTGGTCAGAGGAGAAAAAACAGACTGGTACGCGCTGATAGAAAGGCAACAATAACTCAAATAACCACTCGTTACAACGGAGATATGGAGAAGGCGATCTCTGAATGCACAACACATTAAACCTTAAAGCAAATGAGCTACAGCAGCAGAAGACTACACCAGGTGCCACTCCTGTCAGCTAAGAACAGGCAACTGAGGCTACAAATCGCATGGGCTCACCAAAATTGGACAACAGAAAAGTGGAAAAGTCAAGTCAAGTCAGATTTATTTATATAGTGCTTTCTACAATAGAGCATTGTCTCAAAGCAATTTTACAATTTTAGATTATCTCCTAATATCTACGTCCAATCCCAAATTGAGCAAGCCTAGGGAAAAGCATTGCCTGGTCTCATGAATCTTGATTTCAGCTGCAGCATTCTGATGGTAGGGTCAGAATTTGGTGTAAACAACTTGAAAGCATGGATCCATCCTACCTTGTATCAATGGTTCAGACTGGTGGTGTAATAGCGTGGGGGATATTTTCTTTGGGCCCCTTCATTGGGCATCATTAAATACCACAGTATTGTTGGTGACCATGTAGATCCCTTTATGACCACAGTGCACCCATCTTCTAGGCACCATGTCATCATCATCTCAAATCATCTCAAACTGGTTTCTTGAACATGATAGTTAGTTCATACTCAAATGGCCTCCACAGTCACTAGATCTCAATCCAATAGAGCAGTGGTTCTCAAACTGTGGTACAAGTACCACTGGTGGTACTTGAAAGGGCACGAAGTGGTATGCTAGATGACCTTGGAAAATGTGCTTAAGGAATTATTTAATTATTAAAAATTAACAAAATTTCATGTGCATATTACAAATGTTTCAGACTTTTCAGAATTTTGTTTTAATAAAATCAGTTTGTGTTTTGTGTTTAAATAATACCATGTGGACAACCCAGACACCCATATTTCATTACGTTTACGTCTCACTAGCTGCTTCTCATATTTCGAATTTTTCTTTTGCATTTGTCCAATAACAAAAGTTAAAAATGAATTCCTCTAATAAATGGACGGTTATCATGTATTATATCATGACTGAAAGTAGCAAATGCCAGGACTGTGGTAGCCTAGCGGTTAAGTTACTGGACTCTGGACCAGAAGGTCCAGGGTTAAAATTCCATCTCTGCCAAGCTGCCACTGTTGGGTCCTTGAGCAAGGCCCTTAACCCACAATTGCTTGAATTGTAAGACTGTATCAATTGTAAGTCGCTCTGGATAAGGGCGTCTGCTAAATGCTGTAAATGTAAATGTAATGTAAATGTAAAAAAGTGCTCCAAGATGGGACAACACAAGGTTAAGTTTGGAACAGAGGAACAGAGGAAGAATCAAAATCACAATGGCTTGTGTGCTGTGAGATTCTCAACAACGAGAGCATGAAACCAGCACAAGCAGACATGTGAGCACCAAACATGCAGACCAGTAGACTCAGCTAAATATGCCTACTGTGTACAAGTCTGTGTGTACTGTATGAGTTTCTGAGATGAGACTTAGGTGGTATGTGGATGTTTTTACTTGATGATGGATGGTAATTGATCTAAAAAGTTTGAGAACCACTGCAATAGAACAACTTTGGGAAGTGGTAGAATGGGAGATTTGCATCATGGATATACAGCTGGATGTGCAGCAATCATGTCATTATGAATCAAAATCTCAGAGGAATGTTTCCAGCGCCTTGTTGAATGTCTGCCATGAAGAATTAAGGCAGTTCTGAAGCCAAAAGGCGGTACAACCCGGTACTAGCAAGGTGTACCTAATAAAGTGGCGTGTCTATTTAACATTTCTATGAACTCTACACTCTTGGGCAAAAAAAAATGGGCCAAACCTAAAATTCATTCAGAAATCACATAGTTGGTTTAATCAGGCTAACTGACCTTAAAGACGCAGCAAATCAATGTTTCACTGTCAGCTACTGAGAGACTAGGTCAGTGCTTTGAAACAGCAGTTGATGCTGCCAGAAAGAAAGCATCTGGAAGGCCCAATGCTTCTTAAAGCAGAGCAGGGGAAAAACTTTCAAAACTGTCATCAGAATTCAAGACCTCAAAAATAACCAGAAGACTGTCTAATGCAAATGTGTTTGTCTATAAGACATGTTAAAAATCCAGTGCTGTCTAAGAAATATGCCAAGGACAAAATGACATTTCTAGCAGAATGTGGAAAGTTTGATTCAGAGTAGTTCAGCAGAATTATGTGGACTTTGAAGTATGATTTGAGTTGCATGGTGAAGGGTCCAGATACGTGTCTTTGAAGGTCTGGTGAGAAATATAACAATGAATACATCTCCACTACTATTAAACATGGAGTTTGAGGTGTCATGGTGTGGGGAGCCTTTTTACCTGCTGGTACTAGTGAGCTGCTTCACCATGAAAAGTCAATTAATGCTCTGGAGTACAGGGTGATATTGCAGAAATGCTTGCTACAACTATAAAGTTGTTTTCTAAAGAGGAATGGTCACATTATTTTTTCAGCAAGAAAATGCTCCTGCTCACACAGTAAAATCACCAAGAAGTGGCTTGAGAACAAGTCCACCATGCTCATGTCTAGGCCTGATCAGAGGCCAGATTTGACCCCTATAGAGAATACTTGATCTCACATTAAACACAAATGACCTGGGTAACGTTTTTCAACTATTTGTAAACCATCTGAAGCCATTACCATCAAGTGGAACAACACTTTTCTCTCTGAAAAAAGCTATCTGCAAGTTTACCCATAAGACCTAAACAGTTAATGAAATCAAAGAGAAAGGCTATCCCATGTTAAGTTACTTTATCTATTTGTTTTATTCGGGCTAATTTTCTGACCAATTATTTGCTGTTGAAACCATTAAAAGCTTAATATTTAGAAATTTTGGGTTTGCCCAGGAATGTAGTTACAGATACATATGGGTGTTGTTTCAGAATGAAGGAGAAAAGTGAGGTGTCAGCACTGAGAAATCTGGCTTCAGGTCAGAACTGATATTTCTCTGACTGTGAGAGCGAGACAGCAGGGCTGACAACTGGCCGTAGCGCTGGCTCCGGCTCTCTCTTGTCCACTTCTTACCTGAATGGCATGCCAGAGTCGTCAGTTAACATTTATAGCTACACAACAGGACAGCTACAATATTTAGCATATGACTTCATGAGGTAAAAACCTTTAGAGGAACATTTTGAATGCGCTAAATCACAGGAAGCATCTATGGCAGAAGTGGTGCTTGCCTGATTGAGAATCAGCTTTGTCAAAAACATCCATTCTTCCAGTCCAGTAATGAGCAGCCACCTTGCCATGGTAGTCCCTAATGTATACTTTAGCATCTAAAAGGAAAGAAAATATGCGAAGTTGATTATGATTTTTGAAATCATGACAATTTGACCGACTATCAAAAATGCAGTGGTGTGGAAATGTTTGCAGATTTTCTTAATAAAGCTGTGGCATTGCATTTATAATAAAAAAAATGACCAAAGCAGGCCTTTGTAAGTTTGAGAAACCAAAACTATGACATATTAGCTTTGCGTATCGTGTTTACTCGAGGACAGCTGTTAGTTAATTCCCAGTGCATTATGGATATCCATATTACTTTGTGGTGTGTTCTCATAAATACACACACACACACACCCACACCATTACGTGGATCATTAAAGACATGAATGAGCTCTTAATGTTCCCTACCATACAGCTGCCACCAACACAGGGGATTTCAAACTCAATCTGCTTTTTCTTTCTACTGGAAAAAAACCTCTGTAACGACTGACTGTCAGTCCTCCAGTAGCAGTCATGAATTAGCGAGTAGATTTGCTTCTGTTCACTGAGCTCCTAGTCCTGAGGACAGCAAGAAAAATATGTATTCCAAACACAACTACTATTGATTTAATGTTGACAGAGGGATCATTGCACAAGAAGAAACAATAACAGTGATGCTCTTGCTTAAATCCACTTTGGATTAAATCATTTTACTGAAAGCATATTATCGTTCAGCTGTTCTGTAAAGCCATAGAGGGAATAATGCTGCTGTTCTCTCACCCTTGCTTTCTAGTTTTTCTCCCCCGTTCTTTTTCCCAGTAGTGTCTTTTCTTGCTGCAGCACAGGGCAAATAGATGTTTAAGCGAGGTCAAGGGCATATGGGGCAGAAAAGCTTCTACTTTAAAATAACAAATGTACCGTCAATCTGTACCATTTGGGAGTCATTAAAAATAATATACTCTGGCTTTGTGCTAGGTGAGGGACTCCCCCCTGCACCTCCATCTCTCTCGCTCTGTGACCGCCGGTGATAATCACAGTGGCGGCGTTCCAGCCATATGGACTCAGGCTGATCTGGGCGCAACTCTAATACCTGGGTGGTTAATTAGGGGCTGAATATTCGTCCGACTGTGCGCTGATCTGAACTCCCTTCTGATTCGGCCACACCAAGAGCCCATTTAAGTGTCACCGGACCTCCAGGGACAAGGCAGAAAAGGAGGGCTAATTATCTGAGATAACACTGAATGAAGAACGGGGATTGTGCATTTGAAAGGAAGGCGCACACCAAAAGATAGAGAAAGAAAGAAAGAATGAAAGACAGAAATAAGAATGAAAGAAAGAAAGAGAAAGAAAGAGGCATGAGCATAAGCTCATAAAGGTCACTGCCTTCCCATTTTCATGTAAAGTGTCAACATTGTGTTATGCCTTATTAGAAGAGTGACAACAGATTGGGTATAAATAGCACATTCTGCAACCAATGCATAATGGTCTGACCTGCATAATACAATGATCTGTGCGACTCTCTTTTCCCAGTCCATTTGGCTTACAGGTGGTGTGACAGCAGTAAATTGCATCTTAACTGATATATACTGTATGCCATTTGGCCACTGATAAAAAAAATACATGTATTATACAAACCTATTCAAAGTAATTAAAAAAGGATGAACGATCATGATTTCTAGTCATGCCTGTTCTCATAATGGACAGTGAACCATTTTATTCTTTGTCTCTTTATTTGTATAGTTGGAGATAATGAGCAGTAGAGATCCCATAGTGTTACAGGGTGTTACTTTCACCTGCCAGCCCAAGCTCCCGAAAAGGTCAGAAATGACGATACATTTTTGTAAAGGTACTGAGCTCTAACCGAGGGGCCTGAATGTGGTTTCTAGTTGCCTTTCAGTTGTCGTTCTATGCTGGCAGGTGGTACAACAAGAGGGCCTTTATGGAGAATAGCTATCTTAGATCCACTCATATTATTCACACACCATGTCCAGTCAAAGCATTGAAAAAGTTCATCATTTGGCCAAACCGATGGACCAAATATGTACAAGTGCACATTGAGGCAGAATCGGCACACCACTGATTTGAACCTGACATCTAGCCGTCGCTGTATCTTGAGAAACTGCAAACTGTCTATCACAGTTATATGATTACTGCTGTGTCTTGAGAAATTGTACATACTTTAATACAGTTATAGGAGGTCTTAAGCTGTCTGGAGCTAAGAGAGGCTTATGTTTCTAGAAGCACAGCAGTAATCCTATAACTGCGTTAAACTATACCGCTTAAGGCACAGCAAGCAGTCAGCTCATAACCATGTTAAACTATATTCAGTTTCTTCGCCACCACACACACATCTCCCACCACAATAGGTTTTGGGCTTAGCTTTCCTCAATCTCTCACCCACTGAAATATTTCCTACAATGCTACGACTCTTGATATGTAGTGTCTGAAATACAGACAGTCATTGTACATGTTTAGTCGATTTTCTAATACTTGGTCTTCACTTTGGTATATCCCTGAATGACAAAGTGTCAACTGTCAGTGATTTAATGGAACTAAAATATGATTCTGATAAAAGATGAATTAGTGCAAATGTAATCTTTCCAATTGAGAAACTATGAAAGATGCTAATGTGTTCCAGTAAACTGTAAATAATAACCATAATTCAGCAAACAGTCACCAATCTGGACATTTAGTTAGCAGCACAGACAGACAGTTCCCAGCGATGCCAGCTTGGCTGGGCATGGCTCATTGGTTTTGGTGGTGGCCGGGTAAAGGCCTGGCAGCAGAGCACCCATCACTGTGATTGAGCATCAGTGCCACTGTGCCTCTCAATTTATGTCAGGAGACACCGAGAGGCCTCCTGTTATCTTTCCTTGATTAATGCCAGAGTGATAATTAGTTGTGTTTAGCTGCAGCCCTGTCTGATATTACACAGCTAGATATTGGTATATTTGATACATTCTCGCTCTCCACATTACTGGGATTCCCTATTGTGATGGGCTCATTTTCTGTTGTGTGGACTTGGCAAAGGCAATGTATGCTGCTCAGGAAAATGAGTCCCTAAGTGAAACTATAACATATAGATATGAAAGCATTTGGCCAGGGCTCTGATTGTGATCTAAATGATACATACAGTTGTATATCAGATATCATTAGAGACAATGACAAACAAATCAAACAAAGGAGAATGCCAATTCAGAAATTGTAAAAAGTTTTCTCATGGCACGCTGTGCATCCTTGCTTTAGTTGTAAAAATTTTAACACTCAAGGAGGATGCGGATTGACATTTTGGACTTAATACACACTGCCAAAACAAGAGCACTTTAAACAAGCTATTTTATGGTCATATTTTTTTCTATTTTTACAAAATGACTTAATTATTCTGATCTCATCCACTGACAGATCGTATTGCTCCTTAAAAACAAATGCTAGGAATTAGCTGAATAATCTTATTGTAATTTTTATTTGAATAAATCTCCTAATCAAAAATAGTAGGTGCATTTTCCTGTGTTCTAGATGTTTTACCAATGCTAACCCCGCACCTAACCTCAACCAACAAATTTGCAATCATAAGACTGACAGAGTGAGTTTCTTAGAGAAACACCAGGAAGCAAATCAAGAATATTTCAATAAGCAGTTTTGATATGTGCAAAAATGCAATTCACATCCCCCATTATCGCTCTCTCTGTTTCTTTATTTCTTTCTCTCTGTCTCTCTTTCTGTGTAGGATCCAGCAGAGCAGTAGGTGATGGAGGCAGACCATGGAGTATCCATTTCCACGCACCATATGGAAACTCTGTTGTGTGTACAGAGGAGGTGTGCAGTAATACTGACCTGGGCCATATGTGTTTTAGAGAATTACAAACACAACAGAGCTGCATGGTTCCCTAACACACAACATATGGGCGTCCGTTCTGAGGTAGGGGCTTTTACAAACAAACCCTCCTACACCTACACACACACAAAGCAACACGTACAAACAGTAGCAGGCTTGCACTCCGGCCAGTCAATGAATCTCGAGGGATTGCTCTAATGAATTGCTCTATTGACACACTCCATGGTTTGCTTCATTAGTGAGGATGAGAGCCGGCTCACAGTAAGGGGCACGGACCAGGACTGAGTTTTTTGTAAGAGTTTCTTTTCTTGAAGTCTCTTTAGTGTTCTGCTTTGCCTCCATATTATTCATTATAGCACAACGTTTGTGGAGACAGTGGTCACTGAGGCATGCAAGGTAAGCGAAAGGCAGGGTGTCTAAGTCTATGCTGTACTCTACATCTGTAAACTTTGGTGTCACAAGCCGGGTTTCCATCCAAACGTTTCACAAATGTTATCTGCATATATGAAATATTGGCATAAACATGCAAATTAAGTTGTGTTTCCATCCACTACAGTTATGCGTAGAAACTTTAGATGACATGGGCTGCCACGATTAAGAATGGCATTAGAACAAGAAAAAATGGAGGAATTTCACTCAGCCTTTGCTTTTAGCAGAATAACCTTTACAGTCATTTAAAATCTGTTCATGGCTGTTTATGTTCTTTGCAGTTTGGAGACGCTGGGCAGGACGAGCAGTGACCCACCGACTGAGGGCTGAAATGTGTTGTGTTTGTGCGTTGGTTTGTCCAGCAGTGTGCATGATGCAGCTGTCTTTAACACATCCCACTTCTTCATTCATTCATTCATTCATTCATTCATTCATTCTTCTTATCCACTTAGTCAGGTACATTATAGTTTTGAGTCACATTCACATAGTTGACTATTATATCATATCTAAATGTAACAATAGAGATTTTTTGTTTTTGGTCTGATCAGATTGAACAGAATCATGTGACTTACAGCTTGATACATCATAGTTTATTTGAAAAACACTTTATCATTTTGCAAAATGTGGCGTTTTTTTTTTTTTTTTTTTTGGACTTTTTCCATTCAGGATTTTCAATTCTTTTTTTTTATTGCACGTTTTCAACATTCACAAAAACCTGCTACATTTGATTAAGACCTCTCATGTTGTTCAAATTTTGAAAGTATTGTTATAAATATATTATTTAGATACTGTCATTTAGGCACTGGCTCTCCTGCCACCTTGCTCAGGATTAAGCGGATAAGAAAGTGAATGAATGCGAGAATGAATTGTATCCTTACATATCTAAACCACCCAAGGAGGCTGGGTCGGTTTTCGAGTCATGGTCCTCCCAAGGCTTCTTCCTCATTACATTTGGGGAGTTTTTTCTTGCCACTGTCATCCTGGGTTTGCTCAATTGGGGCTTTGAGACTAGATGTTTGAAAAGCTGCTTTGAGTCAAATCTCCATTGTAAAAAGTGCTATAGACATAAATCTGGCTCTGACGTAATGGAAGGCATGTCTGAAATTACCAGTGGCTTTCTCATCAAGTCTCACAGTAAAGAATGAAACACATGACAGTCAAATGAATAAAATATAATAACAATAACAACAACTTACTGTATATATTTACTAGAAGCTGAATAATATGAGCATGTCCATGCAGTGAGGCCAGATGCAGTGGTGTGTAGCCCTGTTAACACAAGTACAATCACACAAAGTAAACAAATCCAATGTCAAATCAAATGTAAAGCACCCTAAGAGCTCGTATGTTATATGCGTTTCAGAAGAGAATAAACTGACAGCCGCTTACACTGACCCATTGTGTCAGTCAGTCGACTATGATATTAAAAAGCAGCTGGACATCACTGCACATGCTGCTGTGTGCAGTAGCTGCTCCACATTTTTATGGCTAGGTTGAGTGGGGAATTTGCAGGAAACGCTACGGCGTGCCTGTCATTTACAAAGCTGCACATTAACACTGGTCACCCTCCACCTGGAGCTGCTGTCACTCATACTCTGTTCTCTCCCAGCGCGCAAATACAGCGAGCATTCCACATGTGAGAGGTGTCTTTTAACCACAAGCAGTGAAGAGAACTGAGTCACAGTCGTAGAAGGCAGGAGGAGACAAAACAGAGTCAGTGGGCTTCAGGTTTGCTGGAATGATGGCTGTGCTAAATAATCTGGGTGTTTAGTGGAGATCAGTGCGTACAATTTCATATTAACACTCCACAGGAGAGTGCGCCTCATGAAAACAGACATCGGGAAGTGGCGAGATAAATTAATGGTTCATGTCATCTCTTTCTTCCATGGATTTCTCTGATATAGCTTGCTATTGCACTCAGATTTCTTTTGAGGAGTCACTCGGTATGCTAAGTAGTCACATGATAAAAGCAACCATGCAAGTAAACACAAGTAAAAAACAAAAATATGGCTAGATACGTTAAACAGCATTTTTGATCTAACAAAAAGTGCCCTACAAACACACTTCCAAAAGTGTAATGAGTTCTTGCATTAAACAACTCAATTTGGGGATCAAATAAAAAGGTTCTTTGAAGATACGGAAGAAATTTCTGTAATATTTTCACAGGTCATGAGTGAGCTGTGTAGCTGTAGATTGGTGGGTTTGTCTTTGATTCCTGACGTGTCTACAGAACACTATAGCCACACAACTACTTATTCGGGGACTGGGAACTGTGGTAGCCTAGCGGGTAAGGTACTGGACTATGGACCAAAAGGTCCAGGGTTCAAATCTCACCTCTGCCAAGCTGCCACTGTTGGGTCCTTGAGCAAGACCCTTAACCCACAGTTGCTTGGATTGTAAGATTGTATCAATTGTAAGTCGCTCTTTATAAGGGTGTCTGCTAAATGCTGTAAATGTAAATATTTGTATACTATTGTACTAAGCTATTATTATATTGAATTCACATAGGCCTATACAGGTAGTCCCCATTTTACAAGGATCCGGTTTGACTTTTTCAACTTTCTAATGGGAATACAATAATACACATAAATACACATTCAACATCAACTGTATTCTGAATTTTGAATTTTGATTTTTCCCTCAGGCAAGCGATATGTAGTGAGATGCTGGGTATCTGGGCAGCAGCCAATTGAGTGACCAGCAGCTCCAATGAGATATAAGATATTCAACACTTTATTATAAAATAGGCTTTGTGCTAATGATTTTGCCCAACTGTAGGTTAATGTAAGTGTTTTATGCATGATTAAGGTAGGCTAGGTGATGATGTATATTGTACATATTAAACTCGTCAGTTAATGATGCATTCAAATTATGATGGGTTTATCAGAACATATCCCCATTGTAAATCTGGGAGCACCTTTACAGTCGTATGAAAAAGTTTGGGCACCCCTGATAATTTTCATGATTTTTCTTTATAAATCATTGGTTGTCCAGCTCAGCAATTTCAGGTAAATATATCATATAGCAGATGAACACCGTGATATTTGAGAAGTGAAATTAAGTTTATAGGTTTTACAGAAAGTGTGCAGTAATTATTCAAACAAAATTAGGCAGGTGCATAAATTTGGGCACCCTTGTCATTTGAATACCTTTAGCACTAATTAATTGGAACACAAAATTTGTTTTGAACCTTGATCTACAATACCCAGTGAATCAACTATGAGAAAGTGTTAAGCTGGCATTGAAGTTCTGCTCCTCTTTGCATCTTCTCTGAAGAGTCAACATGGGAGCCTCAAACAACTCTCACATGCCTGAAACCAAAAGGTTGTTACATCATGGTTCAGGAAGGGAAAAGCTCTCTCCGATATTTCAGTGTCATTTTCCACTGGGAGGAACATAGTGAGCAATGGAAGACCACAGCCACAGTTTCTATTAAAAATCTCTATAGGCAGAGCGAAGAGGGTGAGAACAGTCATAGTCAAGCCACGACCACCTCCAAAGACCTCAACCTCACTTGGCTGCAGTTGTGTCACTGTTTCAATCTTTCACTATACAGCGCACTTTGCACAAGGAATGCGGTATGGAAGAGTAATTCAGAAGAAGCCTTTTCTCAGACCGCCACAACAGAGTCACTTGGAAGCCTGTGCTACGCAACATTTGGACAATCCAGCTTCATTTGGATAAAGTGCTGGTATGATGAAACTAAAATTGAGTTATTTTGGACTCACAAGGGCGGAAAAAGAACCACATCCCAAGACAACCTTGCTACCCACGTAAATTGTGCGGTTCCTCATGCTGTGGGACTGTGGTGGCCAGTGCCAGTTACTAGGAAAGCTTGTTCAGTTGAGGGTTCGCATGGATTCCAGTTAATATCTCCCGATTCTTGAGAACAATGTTCAAGTATCAGTGACAAAGTTGCACCGGGCAACGACCCCCAACCCTGCTCAAAATTACTAAGGCATTCACGCCGAGGAACCAGTAACAACGTCTGGAATGGCCATCTCAGTCCCCAGACATGAATATTACTGAAAATGTGGGCTGTCCATGCTCGGAAACCATCAAACCTGACTGAACTGGAGATGTTTCTAAAGAAGAATGGTCCAAAGCACCTTCAACCAGAATCCAGACTGGAAGAATGTAAGTACACAGAATGTAAGTACTAAGGGATCATTTTTCCGTTTCAGATGTAAAAATGAGGAACAAGCCTGATCCTGGGAAAGCAGCAGAACATGGGGTTTTAGTTATAGTTCAATATTTACTTACGCAGAGATAACTGGATTTGTCACAGAACAGCACGGAGTGATGCGTTATTTCATTTTAACATGTAGGATATGCTCAAATTTACTCTGCTCCTTTGTCTGATTCACTGCTTGGTTAATCAGCTCATTTTTTACTGCAACCTAATTACTGGCTTGTTGAAAGGTTTTAAATTTCATCTACAATAACAGAAAGATGTAGTATTTGCATGTTAATTAAATTTTCATTTCAAGTAGTTATTGATGATGAAAAGGCACAGTGAGAGCATTATTAACACATTAAATATGACTGTAAAGTCAGCACCACTATCTGATCAGAAGGGAACGTTTTTCTGCTGTTTATGCTGTGTTGTTGATGTAAAAACAATCTACTTGTGCAGAGTAATTAAATGTTCTGTTTTCTTTTTTTTTTAACTATGGCTCGTGAGGGTAAGTACTGAGAAAAATTTTCCCATAAGCAATAATGTAAATTGAATTAATCCGTTCCAGACCCCCAGTATAAGGCATTATATGCATTAATAGCGTTGTATTGTACAGGAGCTCAATGATTTACTATGGGGATATTTTCCAACAAATCCACCATAAGTTCAATGTATCATGAACTGATGAGTGTAATATAGTCTATACTCTATCAGCCTACTACACATTAACACTTACATTAACCTACAGCTGGCCAAAATCATTAACACGGAGTTGATTTTATAAGAAAGTGTTGAAAAATCTGATGTAATTTAGTGAGTAATGGATTGAAAGTGAAAAGTAAAAGCAAAATATTTAAGCTAACTGCAGCCTGTGTTCTGGAGGATTCCGTTCCTGTCTCCCTTTCAGTTGTCTGTCAATAATAACCTTTTTAGGATGCATGGAGACTTATTTGCACAAAGAATACAGCATTGTAGATGTAAAAATAAAGAAAAACACGAAAAACACAGCGGACATCTTCACTGAGCAAGGGATACTGTGAATCTGAATCACTGAATCCCTGTGTACTGAATCTTGAATCGTGAATCGGAGTTCAGCTGAAATGAGTCACGTGGGTCGAATCATAAGATAAGATAAGATGCCTTTAATGTCATTGCACTGTGTACAACGAAATTGAATCATACAAGTTCAAGTTGAAGCAAGTGCGAGTTCCGAGGTGCTCGAGAACCAAGGTACAACTGTATATGTGTACGTGATGTTAATCATTAACACATAATGCTCCTAGATGTACCACAGGTCACCATCAGGTTCTGTTGGAACTTTTGCTACTAGACCAGCAGCCAATGCCAAAGTGTAGTCCATTACCCAAAGTTTGAGTTTTCTGTACAGGAATCATTTCTCATTTCTGCGTGAAGAGCATCCAAGCTAAATATATTAACAAGCAAAGATCACTGTGCACAGACTGTCTCCCAGATGGGACAGCAGGTGGTGGCCTTTTGTAATACAGCAATACATAGCTATGTTGCTAACCACAGTGCTAGCATAATGCTTTCCTGCAGCATTGCTGCTCTTAAAGGTTATAGTAGACTTCCCTCTGCTTTAGTCCTCATTACTACATGAGCGCTAGCATTGACATTTTTGGAAAGGTCACAGACACTTTCATGTGCTCAGCTTCATGTTTACTTTAAATGTAAGTAAAGGCCAGGGAGCATCTGACCAGGGGGCCAAAGCAGCCAGTAGAGATCAAGGTGAGTCACTGGGGTTCATTTTAACGAGTCTGAGTGACAAAGCTAGTGTCTCTGTATCACTCTCAGACACAATGTTCTTTATAGATACTGACAGAAAAAGATTATTGTTGGGAGTGTGAGTGATTTCTGTATTGAAGATGTATTGAGGATGAGAGGACTGGGGGATGGTTGTCCTCGTACACGTCTCTGTGTGGCAGTTTTTGTAATATACCTCAAGTAGTAAGCACCATTCATAACCTGTCAGTAAATTCTCTATAACTCGCAGGAAAATCCAAAAGTGTCTCCCTTTTGAATTTTTAATAAAACCTATTTGTTCAATGTCCCTGCAGGGAGATGAGATTTGGTCTCCAATAGCACGCTAGTGCCACCCCCAATCCTTTCCACAATCCTCTCTTATAGGCGGATGGTAAATCACTGTTGTAGCATGACTGCACTTTGAATCTAAAGCACGTTTATGCTAAATCCAGAGTCATTTCACAGGTATATTAAAATAGGACTCACCCCCTTAAGAGAGAAAGACAGACAGATGGAGAAAAGAAGGATGTCAACAGAGTCCAGTTTCAGCAATGATGTGCGAGAACAGTCCGGCAAAAGATTAAAGAATGAGAATTAGCATACTGCAAAAAAATGGGCTGGGTCAGGAACCAAATTTCACACTGACATTAAGGGCAATTTGGCCATGGACATATTTCGTCAAGCCTCTATTCATATTAAGAGCATAAAGCTGTAAGTCTGCATTTTCTGAATATGAGCTAGACAGGCATAACTATGGTCATTTTAAGTGCTGGATATAAGCGACTGTACTTACATGCTGCCAAAGGTTGAAAAGAAGCAGCGTGGGTATAAAAGAGATAGAAGAACCATTAGAAAGGGTGTACTGTCACCAGGATAAGTAAGGAGAGAACTCAACATCTCTGGAACTTTTAGCACCCTCCTGTAAAGCTGTCAGCTGCATGTCAAAATCTACAACGTCTTGTCTAGAACTAAACAACTGGACAGCTCACTTAAAAAAACATCCATTTAACATGAGGGGCAGTGAGAGGCACTGATGGCCCTCTATGGATTATTGATTTTTTTTTTTTATTCCCTTCCTGCCCAGAAGGGGCTCCATTTGAACAGCACCATTACCTCCATAACGATTAGAGAGCAAAAGTTAATTATGTAATTATGAAGGCAATAAGTGGCGCGTATGTGCTTGGCTGTGCTGGGGAAGCCTTTAAACATTATCTCCGGCGTGCACATCTCAGCAGACAGGGTGAGAGGAAGAGATTAGAGCAGCCAAGGAGAAACAGACTGAGAAACCATTAACTAATCACAACAATTTCCCTCTATTACATTCACAGCTGCCTTTACACAGGGAGTGCGCACACACACACACACACACACACACACACACACACACACACACACACACACACACACACACACACACACACTGTGTTAAAACAGATGATGGACAGCAAACAGATAAACGCTCACCCTCGCTCTAAAACAGTTTGAGTTTAGAGAAGCACACACAGCCTTTCATTACTCTGTGAGGTAGTTACATTAACCTGTACATTGCAATACAACTGGGTGCACCATTGCTCGTTTTAATGCAGCTCTATACAGATTAACCCTCAGCCTTGCACATACAATATTTTGAACTCCAGGACAATTCTTTGGACCCTATGTCTACTCAGCAACCCTGGAATTCAAAGCAGCATCTCTATACCTAACAGCAACCCATTATTATTATTATTATTATTATTATTATTATTATTATTATTTTATTTTTTATGCTCTTTCTTTGTGGCATCCAGCCAAGTGCACCACAAATGTAAAACTTGTGATGTATTCACATTATTATGAGTACCTTTGGTCCATGCATGCACCATTCACTCTTTATTATTGACAAATATTCATTCATTCATTCACTTTCTTATCCACTTAATCCCTGTAATCGCAGGAGAGCCGGTGCCTAGCCGGCGGCATAGGGCACAAGGCAGGAACAACCCTAGACAGGGTGCCAATCCATCGTAAGGCACAAACATGCTATATTTTCTGTTTTCTCTCCGAGCTGTGTTCCGGTACCAGTTCCAGCCCCACACATGATGTTCATCCGCTGTAGCTCCACTCAAGCTGCTTCCGTCATCAGCTCCAGCCCCACCATACCCGGGCCACTTAATGCCGATGTGCATACTTCACATTTTATTCGAACTTTGACTTCATGACTTTAGTTTCGCTCTTAGATTTATCATCTACACCGCCCAAGGAGGTTGGGTCCCTTTTTGAGTCTTGGTCCTCCCAAGGTTCCTTCCTATAACTCAGGGAGTTTTTCCTTGCCACTGTCGCCCCTAGGCTTGCTCAATTTGGGATTGGACGTAGTTATTAGGAGATAATCTAAACTTGTAAAGTTGCTTTGAGACAATGCTCCTTTGTAAAAAGCGCTATATAAATACATCTGACTTGACTTGACTTGACTCATATAAAAATATAAATTGAGTTATGAGTTGATTTCTTTTTTTTAAATAGAAACCAATGTAGCCTTCCTAAATTTACCATGAATCCATGATTTTACGGTCTCACATTTAGGCAGACAAAGTTACACATTTTTGCCTAATGATCAACTTAGATGTAAGCAAATAACCACAACATTGCTCTAAATGAATAACTATAAACATACCTAGTAAATATATTAAATATAAAATAACACCACCTCCCTAAACCTAGCATAACCTCAATGAAAGACATCTAAAAATGCTAGAATGTTAAAATAATAATCATAATGTTATAGTAAAACAAGCAGTTCTGAATGTATATACAGTGCTTGTGGTAAAGTCATCTCCAGGCAGAGAAAAGAATAAAACTCCTTAATCCTCTATCGGGATCAGTCCAAACTGAAAAGGTGAGGGCATAAATGAAAATGAAATAAAAATATAGGTGAGGCCATGAAGCTATGGGTCAGATAAAGCAACCGAATGACTATTTCACCTTGGCATATAGAGAGAAAACAGCCAGGAGCACAATGATTCTGTCTGTATTTGCACTGCACTTTGCCCAAACTAAATAGGGGGAGATAAGATGCTGTGATTCAGAATATGCATGAAGTCTGTGTGTGTGTGTGTGTGTGTGTGTGTGTGTAGGCCCTGGCAGTCACTGTCCACATTGGACAGCTGCTCTGTGAGTGGAGGGTCTGAATAAATAAAGGCAAGATGATCTTTATGCAAAGTTGGAAGAGCAAGTATAGGAAATGGCCTGCAGCTGGACCAGGATATTTCTGAACTCTGCGAATGTACACACACTCTCTGGGCGAGTCTGTTTGATTAATAGATTAGTCCATTCAATTAGATAAGTTAGTCTTAATGAGAGGGGAGAGCCAGGGGAGTCAGTGACCCAGTGCCACTTATCATTACGTGATTAAAACAGAGTCAAATGGTTGATTTACGCACATGGCTAAACACACACACACACACACACACACACACACACAGACACGAGGGCATGCACAGTTAGAACCTAATGACAGTGAATGCAGGTATACCACAAGAGGAGCTGTTAATTTGGAGAGAGTGTGCATATTCCATATTTGTATATGTGTGTGTACGTGTGTGTAGAAGAGACAGCGCCCCTGCAGAGGTGTAAATGTGAGTGTGTCTGTAGGGGCTCTGGCTCCTGTCAGCTCTCACCGCTCGCTGGTTGACGTCTGCGCCAGCGCGAGCCATCATGTCCACTGTATCTGCGTGGCCCTGCTTGGCTGCCCAATAGAGTGCCATCTGCAAAGACATACACACATGCGAAGCCTGTCAATAAAATCCATGCTGTCAGTCACATAGGCATTCATGTCCTAGTACACACACTGGGTATCATAAATGAATTCTGCTTCGATACCAACAACCTATCATCGGTTTTTAGCAAAATCCTACCGGTGTCTCATAGCTGCAAAAATCTGCAAACGTTACATCACACACAACAAATGAAGTTTCAGAAAGTTTCTCTGTGCTTTTTAATAAAAGAGATCTATATGAAGCAGACATAGCTCTACTGGGATAATAAACATGCTGGTCAGAAACTGCTGTCACAGAATTTTTCCACTTTATTACCATCCTGTCTTTTTTTTTTTTTTTTTTCGCACACATATTGCCAGAACTTCTGGTGTGCTAACTTCCTGCAGAGCTTAGCTAAAAAACCTAGTCTGACACACCTGATGCAAATCATTTTCTGGAGTGTCTGACGATAAGAGCCAAGACCAGACATGTGGGAAGACGGTTTTAGTGCGGACGTCATTGTTTTTGAAGCACAGCAAGTCCACTCACAATGCAAAAGCACTCAGGCATGTAGCACAAGCACTGAAACAAACATGTGTGCTGAAGAGTAGAGCTCCAGAAGCAGTGACAGTGCATCAACACTATAAAGTCTAGTTAGGCTCCAATCCAGAAAGGCTTTAGAAACCTACGGACGGTTGGATAAGTGCTTCAGATGGGCAACGGCAATGCAAAACACATAAAAAATATAAATAAATAACATTTTGCAGTATGTGTGATCTAAATCAGTAATAATAATAAAGCTACCATAACGATCAAATAAGCATAACCACTCCCTTTTTGTGCTTTATTATGCTTTCAAGATATTCTCAGTAACATATAAACCTGCTTTAAATGCGATCAGTTTTCACAAAACGCAAATGCTAGCACATATATGAAAAAAGATTACGCAACAAAGCAGTCCCTGTTAATCCCCTGGCCCGGCACAGCGGCAATGACTCGGCTGTTTTAAGGGCCATTTGAGCTGCACCTCGGACGAGCTCCATTCACGGCCCATTTGCATAAGCAGATTTGGCCTGAGTGGAATGGGCAAGCTCTGCTGCTGGTCATTAGCATACAGGCTAATTCAGCACAATGTTAGCTCAGTGAGGCTTCACTAAAGAGCCTGATTTCAAGGACATTTATTCTATCGCCTGCACTTAGCCCTACATCCTGTCCGACAGGTTGTTACGAGTTGCACTCTTAATTTTCTCTAATTTAGCACACCCTATACATGATAGGAGTATTACATTACACCACAGTACATTAAATAAGCTATGATTAAACAGCACAAACTAAATACAGAAATGAGCTTATATGATAGAGCAAGCTGGCATTTCTCCAGTCATTGCTGACAACCTAAAAGTACCACACTATGATGTGTTCATTTAAAAATATATATCAAAAAGAAGAATACTTACATACTTTTGTCCCAGTTGCAAAAAAAAGAGGACACAGACATATAAGTGTTTCAGTACATTCACATGCAATTATTTTGTTAAACAGTATCTAATTTAACACACCTTTAATTATTGTAGTATGCTATTTTGGAGGAAACATGATGTTTTAAAGGGGTCTAAATGTTCTTTCAGTCCCACAAATAAAGTGCATTATTATTTTATATCAGCAGTAGTTTTTCTCATTCATTCCTTGCTCAGGCGGGCCATCATGAGTCCAAAGTCACAATACAATATAAGTAGATCATTGTATTCTGAAAGGGTTAAATTAGTGACACTATACTTTGATTCAGAGTGACAAGAACATAGTGCACTTTCAGTTGAAGCACCACATCACCTATTTCACATATTTTCAGGCAAGTCGCCATTCCCTGACTTACGAATGTTGGCGCATTGTTGAAGAACGCTGCCTTTTTGACTTTGAGAGTTTTGACTTCTGTGTCAAGTCATATACAATAATTGCGGTACATTTCATTTTGTTAAACATACTTATTTCTTAACGAGGATTTTTTTTCTCAGACTAAAGTTACTTCAGTTAAAGGCTGGATGCTTCCAATTTCTCAATGTGAGACTAAGCTGATTCACCAAATTGTGAATATCTTATAACCCTTTATTTTATCCTTGTCAGCGGTGCCAATAATTGTGGAAGAGACGGTAATTGTTACATTCATCTAATATACATTATCCATGTGCCTGCATGACAGTGGAGATTGGTCTCCCTTCACCGGTTCATATTCTTAACTAGGTCATGGAACTTGTCTAATCAGTCTGACAGCTATCCTTTATTTATTACAATAGAACATAATGTAATAACGTCTTTTCTAAGGATTCACAGAGTCTCTCCATCTCCCCAGCATTAAACAACTGCTCTGTCCATGCAGACATATTCAAAGTCCATCTGAACAAAACACATGATCCGTCCATATATTTATCTTATATATGAGACTGCATCAGTGAATCAGTACAGCACAACTGATGTGCAATAGACAGCACTGCAGTATAAGCTCTATCTGCCCACATTAGGGTTTGAACCATATATTACTAAACGCTTTTGAGGTTACATTAAAAATGTCCATTATTTGGCATTGCTTATGTTTGCATAGTAGATTTATAGACAACATTTCTTTTGTACAGGCGGGAGCTCTGCTAAAACCTTTTATAAATATCTAGTTAAAATATCATGTTACTAAACAGTAGATCATTGTTCATATTGTGTAGTAAATATAAATATTAAATCATGTATTAAAACATGTTCTTATCTAAGAAAAAGCAAATCACATTGCTTGACTTCAGTATCTTTGGTTGATCTGTAGCTGCATGTCATGAGTGGAAGGACAGCAAGTAAATCATATTAGTGCTGTGCCAAATACAAAAGAGAGTGATCTACTACATGGCTATATAATCAAACTACCTTGTATAAATGTATTTTATTTTATGCCTACTCCACAAGGGGGTGACATCTGAGCCACTGTTTTCATTTTTGGATTTTATTCTCCCCGTTTGTAAATAAATACCTTGTGATTTAAAAACATTGTAGTTGCCCAGCCTCTATAGAACAGTTCAAATGCATTTTTGATGGACTACAAGCATCAAACACACAATTTTCATTAGGGCATGTACAAAGCAGGGCTGTCAAAGTTAATACGTTAATAACACAATATGGAAAACACTGATAATCCTATTTTTGCCGCTTGACCCTGTGATGGACTTGTAGATATGGTCTAAAATAGTTGCTATTTCTTTATTATCACATAGGAGCAAGCACGAAATTGTGATTCATCTTTGTTAGCGTGATTAATGCGATAAAAAAATATGATTAACACAAAGCAAATCATGCGATTATTGGTATTTGAATCGCTTTACAGAGCTACCAGTAGAAATGAACATGGAGAAACAGGCCGGATAATTCGGCCTTGGCAGTGCTGCCCTTCTTCACAGCAGTGTCACTGACCATGTTAGTCTGTTTATCCAACAGCACAGAGAGGCTTTCGCTCAGTCTACTTTCCCTCTGAAGACGACATCAAAGCCGGAGGTGCCCTGCTTTTGTGAAACTCTCCTCCCTGGTTTTCTCAACACAATCTTTATCCAGCCTAGATCAGTGCCAGCCTTTAACTGATGCTGAGTAGATTAACTGAATACTTCAGCTGAGCCTGAGGGGAACTATAGTAACCTGTAATCTTCCAGTGGCTGAAAAGAAACTATGTATCTTGTCACACAGGAGCTGGCATACCACCTTGACCCCAGAAGCCTCCTTTTTCTATAGTCCTGACTGTGCTGACAGCTCTTTGGTTAATTCACACTGACACAGTCCATTGAGAAATTCCCTGCCTCCTCCCCACTCTCCTCCCTATCACTCCTGTCTCTTCACAGTCCTGCGGAGTGCTAACCTTCCTGGATCAAGGGCAGGAAAAAGGTGCTTTCAGAAAACAGTAGTATCTTTTATTTTTCTAGATGAAGAGAGACGCTTGTATTGCATATGTTCTCTTATTTGGTGCTTATGTCAAATAATGTTTATTTGTCCAGGAGTTTGTATGTAGTGGAGATCTCTCTTGATTGTACTTTGTCAAGCACGAGAATGCATGCGCATTTACGCATTTACTGTGGGCCAGATGGACAGTCTTTCTTTTATTTGTCAGTGTGAAAGGATAGCTTAAACTCAGCCTCCCTGCTCCTGCTCAATAGCAGGGTTGAGAATGTATGGACCACCACTACTCTGCTCTATTTCAAAGCCTGGTGGCTCTCACCATATGGACCTGTTTAAAAACTCCTGTGGCTTCACACAAAAGAGCAACACAAGGAGCCTCTCAGAACAACTGTAGTGATAACATTCAATTATATCATGGGGAGTGAGGTAATGTATTGGCTTCATACGGTCACGCACCCAGCTTACTTTGACCCCAGTTGATACACACACACACACACACACACACACACACACACATGCACACACACTCGTATTAGCATATTTACTGTGAAATGCCCTTATTGTAAACATGGAAAGGCCATAACAATAAAACAAGAGTGCAGCAACTCCTGCTAAAGTGCAAACTCTTTAATCCTTTTACTCAGTATTAAAACAATCATCCTCCCCTATTGGACAGGGAGTGTAGAGAGGTGTACGCCTTTAGGCTCGCCTGAGTTATGAGTGTTTCTTAATAATTGCCGTGTAATTACAGTATAATTACGCACAATGATTGTGGCACTAGCACACACCGGGAAGAGTGAATACCAGACACACTGATTATCATGAATTAAATACCCCATCATAACAATTATTAACATTAAACTAGAGTGTACAAATCCTGTACAGAAACTGCCAGCAGCTACAAAATGTCAAGAGCATGTTTTTTTAAGTATTTAAGAGCAGCTTATTACACCTTTTGTTTTATTCACAGTACGCAGCGAAAATGTGGATATAATTCTGTAGTAGTCAGACTGCGGCTTGAGATCCACATGCAGCTTTTACTTTAAAACGTGGTGCTTCAAATGGATGTTTAAATTATTTAACAAGATTTTAAAAGGCAATGCTTTGTACTAACTGGTTTTCGGCTTATGATTCCAAATCCACATTTCTACCCTCTCAACTGAAACACCTTCACCACATTTCCGCTGCATTAAATAATAAAAACGTCTATTGATAAATTTTGAATGTTGATAGTTTTCAATGTCTATATTAATACACCTAAACAAATTTCTTGTTTGTGAAATCTTACATGGCAACGAAACGGAGAAACCTGATTCTGAAGAAGTTACAATCTCTCCTTATCAGATTACATACAACTCTTAAAAAAGATGATGAACGACTGTCTGGTTTGAGCAAATGTCACTCCTTCCATTGAGGAAAAAAAGACAATAACAAATGGCAGGTAAAACTACAACTTTCTCATTTGCTTCTAGCTGGAATAGCAACATATATAGCTAATATGCTAGGAAACATTTAGAGAAAAGCTGTGAGCAACTTTGTATGATTAAGCCGCAGGTGAACGCCTGGATATTAATGATATTCCACAATTACTGCTATTTGCAAAAGCAAAAATAGATTATTTATTACCTATATTATTTAGGACCTATTTGCTTATTATTCACCCTATGACGTGTGTCTGTGTACCACCACTTTAAATAAAATAACTACAGGTACACACAGTTTAATGTCCATCCGATCATCCGAGATCTTATACATTTTAATATATTATAACAGGAAATAAAAAATATGTATTTTAACTCCAGACGTTGCTGCCATAAACAGACTCAAAATGGCAACAACACTGTGTGCTGCTTGGAGTATAATGTAACGCTACACAGTATTATTCTGAACTCGAATTACCATATTTTACCTAATAGTTACATATTCCTACATTAATTCCTACATTAATCAATTATTGTGAATTTCCATAAATTAAAAAAGGTTTGTGTGTGTGTGTAAAACAATGCGCTGTTCCACAGAACATAATGTGACATAATAATGACATTAAACAGCATATACCTGCATTCTGGTATTAGATATAAAGACTAGTACACTAAAAATCAGTTTCTGCAAAAAACTTACCCCCTTAGGATCGTAGAGAATAAACAGGCATCAAGTAAGAGAAAAAGTGGTTGTGACATAATAAACATGAGATACACACATTTGAATATTCAACCCATACAGCCAAATGTATTCATAAGCAGACAGATAGCATTCGAAAGTTAAATGGAATAATTAATTATTAATAACAATTAATAAGGGCCTCCTAGAAGGCTGCTGTTGTTCTACAGATCTCTTTCAGTTACCATTCAATACATTCAACTAATTAAAGTCTGAAAGCCTGCATCACCTCAGGCATTCAATCCTTATCGATACATCACAGTGCAAAAGTTTACCATCCCAAGATGAGAGTGCTGACCAAAGCCGAGACTAAAGGCAGAACTTAATCTAGGTACATAGATTAACATCCAGAGAGGGGATTAGGGACACCTACTCCCATTTCAAAGCAAGATCTGTTTTGAAGTTTTGGGGGTGGGAGATGAGTTTTAAGGCTGATTCAAGTGGGAACTCCTCAGCCTAATCCTCCTATTCCCCCTCTCACCTTCCCCTGTTATGCGATCGGAGCAGGATCAGTGTCCAGCCTGGCCAAGGGGCTCTCTTCCCTCTTCATTAATTTCTTTTAAGAAGATTAGTGAGCCCTTGTTTGTTATTGTTTACAAATCCGCTTTCCTGGGTGCCGTATTGTAGAATGAGTGGCATGAAGTCATGATGGGTGGAACTAAACAGAGCATTGTGGGTAATCACACTAGCCTACTGGAGGTCAAACATGAAACACTCTATATTAGCAGCAAGAGGCAGAAAGTCTTCAAGCAGAAGGAAAGAGATGTGGAAACAAAGAAAAATGTACTTACAGTGACAAAATCCTAATGGAGAGAGAGAGAGGAATAAATGGAGCAGGAGGTAATGAGATTTTAGATATCATAGCCAAATACATTAGACATGGTCAAGGACTGTAAGGTCCCACGATTACATTTGAATTCATCTTTATTTTGGGGATTCTCAAGTTATCCAAATCAACGACTACAGAAAGATGGTGAGAGGGGGGAGAGGGGTGGCAGGCAGCATGTATTTTCACTGATGAATATGAAAGGATATGTTATCTTCCTCTGTATCATCTTCTGTGAGGAAAGTTTTAATCATTTGGCACTGATGATTCAACCGCCAAATGCTCCGTCTCCCCTGAGACGCCAATGCCAAGTTCACCACACAAAGCCTTCCAATCTTCCCAAGCAATTCCGGCCATGCCATTAATTCCACAAAAGCCAAATGTAATTGATTGATAAGCGTGTGAGATTAACCTTTCCTATGAGTTTTTGTCTCTCAATCTCGATGGCCACATAAGATGCTGTCTATCCCATCAACACTATCTCCTTTATCAGATCCTGGTTAAGAGCATTGGCCATTACTGTTGACCTGGGGGGACCGGCGGAGTAAAAGGGGGCCACTCAACATGGCTGCCTTTGACTGCCACATCTACGGCCAGATCAGATGAGTGTCCTGCCTTATCTGGAAGGGCAATATAGATGGTGCTTTTTAACTGGTTTCTCCTTTGAAAACGTATTGTTCGCTAGAGGAGAAAAACTTGTGTGCTCTTTGAGAACGTCCTGCATTGCTGTAGTTTAGCAATATCCACACAAAGGCAGCACTTTGGTATCTCTGCTCACATGCCACTCCAAACATGAATTCATGCATCCTCTCCAGTGGAATCACACCCCTAGGCTACTAAAGCAGGAGTCATGGGACTCAGAGAAGGACTATTTTTTTTCACAGAAGCTTAATAAAATAACCTCTGCCGGAAGGATCAGCAGGGATGAAACAGAGGCAGACACTATTATATCTTTAGCAAAGAATGGGGTAATATGGTATACTTTTTTCTAAATATCAGATATATTTCATATCTAAATTGCCGATGCAAGACAAGCATTTACATAAGTACGTAAAGGTTGAACATTTGCTTACAATGCATTTGACTGCAGTGCTAATAAAAGGACTTGCTCTAATTTGTTAGGTGACTTTATTATGGGAGACAGGGGATGCTCTGGCTTATGTCATTATCCAGTTATTGATTGCACCTGTGGCATGTCATACTCAAACAACTGTAGCGTGTTTGTAATACTTTGCTAACTCTGGCCCTCGTAGCATTAGCAGTAGCAACTGAGTCAGTAAGCGCATTTGTCAGTCGCTTTACGGAGGCGCTGCAGGCAACAGCAGTGCCAGCCGCTCCCTGTTGACTTTGCTCACCCCACTGATCCTGCAAATTCACTAAACTTCATGGAAATTTAATAAGTGCTGCTGCTTTGGGCCCCACTCCTACCGAGTCCAAGCCTCTGCTGCTGGGCACATATGTGATGATTTACTACCAGACACTCATCTACCACCTTCCTCTTTTTCTTCCTCTTTTCTCACTCCCCTCCACCCTTGTTTCGGAAGTGCCTGTTATTGTAGCGTAACTAGCAGAATGGACAGCCTTGGGGCCTGAGGCTTCTGAAGTTTAAGCCAATCCAGGCTTCATACACATCCAGAGGCAAACAATATCTGGAAATCGTCAATGTGTTTTCTTTTCTTTTCTGTTCGCCCTCAAAGGGAGATGCATGGCCTCTCAACACTATCAAGCGACAAAATGCTTCAGGTCAAAAGACTATCTGTTTCTGTTGGGCTCTTCTCGCCCCCACTAAAGTGTCTTCCTCCCACAGGATAGCCAAGTATTACAGTGTTTTATGCTGTGTTTTATTTCCACACCAGATTTCGCTTAAATTACCCCTAATTAGATTTGAGTCCTACTCAGAGCAATTGTCTAGAAAATGGTACACATTCAAATGGAAAAAGCAGTCCTGTGCCATTTTCCAATTTGATTTTCAGTTAAATAGCGAGAGCTCACATTTGGTCGTGTTTCTCATTGCCAGTGATCCATACACTACCCAAGTAGCTTCTTTACAAAGTTCCATGTGTCATACATACTTGCCACCATGTCACCTGTCCCTGCGTTAATATCATTTATGAGCTGTTTTACCAAGCAGTGCTTAGGGAGGGAGGGGAATGTTACAGAATCAGAGACCGAGAGAGATGGGGATGTTTATGGTGGATTTCTGCATTCAGAGTGAGGGCTTCAGGGATTCACCTTTTTAGAGACCAAGGAAGGGTCACGCAGGAGGAGCTGGCGCAAGCCCAAACAATTCCCTGTTGCTGCACATCGCAACCACTCGCGCTCCATAGGGTCCATTTGCATCCGTTGGAACAGAGACTGCAGACGACACCACAAAGCAGGCAACATGCAAAAGTAGGAAAATAATACAACTTAATACTATCCTGAATATTACAAAAAACTGACCAACATTGCTACACACGTATTATATGAAATATGTTTTCTTTCGCACTCATCGCTTTTACACGTGTCTGGCTGCATGCCTTTCATTCTATACTGTATGTAATCAGTAACAGTTGAGCCATTTAGTCTCAGCTAGCCTCGACCTCACTTCTCGGTTAATCTGGAATCGGTTCCTAGCGGCTTTAGCCTAAATGAAAACAGACAGGAGTCCTTGTCTCTGCGATGATCAGTGAACTGTGACCAGTCCTGGGGCCCTTCTGAATCCCCTGGCCAACACAAGAACCCTGTTGTTAAGCCTCTCAGAATAGAATGGGGCCCCAGCACTCAGATAACACAGACAGAGAACAGACAGCAGATCCAAACGCCAGTAATCCCCATGCTTAGTACCTGTTTATGATATGACAAATTGAAACCCCCACTGTGAAGGACTTCAGCATCATGGCAGTTGTTGGACAAAACACTGATCCAATATGACAACTCACCACAAGACTAGCGACGCTACAGGAGCTAAATACATATGATATTGATAAAATCTCGATGGAATGCAGAACCAAAACAAAATAATTAGAGGCCCAGGAATGTTGCTTAAAAGAGAAACTAGGGGTTAGTAATGACTACATGTTTGTAATGGGGGAAAGCAGGACAGAAAGAAAAGCAGGAGGTGGGAGGGGGGATTCTACAGTCATGACCCGCACTGACCTCTGCCCTCGTGTTAAAGGCAGAGCCGTGCAGAATGGAGAAGCAAAGTGGCTGCAGATCAAAAAGGCTGACAGATGAAGGGGAAGGGTCTGCTTGACCTTGACTCTTTAATGTCAGCTGTGTCTCCAGACAAGAAAACCCTGACATGAGCACCATTCATCTGCGTCTGTTAGCCACACTGAGTGCCAGAGCACAACATAAGCTGTTAATTAAGGGTAGGTCATTAGAAAGCAACCCAACACACCAGTACATATTCATTAAAGAATAAGAGGCACTGAGACACATTGTATTTCCTACTGGCAAGTACAGTACTATGTAAATACTTTTGTATTTGCTTAAAATGTATAGGATAGTATGTTGACAACTTTTAAACTGATATGAAAAGGAAAGATTTTCTGACTCAGCAGAAACCAAAACCATAAAAGACCAAAAACTGGCCCCCGGGTGTAAGTGCGGCACAAAAAGCTTCACATTCATATCCCATGATGCCACAGTGGAGGAAATTCCTGCTGTGAGGGAGCAGACCCCAATAACAAGATCCGTAAAAATAACTGTGACATCCTGTTGCTATGGTCAACAAACACCGAGATGATTGATGAAGACAAACTGCTAGACTGATGGACATTGGGAGATATCTCTTTAAGACTGCCTGTCTTCCCCAACCCAGTCTGACACATGAAAGGCCCCAGTCTTTCTCCCAGACAGATCAGATGTCAAACTTCAGCTCTCTTTCTCCAGGTGTTTTTTTTTTATCCTCAGCAACCTGAGAATACAAGTATTTTAGAGACCGTCAATAAGAAACAATAGCAACAGACCAATAACTGCCAAAATAGAAAAATGATGAACACTTGTGTTTTTGCAGTGTTGATAACAAAGCACACAAGGCATGTTTAAAAATGTACTGGACATTTTAAACAATGCTATTATTACTAAACACTAATTGTTAGTTCTGTACAGTATGGATTATCATAGCTATCAACTAAAATAAAAACATATACATATCTATTTGTTTTATTAACTCAAAACAATAAAGCCCTGTTCAGATTGCATTCATTTAACAGGGGTTCGTCTGTGATTGATTTTGTACATGCTTCCCAGTCTGAAAGGCAACAAAATTCCCACAGGACAAATGAGTTTGTAATGGGCTGTATTCTCTATGAATCTAAATGTTTGACTCATGTGTAACTTATTGATATAACTGGTCAATATTTCTTAAAAACTGAAAGTATATATTGTTCATATCAAAAGATAAAACAATGCTTTATACCTGTGCCTGCCATTAAAATGGCCTCTTTATTCAGCCGGTGGTATCCAGATTTTGCTGTTGCTGTTTTTTTTTTTTTATATTTCCTCCTCTCAGCTCTCTGATTGATAAGAGAATGTATTTTTCCTGACATCAAGTCAAATTACAACTTTATACATCAAGTCTAAGTCTCTCTTTTAAAGCTGCCATTTGTAGATTGAGGAATGCCTCTGATTGGCTTTAGTTTGCATGCTAGGGGTTCTACGCTGAGCAGCAGCAATCAAAAGCATTTTTGTCCGCTACAGAAATATGCATCCATAGGGGCCGCAACACAGCTGAGTTTCTGTCTGTAATTCTACCTATTGTTTCTCTGAGTGGAGAAGGGAGAAAAAACATTGAAATGACTGATCCAGATGTAAAATCTAATCTAAGCTAATCAATGATAACTAGAAATCCTAAAAATGTAAAAATGTACATAAAATCAGACAGTAGTTA
Source organism: Ancistrus triradiatus (assembly GCA_025084515.1). NCBI lineage: Eukaryota > Metazoa > Chordata > Actinopteri > Siluriformes > Loricariidae > Ancistrus > Ancistrus triradiatus. Next base: position 628,035 of record JAJAGP010000023.1, read on the forward strand.
TTATCTAAACACATACAGTACTTTATTAGTTATAAACCAGGGCAGAAGGGTGGCTCGGTGGGTAGCACTGCTACCTCACAGCAAGAAGGTCTTGGGTTCAATCCCAGACATGGCGCATGTCCTCCCTGTGCCAGCTCTTACTCCGGGCTCTCCGGTTTCCTCCCACAGTTCAAAGACGTGTGTTAGGTTAACTGATTATGCTAAATTGTCATTGACTTGTGTGTATATATATATATATGACTAGTCTTGATATAACCTTGTGTACAGATGTAACCTGGTGTTTAATGCTGATAGCAACATTAAATAAACCCAACAAACTTGTAACCTGTATCTCCCATTACAGTGATGCCACTTTATTCACAATTTTTATTTAAATAAAATATATAAAAGCTGTAAAACTATTAAAAATACTCAAAACCTAACTATAACCAAGCTGAGTGAACTGAAGTACTTGTTTATACAGAATACAGGAGTGTCTGGTCATGCCCTGAAAATGTCCTCATATTATTTTCTCCATTAGGCCAGTTCTCCCAATTGAAACACTCTCAGTTGGAAGATATGAGTCAGATCTCTTCCAGAATAAGAATGGTGCTGCGTTAGCTCTCCTGGTGATCATATCCCAGCACCGGCATGTAGAAGAGCTGCTGTTTCAGACATAGCAGTAGCACTTCATGCAAATGTGGAAATGACGGGTGTAAATGCCTAACTGTTATTCTGGCGCATGCGGATAATGAGACAGAAGCCGGATCTTCCCTCACTAGGCGATCAAGGACCATGTCAGCAAGTTCTGTACCCTCTGCTTGGAAACTGGTGATTTAAGAATATGTCACCTATGTCACTAAGCAGGCACAAAAATAGAATTAACCTGACATTTATGTCAAGTTGCTTGAACATGACAGAAAGTCATTCATTCATTGTTTTATTGGCAGGATCGGGATGGAACCAGCGACACTAGAGCTATGAAGCAACACTGCTAAGAACTGCAAAACCATGCTGCCCCAACAGAAACTCAAATAACAAAAAATGGTCAGGTTCAGAAACTTCATTAAAAAACAGTGAAGGAACTATGCAGTTCCACTATGTCAGTAAACACATCCCACTGTTTTAGCATTGGTTGGGGCTCTAAAATCATTAAATTGAAAATTTAGAGTAATAATGCACAGCAGTGGAGCCTTTAACAAACACATCTGTTAAACACTGTGTTTAAATTAGGCTGAGTGATTCATCATAAGTAGTTAAATCAAGACTATACTTGCTTGACTAATTAGGTCTCTTAAATCCTTGTTTGAATCCTACTTTCTCTAACATTTCTAGTAAATTTCCTTTTGGAAAGTATATCCCAAGAAGCTAGTTCTCTTTGAGTGAATAGGTGAAGCTGAGGTCAAGGAATGGGCCCCGCTGTGAATTTATCACTCAGACATAAAATTAACAAGGTAGAGAAGTCATAATTGGCAGGCCAGTTGGTTCCCTGCCAATAAAGTTTACAGCAAAGTTTGCATAAAAGTTTACAAGAGACAAACTCAACTCGTTTATTCTGAAATTAATGTCTTTGGTGTTTTATGCCTCTGTTCTCTTGTGACTCATGGTTTCAAAGCAAAGCTCCCAGCAGCGCATTTATGGTATGTTTTATGATGTAGCTTCAAAATTCATTGCCATAGTCTTGAAAACCATGAATCACTGCTGCCAAGTTCTATTCTACTGCATGGTTTGTATCGGCATAGTCAGCTCCAAAATTACTAGCGCTCTCTGTGAATGTGCGGTAGCTCGCGCAGTTCACTTACACTGACAAGATAAGGGAAGTCTAACTTTCAATGACAGTACATTTATTCTTAGAAAATAGAAAATATGAACAAGAAATATTTGTTCTTAACAAAACTGCATGGACAAATTTAAGACTCCAGCATTTTGTACTTTGTGGAACCTACTTTTGCCAAAATAACAGCAACAGGTCTTCTAAAATGAAGACAATAATATATCATATCCTTATAAACCTCTCACTTAGTGTGTATTTGTAATTCATGTACAGGTGACCATGGCTTAGTTGGACAAATCTTGTGTATGGCAGAATATAAGTGTAAACGATTCCTAACTATCCTGGTAACAAACTTTAAGCACAGTTATAAATCGTTCTTGTTCTTGTTGTCATTTTGTGACCATAAGCTTGCCTCCTCTAGTGAAAAGTGCTTGGCAGTGTCTGCTTTGTCTCTCGCTGGCTCCCTATTAATGAGCTTTTGCAGCGAGTGGAGGCACGCAGGGTCATGGCTATGTCGGCCGAGTTCACAGACCTGTTTACAGTGCAGGTGAGAGATGAGCAGAGGAGAGGTGTCACCTCCACGTTAATTAAAAATGCGAGCATTCGCCGAGGGGGCTGTCCTTCAGCTGCCCTCCTGCTGTGGGGACAGAGGCTGCCTCACCCTACACTCAGGCACAGGTGTTTATATAGGCAGAGGTGTTGCTACCCAGAGGAAAAAAATGACTTTAAAACGGTTCATTTACCTCTACTTAACTCTAGAGGTAAAGGTTCCTTAGGCTGAGAAGTTTATGTATGTGTTTGTAAATATATATATATATATATATATATATATAAACATATATACACACCCATTTTGGCCATCCTAAAGAAGGTGCTACGAATTCGTCAATCAGAAATAAATGTCACTGTCTATGTGTGCAAGGAAATCTGCAATAATTCAGTCAACCAAGTCTACCTACAAAGCAATAGACCATTTTCTGGCAAAGGAGCAGAAAATAAGCCTTCAAATAAGCCTAACGGACTGGTAAGTTTGGTGTTTATCTAGTTAATGCTCTGACAGGTCCGAGCTCAAATCCAGCTTTTTTTTTTATCAGATTAGTTAATCTGATTACTAGATCACCTTATGCTGTATACATGATCACTTGAATGCTGTGACCACTGTATACACTGCACATCACTGATTTACATGCACAGTGGTGTGAAAAAGTGTTTGCCCCCTTCCTGATTTCCTATTTTTTTTGCATGTTTGTCTCACTTAAGTGTTTCGGAGCATCAATTTAAATATTAGTCAAAGACAACACAAGTAAACAAAAAAATGCACTTTTTAAATGAAGGTGTTTATTATTAAGGGAGAAACTTTCACTCCAAATGTTATGCTGATAATATGATTTATAATTAAAAACAATATTTGAATAAAAAAAAAACACAAAATAGAAGCATGTCACAAGTGGTCTCAGACTTCTGGCCCCCACTGTCCCAAACCTCTATATCCTATGCCTCTTCTCTCCACTGGGGTCGATCCGGACTGCATCGCTTACAGTTCTCTGCTGGGTCACGTGGGACCTACGGATCGAGCCGGCGCTTCGCCTCTGAACTTGGATGCTGACGAGCGTATTGGACTCATCTGGCTTGGACTGTTTAGAAGCTTGGCTCTAGCTTACGTGCGGTGTGTACTATTGACTCGATCACGTCCGAGTACACCTCACACTCTTTCCATGGTGGATTATGCTCGTCTCTTGGTGGATTTCTATTGCTCCTTGGCTTGACCCGAGTGGTTTAAATCCACGATACGCTTGAGCATTTGTCACGCTCTTCTGACTTCGTCCTCGTCCTATCACTCGTTTGTTTAGGTCTGTGTCTCTCGTGCTATGTTTTAGCAGTTAGCTTAGCTTAGCTCCATGCCAGAGTGGTCTCTACGCTCTTTTGTTTTGGTCTGCATTTCTCACAGTTAGCCTTAGTTCTGTATTTCACCTTTTTTGGTATCTTTCGGTTAGCTGAGTTTATCTTTTGTTTTGTTGACATTATTTACTTATCATTTTGCTAATTAAACCCTTACTTTGGGTGAAACCTGCGCTAGTCTTGCTCCTTCTTTGCATTACGTGACAGAATCCTACATCCCAAAATGCTGACAGCAGGTTTCAACGCCACATCTGTTTCGTCACAAGGGGTCCCCCTTCTGGATGAATATGACAGTGACGCCTGTTCCAGAGCTTGCCAAGTCAGAGTCCGTTCTAGGGTACATCAAGTCAGAGCCCATGTAACAGTTTGTCAAGTCAGAGCATTCCAGAGTTAGTCGAGAAGGCAACTTCCATGGAAGAGTCAGTCACGAGGATGATCTCCATCCCTGAGTCAGTTGCGAGGGCAACGCTCACCCCAGAGTTGGTTACGAAGCAGACAGAGTCGCTCGAAAGGGCCATGCTTACCCCACAGCAGGCCGTAAGGGTGACTTCTGAGCCAGAGTTGGTCGCAAATGCGACTCCCAGTCCAGAGAAAGTCATAAGGATGACCTCTGTCCCAGAGTTGTCGCGGACAATGCCAGCTCCAGGGTCGTCACGGACGACGACAGATCCAGGGTTGTCGCGAACAACGACAGATCCAGAGTCATCGCAGACGATGCCAGCTCCTGTCCAGAGGACATCCACACCGGATCCTGTTCCGAGGACATCCATGCCAGAGCCTGCCCCAAGGACATCAAAGCCAGTACCTGCTCCGAGGACGTCAGTGCCGATTTCGAGGATGTCCGCACCAGTTCCTGCTCTGAGGACGACAGTGCAGGTTCCGAGGATGTCTGTGCGTGTGTCTGGCCTGAGGACGCCAGTGCCATTTCCGAGGATGCCAGTACCAGTCCCAAGGTCGGCAGTGCCAGTTCCTGCCCCGATGACGTCAATCCCCAAGTCATCAAAAATGACGTCCGTAGCAGACACCGCCCAGACGATGACTTCCGTCCTAGAGCTCGATGGAGACTCCACTAACCAGCAGTAAGACACCAATCGGATCCCTCCCAGGTGTCATCTGGAAAGAAAACATCCAGATACGGCATTGCCGGGTGACGCTGTTGGAGTCCTGGCTCCGGCTCGGACTCCGGGAGCTTGGCTCGGGGTGCGGTAATGGCACCGTTCGCCCCAAACCTCTGTATTCTATGCCTCTTCTCTCTGCTGGGGGCGATCCAGACTGTATCTCCCACGGTTCTCTGCTGGGTCACGTGGGACCTGCGGATCGAGTCGGCACTTTGCCTCTGAACTTGGACGCTGACAAGCGTATTGGACTCATCTGACTTGGACTGTATATAAGCTCGGCTTTAGCTTAGTATTGTCTAGTATTGACTCGATCACGTCTGGGTACGCCTCACACTCTTTCCATGGTGGATTATGCTCGTCTCTTGGTGGATTTCTACTGCTCCTTGCTTCGACCCGAGTGGTTTAACTCCGCGATACGCTTGAGTGTATACGCGATACACTTGTCACGCTCTTCTGACCTCGTCCACATTTGCCTCACCTGTACACTTCTCACGGTATGTTTGAGTGTCCTATTGCTCGTTTGTTTAGGTCCGTGTCTCTCACGCTATGTATTATCCCTTAGCTTAGTTTAGCTCCATGCCAGAGCGTCTCTCAGCTCCTTTGTTTTGGTCTGCGTTTTTCGCGATTAGCCTTAGTTCTGAATTTCACCTTTTTGGTATCTTTTGGTTAGCTGTTTTGCGGACATTGTTTACTTATCAGTTTGCTAATTAAACCCTTACTCTGGGTGAAACCTGCGCTCGTCTTGCTCCTTCTCCGCATTACGTGACACCCACTGTATGAAGAAAATCATCATACCACTTTGAAATTAACCCCTTTATCTTACAACCTGAAATGAAAACCCTTTAAATATATTTGTCCAGCTTTATTTATACAATTTGCCTTTGGCAAAAAAGCAAGATTCCTGAAAATCTTGTGAAAAATTACAATACCAAGGACGGAATTGAGATAAGCACCCGGTTTAATATTTCATTTTACTTACATTTTACAAGCCACATTTTACTTTAATTACAATTAGATTAGTGACAATGGACTGTTCTAATTAAGTCCACCTACAGATTTTATTAGATTTAAGTCAAAGTTCTGTAAATTCAAGGACATTAACCTTCCTATCCTTAAGCCAATTGGGGTGGCAATCAGTGTGGAGTTTGTGTGTTCTCCCTGTGTCCACATGGGTTTACTCTGGGTTACTCCAGTTTCCTCCAACATTCCAAGGACATGCATTATTGCTTAAATAGCCAATACATAAAACTTTTTTTCCACTGTGCATCAAAAGTGCAAACAACACTCATTGTATTACTATCATACTACGTACAATGAGTATTGTGTCAAAAGTATATATATTGACAGGGCATGATGTATAACGCAAATATTAATTTCTTATCCCTTTCTACATGCACACAGTGTAGGCAAAGAGTTCTTACCATAACCGAGGATGCGGCAACACTTCTGGAATCTTCCTCAAGCCCTTCCTGGGCACATATATAGAATACTGTACTTGGTTTACTATAATCTTACAAACTTTCATACACCCTTCTTTACACAATTCTTTTTAAATGCAGATGAAATGTCAACCTACCAGGACCGAGAATGTTGCAACACTCCTGGTATCTTCTTCTGGGCCATCCTGAACAGACAAATGCATAAGTCCTTCTATGAACCACACATCACATATAATGTCAGCAAAACCTTACACAAACTCAGTGAGATAACGTGCAATCAGCATGTTACAGCTAATGTCATATGCTCTCATATCGGGCTTGGAAAACAGTGTCAGGATACCATGACTGGTCATTTTCGTGATGAGGCCATTCGGTACTAGACCTGTGTCTCTTTGTAACCACTGTCATGACACATTGCAACTTAACGCATGATTTTCATGGAAGGATATAAACTTTACTATTGCCTTCACTTGGCACAACACTGTAATCGGCTAGCCCACTACCATATGGCCTGGCTCTGTGATTAGGACCCTAATAAAAAAGGGATTAAAACATGAAAAAAAACAGGACATTAGTATTTTAATCAGATATTGAATTATTTTTTGGCAATTAAATATTATTTGGCATATGTGATGACATGCCAAAGTATGAAACACATGCCAATCTCATATCATATCATAAGATACAGCATATAACAATGTATTATTAATGTGCATCATTGCAATTCATGAAAACATCTTTATTTAGGATTCACAGGTTTCAGGTAAAGTTGATGATTTTACTCCGCATAATGTAAACACTTGAATAGTGTAAACACTCCTGGTCAAAAAAAAACATGGGCCCAAAAACCAAAATTTCAAAATTACTGTTGTTCCACACAGTGGTAATGGCTTTAAACAGCTGATGAGCTGTTTAATTTGTTCCAGAATCCTTGCCAGAACTTAAAATGATGAGTACCGAGCAAATTTTTCCCAAAAGGAATAACATAAATTGAATTAATCTGTTCCAGACCCCCAGAAAATCCACACTATATAAAACAATGTATTTATTCATTGTATTGTACAGGTGCTGATTTACAATGGGGATATGTTCCGACAGATTTATCATAAGTTAAATGTAACAAGAACTGGGGAGTTTAACAAGTGTTTGGTAGAACGGTCTATGTTGTATCACAGCGGAGTCTATGATAAGTAACAATAAGTAAGTTAAAGTTTGAAACACTTTATCTACATTTGGCCAAAATCATCAACAGAACGCTTATTTTATAATAAAGTGTTGAGAAATCTGCAGCCTAAGTTCTATTCCTGTTTTGCTTTTGGTTGGCTCTTATAGCTAACCTTTTTTGAACCCATGGAGACGTTTTTGCACTAAGAATATACTACTTTTATTGTAAAATTAAAATTGTACTTTTATGTAAAATTAAAGGAAAACACTGCAAGGCTATTGTGTTTCTGAGTCACTGTGTACTGAATCATGAATTGTGACCCATGTTTCGGCTGAAACGAGTCACGCGGGTCAACTCATCCAGTTTAAGTGCGCCAAGCGCCGAGCAAATGACGAGGACCAAGACACATTTTTCTTGTCAAAATGTGCCAACATGTTAGTTTGAGTTTTATATCAAGGACTGAAATATTTTCATGATTTTACCCTTATGTACAAGAAGCCCATGTAAGTGAGCTCTCTCCTCCCCAACAGTTTACTGCAGCAACAAACAGAGATGAGTAAATGGAGGCACAGGTCTCAAAGATGAATTTGCTAATTTCTCACTAATTTTCTGATTATTAGTTTGCTGTCAGGACGATTAAAATCTTAAAACTGAGCAATTTTCAGTTGTTCTCATTTTATGCTCAGGAGTGTACTGTTGTCCAGTTTATTCAGTTTGCACTTTAAGTCTTATACATTTTTCATGTCACAGAGGAAGAGAGGACAGAGAGTTTCTCATACCATGACCGATGATGTTGCAACACTCCTGGCATCTTCCTCTGGACCTTCATGTTCTTCAGCCTTAAACACATACAAGGACTGATGCAAATAAAAGATAAATAGAAGCTTTTAAAAAATAAAAACAGAACTTTCTAAGGTCCATCTTTTTATTCATATCACCCCCCTTTTCACATCATAAGCAAGAGAAGACATCCAGTATCATCATGAAGTCAACCACTTCCTGAATAAGTGATGTGTCTTCCCCTGAACAAAGTGACCATGGTTTAGCATAACAAAGCCCTTTCCAGCCTGCCCCTTAATGCCATTTCCACTCCACATCCAACAAAAACAACTCACACACATACACACCCTCTATCCTTTTCTCTTTCCCTCCTCTGTCAAACAAAATGAAAGCTCTTCATACTCTGACAGCCAGAAAGCCCTGCAGCTCCGGAGTACCTTACTGTCAGCGAGTAGAAGCTTCTCTGAATTTAAAACTACAACAGTCATTTTTATGAATAAAGTGTTTGGAGAACATTGCATTTTCCGATCCATTTATATATCTGACAAAACAGAATAAAGAGGGGCATCATATTGTATTCTACATGCCTTCACAAATGAAAAATATCTCTTTGAAAGAGATTTACAGCAAATACACAAATCAAAACGCTGTATATACACTGTTTACCAAACGCAGAGCCACTAGAAAATTTGACAAAAAGTCAATGACAAAGTCAATTCAAATCCTACAGTAACAGCAGCCAAGAATGCTAGCAAGCTTTCAAATGCATTTTTAATCATTTTAAAGGCACTATCCAGTTTCTGATCTTACTTACATAACACCATCATTGCCATACTGGAAATTCAAGTGAAATTTCAGTGTGTAAAGGGCAAAGGTGCAAGCCTAAGTTCAACCCCCGTAACTTCCAATCCCTAAAATGACACTGCATCAAAAACCGTCATTCCTTAATAGCTGACAAAACCACATGGGTTTAATTTGTCAAAACTTTGTCAAGCACTATAATACACAGTAACATTCACAAATGCCACTTAAAACTTTACTGTGCAAAAACATATGTTAACCATGTCCAGAAGTGGCGTCAACTTCTCTAGGCTTGGAGGCATCTGGGATGGACCGTCACATAGTGTAAACGTGTATTGTGGACAGAAAAATCAGTGTTCCAGAGCTTTTACGAAGAAATGGACACCATGTGTTCCGGACCAAAGACGAAGAGGATCATCCAGGCTGTTATTAGCAACGCTCTGTCAGGCTCTGTCATGGTATGGGGTTGGGTCAGTGCCCTTGGCAAAGGTAATTTAGACTTCTGTGATGGCAGCATTAATGAAGTGCACTGAGATTTTAGAGCAACATATACTGCCTTCAAGACTTCCAAGTCATCTTTTCCAGAAATGTCCATGTATTTTTCTAAGAGACAATGCAAAACCACCTGCTGCACACATTACAAAGGCATGGCTATGGAAGAAGAGGGTACCGTTACTGGATTGACCTGCCTGCAGTCCTGACCTGTCCCCAATAAAGTGGAGAATTTTGAGATGAAAAATTCAGCAACGACAACCTGCTGCACAACTTAACACGTTTTTGCAGGAAAAATGGGACAAAATAACACCTGATACACTAAATCACTTGGTATCACTGGTGTCAAAATGTCTTTTAAGCGTTGTAAGAAGGAATGACAATAGTATAAAGTGGTAAATGCTTTACCATCCCAACTTTTACTAAATTGTGTTGCAAGCCTGAAATGCAGGAATGGAAATCATCAACAAATGACATGAAGTGACCAGGAAAAAAACATTAAATATCTTGGGTCATACTGTCTGCAATGAAATAAAAAGTAAGTAAGACACCCACTGTGGTTTTATTTACATTTTCCATAGTCCGATATTTTCCGATTGAGGTGACATTTTAATTCCTCAAGTTAATCTGATAAACTAATCTGATAAAATTCCTTACCTAAAAAAATACATGTATCGCTCCTGTAAGTACATTCAGTTCTAGCAGTGTGTGTGAAGGCTGTATAAAACACAGAGAGTTACAGTGGTGCTTGAAAGTTTGTGAACACTTAGAAGTTCTATATTTCTGCATAAATATGATCCAAAACATCATCAGATTTTCACACAAGTCCTAAAAGTAGGTAAAGAGAACCCTGTTAAACAATTGAGACCAGAATATTATACTTGGTCATTTATTTTTTAAGGAAAATTATCCAATATTACATATTAGTGAGTGGCAAATGTATGTGAACCTTTGCTTTCAGTCTCTAGTGTGACCCCCCGTGCAGCAATAACTGCAACTAAACGTTTCCTGTAACTGTTGATCAGTCCTGCACACCTCCTGGAGGAATTTTAGCCCATTTCTCTGTACAGAACAGCTTCAACTCTGGGATGTTGGTGGGTTTCCTCACATTAACTGCTCGCTTCAGGTCCTTCCACAAGATTTCGATTGGATTAAGGTCAGAATTTTGACTTGGCCATTCCAAAACATTAACTTTATTTTTCTTTAACCATTCTTTACTAGAACGACTTGTGTGCTTAGGGCCGTTGTCTTGCTGCATGTCCCACCTTCTCTTGAGATTCAGTTCATGGACAGATGTCTTGAAATTTTCTTTTAGAATTCTCTGATATAATTCAGAATTCTTTGTTCCATCAATGATGGCAAGCTGTCCTGGCCCAGATGCAGCAAAATAGGCCAAACTATGTTTCACAGATGGGATAAGGTTCTTATGCTGGAATGCATGTTTCCTTTCTCCAAACATAACGTTATTCTTTTAAACCAAAAAGTTCTATTTTGGTCTCATCCGTCCACAAAACATTCTTCCAATAGACTTCTGGCTTGTCCACGTGATCTTTAGTAAACTGCAGACGAGCAGCAAGGTTCTTTTTGGAGATCAGTGGCTTTCTCCTTGCAGCCCTGCCATGTAACCATTGTTGTTCAGGGTTCTTCTGATGGTGGACTCATAAAACATTAACATAAATTTCTCCATTTCTGCGCAATCTGTCTGACTGTGGATGGTGGAGTCCAAAACTTTAGAGTGGCTTTGAACCTTTAACGCCTGATGACATCAACAACCTTTTTCTGAGGTTCCTCAAGAATCTCCTTGTTCGTGCCATGATACACTTCCAAAAACCATGGTGGTGAAGAGCAGACTTTGATAGATCCCTGTTCTTAATTAAAACCAGGAGGCCCATCAACCCTGATTGTCACCCCACTGATTGAAAAAAACACCTGACTCGAAATTTCACCTCAAAATTAACTGATAACCTAGAGGGTTCATATTACTTCTGCACTCACTAAATGTAATATTGATCATTTTTCTCAAATAAATAAATGACCGAGTATAATATTTTGTCCATTTGTTTAAATGGGTCTCTTTATCACTTTAGGACGTGTGGGAAAAATATGATGATGTTTTAGGTCATATTTAGCAGAAAATAGAACATTCTAAAGGGTACACAAACTTCCAAGCACCATTGTATTTCTCTGCTTACACACAAATCTCCAATTATTCCACTTTAATGAGCAATGATAAAGTCAGTACAGGCCTAAATGATTGTGGACTCCATGTTCATTGCTATTCCCTCTACTAATCCTCAGTGATGGTTCCCAAGTCTTTCAGAAATAAGGAAACAGGCGCTTTGATCTTTTAGAAACTTGATACAGCCTCTCATGCTGTACAACGTTTCAGTATTTCAAGCATTTGATTGTTACTGCAGGCATTGATGAAAATGTTCTAATATTATGATTAAAAAGCCGGAGCCAAACATGGGAATAGTGTTTTTATACATAATCTATGAGACTTAGTGAGCCATTTACATTTCTAAATGATTTACATACGGCAGAGAGACCCTCTAGTCATAAATAATTTAATATCACAACATATCCTGAAGGAGTAGATCATCAGGGCTGTATTTAACTTTAATTACTCTTTTAAAATCTAATGTTGGCCCTGCAGTTATGATTAAATAATTCTGTCTGAAAGCTAAATGTTCCTCAACAGTCTACTGAGATGGAAATACCCTCGATGAAAAAGAGACTAAAGATGGGGGAGGAAAATGTGAAGATACATGAAAGAGAAAGATGGAAAGGCATAGGAAGGAGGGAGTCAGAGCTTGTTAACAGAAAGATTGTGTGTGTGTGTGTGTGTGTGTGTGTTACTGATTTATATGCAGTCAGGGGATACCTGACTAACGGTGTACTTTCAGCTGATGGCACCAGCTGTGCTGCGATTGTTTGACTGAAACATAAACATCACAATTTTCTTTCGGAAAATGGGAAATAAGACAGCATTAAGGTTAAGGCCAAATAAAAAAACCAGCGTCCACAAAATAACAGGAAATGGTAATCACCCTCCACAACCACAATGCATTGCATACTTACACTAATTAAAAAGCTTGAACAGCAACATTAACATATTAATTGAGGTTCTACCACAGGGCTGTTATGATGAGGATATTCAAATGAGTCTTTCAGGAACTGCACCACAGAGAAATTAAAGGGAGAGAGGAATGGAGATAACAGTGGAACAAGACACACACACACACACACACACACACACACACACACACACACACACACACACACACACACCTATTGTGAATCTGACCTTATTTCAAATACAGGAGCATATTTGTGTGATCTGACATGCCACCCACTCGCTCTATCAGATGAGTATTTGAAAAATGAAAAACCCATTTACACAAAACCCGAGCGAATGGGAGAGAGTTTGCCTGTTCTATACACCATGCCCTCCGATTGCCAATGTGACATCTCCACACAAGGTCAGTAGAATTACGAGAAAATGTTTCACCACAATTTGTTCAGAGAGGCAGTTGATGGCGCCTCTCTGCCTCATCGTTTAAGAGGTTCCCGTTTCCTGTATGATAACATGTTATTTCTGCGAAATTATGGAACTAGATAGGGGCCTGGTGAAACACGGGTGTAGTAGTTAAAGCATAATAGCTTAGTCGACCCCAACGAGCTTGCTTGAATGTCGGAGTGGCACCCGATAGCAGGTGCTCGGTGCGAACCTGGGTTTAGGCTGCTGATCCAGGTTACAAAACACTCGGACTCCTCTCTGCAGGGAGCTGCACAGGAGTCAGGCTCTGATGAGCATGAAATCACAGGATAAAGAGAAAAATCTCTCTCGTTTCAGCTTAGATTACAAAGCTGCTGTTCAACTTTATAATGTGTTGCATTTGTTTATTCAGAAATAAATATTATCAGAAAAGGTTACTGGTGCTGTTCAGGCACCATGAGATACCTGTTATCACTGTGAAATGAATATGAAGTCCATAAGTATGCAGAAATAGCCCAACAGTATTGTTTTGGTTGTGTACTCTAGTACGAAATTACTATGACAATAAAGTTCAAGTGCAGAATTCATATTTCATTCAAGGGTATTTATACCAAAGAGTCACAGCCATTTGATAAACACATTAAACCTATAATGGGCATGGTTATGTATCACAAATCATTTTCAGCCAAGCTAACGTCCGTGACCCAGATGCTGAATTTCTTCCCTGGTACCGAAAGATAGAAATTTTCATTCCGTTCTTGCTTAGGAGGCGTTTCTGCTTTTGGTCTCGTCTTCACTGAACAAAATGCTGGCACAAAGTTAACGTGACTGGTTAATGATTCACTTTTCGGAAATAAGAATTGCTTCTGTAATAGGATATTGCGTGTTATTGTTATCCTTTTGTTATCCCCTTTCTGCCAGACAAGCTTTGTTTGAAGCACTTGCTCGGACCGAAGCAGTTAATATGCTTCTATACACTTCGAAATTCATCATCCTGCCGCTGCTATCTGAAGGCCCATCATCAATAAAGACAAGTGAATCAGTTCCACTGGCAGCCATACATGCCACTGCCACCATGTGTCACAGACGAGGAGGTATGAAGGGATTATGGGTTTAAATTATTCCTGCACAGTTCTCCCCTTCCATCATTCTGTTTCACATTAATCGCCGTCTCATCTATCAGGAACATTTTGAGTTAGAACTCCATAGGCTTATGATCTTTTCAGACAGATGTTTCTGTTTTTGAGGCTTGTCAAATGTACAGTCTGTATAGTCAATATAGCCTTTACATTACAGGTATGTGCCATTTAATGACTATACGATCAACATCAGGCCACTTTAAAGACTGAGGTCTTAAAAAATACAATAGGAGACTAAAATCTGTCTTTTAACTCGGCTGCAGAGTTGCTGCAGCCATAAACTGCAGGACACCTCAACAGCCAATGAACGCTGCATAACCACGAGCACAGACAGGAGTTAGAGTCTAAGATAGGTGTAAGTATAGTAATAATTAGCTACAGTAATCATGATGTCTATGGAAAGGTGTATGTGCGTGTAACTACCTTACCGGTCATTACATTTACATTTACAGCATTTAGCAGATTCCCTTATCCAGAGCGACTTACAGAAGTGTTTTGTATTCTTGTTGGTAGACAAAACCTCATGTTAGTACAAATAAGGAATTGCCTAAGAACACAATCAGACCAGAGCCTGCTAGGATCAATAAAACACACATAATCAATAAAACACACAAACAAAGTATTTTTTTTTATATTCAGTTGCATTTCCAGTCTTCACTTAAGTGCTTAGTTCGTATCCTCATTAACTCATGTTTGGACTAGAGACTATTATAACTCGGTTGATGTGTTTAGAGACTTTTTATGTGCAAATGACTCATATTTGTATGTATGACTTTCGTCAGCTTATTTGTAACAAGCTGTAAATGGCATTTGTAAGTGTATGTGCCTGTCCTATTGTGAGTAGTACTCCTTTGTTGTCCCCCCCCACTACCTGTACATTCACTCTAACCTATAACTATATAAACTGGTTGAGGTTCACTCGTTGAGTCTCTGTTTCAACTGGCTGAACTTCTGTGTTGTTCATAATACTGTCTATCAAGGTATTTTTGGCTTCCATCAAACAAAAGTATGAGGTCCATCATGACATCCTCTTAAGTGTTACAGCTTTCCCCTAGACAGGGTCAGAACAGGTCATTACTAGTTTCTATATTTATTGTAAATTTAGGGATGCTGAGTAGAAGTTAGCGTTCCACTTGTGTATTCTGTGGTATCTCAGTCATTAAACAGTGTATACCTGTGCATTATTCTTAGAAACATACAGAATATGCATCTGTGATGGTGTCTTTAAATACGATTCAAAGTATTCGGCACAGTGGTTAGTGCGGTTACTTCACAGCTCCAAAGAATTGGGATCAAGT
Organism: Ancistrus triradiatus; assembly: GCA_025084515.1. Lineage (NCBI taxonomy): Eukaryota > Metazoa > Chordata > Actinopteri > Siluriformes > Loricariidae > Ancistrus > Ancistrus triradiatus. The sequence continues at coordinate 643,418 of JAJAGP010000023.1, forward strand.
TCTGGCATGGCCACTGCCTGTGTGCAGTTTGCATGTTCTCACTGTGTCTGCATGGGATTCCTCCCTTATTCCAAAGACATGTGTTAAGTAATCTGCCATCTCTAAACTGCACCAGGGTGAGTGAGTGTGTGTTTGTGTGTGCATGTACCCTTCAATAAACTAGCACCTGTCTCGGGCTGGTTCTCACATGGTGCCCTATGGTGCTGGTTATGCCCAATCCCCCCATGACTTTGAGTTTATGGAAATAAACTGGATCAGACACAGCAGTGCTGCTGGAGTTTTAGGCACATTAGACACATCTACTGTATTGTTCCAAGTTGTAGATGCAAAGTCAGAGAAAGTAGCTCATCTGTTGTTGCACAGTTTGTGTTAGTCATCCTCTAATCCTTCATCAGTGCTCACAGGATGCTGCCTACATTATGCTGGTGGCTGAACATTTTTGGTTGGTGGACTATTCCTAGTACAGCAGTAACACTGAGGCATTTAAAAACTCCAGCAGCACTGCTAAGTCTAATCCACTCATACCAGCACAACACACACTAACACACCACCACATCAGTGTCACTGCAGTACTGAGTATGATAAGTGGTACCTGATCTGTGGTGGTCCTGTGGGGGTCCTGACCAGTAGAGAGCAGCAAAGAAAGAGACTAAAAAAGTATGTGGAGAAACAGATGGACTACTTGTACAACTACAAAGTGCATCTGTAGTGTAAGTGGACAATGAATGTTGAAAGAAGGAGGTGTACCTTAATAAAGTGAGTGCTGAGTGGATATTCTTAATAAATGCAGCTTAATAAATGCAGGTCAGATCTGACCAGAGCACCACCACTTTTAACCAACTGCCTAAAAGTCAGTGGAACCAGTTATCATTCATTGTAAGTATTGATATGGATTGTCTGGACAAAGACATGCAGCATTATCCTGGTGAGACCTCATTACCCTCCTCGGAGCTCTGATTTTTTATGTATAAAAACTGAGCACCGTCTCTGAACAGGAGGTATTTTTGTTTTTGTGAAATGCTCAAGAGTGTCTACAAATGAGGACCGAGTTAAGCAGAATGAACTATGAGGTGTAGCAAACCCAAAACATCATGTCCTCATGTGGGGACGTGTGGTCTCAGGAGGTTATGAAGAAGGTAATGGCTAGTTTGACTAAATCTCAGAACTTGGAATTTCCAACCTCATAGAAGAAAAATTTAAAGAAACCGCCTCCACAATGGGGAATTCCTACTTGGGTCCCCAACCCTGAGTTCAGCACATTATGTTATTGCAGCATAGCTGCTCTTGCCAGCAACAGTAATAAAGTACAATTTATATTCTTCTAAATTAGGGTTCTGAAGTGTTTGCTTGAGATTAAACAACACACATACAAATCAGCTAGTGAAGTCTGAAACGTGGACTAGAAATCTGTTAATATGCTTTACTGCTTGGACCACAGACGTCATTAGACCTCTTTTAGGGGGGTTATAGCCCAGCCAAAATGTTCTCTAGCCCCCCAAATATGATCATGTTTCACCTTCCTAGTTAACCTAGTTCCTTTGAAGGTGAAATTAGAGTCAGGTGTTTTCAATCAATGGGATGACAATCAGGTGTGAGTGGGCACCCTGTTTTATTTAAAGAACAGGGATCTATCAAAGTCTGCTCTTCACAACACGTTTGTGGAAGTGTATCATAGCACAAACAAAGAAGATTTCTGAGGACCTCAGAGAAAGAGTTGTTGATGCTCATCAGGCTGAAAAAGGTTCCAAAATCATCTCTAAAGAGTTTGGACACCACCAATCCACAGTCAGACAAATTGTGTACAAATGGGGGGAATTCAAGACCATTGTTACCCTCCCCAGCAGTGGTCGACCAACAAAGATCACTCCAAGAGCAAGGCGTGTGATAGTTGGTGAGGTCACAGAGGACCCCAGGGTAACTTCTAAGCAACTGAAGGCCTCTCTCATGTTGGCTAATGTTAATGTTCATGAGTCCACCATCAGAAGAACACTGAACAACTATGGTGTGCATGGCAGGGTTGCTCTCTGCAGGTCATTTATCAGGTCCCTCCGTGTAGTTCTGGCATTTTTCTCACCACTCTCATGATCATTTTGACCCCACGGGATGAGATCTTGCGTGGGGCCCCAGATTGAGAGAGATTATCAATGGTCTTGTATGTCTTCCATTTTCTTACAATTGTTCCCACAGTTGATTTATTTACACCAACCTGCTTGTCTTTTGTAGACTGACTCTTCCCAGCCTGTTGCAGGTCTATGATTTTCTTCCTGGTGTCCTTCAACAGCTCTTTGGTCTTGACCATGGTTGAGTTTGGGGTCTGTTTCCTATCTTTCTAAGTAGGAGAACTTGCACAATCAATGGCCGACTAAATTCTTTTTTGCCCCACTGTAGATCACTTTATCAATTGACATTTGTGCATGTGCATGATACATTCATGCATGGTGGTGGTAGTATCATGGTTTTAGCCTGTTTTGCTGCATCTGGACCAGGACGGCTTGCCATCATTGATGTAACAATGGATTCTGAATTATATCAGAGAATTCTAAAGGCAAATGTCAGGACATCTGTCCATGAACTGAATCTCAAGAGAAGGTGGGTCATGCAGCAAGACAACGACCCTAAGCACACAAGCCGTCCTACCAAAGAATGGTTAAAGAAGAATAAAGTTCATGTTCTGGAATGGCCAACTCAAAGTCCTGACCTTAATCCAGTCGAAATGTTGTGGAAGGACCTGAAGTGAGCAGTTAATGTGAGGAAACCCACCAACATCCCAGAGCTGAAGCTGTTCTGTACGGAGGAATGGGCTAAAATTCCTCCAAGCCGGTGTGCAGGACTGATCAACAGTTACAGGAAATGTTTAGTTGCAGTTATTGCTGCACAGGGGGGGTCACACCATATACTGAAAGCAGAGGTTCACATACTTTTGCCACTCACTAATATGTAATATTGGATCATTTTCCTCAATAAATAAATGACCAAGTGTAATATTTTTGTCTTATTTGTTTAACTGAGTTTTCTTTATCTATTTTTAGGACTTGTGTGAAAATCTGATGATGTTTTAGGTCATATTTATGCAGAAATGTAGAAAATTTTTCACAATAGGGAAAAGGGTTCACAAACTTTCAATCACCACTGTATATGCAATAATAATTCTTCTATTTTAAAAATGTATCAGGTGTTGCTCAGGGTCCATCTCTTTCAAGTTTATTAGATGACCGACGTAGAGCAAGGTTAGCAAAAGATACTGCAACACTGCAGCACTTATTTACATCTTTTTATGATTACAAACATGTTAAAACATACAATACCTGTCAAATATCGGGACATTCCTAGTAGTTAAAGTTAACTGGTAATTGTTGTTCTAAGAAATAGACTACGGCTGTCAACTACAGCTCAGCTCAAATGATCTTACTATCATGGCAAAAATAATGGAATCACCACACAGGATATTCATCCTTCTTTTTTACTTTGTAGCAAATAAATCACAGATATGACACCAACAATTTTTGTTTAATAGCTGAACATTCTGGTTTGAAACAGACCTAAAAAATATATTTTTTTAATTAATGCCGTATTTGTTCCACATCAAGTAGAGGAAAAATATGGAATCATTCTGTGTTGAGGAAAAAAATATGGAATCACCTTGTAATTTTCATTTCTAAAACAAACGCTGGCAGTTAAAATGGAGTGCTTACAGAACATAACAAGCCATTGGACTTGTCTAATTGAAAGAATACATGGCCCCAACAAAAGGGTTGTCAATTGATACAATGGAAAGGATTTCTAACACAGAGTGAGGCAACAGATGTTGGCTGTTCCCAGTGAGCTGTGTCTGAAATTTGGTGCAAATATAAACAAAATAGGAAAGTTAAGAAAGTAAAACATATGCGTAGCCAAGTAAGACCTCAAAATGTCATTATTGAAAACACAAAGCAATATGCCTTGGAAACAGAAAATGCAAAGCAAATGAAAAACTAATAGACAGAAACAGGAGTCAACGTTTGTGACAGAACTATAAGAAATTTCCTAAATGAAATGGGATTTACATATAGAAAAGCCAAATGGAAATTAGCACTAACACCTGGTGGCGTTTAAATGAAACCTGGTGGTCTGCTGGCGTTCAAATGAAACACATATAGTTGCCTACCTGAAGAAAACAATCAAATTTCCAAACTCATTGATGATGTGGAGTTGCATGGCAAGTAATGGAAAATAAGTTTGGTGATACTTCAGTAATACTTAAGGATGATGACGCATCCTGCTTTTGTAAAGGAAAGACATATCAAGTCAATGACATGGCCAGCAAACAGTCCAGATCTCAATCCAATCGAAATTTTATGGTGGAAATATAAAAAAGGTCCTTGGCAAAGCTCCACCCTGCAAAGCTGTTCTATAAACTGCTATTCAAGAAAGTTGGAACCAGCTTGATGTAGAATATTGTTTTTCATTAGTGAAGGCCATGCCTCAAAAGATTCAGGCTCCCATAAAAGCCCAAGAAGATGCAGCAATGATTTTTTTGGTTTTCCTCTACATGATCTGGAGAAAAATGCCGTTAATTAAAATAATTAAATTTAGTTTGTCTAAGGTATGCCTCATGATGCCAAAACATTCAGCTATTAAGCAAAGAATATTCTGTGACATAGCTGAGATTTCGTTTATTTGTTTATTTGCTCTGTTCGCATGGAGGTGGCATCTGATGCCACTCTTTTCTGTAACTCTCCAACAGTCATACTTTGGGTTGTTCTCTCTTTTACCATCCTCCTCACTGCAAGCGTCCAGGCAACCATCAGATTTGCTTTCCTTGAAAACTTTTTAACTAGATACTTTTACAAAATTCATTTTTACTTCTTCTGAAATGGTTATTTGGTGTCGTTTTGAAGCCAGCAATCTCTGTGCATTGTGTATTTTGTCAACATAGCCCTGTCCTCCAGTTGCCATGCACACAAACCATGTAACTGAGAAAAATATATTTAAACACCATCCTCAACTTAAATTCCCAGCATTTCACAGATGCCCTTATCCAGAGTGACCTACAACTTCTACAGTCTTGCAATGTGCAATCAAAGTAATGGGTGACTAACAACCTTGCTCAACTGCACAACACGGTAAGCTTGGCAATCCTCAGAGTTGAACCTATATCCTTCTGATCAACTATTCAGTACCTTAACTGTTGCGCCATCAGAGTTAATAAAAGTCCCAAGTAGACTAGCACAGCATGTAACATACTAAAACAGTTTCAGCTTATCCACTTAATGATTATATTGAATAACACAACCAGTACAAAACCTAACCTGAATCACTGAGTCAAGCACAGAACGACAATTCTCAACAGGGTATCACAAGTGTGAATTTCTTAAGCTGAATCTCTGTAATACACTGAAAAATTACCAACTGAGCATATGTATAATACAGACCAAATTCTCCAGTATGAAAGATATATCCATCCCTGCAATGGAAGGAATTAGAAAGTCCTGCGGCACACGCTGCATACAATTATGGCCCAACAAAAAGACAGAGAGGCTGTAATTACTCAGTAACAGCTCCAGACTCTCAGCCCTCATGGGATCTCATTAGTTCGACACTCATCATACAAACCATTTAGACAAATACTTTGTTCACCTACAGAGTACACACTCAAAGGTTTCAATGAAAGAGAAGCAGAGGAATGCACACCAATCAGTTTAGTGTATTAATTACTTTTGTGAAACAGCGTGACAGAGTTGTTAGACAATTATCACAGTTTAAAAACGTGGGGCGTTCTGGTTCTAAAGCATTTAGCAAAATCATGAGTTTGAGTTGTCTACATAGAAAAAGCTTGTTGAAAAATGTTTTCATACAAGCCAATGAAATATTTAATTCAAAACTATAAGAAGTTACATGCATTACAATTTAATTCAAATATCTCACCAATTTAAATTGATGACTGGCTATAGCAGTTACAATTTGCTACACAATTTGCAAAAACAGCATAACCCACCAAAGTTCGAGTCCGCATCCCCCTCGCACTGATATGCTTGACTTTTTAAATGGAAACCAAGAGAACGTGGGAAAAGTATTACATGAGTGAAAGTCAGTTTTTATGCACTTTTAAATTAGAACTATTAAGCAGCACATTACATAAGTTAAGTACCTACTGTTTTAAATGACAGTGTATTTTTTACATATTTATTTTCACAGTTGATATGGAATATGGATAAGCTGCCTGGTAAGTATTTAAGTTAAATACCTAACATATTCGTAAGTGGCAAGATATAGTGTAATAGATTTTGTAATCCAGCTAAAGACAAAGTATACTGCTAGATAATTAGTGTAGCTTTAACAAACAAGTCTTTTGTTGTAACCTCGCTTGGAGATTAGACCTTAACTTCCAAAAGGGCCTTCAGTATCTTTGGGTTTATTCTGCAGTTCAAAGCTTATTTTCATTTGATATAACATGACATAGCACAACGGTCAGCTCTTCCAATTCTTTAACAGTTTGTCACTTCGGAATTTCAAAGAGCATAATAGGAAAGGAAAGGAGAGATTAAGAAATGAAATACTCAAAGCCTTTGCTCTATGATTGTTGTAAGCTGTTGGATAGCATTTTTATCAGTAGATATGTGCTTGATGGAAATTCTGACGAGATCATGCTGTAAGGCCTTGTGCTCTTAACTGAATAATGAAAAAGAGACGTTCTGAGCTTAAGTTTTATCTATAATGTGGAGGCAAACCCTTAGAACCTCTAGAGATCGTTTAGGCCTCCTAACCAAAAATGTCTAGAGACGCCCCTGGTGATAACCGATTTATAACCCATCAGTGGGGCCGCAGGTAGTTGCGTTGCATAACGCAAAGCCATTTTACATAACAACGCATCTTGTGCAAAACGGACCTGGCCACACTCCATTCACTGCCAGTGAGGCCTGTGTACACGGGCATGGCTCAAAATGACGTGTTAATAACCGCTTGCCCAACGAGTGTAATGTTTCTTCCCATTCAAATCAACAGCAACACAATCACACCATAGACTCTCAGAGACAGATGGGCATCACAGAGTGTCTATTATAAGGTATGTGTCTGGAGTTTAATTTGAGTTTTTCATTTGATTCACAAAAAATACTGAATTCCACCAAGTCTGATTAATAATATAAACACTTCGGTAAACATTTCATTACCAAATTTCAGTGAAAATTAAAAGAAGCTAAGCTTTCAAAGTGTTTGGCCTGAGCTACAAACATTGTGTGTACTGGTTTCACCTGCTTTTTATTTTCCCGTCTAACAAGCATTGAAGACTACAGATCTTTCAAGTACTTGCGCTGTTGCACCACAGTTGCACGGTTAGTAAGTCGCTCTGGATAAGCGCATTGCTATGTATATAAATGTGTGAGGTAAATCCCTGTAATGGACAGCTGGACACTGTTACTTCTACACATGCACATCTTTAAGCAGCACCTACGAATCAAAGCAGTTCTTTTACTTCAAGAGCCATAGCATGCACTGAAAAGCACAAATAAGATAGAAAAATTGGGACGTTCAATGTAAATCACAAGAATCAGGTGTCAACACCGTCACATCCCTCCGTGACATATCAAAGTGAACAAACAATAGGACTTTGATTTCTGAGTAGCTCGACAGGCACAATGGACAACGAGAACGACAGGTGATGATTCCAGGTGAGACTCTAAGCTGCTGGGATCTACTTTTTAAAAAGCAATGCACTAAATTTGAGGTGACAACACAGTACGAGCCTGCCACATGAAAGCAAGTTACTTGAAAAACTACTCGTAAGCTGAACTACTTTGTTTTTGTTGAGGAAAGCTCAGAGGCAGCACACATCTGCTAGGAAATGCAGTGCAGTGCCTTTCAGACTACAGCCCACTGCTTTATAAGTGACTTCCAAATGGTTGTCATGCACACAGCTCTTCTGCTTCATCTGCTAGCCTACTGCTAAAAATGCACTCCAATCAAGAGATGTGCTTAAACAAAAACTCTTTTCAAAAAGCTATAGTCTGTGAGGTAAAACCCAGTTACTAGACAGAAGCATCTCCATTTTGTAATATGTAGAATTTAATTTATTATATATTATATTGTATTATATTCTATAGTTTTATATTCTATATATATATATATATACCAACGCCATTTTTCCATTTTCAGTATGATGGCTAATACTCAGATCCCCTAGCTGAGTTCATTTCAGTCCACTGTTAAACATCACAGACAGGCTTTATGGTCATTTTTGCCCTCTGTTCATATGCAATATCGGTGTTATGCCGGTTAAGACACAAGGCTGTAAATCAGAATCAATTTCAGGCCAACATCTACCTGACAATAATCAGATATCAGATGATAAATTTACATTTACAGTGCAAGACTTTTTTTTTTTTGACTCACAACCTTCAGATCAGTAGTACAGAGACTTAACCACAGGGCCACCCCTGACCACCTACATAATCTGACTTGGTGAAAACTATTAGCTGCAAAAATGGGAATTAAACATGTTCAAACCGATTCAACAGACATGAACTAATTAGATGTCTGTTGGCTGTAAAAGAAAACAAAATTAATAAAATTAACTTACACCACCATTTGATTAGATGTACCATTGTTTTAGTAATGGAATAATGACCATATTTACAGTGGGGCAAAAAAGTATTTAGTCAGCCACTGATTGTGAAAGTTCTCCTACATAGAAAGATGAGAGAGATCTGTAATTGTCATCATAGGTACACTTCAACTATGAGAGACAAAATGAGGAAAAAAATCCAGGAAATCACATTGTAGGATTTTTAAATAATTTAATTTAAAATTTTGTTGGATCTAGATCTCATCCCGTGGGGTCAAAATGATCATGAGAACGGTGAGCAAAAATCCCAGAACTACACGGAGGGACCTGATGAATGACCTGCAGAGAGCTGGGACCAAAGTAACAAAGGTACCATCAGTAAACACACTTAACCGCCGAAGAGGGGACTCAGATATGCAGTTGACAGGGCGTGCCCCCTGCTTAAAGCCAGTAGTTACAGGTCAGGCCCGTATGAGTGTTGCCAGCGAGCTTGGGATGATCCAAAAGAGAATTGGAGAATATATGTGGTCAGATGAAACCAAAATAGATCTTTGTAAAACTCCAATCCTTGGTTTGGAGAAGAAAGAAGTAATTCTGAGTGCATCCCAAGAAACCATACCTACTGTTGAAGCATGGTGGTGGAAACATCATGGCTTTGGGCTGTTTTTCTGCAAAGGGGACAGGACGACTGATCAATGTTAAGGGAAGATGAACGGGGCCTGTAATGGTGAGATTTTGACCCCAAAACACTCCTTCCATCAGTGAAGCATTTGAAGATTGGAACGGCTGGGTCTTTCCAGCATGACAATTGATCCCAAGCACACGCTCGGGCAACAAAGGAGTGGTCAGTTTTTTATGTTAAAAAGGCATTTCAAGGTCCTGAAGTGGCCTAGCCAGTTCCAGACCTCAAACCCATAGAAATTGTGGACGGAGTTGGTTGAAAGGGGAGTTGGGAAAAGTTGAAAAGTACGTGTTGCCCCAAAACATACTGCTCTAGAGGAGATCTGCATGGAGGAAATGGGCCCAACTACCAGCTACAGTGTGTGCCCAACTGGTGAAAGGACTACGGAAACGTTTGCCCCTCTTGTCATGCAAAAAAGGTATGTTACAACGTATTGAGTTGAACTTTAGTATGACCAAACCAAATTACTTATTTTCCACCATTAAATTTACAATTAAATTCTTTAAAAATCCATACAATGTGTTCCTTGATTTTTTTTTTCCTCATTTTGTCTCTCATAGTGAGTGTACCTATGATGAAAATTAAGACCTCTCTCATATTTCTAAGTGGAGAACTTGCACATCAGGGGCTGACTAAATACTTTTGGCCCCACTGTAGATCAAAATGGTGAACAAAAATCTAAGGTGGCCTAAGACGTCTGCACCATACTGTATACCACACACACCTGTATGTGTATGTATGTATGTATATATATATATTATGGACAACCTTCTGACAATTTTAAAGGTATATTGAAAACATGCCGCTTGGGAGTGTGAGGGAGTTAGTGCTTTTTTTAGCCAGCAGGTAACCCAGCTGGCGCTGTTGGTGTCGCCAGCGGGCGTAATGCTTCATCTCAGTTGTCTGCTTTTAAATAGCTCCTCATTACTGTGAGTGGGACAGTGAAAAGTGATCTGACAGAGCTCTGTTTTCTTGCTTATCGTTATTTACACCACAGGTCTGGCAGTAACCCATTTTCTTTAATCCTGTAACATGATCCTAGAAGACTGAAAGCACACGGTCAAAAACATTATTAACCACTTCATTACCTGTTAGAATACATCCTTATTAAACCATATGACACTTATTAAACATCACAACTTACTATCTTCCACCATCATTTATCTAAAATTCTCTCTCAGGTGTTTAATATGTCAAACACGAGTTTGAATTAACCAGATCTCATTTCAGCCTGTACTAAATTTGCTCAGAAAATTCCACAGTCTTGTTTACGCTTTCAGAAATAATCAAGTACATATGAATACCCAACTCTAATTGCTAACACTGTGAGAGGACCGACAACATGCCGCACACTCAGTGGCATCCTCCAGCTCGCGAGAGGAGAGCACGCTTGCTAGCCTGGGCTCCATCCCTGCCGAGCCCTCAGAGCTGTAAATTGTTTATCAGACACTAATGCAGTCGTTTAATCCAATTTGCATTCATATTAGTTTCTGGGTATCTCAGTCCGAGGGGAATTACTTCTTTAGTGCTCCTCGGAGAATCCAAAATAACTTTCTGCATGATATCGGTATCTTCATATTTCTCATCTGAGGAGCCAACTGCCTTTAAATACACTCCTCTCTCACAAGTGATCGGGTAAGTCATTTGGAGAGGCTGCAGATGAGTAAGCATGCACACACACACACACACACACACACACACCAGAGGGTTATGGAGCCTGTCATAGGCTAGCAGCCACTGAATTAAATGCCACCGCATCAGTCGTCTCTTCCCACTGGGTCCAATTCTTCTCCGAAGTGATGTTTGTGTTTAAACTGCTCTGCGCCTGTGTGTGCACTGAGTAGGTGAGGTGTCTTCACTCATTTGCACATTAATAAGCATTTTTCCAAACAAAGAAAATAAGATAGTGTTTGCTTTTAATATTCTACATTCATTATGCATGTGCTATGGCATCGAAGTAAATAGAGACAAGGGGAGGAGGGAGGAGAAAATGCTTTTGAAAATTCATCTGAAAAAAAGTGTTGTCTTGCCATTAAACTTTCTCGAAAAATGCTGAACAAACAAAAACAGCAAAAAAAATTAATTGCCTATTTCAGACGCATTCTAAAAGGGGTAGATTTATCTGTTTTTCAGATTTTAGTCATTGCAGGTGTGATAAACAGAACAGGAACAAAGCAAAATGCAAACCAACCCCCATTACCCCATTTATCCTCTTCAGGGTTGCTACGTCTACAGCCTAACCCAGAATGCACCGGGTGTAGGTAGGTGCACACTCCGGACAGGATGCCAGTCTATCACAGGGCTCTGTAAACACACCACCTTAGACCTGAGGAACTGCCGTTTCCAGCAGCTGGCTCTTACCACTGAATTACCAAAGCTGCTGGGACAGGGACAGATGAAGCCAAACAATGGTGTGACTGGAGTACAAAACACTATATTTAGAGACGAAAATCTATACTTTTATGACACTGAGCAATGCAGAGTTGCCAAGGGTATACACAACAATGGAGCGAAAACAGTAAGATCCTTTTGACAGTAAACTGCAGGTTGCATGCAAAGAAGCAGGGGTCAAACTGAAATTGTCCATCAGCCAGACAAGCAGAACTCATTTGGATGCAAACGAGTGCCTATGATATTCAAATATTCAATATATATGCTCAAGGCTTGGCTGAACACTGGCCCCACCCACTCAAAGTGCTCCCTACCAAGATATGCATGCAAACGCAAGGGAAGGTTTTTTTTTATGTGTGCGAATTGTGTGTTTGCATATTCATCGGTTGGGTGTCTGTGAAAATTTTAATAACACTTCATCAAAAAAAACTCAAGTTTGAGCTGGAAAAGCCTGAAGTAATGATTGCAAAAACTATCTCTCCTAAACCTGGATAAATAATCCTAGAAGTGTTAGTACTTTCTCTTTCCGTTATACAATATGCTTCACCCAAGCTGCTGCAGCAAATCAGAAACTATGGATCATAACCTCAGAGCAGAGAGTTTGTTTTTAAAATCCTGTAAGACGCATTCTTTTTCATCTTTATTTTCTTTTTCAAACTCACCATAGCCATCAGCTGTCATGCTATATGATATTCAGTAAATGCATACTAGAATTAATTGCTACTGAAAGCTATATAGATCAGCACCAACACAGAGACGAGCAGATGCAATAAAAAACAAAGAGAATCTTCTGCACTGAGCGTGGGTCAGTGAGAAGGGAGAGACTATTCACCTGAATAAGGGGCACAGTGTAATGTATTGGAGAGGCTATCACATTAACCTGCCAAGGCCTCTTTAAATGGGGTCCAGGGCTTAAACTGATTTATCTATTGGCTCCTTCAGGGGCACTTTAGAGTGCGCTGCTCTGCCTGCCATGCCATCAATCTCCCACTTGCTCAATAGCTATCATCACTTTTTATATCAGGTACTGAAAGAGGAGAGAAGAGAACAGTAAAGCGCATAAACTTACATGCCATGATCAAATGTTATGTAAAGTGGCACTCAGTTTGCAGCCTTTAACATCATCCGCAGCAATGCAGAGAGTTTCAATTAGATGCATTACATCCACTCTGATATCTCCATGAACTTTCAACACATATCCTCTCTTGCGTTATCCAATAACTAACCAACCAAGTCCCTTTTATTTTCAAAATGCATATAAAACTTGGAGAAATTCCATAAAATATGGGCAATATTAGTTTCATGTTGCTCGTGGAATAATCAGATAAACACGCAATCAAACTTTTATTTAATAATATATGATAAAACAGCTAGTATCTCCATTACGACATTTCATATTTAAACATTCCAGGTTTATTTCAAACATTTGTATAGTAAGAACCTCACTCAGGGACACTGGGAAGCCGCGACTTTCTAGTGAATAGGCGGAACTTTAACGTCTGCAACACACAATTCCTCTTTGAAGTAAATAGGGACGTTTGCAGACGTAAGCTGAAGCTCTATTTATTTAGACTCAACTTCAAATGCATGTTTAGACCACAATGCATGGAATGCTACGAAGAGAAAGAGTGCTTGAACTACAGGGTAATGCCTGCCAGGCAAGAGTAAAGCAATTAAAACCCCTTGACCTAACTGGCTCGATGATAATGGTTCCATATCATTTGTTTATATTCTCTAGTTTACAGATCTGTAGTGTGTAACAGAACTTGGTTATACAATTTACTTTTTTTAATCTTGGAGCATACACTATTGACAGTTACCCAGGTGCTTTAAATGCTGATACCACCTGTAAAAAAACCTGTTGATGCTAAAAATCATGCTGGAACATTTCAATACAATCTAATCCATTAGCAAAGTGGAAAAAAAAGACGGGAGAGAAGGAGAGAGAGAGGAGGATGAGAGAGAGAGAGAGAGGAGAGAGAGAGAGAAGGAGGAGGAAGAGAGAAAGGAAGAGGAAGAGAGTACGTAGGAGAGAGAGGGGAGGAGAGAGGAGAAACGAGAGATAGGAAGAGAGGAGAGGAAAAGAAGCGGAAGAGAACAGGGAGGAGAGAGAAGGAGAGAGGAAGGTTTATGATATTATAGATGAATAGATAGATACTATGATATATATATATATATATTTATCTATATATAATATATATATTATAAGATATATATATATAGATATATATATATATATTTATATATATATATCATATATATATATAGATATATATATTATATATATATCGATTAATATATATATTTATATATATAAAAAATTCTGGTTTCTCAAGTTCATGTCATGTAATGAATTGTGGGATAGTTTTTATTTTATATATATATATATTATAGATAATATATATAAAAAAAAAGTGGTAATATATGAATTATAGTTATATAGTTGGTAATATAGTATATATATATATATATATAATATATATAATATATATATATATATATACTGGTCCTTCTCAAAAAATTAGAAGATTGTGCTAAAGTTAATTCTTTTTCCGTATGTTGTAATGATTAAAAAATTAAACTTTCATATATTTTGATTCATTGCACACCATGAAAATTTCAAGTTTTTTATGTTTTATACTGAGATTTGGCATTACAGTCATTAAAAACCCAAAAAACTGAACATAATAACTCTGAAGGTTGACTGAAGGTTGACTTTTTTTGTATTTTAAAAAAACACTGTTCTTTTATTGGTCGATTAAAATCTAATTTTTTGTGAGATTTTTGGGGGTTAATTTTGGGTTTTTCATGGCTGTATGCCAAACTCATCAGATTAAAAAAAAAAAGACTTGAAATATTTCAGTTGGTGTGCAATGAATCTAAAATATATGAAAGTTTAATTTTTATCATTACATTAAAGTTAAAGAATTAACTTTATCACAATATGCTAATTTTTTGAGAAGGACCAGTATATATATATAAAATAAAAACTAGCCACAATTCATTACAATGACATGAACTGGAGAAACAAGAAACAAGAATTTTAATCCACACATTATTTAGACAATATAATCAATAAATGACTAAAATTGCACAGATTTAAAATTGATTGATAGATATACTATATGGCCAAAAGTTTGTGAACACCCAAAAATGACATGGATATTAGTATGGAGTTGAACTGAGTTGTTGGAAGCAAAAACCTATAAATGTGTGATTTGATCCCAAAGGACTGTGGTAGCCTAGCAGGTAAGGTACTGCACTATGGACCAGAAGGTCCAGGGTTCAAATCCCACCTCTGTCAAACTGCCACTGTTAGGTCCTTGAGCAAGACCCTTAACCCACAATTGCTTGGATTGTAAGACTGTATCAATTGTAAGTCGCTCTGGATAAGGGCGTCTGCTAAATGCTGTAAATGTAAATGTGTCATGCTGAGAGTCACTGGGGTATTCAGTACAACCCATTTCTACTGTCTCTAATAGTATACAAAGAAACCAGAATGTATAATACATACAATTAATATTATGATTGTAAAACATAACATAAGTGTTGCTGGAACAGCAGAGCTCACTAATCAGAAAGAGTGTCCACAAACTTTTGTCCATATAGCATAAGCAAAGTACAGTTTAGTCATTTCTCACCTCTTCTAATGTGGTAACCGTCACTGCTGGGACCGCCCCCTCTTGGTTCCACTGCTCTGAAAGCTGACACAAGTGGGATGCTATGTTTTCCGTGTTCACTTTCTTTTTTAGGTTCACTTGAGACATGTTTGGGTTCTTTAGATTCACTTGAGCGAGATCCCGGTCTTTTGTCTCAGCCGAATCTTCTTATCCAGGTTCAGTTCAGCAGAATCTGTACCCTGATCTTCCCTGCCATGTCCAAGGACTTGTCTGCTTCCATCATGTTCTGGATAAGCAAGAAAATACTTGGGACAGTCTAGGGTTTGTGTTGTGGAAGGGAGTTCCACACCCAGCTGTGTCTCTGGGGATTCTCTCTTAGCTGGAGGGACCAAATCACATGAGAGTTTCTGTTGTTCTGAGGCGTTGGAAGGGACTGATAAGGACTGGAGGATCAGATGCCACGACTCCTGCCAATGGATAACAATTACTTGTTAACATTTCAGAATCAAAATCTTTAGGATTGCTAGAAGGATTGTATCGGACCATATGTACACTATCTTTGTGCATAAACTTAATAAACTTTGGTTATGGGTGGGAATTGGCTAATGAGAAACATGTCAAGTTAAAGTTTGTCATACAGACAAGAGAGATATTTATGTTACCCAAACTTCCCATTGACATAACCATAAATGCATAATGTCCACTTACTCTGTCCTAATCTAAAATGGGCTGACAAGCACAAATACCCTTTAGCCAAGAATAACATTTCACTCAACAGCGGCATGATTACTCTTCATTAGGCGATAATGGGACAGTTTGACAAGTAGAGCTGCTGCTTTAGTCACCTGCTGATGTGCATGCATGGCCCAGTGGAGATGAGACCTCTCTGTAAGTGGCCATTAACCACAGTTCATCTGTCACACTTCAGTCCCGGCTCAACCTCCGCTGCACTTAATTTGGACGGCAGAATCCCATAGGGGCTCGTGCCATTTATAGTGCTGGTCATGTTCATTAGAGCCACTGCAGCAACAGTGGATATTTCTGATAGTGGTAAAGTCACGAGGCACCTCAAATTTCCCATCTGTCCAAAAAAAACACAGCTCTGTGATCAGTCTCATGTTTGTTTTTCACACTGCCAGAAAAAGATTGGGCTGATCGCATCATTCATTCAGTCACATTTTCAGTCATTCCATCAACCAGCTGACAATTTTTGAAGCTCCTCCACTGACCAACGAGCCCTTTACAAAATCTGAAATCTCACTAAAGACTAAACCAGATTCATTCCTCTAGGGGAGCAGTGGAAAACAGAAACTGGAACACAATTGTATGAATCATGTGGCTCGCACAGCTCCGACCAATGAGATGTCACAGCAAAATGTCCCACAGTGCTTTGCTCATGTCACAGCTGTTCACTCCCCCATTTCTACTGATATGTCACCTCTTTCATTAGATAAGAATGTCACAGAAAGACATTTGGCTATTCAGCGCACTCCAAACATCCATACCCAAAGGGTATACTTTACACAATGCCTTGTAACAGGAGGAAATGTTTTCCTGCTCGTAATGACTGTAAGTGTAATTCAAGCTCTTGTAATTAATTAGGAATGTTGTCTCCCTGTGAAGCAACTGATCACTTATCCCTCCTTTAATATGTGTGCAAGTACATGAAAGCATCTTGGACTTCTGAATGTTATTGTCAAGTGCGTAATTTAAAACCCAGTCATTTAAAATATTCACTGCTGGACATGTACTAAATAAAGAATAGGTAATCAGTAAAAAAACAAGGCGATGTTTATTAAGGTTACAAAGATTTTGGTTATACAGTCTGATGACAGCTCACACAGAGAGCAGATCAAAAGTGCTGCTTTTGTGAGCACTGCTTTTAACCATTATGATTTAAAAACACTTCGTGGGGTATCTGATATGGCATCCTAAAAAGTGCAAACTAAAAATGTCTAGTCCTCAGCTGCTTCAGACGCTTAAGTTAATCCATGCTGATGACTACGAATCCTGTCTTAGAGTTTATTTACCTCTATTGACATATGATACACTCAAAACTTCTGACTACAGCAAGGAGTGTAAAACCATAAGATCCAGCTAAGGTCAAAACACACCATGGGAAAATGGAGCAGTTAGACTGTTAGTCTGTTAGCAGATCATTCTCAGGCTTTCCTTGGCCTCTTATTACACTACCCTAAAGCAGACACGGCGTAGAGGGTCTCCGGACAGGGAATACCAACCAGGATTTAAAGTGGCGAGTAAACATAAACATACAAGAAGTAAACTGGTTCGAGCAAATCTTTCCTAATCTCTAATCTATGGCTGGAGTTAATTCCCAGATAAGACCGAGATTCCTCGAGGACCACAAAGTAAACAACCTGTTACTTTTTATTTAGAAGCAGCCCAATCTCTAGCTGCAGTTTAAGAGTTTTAGATTGAAATAGCAACTGGCCTAAACGTTATTTGCTGTTTATTGGCTTAACGGCGAAGCCTGATCTCACAAAGGCTTCATAACAGCTAGAAAGCATGACTGGCTCTGTGATTTATTTACAAATAAACAGCTAGGAAGAGCTATGACTCTAGCCTAACATCTCCCCAACCGGACGATTTATAATAGGCTGTCAAAATCAAAGTGTTAGTAACACATTAACACAATAACATTTTAACCCTGATCATTTTTAAATGCCAGTTCATCACATTTTCACTGCGTGACCATGTGAAGCACCCGACGTTATGGGCTGCATCCCAAATGGTTCCCTAATCACCATTTCCTCCATTCCTCATATTTCATAGTGCACTATCAATAATTTTGGATACTTCATAAAGCACCATGCTCATTACTGTGTGACAGCAGATTGCGTCACATAACCACACTCACACTCCATCACATGGCACTTCAGATAACAACTTCCGCAAGCTGTTTCTCCGAAAAGTACCTAATAAAATGAATATTTTGCATTAAAAAGGTGGTTGTTGTGCTGGGGGTTTCTTGTGTGTGTATGTTCTAAACACGACACCATGGCAGCCTTCCATCAGTCGCAATGCATCGTTGAGAAAAGATGATCCTGCTCCTGTTAGGGGTGGCCACAGAGGATCACCACATATTAGATTTGACAGTTGCTGTACACCAGAAAAAGTTGAAAATAATGTTATTAAATTCTTAGAAAGAAATAGACGCATCACGCTGAAGCTTAAGTTGCTCCCTCGAAATAAACAGGGTCAAAGAGGATCGGTGAAAAATCGTGATTAATCCCAATTAACACTGTAAGAACTCATGCGATTAATCACGATGAAACAGTTTAATCGTTTGACAGCATTCATTTATAATAGACCTTATCCAGTGTGTGGGCCTGTGAGAATGAATCTGTCTCGAGATCAATGCATTTCACAAATACATTTATGAGACACTCATTTCCACAAGTCCACTAATTGTCCAGCACAGATGATAAAAGACAGGTGCTATGTTTAATTACAACTGTACTTTAGAAGCAAAGCAACTTCACTGACACTTCGTGCAATCTTATTACAGCCCGCATCATTTTATCCGAGGACCACAAGCCATGTATCAAAGCTGCGTGGAGAGGGAGAGAGAGAAGGGTGTTCTTCTGCATTCTCCCATTATTCAAGCTTCATTATATTCAATCAATATTCATTTAGCCACTGGGGTTATTGACTCATTCTCAAATAAAACTACAATCTACAGCAGCATGGCACATTACGCGTCATTTGTCTTGTCACAAAGAGGAGACGCTCGTTCCATGGCATTTCAGCGCTGTAACAGTTTGATGCCACCCTGCGGTTATGACTGTAAATGATGTGCTTTATGAGCCTTCTATGCTACCTACAGTCTGTCGCTGATAAATCAATCACAGCTAATGTGTTTGAAAAGAAGCTGACTTTTGTTTATCAGATTCTGTCCCGGGTTGAGAGCAGATTTTTGTCATTAAATAAGAAGTTTGACTCTATAAAAAGAGTAAATAAAAAATTCCTATAAGTACACTAGCAACTTAGATCTCATAACACCACTGCACATGCTGTTTCTTTCATTCTGCTGATATATCACATTATAACTATGATGTACAGTTACCTTCTCAATGTCAGGGAAGATGGCTTTTTGCTGCTGTGAACATCTACCATCTACAAAAAAAACAAAAAAAACAGAGCAAAGAGAAGATTTGCCGTGAAATGACATTTCATCTGATATCAAATCATAGCTTGCATTATTGACTGACAAGTGGGAAGGATCAGAGAAGAAAGAGAGCCTTGAAAAGTCTTATTAATCTTATATCTGTGAGTGGAGATATGGCAAAAAAATATACGATAATGCATGAAGAAGCTTGCAATATACACAATATCAATCATGATATTTGGATTTGCTACATATCCAAGGTATTGTGACATGACTAAAAATATAGTGATAATACTGGAATATTTCGTAGTATACATATACAGTGCTTAATATTGAGTGTTTTATTATTAAGGTAGCTTTAAATCAACCAGAATTGGTCTGGTGATACAATATTTAGTGCTGTTGTTTCATAGCTCTAGAGATTCCCGGTTCAATGACCAGCAGAGACTCTGCCTGTGTAGAGTTTGCATGTTCTCCCCATGTCTGTGTGGGTTTCCTCCAGGGAATTGGGTTTCCTCCCACATTCGAAAGACATGCGTTAGGTCAAATGCTGTCCCAGGGTGAGTAAGTGAGTAGTTTCTGTGTGAGTGCATGTGTGCACATGTGCCCTGCGATGAATTGGTATCCTGTCTAGGGTTTGTCCCAGCCTTGTGCCCTGTACTGCTGATTAAGCTCGTCTCCCCATGACCCTGAATTGAATTAAGCAGGTATGAAAATGAATAAATGACAATTTACAGTCAATACAGTCAACATGTCATGATTACGTCCTGTAGCAATTCTCTTTATCAAACTTTACTATCATCAAACAGACGTTTGCTGTTCTAGCTGTCAGTTTTTAAGATGTTTTAATTCACACTATCTGTAGCTCTTTGAGTGTGAGGTGAGACTGGCTTGTAGGGCATTTCATCAGACCTTATGTTGAAGTTCATTACCCAAGAGCTTAAAAGCCAATGTCTTTGTTCTTTTGCCCAATTTAATCCAGTTTCAAATTTGTCATTTTGTCTGAAATCTTGCAGGTTAGGCTGCAGCAATTCTGGGTCATTTTTCCTGCTCTCTGGTATTTAGCATGTGCCCTTAGAGGAAGCAGCTATCTATGGAGACATCAGTTACTCAAACTACAGACTCTGATGTACTTGTCCTTCTGTCTCATTGTGCATCCAGGCCTTCCGCTTCCTTTTTAATCGTTTTTGTGAAATTTTGCAATTGATGGCAACCTGACCAAAGGAATCAAAGGAGCTCTTCTTTAACAAACTGACAACAGAATGAAGTATTTCTTGACAAAGCTGTTTTGTTTTGCGCATTTTGAACCCAGAACTGACCTCTATAAATGCCTGTGCACATTATACCATACAACCCAATGACAGGTCTTTCACTTGTTTGATCACCCAAAATAGCATGTTTCTGCTGTATGTATCACAATAAATTCTCTAATAACCAATTAGCACTTATTGCAATTATGACACTGGAGTCATGGCCGCTGAAAATGAGACCTTAGGCATATATGACCAATAAATTATAAGAATAAGTATAAGAATAATTAGCAGCAATAGTCGTATGCTACAATGGTAATGTGTTAAGTATATTTGTGTTTGTATTATTTTATATGTTATTATTATATTAACTGTACCATGATTAAATATAAATGTAGTAGTGCTGGTGTATAGACATAGGAATCTCCTTGTCATTTTGACAACTTTCTCCATGCTGACACTACAGTGCACTTGGAGCAGGTCTGCTAAGTACTCTTACCTATTAATAGAAGCGCAAATTAGCTTAGTGCTTTCACATAGCTCAAGGAGGAACCAAAAACCTGCCTTGACAGATGGCAATATGCATGACATGTTGAAAACTAACCTGCTACAACTCGATCACTGAAAAACAAACAGTTAACAGATCTGAAATAAGGCCTGTGAGGACTAAATATCAGACTTTTGTATAGTACAAATCCGAGACAAAAACAGCTGGGGATTAGCCTACACAATTTACGTTAGGTTGTTAATAGTAAACTACGGGACAATGGGCTAAATACAAACAGTGAACTGATGTGGTCTACCTGTAGATTTGTGGGTTAATTGTTGTTTAATCGCTGCTCTGTCGTTGAACTCCCCTTTGCTCCGGTGTTTGCTCGTTGTTTTTTAACTCTTCCCTGCTATACCGATGTTCATCTCCAGCTGTCTTTATCTGCTCTGAAGAAGTCGTACGCTGCTGCCATTTCACCCATAATACCATTGCGCATACCGCTAAAGCGCTAAACACTGTCCAGCTTAACTCAACTCAACTGCGTCCTCTACCGCTCACACACACACACACACACACACACACACACACACACACACACACACACACACACACACACACACAACCCAACATTGATGTAATGATTACTGTAACTAATTAATGCTACACCTACGCCTATCCCTAACCTTAACCTCAGTAACCTAAAGCAAATCTTTTGACTCTTTTTATTACAAATAAAAATTGCTGTCTCTGTAAATTATCCATTAAATAAGTGAGAACAGGCAGGTTTTCCTATCAATGTGAGGACATTTGGTCCTCACAAGTATAGAAACTAGAAATACACACACACACACACACAGACGTCTGTATCACTAACTTTGTGGGGACTTCCAATTGACAAAATGAATGCTGTAGCTAATTAATGCTACACCAACCCCTAACCCTAGCTTTAACCTCAGTAACTTAAAGCCAATCTAAATTATCTTTTGACTATTGTTTTTGCTTTTGGGGGGGTTTCTTTCCTCAAAAAGCAGAACGTTGCAGTTTCTGTAAATAAATTAATGAATTAACAAAACAGTTTTCCGCTTGGTGACTAGTCAAATGTCCTCACATGGTAAAACAAAATATCAAATCTTTCTATCTTTGTGGAGACATTTAGTCCCCACAATGTAAAATAAACATGACCACACACAGAGTTTGTGTTTCTATCAGTGTGAGGACTTCCACTGACATAATATGTAACTGATTAATGCTACATCTACTTCTAATCCTAACCTTAACCTCAGTATGTTAAAGCAAATCTTTTAGCTCTATTTTTCCAAAAGAACGTTGTTGAAGAAAGTTTTTGGCTAAATAATGCTAACCATACAAACCATAACTTTAACCATAGTAACTAAAATCAAATCTATTTTTCCTGTTCTAGCGTTATAAAAGCTTACGTTTTTTGTTTTGTTTTTTGCAAAGTGCATTTTTGTTTGTGATGAACATCTAAATATCCTCACATTCCGACACAGGCTAATTCAGGTACTGTTATTATTGTGAGAATCAAGTAGCCTATAAACACACACATGTTTATCTTTCTATCGCTGAGGACTCTCAATTGATATAAAGATTACTGTATCTTATTACTGTATCTTAGCTACACCATTACACCTAACCCTAACCTTAAGCTCAGTAACCTGAACCGAATCTCTCTTTTGGTATTTCAAAAGAATGTTTTTGTAAACAAACCATTCTCCTTGTGGGAAAATTCGGTCGCCACATAGGCTATAGGCTATATAAACTTGACTTTCTCCCACACACACACACACATCCCACCAAACATTAACATGGAACCTTTAGACTATAGATTCTCACAGAACAAGTAAATAAATATATAGGCTAAATAATGTTTGAAATAAATAGCCTAAAATAAACGGAGTAGCCTTGTATTATGTGGTCCTATGTTTCATAAACACACTAACACATCAGTGCAATGTATATAGCTATCCATTAAGTTACATAGCTATAGCTATGATAGGTCAGTTTGTCAACGGTGGTGTAGGCTACGTGTTTTGGTGAGAGAGAGAGAGAGAGAGAGAGAGAGAGAGAGAGAGAGAGAGAGAGAGAGAGAGAGAGAGAGTCCACCAATTATCTCGATGGACTGAGGAAACTCAGCATGAGCATTTCCCTTTTACCCTGCAATTCCTTTTGCTAAACCGCCTGCAGTCTCCAGCACAGGACCACTGGAATATCTCTATTCATTTCTCACCCTCCAAGTCGTTCTTATCAAGAGTTGCAGAGTCGTGCAGCGGAACGGATCAGATGGACAGCAGTTAAAGGCAGACCGATGGGTTTCCATCTCATGAACTGATTCTGAGTGATATGTGATCTTGCACAGTCCAGAGCGCGCCTGAGTCGGTGCCAATGTGATCGTACTTCTGGGAGACATTGCGCACTGTGAAGCGGCAGCGATTTTCAGCATGGCTTACCCTCAGGGCTACTTGTACCAGGCGTCCAGTCCTCTGGCTCTCTACTCGTGTCCTTCATACAGCTCGGGTGCGTTAGCGGCTTCGCGCACAGATGAGCTGTCCAGAGGAAACCCGGGCTCCGGCTCCGCTTTCGCTCCTTACACTGGAAACCCAGCTTTCAACAATCAAACTGCAGCCTTCAGCTCGCTTCAGTACGGATCGGAGCCTGCTTCAGCTGCGCAGTTCTCTTCATTCGTGGTGAGTCTGCTGTAGCTCTCTAAATCTGGAGCTATAATGTATGACTGAGAAGTTTCTCCCTTTTGGAAACTTTTTTAACGCTGTTTGTAGATATGCATGCCCGTAATGTCAACCCTACTAGAATAAGGTTGAAGACTGAAAAATAAATAGAAGAAGCAGCTTCCTTAATTGCAGTCTTTGTGCTTTAAATCTGTTTTGAATTCTTATGCAAATGACCCTGTTAGGCATTTCTCCAAGCCATCTGACACAATATGCCATTAACAAGCTTTTTATTGTGTGAACCACTGCTAATTTTATAGCCCTACTTCGATGACATTTTAGAGAAGGCCAACTGTAAGTGTCTATTATTAAATAAATTGCCATCAAAAGCAATCGCTTTATAAATAATTGAAATGTAACCTAAATAAACGGCCCTAATCAACCTGATATCACTAGAGACGAAGGTAGTGCAATTATGCCTGAACATTGAAGGTATATGCCTTTATCTTTACAAATAGTCTAAATATTTGTGTATAGCTACCTGTAAACTTTCTATACTTCGTCTATTTCTATTTTTATTCTTTTCCTCTATAGTCTCATACAGGCATGTGTCGGTCATGTCAATAAGTTCTTTCATTCGCTTTACTATGTGCTAGTAATGATATTTATTATTTCAGAGAGATCAAACTGATTTCCCTAGTGTGTGTCCGAAGTGCTTTATGACTATTTCAGATTTTGTAAACAATCTATTTCATGTCACTGCTCTAGGGTTCCCCGTATGAGCAGTCATCGGGTCTTACTGCGTCTCTGGTCTACCCTCACCCGTACGGAGCTCCTCTGGGAGCCTTTCAGCTCGGAGACCCAGCGTACCGCAAAAACGCTACCCGGGACGCCACGGCCACTCTTAAAGCCTGGCTCAGTGAGCACAGGAAGAACCCGTACCCCACCAAGGGTGAGAAGATCATGTTGGCCATCATCACCAAAATGACCCTCACCCAAGTGTCCACCTGGTTCGCGAACGCGCGCAGGAGGCTGAAGAAGGAGAACAAAATGACGTGGACCCCACGGAACAGAAGTGAGGATGAAGATGAGGAAGATAACATCGACTTGGAGAAGAATGATGATGAAGACGAGACGATTAAGACAACAGTGGCAGAGTCGACCAAAGAATTAGGTGACAACAAAATGTCAATTAAATGACGATAAATCATTCGATTAAATATGCATTTGAGCATCATCATCATCATCATCATCATCATTATTATTATTATTATTATTATTATTATTATTATTATTGCAAATATGCAAAGAGTGTACTTTAAAAGAGATATAGATAATATATAAGATAGACAGATGTAGGCCTAACAGTCAGATTAATAAATAGGACATTAACATATGTATATTAATATGGATGTTTATAAATCACAAAAATATGCAGCTAAAAGGTGTAGTCAGAATGGAGGCTGTAGGTGTCATCTAACAACTAAAACAACAAAGTGATCACAGATTATTTATATTAATAACAGAATTGCTCAGTTTAAAGGTACAGTCCGCTATTTTGATAGAAATTACGACTGCATAATGATAATAATAATAATAATAATAATAATAATTGCAGGTGCAGGTGTAAACCTTTTTTGTTGTTATAAATACAGCGCACTGCAGAAAACTAACTTTCAGAAAAACATGGATGTCTATATTAAACACAGGAGTGTTAAGTTTAAAGGTGTAGTCAGTTATTTGGTATAATCCAAACAGCGGTACTAAAGGAAATTGGTATACAACAACATTATTATTATTATTATTATTATTATTATTATTATTATTATTATTATTAACACACAGCGTGACCCTCACCAGGAGAAGCGGATGGAAACTAAGTTTGAGATTCTTCTTACAGATAGAAGAGATAGCCTATGTTTGTGTTTATTTTGATCATCTTTTTTGTCTTCCATTCAGATGGCCTTCGGGTCAGTCCTGCGCTAATCACCCCTGAGAAGCAGACGGAGCACACAGACGACGAAACGGATCTTAGCACTGACCCGTGCAACCGTGAGGACCGCGACCCGCTGGCCAGCACGTCCTCTCCCCAGATCGTGCCAGACAGAATCGGAAGAGAGACGCTCGCCGATCCAAGAGAGCCTCTGAGCAGCCTGAAGTCCCTCGGCCATGCCACATCTGTCATTCATTCCACGAACCCGACCCCAAAGCCCAAACTGTGGTCTCTGGCCGAGATCGCTACGTCGGATAAGAGCAGCGGAGAGCGAGCTCAGACATGTGGAGCCTCTCAGAGTCCGGTCATCATCAGCACGGGCGCGCTCTCTCCCACCCGCTCTCCTACACGAGCTCCTCCATTACTCCCGAGACATTTCTACTACGCGTCGGCTTTTTATCCCGCCTTCACGAACTACAACGCATTCGGACCTGCGACCTCCAACCCCGGATTAAACGAGGCAGCGCTGCACAGAGCGCTCAGAGCAAAGCCAGCGGCCGAGATCTGCAAAGATCTGAGACAGGAAGAGAGACACGGCAAACATTAATCACTTTGCTTCTCTTTATTTATCTGATCGGGATGAGAAACTGGATTTTCAGACCAGAATAACGAGCTTGATGCAGCCTGAGTGTGACTGCCCAGTTTATGTAAAGCTTTTTTGTATTCAAAGGGGGAATTTTTATCAAATGCTATGGCTGAAGTAGGCTATACAAGAAGTCATAATATTGCTCCTTTGCTGAAGGCATCAGTCAGTGTGAAAGCGGAGCCAAAGGCCAAAGTTAATTATTCACTGTTTTACATTTCTATAGGCTGCTCATCTTTTTGTGTTTTTTGACTGTCTCATATTCTCACACTGAATGTCTGAAATTCATGGAATTCAATCTATAGGACAAGAACATAAAATGCCTCCATTTCTTCACCTAGCACGCATGATCTCATCCTGGCAATGATAAGCTTCCTTTCTGTCAGTCAGTTCCTTTCTAAGTTATTTTTGTAAACAATAATGGTAATATAAAGAGTGAAGTGTCATAGTTAAATTAAGTCATTTTACTGTTTATCTTTTTCTCCATTATATATCAGAGGCAATTGTGTGGTCAATAAATTATACATTGTCTAGTTTTACCAGCCCTGTCAGAGTGCTAGTCCATCAGAAAATGGTTAAGCTCAGATCCAGAAAGCTCGAGAATCTGCTTCATTTCCCATCAGCAAACTGTGATTAGGACTGCAGAACCATGAGAGCTCACACTCTGTAGACTCACTGAAACTCATAATGGATGTGGGCTGAGGTCCATTTTAGCATGTCATTTTAAAGGACCTCTCTGACCCAGGCTCTTTTAAACAAAATCATTTTCTTCACAAATCTACAGTATTCCAGGACTGTAAGGATTTGGGTATCATATTCTTCAAAGACTGTTTATATATTCCTGATTTGCTTTTAAGTGCAGTATCTGTAGGCTCCAAAAACACTCAGTGACTTAAATATAGGCCTCCTGTCCATAATTTCATGGCTGAAGCAAGAGTTTTATACGCAGAGTGCAAATTTATAATTGAGAGATTATTGTGCACAGTCGATGGGATATTACATTCACAACCTATCTTCTCCTGAAATGTGTTTTGCCATATTTTTGTGCAACAGTAAGCGGGCTAAAAATGCCCAAAGAGCGTTTTAAAATGGATTAAATGTGTACATTTGAAATGTGGAAAACTCCACAGCAAGATAGATGGGATTATCTCAGATTCCCTATTACCACTGGAAATGCGGGGTCCAACAGCAACAAACATCATAGAATCTTCTCAGACCTCATGGCTTACAGACGTAATGCCACTTTTTTTGGTCACAAAGCATTGAAAAGAAGAAGAAGCAGCAACCTAGAAAGAGGCATAATCCCTTTGAAAATCAAAGTTGGAGTTTGTATACATGGTCAAGAGCTGTTTTTTCGAGTCTGCGTTTACGAAAAGCTTTATGGAGAAAGCATAGGGATATACTATCACTTTACTATGACAAAGCCGCATTAAACCGACCTACATCATTTACTAGAACATGTTTACACTGATACACTAAAGGGGTTTTCACCCTAGGATTTCTTGCCATTAAAACCATTTTCAGCCACAAGCTGTACTTAAAATCGGTGCATTCTAGACTATTAACTGCAGATGTAGAGAAGAAAAGCAGCAGTTCTGCAAAAAGGGTCCCACTGAAGTGTCATCTGATAAATCTACATCCACTTATACCATTGTTCTCACCCCATTATTGCGGAACACTGGTTAATATTCCTTTGACACGCATACCAAATTAACATTTTAACCTAGAATAATTGGAGCGGGCATATTTTGCCCCATACGATATTAATCATAATATTTAAATGTAAGTATGGATTTTCAGTCATGTACCTTAGCCAATATCATGAGGTCAAACTGTAAAAGAGCTTAAAATGTGCCAGTGTTCTGGAGGGAGAGTTTTTGGAGAAGGGAGTATGACTTAAGAAGATGAGGTCATTTGAATGCAGGAGAAAAAAACAGATAGAGGTCAAAGCACACATGACAGTGAGTAAACTACTGAGAGAGTGAACATGCCGTATTTCTTCACTTTCCTTCATCTCAGTCTGTATCACTTGGAAGGAAACTCAATTAGGACACATTAAGCACGGTTTTACAACAGAGAAAAATATGGCATTAATGGAAATTGTTATTCCATCCTCTGAAAATGAATGGGGGGCAGAAAGGAAGAGTAAATGTGAAAAAGCCCGGCGTCCATCCCTCTCTCCTCTCACCGCCTCCTCGTGCTTAATCATACAGCCAGGTCAGAGCACAACATGCACGCCTTGGCTCGTAAAAACTAAAGAGTGTGTAAGGTACGGCTTTTAAAAGCATTGATTCGGGCCACGATCTCAATGGGGACTAAGGAGAATTTTCCTGCACGGGTGAGAAGGGCACTAACGGCTAGCTGATTGGGCAGGGTGGCTGAATTGGAAAGCTGTTTGTTTAATATTAACAAGTTGGATTCGTCAGTTCGAGGTCAGGCCCTGACGGGAACATCTTCTCTGTGATAGCCCAAACTCCCACTTAATTTATGGAGAAGAATTTGGAATTCATACCTCAGCTGACTCTACAATTTCCCTCTTGCAAATGCAACCCAAGCGAAGCTTGAGGGTCATTATTTAACAGAAAAATGTTCAGCCACACTAATATGCAGCCCTGCTGTGTATTCCTTCTAATCCAGCCTCAGCGCATCAAATTGCACAAATCCTTGAGGCATCAGCAAATAGATTTCATTTAGGGCCCAAAATGTCCAGAGACACTGATGGCTCAATTTACTCAATAATGGATGGGAGGCGCGGTTTCTAACAAAATATTGACTTAAATGCCGCCGCACCGTGCGGTGGCACAGACAGGCGTTACAAGATGGAGGTGTTTTAAGCAGGCAGCTGTGCGAGCACCTAGGGGCTTCTCTCTAATTGAAAGGATCATTAGAAGCAGGAGTTGCCTCAGTGTCTCTCAGCAGCACTCCTTCCTCTTCAGCGCACTAATATGGCATGCACCATAAAACCACTGCAGATACACGCAGGACTGCCACTGTCATAGGGTCCGTGTGATCCCAGTATTTACGTTTACAGCAGATGGCATTAGCCAAAGTGGCTTACAACAGATTCTTACAATGTACAGCCCAAGCAATTGGTGTTTCAGGGCCTTCTTCAGTGGTCAAAACTATGGCAGGGTCGGCGGTGCTCAATAGTAGTTAATAATCCAGTAGCTTAACCGCTAGAACACCACAGTCCTGCGGAATATCTGAGGGGAGGGATGCTGGTATAGGAAATTATGTTTGTATAATCAAGAGCTGCTTTTTGTATCAGGCCATTTATTTACACGGCGTGATCTATAATATAACCAAGCACACTTCTACACAAAGAGGAAGAGGAGCCTCAATAAATGTTATCAGGGCATCAAGCACCTTTATTACTGATTACCCTAAAGTTTTGAGGTGAATAGTAGAGGCAAAATCAGAATTAGTGTTAGTGATATTTCTTTCCCAAGATGAAAAAAAGAGTACTTCCAACATCCACATTAACAAATCACCTTTAATGTCAAGGTCATTGTATTTTTGGAATGCATACATTTTTTAGACATTGCATATTTCGGGCAATAATAAGGCACTGGTTTTGCTTGCTCATGTCATCTCATTCCTCGGGCACTTAGTTAAGGTCAATAGCAGAGAAAATACTTGGGAAACGGGAAGAGTGCTTGAAGGCTTAATAGTTCTGCATGACACAGTGCTCCTCATCTTTATTGTGCTGTGCCCTCTGAACACAGTTGACAAAGAGTGCCTCTATATTCGCTAGGGCAGCCTTGAGTTATCATATTTAAAATACATTTATTCTAAGTCAATTTTCAAGATTGTTTAGCAGCACTGGAAACAATAATATCACAGAGCACTGCATATTCCTGCCAACACCCTGGGGTGGCACTATATTTCTTTTTGATGTGATTAAAAGACAGTGATAAATATGTTTTGTTTTGTCCTTGAATAATGCTGAAGAAACCAAGACTGGCAAATGCTGCTTCCGTGCACGGTATTCTTCATCTTAAATAGATAGACACAAATATAGATAATTACATTTTTCTACTTTGGGCATTTTTAGTGATTTATTGCAAATCTCATATCAAAATTTCAATTTATTTCCGAGCATGAGCATCATGTTTTGTGTAGGTGTTTGCTTACTTCTAATACTATGACCGCCTAGGTATTACAGTAATTACTGGAGTATTGTAAAGTGAATTATCATGTTACTTTTAAACCGATGTAGCAAATATATAAATCAGTGGATGATAGTCTCTTCTCCTCACAGTTCCGTACACACTTCAGCTGTCTGCATGGCAAGGATGGGCTGCTTGGCAAACAAATCATCAAATGTTACTGTATGCGGTAAGGCTAATGTTACCACAACAGTGATATGCATTAAAGAAAAAGTGCATTGAAGGAAGCCATGTCACCCCTAGCCTAGTGAACTTGGAGAGAAAGCTGGGATGAAGCACTGTCAATGGATAGCTTTGACTAAGGAGCACAGTTTGGACAAAAAGAACCAGAAAGGCAAGGTTAAGTAAAAGAAAGTGTGGTTGTGGTGCAGTTTTATGAATACTGGCTGACGACCACACCGTTTATTCAATATTTAATGACAAAGTACACTAACACAGGTTTTCGTAGTGCACAATTAGTAGTGTACAAAATGTCAAGTCATTTTGGTTATATTAATCAAATGTAACCTGTTAACCTGTTCCTCCATCGTCATGTAAGTTATTGATACCAGTCTTGTGTCTCTGTGTGTCTCCTGCTGAGGACAGCCTGAGCTCCAGAAGCTGTGAGGATCAGTGCGCAGTCACCTCACTCCATCTCTGACTCCTTATCTGACTCCTTTAATCCCCAGAAATTGCACTACCTATACCACTGCGGCCTGTTTCTCCTCCTCCACCAACAATCAAACAGACCCCAAATACACAGACACACATGCAGTACAATAAACCTCTGAAATTTGCTGTCACTCAGGTTGTTAAACATAAGCACACACAAAAACATGCTCCAGGTACATAATCATGCCAGATAATCTTCTAACACCCAGCACACATGCCGCCCACACTGCGCACACACACGAAATCCCTCTATACCCCCTGCCCTGACACCCCACGTCTCTCCAGAATCACTTTGTGGCATATGTTCACTTTCTGTCATTCCTCCAACAGAACCAACCTCAACATGTGCACATACACCTGTACCTGGAGGAAAGTGGGAAATAAGACCTCAAAATCTGTCAGAGAAATTACGGATATTGATTCTTCAAAATATTATTAGCATATTTTTATGGGAAACAATGCAAGTATATGAATAACCATGCAATTTCTGGGAATACTTTAATTCACTGCTAAAGCAAGTTTTCAATCAAACATTCAGGCATCTGCACAAAGGACATTCATCCAGAGGAGGGTAAGTAGTAGTGGCTTTATTGAACACCCTGATTAATCAGGCACAATCCAGTCTGGAAAAAGTACACTATATGGCCACAAGTTGTGGACTCCCAAATATTACATTCAAAAAACATGGGCATTAGTTTTTAGTCTGTCCCTCTCTGCTGCTTCTGGTCTTCTGAGAAGATTTTGGAACATAACTGTGAGGTCAGACATTGGACAGGCTCACTGTTGGCCTGCTAATTCTTAGCAAAGGCATTTGAAGCAGTTGAGGTCAGGAGTCAGTGCAAAGCCAGCCAAGTTCTTCATCAAAGGCAGCAAACAATTTCTTTATGGAACGGAACGCTGATGAACTGACTTGTTTGGTGGTGGAAACTTGTAAAAGTGTTGCACTGAAAGTCACAGAGTTGTTTTGTACAAACCATTCATGTGCTAATGTTTGCCTATGGAGTTTCTGTGTCTGGATGCTTCATATTGTGAACCTGGTAGCAATAGGTGTGACCAAAATAACTGAGATCACTAATCACTGAGGCCTACATACTTTTGGCCACATAATGTATATGAACCCTTGTAGTTAATAACCTGTGGAAATTCGTTTAGTAGCAATGTGTGTTCTGTGGCTGCTGGTTATTTTTGCTCATCAGTGCGATATCTTCCACAAATAGTGCTTTTCAAATCAACGTCTCCATTAGATTCATTGTCCAGATTCCAATTTGGCCACTCCAAAACAAATTTCCCTATAAATTTCTTCAGTTACTGATGTAGTGTTGTTGCATTACACAACTTCTATTAGCTTTTAGTTGATGGACAACTATACTAATTCTGTTGGAATGGTATGATTGAATTTTCTCACTGAATGTGAGGAGAAACAGCAATACTCAAACAATGATACGCCATTCACAGTGCTTCACAGTTGAGATGAGGTTATTGCGTTGATGTGTAGTGTTTTTTGTTTGCTTGTGTTATCATGTGTTTATCTCATTTGCCTCAAAAGTTTTTGGTAATATATAAATTATCTTTTATCTTTTGAAAGCAGTGTTTCTCTCCATAGTGTTGCTCTATTATCACATAGACTTAACGTGAGTACCAGTACTTGGCTTCTGTTGTCACCCTTGGGTTCTTTCTTTACCAGCTTCAGTTTTACATACTGTCTTCTTGGTGTGATCTTTGCACTCCCTCCTACAAAGATTACCAACAACACTGGTTTTCATGTGGATTAAAGCACTTTTGTAAATGTTTCCAGCTTTATTCATGCCTACAATTCTTATTTTTATGTACTTTTATGTAGGAAGTGGTCACATAAACAGATCTTCCATGAGAACAACAGACTTTTATAAGGCATGGCATCCCTCCAACTCACACCTTCAATCTTATATCATTCATTAGAACACCTGACTGTTGGAGATCTTTTTGGAGCCTGGACTGTTCATGATTATTTGTTGTGTCCAGTGAAGCCATTGGGTGCATTATTAGTTAGCCAGAAAATGTTTATCTATCATTTAGATTGCCACAAACCACATTTTAATGTAGGTAATTAAAACAAATATCCAGTTAAATCTACAGGGCGCACTATCGTCTTGTTTGCCAGCGTTATTGTAATCTGTGACTGTAGCTTGACCAGCTGGACAATTCACAGGAACTTGGCAAGTCCACAGCCTTGTACATTAAATCTCTTATTCCTCTCAGCTATCAGGTTAAAACATTCAAAGTGACAGAGAGAGAGAGTGTGGGTGTTACCCTGTAACAGTTCCCTTGACTCCTCATATTTACATCTAAAAGGTGAATCTTTAATAAGGAATATCAAAGTAGCGTGGATCAAAAAGATTTTAATAATGTACTACCTGTGCTGGGATGGAAGTCCTCATGTCATATAGCTCATACATTCCCAATGAAGAGAGGAAGACATCTATCATCGCATATCCGCTGCAACTGTCTACAATTTCTCATCTGCTTTGATACGAGCAGGGAGTGTTTTAGGAAATCAAGCATTTTAGCTGTACACATATAGACAGTGATAAGTCACTTGTGGCATCTTTGAAGATCTGACTTTTGGGGGAAGAGGTCATAGTTTATCACTTTTCTCCAGTAAACCTGATCCAATGCGCCCAGTGTTTTTGGTAGGCGGCACGATGCTGAGCATTGTGGTCATGTGATCAGTGAGCTGCAACACATACCTGGTCTGCCCACAGGAACAGAAATTTAGCTGCCTGTCTCTGTTGATGTTGGCACTGTGGGGGGTCCCATCCACTGGCAGCAGAGGGGGGTGGTGTGAACACTTGTGTCTGATTGTACCTGCTGGCACTTGCATCTCTGTAAATATCTGAGATGTATTTTCACAGTGTTATGTAGCAGGAAAAGGGAAAGAGCAGCTCAAAAAGAAAAGGGATGCTGGTGTAGAAACCATATCAAGGAATAAACACTGCAATTAAAAACTATTGAAAAAATACAAGGTGTGTTGTATATATAAATAAAACTTTTAAAAAGTAGTAAATGTTGAAATCCAAGTAAGCCTTGGTATTATAATTTCATTACACATGCTGCTGTCATTGCTTGGCCAGAAGTCTCACATCTCCAGAACCACCTGTTACTCCTGCCTGTCTTCACTACAATCAAACTGACTTGAGTATGCCAGTATTCAGAATGAAAATATGCTCATGACAGAAAGCTGCATGATATAGTTTAACCACCATCCTAAGAAATGTCTTCTAGAAAGGAAAGGCAACCGACATTGCCCCAGTTTGGGCTCAATTAGTATTGTCTGATGGCCTGATCTGTGCAAAGGTTCAGAGGCAAATAGACCAGAGCAGACAAGCCCATACTGGGCACAGGTGTTACTTAGCATGGGGTCTGTCATGCACATCAAAAGGACACCCCTGACACTTCACATAACTTACAGATCCTTATGCTGCCACCAGAACGCGAGAACAAAAGAACGGGCTTGAAAGAGAAATCAATAAGCATATGGCAATTAATAAAACATTTTCTACCTGAAACGACTACAAAGGCTTTTCTTTGTGCCTTGACTTTTCTAAAATCCAAAGCCTGTAGAATAAGAGACAGGATCAGAAGGATTACTGCGAGTTGGTTATACATGTCACTTTCTTGTCCAATCAAATTCCTTATCAAAAGAAAGTTCTGCAATGACACTATAGTGGGGTTTGGATGAAATCAGTTACAATGACTACTTCTGTTTAACTAAGAAAGAATACACCAAGTCCTGGCTTCTGGTCTGATGCTAGTCAGAAAATCCAATACAAAGAGGTATTCCATTTCAGGAGTGCACATGGATATGAGGAGAATACCTACACAAGTAAGCCAGTATGCTCAGACATGTCCAAGTCTATGTTTAATGCTTAAAGCTGCTTGTTACTATAACACGTGATGTTACATTACATTTCAACAAACAGGTGCAGAGTGTTGAGCGTGAAGACGTCAGTATCTGAACAGTTTTGATTATTGGCCAGTATTCAAAGCTCAGAAATTAGGCCACTCCAATTCAAATCACATGAAAAAGGAAACAAACGGAACACAAACCAATCAGGGAACAAGATATGGCATTGTTTTGTTATACTGTGTCATGAAACATTAATAAGTGAACTACTGTACGTTCTCAGACCTTACAAAGCAAATGCCAATCATCTGAAAAGTTGTCCAAACATTTGTTTTTCATTAATAAAAAAAAACTTGTATTTGCTCAAACTTCACCCTCATCCAAAAAGCTCTTCACACACCCTCACACATGCTTGTATCAAGCTTGACTCTGGGCTTTGGGGAAAGAGTTCAGGATAAAGCTAATCAGGCACATAATTGAGTTTTGATTCTTGTGTCCATAGGGGTCTGACCCATGGATTTTAGGAGGACTGGACCTTCACCCATGTGATTATTGCATGTAAATGAATACAGTCCATAATTTCAATCCCTCCCGTTAAATTTGGATTTTGAGTGAACTGATCATGACAGAAGAAAGCGTAAAGAGGTTTTCATGTAAAATGACTATGGGCGGAAAAAGACCAGAGGAAACCACAAGAACTATAGGTGTGCTGGTAACAGCTGGAAAGCATCAAGGCCAAAAAGCACTCAATGGGAGGGAAAACAATGCTGTGTGTTTGGGTTCTGGACAAGGGCACACCGTTACCGCTTTCATATTTGAGCAGAGGCTTCACAAACATTTTAATTATGAATCACAAGCTTGGGCCATACAGAAGCTTGACAGCAGCACGGCAGACTGAGGACCTCCTGCATAATTTAGCACTTAAAGAATGCATGGCCAGTGACTATGCTGAGCTAAACAGTGCAGCATCAGAAGGGTTATAGGATTACTACATTGTTCTAGAAGCTGCGTGACATTATTATATTTCTTTTGTATTTGCCAATGGGATAATGATATCTAACAAGTACAGCAGGTGTTCCCAAGCTGTTTTAACAGTGGCCTGTGGAAGCATCTGTGTGGGGAGACGCACACGCAAGCCAAGGTTTATATAAAGGACAGAGCATATGGATGAGACACAAAGTAATTTTTAAACCAGTTTAAGAATTATTCAGTATACACTCCCCGGCCACTTTATTAGGTACAATTGTTAAACTGCACAGTAACGCAAATGTCTAAGCAGCCAATCATACAGCAGCAACAGTTAGACATGTAGACATGGAGTTCAAATTGAGCATCAGAATGGGGAAGAAAGGTGATTTAAGGGACTTTGAATGTGGCATCGATCCTGGTCTTCAGTATTTCAGAAACTGCTGATCTACTGGGGTTTTTACACATAGCAATCCCTTTAGGGTTTACAGAGAATGGTTCAAAAAGACAAAATATCCAGTGACCGCCAGTTCTCTGGGTGAAAATGCCTTGATGATACCAGAGGTCAGAGGAGAATGGCCAGACTGGTTTGAGTGATAGAAAGGAATTTTCTGAATGCACAACATGTCAAACCTTAAAGCAGATGGGCTACAGCAGCAGAAGACTACACCAGGTGCCATTTCCGGCACCTAAAACACACAACTTAAGCTACAATTCGCACAGGCTCACCAAAATTGGGCAATAGAATATCGGAAAAACTGTTTCCTGGTCTGATGAGTTTTGGATGACAGGGTCAGAGTTTAGCATAAATAACATGAAAGCATGGATCCATCCTGCCTTATATCAACAACTCAGGCTGTTGGTGGTACTATTATGGTTTGGGGGATATTTTCTTGGCACACTTTGGGCCCCTTAACACCAACTGAGAATCGTCAAATGTCACAGTCTACCTGAGCATTGTTGCTGACGATGTCCATCCCTTTATCACCACAGTATACTTGTCTTCTACGCACCATGTCAGAAAGCTCAAATCATCGCAAACTGGTTTCTTGAACATGAATTCACTGTACTGAAATGGAATCCACTGGCACTGGATCTCAATCCAATAGAGCACCTTTAGGATGTGGTAGAACTGGAGATTTGCATTATGGATGTGCAGCCGAAACAAACATTAAGGCAGTTCTGATCATATTATTAAGTATTTTGAAATTATGCACCAATGCCTTGAGTTACTTGGACTGTATCCTTCCTCAGTTAAAAAAAAAAAATATATATATATATATTTCTTTTTTTTTTCCTTCGAGTCAAAAAGTTCATGGGTTTCATTTTAATACATTTCATACTAGGGAGTAAAGGCGAATACATCAGACATCATTTATATGAAATTGCTTTATAAAGCCCAGATGTACATCTTAACATAGTAAGAAAATCAAGAGAGTGGTGATATTTTAAAAAACCCTTAGTATATCATTTACACAATCACAACTTGCTCAGAATTTAATTCACAATACCCAGCATACTTGGAATGAGTAAACGTAACTCGGTGCCAGAATCATTCCATTCACTGACCACCAAATGAGATTTAAGAAGAGATTAGAGATAACATTTCCTCAGCCATGCCAGGCATGCTGGAGCCTCCTCAGATACACTCACATGTTTTGAAGGCTACTAAATCTGTCATGTGAGTAAGCAGTGTCATAACTGGCTAGCAAAGCTGAATAGATGGACTATGTAAATTACAGTATATAAAACGGAGCCCATAATGCTGCTTTGTCATAGTCAATTTATTGGGTAAAATCTCTTCTCTGAAATGTTTTATTAACTCTTCTCCCAGGGCATGTACATAGCTAATTGTACATGATAATGCAAATTAAATTTGACTTATGAACCACCCAATAGAGCAGCAAACTGTTTGGAAATCACTTATAGAGACTGACAGTAGTGAATTGAGAGCTAGTTTGGCTCTCTGTTGAAATCTTTAGCACTAATTTAGCATAAATTCAGCGCATTTTTAATCAACCCGAGCTTTGGTTTGAACATATGGCAAACACAAAATATCCAGTGTCTTTAAAAAAAAGCTCCACACGACTGATTGCCACACCATGAACAAACCAAAACCGAAGCCTCGATTACACTGAACAAGCTCTGAAATCTTTCATCGCCTCATAATTGCCCGCAGCGTAGCTGCATTCGTTATGAGATGTAAATCCTGCCACCCTCTTGTCATAAAGGGAGCTAAAGGAGCAGCGCAATCTGTTTGTTGTCCTGTTCCCGTCTGGCGAGCTTTGACATTTCCCCCTTCTGCTATTGTCCCATGCGCTCTCTGAGGGCCCAGCTCCCCTGGCCCTGCTCAAGGCCTGCATTAAGTATGCATCTCTCCCAGCACTCCTAGCTAATCTCATCAGAGTGCAGGATGCTGGAAATGTATGTAAATCTACATCTGTTGTGTCCTCAGCAGGCAGGAGCGGCTGGAGCACCCACTGAGAACAATCTCCCATCCCACTGCCAGCAAGCAAGCAGAGCACCTGACCCTGTTTGGTGTGTAAACATGCAGGCTTTCAACCACACACACACACACACACACACACACACACCTCTGTCTCCAGTGCCCCTTTCCCCAATTAATTAGCCAACATCTTTGGTAGCCCAGTGGAGTCCTCTGACACAAATCAGAGAGTGCAGAGCAGTTGGGTAGTGTCTTCCATACACAAGTAAGCCAAGATCCTCATGCATGTCCAGTTTTCCTATATAACATTCTCTGCTGATACTACTTATGACTGAGGTTACCAAAAAAAAAGCCTGCCTGTCACCTGGCTGTAACAACTCAGCAAACTAGGCAAACTCAGCAAACCACCATTTCACAATTTCAAGCAAATACTCAACTCCAATGAAACCATCAGAAAACGTTATATATCTCAGAGAGGTGAGTCTGGATTTAGCCCTATCGACTTCATTCTGCCACTGAACGTGAAATAATGATTTTCTGCCAGTCTAATGAAAAAGCCGGCATCTGATCCGCGCTGCATCTGATGGGGATTATCTCCAGCACAGGCATTAGAGTTCATTACCAGCTTGAGTGCAGAATTATTACATCTTGTAATTGGATGAAGCTTGGATGAGGTTTTTTCAAATAATAATGTGAAATGTTCATTGGACAGTACATGAGATAGAGGAAGAAGTCAAAAGGAGCAGGATTTCATTAACATTTGACCTAGAGAGAGGTAAATTGCTGGAACCTCAGCCACTGTGTTCGAGGGAAGAAAACAATTAAGATAACAGATGAAATCACAGACAGTTCACCACTCAGGAAATACTTAGGAGGCTTAAGTTTCATTCACTTAAGTTAGAAATCCTCCATCAATCCTGAAATTATAGTCACAGCACATTTTAGCACATCAGTCTTACATCGACCAGAATCAGTCAGAAATGCTTTGAACAAAATCAAACTAATCAGATTTGTGCTATCCTATATCAAGATTTACAGAAATTACAATATCTATGACTACGTTAGCACCAAAAAGTTTTGCCACGCCTATCCAGCACATTCCTACACATGTATTTCTTCATTTATGAGCATATTGTTTGGCAGCTTTAGTATTTAGTTGAGTTTAGCTACCCTAGCAAAAAATAATTGCTAAGTTATTTAGTTCTGCAAAAACTTCAGGCATGATTAATGCTTCTGGTTTCACCCACTGGATAAATAAAAGTTTTAATTAGTCACACATTGACAAAGCAAAAAACAGAAATAAGGTCTTAAAAAACCTTATCCTAATATCTGTTTTAAAGCTTAGCTTTAATCAAGGACTAGAAAATGTTTTCTATTCTCAACTCCAGTGTGGTTAATTGCATTTAATTGCCAAATCCAATATAAAAGAGAAAGTTGTGTAAAAATGAGTTCTGGTGGCAACAAGAGCAAGCTACAGGACAAAAAAAACAGTCCTGGGTTCTGGATTCAACACCTGGGTTAGTGCCTTCCAATGAGAGTTGGGGTGATGCGGTTCTAGCAAAAAAAACTGGATGGGATGGAGTCATGGGCCAATGTGTTGCCTCTGCCTGTTGCCAGTGTGAATTCCTGGTTCAGCTCCAGACCTATGGGCTCCATGGCCCTGACCAAGTGAAGGATGGGGTTAAAAGAGGAGGATTATTTTCATTTCATTTTCTTAATCTGCTTAAACATCATGGTCCAGGGGGGTGTGGGAAAAGCCGGTGGCCTTGCCAGCAGCACAGGGTGCATGGCAGGAAAAAAAACCATAAACAGACATCAATACCAATCGGTAGGGCAAAAGACACTTCATTTACACCACCACTCACACGCGCTAAGGCACTTTAGAAACAACCAATTAAACCTAACAAACATAATTACTACTGGTG
The DNA here is from genome assembly GCA_025084515.1 of Ancistrus triradiatus. Lineage (NCBI taxonomy): Eukaryota > Metazoa > Chordata > Actinopteri > Siluriformes > Loricariidae > Ancistrus > Ancistrus triradiatus. The sequence goes on from JAJAGP010000023.1 coordinate 683,819, forward strand.
GAAGGGAGGGATGGGGAAAAAACGGAGGCAATCGGAGTAAACCCCTCGAGTTACACAGGGAGGGGGACATGCAAAAACTCCAATAAAGGCGGAAGCCCAAGGGACCAGATCAAAAGGGGGTGGATTTGCGAGTGTTGAGGTGACCCTAGTAACTCTACGCCACTGTGCCCACTTTGAATATTAAAAGAGGATGATTTGCTACATTCATTCATTCATTTTCATACCTGCCCAATCCAACACAGAGCCATGGAGACCCGAGACCCAAACGGTGGCACAGAGCACAAGGCAGGAACCAACCCAGACAGGGTGTCAATCCATCATGGTGCACATACATACACACTCACACTGGCACACTTGTAGATACACCACTTAAGCTAATGCATGTCTTTATAATGTGGGAGGAAACCCATGTATCCGGAGACTGCAAACATGCAAATTGAACTAAGACTGCATCTGACCCAGGAGTCAAATTGAGGATCTTCAGAGCTGTAAGATGACATTGCTAACCACTGTGCCAATATGTTGCCCTTTCTTTGCTGTAGATGATGGCTATGACTTTATCTTATTTAAATACAAACAACAGTAATAATTTCTACTTTCCTCAAACATGCACAATGAACAACACGTTCTCTATTGGGGACAGGTCAGGACTGCAGGCAGGCCAGTGGGCAGCATGTGGTTTTGCATTGTCTTTTTGAAATATTCAGGGACGTCCCTGGAAAGTTGTCATCTTGAAAGCAGCATATGTTGGTCTGAAATCTCAATATACTTTTCTGCGAGTCAGAGAAGTGTAAATGACCTTTGCTAAAGGCATTGACATAGCCCCATATCATGACTGAGCCTGGCTTTTTGACTTGATGCTGATAACAGTATGGATGGTCCTTTTCATCTTATGGCCAGAGCACACGGTGTCCATTTCTTCCCAAATAGATCTGGAATACAAATTCCTCTGACCATAATTCATGTTTCCACATTGTAATGGTCCATCAAAGATGCCTCTGAGACAAGAGAAGTCAATGCTGCTTCTGGTCATGAGTAACATAAGGCTTCTTTATGCACATTAAAGTTTTAAGTGGCATTTGTGAATTTAACTACAAATTCTAGTGTTTGATAAATGTTTGCCAAAGTAAGTCCTTGTGGTCATATCAGTTGTTGATGAATGAGTTTTTGATGTAATGCGGTCTGAGGGATTGGAGCTCACAGGTCTGCAGTTTAGGCTTTTTCCTACTGGTCCAACTTTTTCTGATTTGGGGTTGTATTTAGGTACAAGAACAGGAGTGATGTTTGCCATTAACTGGGTGATAAGGTCTGGCTAGCAGTTGGTGTTCCCAGCATATGTTCAATGGTGTTGAGGCCACCTTCTGTGCAGAACCTATTTCTTTGTGGACCTCATCTGGAGGGGAAGGAAAGAACCTTCCTCAAACGACTGCAACAAAGCTGGATGCACAATTATTTAGAATGTCATCGTTCACTCTAGCTTTAAGATAACGCATTATGAGGTCCCATTGCTAGAACAGATAACACCACACCATAACATTCCTACATAACATGACTGCTGATATTATTTATGACTGATGCTTCAAAAGAACTGAATTGTTCCTCATTTCCAAATAATGTCTGTTTGTCACCTCACTGTACCAGCTCAACATTACCATTAAAGCAAACCAAGTACCATTTCAGGCTTTTAACCAAATACTCAAAGCAAATTAAACCATCAGAGAGCATTAAATATCTCAGAGGGGAGAGTCTGGATTTACCTCTATATTGACCACTGAACGTGAAATAACGACTTTCTGCCAGTCTAAAGACAAAGGCGCATCAGATCTGTGCTGAATCTGATGGGGATTAGCTCCGGCACAGGCATTAGAGCTCATTACCAAGTTGAGTGCAGAATTATTACATCTTGTAACTGGATGAAACTTGGATGAAGTATTTTTCAAATAATGTGAAATGGTCATTTGACAGTACATGAGCTAGATGAAGAAGTCAAAAGGAGGAGGATTTCATTAACATTATCATTTGACCATTAAGATTTCACTTTCCTAGAAGGGACACTCCACCATTAACACAATCCACACTGTTATTCTTTCTCCACTAAACTTTGTCTGTGTCCAACAAACAGATATTTTCCAGATTGTCAGATGAACAAGTGTGATTTATCACTCCGCAGAATGCATTTCCTGCTCCTCAAATCCAATACTGGTGTGATTTAAATCACTCCGACTGAATCCACTAGTAGAAAAGGCTGTCTACATAGCCTAAAGTCACTATGCTAGACACAGCCCTTTAATACAGAACGATGTATTCATTACGCCCAACTTAATAAAACAAATGAATAACTTTGTAGTATGTATCTCATTATTTTTGTTTTCTACACAAATCCTCATCTTGTTTCTGTGTAATGTAAGTACTGAAGGAGTGGTTAGAAGCAGTAAGTATTAAGGAACTTTTAAGATGGAATGTTGTGTACAGAAAAAGATAAGTCTGCAAGAGCAGTGCATTTACCTGTGGTTCTAATGAAGGTGTATGGATTTCTGTCAAGTCATTTTGCATGCTGTTTATATGCTGTGAAGACTATTCAGCATTGTTTGAGACATTTGGTTCAGCTTCTAAGCCATTACACAGATATGTAGTTGCAAAAAAAGTAGAAAAGGTAAAACTGGTACAGAATATATTGATCTTATGCTAGCTTTGACCATGGAGTTCAAATCAAATAAAAGAATAACAATCCAGATTCTTAAACACTAAAACCTGATCATGTCAAACTTGACTGTGGAGTTTTATTGGCTATGAAAGAAGATCTGTGTAGTGCCGAGAAATATTTCAGAACAATATCTGGCAGACAAGCTCTGTGATGGACTGGTATTCCTGACCAGGATAATCAGGGGCAAAACAGGTAGCTTCCCTTTAACATTGCCATACCTGGAAGGAGGTTATTTTGTCAGACATTTAACCCACAGTTTTCTACTCTCTGCTCAGTTCTTTTGGTCTTTGGTTGAGATAAACGCATTTCAGTGTTGTAAAACTAAAGCCATGGGTTTACTAAACTTATCATTTTTCCCAATGACTGGAATCAGGAAAATCGAACTCTTTTAGGAATCGACTCAAAGTACTTTCAAACAAAACTGAGAAAAGCTCATATGGAATCTGTACCCGTTGGTTCGTAAGCATTTCCTCATGAGTAAAGAGGGACCCCAGAATTAGAAAAATGGAGAGGAAGGAAGGCCCACAGGACAGAAGTGTGCTGAGAAGAGAGCGAATCAGACATGGGTTGAGGTGACACTGGAAGATCAGTCATGGCGAAGCAGTGATGGTGGTGTGTGGACAGTAGGCTGAGGTGCTATTGATTTCATCCTCGGCTCAGTAAAAAAGCAACTCAGGGGAGACATTTTAAAAACGCACCAGCGCAAACCCCAAACCACCTTTTAACCGTCTCTGGGACAGATTGTAACCCATGGCCATGCCATAAAAACATGAATTTTTCAGCAACCTGTCTGCTAAAATCAGGGGAGGGTTGGAGTAGAACTGGGTCTCAACAAGAGCCAAAGCCAGATTTCCGCACATTACTTTGGAAAGTGATTCACTGACTGAATCAAAAAATCACCAGCACATCTTTGTTTTCATTAAAGCATTACTATTCCTTGAGATCTGCAGCTACAATTTGTCTCCTTAAGAAAAAGTAGTATGTAAGCAGGTGTAGGGTAATCTATCTAACAGGTAGGAACTGTACATGCAACAGATTTCTGTCGTTGTGCTTCAAATTGTGAAACCCTTTAAGTTTTCTATTTTTCTGCATTATTTAGTTGCATGTATAGTTCTGCAATGGTAATAGAGGTATGTGAACTCTAGGATTAGCAGTTAGCTTGAATATGAAATCTTACTATTCAGGTTGTTTTTGAATCAATGGGATGACAATCAGGTGTAAGTGGGCACGCATGTTTTTATTTCAGAGAACATTGAATCTATCAAAGGTCTGGCTCCTTACACAGCACGTTTGTGGAAGTGTATCATCAATGCACGAAAAAAGGAGATTCCTGCAGGACCTCAGAAAAAGAGTTGTTGTAGCTTCCAATCATTCAGGCTGGAAAAAAGGTTACCAAAACCATCTCTAAAGAGTTTGGACTCCCACCAATCCACAGGCCGACAGATTGTGTACAAATGGAAGGAATTCAAAGACCATTTGTTACCCTCCCCAGAGATGTCGACCAACCACGATCACTCCAAGAGCAAGGCGTTGGTAATTTAGTTGGCAAAGGTCACAAAGGACCCCAGGGTAACTTCTAAGCAACTGAAGGCCTCTCTCACATTGGCTAATGTTAATGTTTCATGAGTCCAACCATCAGAAGAAACACTGAAAACAACAATGGTGTGCATGGCAGGGTTGCAAGGAGCAGGAAAGCCCACTGCTCTCCAAAAAGAACATTGCTGCTCGTCTTGCAGTTTGTAAAGCATCATTGGAAAAAGTGTTGTTGTGGACAGATGAGACCAAAATCGAGCTTTCTGGTTTAAAATTCAGAAGCACTTTGTCTGGAGAAAGGAACAACATTGCATTACAGCATAAGAACCTTATCCCATCTGTGAAACTGTGGTGGTGGTAGTATCAAAGTTTGAATAAAATTTCATGTTTTGGATGGGCCAAGTTTTGGACTGTAGTAGCCTAGCAGTAGATGTACTGTACTATGGAAAAACAGAAGGTACAGGGTTCAATCCAATTTCTCCTGCCAAGCGCCACCGTTGGCTGAGGTCCTTCAGCAAGACCTTTTTCCACAATTGCTTGTATTGTAAAGTTGCTTCTAAAATGAACAAAATGCAAATTGACCTTATCCAGTAGAAATGTTGTGGAAGCAATTCATGTGTGGAAAACCCACCAAACATCCCAGAGTTTGAAGCTGTTCTATATGGATGGAGTGTGCTTAAAATACTCCAGGTTGATGTGCAGGAGGGTTGATTCAAAATAATTGCTGCACAAATCACAACACAACTAATGGGCTGCATAAACAAAAAATTTTCCACATACTTTTGCCCACGCACAGAGATGCAATATCGAATCAATTTTCCTCAAGACAAATAAATTGACGCAAGTATTAATATTTTGTCTCATTGTACTAATTGGGAATTTCTTTGTCATTTTTTAGGGACTTGCGTGAAAATACGACGGATGTTTTAAGTCATTTACAGTAATTTTATTTTTTTTTTGCAAAAATACAAAAATTCACAAAAAACTTCAAGGCCCCAACTGCTATATGGTAAACTTTTCACTGTAGATTCTATTTGAAGTGCAAAAAAGCTGTACAAAATGGGCTAATTGATTAAACAATTAAAACTACTCCTCCTGATCTTCAAGGGAAATGGGTAGAACCCTTATCTGTAACTATGCCCATAATTGAAGATGAGATTAAAAACACTTAACCTTGTTAAAACCCATCTTTTGTCCTGACCCAGGTCTTATTTGCACTAAAGCTGGACAGATTACTATTGAGGTAAGGTGATAGTTAATAGATAATCAAGGACAACAATGGTACAAACACTGGTATTAAAGTAAAGCAACAACCATAACATAAGTTTACCAAACTTATAATTACAGCTCACCATCAATCACAAAGTAACACAAACCCTTTTAACTCATCTCTGTGGTTGTTTTAACTAACAGGAAATCAATGAAAGTGGCAGATATAATATATGCATATGAAAAGAGGGACTAACTGATATAGATTTCCAATGCATCCACATGATGACTACTTTCATTTGAATTGCAAATATTTGTTACTGCTCAAGGGCCCTTTTAAAAGCATGTCTCTATTGATTGCCTAAAACACGCACTGCAGTGATCATGGGATGACTCATTTGAATTTGTTTCTCTCACTTCTCTTTGTGCTTGTCTTTTAATTAATTAATCGATTGGACGTTTTGAAGCCCAGATGTCACAGTAATATGTGTGTCTGTTTGCCTGTAGATGCGCCATTTGAATATAAAAAGGGGAAAACAAAGAATATCTAGTGCTGAGCAAAAGTATAAAGAAGTATGGTGTCATTTCTGGTTTTGGAAAGGGTTAGTGAGAAATATAGTGAAATAGCCACTGCAGTAAATTTACTTATGATCTGTTAATGCTAATGCACAGTACCCTACTCTGTGATTTAGCTTACTAGAAAATGCACTGCATTCTAAAATGTTCACCTGCAAGGACATCACCCATGTAACAGTTCAGTTAGGTCAGAAGTCACAGAGAAAGTGCTGTCACCGCACAGCTCCTGAGACCAGAGTCTGAGAGCCAGTCCTGATGCTGCTTGGATGAAGTTTTCATGGTCTCCCCATGTCTGTGCAGATTTCCTCCAGATACTCTGGTTCCTTCTGCCATTCCAAAGAACTGTGTTAGGCGAACTGGCTTTTTAAAAGTGTCCCAGTATGCAAGAGAATGTGTGAGTGTACCAAATGTCCTCAAAACAATAGGAAAATCTGACATCTTGGATTTATGAGGAGCATTTTTCCAGTCCTCACTATTTCAATTGATTGTTTACGAAACGGCAAAACTTCTATTTGAAAAAACAACAAAAGGCAAAAACTTTATTTAGGCTACTGAGGTTAAGGTTAAGTGGAGGTGAGTGTGTAGCATTAATTAGCGTTTACAGTAATCATCAGTGGAATGAATGGTACGTCTGTGGAAATTCTCTACAAACAACTAGAGAGACAAAAGTGTTTGTGTGTGTCCTGCGATGGATTGGAGCCTGTCTAGGGTTGGTTCATCACACCCCCCCAAACCCTTGAAAGTGGATTAAGTGGGTATGGATGGAGAAGTACGTGAGTAACAGGACAGCAATGTTGAGACAATTTCTAGTCACTTTTTGCCATTTTCACTTTCATACCTATTTTTAAGGCTGGCACAGTGGTAGCTTTGGTGCAACACACAGCTCTAGAAGAGGCCAAGAAGACCACAAGTCGTTCTTCTTCTGGTTACATATGCCTGGGTGTGTAGTACGGCCTGTTGTCCCCATATGTGTCTGGGGTTTTCCTGGGTATTGCAATTTCTTTGTATTGTACTACGTTATCTTTGAGGATGAAATCCGCAACCTCTTACAATTTTAAATGGCCAGTTGGCATGAACAAAAAAGGAATGTAACCTATCTCTGCTGCTACAATAAATTAGATGAGGCACTTGAAATGTTTTGGCTATAGCTGCCATATTGCTCAGGGGTGCTATAAACTGGGTTTCCAAGGCGCCTATGAGGTGCCAAAATAAACTGAATATCAAATAGGAAACCCTCCTAATGGCAAATGCACTATCTATGGTGAAGCATATGTATTGCACTACGTAGCAGGCAAGCAAAACTCGGCATTCATCAGGCATCTAAGATCTCATTCCTTGAGCAAGAACCTCATCCTACACGAGTTCAACTCTAAGTCTTCCGCCAAATGTTGTAAATGTAATGAACAGTGGAGGGTGTTTAAGTCCGTCGTATGGACCATCATCGCCCTCCAGTGGACCTCTTTAATACTCACAACACCGTCTGCACCGCAACCAGCTTGGGCTGGAATGCATGCTGTAATCACCATTTAATATTGTCCTTATAAAAAGCTACAGTATTTAACTTTGTTATTTACGCATTTAGTATATCATGTTTCAAGCCCTAATTGGTACAGTAAGCAGACTGAACTTGAACTAGCAACTAGCTAATGCTAGTCTGTGCTTTTGTCCACCCTCTCTTTTTAAATGTAAAATAAAGACCAGTATTCTCTGTCTTGCGTCGTGTTGAGTGTGCTGGCAATATAAACAACATACTGTAAAGCAACAAAAAAGCAGCTATTCCGACACAATTCAAACTAAAGATAAATAGCATGGTCACTTGTATTCATCTTGCGTGTACACAATATTCTGGAAACTTCTCCCCATTGCGGTTTGTTATTGCAAAAACAATGAGAATTACAGTTTGCTTGGTTAGTCATGAAGATTAAAGTTACAGTTTGCAGAGGTATTTTTCTCTTGTGGTTCTGGATGTAAAAGAGAATTGTGATAACTGTCAGCTCTCAGTAGTCCCGTTATGTTTTCTGACAAATATAGGCAGCTAGGTAACTAATATGAACCTAATTCAATAAACATATGTCCAAGCTGCATCTTTGCCCAAGTTGGGGCTTCTGTTTGCCACGTGAAAAGGCTTAATGGTAAATGTCCAGAGGGTTCTATCTGCAGAACTTCAGCTGGATGTCAGTCAGGTTCACGAGCTGCAACATTAATCCATAATTTCATCATCAGTAACTGGTTGGACCCATTAAGGGTCACCGTTGGTCTGGATCCTATGGGAGCATAGACGTACAATCATTTGATCATGATATTTGACTTGCGTGCAAATATAGTTACATTATACTTTTGTGCCTTTCTTATTTATTTAAAAAAGGACTGTTTAGTCAGTGGAGATGCCTATGAATGTTCATTTGGGATCTCAACTGTACTCAATTGTGACAAGAGCTAGAAATGTTCAGAGTACTACACCTATTAGGCTACTACCTGCACTAAATAATGCCAGAAAACTCGCTTATATTCTCCGTTGTATTATATTCAGTAGTTGATGTATTATTTTCACTTCTTATATTCTATAGTTTATGCTCTTTTTAAATTATATCCTCCATTACATGGTCCCTCTGTATTTTACTCTATATTACATTTTTGTTCTTTTTATCTGTTCTAGTTATTTTATTTAGCTTCTGTGGATTTAAACAATATACTCTGTAGGTTTTATATATTACACATATACACACACTTTAGGTTTATTTTTTAGTTTCTCTTGTTTAGTTTAAGGTACTCTCACTTGCCACTTTACTAGGTAGACCTGTTCAACTGCTTATTAACACATCTTGTCAGCCAGAAACCAGCTGAATTTAGGTAAACTCTCCAACAACAACCAGAAGTCACCATACCGTTTGTAGTGGTAGTACCTTCAGGCCCCTGCAGATGGCACTGCAAAAGGATGAACAGGCTATAAGTATCTGCTTGATGTGTGACAGGATTCATAGATTAAGAAGAGGTGGTACAGGGCAGTGAAGGTCTCATTCTTTGTGGGGAAAATTGGTCACAAAGCAGATGTTAACGATGGGCAAAAAGGAGCGATTGCACTGGGCCGTGCTTAAGGTTGCAGTGGGAAGGAGATAGCTGAATTTGCAGGTGTATCAAAGCATTCAGTCATATGGGTCCATCAGCAGTGGCAAAAATCCCAAACAACAAAAAATTCTTGTGAGAATTGTGGCTGAAAGATGACACTGAATATTAATCCAATAGAAATAAATAAACAGAAATTGGCAAGTTTCCAAGCAAGAATTGCTACTAGAAAGTTGTGAAGAACGCAGGTCCTTCAGAACCAATTTCTGAAAGAACACTCAGCAGGCAACTGCATACCATGAACATATGGAGCACACAAGAAGCCTTTGTTCACTTCTTCTCACAAAGTTGCCTGGTAACAATGGAGGAAAAGACAAAAATTGGACTGTTCATGACTGGAAATGTGTCATCTAGTCTAATTTCTGCTTGTACGTGAAAGATGATAGACGTCGTGTTCATCAAAGACCTCAATAAAACTTGAAGGACTGCATGCAAGATGTAGTTCAAGATGGAGAAGCTTCCCTGCTGCAGAATAAGGACCCAAAAGACACCAGAAAACGTTTCAACAAGTACTTGAAGACCAAAGATCATCAAGGAGTGCTGTCATCCACAGTCACCTGACCTGAATCCTATCAGCATTTATGGGGATACTTGAAAGCCAAGCAATCAGTAACTTCACGAGATGCTGTGTGGAATATTGTAAAGTCATGCTGTGATAAACATCATTATATTTTGCACAACCTTGTATCAATGCCAGCTCATGTGCACAGCCTTCAGAGCAAAAGGAGATCATACCAAATACTAATAAATTCTTAAAAACCACAATCCACCTTTTCCCCCCCAAAAGATTCAACATTTAGCTCAAGTTGTTACGCTGATTGTTTGAGTTACAAAACATTGTATTAAATTAGATAGAAAAGCAAAGTAGAATCATTTTTCACCAATGGCCTCGAACCTTTAGCCCCCACTGTATATGAAGAGGTCTTATGGCTTACCATCCGTAAAGACTATTCAAAAATAACACCAACTGTGACGTTGGTATGTAACGTGAACTTTTTTGCAGCATCAGTTCCTCTTTTTAAATGCAAAACAAGTCCTTTGTGCAAATCAGTGGACAGCTTAAATCCATAGCTCTCATATCTCATAATATCAACGAAAACATGAAACCAGTGGAACACAGTACAAGGGATTTCATTAGAAGCCTCTATAATAGGTCAATTTTATATTATATATGGTCATTTCACATTTATTTTACAGTCTTCATTACAAAATTATGTACACAGTTTCAACATTGCAATGGTGAATTTAGGCACAAATGAAAAAATCATGTATACAAAAATCAGTTTGACTTCGTATAGAAGATAAGTGAGAAGTGAATCCATTCGTTAATGGTGATAAAGCGATTCATCCGAAGCAGTTCAGCAAACAGAAGACAGTGATCAAAGGAGCAGCTGTGCATCCACAGCATGGACCTCTGAGAAAATGCTTTACAACTTGTGAGGGGAAATCTTATGTAGAACTTACCAGCACTGCATTCTTTGGAAATACTTGTTTAGGCAATATAGCACATGCACATCCCCAGCAGTGTATCATGCATAGTGAGACGCAGATAGACGATGTCAAAGAAAGAAGAAGAAACCCATGAAGAGCGCCACATTTGCTGAAATAGATTCACAGTGTAAAACAAGAGTGACAGCAGCTAGATTGACAAGTCTGAAGACCACTCTCAGAGAAATCCAAACTTAGGAGCAATGAGGCAAACGGCTCTAACATTTGAGCGCAATTACTGGAAAAAATAAAGGTTTTAGATCACACTAGCAGACTAGCTGACAAAAAAAGGTTAGAAGACAGACAAACAAAACACAGTGACTTAACCCGATATGCACGTTTAGATTTTCTACCCTACCCTAAAGTCAGAATGCTTTTAAATTCATTAAGCGAAAATAAACAAATGCTCTGAACTAGTAAAGCAAAAAAAGTTCTCTGAATTCGTGTTCGACTTTAAACCCATGAAAAATATCAGGCAAAACTATAAGCTGAATTCAGAATGGAATAAAAATACAGCCCTATATTGATTTAATGCACCTTTTTCAAATATCACGTTCAGCTATCAGCATCTCAACCAATTTTCTCCTAACGTACCAAAAAGAAATTAACATGTACAGTAACATTCCACTCTTGGATGTCTTCAGGACAAGCAACAAATGACATCATTAAAAGCAAATACAAAAGCTGAACTTTGACAAGAAACCACTGAAGCCAAGTGTGAGGAAAGCAAAGATGATCTCAACACACCCTGAACTCTGGACTGAGATCAGGCCACTGGCATAAGCACACACACACACACACACACACACACACACACACACACACACACACACACACAAGTGCAACACTGCCGGTAGACCTTGTGTCGGAAAATACATTCTTCAGTTGTAGCACTGTTTCTCTGGTTTCGTATGGAGTCTGTGACCTTTTTGCCGAAAGCGTTGCCCCTTTTGCAGGCAATACAATTGTAATACTTGTATATCCAATAAAGCTGATCAGCCCCACATTACACAAAAACAAAGTGTAAGTGACAATTTGACTAAAACAAACTGAGTCTAAAAATCCCACTAACAGAACATACCCTCTACAAAACACCCAAATGCAACGTCCCAAATCTAAAACCAGCCAACCCGATTAATGCTTGTATTGCTATGGTCCAGAAAGGACCAACAATAAACTATGCCCATGTCACTTCCATGTCATTTCTCACCCTAACAGCACTAAGAACCGCCCGACTTGACGTTCATAATTCTTCACTGTAGCTACTATGACAAGCCCATCATTATTTAGACAGACCAGGAACTAAAGGTTTTCAAAGTGACACATGCATAGCGTTTTCCCATACGGCACGTACGGACAGTGTGCAATAGAAAAGGCTTAAGACAGAACAGACACAGAGACCTATGTGAGACACAGCTGCCCGAGTCGTGTTGGGCATGGCTGTATCACGGCACAGGTTGAGTGTCATGCAGGTTTTTGCTTCACTTGAGATAGAGGTGACTGGGAGCAGCTCAACCAAGCTCTAGAGGGCAGAGAGCAGTCCTCTCAGATGGGCGTGTCTGGCTGCCTCTGCAGCCGCCGTTCAGCCGCCTCTGCAAGCATCCTGCGCCGTACTGTCACAGGATCTGAGCTGGAGCCAAATTCTTCCATAGAGGGAAAGCCATCGTCCTCGTCATCTTCAACATCGTCGTCATCCTCCTCCTCCTCCCTGGGAGCGGCAGCAGAGAAAGAAGCTCCTTTCCCATTGCTTTTGAACAGGTAGCGCCTGAGAGGATAAAACACCATTAGTTCTTTTCCAGCCGATTCACCCAGCACAATATGGTAGTGATATTTCATGTTGTAGCTCGTAAGTCAATTTCATATCAAAAGGTCCCTCAGTTCAGAACTGAATATCTTCAGCATATTACATGTACACTACTGGTTTTTGGTTCATACACGAGTACAACTAGGCTTGGAAAATAATTCACTACCGATATATTTCAGGAAAGAAGATGTTTCAATAATGATGTACACTACAGGCAACCAGCGCTCAGTAGTAGCCGAGGTCCAACACAGAAAGTTTTAGCTGCAAAAATGAGTACTACAGATGTGACTGAAAACTAAAGATGAAGGCACCGAACGCAATTTTCTTGGCTGGATTTTGATTTTTTTTTTTTTAAACATGACCATCTGATTTCCTTTCCTCCTAAGAATTATAAATGACAGCACACAGGAACAATAGCTAAATTGTACCTGGCGCTACGCTCTAAATAGGTTTAGCTTTGTCAATATCAAACACTGCAAACTTGCTCAAATTGTACTTTTATTACAGCTTTGATAATAGCCTTTAGTGCAAGGGTACAAGCACAAGCAAAGTGCTGGATTACAACTCACCCCACTCAGGTCCCACTTACATATACATCAAGATGGGAAGTCATACATCACTACTGTAACTAACATTTAGACTGATTGATCGGTGCATCTTTACTAAACACCTAACAAATCCATTAATTACATTAATAGTTCGACCTGTCTCAAAAGCACCACTTTATGGCTTACACACACCTCCAGCAGTTTAGGCCTGTATTTACTTAATGAAAACCACAAAAATCAATATCACACATGCACTTAGGTAGCCAGATAAAGGGGAGGCTCTACAGTGGTGCTTGAAAGTTTGTGAACCATTTAGAATTTTCTATACTTCTGCATAAATATGGCCTAAAACATCATCACATTTTCACACAAGTCCTAAAAGTAGATTAGTGAGTGTCAAAAGTATGTGAACCTTTGCTTTCAGTACCTGGTGTGACCCCCCTGTGCAGCAATAACTGCAACTAAACATTTCCTGTAACTGTTTGATCAGTCCTGCACACAACCGGCTTGGAGGAATTTTAGACCATTCCTCCGTACAGAAACAGCTTCAGCTCTGGGATGTTGGTGGTTCCTCCTCACATTAACTGCTCATCACTTCAGGTCCTTCCACAACATTTCGATGGGATTATTAAAGTCAGGGCTTTGACTTGGTCATTCCAAAGCATGAACTTTATTCTTCTTTAACCATTCTTTGGTAGAACGGCTTGTGTGCTTAGGGTCGTTGTCTTGCTGCATTGACCCACCTTCTCTTGAGATTCAGTTCATGGACAGATGTCCTGACATTTTCCTTTAGAATTCTCTGATATCATTCAGGAATTCATTGTTCCATCAATGATGGCAAGCCATTCTGGCCCAGATGTAGCAAAACAGGCCCAAAACCATGATACTACCACCACCAATGTTTCACAGATGGATAAAGTTCTTATTCTGGAATGCAGTGTTTTCCTTTCTCCCAGCATAACGCTTTTCTTTTAAACCAAAAAGTTCTTTTGGTGGTCTCATCCGTCCACAAAACATTCTTCCCATAGCCTTCTGGCTTGTCCACGTGATCTTTAGCAAACTGCAGACGAGCAGCAAATGTTCTTTTTGGAGAGCAGTGGCTTTCTCCTTGCAACCCTGCCATGCACACCATTGTTGTTGTTCTGATGGTGGACTCATGAACATTAGCCAATGTGAGAGAGGCCTTCAGCTGCTTAGAAGTTACCCTGGGGTCCTTTGTGAGCTTTGCTCTTGGAGTGATCTTTGTTGGTCGACCACTCCTGGGGAGGGTAACAATGGTCTTGAATTTCCATTTTAAATAAAACAGGGTGCCCACTCACACCTGATTGTCATCCCATTGATTGAAACACCTGACTCCAATTTCACCATCAAATTAACTGCTAATCCTAGAGGTTCACATACTTTTGCCACCCACTAATATGTAATACTGGATCATTTTCCTCAACAAATAAATTTTAATAGTATAATTGTCTCATTTGTTTAACTGGGTTCTTTATCTACTTTTAGGACTTGTGTGAAAATCTGATGATGTTTTAGGTCATATTTATGCAGAAATATAGAAAATTCTAAAAGGTTCACAAACTTTCAAGCACCACTGTAGGTTTACATGACTCATAACTGATTACTACTTTGCAACCAGCCAAACTTAATTTCATATACCGCGTTTCAGAATCACCTGGACGTGATCAGTCTGATAGACCTGCTAATGTGACCACAGATTCACCTTTGTGCAAGCAACACACAAAAGGGATTTAACACATTATCACTGCATAATGGAGCCATGCAAAACCAATACATCTCAGCAATTGTGAGGAGGACCTTAATGGAAAAAGGAAACAACAGAACTTGTTTCTTCAATAGCACTAATGGAACATATGCAGATGGAAACACATATTATATAAAAACTGCCTCAGAAAACCTGGAGCTGTAATTTGGGCAGTGAGAAAGCAAGCAAACATTTATAAAAGTATTTTTTAGTATTTAAAAAAATAATATTGTTGTGGCAATTGACCATGTTTTTTTTTAGTAAGGAAAGCGGTTCTTGAAACCACGACGTCTGTGATCTGAGGGCTCGCACCATGTACCAGATCTCACACCTCCTCCCACTCTCCTTCCTGCTGAGCAGCAGGCCGGCGAAAGTTCACAGTTCAGTGCAGAAAGGCAGAGGCAACATTACAATAGAGAAACTTATGACAGAGTTAAAGTGAAAAAATGATTTGCTTTGTTTCTATTATGTTAAAATAACTTCATTAATTATCAAGTAATTAAACGTTCATTTAACCTGACCAGTGGGGGCAAACTGCGATAGGTTAAATGCTTAATCTAACGCCATGCAATCCAAGAGAACACAACACCAGTCATCAGGCTGTACAGTGGAAATGAAGAAAGTTCAAGGGGACAGTAATGCAATTACAACAGAAGAACAAAGAGAGGTAAGGAAATAAAGTATTTGAACAGCCGCAGACCTGCGTGCTCTCTGAAGCAGCTCCTCTTTCCTCTGGCGCAGCATCCTCTGTCTCTCGTCTGCAGATTTTGAAAAGCGGCTTCCACGGACCTCTAGGTCTTCAGGTTCCACACTTGACAGTTCTGAACCTCCACTGGCACCCACCGACTCTTCTGCTGCTGGGTTCCCCTGGATGGGTGTGCGTTCCACGGCCTGAAAACAAAAGCATGATTCCAGGTATAAGAAACTTCACACCAACATCTGTAGGGACTAATTTGGGAGGAACTACCCTCTGTGGAGCTCCTCCAAACACTACATTCATTCCAGGGCCATTATTGGTTTGAATTCACACCTCCAGCAGGAATAGTGTGTGCACCTCCTCCATGCATATGAGCTCGTCCACTTGTCTGAGATTTTAGCCCAAAGATCTGCTGTTCATACGGCTACCAGTGTACGGGTATCCATCAAAATGGCAGTTGCCCTCAACCTCGGCTTGCATCTGGACTAATCACTATGCCTACAGATCAGTCGCCGTACTGGACCAATCACTGCATACTTCTGTCACTGACAAAAGACCCTACCCTGAAGTAAGGGCTAAAACAGTCCCTACACAGAGCATTCTAAGATGTTCCAGAGTTCCTGCATGTCACCACTTTCACCAACAGTTCTAAGAACTATGAAGACGTTCTTCCGGTGGGAAAGTGCCTTTTGAACAAGTTGCCTTTGCTCATTTACACATGGGCTTTTCACACATCTTGTATGAACTGAACAGTGTAACGCCTCCCCAGTCAGCCAGGCTGAAATCCCTTCCATGTAACACCCAAATCAGCACATATCACCGGACGAGTCACTTCCTGTTTGTTAACAGCTTTTATTGGTACAAGATGGTTGTCGCATCAAATGTCATCATCTTGCATTGTCCTCAACATCCTTTAGCTAAGAGTAAGACATCACAACACAAAGCCTTAGTGAGCAGGCTCAGTTGTGTGTCCCAATCTGCCTACTGTAATCCAAGACCTTTAGTATTCATCTACTCAATGTTCATTTTGGACATAAGATTAAGTTGGTTATAAAACTACATAAATATCAGACTAAAGGATCAATAGCTCATTTTTGAAGGCATTTTCTTTCCTTGTGCAAAAAACACCATCTCAGTCTCTCTCATCTTCCCTCCCTACTCTGTGGATGTAGGCATTACCTGGGTAGGGAAAGGCACCTGGATTCTCCCCTCTAGGATGTTATCAGTGGTGACCTCAACAGAACGAGTGAGCTGCAAATCCTGAAGTACCAGGTGATACGGTACTTGGGGGAACATCTCCTGGATCTGATGGGCCTACAGAACCAAACAAGAACAATCTTCATGACCAAACTTAATATATGAAGCCTAAAATGGCAAAGTTGGAAAGAAATGGTAACAGGACTCTTCCTTTTTAACTGACTGCTACACCAACATGTACACTACACACGAACCAGAGCGCTCACCATGGCATTCAGCTGAGAGTTGTTGGCCTGTGCGATGCCAAGTATGTTGGTTGTATGCATGACCTCGACGGAGAAGCTAGGAAGCCAGCTAGCAATTCGTGAGCCTAGGAGGAGGAGTGATAAGAAGGGTGAACTTGGGCTAACAACGCATGCAGAGCAACAGTCTGAGCTACAAAGTGCACCTATAAGGTCACGGTAGCTGATAAAATGGACAGTGTGTGTAGCAAGGTTATGGCTGACCGGTGTTACGTACACCATAAACTTGGCCTCGTTATAAGCGGTCACAATGAAAGCACATCGGCAAGGTGTGAAGTAACTGTTTATACCATCAAAGTGAAAGAAGTGGTTGTGCTGGTTGAGGTGAGGTCGGGCATCATTTCCAGGTCCATTCGCCATGTTGTCACCAATCGGTGCCCTCTGAGTCTCCTCCCTGTCTCTTCCACCCTCATTAATGTTTAGCGACATGCGGCATGTTGGACAGGAGGTGTCCTGCTCCAGCCATGAGCGGAGACATGAACTGCATATACAATCACACACACACACACACAGTCTAATACGCCCAGGTGTATTTAAAAAAAAACATGAAAATAAAACATAGAAGCACATTTACATTAACTGTTCTTTTAGGCAATAAAAATTACAAAATAAAACCTCAAGGTACAATATAAAGGAAGGTGCTATCACATACATAAAGCTGACACTGCATATTTACTCTTTCAATCATCATAAGTAGTAAAAAATCTGCTTTATACATCAAGGTAAAGTCTTCCAGACAGTTGAAGACCCCACTTTTAGTGCTTGGCATTACGTACTTGTGGAAGAGATGTCCACAGGGCAGCTTCCGTGCTGAGGTCATTGAATCCCAGCAGATTGCACAGTCATCATTATTGGCAAGCAGCTCCTCTGGGGTCGCCACTGCAAATCTATAAAGCACGGAAAAACAAAAAAATCTCTCACTACACATTTTAGAAATTCTAATGGATTTTTACAAATACCATTTTTGAGATACCTTTTTCTGAACTTCAAAACTTGTTTCAAACACTTCAGTGGCATGTTAGTGAGACCTAGCTTTTCAATTTACCATAATGTCCCCTATCACTAGACTACTATCCTGTTACTGCTTCCACATTCTAATGTTCCTCATACGGCTGTCTCCCTCTCACAGATACAAAAAGAAAAACTCTGCCAGACGAAAGTGTGAAGTATATAATTAAGTAGTGTGTTTGCTTGGAAAGAACAGGGAAAGAGCCTTGAGGGAGTGAAAGAAGTGAGTTTGAAATGGTGAAAGATGACAGGAGATTTAATTGGTTCTGAAAAGAAACCACTGGATCCATCATTGGGCAGTGGTTTGGATATTGCAAGGCAGCTACAGAACAAACAACAGTTCTCACAAAACGTAGAAGTACCAACTTGTTTCAATATTTTAAAAGGTCATTGACTACAACAAGAAGGAAACTTGAAACGTCCTCATATACCTGTTAGTTGTGATTTAAAATAGTTTAAACAGAAATCACTAATGAATATATACAGCAATGTTTGAATGCAGACATATTGCAGCGATTGCAATAAAGAAAAATATAGGTTAAGTAAAGGTCACATAATTCAGTTCTAGTTTACACTCACCGATCACTTTATTAGGTACACCTTGTCTCTTCACTCACTGTCCAGTTTATCAGTTCCACTTACCATATAGAAGCACTTTGTAGTTCTACAATTACAGACTGTAGTCCATCTGTTTCTCTACATACTTTGTTAGTCCCCTTTACTAATGGTCAGGAACCCCCACAGGACCACCACAGATCAGGTACTATTTGGGTGGTGGATCATTCTCAGCACTGCAGTCACACTGACATGATGATGGTGGTGTGCAAGTGTGTGAGTGTTGTGGTGGTATGAGTGGATCAGACACAGCAGTGCTGCTGGAGTTTTAAACACTGTTCCCTCACTCTTCATTTTAGTAGAGACCGTCACCTTATTGCTCCACCATGTAGATGTAAAGTCAGTGACAGAAGCTCATATGTTGCTGCACTGTTTGTGTCAGTCATCCTCTAATCCTTCATCATTGCTCACAGGATGCTGCCTATAGGATACTGGTGGCTGGACATTTTTGGTAGGTGGACTGTTTTCAGTCCAGCAGTGACACTGAGGTGTATAAACTCAGCACTGCTGTGTCTGATCCACTCATACCATCACCACACACACACACACACACACACACACACACACACACACACACACGTCAGTGTGACTGCAGAGCTGAGAATGACCCACCACCCAAATAGTACCTGATCTGTGGGGGACCTGACCATTAGAGAACAGGATGAAATGGACCAACAGTATGTAGAGAAACAGATGGACTACAGTCTGTAATTCTGGAACTACAGAGTGCTTCTATACAGAAAGTGGAGCTGATAAAATGGACCATGAGTGCAGAAACAAGAAGGTGTATGTAACAGTGACCGGTGAGTGCATTCCCAAAGCAAAAACACAAGCGTTTTCATATGAATGAAGCAAAACAACATCCTAAAGCATCCAAACGTCTTCCTAACCTGGACTCCATGTTGTCAATGACCCGCAAATAGTTCTTGTGGCGACGGATTCTCCTCTGCACCTCATGGAAGAGATAACGAAGCTGCATGAAGATCACCAGGCTGGCCATGGACAGCCAGATATTTCCAAAGAGCTGCGAAAGGACGAGAGTTCAAAACACACACGTCAATTTCCACACAACTAAAAAATTATGCATCTGCAAGAAACGCTGGAATTTGGAAAAACACAGTATTTATAACATCCAAGCCTCCAGCCAGAAGGAACAGATTATTTGATACCTGTCACAGTACATTCAGCCATAATGGAAGGATATACAGTTGATCAATTAGAAGCCACTTTTAAATGATACAATGGGTTCAAATTACATACAACATTAGCACACTAGGTAACATTATTATGGTTTCATTAGTCAACACTTATTAGCAAGGTACACACTTTATTAGGTACACCTGCTCAACTGCTTGTTAGCGCAAATATCTAATGAGCCAATCACACGGCAGTAAATCAATGCATCGAGGCATGTAGATATGGTCAAGATAACCTGCTGAAGTTCAAACTGAGCATCAGAATGGAGAAGAAAGGTCATTTAATTGACTTTGAACATGGCATGGCTCTTTTCAAGGACCATTATGAATGTTTTTCTGTCTTAACACTGAATGAAATGCTGTCGATTTCTATGTATGTTAGGCATTAATCAAAGGTGAACAGAGACGGAAAACAAAAGGAGCTTCGGGAACAAAAGCACGAGCTCACATCAGTAAGCACGTGACACTCACCAGCATGTGGATGTGGTGCATAAGGTCGACACAGAGAAGAGCAAGCTCCATTATGAAGTCAGTGTAGTAGACATAGGTGCCTTTGCTCTCCCACGTACCTTCGTGGTTCAGGTCCCACAGGTGAATGGAGTACCTACAACAACAAGAGCAAGGCCTCAGAACTGTACTATTCTGTCTGCAGAAACCCGAGTAGCCTTCTGGCTCCAGTGCAATGACCTACAAACAACTCACCATAGAAGGTATGCTTGTAATGGAGACTGCACTCAGGCAAAATGCTTACCTTATGATAACATGGCCGGTGCGCACAGTTACAAGTAAACACTGGAAACAGACAGAAACGACATTTGATGCTTTAGATTATCGCTTTTCTCTTTACTGTTACAATGCAGCTCAGAATCACTGTCCACCTACCTCAGCTGTCATAAAAGCAACAGTGTGCATGCCATGGAGCTGCCCAACCAGGCCACAGAGTGCAGCCAGACCTCCGCAGCACACCAGCATGGACACCAGCAGAGCCAGAACTCGCACATGACTTCTCATGGGGGTGGTCGGGGAAAAGGACAGCTAAAGAGCAAACAGAAAGGAGTGACTGTAATGTCAAACAAGATGGACCAAGAGTAAACACATTTTGATCTAAATATAGAGGCAAACACAAAGTGCAAATCACACAAACTAAATCTCTCATCCGGTCCTCAACTTGCTGTGGTTTATTACTGACAAAATGTTTTTTTAAACAAGGGAGCTGGTTGTATATCATCGCCTCTGGAAATAAACATGCCGTGTAGACAGAGCAATAAGGCCACTGCTCCAGGCAGTACAATTTCAATATAACATACTAGAGTCAAGTCATTCAGGGGGAAAAACAACATTACTACTCACATATTCAAAACGATCTTTACAGAGTTGAACCATAAGATGGAGGAAGATGAGGACAGCAAACCACAAGCACCACAGCACCACCTCCTCCACAGTCTGCACATTCAGCACTCCAAATACAAAGATGAACTTATAGAAGATGAAGTTCCAGAATTTGTCCTTCAAATGCTGTTAGGACAGAGCGTACAGAACGTGCATTAGGTCACATGCCAATAAAGATTGACCAACAAATCCCCAACCTATCAAGAGTTGCATTATGACATTGCAGAGCTGGTTTTCTGTCATATTCAGAATCATAAGCTAAATCAGAGTCGGAGGAAAAACCGTGAGTGTTTCTCAGCCAAGTGACTTTCAAATTTGCACTTTACACAGTTACATTTACAGCATTTAGCACACGCCCTTGATTACAACCCAAGCAATTGTGGGTTAAGGGCCTTGCTCAAGGACCCAACAGTGGCAGCTTGGCTGAGGAAGGATTTGAACCCTGGACCTTTCGGTACATAGTCCAGTACCTTACCCGCTAGGCTACCACAGTCCACGATACCCATTGTAAGTTTTTCATATTCAGTCATGTTGATCTGTGAATTATGATTCATTCTTCAGAGAGGAAGGAATTTGTGGTTAGCTGCAAAGTCAGCTTCTTCCTGATCCTATATTGTCAACAAACTGTCTTACACATGTAAAATATTATTTTACTTCATTGTTGCAGTGTGCAGAATTTTGATAAAACTACACAGCAAAAACACATACAGAAAGGTGGCTATTAGTGCAGGTATGTGCCATTTCAGGTCCATCCGACCAAGTTCTGTTCGCTTTAACAACCAAGAAATTATTTTTTAAAATATTAAAAATCTGGCTTGTATATGTAATTCATGTCTGCATGACAGAAAACTTGTACAAGCAACACCTGCTGACAGACAAGAGAACTGCAGACATGAAAAGAAAAAAAACAAACATAAAAAAAACCAGTATAGTTCTACTTTTTTCATATTCAGTGTTTCATAAGAAAGACAGAGATGTGAATTGTTCAGTACAAGACTACACTAAATGGTTCATATTGTGTTTTGTGTTTTAATTGATATTATTGTCCAAAACAAAACACTACGTGCAAAGTATCTAAACTACTGTGACTTATGGGAACATCTGGTCAACATCCATTTTGGTCAGCATCCTGTTTCAGAGTGTAACGCGGACGTTCAATGGCGCCATACCTGTATGGAGTTGGTCCCCATTTGCTGCCACTACAGCCTTTACTTTTCTGACATTTTGTAACATGACTGCAAGGTCAGACACTGATGTTGGACAGCAAGACCTGGCTCACTATTAGCATTCCAATCAATCTCAAAGGAGTCTGACAGAGTTATGGTCAGGGCTCTGTGCAGGCTAGCCAATTAATCATCAACATTTCTTAATGCACTTTGTTTTTGGAAGGCTGTGCAGAAAGCTGACAAACCCTGGAAACCTTTGAATCTGTCACACAGTCACTGACCCATTTTAGTGCCACTGTGTGTCTATGGAGACTCCATGCTTATATTCTTCATATGATTAACCCATCAGCAGTGATTGTGGCTGAAGTAACAGAGATTGCCAATTAGAACTGATATTTACATAATCTTGGTCATACACTTTAGCTCACTATTAGCTCATCTATTACATGCGAGTGTCGAGTCAAGTTTCACATTATTTTCTAAAGACTTAGGTCAATATTAGATAAGACAAACCATTATTTTATCAATGGTATGAAATGATAATTATATCTCAGGGAATTTGTATGCAGGATTAAACATCAGAAAAACAGTTTCTATAGGCTGCAGTGGCAAGTATTTAGCGTGACCTCCCATTACACAAGAGCAGTAGCAGCTCCTGGCAGCTTCACTGGGATATCAAGTCGACCCCTCTACAGTCCGAAGAATTTGGATGAGCAAGTGTCTTTTCTGATGGGTAGCAGCCAAAAAAAAGTTTTCATTGAAGGGGAACAGGGCAAAAAGCCCAATATTTGCTAAAGCTCACAAGGACTGGAACGGAGTACTACGAAAGTCAAACTTTCAGGGTCCAATCATCCACAATACGTTACATAGTCATTATACCATTGCTAAAACAACAAATCGAATGGTCGCCTAAGACTTTTGCACAGTACTGTAAATTAAAAGGAGTACCAATTCCTGTGTTAATCACCACAACCTTCTAGGACACTGGTGTGGTGCTTTAACACCACAACTGATACCATTATGAAAGTCCTACCAATGTGCAACAGACATAATATCACCATTACCTGTTTCTCACTGACTCTTAAAGGGCCAAAAACAATCCACTGCATGACTTTGCCGATCAGCATGAGAACACAGCAAGCCGTATTGACCAGCACCTAAAAAATAGCACAGATTACCACTTTATTGCAATCATTCAAATAAAGGCAGGTGAATGGTTTAGGAGTGGCCCGACAGACCTACCCAAACAAACAGGCTGTCTGAGATGAGGTAGAGCAGCATATTTGTAGCCACATTTCCAAAGCTGTCGGCTTGCACCACTTTAATGGCATCTATAGAAGCGCTCTGGATTTCTTCTGGAGCTGGAGCTTCAGTTGGAGCTTCGTGTTCTGTCACAGCTGTGTATGCACTGAGCAGAGATCCTGCCAGCAACAGAACGCTCAGGGCAGTGTAGGTCTGCAAACTGGGCCAGGGGAACCTCTCCAAAAACATCAGAGGCATGCTGGCTGCACTTTATTTATCAGTTTGGAAGACGCTTGTTTTCTACTGAGGCTGTAACGCACAAAGGTTCAGGTTTCTGTCTGTTTTTGTAACAAGCTTTTAGATTCAAATATGACCATATATGCACACACATGACTTTCTGTCGGAGAAATCAAGTTGGTTAAGTCGCTATATCGTAAACAAACATGGCCCACATGTCACGTTACGCGTTGACTCGATTCAATTCGTCCAAACAGCAGACTGCAAACGGCTTTACTTACGCTTCTATTTCTGTCTGGCTTAAGTCCCATCCCTACCAGTTGACAATCCGGGTTTTACAAATCATATTATACTGACTAGATCATTAGAAAATCGTTTGTAGTAATCTTGCTCAAAATATGAGCCGTCTTTGTTGAAAGGCTTCGAGAACTAGCTACCACCAAGCTAAGAAGCTAACCAACTGTAGACGCTACTCGTACAAACTAAACAAACAGGACAAAGCACTCATTACACATCGCGTCCATGCCGTTTTCACCTTCTATTCGTCCATGAAACGGTCAGAAAGGTGAATTTAGTCGGCAGCTCTGCACCTCTAGAGCAGGTTTATAGTCTCCGTTTTGGCGTTGCAGTCGTTTCCCGACTTTCTCAGCCTTCTTTCTCACTACTGCCACACGCGTCATGAAAGCCTCTTCCGGTGCTTACGCAAGAATGTGGGACGTGTTCTTTGCTAACATGGCGTCCAAGTCTCACCTTCTTCCTTGTTATTATTTACAAATGTCACAAATACTGGAGGGTTGCATTCAGTTAACCTTAGGGGACCATAATCGTATTGTTAAGGAAATTGGACCTCTTCCAGTTTACAGAGCTTACGAAAAGTTAACTGAGCACAGGGTAATACACCCCAACACAAGAATGACACGTTATACAGTCTATAGCAAAACCTTTGGCATCCAATTACTGATTTTTACAAATAAAATTAACACAATTTACATTTTCAGCATTTAGCAGGAATGAGATCATCAGAGGGACAGCACATGTTGGAAAATTGGGAGACAAAATTCGAGAGGGAAGACTGAGATGGTTTGGACATGTGCAGAGGAGGGATAGTGGATATATTGGTAGGAGGATGTTGGAGATGGAGCTGCCAGGCAAGAGACGGAGGGGAAGACCAAAGAGGAGTTATTTGGTTGTGGTAAATGAAGATATGCAGGGAGTTGGGGTGAGAGTAGAGGACGTGGAGGACAGGGTGAGGTGGAAACGTTTAACTCGCTGTGGTGACCCCTGATAAAGGGAGAAGCCGAAAGAAGAAGACACCCTTATCCAGAGCGACTTACAGTTGGGACAGTTACAATCCAAGCAATTGCGGGATAAAGGTCTTGCTCAAGGACCTAACAGTGGCAGCTTTGCAGAGGTGGGATTTGAACTCGGGACCTTCTGGGCCAGAGTCCAGTACCTTAACCGCTTGGCCAACACAGGTACATATAATTAAACATGACAATTCTGCGCATGCTCCTGTGGCTCGGCTCCTAGGCTGGACTTACAACCTAGAATGGAAAGTGCGGTTTCGAGGTCCTGCGACGGACTGGTGTCCCATGCCGGGAGCACTTTCGCCTGTGCCCATTGAATTCTAGAATAGGTTGGTGGCATGGTGGAGCATGTGGTTAGTGTAGATGCCTCACAGCAGCGCAATCCCCAGTTCAATCCCGATCTCGGATTCCACCTGTATAGAGCTGGTATGTTTTCCCTTTGTCTGCATGGGTTTACTCCAGTACTCCAGTTTCCTCCCACATTTCAAAGACATGCCTTCAGTTATTGGTCACTCTAAATTGGGATATGATTAGTGTGTCTATATAACTTTGTGTCTGTCGTGGAGAAGGCGTTTGTGAGGTCTGCTCTTTGTGCTCTCCTGGGATAGGCACTGTGACCCTGTCCAGGAAAAAGCAGGTTTAAAACAAGAACAAAAATCTATACATTGTAATGCACCATTACATTCTTTTTACCATATTGGTACATAGAAACAACATTTGGCGTTAATTGGATTATTAGGCTTTAATCCAAGTCAAGTGTAGGCAACTCCAGGATAAATTAAATTTCTTCATTGACTGCTTCTTTGTTGCTAGTAGCCACCCTTACCTGTATCCACATAGTATTTCAATTGCAACTGGGAACCACACAACCATTAAACAAAATCGATCCACCCCCATGCTTAGCGTAGTAGGTTCTGCTTTGTGCCATAATGACAGCATGAGTTCGAGATGCCATGGACTCCACAAGTTTCTGATGATCCGTGTTATCCCATGTTACTGAATGCTTGGCTTTTGTCTTTAAGTGCCCCCATAATGTCCCTATGGAATTTAGGGAAGGTGACAGTGCAGGAAAATCCATGACAGTCAGCATGATCTTTTTAGTAGTTGCTGCTAAACTTTGCTAATGATCCCTTCTGCATAAATACAGGTATCTAAACAAGCATTCCATTTGGCCTGCAATCTAGTTCAGATGTTAACGTTCATGGTGAAGTTCCAGAGAGTGATGTGAATTCGTTGAAATGTGCAGACATTTGTCATGATTTGAGATTGTTCTCCACACAGCGCATGTCGACATTTTTATTTGGGGGAAAAAAAACATGTAACTGGACTAGGGATGCATAAACATTTGCTGTAGATACAGATTTTAACTGAAACTGAAGAATTAGACAAAGGCAAGAAAGCTGTATATACAAAGTATACAAGAAAATTGCTTTACTTTTTATCTTTACTCCACAAAGATAATTTCCAATACATAGTGAAATGTCACAAAACCTGAATGTTCCATACAAATTCATAAATAAAAATCTGGATTCTGAGAAACTATCACACACATCTAGCATTTACAGAGTTTCTATGGCATTACAATTGAACAACCTCTAAGCCATGCCAATGTACAAACAAAATATCATTAGATATGATACACTAGGTGACACTGTAACAGTCAAAGTTATCCTATAAAGATGTCAAACAATTCTGATTTGTAAATTTGATTACAAACTATACTGCATAGATTTCAGTCAACATTTAATAAAGGGTCAAGCAATTTACATTGGAAGTATTTAAGGCATATCAGCAAAAGGCACATCAAGTCCTATATTTAAAAAAAAAAAGGTCTCAGCTAGAACATTCACATTTTCTAGGATAGCACATCGCCTAGAATATATCTCACTTTGTACAGTGCTGCCCATAAACACATTTGTTTACTGTTAATGCAAGATATGTTAAAGTTTCATTCATGAGTTCTGTTTAGGGAGGCATCACCAATGGTACAGTCCTGACTGTGCAAGTGATTTCCCACAGTCCTGCTACTTTAAACTAACTGCATCCGCTGTGGAATCAGGACTTTGGAACAGGTCTCTCACTATGATCTCACTCACTGAAAAGAGAAAAGAGATGTTGTTCATGGTAAATAGTTCCATGTCAAATACATACAACTATCTGTACTATAACGTTTTAAATATGAAAGTGAATATGTAAGATATATTTACTGATTGTGCACACTGGTAACTCAATCCTAAGTCTAACATCTCATTGGCTAGCTGCACTTTGGTGCTAAGTGCATAGTAGGTAATCCCAGAAGTTGAATCTGTTCATCTGGACCAGGAGACTGAAGAAGTCACTTAGATGAGTGATGAAACGTTTCTCCGACAAAACCTTATGTTCAGATGAACAGATTCAACTTCTGGGATTTTCTTACCTGGATTATTGAGCATGCATCAGGACATCGCAGGTAATGTGCAAGATTACATACAAGTGGCATTTCATAACATAAAAACAGCTGGTTCTAGGTCATGCTGAGTGATGAAATGTACCCGGCTCTCTAGGCAGAGGTATATGTCTGGCTTGGTGATGACATTATCAGTGAACAGAGCTCTCAGTGGAACCACTGTTCAGTGAAGGAAAGCTGAGCATTACAAATAAATGTACTGAAATGCACACAATTAAAAAGCAACATGGTGCTTCTATGGTGAAAGAGCAGTTTACTTAGAATGTACTAAACCTGACAAGGACCTACAAGGCTGACATGAACCTAGAATTGATTTCAGAAGTTTCAGGCCCCAAAGTTTTTAAAAGTTCAAGTTTAATTTATTGTATACTGTTTTTTTTAACAGACATATCAGACATAAATAAGGAAGAAACCTTCAGAGAAACCAGGCTCAAGATATATATATAAAAAAAAAAGAGTAAATTCTTTAATAAGACAGCATCATAGAAAATGGGACCAAACCAACCAAGGAATAGTTTTAATAATGAAAAAGAGAATGCCACGACCTTGTCGATCTCCAGAATGGACACAGGCAGAGGATATTCGGCCTGATTTATTAGATGACTAGAATTTGCAGAGATACCCAAAATATTACAGCAGAGAGGCTTCAATCGCTGGAATGAGGATGGAGGCAGGAAGCATCACATTTGTGGAGGAAGAAACAAACCTGTGTACTGTTTTATCTTTCTTCACCTTAGCCAATATAAACATTGTTCCACTTTTCATATTGTAAGTATATGCTGTATAAGAAACCTAACACACTGCATGTCCTGCTGGTATAAATATTGCAAATGTGAATTGCAGGCCCACTTGAACCTAAAATAACCTATAACATTGTCTTACTGTGTATTAAGGCTGTTAATGCCACCACAGGCCAGTGTTATTCATGCAGTCACACTCACATTGTGGTTATCTGTTTGTCTTCCTGTAAATTAGAGGAAGCACACCATTGTACAGATGCAACTTGTATATAAGGCTAACTGCATGACTGCGACACTGCATGTTCACTTTGCTCAAGCGTAACCATAATAGAACCTAATTATTTTATCATTTGCAGAATCAGCGGTTTTCAAGTAGCTGAAATGTCAGACAGCCAAGATGAGAATGTGACGATTCTACATATCTAGCTTGTCTATTTATACCATCAGCACCTTCACAGTGTACACACTCATCTGATCATATCTGGTATTAGATGTGTTTTCCTACTGATGATGTCTCTCATAAAACACATTAAAATTGCAAGATAGTTCACTTCAATAAATGATGAGATCTCCCCTACAATACATGTTCAGTACAATGTGTTTAAAAAGAGGACAGAAAGCACACACACAAGTTTGTCTTTCGATCATAGTTAGGGACTTCTGACTGTAGATAATTTATACCCCTATCCGTAGCCTTAACCTCAGTAACCGAAAGCAAATATTTGGCTCATTTGGACGTCCATAACAAAGTTGCAGTTTTTGTAAACAAACCATTTGCCATGTGGAGACAAACAAACCTTGTGGGAACATTTGGCCCCCACAATTAAATATAAACCAGACCCACCCCACTCCTCCTGGCAATAAGCAATGATAAGGAACAACAGCACTCATTCAACAGGGGGCACAAGGAGCCACTGCACCTGCCTGTCCTACCCAACACAACTGGACACGAAACTGAGACGAGACGGGACTGTGGTGGCCTAGCGGTTAAATTACTGGACTCTGGACCAGAAGGTCCAGGGTTCAAATCCCACCTCTGCCAAGCTGCCACTGTTGGGTCCTTGAGCAAGGCCCTTAACCCACAATTGCTTGGATTGTAAGACTGTACCAATTGTAAGTCGCTCTGGATAAGGGCATCTGCTAAATGCTGTAAATGTAAATGTTAAGAGGACATTTCCAGTGGGTTTATGTGCACATTTACACAAAGCTCTGAACAGGCGGTAATGTAAATTCTTATACTAATGCAATATACTAATGTGTCTGCATTAATCATACCGCACTGAGAGATTACAAAAATTACTTTCTGATAAGTTTTTGAAACTAACATCCAAGATGGAGACCTGAGCACCTCAAAGCTAGGTTACAGACCAGGGTAAAATCGAATCTGATTTCCGTTGGTCCCTTGTTACTGAATAACCCTTGTCATACCATGCACCATACTTTCATCAATATCACTACATATAATACCAGTTCAATACTATGGCTACTGTCTAGTAGCGGTAATATAGTTATATTTAGCTCTCCACACAATGCTACATATAGGCCTGTACCTTCACACCATGCTGCAGGGCTTCAGGCTATAATTAGTCACAAACCAAACCAAACAGGTTTCCACACACTGGGGGTGGCAGCTGTTTTTGCTTGAGTGTAAACAAACACAGGCATATGGCTCGTCTTTTATAACAAGAGGTCTTAATTTGTATGAACACACGTCACATCCTGGCAATTGCTGTAATAACCTTCCACAAATATCTCATTTTCCTTGAACTATAACAGCAGTGTCAAAATTAATTTCTGAGCACTTAAAGGGACATAAACTGTGATGCTAATTCTTATATTCAGGATAACCACTGCTTCTGTCCTGTTAACATGGGTTACAGCAGAAAATGTTTGATTAAAAAATAATTTAAATAATAACAATATGATCATTATGATGATGATGATTCTATAATTCTATAATGAAAAGCTTGGGTGGCAGACCCACAATCAGAATCAGGGAAGGTCACAGAGTTGGAGCCCTACCTACTGAATATGAATATTAATACGTTAAAGACTAGAAAATGAACAGCAGTTTCAGTGTGAATCCACATTAGAATCAAATGATCAAGTGATCTGAGCGACTTTGAACATGCCGTTTTCATCGGTGCTAGACTAGCTGGGGCCAGTATTTTATATGGTGAGACTGAGGATAAACATCCAGAGAAAGGGGATCCTGTGGATGTGAACAAATCCTCAACTAAAGCTGCCAGAGGAGGATGTCAAGGAGCATTCTAACAAACAGGCGGTGGGTGCACAGTCAAGATAATTACAGCCGAATACAATGCCGGTGCTCCAGCTAACACACACAAATACACAACTCGTCGTTCCTTACCACGGATGGGCAATGCCAGCACATGACCCGTTCGACTGGCCATTACTGTCTATTGCTATCCACACAGTAGAAGACTTTTAAAGTCTGAAAAGACTTCTAAAAGGCTCAAGTCTGGCATCCTCTCACATCTAAAGACATGTCCCACAGTTTTTAGTCACCGAATAATCAAAGACTATGATTTTGCAAAGGCTGCAAATAGATTTCCTTTTGAGATTAATTTCCCATCATGCCCCTGAGAGAATTATTGCAAAATAAAAGAGAATCTGTTGAACAGCGGAACAGAAACAGTATTTTGGCCACAGCAAGAAAAAACAGCCAAAACAAAAAAGACAAGACACTGCAAAATAATAATAATAATAATAATAATAATACTATGGGTTAGCTAAAAAAAAGTAAAGACTTTTGCTGTTTTTATTTATTTCCTCTTGATATTTTAACAGGCAAATCACAGGACAGCCTTTAAGCAACTTATGCACATGACAGCAGAGGAATTTTAGTTTCATTCATGTCTCATTTCTCTACCTGCCAGTGACGTACCTGTACTCACTTTGTTTCCCTTTTTGGTGTTGGAGAGAGCTCATCTACTGGTTGGCGGCAATGTTCACGTCACTATTTGTGTGAGCCAACACTCAACACTTATGATAATATTAAACACAGTTGATTTTATCCGAACATAAATACAAGAAAAAGACTTAAGACAGCTATCCTGACCACCTTGCACCAAACAATCAAGATGTTGCGAGCGTGATGACTCTCTAGCACAGATTTTATTCCGACATTGGAACTTAGTCCATGATAGATTGGTGTAAAAGACCCAGATCACTCCACCTGGAATCGAACCCAGGACCTTCTTGCTCTGAGACGACAGCTCTGCTAAATGCTGTAAATGTAAATGCTACCCACTGAGCCATCATGCCGCCCAATGTCTCTACAGTGTAATAAACGTAAATGTGAGGGAACTCGACTAACAAACTAAGGATGGGGTCTATCAGGATCTCCCAGGCTTGACTCAATATGTTTCAATGCACATAGCATTCATTATTTGTATTGCCTTTCCTTTTTCCTTAAAACGTTGGATCTCTTTTCTTTAAAAAAAAACTTAACACAAAACAGGCCATTTAATAACTTAAATCTCTCCTTCTCTGCTCGTTTCATTCTCCTTTGCCTCATCTCCTGCTTGTGTATCCATTCTTCAGAGTCACTACAGCACTTTCATGATTCCTGGGTTTCTCTGAATATCCTGCCCTCACACTTCAATATTTTCAGTTTCTCACTAGACATATTTTGGGTCATTAAATTTAAATGCCGTCAGGATCTCTGCAGCTCCTTGCACATTTAATCTGATTTCTCCATTATCCCCACTTACCTTCTCAAACATCTGTTCAGTCCTGACAGTTTAGTAGCACCTCTTTGCTTTTAAAATCAAACTCTTTCAAACACACTCTTTTGGGTGTAGAAGCTTTTACTCTTTGCTCATAAAAGTTTATTTTGTTTATTTATTTTTGTAGTTAATATGAGCATCAATGGTTATTCATGGCATGAGCAAGGTTATATCGCTATTAGTCTCTCTCTCACACACACACATTACACACACATCACACACACACACACACACACAATAAACACACACACACACACATCACACACACCGGATATTTGGAAATTTTGAGCACCCGGTTAATGCATGTCTTTGGAATGTGGGAGGAAATGGGAGTGCCAGCAGTAATGCTCACAGACACGTGGAGAACATGCAAACTCCACACAGGTGCAGTTCCAGGTCAATATAATCAGGGATCTCCGGAGCAGTGCTGTAACCGTGCTAATCCCTTAACTTTCAAAGCACACTCTCAAACATTTATTTTATTTTGGAGGTATGTCACATATTCACGCATCACACACAGAGGCCTCACATTAGACTAATGGCTACAAAGGCCCAGCCATTATGGCGATCGGGATGCTGAAATAATCCCCATCGCAGACTATACTAATTTGCACTGATTAGTGCAGCATAAGTATGGGCTCTTCCTCAGCTGAAAATCTCGCTCAGCACTGGTACAAAAACAAACCCTTACAGGGGTTCAGAGCCCATCATGGAGCCTTTCATTGGGCAAAGCCAGTGGCACACTCTGGACAGGGCGCCTGTCCGTCTAATTCAGGAACTACTGTTAGTACCTCTGAGCCAAAAGAACTATTACTTGCTGATTATTTTTGTGCTTTAAACTTGGAAGAGAATGAAAACTAGGAAAGGAAGCTCCAAAACTTAGGAAGACTAAACGTAAAGAATGTAAATAACCTACACTGTACTATAATACGTACTGGATACGTACCATCATCAAGAGTGATATCCTGTAGTCCAATAGACTGGAAGATGAGCTCCTTCTCCCCCTCTAATTCCTGTTTAACTTTAACCCTCCTTCCATCCATGGTGTGATCTTGAGAAGTCACCGTTCCCAAAGATGTTATTGTCCCACTCGTATCAGCTGGTTGGAGGCAAGAAACTGCATGAGACTGTGGCTCCACATGGGCCTCTCTATGTAAGGGTGAGGTAGAAGGCTCTGTGGTAGAAACTTGTGCCTCTAGAGAGGAAGAGGACTTTGGAAACAGCACCAGGTCTGCAGCATCATGACCAGATCTGTGGTGACTTAGGCTATTCAGGTCCGGCTGGTTTGAACCTGAGACAGGGCCGGGGTAGCCCTCATTATTTCTTTGAGCAGTGACTTGATTTAGTAAACGTACATCTTCTGAAGTGTACTCAACTCCCCGCACAGAGCTTGCATTCTCAGATATTCGTGATGATAATTTGCTACCTTGCAGTGAGACAATGTCACTGGGAAACTGGCCTGTCCATTGGGTAGGAGAGGTTTTGTTGATGTCCCTGATATGAGGGCTTGGAGACATCCAGTGTTGCTGGGTGCAGTATTGGGTGAAATCCAGACTCAGCATTCAGACTGCCATCTAGAGGATGATGTCGGTTGAGAAAAGAGGAGCCCAGTGGAGAATAGCTAAGTTGAGTGGAAGATGGAACACAAACTGGACCTGCAGAATAGAGCCATTGCTCCAGAGGGTTGAGCTGGTCAGAGGGAGGCTGGGCAACATCAACGAAGTCTACTGGGTCACAGGTCACAGTATGTCCAAAACTGTCAAACTCCTGCTTTACATGCACTGTTTAAAAAGAAATGTAAGGAAGTTTGATAAATATGAAATAATTCATAGGGATGCACCAATATTGAACTTCTTGGATCGATATGCTAACCGATTTTTACATTTACAGCATTTAGCAGACGGCCTTATCCAGAGCGACTTACAATTGATACAATCTTACAATCCAAGCAATTGTGGGTTAAGGGCCTTGCTCAAGGACCCAACAGTGGCAGCTTGGCAGATGCGGGATTTGAACCCTGGACCTTCTGGTCCAGAGTCCAGTACCTTAACCGCTAGGCTACCACAGTCTCACGCACATTTTGTTAAAAAATGATAATTTAACCTTTCTGCATTTAAAATACAGAAACTCATTTTAGCAATAAAATACTAATACTAATACTAATACTAATAATAAGCAATAGAACAGTATAATCAGACATGACGATTACTGTAAACATAAGGTGCAGTTCACGCAAAGGAAAAATGGTCTGTTCCATTATATTTTTAAACCTTCCTCTAAAAGGGTACGAATCTTTTTTTTAGTCTTGAATTGGAACTGACAGCAACAAGAACAATTAAGTGTAAAAAAAACAAAAAAAACAAACAAAAAAAAAAGCTTAGGACTGAGAAGCTCCAAGAAAGAATATAACATGCATAACTATACAGTCAGCAACATCAGATATTTCGCTTAATGAGTAACAGCCAAAAGAATAAACAAACAAATATTCACATGTAAATATAGGTTATGATATCTGATAAAACTCTAATATAGGACCGATGCCAAAAGAATCCATATAATCGGCAAATAATGTATTGGCCACCGATATATTGTGCATCACTAATAATTATTTAATATGAATGCGACTTTTTTTCCTACAAATTATCATGTTATTATTAATTAGGTTTATGATTCGTAAGTATTTGTTTATTTCCAAGTATCCAATTATTTACTTTAGCAGTTGTATCTCTTGAAATGCCACACACACCCCTCAAAAATTGGAAAGTGTTCACCACAGATGGCCAATGAACAGGTATTATTGGGTGACATGACAGGTACGTAATATTTCACAGTGCACCATTTTCACTAATAGTCATCCTGCCCATGGGCTTTTCTTAACACTTGGGTTGTTCAAAAATCCTAGTTATCTGGCTGCACTCAGCACATACTGTATATACCAAGCACCACACACACTACAATGACAAACAGATCACTCGGTCTCTGTAATAATGGTCCACAGCCTGGGTAATATCTGGTCTTTGGTCCAACAGTGGTCCATTCCCATTAACTGACAGAATGCAAAGCAACAGATGCTAACCATGCAATCGGTAACAAGCCAGCCACATGTGACTTCAGAGCTAGGCATGAAAAGATTCCTGGCTTTTTACCTGGGACGTAAGTGAAGCGGTGTATAAGGCTCCTCTTCCTTTTGCCATTGCTGACGTAAAACTGAACCTGAGTAGTGGACCCCACAATCGTCTTATGATATGGAGGGATCTTCACCACAATACTAGACTACAAAGACCAATGACAAAGATTCAATATTCATCCTCATTTTACTCTAACAGCCATATATACAGTATGGTACACAACTGTAAAAGATTTGATTTGGAGAGAAAACAAAAAGCAGTTTAACAGACATAAAGGATGGAGCCCCTTACATCTGTACTCTTTTCACGTATAGTTTGAGCATCCACCTCCCACTGAGTTCTGCCATCTGGAATTAGCAAAAGACATCATGTTTTTTTTTGTAAGTGAGACAGTAAGATAAAAAAACTTCATATTTTATGAATCATCTAGCTCTGATGGTGCCTCTTACCAGGGCCCTTTTCCAGAAAGATGACCTTTGACTCGGGGGTGATATTTGGGCCTGTGATAAACAGCATCTGGCCTCCACTGGCAGAGCCACAGGAAGGGCTGAACCTATCTATCTGAGGAAGCTCCTGGGCTGAACGCTGGGCTGAAAAATAAACAATGCCACTAGAAAATGAGTGAATAATATGGAGTGAATGATATGTACCTGCCATCGCAACGTTCAATGGTACGAATTTTCTGTTATCTCTACTTTGCATTCTGAATAGACCACACATTATCATGATAAATGTGTTCAATACAGCAGTCCAACTTCCCAACTTCCTTCAGCGAACCTAGCAAAACACTGTTAGGTACTTACACAATATGAGCTACTCTGAAATAGTGCACAGTAATACGAAAGATAATTCATCGCCTGTTGTGTAATTTAAGCCTGGGAGTCACTGGAGATACTGTATTTCCGTCTTACTACACTGACTAATACAAGATCATCTTGTACACTGGCAGCCAAAAAGATGCACTCAGATGCACATATGGCTTATCATAATACTAAAAACTGAAGGAATCTTAAACGATGAGAACCACAATTATTAAGACTACTTTATCTATGTTTAATGTTTGTTTTGTGATCAACATCAAGTTATTAATGTAGATGTCAGGGAACTAAACACTATTTGCTCGTTGGCCATTAAATGATTACAATAATCATTGAGATCACTGCTCTATATGGAGTCCACAATGAGATTGGAAAGTACAGTAGTTAGGTTTTAATAAATGAGTATCATTAACACTGATTTGTAACTTGGTGCTGAGCAGAATGTGGAAATGGGTGGAGAGCCAAAAATAGGCCTAGAAAATCATGAGGAGGAAGGACATTCACAATGATTGACTAAACTGATAGAGTTGATAAACTGTTGTTGGAGTGCGAGTTGTATCCTGAAGAAACAGAGTAAATCAGTGGGAGAAACAAATAAGCTATAAGAAATGATGCACTTTTGATTGGAAGGAGAAAGGATTATCTTTAGAAAATGGCATGACAAGGCAATTTTGCATACATTCTTGTTACGTACTTGTCACTGTGTCAAAAAAAAGCATCAGAGTAATTCTTTTGAATAATCTGTGCATCTCCAGCATTTTGTCAAGTTAATAGAACAATAAACTCACAGCACTCTATGGGGATGGAGGCCACTTGCAGTGAGAGAACTTTTCCACCGGCCTGGGGAATGTGTACGCGAAACACAGCTCGCACGCGAGTGTTCTTGCGTCCGATGTCAGTCTCTCCCTTCCGCAACTCAATGTCAGAATTTCTGAGCTTCAGAATCCCAGCACAGTCAATGCTACATGTGGAAGGGAAAATTAATTTCTCTGAACCATTAGGAAATTACACAGCATTGGCACATGCACACCACTACAGGGAGCGATTACACCATGTAACAATTTTCAAAAAAATTTGTTCCCAGTTGTTAGTGTGTTGTCCTGATTGTTTTGTACCCAAATATAGAAAAAAGTTATTATTCCCTGTAAACTTTGCTTTTGTGGTCAGCACAATGATATTATTTTTTGGAATTGATCTATTTTTAAGGATATTCGCCATATTTCAAAATACTTAAGAAGCTTCTGGAATTGTGAGAACTATCAAGAAGTTCTAGACTGTCCAGAATATCTAGAACTTTCTGGGACTGTACAAATTGTAAGGTAGCTGTATAACTACAGCTTCTATAGGGCCACTATAGCCCTTCCTGAGAGACTGAGAGACATGATCTAAGTGATTGGGATTGCATAGTAAGTGGCCACAGCCATCACAGCAAAGGGGAACTGACCTAGCCATACAGGTTGATTCATTCTCTATTCAGATTCTGATAACTACAGTATTTCACACGTCACCCCCACACTCATTAGCAGGAGGAGCTTAGGAAGGACCCACTACCTTTCAAATTATATATTGTGTTTTACTCTGCTACCGTGTGATTCATTCTTGCTCTGTGAATCCTCAGTACAACTCTTGTACTTTGATACTGCATGGAATAAAGATTGAACCTTTTTATCGGAGTTTGGAGATACATCCTTTTTCCTTCCTTACAGTACACAGCAACTTAGTCCATTTTAGAAGATGGCATCAAGAAGGTTGCTACTCCAGCAGGATGCATTTTTTGCTATGTATGTGGCCATTTTATAAAGACAAGAGCGAAAAAGTACTCTGTGGAAGCATCTGCTAAGATGTGTGAGGCCTACAAAGCATACTTCGGCATGCCTGTTGGTGACCTGTTTCTATAATAAACATTCATAATTTTCGTTGCCGTGGTCACAAAAGCGAAGTTTATGATGAATGTAAGCAATTTTTAATTTGTTTTAGACATAAGCAATTGGAATATAACATTAAAAAGCTGGGAACAAAACTTGTGTTACATAGTGTTATTATTGGCAAAACAATAAAGACAACATATGAAGTGTGTGCATTCCACGAAACACACATGAATAGCACATACGCTGCGTCTGCGCATGTCATGGAATTGATCTAGAAAAGTCAAAATACAAATCACTTACGCATATTTGGTTTTAAGCTATTGCAAATATAAATGCTCAGCGTTTAAGAAAAGCACCTGGCAGACATGTTGTTTTCAGGGAGAAGAGGAAGCTCGAGAATTTTGGTGCCGGACATCACTATCTCTTGGCTGGGAGTGGCCACTGTTTTGCCCGTTATCCTGTGCACCTGATAAAATGCATGTGGTCTCACGTGACGGTCATCTGCTGTACCAATGAACATCTGCAGGCTGACTGGCTTCTCGCTGTAACCCACAAGCTGTCAACATGCAAGAACAGAAAAGTCAATATGATTAAATATGAAAGGTTTGCAACTGCTGCGACCGAACTGGAAACACCATTAAAATTTGATCATTTACTGTCAAAAATGGCATGAGCTCACTATGCACTTTAAAAAGACTAAGAAAACGTTGTCACAGTGTTACGATAAAAACCACCCAAGGCAATTCCAGTAAAAATGTAAACAAAGGCATAACAAAAATGTGATTACTACGAGCAAAAAAGGTCTTACAACAGCTAATAAGTAATATTACTTATTATGATGATTGCCTTAAAAAACACAGCTTATCTTAGACTCCATCTGTTACTGGTACGCATGCCTGTCTACTGAAGCTTAGGCAACCAACGTAAACAAACTGGTCAACAAACACAATATTAGCTCTTCCTGGGAACACGTTAAAAATAGCTGAATTAGGCTGCACTGCACGGATGGAGGTCTGTAATTCAGTGACTCGCAATATAGACGT
Organism: Ancistrus triradiatus; assembly: GCA_025084515.1. Taxonomy (NCBI): domain Eukaryota; kingdom Metazoa; phylum Chordata; class Actinopteri; order Siluriformes; family Loricariidae; genus Ancistrus; species Ancistrus triradiatus. The sequence continues at coordinate 722,720 of JAJAGP010000023.1, forward strand.
GGTGCATTCCTTAACTGTGTGAACAACCACTAAAAGGTTACAGTGCTCCAAATAAGTGCAGGTGTCCATAAATGGTCACTTTGATATATAAGCACCTGCTGTGGTGGTGACGCAGTTATAAAAAGAATTTAAACATTTCAAACAAATACCTCCAGTATCCAGTATACAGCATTCAGTATCTGACTTCAACACATGGCAATAAGGGATTAGGACAAGCGCAAACATAACGTGGATAAAACTCCAGGTTACAAAAACAAATGCTATGTATACCATTGGCAGCCTTACTGAATTACACTGTAAACAATGGCCAGACATGAAATGTGTGGGTGGAAAACGGATCCATTAATGGTAGGTTAAAAATCACACCAACTCAGATATATTACATCACAGAAAATAAAGATACAGTGGTGCTTGAAAGTTTGTGAACCCTTGAATTTTCTATATTTCTACATAAATATGACCTAAAACATCCTCAGATTTTCACACAAGTCCTAAAAGTAGATAAAGAGAACCCAGTTAAACAAATGAGACAAAAATATTATACTTGGTCATTTATTAATTGGAGAAAATGATCCAATATTACATATTAGTGAGTGGCAAAAGTATGTGAACCTCTAGGATTAGCAGTTAATTTTGAAGTGTTAAAATAGAGTCAGGTTTTTTTTGGGGGGGGGGGGGGGGGGGTCAATCAATGGGATGACAATCATGGTGTGAGTTGTCACCCTTTTTTTAAAGAACAGGGATCTACCAAAGTATGCTCTTCACAACACATATTTGTGGAACTGTATCACGGCACTAACAAATGAGATTTTCTGATGATCTCAGAAAAAGAGTTGTTGATGCTCTCAGTCAGCTGGAAAAGGTTACAAACATCTCTAAAGAGTTTGGCTCCCCCAATCCACAGTCATACAATTGTTGTACAAATGTAGGAAATTCAAGACCATTGTTACCCTCCCAAGAGTGGTCGACCAACAAAGATCACTCCAAGAGCAAGGGCGTGTAGTATTGGGTGAGGTCACAAGGACCCCAGGGGTAAACTCTAAGCAACTGAAGGCCTCTCTCACATTTGCTATTTTATGTCATGATCCACCATCGAAGAACAACAATGTGTGGCACATGGCAGGTGGCAGGTTGCAAGGAGGAAGCCACTGCTCTCCAAAAAGAACATTCCTGCTCATCTGCAGTTTTCTAAGATCACGTGGACAAGCCAGAAGCTATTGGAAGCAATGTTTTCTCTGCATGTATATAGAACCATCTGTGAAACATGGTGGTGGTAGTAATCATGGTTTGGGCCTTTTTGATTGAACCAATATAGAACTCTTTTTTGGTTAAAAGAAAGCATTTATGTTTGGAGAGAAAGGAAACACTGCATTCCAGCATAAACCTTCTCCCATCTGTGAAACTGTGGTTGTAGTAGCATGTTTTGGGCCCGTTTTGCTGGCATCTGGGCCAGGATGAACTTGCCATCATTGATTGAACAATGAATTCTGATTTATCAGAGACTCCTAAAAGGAAAATGTCAGAACTCTGTCTCATGAACTGAAGTCCAAGGAAGGTGGATCATGCAGCAAGACCACGACCCTAAGCACAAACCAAAAGTCGTTCTAACCAAAAATGGTAAAGAAGAATACAGGTTAATGTTCTGGAATTGCCCCAAGTCAAAGTCCTGACTTACCATTGACATGTTGTGGAGGACCTGAAGTGAGCAGCTATGTGAGGAAACCCACCAACATCCCAGAGCTGAAGCGGTTCTGTACGGAGGAATGGTCCTAAAGTTCTCCACGCCGGTGTGCAGGACTGATCCAACAGTTACAGAAATGTTTAGTTGCATTTATTGCTGCACGGGGGGGGGGCACAGGTAAATACTGAAAGCAAGGTCACTCGTTTTGGCCCACTTCAGTAATACTAATATTGGGGATAATTTTCCCTTCCTCAATAAAATAAATGACCAAGTACATATTATTGTTTCATTTGTTGAACTGTGTTCACCTTTTAGGACTTGTGTGAACATCTGATGATGTTTTATGTCAAATCTAGTGCAGAAATATAGAAGATCTAAAAGGGTTCAAAAATTTTCAAGCATAAGGCAGACCTCTCATAAAGTTGCTAGAATATACATAATATACTGTTTTTCTCCAGTATCAACATCCAATGTGCAAACTGTATGGCTAGTGACTTTAACTGCCAATAGCAACACGACTGAATTAGTGCCTAATGCAACCATGTCTGATTTCCCATATATTTTCCATATATTTACCTACAGTGGGCCTGACACAATTGTTTGATTATGGGTCATAAAGATACACGCTGATGGATGAAATATTGAATCGTGTGTTATCACATGGAGGAAGTGACCACATCTTGCTCTTGGGCACTGATACAGAGTCTTCTGACGCCAAGGTCATATAGGATTAATTAGTCATGACTAATTGGGCAAAGAGGAGCCAAACCTTTACATGGGGTGTCGTCCCACAAGATGATTTGATGGCCCCTCGACTGCCCTCTGTCTCATAGTGGGCTCTGTGGTGGGGTTTGGGTTGGATTTCCAGCTTCAGCTCATACTGTCCATGCTGACTGGGCAGAGGGCAGTCCAGCAGTGGTAAGGATGAGGACCTGAGAGACACATATAGAGAATGAATCGCTGAGACAGACCCTAAAAACAGGAATGTTTTTAACAAAAGACCCATATTTCATTACAGGTACTCCCTATTTCACAATGGGAATCCGATAATAAACATAAATACGCATTCAGCAGAAACCAAACTCAAACAATATGCAGTACAATACTCTCCTGCACTCTGTTGAGGAACATGACATAGGAAGTCACGTGAGAAATGTGAGGAAAGCTGTGGTTGCACATTAATCATTTTTGCTTTTTAGTTTCAATACATTATACAATACATACTTAAATCCTTTATTATAAGGCTTTATATTAATGATTTTGCCCAGCTGTAGTTTAACGTAAGTGTTTTAAGCATGTTTAAAGTCCACTACACACTACGATACTCTCCAACTTTCGGCAGTGCGTGATGTAGGGAGTGACGGGGTGGGAGTGATGAGCGCTGGGAAATGTAGTGAAGAAAAGCTGTGAGCGTGGTCATGTTTTAAGCTTGTTTAAATGTAGGCTATGCTATGATATACAGTGGAACCTCAGAATTCAAACAACTCTTTACTCAAGCAATTAGGACATTAAATGGCCCGTTTATATTTTTTGCCCCCAAATTCAAACAATAATTCCGACTTCTAAAAACACTCAGTGGTGCAATCTTCCAACCACAAGTCGGCGGCAATAATACACCAATACGGAGAAAAAAAATCACCATAAAAGAAAGCAGAAATAGCCCAAAAGAATTAAAGAAGAAGAAATAGGATGCGCTCATAAGCATAGTATTTATACTTCATTCAGTTATTTTATTATTATTATTATATTAGGTATATGTATAGTCTATGGGTGCAATTTCAGACACCCCCTCAGTCATGCTGCTGCTGTCCCAGTGATAAGACGTGCCGAAACTGCATTTTCCTCAGTGGCTATATTGTTTCACTTTTTTACTCCCCAATTTCATGTCTTTATATTTCAATTATTTCATGTATTTATTGATCATTAATTACATATAAATATAAACATAACAAAATGGGAATGGATTAATCCTACATGCATGCCCACTTATGGGGAAATTTAATTCCAACTTCAAACAAATCAGAGTTTGAACATCCTTCTGGAACCAATCAAGTTCGAATTCTAAGGTTCCACTGTATACAGAATATATTAATCTCCTCGATTTATGATAAATTCAACTTAGGCGTGGATTTGTCTGAAACGCATCCCCATTGTAAATCAGAGATTACCTGAATCTAAACATGACTCCATCATTCTAAATAGTTAAGAAGTTTAGAATTAGCAATGATACACATTAATGGTAACAATAATATGCATCAATACTCCGCCCAACTTTAAAATCATGATTATCTATCACAATGTGTTAGCCAATTTAGGAACAGAAATGCTTAAACCTCACACTATATGTTACAAGTCTACAAACATTAACATATAAATCAGTATAAATCAGTGAATATAACATTAAAGAACTTCATTACTAAAAGAACGTCACCAATCTATAAACAAAAATATCCAACATTATCCATCAGCCACTGCTGCTAAGCTCACTGATGTTACAGTCTTATGTTTTCTTAACTGTGGAATCCAGAAATGGTGATCACAAATAAAGGAAGTTATTATCCAGCATTAAGTACTAATGCTTATTACATAACTCATTTCTATGTTCAAGTATAACCAAATAAAGGGACACTTCACCTGAACAAAGGAGTGTGTGCTTGCTTAGGCTTTCCCCATGCAAAGGGTGTAGGGACTGACAGGAAGTGTTCAACTATGTCTTCTTTTTTCAGTGTTGGCACAGACACTTCTACACTGGAATCCAGTGATGGGGAAACAAGACCATGCTCTTCCAGCCCTGAATCCCCATGTCCGTGCAGCAAGGCCATATGGTCCTGACTGTGGTTTGTCTGGTATGTCCTTCTGGTTTTAGAGGGAATGTCCATATCAGCTGCCTGAAAGGAGGCAGCCATTGTGCCAGGACTTCCCAGCCAGGTATCTTCAGTGACACTGCCTCGTGGAGAGTGAGAGGGACTCGGGCTGGGAGAGAGATGTGGCGAGGATGTACCAGGCATGCCATCAGAATATGGCCTCTTTCCATATGGAGAAGTGGGACGAGAAGACGGCTTTGAGGAGGAGGAGGAGTGCGGTCGAGCAACGAGCCACGTGTCCTCACTGACGCTCGCCCGAGGCGACTGATAGGGTGAATGATGAGGCGACAGTGAATGAGAGTAGTGGCGCAAGTGCTGCTGCTGCTGCTGGTAACGAAACCAAGAGTCCTCTGCGTACACACAGCCTGGCGAGCCTGTTGGCGACACCATAGGAGAGACCTGCGGGGAAGCCTGGGGTGATGTGAAAGGTGAGGGCAAGGGGGATCCCTGCGGTGACACCAATGGTGAGCCGAATACACACCGTGCTGTCGCTTCATTTAGCTCTGGGTCTACATCATCGTACACATGAGAGAAAGACTCGCAGGAGGAGGCATCGGAGAGCCAGCTGCGGGACGACAGGCTACTGCAGGGGCTAGGACACAGTCCTGAGGTGTCCCTGTAGGATGCATCCATAGGCAAGTACAGCTGGTCACGGCCCGCTAGTGGGCCAGAAGCTTGCTCTAGCTCTGACTCAACCCCCTCATGCTGGGCACCCAGGTCCTGCTGGCAGGTGGATGGGATGGAGGTGATCTGGATGCTGGGGCAATCAAACACCCGGCTTGGAGAATCCACAGCATTAGCGCTAGAAGCAGCATAGTTGCCGGTATGAGGTCTTTGGGAGTATGATGGCTGTGCTACACAGTGGAGATCTGAATGCTGCTGGAAAACAGGTTGTTCTTGGAGTGTGCTGTAAAAGTAGCAGGATGCGTCTTTGTCTGTTCTGACATCTACAGCAAGAAGAGAAAAGGAGCATAAATTTTTAATTAGGGCATGGGTTGTAAGCTGTTCTCGACTACATAGAATTGCAAATTGATCTGAATTAAATTTCTTCTTCAAAATCTGATGTGACGCCTGTGCACTGTCATGGAGATATGTCACATTAATTGCATCATTGTATGGATAAATCATGAATAGCAAATCAATTCATTTTCATCACACAAACAGGCAGGTAGGCACCTGTTAATGGATACTCGGGTAACAACAACCTGTCAAGAGCATCTCTTATTAAGCCAATTCACACAAGTGAACAAACTAAGTACTGTCAACAGTACAACAGCGGCTTACTATAAATAACTACTCACACACACACAAACACACACTGCTATGAGAAACAAAAGGCTGTAGCAAGTGTAAAACTCCAGTCCTGGGGGGGCAGAGTGCAAGACGCATTAATCACTCAGCCAGTTCATTATCAGGTTTACTAGCTAGCTGTATTAAGGCACAGGATCACCAAATTATGCTGAAGTCCTGCCCCCAAACACTGGAGCTGTACTTCCCTATATTACAGCTTTATTTTAACAAGGGACAAATCAAGCATATAGAATCATAGTTATGTAAACATTTTTTAAACTAGTTTCAACATTATGACCCAGCAGTCTACGAGTATCCCATCCAGGCCATGCTTGCACCTGAACCACGTGTTCTCCAGGGACAGCCATCGGAGGCCCCGTGACCGTGAAAAGGAGTGGAAAAAGAGAAAAAATATTTTTGCCAACACAGGTTCAAATCAACGGAGACAGAGTGAACTCTATCTAAAGTGAGGGTTCTATTATTAAATCTACATCTTCTTACAAATGTGATGCAAAATACACATGCACAAATAATTGCCACTGTGGTGGCCTAGCGGGTAAGGTACAGGACTATGGACCAGAAGCTCCAGGGTTCAAACCTCACCTCTGCCAAGCTGCCACTGTTGGGTCCTTGAGCAAGACCCTTACCCCACAATTGCTTGGGTTGTAAGACTGTATCAATTGTAAGTCGTTCAGGATAAGGGCATCTGCCAAATGCTGTAAATGTAAATGTACCAGAACTCAGCTAAAATGGAAAGGTACAAAGAATATTGTCTATTTGTCATTACATTTCATAGAGTATAGTCTTGGAGGGGTGCTTAAATGGATAAACAATTGTCAGTGTTGTGGTAACCTTAAAGGCACATCTGGAGATGTGCACCCCTGTATTAGAGACTTTTTTAAAACAAGGAATCACAGTCCTTAGCATCATAGTAAATTTAACATTTCAAAACAAGCTCAAACTGTCACATAATATCTCTTACACTATAAAACAGTTCTAGCTAAGCCACTACACTAAGTACTAAGTGAACTGGAGCTAAAGGAAGGTTTAAATTATGAACACATGTATTCGCATTTAACGGTGATGCACAAATATGTGACTAATAAAACTAGTGTGTCTTGATTTAATCTTAAGAAAACAAAGCACAACGATGAAAAGTGTAACAGCACTTAAAGTTTGTCATTTACCACAGCACACAAACTAGGGACAAAATAAAACGCAATTAAAGCGGAAAAAATGTGTGTGTGTTGGGGTACGCTGAAATGCACTTCTTTATAGAAATTAATATGTATATTTAACATTCTTTAACAACATTAGGAATACACAGTTGGACACTACGGCAAATTTTCATATCTTGGGGAACTAACTACATGTTTACGATGTACAGAAATACTTTACACCACATAATCACATGGCTGCTTTATTTAGTTACGTGGTCTATCTTTTATTAGGTCAGGAAACCCCCGTTACAGAGTATTATGGTGGCATTTTCAGTGACAAAGCGGGCAGGCAAGTACATAAAATGGACTGAAGACTGTTTAAAAGAGGGAACTGACAGCTTCTACACCTAACCACAGCCACAGAAACCAGTTTTTCATGAGTCAAACTGAAACTGTTGCACGGTTTCCTCTCTAAGAGCGTCGCAGCTGGCAGTAGGGAGCAGAAAGGTGGCACGTATTTCACAAAAATCTTCATTAAGCCTGAGTTCAGCAGCAACTCACTAACCTGTGTGGCCTAAGGCCGTCGGCTGGTTGTCCTCTCCGAAAGTCAGTCTGAAGTCGAGCTCCTCGCCGCTGTACTTCGCCGCAGTCATTGCGTTAGAGGGTCGCTTTATAAAGGCTTTAGAAACTACGTACAGCCTTATCTGTTCAATCCGAGCGCCGGTGCATTATTCAGGTAGGCTAAAGCAGGCCGACGCCAACTTTGGAAAGTGTGTTACTTTAACACAGTGCCAGCTCGCAAACCCGGAACACACTAACTACATGCGCGTTTGCATGCACCTCGCTATCATTTCCTCCAAGACCTCGCTTCAGCTACGTATCAAGTGTTGCAATCGCATGTCGTAGGTGCGATTATCTACGGCTTACTTAAAAGCGTCCGATTTTCGCTTGACAGCCTTCAACGCTATCAAAACTTCTCTACTACACACTCGGGAGGGCGCTAAGTTACTCCACACGTGACGTCATACAGTTTGACAGACAAGCCGAGAAGGGAAGAGACATGGCAACACACAAAGGAGCTTCTGATTTGTCACCCGTACTTAGTGCACATTGTACTTACTCTGACTGCCTGTTCTAACAGGTATAAATAGGTGGATTTGTCAGCTACCCTTACAATATAGGGGCATTTTGTAGCAATTCAGCTACTTTTGACTGTTGTCTAAATAGCTAATTATCAATAACTCGTCTGAAAATGGGAGAAGCAGATATTATTAGTGTGGTGGACCAGTGTCATTGACCCCCTATTTGAGAGATGGACCATTATCAGACTGCTTTTTGATTAGTTACACTTACCATATCGGGCCACAATTTCACAGACAGTTACAGTGGGGCAAAAAAGTATTTAGTCAGCCATTGATTGTGCAAGTTTTCCTACTTAGAAAGATGAGAGGTCTGTCATTTTCATCATAGGTACACTTCAACTATGAGAGACAAAATGAGAAACAATATCCAGGAAATCACGCTGTAGGATTTTTAAAGAATTTAATTGTAAATTGTGGTGGAAAATAAGTATTTGGTCAATAACAAAAGTTCAACTCAGTACTTTGTAACATAACCTTTGTTGGCAATGACAGAAGTCAAACATTTCCTGTAAGTCTTCACCAGGTTTGCACACACTGTAGCTGGTATTTTGGTCCATTCCTCCATGCAGATCTCCTCTAGAACAGTGATGTTTTGGTGCAGCAACATGGACCTTCAACTCCCTCCACAAATGTTCTATGGGGTTGAGGTCTGGAGACTGGCTAGGCCACTCCAGGACCTTGAAAATGCTTTTTACGGAGCCACTCCTTCGTTGCCCTGATCTTGTGTGTGTTTGGGATCATGTCCATGCTGGAAGACCCAGCCACGTTTTCCATCTTCAGTGCTCTCACAGTATTCCAGATCCTTAACCACTGAGCCCTCTCTGCGTTTTTTAAGTAAGTACACATTGATAGTAGTTTTGGCAGATCCACATTGTCTCTCCTAGTCAATAAGCCGTTTCTCTTCAGAGATTCGACCCTATTCCAGATCCTTAACCACTGAGCCTCTCTGCGTTTATTTAAGTACACATTGTAGGTACAACATTACTGACTGCAGACTGTAGTTCAAATGTTGCTATGCACAATAACTCAGACTCTCTTTACCTCTTCCATTAATTGATGGACCATTCTCATTGACTTTCCACAAAAACAGTAGGTGTAGTAGGCACATGATTCATGACTGTAGTCTGTAACTGTTGGAACACAGTTACCAACTCTAGACTTTAGTCCATCTATTGCTATGCCCATTTTCAGCCACTCTATTATTTACATTTACATTTACATTTACAGCATTTAGCAGACGCCCTTATCCAGAGCGACTTACAACTGGTACAGTCTTACAATCCAAGCAATTGTGGGTTAAGGGTTTTGCTCAAGGACCCAGCAGTGGCAGCTTGGCAAAGGTGGGATTATCAGTGTTACAGACCTACATATTATTTATCTAGCTAATGCTGCCAGTGTCTCATCCCATATCATTTTTCAGTCTCCCTTTACACCATCCACCAATGTAAAAAGACTGCTTTGGGACTGCATATTTGAGTGATACTGTATATAGGGATGTGATAACAGCTGCAAGTGTATTTTGTGCCACCTCAAGTCTTTAATGAATTACTAGAATATCAGTGAGCTAAGTGAAATCCACCAGGTATTACAGCTGGTCATTGATATGGAGATGGAGGTAGTGTGTGCTGACATTGTACATAACACCATGTGTTACTGTCCTTAACAACAAACCTACAAAGTGCAATTAGATAACTGACATACCTGATAACATTTTCCTGCTGAGGGCCGTGGCAAGTACAAGGTACTTAATAACTAAATTACTCAGAGTCAATTAACATGAGCTAGAGGAAGAAACAAAGCCTATTCTTTAGAAATTGTATTTTTATTATGAAATATCTTAAACCAATTAAAGAAATTAACATATAATGTGAAAGGATACACATATTATATGAACATTGTACATATGAACCAATATACACCTGTATGTTTTCAGTCTCTAACACCTACACACTCTACACCTACCTTATACACTCAGTGGTCTCTTGTTGAGCATATACATGCACTTTATAGGTATACAAATACTGATTGTATTCCTCCTCATTTATACACCAAATGTCAGACCCCCACCCCATTCTTCAATTCCAAAAGAGCAGCATATGGCCACCACTGACAAGTTGTTCTTTGGGTGGTGGTGGAGCAGTTGCAACATACAACACTGACAAGGTTAGTCGTGTGTGACACTGGTTAAAAATAATAGCAATAAAAAAAAAAAAACCTGCTCAGTCATATTTAAGCCCATATCAAATGTACAGTGCACTGCTAAACATAAAATCTATAAATTAAAACATAAATTATACATAGTCCCCCACCGATCAGACTAAAAGGTTTTAATGTCATTGGTAAGAGAGAGTAGTACAAGTCAAATGGTAGTTTTTCACCACACTGTACTTATGTGGTAATTAAAACTTAATAGGTATGTGCATTTGACCTATATACTAACAACCGCAGATACTGCATTAAGGTCATCAGCAACTAAGGTCATTTCAATTCAAAATTAAAAGTAAAATACAAACTGTACATACACAGCTGGAAAGAGCAGTCAAAAAGTTTTGAATTAAAAAGGCATGATATGGAGAGACACTGAATGGTGTCGTTGCAAATGTAATTGAGAAGCTTAGCAGCATATACGCTCTGCCTGTAGAGTTCATAATGTGAGCACAGAAGTCAGTTGTGGTCAAGAGCCAGTCTGACCGCAGGAGCCATTTAATACCTCCGTACTGAAATTCGATTCCTGTTCGTCGCTCTGCGATGGGTCAGTGAGCCGTCGCTTCCTATTAGTCGAGTGTTTAATGGTACTGTCCTCTGATGGGTCACGTCTTCTGTCCTCCCTCTTTCTTTTGTTTACCAACCCCGAGTTCTCCTCTCCGATACGGCCCTCAGGCACACCAAGCATGCGCAAACACACAATAGCAGCAGCTTGTTCAGCATATTTCTTTGACTTCTCCCTGAAAATGAGAAAAACATTAAATGGATTACAGTTTCGATACACAGATTTGAAAGCTCACTATAAAGCAGCACTCACCACAAAGCGGACCGGTACTTTTTATCTGCCACTAGAACTGTAGACTGGAAAGACCTGTCTTGGGCACGTTGCTCCTGAAAAGGAAAAGTGACTATGATGTTCATGGAGTGCAAAAAATGTGTTAGAAGTAACTTACAACTAATACAGTTTTAAAATTACAATCCAAGCACCTGAAGGTTCAAAGCCTTGCACAAGGACCCAACAGTGGCAGCAATGCAGCACTGGGACACCAAACGTCTGGACAACAGAACCACTGTCTTAAACGCTGAGCCACCACTGCACAATGTTGCCATTTTGCAATTGAACTGACCATGTTCTCCTAAATACTTTGTGTTTTTTATAAAGTAATCATTAACAGGTAGTTTTAACCACTGAAGATACCAATATCTATGGATATGCAACTACTATCCAATAACAGGTTAATTAATAACTAGTTACTGATAATAATCCATGTTCATTTACATTTGCCATAGACAATAGCCTCAATTAATCTTAAATCTGTTATTATTTGAAAGATGTATTTAACAGAAGCCAAACCAACAGCACTACATTATTTGAAACAAGATCATTATTTCAAATAAAACAGAACTAGACACGCATGCAGTGTTGACATGATTGTGAAGTGTGGTTTTTTAACCACTTGGCCCTACAGTTCCTGCCACTATGGTGCTCCTTTACATTCCTAGTCAATGCCCGGTCATACTAACGTATGCTATAATGAAAAAGACAGTGCTGAGTCTCACCGTCTCATACACAGGCTGCTCTAGCTTTTCTTTTCGGCTCCATTCCAGCAAGTACATCTTTGGTGTGATCTGAGGGGGATACTCTCTCCTGGTTCACACAAACACACACCAGTGTCTTAAATGGCACAAATCAGAGCAACGTTACGTTCATGAACAAAAACATTCAGAAATCACATTAATGGACAATCAAACATCCTTTCAGACATCCAAATGCATTTCTGTATTCATTTTTTACATGGAATGGCAAATTGGAACCAACCTTTCAAACCTAACAGCCATCGTGATGACCTCTCCATCCAAAACAGGTGTGTTGGAAAGATTGCTGCCATTGGCATGAAGGGCTGTTCTCCGATCCTCCAGCTCAGCCTGGGCCTTCTTGTAGAACTCGGTCATTCCAAACACTTCACTGCAAATGTCATGAAGACAAACACTTATCTTCTGAAGAATCATCACAGCAAATATTATTGTTATTCAAATACTGATAGGACTGTTTGTGTTTTCCAAGAATACATATATTTTTTGATGGTTATGCCATAGACCAATTATCATCACAATGATAATAATGATTTTATTATTATGATTGACTGATAATTAACCTCAGCGATTGTTGTGGTCAAACCATCATAACATTACTGTCCACCACAATAATGACTGTCCATTTGAAATGTATTACAATTTATCCCAGGGATGGGCGATATATATATATATATATATATATACATACATATACACACACACACACACACACATACACATACACACACATACACACATACATACACACACATAAACACACACACATGGGCCAACTTAAAGTAATCGATTAACCTAATGCAGGTCTTTGGACTGTGGAAGGGAAATCAAACGACCACAAGGACATGAGGAGGACATGCAGACTACACACAGAAAAGACCCAGACCGCTCCACCTGGGGATCAAACCCAGGACCTTCTTGCTGTGAGGAGACAGTGCTACCCACTGAGCCATCGTGCTGCCCACAGACACCATGTAAATACTGATAACACATAGTGCTCTTCCACATTTGGTTTTGAAACCAAAATATAGTCCCAGCTATGTGATTTTGCATGTTCTCCTTGTGTCTGGGTTTCCTCCAGGTACTCCAATTTCCTCTCACATTCCACAGAAATGCATTTGGTCATCTGGTGTCTCTAAAGGTTTCCAAGGTTCCAACATGTGTGCATGACCTGCGATGGATTAGCACCCTGCAAGCTGTACTGCTGGTTAGGCCCTGGCTCCCAAATGACCCTGAACTGTATTAGATAGATATGAAAATGAATAGGAAAGAAAAGTAATTGGAGTAAATTCAGGGCTTATTTAAATTGTAATATTCGATAATGTGTATTACTGATCCAAGCCTACTAGTCAAACTCACATAACTAGCTTGAATAGTCAGTTATTATGAATGTATGATTCAGTTAACTTGTCCGTGTAGTAAATAAAAGGTTTTGTTTTGTTGTTTGGCCTTGCCTACACATTTTGTTATTAATAAGGGATGCTCTCTTTTCTTAAACACTGTGCCATAGCGAATGAGGTTCAGCTGCATGTTCAGCTTTTTATAATACTTCAGTAGATGAGTTACCAGATTTCTCCATTAGTTTGTGCAGCATGGAGCCGTTTGCCCATTGGCGATTCCACCTTGTCCCTCAACATCTGGCACAGGCAGTACTTGGTGTTGAATGTGTTATTGTCATAGCGAACAGCCTACAAACACAATCATGGAAACCGTTTAATGTACTGGCGATAAAGCATGAATGGCTCCAAAGCCCAAAGCATGGAACTAACATACATGTTCCATGTACGACAGCGTACAAAACATTTACGTGTTCACTTCATTAAACAAGCTTTTGATAGGGTCACCACTCACATATTTGATATATTCTTCCATAGCCTCCTCGACTAACACCATTCCCTGGGGGCAAAAGATTGAAGGGTTCCACATAGCAGCCCTGGCTAACATGACAGAGGAAGCTCCTGTTGCCTCACGGAACGTTTCAATATCTTCATATGTTCTTACATGATCGAGTGAACCACCACTAGAGGGCCAATAAGAGACAGGCAAACCGTGAGAAATATGAATAATATATGAACATAAGCAGGCAATGCCTGATTGATACTTACTTAGCTATAACTGGGAGCGAAACACTTTTGGCTACAGCTTGGATGAAGTCGCAGTGGACTGAGTGGCGGGGTCTCTCTTCCTTCATCCTGGAGAAGTGCATACACTTGCTAGATGTCAAACCCCTTAACACAATCTACACACATGGTGTATTTAACTACAATTTAACACAACAGCACAGCTGTTTACCTGCCATGCACCGCTATTGCTGCCACACCAGTTTTCTCAATTCTCTTAACCAAATTCACAGTTTCCTCCACCTAAAAAAAGCATTTTGAAATAGTTACTGCTAAATAGCATCATCATATGTATTTAAATTCACAGAAGAGTTAAAGTTTCACTGAAGCCTATGGTAAAACATTAATGTAACGTCTATATAACAATATAGCACATGTGAAACCTCAGAGCAATAGGCAATCGCCACCGTTCTAACAATTCTGTGAAAGCATTTCTAGGTTGCCATTTACAGTGGTGCTTGAAAGTTTGTGAACCCTTTAGAATTTTCAGTATTTCTGTATAAATATAACCTAAAACATCATCAGATTTTTACACAAGTAGATAGAGAGAACCCAGTTAAACAAATGCGATAAAATATTATACTTGGTCATTTATTTATTGGGGAAAACGATCCAATATTACATATTAGTGAGTGGCAAAAGTATGTGAACCTCTAGGATTAGCAGTTAATTTGAAGATGAAATTAGAGTCAGGTGTTTTCAATCAATGGGATGACATAATCAGGTGTGAGTGGGCTCCCTGTTTTATTTAAAGAACAGGGATCTTCTATCAAAGTCTGCTCTTCACAACACATGTTTGTGGAAGTGCATCATGGCACGAACAAAGAAGATTCCTGAGGACCCCTCAGAAAAGAGTTGTTGATGCTCATTAGGCTGGAAAAACGGTACAAAACCATCTCTAAAGGGTTTGGACTCCACTTAATCCCACAGTCATACAGATTGTGTACAAATGGAGGAAATTCAAGACCATGGTTACCCTCCCCAGGTGTGGTCGACCAACAAAGATCACTCCAGGAGCAAGTCGTGTAATGGTTGGCGAGGTCACAAAGGAACCCCAGGGTAATGGTTCCTAAGGTCAAAAGGAAGGCCCTCTCCCCCCCCTCCCACATTGGCTAATGTTAATGTTCATTGATTTCACCATCATCAGAAGAACACTGAACAACAATGGTGTGCATGGCAGGGTTGCAAGGTGAAAGCCACTGCTCTCCAAAAAGAACATTGCTGCTCATCTGCAGTTTGCTAAAGATCATGTGGACAAGCCAGAAGGCTATTTGGCTATTTTCTTTTGGTTTAAAAGAAAAGCGTTATGTTTGGAGAAAGAAAAACACTGCATAGCAACATAAGAACCTTTTCCCATCTGTGAAACATGGTGGTGGTAGTATCATGGTTCAGGCCTGTGTTGCTGCATCTGGGCCAAGTCGTTCTACCAAAGAATAGTTAAAGAAGAATAAAGTTAATGTTTTGGAATGGCCAAGTCAAAGTCCTGACCTTAATCCAATCGAAATGTTGTAGAAGGACCTGAAGTGAGCAGCTAATGTGAGGAAACCCACCAACATCCCAGAGCTGAAACTGTTCTGTATGTAATATGTGATAATTTCCCTCAGTAAATAAATGACCAAGTATAATATTTTTGTCTCATTTGTTTAACTGGGTTCTCTTTATCTACTTTTAGGACTTGTGTGAAAATCTGATGATGTTTTAGGTCATATTTATGCAGAGATATAGAAAATTCTAAAGAGTTCACAAACTTTCAAGCACCACTGTACTGGTGTGTCTTTGTGCATATATTTTATTGCTTCCAATTACTTGATGTTCAGTTTGTACTAAAAGTAGTAAGAGATGGCTGTTTTGGATCATTTTACTCACAAGCCAATCAGTCAATTATTTTTTTCTGAGCGGGCTATTGATTGATTTGAAATGGGCTTAATGGCATGACAACTTGGGTTATGTTCATGGCAGGCACAGTTATGGCAAACTTGTCAATCCTTGGCTTCTGTTTTGATCTTTTTTTCTTGTTTATCTAAACACGTTCCTTGTTCCGCGAGGATAACATTAAGACTCATGGACACACCATGAGTGCGCATTTTAATAAAGCTATACTTCAGATGTAAAATTGTATTGCACAAGACAAACCCTGAATTCCTCACATTTGTTGTGCAACATGTGCAGTTAATGTGAGAGCTTGGCTCAGACGTTTTTGCAGAGATGTACTTAATGATATGGTGAGACCACATGGTGGACTGTTACTTCTGCCTGACCAATGTATCTGGCTGCTATACTAAAATTAAGAAATCTGTTAAATATCCCAATCTGCCTTCAGCCATGAGACCAGTGCCACATGATGACAGTTCGCAATTACTGAAGCCACCAGAAACCTTAGCCTAGCGGGTAAGGTACTTTACTATGGACCAGAAGGTCAAGAGTTCAAATCCCACCTATGCCAAGCTGCCACTGTTGGGTCCTTGAGCAAGACCCTTAACCCACAGTTGCTTGGATTGTATCAATTGTAAGTCCCTCTGGATAAGGGCATCTGCTAAATGCTGTAAATGTAAATGTAAATAAGGCACACGAAGATGCCTCAGTGCACAAACGAGATATGGAAAATTACACTGATTGTCATTTTTTGTGATTAAATTCAAGAACGTTGTTTTAATGTTTTTTTTTCCAAAATCCCAAGTGATACATCCAATATGAAACTATTTCTGTGTTTAGCTTGACTTGAGAAGGACTTGTGAATGGTGGGTAAGATACTAGACTATTGACTAGAAGGTCCAGGTTTAAAATAATAGCACTGCAAAGCTGCTACTGTTGGGCCTTAACCCACAATTGCTTGGATTGTATCACTTTTAAGTCACTTTGGATAAGAGCGTCTGCCAAATACTTTATACATAAATGTAAATTTCAAATAGACTGCATTAAAAAACCAAGCTAACCACTGCAATCTCACAGGCTGCAAAAACAGCAGCGGCAGCTCAGCAGAAGGGAGGTGTGGACAGAGCAAACCAGTTTAATAACTTCTAGAACAGGTTTAATTGTTCTGCTACTGCTGCACCCTCCTCCTACAGCAGTTATCACCTCATCACCATTAGTACCCCCACCACCACCATTATCGTCACAATTGGGCTGTTTAAACATCCATTCCAACAATCCCCATACTTTTACTGCGGACCAAGTCAGTACAGAGCCGAGGAGACTTCTTCCTGGAAAGGCAGCAGGCCCGGACAAGGTGTGCCCCAGAATGCTCAGAGCATGCGCTGTCCAACTGGTGGAGCCCCTCCAACATGTCTTTAACCTGAGCCTATGTCTTTGGAAGGTTCCGGTCACGTGGAAGACATCCTGTGTCATTCCAGTTCCTAACAAGATGCGCCCTAAGAAGCTGAATGACTACAGACCAGTCGCACTGACATCCCATTTAACGAAGACCATGGAGAGACTGCTGTTGAACCTCCTCAGACCTCAGGTCCGCCATACTGAGGACCCACTGCAGTTTACATAACGGGAGAAGGTTGGAGTGGAGGACGCCATCCTCTACCTTCTGCACAGAGCTCCCTCTCATTTGGACAAGGGGAGCGGCGCTGTGAGGGTCATGTTCTTCGACTTCTCCAGTGCCATCAACACCATCCAGCCTCGCCTAGTGAGAGATAAGCTAAAGGAGATGGAGGTGGATTCACATTTGGTCACCAGGATGACTGACTATCTCACCGGGAGACCACAATATGAATAAGGGACAGCACCTCAGACACAGTGATCAGCACCACAGGAGCACCACAGGGGACTGGGCTCTCTCCAGTCCTCTCCAGGGCAGGAGAGTGAGTACAGGAACCTGATAGAGGACTTTGTGGTTTGGTGCAAATCCAACCACCTGCAACTGAACATCACCAAAAACAAAAGGAGATGCAAGTGGACTTTAAGACGTCGAGGCATTCTCTGCAGCCGGTCTCTATTGAGGGGGTTGATGTGGAGGTGGTCAGGACCTACAGATTCCTGGGGAGACAGCTGGACAACAGTCTGGACTGGTCAGCAAATACTGACATACTCCACAGGAAGGGACAGAGCAGGCTCTACTTCATGAGGAGGACTGGGTCCTTCAAGGCCTGCCATAAACTCCTGAAAATGTTCTGCCAGTCTGTGCTGGCCAGTGTCCTCTGCTCTGCCGTAGTATGTTGGGGAGGCAGCATTAAGAAGAGGGACGCCGGTCGACTGGACAAGCTGGAGAGGAAAGCTGGTTCTGTGCTGGGAACAGAGCTGGAGTGTCTTACATCATTGGCAGAGAGAAGTAAACTTAGTAAACTTAGTAAACTCAGTAAACTGCTGACCATCATGGACAATGCTGACCATTCCCTGCATAGTGCCATCACTAGGCAGAGGAGTTCATTCAGCGGCAGACTGCTTTCCACTTCTTGCTCCACAGACAGATTCATGAAGTCTTTAGTCCCTCAGGCCATCAGATTGATTAACTCATCCCAGTACAGTAAATCATTATCTTGCGACACTGTTATTCTCCAGTCTTCTATATTGGTTATCAGTTTTCAGACTATATCATATATTCATTTTGTGATTTGTCTGTATAACTATGTTACATATATATTTAATGTTAACTTTGTATATACAGTGTCTATGCTGCTATTATTACACCATGCCTATTATACAGTCTATACATGTATATAGTTTATGCATGTAAATAGTACTGTCTATTATTTCATTGCATATTTGCACTGCCAATAGTATAACTGTGGAACTCCACTTTTTCCCATTTTCCATATTCTTTACCTTTTTTCCATTGTTGGACTAGCTACTGGATGCCTTGAATTTCCCTCTGGAATCCATAAAGTATCTATCTGTCTATCTATCTGTCTATAGAGTAGGGAACAGTACTTGTGCTCTGAGATTACACAACCCATTAACACTTACAGTTTGAAGGATTCTGATTTTACACGTCACTGGTTTTGAAATCCCCTTCACAAGTGTGGTCAAGATCTGCAGAACACAACAAAAATGGCAAATGTCATTTTAAGCCTATGAAAGCTTAGTTAACTCTATATAACTATGATACTCACAGCCTCGATTTTGTCAGGATCAGAAAGGAGAGCAGATCCCATTCCACCCTGCATGTAACATCAAAAATTGTTTCTGAACCCATGTCCAACAACATCATACATGTTTTCCAGGTGTATGTATGCAAGGATGATAATGTTCACATGCATGTTATGAAGAAGCAGTAGCTGATAATGTGTATGGTAGTACAAATGCAGGTCATACCTTGGTAGAGTATTCCTTTGGACAGCCCATATTCACATCAATAGCTGCCACGTCATTTTCACTATTCAATAATAAAACATGAATAGATTCAATTGGAACCCAAGCCTTTTAACAATAATACAGTTATTATTCCTTACAGGTATGGCTGTGCTAAAGCTATAAAAAATAAATAAATAAATAAATAAAAAATACCCTGACACAGGAATATATCACGATATTCATTTGAATGATTATACCATAGTGGTGCTTGAAAGTTTGTAAACCCTCATCAGATTTTCACACAAGTCCTAAAAGTAGATAAAGAGAACCCAGTTAAACAAATGAGACAAAAATATTATACTTGGTCATTTATTTATTGAGGAAAATAATCCAATATTACATTAGTGATTAGTGGTTATTAGTGAGTGGCAAAAGTATGTGAACCTCTAGGATTAGCAGTTAATTTAAATTAGAGGCAGGTGTTTTCAATTAATGGGACGACAGTCAGGTGTGAGTGGGCACCCTGTTTTATTTAAAGAACAGGGATCTATCAAAGTCTGCTCTTCACAATACGTTTGGGGAAGTGTATCATGGCACAAACAGAGGAGATTTATGAGGACCTCAGAACAAGAGTTATTGATGCTCATCAGGCTGGAAAAGGTTACAAAACCATCTCTAAAGAGCTTGGACTCCACCAATCCACAGTCAGATAGATAGGGGTCACAGCAGATACTGAAAGCAAAGGTTCACATACTTTCGCCACTCACTAATATGTAATATTGTATCATTTTCCTCAATAAATAAATGACCATGTATAATATTTTTGTCTCATTTGTTTAACTGGGTTCTCTTTATCTACTTTAGGACTTATGTGAAAATCTGATGATGTTTTAGGTCATATTTACGCAGATTGTGCACCCTAACTTGTATTTCAGCTGTTTTCATATTTACAGAGAACTATGTGGAATATCGCAATATATCACAATATGCATCGAATTGCAACATATTTTGACATAATCGTCTCTTGACCCATGTATTGTGATGCGCATCATATCGTGAAGTCCTTTCCATTACCCACCCCTACTTAGAGGTTGCTGGTATTTTTTCCAGCAAATACGTAGATTAGCTACATCACAAAGTGACACAGCTACCTTCTTTCAGAGGTGCTGGCTTCAAAGTTAATTGTAGGTTTTTTTGTCTGTTGTTGCTAGATCATGCAGACAAGTTAAATATATAAGATACTAACAATGTAGATGGAAATGTCGGATTGCCTCAAACTCGGCATGCAGTAACGTCTGAGGCAGATATGTAAATAATTACAGTTGTGGTCTGATTAGACACTGGGTCTTGCCACAAGAGGGTGTAAAAGTGCTTTCCCTGCTGTCTATGAAAAGGCTCTCAGATGTTACTTTTGGGTAGTGTACCTCCTGGTGAGAGGTGAGATCAAAGACTGCTAACCTCTATGACTCGCTCTAAACACATTTTGCCCAGCTGACAGACTTTGACAGGAGGCACATCATTGGACTGAGAGAAGCAGGATGGTTGTTTCGACAAATTGCCCACCTTCTAGGCCGTTCTGACCTAGCTGTTAGGTTTTGGGAGCAGTGGCACTGCACACACGGCCAACATGCTCCGGACGGCCCAGACAGACCACCATTAGAGAGGACCGTTTGATCCACCGACAAGCACGACTAGCTCCCACAGCTTCGCTGTCAACTATCCAGACACAAGTGGCACCTTCACTACACACCCCTGTCACTGCCTGAACCAATTTCAGGCTCTTAGCAGAAGGAAATTTGTTGACATGGCACCCAATACATGTATCGAGCATTTATTGGTCCAGCTGGTATTGCAGCTTCAGCTACCTACGAGTGTGCATGATTTACAGGCCCAGCTGCAACACCATACGTAAACTTACGTATATAATTACATAATATTAAAATTATATAATGTTTGCCTATATTTTCATTATTACAACTCACACAAGTTTGGCCACGGCCAGTGCTCTCTGTGGATCAGCTGTTCCCTGTACAAAAAACATAAATCAAATACCTCAATTTCCATTACTTATAAGATTAGAAATTGCATATATACGTTTACAAAAAAAGACCCAAGTGTATTGTACAAGATGTATGGAAAGTAATGGATGAAGTACACTGCCTGGCCAAAAAAAAGAAAAAAAAAGGGGGGGGGCCACACACTTTGCTGTGGTATCGTTTCCATAAGCTTCTGCAATGTCACAACGCCTTTTTCTGTCCAGAGTTCCATTACTTTTTCCCCCCCAAGATCTTGTATTGATGATGGGTCAGGTCTGGACTCTGTGGTGGCCAATCCATGTATGAAAATGATGTCTCATTGAACCACTCTTTCACAATTTGACCCTTCTTAAACAGATTAACATCTTTTCCACGCCCACAGGATGTGTCTTTCAACATGGTTGTTCAACAAATGAGAAGCTACTCACTGCATCAGTCGAGGTTAAATAACTTACAGTAGGGCAAAAAAGTACTTAGTCAGCCACTGATTGTGCAAGTTCCCCTACTTAGAAAGATGAGAGAGGTCTGTAATTTTCATCATAGGTACACTTCAACTATGAGAGACAAAACGAGGGGAAACAAATCCAGGAAATCACATTGTAGGATTTTTAAAGAATTTAATTGTAAATCATGATGGAAAATAAGTATTTGGTCACCCACAAACAAGCAAGATTTCTGGCTCTCACAGACCTGTAACAACTTCTTTAAGAAGCTCTTCTGTCCTCCACTGGTTATCTGTATTAATGGCACCTGTTTGACCCCATTATCTGTATAAAGACACCTGTCCACAGCCTCCAAGTTACAGACCTCTCTCATCTTTCTAAGTAGGAGAACTTGCACAGCCAGTGGCTGACTAAATACTTTTTTTCCCCACTGTACTCCCAGCTCCAACATAATCACCAATGCAGTAATTATCTGATGGGAGACACTTTTTTAAACAATTTTGTTAAGTACTATTATACAGGTGGTGACCTTTTTTTTGGCCAGGCAGTGTATATTCTGCTAACACCAACCATCTGAAAGACAACCCTCTCCTTCTCTTTATTACAGGTCCGGAACATGACCCTCTCATCTGGAGCTACAAAGTCCACCGTCTCCAAAACATCTACCAAAGACACACATTATATGGTCTAAATTATACAAAGTGTATTTATATATTTACCTCTAAACATTACACAAAACAGAAACAAAGAAACACCAACTGAAAGACATCCAACGCTGACACTCACCATTTACGACCCGCTCACACTGCACCATTTTGAGGTCAATCAGTTCCTTAAAAAAATAAATATATACCAAATAAGACACACAAACTAAAAGTCAATTAAGTGCCATCTTAAACTGAAAATCAAAGCAAACAAACATGCTCCCCGGTGCTTTTAAACTTCCTCAACTTTAAATTCATTTTTACCTTGACAAGTCTCCAATCGCAGAATTGTGTTTATGTAGGCGTCTGTTCCCCAGATTACTGCCTAATAAAGTTTACTTGTTGTGTGCATGTGTAAATAAAATGTTGTGGATAAGTGGTTTGTAATGCCATCAATTACCCTTCGCTACGATGATATGCAGTGACTTTGGGTGGAATTAGATTCCTTACATCAAGTTTTCAGCTCCACCATTTATTATAGCGAGAGCTGGTGGTTTAATTAGCAGATAACAGGTATAGAAGGAAATCAGATACCAGGATAGAACTGCAAAAATGCTTTTCATATCTCTGATTGGTACACTTGGACTGGACCTATCCACATCTTGTTCATCAAGGAAGCTCAATATTTTATGGGCATTTTTGACATTTAGTGCACAGTCTATGTCCTCCAGTAGTTCTAGTTTGTAAAAACGCTTTGTATTTTCTGCATTCTGAAATGATACGCTTTGGCACATTGGGGGTTCTCCTTTTAAGAGGTGTTAGTGGGACAGTTTAGACCTATTCGACATCTTGTCCACGAAGGCATTTTAACAAATTGTTCAGGCTGAGATTCATGTTAACTTACCTCACAGTAGACAATATCTGCACCATAGTCCAATGCCAAAAGCCTCATGGGTAGAGTACCTACCCGAACCATTGGCGCTAGAATAACCTTATTGTGGAAGCCCAATTTTCCGAGTGAGTTCGCCATGACGTTACCTTCCTCAAACCCTACCAACGGTAAGAGAAGATGGTCAGGGTATAAATCACAAACATTAGACCAAGAGCTCAAGTAAATTTGTTAGTGACAGCAGGCTCACTCATTCATTCATTCATTCATTCATTTTCTTATCCACTTTAGGGTCGTCATGGGAAAGCTAGTGCCCAGCCGGCGGGACAGGGCACAATACAAGAACAACCCTAGACAGGGTGCCAATCCATCTTTGGGCGCACACCCTCACAAAGTCAAACACACACTAAGGGCACTTTAAAAACACCAATTAACATAACATGCATGTCTTGAGGGGAAACTGGAGCGTCTGGAGCAAGCTGACGTGGACACGAGAAGGACCCAAGTTGCTCCACCTGCGATCAATCCCAGGACCTTCTTGCCCATCAGACAGAAGGCTTATGTATGATCTAAAGTGTATTAGGAGTAACATTCTACATTCTTGTCTTTCCACCAGTATCTGGTGAACAGTATTAGCTCAGCTGTTAAGGCACTGAACTACTAACCAGAAGGCTGTAAAATATTTGTAGTTAGTTGACCTAATCTCACTCTGAAAATAGTAGGGAAACCTAACTTAAGTAAATTATGTTGTTTAACAAAACTGTGTCACCTATTGGCATCCCTTAATTTCACACTTTGTGTAACCTCTATCAACAAAACAGCACAGAGTTTTCTCCTATATGCTTGATAAGATGCACTATATGGACAAAAGTATAATTCAGCTCTTTTCTGCATAACTATCCAAACCTACCTTATTTGTTTCTAATAAATATTTTTTGTCTCATGTGACCATAGAACCTGATTATAGTCAAAGGGGGGTTATTTCAAGAAATATTTTCTTTTTCCACCCCCTTCCACTCTTTCCAAATAGTTTGTATGTATTTAAATGTTAAACTGTAGAATGGAGATTTGATGACCAGAGAATTGCTAATATTTTGACCCTCTAATCCTTTTTACTTTGTGGGTGGCAAAATGCACTTGCATCCTCTGAGACAGGTTCGATACAGCTCCAGCTGTTTTAGTTACAACCTTAAAATGTTATAGCCATCATATATACAGGTCAATGGCACGATAGCTTAGTGGTTAAGGTACTGGAAGAGTTTAAGTCTGCACCTATTGGGCCTGTGAAAGTGGTGTTTAACCCTCAATTGCTGGTATTATGTCTTGTAAGACTGTATCAATTGTACATCCCATTGAATGCCTGCATGGCAAAACATTCCAAAAAAGTTGGGATGGTAAAGCATTTACCACTTTCTCTACTCTTTCTACTGTCTCTACTTTTTCTGCATTAATGCTGCCATCAAAGAGGTGTAAGTTACCTTTGGCAAAGGCACTGACACAACCCCATACCATGACAGACCCTGGCATCTGGACTTGCTGATAACAGTCTGGATGGTCCTTTTCATATTTGGTGTGGAGTACACAGCATCCACTTCTTTCAAACAAGATCTGGTACACTGATTGGTGGTCCATCCCAGATGCCTCTGAGTCCAGAGAAGTCGATGGTGCTTCTGGACATTAACATGAGGGTTCTTTTTTGCATAGTAAAGTTTTAAGTAGCATTTCTGAATGCAACTCCGTATTGTAGTGCTTGACAAAGGTTTGCTAAAGTAATCCCTTGCCAAGGTTGTCATATCAGCTATTGATGAATGGCGGACCTTGATGCAGTCCTGTCTGAGGGATCGAAGATCATGGGTGTTCAGCTTAGGCTTGCCCCCTTGCCCTTTACACATGGAAATTCCTCCAAGTTCCTGAAACCATTTAATGATACTATGCTCTGTAAAGGGATAAATATGCAAAGCCCCTCCATTCTTTCCTTGAGGAATAGTATTTTTAACATCAATAATAACACCATCTTTAATCATTTTCTCATGCATTTGTTGACAAAAATGGGGATCCTCTGCCCATCTTTGCTCCTCAAAGAAGCCTTTTGTGGATGCTGCTTTTATAACCAATCACGATTTTACATCATCTGTTTGAAATCACATCAATAATTAGGTTTTTTTTTTACCTCATCACTAGCCCTAAATTGTTAGAATGTGTCACAGGCCTGAAATGCAAAAATGGATGTATATTAACAAAGGAAATGAAGCTGACCAGACAAAACATGAAATATCTTGGGTTCACACTGTCTGCAATTAAATAAAAGTCAATGTAAATGGAAGAAACACTGCGTTTTTTTTCCAATACTGTGATACTGTGCCAACCTTTTCTGATTTGGGGTTGTACAAATTCAGTAATACCATTTACATTTGCCATGTAGCATACTACTATTGATATTTCACCTACAAAGAGATACGCTTTATGAGAAGTTGTATTTAAAATGAAAATGTATTTATAGATAGATAGATAGATAGATAATCTTTATAACCATCTTTAACCATATTCCGCGGGTGTCCTCACCACCCAGGCTCATCATATGAGAAACCACTAACAAAACCACTATCAGTTTTCTATGACAAGATTTTCTGAAAGACCACGAAAATCTTAAAGTAATAATGAATCTACTCACCGGCATGAAAAGCTCAAACTTCAACCCGCCTGTGTTTACAGCTGCAGTGCAAACACGTGTTCACTTCCAGCTTCCTGCTTATGTAATCAGCAGGCGACATGCATTTAAGAAAGATATAACAATTATTTACATCATACTACTGTCCTAATTGTAGTGCGATAGTATGGAAGAATAGTACGAATGCGACGTATTTGCACATATTGTTTATTAGGTAGTATGTGAGGTTGACGGAACAAAGCACCATAGTAAAAGAGATGCGGAACTATAATGAGGTGACACCCGGTGTTCTACACTGTCACCTGCTGGACAATACACACCCCTACAACTTCTTCTTCTTCTTTCGGCTTCTCCCTTTATCAGGGGTCGCCACAGCGAGTTAAACGTTTCCACCTCACCCTGTCCTCCACGTCCTCTACTCTCACCCCAACTCCCTGCATATCTTCATTCACCACAACCAAATAACTCCTCTTTGGTCTTCCTCTCCGTTTCTTGCCTGGCAGCTCCATCTCCAACATCCTCCTACCAATATATCCACTATCCCTCCTCTGCACATGTCCAAACCATCTCAGTCTTCCCTCTCGAATTTTGTCTCCCAATTTTCCAACCTGTGCTGTCCCTCTGATGATCTCATTCCTAATCCTGTCCACCCTAGACACTCCTAAAGAGAACCTCAACATCTTAAGTTCTGCCACCTCCACTCTGCTTCTGTCCTCTGTCCCTCTACTTCTCTTATAAATCTTTCCTTTCACTTTTGCTGTGACCCTTTGGTCACGCAGCACTCCTGACACTCTTCTCCACCACTCCATCCTGCCTGTACTCTTCTTTCCCTTTACCCTCCTTTCCACACTCCCCATTTCTTTGGACAGTTGATCCCAAGTACCTGACTCCTGGACCATTTGTGACCACTGATCCCTGTAGCCTGACTGTTCCCAACTGCCTCCTTCATTACACACGTATTCTGTCTTAACCTAACTATAACCTATAAGAACTATAACTATAACTAAACTAAAATAAAATAACTTACTAAAACTAAAAAAAATTACTAACTACTAAACTAAACTACTACTTACTAAACAAAATCAATAAATTACTAAAACTCAACCGTAACTACACCAATTACTACCTCAAACAAAGAGAGGGAAGGGACGAGGAAAGGGAGAGGGGGTATAGGGGAGAGGCGGTAGTGGGGAGCTTGGGGGACAAGGAAGAGCAAAGGTGGCACGCGCCCGCCCTCCTGCCTCCCCGCCTCCCTCCGTCCTCCCATCCCTCCCCCCTCCCTCCTCGCCTCAAACCCCAGCGCCCTCTCCGCTCCCCCCTCCGCCCCCCCCACCGTGCTCCCTCGCTCCCACTCTGCACTCCGCACTCCGCTCTCCGCCGGTCGCTCTCCTTTCCTCCGTCCTGCCCTCCCCTCACTCCCGCCACTCCACCCTCCCCCCTCCCTCTTCCCATCCTTCCTCCTCTCGCACTCCCCTACGCCTTCCACCAGCCCGCCCTCCCTCGCCCCGCGTACCTCGCCTCTCCGTCCCGACTCCTCCCCGCCCCGGCCTCCACCTCCTCCTATCCTGCCCGGCCTCCGCCTCAACCTCCACGACACCCTCCCTCCTCCGTCCCTCCGCTCTCCCTCCCTTAGAGGCTCCCTCGACCGACCCCTCCTCCACGGCTCCCCTCCCCTACCGTTCCTCCCCCTCTCCCCGCCGGGAACGCTCCCAAAACGCCTCACTCCTCCGCCCGCCTCCGCCTCGGCTCGCTACCCTACTCATACTCCCCCTCCTCCTCTCCCCTGCACCCTCCCACCTCCCCTCACCCCCTCCGCCCCGCCGAGACACCAGTTATGCCTTTCCTTCCCTGCTTCCTATTCCATCTATCTACCCTCCCTCTTCCCCTTTCTCTTCTCCCTTTTTTTCCCTATTTTCTCACACTAAGATCACAATGTCGTCTGCAACATCATAGTCCACACTGATTCCTGTCCTGACCTCATCTGTTATCTGTCCATCCACCAGAGCAAATATAGGGACTCAGGGCCGACCTTTGGAATGCAGTCCCCTCTAACCTTGAACTATCTGTTCACTCCTACAGCACAATCTCACCGCTGTCATGCTGTTATCAGACCTTGGGGGGGGCCGGGCACTATCAACATACTTTTCAAGCCACTCGAGACTTTCCTCATACACCACCCACCAAAGTTCCTTCCCTTGGCACCCTGTCATAAAGCTTTCTCAAATCCACAAAGAGCGCAGTGTAACTCTTTCCTTCCCTGACCATCTCTTACTTCTCCAAAAATCAAAAGCAGTCCTCAAAGCAAAAAATCGCATCCATGGTGCTCTTTTCCTTGGCATGAAACCTCATTGTTGTTCACACCCCGTCACCCTCCTGGTCTGAGCCAGCTTCCACAAACTCGTCTCCCATC
This sequence comes from Ancistrus triradiatus, assembly GCA_025084515.1. Taxonomy (NCBI): domain Eukaryota; kingdom Metazoa; phylum Chordata; class Actinopteri; order Siluriformes; family Loricariidae; genus Ancistrus; species Ancistrus triradiatus. The sequence continues at coordinate 751,103 of JAJAGP010000023.1, forward strand.
TTCAGTGTGTGGGGTGGCGCCTCAACCTACCGATATTCTATATCCATTCCATGCCTTAGTTTACAATTAGATCTGCCTAGGTGGGATAGCCTATTGCCAATTACGTGAATTTCATGTTATGACTCATAGATGCATTATGTTCTCCATCTGTCAAAGTATATACACACACCGGCCACTTCTTCTACATCTGTACAGCTGTTTAACTGCTCGTTAATGCACCTATCTAACTACCCAAATCACATGGCAGAAATACGGTGTATTGGGCATGTAGACATGATCAGGAGTCAGGAGTTTTTCAGAAACAAATGATCTACAGGAACCACTCATTGTAACCAAGGTTTGCAGAATGATAAGAATGATAAGCTGGTTCACATTAACAGTCATGAACTTTCTACATAATTTTACATTTGGTCATTTAGCAGACACCTTTATCCAGAGCGCTTTACAGCTGATACAATTTGGGGTTAATGGCCTTACTGAAGGACCCAACAGTGGAAGCTTGGCAATGATGGGATTCAAACTCTGGACTTTCTGGTCCACAGTCCAGTACCTTGGCCACTAGTCTGAATTTTTATGTAATTTATAGCCTATTGAAAATGTACAACATGCTTATGTTTTGTTATTAGAGCAGTGTTTCTCAATCCTTGTCCTGGCGCCCCACGGCTCTGCATGTTTAGTGTTTTCCTGCTCCCAGCGCACATGATCCAACTACTCAGCTCATTAACGAGTCCATTATTGAGTTAAAGTGGGTGTGTTTAAACCGGAGAAGCACTAAATTGTGCAGAGTGGTGGGGCGTGAGAATTGGTACTCATTAAATTAAGGTTAATGATGCCATGATACAAGACTGAGTACACTGGACAATGAAGATTTTGCTTGAGATCTTACGGATTTTGGGCTTCTGATCATGAAAATCACCTTAAAATGATCCTGTCATGTATATACCTAATTGCGTGATTTCCCATCATGTTTTAAGTCCATTAGTATATTGCTCACAAAGCAAGCTGTTTTGGGTATTCCAAGCATGCCTGGACATGTACTCAGTGTAGGTGATATGCAGATGTTGCCTTAGGCATGTCTAGGCATGCTTAGTTAGGTTAGATGCTAGCAGACACAAATGCTGTGTGCACACATGCTGAAGCATATGCTCTTTAGGAAACAGTATGGGGTGTATATTTAACTATAGGATTTGCTGTATTCATGAAGATGGTGTGATTTGTTCTGTTACATCCGTGGCTCGAAGATGCACCATTAATTCACTTATTAATAAAGCTTCTGAGATCTACCTCTTAAGTGAAATTGAAGAAAAACTCTGGGCTCCTCAAAGGTGCAGTCATATTGAGAGCTGGGCTCAGCTGTACTTGGAAATCAATTCCATTTGCAGTCCCAGTGATATAGTGAGAGCAGAAGCATTACATGACGGACTGTTACTTCTGTCTGACCAGTGTATGTGAATGGATTGCTACAGGTTGGCTTTGACATATTTTTCAGTCAGACTTGACATGGATCACGAATGTAAATTTTGCTACAAGTTTGGCTTTGACATATTTTTCAGTCAGAAGTGACATGGATCATGCATGTGAATTTCACATGGCTTGCAGAGAGTTGGTTGAGTTACTGTAATGATGTGTGTATTGGATCAGTGTTGGTTGGTATCAGTCATCACTCAGAGATGCAGTATCAGTGTCATATCAAAAACACAAAAAAGTGTAATTGGGTTTTCTCTAACCCTGCCCTCCAAGCCTAACCCCAAAAGTGAAAGTGTTCCCCAGATGAGACACAATTTAATTGCAGAGCCCTATAACAGCACCATCCATCCAACCTTCACATTGCAAGCTCAGCCCTGATTTTGAACCCAGGTCCTCAGGAGTTGCTCTTTCCAGCTTTAGGCAATTACACTTGAGCCACAGGAGCTGCATCTTGAGTTATAAACCTTTTACAGAATGGGTTTGGTTTAAATTGTCTATAACTGTAGTGGGTAATGGGCAATAACAATGGTGAAATGTCTAATCTGAGGTAAAATGTCATTAATGTGATTGTAATCAAGATGTCATTGTGATGTTCCTTCTAACATTATGACATTTAGCTGGCAATACGTCTTCTACGTAACTCATTAAATTAATAAACAATTATCAACGACAGGTTAACAACCTCTCATTTGGGGTTGTCTGATAGCGTTGACATTACTCGGTGGCTACGTTGTTACATAGCTAATCAGAAATCCCTGGCAACAGCTTACAAACAACAACCATTTTCAGTACCACATGGATACCATAATAATTTTTTATTGACATTATTTTAACTCAGATACTGCAAATATTATTAGTAGTTTGTTTAGGTTGAAATTAAATGTAGTTAAAAAACAAACAAAAGAAAAAAAAACACAAAACAAACAAACAAAACATCACAGCAGATGGCAGTATTGCCTTGTAATTTTTAGCGTCTCAGTATTGGACGTTCTCAGACAGCCTTGTAAAACGTCCATATGATTATTGAGTCTGATTCAATACTAGTGTTTTGAGAGCTTAGTTGTCACGCTATTGAACATCAAAATCACTGTCTGACTCATTCATGGTGCTGTGAAAGGAAGCCTGCTGCAGCTTAAAACATCCTCATAGCACTAATGTACCTGGTCTGGCTTAAGCTTGCAGACCTGACATTTTTTGAAAGCTGATATAGATATTTGTGGCAGAATAACCGAAACTGATTTAAGATTTGAATTCATTTACACACCTTAAACTGTATTCTATAAAGGCAACCACTGATAAACATAGGCTAACTGTACATTGTATACATGTATATGTATACACATGCTCTATAAATGTGTGTATATATATATATATATATATATATATATATATATATATATATATATATATATATATATATATATATACGTATATATACACACATTTACACACATTTATAGAGCGTATGTATACATATACATGTATACAATGTACAGTTAGCCTATGTTTATAGATGTTTATATATATATATATTATATATATAGATGTTTATCACAACAACCTTAACAAACACTGGTGACAAATTAGCTAAAGGTTTTTAACCCCCAATCAGAGACCCCTGTTCCAACTGTAACTGTTCTGTATCAGGGACTGTGGTAGCAAGGTGTTTAAGGTACTGGAATCTAGACCAGGGTTCAAATCCCACCACTGCCAAGCTGCACACTGTTGGGTCCTTGAGCAAGGCCCTTAACCCACAATTGCTTGGATTGTAAGATTGTACCAATTGTAAGTCCCTCTGGATAAGGGCGTCTGCTAAATGCTGTCAATGTAAATGTAAATGTATCATTAAATTAAAAGAACACTGAGTGATTTTAAAGTCCAATCTCAGTCCACTCTAACAAGAAAAAGAAAGTAGAAAGGTGTTTTCATTTCAACTAAGCAGAAGCTATAGATTGGAACACTTCCTTGGCCTGCCCAGTCGCCAGATTTATCACCAATAGAGCTTTTATGGGACCAGCTGGGAGGCTAGTGTGGGACTGTGGTGGCCTAGTGGTTAAGGTGCAGGACTATGAACCAGAAGGTCCAGGGTTCAAATCCCACCTCAGCCAAGCTGCCACTGTTGGGTCCTTGAGCAAGACCCTTAACCCACAATTGCTTGGATTGTAAGACTGTACCAGTATTGTAAGTCGCTCTGAATAAGGGCGTCTGCTAAATGCTGTAAATGTACATCAAATGTACATCAAATGTAGCATGGGATGCCCAGCTGCAACATCTGTGGCAAATGTCTCATACAGGCATGTCTAACAGTCAACAATATCTCACCAAGGGGTACATTACCCAAAAGTAGCCTCTTTTTATAGGGCAATGGTGAGCTGAGGTTTAAGCTTCAAGTCCTGTCCCGGTCTCCAGCGGTCCTGTACTGTTCCTCCAGGTTTCCTGGTGGCTCCCAGAGCTTCTACCTTTCCAGGGATTCCGAGTCTCAAAGGTTCTCAGACAGAAACCTGAGCACCCAGAAAAAACACACATTGACATGGGGAGATCTCCAAACATGTGAAGGAGGCGGAATCAAACTGGGGACGTCTGGAGCTGTGGGGCGACAGTGCTAATCACTGCACCACTGTCCCAATTTATTTATTACAAATGTCATTAATAACAGATGTATTTGTTAAGTATGTATTTAATGTATTTAATCAAACTGTGTTGTCACTGTTTTATGTCTATGCTGCACGTCATGCCTAACAACACTATTATCCTGATAAAATGACTGTAACGCAGGGCCTTCTGTGCCATTTTACTTCATTATACAACTGTCACCATGATTATATTTATGATAACAGTATAGCTTTTTCACACCAAACAGTATCACTCCACTGACGCACTCCCAAGTAATGACAAGCTTTATGCACACAAACATATACAGTATACAAATAACGCAATAACCCTAATAATGAACTGAATTTTAGTTTGAGTTTTAGTCATTTTTTCCCTTTAATCTTCACTTCTTTGCACTTTGTATTCAAACTAGAGTTACTTGTTAGTGTTATCATCATGGTATCATACTGAGTTAAGGCAGGGTAGGAAATTGCTACCATTCTGTGGCAACAACTCTGTTGTGGACCTACTTTTTGGCAAAAGGTCAGCATTGAAGCATATTCAGTATGAATTTCAGGGATTCTGTAACCTCTTTAATTTTGTTGTAAAAAGGCTGGATAAAAGCAATAGAACAGTCAAGGTCCTATATTATTGCGAATAACATCACGGCTGTGATTATCTGTGGCACTCGCTTTCGGCTCATTCCTGCAACCAAATCAAAGTGATGAAGTTATTTGTGATAACACACTCCCTCTTGTGTTCTGTTGGTTCAAGGTTATATGTTTGGGACAGCTTCCACTTATCAACCAGAAGACAACACTGTTAAAGATGCTCTGCTCCTCTACATGAAAACATGTCAAAATTGTTTTCCGTGGTAATCCCATAGAAGAGACATTACTTTAACAGGCTAGCCCAAAAGATCAGCAAGAGGAACTTACTGTCTGTATAATGTATGAATGAATAGGCCCATAACCCACAAAGGTTTGGGTTTTACAGCGCACTATGCTCCACTCACCATCCACTAAACCCCTGTTTATGCCTTTCTCTGTGGCCATTCAGGTGCTGCTTTGCTGCGGAAAGCAGTGAAGGCTGCATCCGTATGATGCATGATTCGGGGCAGATCATAATGACGGGATTAGTATTTATTGCTGTGCTTTGGTCCACTTCAGTCGCTCATGCTGCTGCAGTCTCGCGCACGCAATCCCTGCCTGCATGGTTGCCATGGTTACCCGGGTCACATGCGCGGCTTTCCCGTGGCCAGCGGCAGAAAAGAGAAGGATGCTCGCTGGATCCTCTGCCATTTTAATGTCGACGACTTAGACTTGAGGGACGCGGTCGGAAACCAATGGAAATATGTGCCGTGTGGAAGTGTGAGAGGAGCTGCTTCACTCGCTTTCGTGCACTTGTTCTTACCGTTGCAAGCGCTGGATCTGTTCGTTTGAGCTGACGCCAGAGCTAAAGACACGGTGCCCAAGCCTGTCGGTCCTGCATTTTGCACGTCTTCCTCTGGAGCCCTGCTATCAGGAATGAGTATAGAAATCCCCGAGGGCCTGACGGAGCTTTTACAGAGCTTTACGGTGGAGGTGTTGAGGAACCAGCCGCGGGATCTTCTCGAGTTCGCCCTGCAGTATTTCACCCAGCTGAAGGAGAACGAAGCGAGGGCCGCCGCTTTCGGCAATGACCAGCATTCAGCTCTGCGCACAGGCAAGGCTGTTAATTTCATCGAGGAGGCCATGCAGATCGACTCCGAGAACGGGGAGGATGAGGAGGACGATGAGGAATTCATAGGTAACAGATTAGACCAGTTCCCTTTTCCCCCACTGTGTTGTACCTCCCAAGCAGCAGCGACTGATCACAGACATCTAATGCTGGACCAGACCAGCTAGGCATTCTGTATAATACACAGTGTTTTCTACTGTATAATACACAATGTGTTTTCACGTTGATATTTGCTGACATCATAATATAAACCATGGTCAATCACTCTTAACAGCAACGGTTTCAGTTATCACCTTAAATGAAGATATGTATAAGGGCTGAGGAGCTAATATATAGATACTAGGCCCAATAGGGGCCTAGAGAACAAAAACTGTCCAGGAGTACAAAAGTTGTCTGGGACAGGAAGCCCAGTGCATTTACCCAACATCTGTACTGGAAGCCCAGCTTAAAGCATTTATATACAGCACCATACAACAGTCCACAAAGATCATAAAACCCATATGGAAGCAAATAACCTTCACAGCTTTCAATGACTTCTGCAGGTAGCTCAGGTTGTACATAGTCTTCGACCCGAAGCCATATAGAATCCAACTTAAAGTCATATTTTTATAGACATATTGCACAGCTAAGAACCTTTACAGCATTCATGGCTTTCTTCAAGAAACTGTGGTTCTACATAGTTTCCAAGAAGAACCAATTTATAAAGCTATTTTAAGGCATTAAAGATCCTCATAGTGGCATAGAACATTTATAGCTCTTAATGGATCTTTAAAATAGATATGGTTCTACTTAACTTTCATGAATCCATACCTACTTAGGTACAAAGTAGAAATGCTTTATAATGCACGTTCCATGGGCCATGAAGACCATTTAGCGGCAAATAACCGGTTATCGCTCTCAGACAGATATGATTTAGCTAGGGGCCAAGTAGAAGCCCTTTAGAAACAAATTTAATGTCATAAAGACCCATATAGCAGAAAAAGAATCGTAGCTTTCAAGTGAACCTATAGACAAATACACTATATGGATAAAAGTTTGTGGACACTCCGTCTAAATTATTGAGCTCTGCTCTTTCAGCAATACTTGCTTGTAACACATTCATGATATAAAGCATAGATTTCTGGGGTCATAGACAAACACTGGTAGTAGAATTGGTTGTACCGAATACCCCAGTGACTCTCAATACCACACATTTATAGGTTTCTGCTTTCTACACGTCAGTTCATCAAATTTCTGCTCTGCTGTTTTTAAAGAAAGTCCATAGAGAATTGGGTTGCCAGCTTCGATAGAGAACTTGACTGGCTTGCACAGAACCTTGACCTTAACTTCATCAGACGTCTTGAAAATGCACTGGAATGCCAAAAGTGTGCCAGGGCTTATTGTCTAACATCAGAAGCCAACCTCACAGTCGTGTTCCAAACATAGGAGAGATCCCTCTTAGAATAACAACGGCTGTTGTAGCAGAATGGGTGGGAAGCAAACTCCATACTAATACCCATGTTTTGGATGTCATTTTTGGGTGTCCACAAAGTTTTGTTTATATAGTGTATGAATCTACTTAGAACCATTAACCATCCAAAGAACCTTGAACAGCTGGAATGTCACAGTGTAACATGCCACATGGTTAACTATGGTGTGTTGTGGCAACTGTTTTTACTCATTCCTCTGTCATACAACCATAATTTCACTGTAATGACTTGGGGTAAATATGCTTATTACATATTATTACACATTACTTAAATTAGCTTTGACTTTTACCATTTTTTGTAAGGTACATACTGTTAATATGAATTACTATAATAACTATAATATTAGTAGTACCAAAATTAGACGTACCGTAGTTTAGCCTGACCTCTTAACACCCTTATTAAGCATATTATATTTGACATCTTCTATACAACAGCAGCAACAGCCTTTTATTTTTAACATAACACTTTCACTAGACCATTAAGGTCCGCTAAAGATGTCTGGTTCAGATCCTCTCAAGATCATTGTGTTTCTTGGGCTAGCTACTATTTGCATGCATTATATGATTTCTAAGCATTCAGTGCATGATGTTATGATAAAAAGGCTATATCTTAATTACAGGGCATCTTAAATGAACCAAATAGTAAGTGACACCTGCTAAACAGTAAAGAAAAACTATATAAAGTAGGACTGCATGTTTAGCATGGTTGTATGTCATTGTGCTCATATGATGTGTTTGAGATTACTATAAAGATTCTTTATGGTTGTATTATATTTAAGGCTAAAGAAAGGGAAAGGGATGCTTTACTACATAGATCATCAGCAGCATCCTGCAGTAGAGCAGGATTTTGCCTGTGTGTTTCAAATACAGATCTTTTCCAATCTTGGTTCGATACAGAACAGCTTCTGTCTGTGTCTCTGTTTTTACCCATAGTCTTCTGCCTAACATAGCAATGGCAAAAGTGTCTTGTAGCTTTTATAACAGCACATACCAAATTGCTTGTCTTGTTTTGTCTTATTTCTAAACTCTGATAAGAGAATGCATGTTGCTCGTTTTGTGGAAACTATAAAGGTATATCCTCCAAATATCCTCATGCAGTTTACAGAGAGGTCAGTTTTCTAACAGCTAAGTGCTTTTTATTGACATGGATGATTCCTTATTATTTATGTGAATTTGAATGGCAATTAGACAGATATCGACTTCAAAGCACTCAGAATCCAGGTTGAAATACAGTGGAGCAAAAAAGTATTTAGTCAGCCACTGATTGTGCAAGTTCTCCTACTTAGAAAGATTTTCATCATAGGTACATTTCAATTATGAGAGACAAAAAGAGAAAAATAATCCAGGAAATCACACTGTAGGATTTTTAAAGAATTTAACTGTAAATCATGGTGGAAAGTAAGTATTTGGTCACCCACAAACAAGCAAGATTTCTGGCACTCACAGACCTGTAACTTCTTCTTTAAGAAGCTCTTCTGTCCTCCACTCATTAGCTGTATTAATGGCACCTGTTTGACCTCGTTATCTGTATAGAAGACACCTGTCCACAGCCTCAAACAGTCAGACTCCAAAACTCAACCATGGCCAAGACCAAAGAGCTGTTGAAGGACACCAGGAAGAAAATTGTAGACCTGCACCAGGCTGGGAAGAGTGAATCTACAATAGGCAAGCAGGTTGGTGTGAATAAATCAACTGTGGGAGCAATTGTAAGAAAATTGAAGACATAGAAGACCATTGATAATCTCCCTCGATCTGGGGCCCCATGCAAGATCTCATCCCGTGGGGTCAAAATGATCATGAGAACGGTGAACAAAAATCCCAGAACTAACGGAGGGACCTGATGAATGACCTGAAGAGAGCTGGGACCAAAGTAACAAAGGCTACCATCAGTAAACACACTACGCAGAGAGGGACTCAGATCCTGCAGTGCCAGGCGTGCCCCCCTGCTTAAGCCAGTACATGTCCAGACCCGTCTGAAGTTTGCCAGGAGAATATGAAATGATCCAGAAGAGGATTGGGAGAATATCATGTGGTCAGATGAAACCAAAATAGAACTTTTTGGTAAAAACTCAACTAGAGAGGAAGAAGAAAGCTGAGTTGCATCCCAAGAACACCTTATCTAATGTGAAGCATGGGGTGGAAACATCATGGTTTGGGGCTGTTCTTCTGCAAAGGGGACAGGACGACTGATCCCGTGTTAAGGGAAGAATGAACGGGGTCCATGTATCGTGAGATTTTTAATGCCAAAATCTCCTTCCATCAGTGAGAGCATTGAAGATGGAACGTGGCTGGGTCTTCCAGCATGATAATGATCCCAAGCACACCGCTCGGGCAACGAAGGAGTGGCTTCGTGAAAAGCATTTCAAGGTCCTGGAGTGGCCTAGCCCGTCTCCAGACCTCAACCCCATAGAAAATGTGTGGAGTTGAAAGTCCGTGTTGCCCAGCGGCAGCCCCCAAAACATCACTGCTCTAGAGGAGATCTGCATGGAGGAATGGGCCAAAATACCAGCTGCAGTGTGTGCCAACCTGGTGAAGACTTACAGGTAATGTTTGACCTCTGTCATTGCCAACAAAGGTTATGTTACAAAGTATTGAGTTGAACCAAATTTATTGACCAAATACTTATTTTCCACCATAATTTTACAGTTAAAATTCTTTTTAAAATCCTACAATGTGATTTCCTGGATTGAAGTGTACCTATGTGAAAATTACAGACCTCTCTCATCTTTCACTTGCACAATCAGTGGCTGACTAAATACTTTTTTGCCCCACTGTATGTTCTGGTATAAATTATTTTTACATATGGAGCTTTTGATATTCTGTTTTTTTTTCATTGCTGACCCTAAACACCCATGTCCTCTTTCCACAGCCCCAGTCATAAACAGATTCATACGGCGACCTTCTGGTAAGTAAAATGTTTTTCTGTACTGATATTAGATCCTTTTGCATGCCCTTAGTAAAACAAAACACAGCTGAGCCAAAACATTATGACGAATCACAGATGAACAGAATAATGCTGATGATCACTCTACAATTGTGCACGTTCAAAAAGTCCTGTATTGTTTTACATCTTATGGATGCTGACTACCTGTGCCACCACACTGCAGACAATGTTCAGAAATGGTTTGAGAAAAATGACAAAGAGGTCAAATTTGGTGGATCTCAATTGAATTGAGAATTTGTGAGATGTGCTAGAACACTTGTCTTTATCTTTTCCCTTGGAGCCCCCCCCCCCCACAAGTATCTAAGAACAGCTACGACTCCCCCAGTCCACATACACGTAGGTCAAAAGAATAAAGTGATTCATTGCAAATTTTTATTGGCAAAAATTAACATAAATTCTAGCTTGTTTTCCTTTTCTCTAGGGTGCATTTATAGTGTTGTTGTTGTTGCTGTTGTTGTTGTTCATTTTGGCTCATTTTCTCGTTTCAAGATAGCTAAACATTTAGCTAAAATCAAACAAGTAAATGTATATACAGATTTTTTTTAAAGTGTGTTATTTCAATTTTATTTAACATGTAAGCGGATAAGAAAGTGAGTGAATGAATGTATGAATGTGCAAATTGTATTTTGACAAACTCAGAGCACCTCAGAGCAGACAAAGCCTGAGGGGGGCCCCAGGTTGGGAACCATGGTGCTAGAACACCAAGCCTTACTCATTACCTCAAAACTTCCAGAACGTTAAGGGTCTGCTGCTAATGTCTTGCTTGACAGATATCACAGTGGCCGTGTTGCCAATTAGCCCATGGCTTTATTACAGGGCCAATTACAGGGCTTTATTTGTTTGTTTGTTTATTTAGTTTATTTAATGTCACACTTCAGTGGCCATTCAACGACAAACTCAGGTTACACCAACATTCATGGTTATTTAGAAGCTAGTCTCATGTTTATATATTGAATGAATTCGTTCTAGACCCCCAGAAATATATATATATATATATATATATATATATATATATATATATATATATATATATACATACATACAGTACTGTGCAAAAGTCTTAGGCATTCTGTATTTTTCACTTGATATTATGCTTGTAGTTTATTTATTTGGGTTTTAGTGGTCACTGCACTTTGTAGTTCTACAATTACAGACTGCAGTCCATTTGTTTCTCCACATACGTTTTTAGTCCCCTTTACTCTGTTCTCTAATGGTCAGGACCATAAACAGGACCACCACAGATCAGGTACTATTTGGGTGGTGGATCATTCTCAGCACTGCAGTGACACTGAAGTGCTGGTGGTGTGTTAGTGTGTGTTGAGCTGAGCACATTTGTTGCTCAAGTATATGGTAAAGTTGCTCATTAATGTCCAAGATTCATTGCTATCAGAAAACTTACCCAAAGCAGTGCTGTTGAAATAAATAATTAACGCCTTCTGAGTAATCACAATCCAGCGTTCAATCGCACTGTTATGTAATGTTAATTTTACTTAAAAAAAAAACCCAGCACTACAGCAAACAAAGGCTAACAGTCATCTTTATGGCAGCAGATTGCTTTTAGGGTTGACTGCACAAGCCATCACTTCAGGAAGCTTTAAAATTAATAAATCCTGAGGTATGTACTTTCAGTCTCTCTGCCTGCAAATGGAAAACCGATCCCACTTAGTGCACTTACATTTTATATTCTCACATATATATTTATCTAATAGAATCAGCAGGTAATGTATCTGTCAGAAGTAATTCATTCATATCAATTCATCTTTTACCTGTAGCTATGAAGCAGATTTAATTTGTAATAGTTCACTACCATTTGATCCAATGCTAATGCCTAAACCTGCTTTATTATTAGTGTCTGTCAATGTAATTATTCATCTTAAACGTAACCATACAAGTAGCAATGCCAATACGTATAACTCTGAGAGAAATATTTACACTACACAACACTCTTTAGTTAATAACCATTTTCAGCAACCCTGTAAACAAGAGGTTTCAAACAATGAAAAGCATGTTCAAGTCTTCATGGACCATCGCAGGTATGGTAAAATGAACAAGAACAAGTAAAAAGCCTGTATTTGTTAATGGAACTGGATGTAAAAGTAGGGCAATCACTGATGTCATTTTACCATACAGTCTATAAATTACAGTGGTGCTTGAAAGTTTGTGAACCCTCTTGAATTTTCTACATTTCTGCATAAATAAAACATCATCATATTTTCACACAAGTCCTAAAAGTAGATAAAGAGAACCCAGTTAAACAAATGAGACAAAAATATTATACTTGGTCATTTATTTATTGAGGAAAATTTTCCAATATTCTATATTAATGAGTGGCAAAAGTATGTGAACCTTTGCTTTCAGTATCTGGTGTGACCCCCCTGTGCAGCAATAACTGCAACTAAACGTTTCCTGTAACTGTTGATCAGTCCTGCACACCGGCTTGGAGGAATTTTAGCCCATTCCTCCGTACAGAACAGCTTCAGCTCTGGGATGTTGGTGGGTTTCCTCACATTAACTGCTCACTTCAGGTCCTTCCACAACATTTCCATTGGATTAAGGTCAGGACTTTGACTTGGCCATTCCAAAACATTAACTTTATTCTTCTTTAACCATTCTGTGGGTAGAACGACTTGTGTGCTTAGGGTCATTGTCTTGCTGCATGACCCACCTTCTCTTGAGATTCAGTTCATGGACAGATGTCCCTGACATTTTCCTTTAGAATTCTCTGATATAATTCAGAATTCATTGTTCCATCAATGATGGCAAGCCGTCCTGGCCCAGATGCAGCAAAACAGCCCAAACCATGATACTACCACCACCATGTTTCACAGATGGGATAAGGTTTCTTATGCTGGAATGCAGTTGTTTTCCGTTCTCTAAACATAACGCTTTTATCTTAAACCAAAAAGTTCTATTGTGGTCTCATCCGTCCACAAAACGTTCTTCCAGTAGCCTTCTGACTTGTCCACGTGACCTTTAGCAAACTGCAGACGAGCAGAAATGTTCTTTTTGGAGAGCAGTGGCTTCCTCGTTGCAACAATGCCATGCACACCATTGTTGTTCAGTGTTCTTCTGATGGTGGAGCAGACTTTGATAGATCCCTGTTCTTTAAATAAAACAGGGTGCCCACTCACACCTGATTGTCATCCCTGTCATAACTGCTAATCCTAGAGGTTCACATACTTTTGCCACTCACTAATATGTAATATCGGATCATTTTCCTCAGTAAATAAATTACCAAGTATAATATTTTTGTCTCATTTGTTTAACTGGGTTCTTTTTTGTCTACTTTTAGAACTTATGTGAAAATGTGATGATGTTTTAGGTCATATTTATGCAAAAGTATAGAAAATTCTAAAGGGTTCACAAACTTTAAAGCATCACTGTATCTCTATGAATCGATAGCAAAAACGTCTTTGTGACTTAAAAGTAGCCCGGAATCAATACCATTTCTTTCAAACCGAGTAAATGTATGAGTGCCTGTCATTTGATATTGAACTATGTAACCTGTTATGGAAATCAAACACTTACAGCATTTAGCAGACACCAATATCCAGAGCAACTTACAACTGATTACATTTTATAACATACAATCCAAACATTTGTTTTCCTTGCTCAAGGGACCAATTGTGGTAATGGTCAGTAGTTCAGTACTTATAGTGGTGCTTAAAAGTTTGTACCCTTTAGAATTTTTTTATTTCTGCATAAATATGACCTAAAACTTCATCATATTTTCACACAAGTCCTAAAAGTAGATAAAGAGAACCCAGTTAAACAAATGAGACAAAAAAATATTATACTTGGTCATTTATTTATTGAGGAAAATGATCCGATATTATATATTAGTGGGTACCGAGTATGTGAACCTCTAGGATCAGCAGTTAATTTGAAGGTGAAATTAGAGTCAGGTGTTTTCAGTCAATGGGATGCCAACCAGGTGTGAGTGGGCACCCTGTTTTATTTAAAGAACAGGGATCTATCAAAGTCTGCTCTTCACAACATATGTTTGTGGAAGTGTATCTGGCACGAACAAAGGAGATTTCTGAGGACCTCAGAAAAAAAAGAGTTGTTGATGCTCATCAGGCTGGAAAAGGTTACAAAACCATCTCTAAAGAGTTTGGACTCCACCAATCCACAGTCAGACAGATTGTGTACAAATGGGTGGAATTCAAGACCATTGTTACCCTCCCCAGGAGTGGTCGACCAACAAAGATCACTCCAGGAGCAAGGCGTGTAATAGTTGGTGAGGTCACAAAGGACCCCAGGGTAACTTCTAAGCAACTGAAGGCATTTCTCACATTGGCTAATGTGTTACGTTCCCACTTACGGCTCGTATCTAGAGGACTAACTAAAACATATACCCAGCTCGACTAACTACTCTACAATACCTTAACAAAAGTACAGTGGGTGGCACACTCTTCTTACCTGGGGTGTCTATACAAAGTAGTAATCCTACGTGCTGCAGATGCAAGTGTGCACACGTCCTACCTGTTCTCCCTCCGAAGATGGTGTGCATGGCAGGGTTGCAAGGAGAAAGCCACTGCTCTCCAAAAAGAACATTGCTGCTCGTCTGCAGTTTGCTAAAGATCACGTGGACAAGCCAGAAGGCTATTGGAAGAATGTTTGAATGTCTGTTGATTATGGAGTTGCTTTCTAAGTTAAATAAAGGTTACAGACACCCCTGCTAAGAAGCATAAAGTCCAAAGTGGTTCCAGGTACCAAAAGTGTAGGAGCTGTGTGATGGCTATAAAGGTCAGCAATATGTGAATATTTGAATAATGTGTGAACATGAATGAATATTAGTATGGATATATACAGTATGTGTTCCCTCTCACCAGAGAGTCTCCATTGCTCCTCTGGAATGAGGGTTGTGTCTGGGATCACATGATTCAGACCATGGGTGACAGTTGTATGTAGATGTCATGCATGTGGATAGTGAGCCCTAGTGAAACTGTAAGTTTGCGTTGTATCTCAGACAACAATTTGGAGTTCAAAGTAACACATAATGACCTTAGACATTGCTATAAACCAATAATTCCAACCTGTGTCTGGTTAGGAATTGAAATGTGAACGTGATATCCTGTGTTGTCCTGGTTAGTACTGTGGTGGTATACCAAAATATCGTTGTGAGGAAACAATACAAATACAAAGATGGAATAGGCCTAGCAGAAACTTGTTAATTCACAAGTCACCCAGAAAGCCCCCCAGCACCACACTGGCAGAATCACCAACTGGCAATATGCCTGGGTATGATGGGACAATGCAATATATCACATAATACCATGCCTACTTCAGCTTGAGTTTACTAATCCTACTGACACTGTCAGTAGTGCCGTTGGGTCAGAGCTTTTATTTCTCCAGTCTGTCAAAAAAGTATAGCAGATTCTCAAGTGCAGGCCCACTGATTGACGTAATCCCACGTCACTGAAGCCTGAACAGGCTCTCTGGTAAGCCCTGTAGCTCCATGTTCTGCTGCAGGCTGAGAGAGAGACTTTTTTAATACACAGTCATGGAATGAAATAAACCAGCAGGAAAGGACATGTTTAATATATGTTTCCAATGAGTCATTTAATACGCACAAGGAGATAAGTCCTGTCTTTGACCTGGCACAATAGAATCAACTTATTTGACCCCATTTGTCATAGCTGCACATCTTCTGAACATAATATTGATTGAATGGATTGTTACCCTAAAAGTAGTTAAATTAATTATGCGTTATTTATGTATGTGTGACTGTGGTAGCCTAGTGTTTAAGGTACTGGACTATGGCCCAGAAGGTCCAGGGTTCAAAAATATTTTCTCCACCTCTGCCAGGCCCTCACTGTTGGGTCCCTGAGCAAGGCCCTTAATCCACACTTGCTGTACCAGTTGTAAGTCTCTATGTGTAAGGGCATCTGCTAAATGACTACATGGACATCTCACTGTTATGGGCTTTCTACTATGACCAGCTCCAATCACGCCTTCATGACTATCATGCTTAATGGTTAAGATACTGGACTACTGACCACAAGGTGATAGTTCTAGTTCCAAGACTGCCAAGTTCTATGCAAACCTGAGGCATACAGTGTTTTTGTAGAGCAGTAATTTTCTCTGTTTCGTCCATTCTAGTAGTGAACACTTGAACTGAGACTCCAGCATGTTCTGGAGTTTCCATTTACAGACAATTTGTTTTACATAATGAACACAGGGTTTTCAAAATGTTTTCATAGCCTTATCATTCATTGTTTTGGTTCTGGGCATGGTTCACATGAGCAGATCATTTTTGAGAGGAGCAAGCTCAGATTTTGCTTGGTTTGTAATTTTCCAAGCAACTCTACAATCCACATATCTTTACCCACATTGACTGTGAAATTATAAATAATGTTTACCAAGACAGAATCATATGACATTTCAGTCAGTTTTTGCTATATTTACATTTCATCATCGATGACCTGCATTATCTTCATTCTACACCTTTTGGATGAGATTGAGATGATGCAGCATATGAAGCCTGCATTTTCCCTTGCTTGTTTGAATAATGCTATGTTTTTCTTTTACCAATCTGTCATAGAATTATCAAAAGTAACCAGGGGTTGTGTAGCAATCCATCAGTGAGCCCTGGATAACCACTGTATAGCTTAGCAAGTTTGGATGATGGTCATCTCTAAAACGTATTCACTGCATCACTAACCTCACAACAGATCTGGAACTGGATTTTCCTCTGCAGTTAAACGCTGAATTTAGTGGAGATTTTGCTGTCGAGTGTATATAGGCCGTGGGAGGAATATTGATCCAGACTGTGTATGCTTCTATAATGCTCTTTACTGGTAATAATAGCAGGGACACCGGGGGCGTGTAGCAAGGTAGTGTAAATGAGCCTCTCAACTCAACATGGCAGGCTTAACAGAGGAAAGAGAGAGACAAAATGTAAAACAGGAAAAATGAATCAGTCGGAGTACAACGAACAAAGGGATCAGGTAGGTTTGTTCAACATTTTTGAGCAGGACTGATTGGTGGGATGATATTTATACTCTAGGCTCAGGTGCACTCATTTTAACCAGGCGTCAATCGATCGTACAGTAGTTCAAAGATTCTGTTTAATCAACAGTTTATCAACGTGCTTCTTCTTTTATATGTTCAAACCTAGTGTGTGCAGAGGCCTTCAATCCAGATGAGGATGATGAGGATAAGGAACCGAGGGTGAGGGATTTCTAATGTTTATTGTAATGCTGTAAACACGTCAAAACAGTCAAAAACAATATTGTTTTTGGCTTGCTGGTTTATATCTGCATTAATGTACTGTAGCTTTGTATGAAAATGCTTTTCCTCACCTGTCTATGCAGGTGACTTACCCAAAAACAGACGAACAGAGGCAGAGACTACAAGAAGCCTGCAAAGACATACTTCTTTTTAAAAACCTTGACCAGGTAAAGATGTATAACACATCCTATTTCTGGGCCCAGCTTTATCTGTCTTTAGCTTGTTGTTTTTTGTATATTCCTGTATGTTATGGCACTTACTCATTGTCTGAGCACATAAATCAATGCTATTTGCTAATGACACGGTTACCATCTCTTATCGGCTACCACCCCAAGTCATAAAAAGTTGGAAAAATATGGAAAATGCAAATTAAAAGTATTACATTTACTTTGACTTTTATTTCCTTTCAGACAGTATGAACCCAGGTCAGACAGGGGCAATTTAGGGCTAGTAATGAGGTGATTTACTTTGACAAACTTTTGTCAAGCATTACAATACAGAGTTACATTCACAACTGCCACTTAAAACTTTACTTAAACAAAACTGCATCAACTCCTCTCAGCTCATTAGCATCTGGGATAGAGCATCATACAGTGGAAATGTGTATTGTGTTCAAACAAATAAGTATTGCAGATCTTTTTTGGAAGAAATGGACACCATGTGCTCAGGACCAAAGACGAAAAACACTATCCAGGCTGTTATTAGCAACAAATCTAAAAGCCATGGTATGGGGTTGTGTCAGTGCCTTTGGTAAATGTAATGTATACCTCTGCAATGGCAGCATTAATACAGAAAAGTACATTGAGATTTTAGAGCAACATGTGCTGCCTGCAAGATGACATCTTTTCTAGAGATGTCCATGCATTTTTCAACAAATGCATTTTAATGCGAATTACATAAAATGCAAATTACAAAGGCAAGGCTGCGGAAGAAGAGGGTACAGGTGCTGGACTGGCCTGTCTGCAGTCCTGATCTGTCCCCTATGGAGAGTGTGTGGAAGATTTTGAAATGAAAAATGCAGCAATGACAGCCCCATTATATTGCACTGAAACGCTTAAAGAATCTTTTAAGTGTTATGAGTAGTGGTAAATGCTTTATCGTCCCTGCTTTTTTGGAATGTGTTGCAGGCCTGAAATGCAGGAATGGATGTTTATTAACAAATGAAATGAAGTTGACCAGAAGAAAAACATGAAATATCCTGGGTTTATACTGTTTGCAGTGAAATAAATAAGTAAATGTGTTGATTTGGGGTAAAAATAGCTGGAAAAGCTGGTTGATGCACTTTTCACTTAGCTATGCTGTTTACCGTATTTTCCGGGCTATAAAGCGCACCGGGTTATAAGGCACAATATCAATGATCGACTTCTAACGGATCTATTTTCATACATAAAGCGCACCGGGTTATAAGACACATGAAGTGAAACAAAACTCTTAAGTTCCCTCAAAAGCTCAGTTTGGTCTTTACCTGGCGCAGGGCGTCTTCTTGCTTCCTCCACTTCCGTACCATTGATTCGTTAATGTTGAATTCTCTCACAGCTGCTCTATGTCCATGTTGTACTGTATAGCTATGGTGAAAATGTTAACAGCTAGGTGGCATTTCTACGTTTTACATTTTGTACCTTTCCTTATCACTCTGTGTTTATTCCCGTATGGTGAAGTATTTTCTATGTTATCTTTACAGGAGCAAATATCCCAGGTGTTGGATGCCATGTTTGAGAAGACAGTTGTTGCTGGGGAACACATCATTGATCAAGACGATGACGGAGACAACTTTTATGTCATTGAAAGGTGGGATGGCATTGTTGTAGTACTCGAATACAACATTTTCTTTATGCTTCTAAAAAAATAACTAAAACAAATCTATTCATCCTTAATTCCTGCAGAGGGACATTGGACATCCTTGTGAAATCAGAAGGCACCACAAGAACAGTGGGCTCATATGATAACCGTGGGAGTTTCGGGGAGCTTGCACTGATGTATAACACCCCACGGGCAGCCACCATTGTTGCTACCTCACCTGGAGCCCTGTGGTGCCTAGTGAGTAATTTAGATTGATTTGTTTTTCTTCAACAGAGAAATTGGGGAATAGTTTTACATCCACAATATTTTATTATTGCTCATATATTCATTTAGTTTCTATATGTGCCTAATACAATTCACGGTGATGGGGCCAACTAATCCACTGACCCTTAATGTTAAAGAGCTCAGTGGTGTGTCTACAACATCTTTGCTTTTCTTTAGTTCACAGTGTTTGCTTCATGTTTTTCAAAGAAGTCTTGCAATTAATCAGTGTCATATTTTGTATTATGCAGTAACTGCATCCACCATAGGTGTATTTGCTTTGTCTTGTTGAAGCCATTTTTTAACACTCGAAGATTGTTCAGTCAAGATCCCGGCATTTTGACTGAAGGAAACATGACTGCGACTGACAATTAATCTAAGCTTTAGTCCTCATTTTTACATTTACAGCATTTAGCAGACGCCATTATCCAGAGTGACTTACAATTGGTACAGTCTTACAGTCCAAGCAATTGTGGGTTAAGGGCCTTGCTCAAGGAGCCAACAGTGGCAGCTTGGCAGAGGTGGGATTTGAACCCTGGTCCTTTTTGTCCATAGTCCAGTACCTTAACCGCTAGGCTACCACAGTCCTAAGGTTAGACTTGATTATGTTTTTTCCATTTACATTTACAGCATTTAGTAGCCCTTATACAGTCTTACAACCCAACAGTGGCAGCTTGGCAGAGGTGGGATTTGAACCCTGGGCCTTTGGGTCCACAGTACCTTACCCGCTAGGCAACCACAGTCCCTACATTTTATATGTATTATATATTTATATGTTAATTTTCAATGAATTTCCAGTTTTTCTAGGATCCATGTGGACCCTGTATTAGAAATTGTAGGTTAGGGAACCATTCGATGTTATGGTACATGCCACATTATACACTCACCGGCCACTTTATTAGGTACAGCTGTTCAACTGCTTGTTAACGCAAATCAGCCAATCACATGTTAGAAGCTCAGTGCTTTTAGACATGAAGATGTGGTCAAGAGGACCTACTGAAGTTCAAACATTGCATCAGAATGGGGAATAAAGGTGATTAAAGTGACTCTGTACGTGGATTGTTTGTTGGTGCTAGACTGGGCTGGGTGAAAATGCCTTGATGCTTAACTAATGGCTGAATTAAGATATTTATGCGATCATAGTTGAATAATAAAACAAAGTATCAATTACTTCTAAAACAAATGCATTGCTTGCTGATTCCATAAAATAGAACACAGGAAGGTTGTTGTTCGTGTTGTTTTGTTTCTGTGTAAAAAAGTGAGTGGGCTGAATCTAGTTTGGTATTAATTTTTCTTATACCGCCATCTACTGTTGAAATACTAAAATATTCCCAACCAAAAGAAAGTGCTGGAATATTTGGTTTACCTATAAGCTGTAGCATTTAATATCTTACTGGCATATTAACAGTAAGGTTCTTACTTTTAATACTAAACGTAATGTCCATTGTCCATTAATGTGAATTACCCATTGAGTTTAATATACAGTTGCACCGAGTGTCATATAAAATGAGATCTCTAACACTGACAGGCTTATAAACTTAGAATAAACCGTTGATGGATTTCGCAGTGGACATCATATGATTTCTCAACTGGAAAATACAATTTATGCCCCAAAGACAGCCTTTCACTGTTGAATAACGCAACATAAGATGGATCCTACAAAATACCTTGAACCGTTCATAGTGTCTCTTGGTTACAGAGAAGTGAGAGATATCTGAGGAGCCCCAGAGAATGTCTGTTTTATTTACATATCAGCTGCCAGTCTATACCTTCTTATCTTTTTTTCAGGTGTCAACTTTTATTGTCGTATGTATAAGAAATGTGGTGAGCAGTCAAATACAAACAAACAAGTGTAGAACATACTATAAATACGATGCACAAACAACTATTTACAAGTGACAGGTGCAGGGACAGAGAAAGGGGGTTAATGCACTTATCGGGAGGGGGATATTGCACAAGATTTACACAATATCAACATACAACATGTAATAATTGAGAGCATGTATCCTAATTAAATAATGGCACGTATAGAGAAAAAAGATGAACAATTGTGCACATTAAAGTAAAAATTAACCTATTGGTAAGGAAGTAGGATAAAAAACTGTAGGAGGCTAAAATGAACCTGTGCACAGAATAAGTACGAATAAATATGAAATGTGTAGAGGTGTTGGAAGGAATGGCCGTTAGTCTTTGCTGTTAAGAATCTTAATAGCCTGTGGGACGAAGTTATTCTTAAGGTGGGAGGTGTATGCCATGATGCTAAGGAAGAGTTTGCCAGAGGGATGAGTAGCAAACAGGCTGTCCATGATAATGGACTGGGCCCTTGTGAAGATATGCTGGAGATGTGGGAGTTCAGCACCAGTGATTTTGGTTACAGTTTTTATACAGAAGCCTGATGTCTTAAGCTGTCAGGTTGCCAAACCACACGGTTAATATAGTTTCTGTGGTGCAGTGGTAGAAGCTGATCAGAGTGGTGGTGTTCATTCCAAAGCCCTTCAGGCTCTTCAGAAAGAACAAATGTTACTGTGCCTTCTTGAGGATACTGCAGGTATGTAAGGACAAGAGAAGATAGTACGACAGCTTTATGCCCAGGAATCTGAAGCATAAAGCAAATTTCTGGATGTAGACATCATCAATGTTCAGTCACACTTGCATCAAAGAATCGTGGAGCTCAGCCTGATTTCATGGATGCCTTCCCTCTCATCTTACTTGTTGTTCCAAGTAGGATTCACATCCGGGGAGTTTGTGGGCCAGTCCAGATGTTCATCATGCAGTCAGTCACGTTTACAGGCCTGTGAATTGTCATCTTGGAATACAGAGATAGGATTGACCCTAACCCTAACCCCAGCAGCTCAATGTAGACATTGTGCTTCAAATTTACTGTCACCTCAAGCAAATGACCCATTTCCATATAATTAAAACAGAACTTCACAGAACCTTCTCCAACTTAAACCGCACCTTCCATGCAGTCCTCAGTGAAGCATTCCTGAGGTTTTCAATGAATACGACACCTAGCATCGTTCATGCAGGCAGAAATGAGATTCATCTGACCAGATAAAACATTTTCAGTCATGAACTGTCCAATTTTTGTGTCTGCTCACTCTAACCAGGCAACTTGAGCAGAAGTGAGGCTTCTTGCGTGCCACTCTGCTCCATATGTTCATGGTATGCAGTTCCCTGTGGAGTGTTCTTTCAGGACCTGCCCTGACTTCCAGAAGCAGTTCTTGCCTGGACCTGAAGCAGTTTTTATTCACAAGCCGTGAAATGTGCCGGCGGGCCCTCTCTGTCAGTTTTGTCTTTTGGCCATAATTCTGATGGGGAATTTCCTGAAGACTGGGATTTTTGCCAGTGCTTGTAGACCCGTATGACCATTTGCTTTGATACGCCTGCAAATTCAGCAACTTCCTTCACTCTATTGCCCAAATGCAATCACTCCTTCTTGGCAGTGATTACAATCTGATTTGTGACCCATTTTCCACACATTGATCCCTGAATCCCTATGTAGCCTGAAGATACTGCCACCTTAAACACGCAAGGCGACTACTTTCTTTGTCCGGGGAGCTTATGATTATTGCTTAATTTGGTTACAGTTATGAGTAAAGAGGCTGTATAACAGGGGGTCGAGGCAGCACCCCTTTGGCGTACCCATTCTGAGGATCAGTGTACAGTAGATGGAATTTTTAATGGCACTGATTGTGGACTGTTTGCCAAGAAATCTAGTAACCAGTTCAACCCCAGAACGCCAGAACACAACATAAGGCACAACAGTGGAGCTGTAGTGTATGTAACATATTGACATGGGCAATTTTGTCCTGGTGTGACAGGGTAGTGTGAATTCAAAGTCAGCTTTATTTCTATTGTGCTTTTTACAGTGGAGCATTGTCTCAAAGCAGCCTCACAATTTTAGATTACCTTCTAAATTATAATGCCAATCGCAATTTGAGCAAGTCTAGGGTGACAGTGGCAAGGGAAAAACTCCCTAAACAGAGCTGTGAACTGTGACAGAGATGTCATCTACTGATCGGTCGTAACAATATATGAACTGTAATGGATCTGCAGCGGCAGGAATGTTGCTGTTTATGACCAGTGTTAAAGCAATGGGACGGGATGTGTAATACATGATTAACTGTGTAATATATGAAATATATGTAATATATGATGGACTGTGGTAGCCTAGCGGGTAAGGAACTGGACTATGGACCAGAAGGTACAGGGTTCAAATCCCACCTCTGCTAAGCTGCCACTGTTGGGTCCTTGAGCAAGACCCTTAACCCACAATTGCTTGGATTGTAAGATTGTATCAATTGCAAGTCGCTCTGGATAAGGGCATCTGCTAAATGCTGTAAATGTAAAAAAACTGAAGGCCTTGCCACATTCTGCACTGATCGGAGCCACTGTAGGGACTGTGGTGGCCTAGTGGTTAAGGTGCAGGACTATGGACCAGAAGGTCCAGGGTTCAAATCCCACCTCTGCCAAGCTGCCACGGTTGGGTCCTTGAGCAAGGCCCTTAACCCACAATTGCTTGGATTGTAAGACTGTACCAATTGTAAGTCGCTCTGGATAAGGGTGTCTGCTAAATGCTGTAAATGTAAATGTAAATGTAAATGTAGTTGTAAGCAAGTTTGATGCCGTCTACTATTTGGCAGTTGTTATGGATTTTGCAAGGCATATCTGGATTTCTTGTACCGACCACTGTCACCTGGAAGCTGTCAGCTTTCTCTGATGTACACGAACGTCAGTGTTTAACCCAGAGTTTTGGTTGGAGTGAGTGTGACCAGACCAGGAAGGAACACCGAAGTCCATGCAAAAACCGATATTGTCCATGACAGAGTCTGCATATTCATCCAGGTTATCAGAAATAGTTTCAAAGATAGACCCATCAGTGGTATCAAAGCAGTGCACTTCATATTGGTATAGTCATAGTGGTATAGCAGTGGTCAAGGTTTTTTTTTCCTTTTCTTGTGATACAGTTCACATGTTGGTAAAACTGAGTTAGTATAGACTTTAAGTTAGTGATTAAAATCCCCCGTTATCACAGACTGTGTTTCTGGGTGCTGATTTTCCTGTTTACAGATGATTACATACAGCTCTTCCAGTGCTATGTCAGCAGTAGTATCTGGTGGAATGTAAACAGTGGATGGAAGAACTGAAGCGAACTCACGGGACAAATAAAATGGTCTGCATTTTATCATAAGATGCTCTATGACAACTGATGGGCATGACTGGGAAACTATTTCAGCATCTGTGTGCCACTTGTTGATTAAAACGCAGACACCACCGCCTTTGGCTTTCGTCTGCAGTCTAGACGTTGTCTGGATTGTTAGGTCTTTGACAAGGTCCTTAAAATCATATAACAACACTTTTCCTTTAAAATGGTATACCTTTTAAAATGGTGAATATCTAATAATGTGTTGCAGAGGTTCAGGTTGTTCTACATTCAGGACAAAAGTTATGAATGTTTTAACTAAAGTCTGAATATGTGTGATTACAGGACCGGCTGACATTCAGAAGGATTATTGTAAAAAACAATGCCAAGAAGAGAAAAATGTATGAGGCTTTCATTGAGACCCTACCACTGCTCACATCGCTGGAGGTCTGAGCCCCTGCCTCTTTTAACACTGAATTAATGAACGACAACTGAGGAACTTTTTAAAACCTTTGCTTTCCATTCAGGTGTCAGAAAGAATGAAGGTGGTGGATGTCTTATCATCCAAAATATACAACAGTGGAGAGCAGATCATTGCTCAGGTAAGTTCTACCTTCATAACCTCCAATCTTGGGATCATGTTCAGTGCATTTTACAGACTAGCAACTGGCCTGCTGAAGGAACCTGAGGTGTATCTGTACTAGCTTCAGAGAATATCACAACAACAGTTTGCATTACAACACATGTACACTAATAATAAAGCTTATAATGTAACGTTGTAACCCTATGTGAAATTTGTTTCATAGGGTGACCTGGCAGATTGTTTCTACATTGTAGAATCAGGTGAGGTTAGAATCACCATGAAGAGGAACCGGGTAAGTTTAATGAGAAGGAATTCATATAGGCTATTTCTCAACAAAACTCTTATTGTGTTTCCCCGAGTCTTTGCTTCAGTCACCAGAATTCTGTAGTGCGTATTTGTAAATCTTATTAATTAATCATAATGACATGCCCTTCAGCTTATGGGAATGACTGAAATAAGATAATGATATGAAGTACAGTATAGCCCTTACAATACAAAACAACAAAACTCTTCACAGTTAAGTGATTCATGCCTTAACATGTCTTTCTAAGATGATCTACTTCACTGTGAGGTATCCCATCACTACTGAAAAAGGCAGGATTGCATAATCACTGCTCCACTTACATGCACTGCAGGCCGCAATCTGATATCAACACTGAAATTGTATAAAGTAAAAACATAATTTGTATGTCTTTTCAAGACTACCGACAGTGATTTCTGATACATTTATACCAAATATATGTTGCAAACAGGTAAAACTAACATATTAGTCTTTACAATTAGATTTATATTGATTGATTGATTGATTGATTGCAGCCCTATATACACAGCTGATTCTCACATTGTGTAATGATGGCACCTTTGGTCTGCCTTACCTCACAGACCCGTCCCTCTTTCCTACTGTACTCTTGAGTCCCTTGTAAGTCAGAACTTAAACCTTTCAACTGGAAGTCGAGTGCCAAATGCCAAGAGTACCCCACAACTTGAAAAACAAGTCAAACCTCTTCCCGCCAAAAGCAGGATGCTAACTGAGCTGGCTCAGTGGTAGAGCGCTGGTGCAGGGTGCTGAACCACTCCAATTCACATCCCTTCTCTGGCAAGGAGCGTTTTGAATTGGAACAATGTACCAAGTGTGGAACTTGACACAGACCAGGGGAGCCCCCATTTGCACATTTAGATGCTTCTGGTAGATTTATTAACTGTATTAGGTATGGTAGGGGTTTGTGAATAACTAAAAAAATACTTAATTATTAATTATTTGAGACATTAAAAAGTATATCTTAGTGTCTACTTCTGGATATCAATTTATCCCGGGGGTCTCAGCCTGGAATGCATGTTTTAAAGTTTAAGAAAGCAGCATGACATAATAACGCAGACATGAAGAGCACATTTTCATTTAAAAGCCACAGTATAATATACAGTGGTGCTTGAATGTTTGTGAACCCTTTAGAATTTTCTATATTTCTGCATAAATATGACCTAAAACATAATCAGATTTTCACACAAGTCCTAAAAGTAGATAAAGAGAACCCAGTTAAACAAATAAAATATTATACTTGGTCATTTATTTATTGAGGAATATGATCCAATATTACATATTAGTGAGTGGCAAAAGTATGTGAACCTCTAGGATTAGCCCTTAATTTGAAGGTGAAATTAGAGTCAGGTGTTTTCAATCAATGGGATGACAATCAGGTGTGAGTGGGCACCCTGTTTTATTTAAAGAACAGGGATCTATCAAAGTCTGCTCTTCACAACACGTTTGTGGAAGTGTATCATGGCACGAACAAAGGAGATTTCTGAGGACCTCAGAAAAATAGTTGTTGATGCTCATCAGGCTAGAAAAGGTTACAAAACCATCTCTAAAGAGTTTGGACTCCACCAATCCACAGTCAGACAGATTGTGT
Organism: Ancistrus triradiatus; assembly: GCA_025084515.1. NCBI lineage: Eukaryota > Metazoa > Chordata > Actinopteri > Siluriformes > Loricariidae > Ancistrus > Ancistrus triradiatus. The sequence continues at coordinate 778,226 of JAJAGP010000023.1, forward strand.
CAAATGGTGTGAAATTCAAGACCATTGTTACCCTCCCCAGGAGTGGTCGACCAACAAAAAATCACTCCAAGAGCAAGACGTGTATAGTTGGCGAGGTTCACAAAGGACCCCAGGGTAGGTAACTTCTAAGCCACTGAAGCCTCTCTCAATTGGCTAATGTTAATGTTCATGAGTCACCATCAGAAGAACACTGAACCACAATGGTGTGCTGGCAGGGTTTTGCAAGGAGAAAGCCATGCTCTCCAAAAGAGAACATTTGCTGCCCTCATCTGCAGTTTGCTAAAGATCCGGTGTGGCAGGACTGATCAACAGTTACAGGAAACGTTTAGTTGCAGTTATTGCTGCACAGGGGGGTCACACCAGATACTGAAAGCAAAGGTTCACATACTTTTGCCACTCACTTATATGTAATATTGGATCATTTTCCTCAATACATAAATGGCCAAGTATAATATTTTTGTCTCATTAGTTTAACTGGGTTCTCTTTATCTACTTTTAGGACTTGTGTGAAAATCTGATGATGTTTTAGGTCAAATTTACGCAGAAAGGGTTAACAAAGGGTTCACAAACTTTCAAGCACCACTGTATATTATAATTTTGAAATCCTATTGATTTAAAATATAAATAAGAAATAATCTGTTCACCTGTAACTCTTGAAAAACTCAATATTTGGAAATATCATGGCTGCTTGCAAGGCTAACTAGATTTGCTTCACAAGGCTTTTGGAAAAGGTAATTTCCAGCTGTTCGGCCTTCTCTGATATTATTTTGCCCACAGTTGAATCTGAAAGTTTTGTTAGCTTTTGTATAGCATATATATGTCAGCGATTTTTCTCAGGAAAAGTGTGGCATATGCTAAGACCAGATAGGGCTTCATCAACACCACCCCCAAACTATTATTACAGACATGATGAACTACTGTCACATAATAGACATTACCTTCATCCAAAGTGAAGAGATATACAGTGTTCATATTGATTGTTCTGCTTTGCTTTCACATTTTGACTGTTACTGTACTAGCACTAGCTACTGATATCACTTGTTATGAAATGAATAAATATGTGACACATTTAGGGAGTCACATTTTGAAATCAAAAAGCCATAATTGAGACTCTCAATCTGAGTGCCACTGATATAGTGTAACACAGCTAGGGTAAACACTATAACAAGCTAACAAAATTACAAGCTAGCATTTAGCTAATCAGGTGTACCCAGCTAGCCATAGTGGTCAAATGGTGTAAAATCTGTTATAGGATCACAGTACTCACAAAACTTACGTTATAAAGTACATAATAGGTTAGCAGACCATATTTTCCAAAAAACATTGTTTTGCACATGTTGTTATAGTATTTTTAGCAGAAGTGTGGTTTGGGGTATGTAGCACATCAAACATTAGTTTTAGTTTCATGGTCCCATCAGCTGGTCAGTATTTTTCTCAAACTTTATGCCATGGTAATAAATCCTTCCTGTCACTTTCTGGAGATTGCTGTGCCAGTGCATAAACTCCATTTAAAGAAACAGTGGCTACTGCTTATAATAGTGTCATGAAGCCTCTTCGGGTGACTTGCACAATATTACTACAGTACAGTCAGACTGACATCATAAATAAACATAAATGATTGCAAATAAACGTGTGTGTATTGAGGATTTTCATTGTGTTTTAATTGGCAGTTGAAAACGGATTCAGAAGATGACGAGGTGGACATTGCCACATGCACTCGGGGGCAGTACTTTGGAGAGTTAGCTCTTGTTACCAACAAACCAAGGGCAGCTTCTGCATATGCTGTGGAGAATGTCAAATGCTTAGGTATCACTACTGCCTCGTACCATAGTAAATGCAGCATGCTTAGGACACGTTTCGGAAAAAAAACATTACTTCAGTACAAATGTCCTGTATGTTACATGTAATGTTTGTACTGTGTTATGTTTTTGTGTTCATGTGAGTCAGTCACATCTTTTTATTTTTGAATATAACACAGTGATGTCATTTTAAGCTACATTGCTGACTTCATTTGAAAGTGCTGGAAGTAATGTTTGGTGCCTTTTTTGTTTAGTGTTAACAGACTATAAAAAAAAATTGCAATTGCATTTTGCAATTTGTCTTGAATGCATTTTAAGCTCACAAAAGATGCCATTACTTATTTCTGGCTTTGAGCAAGAAAATATATTTTCGAATTCAAATATATTTTTCTAATTTTGTTTGTCGTTTTTGTGGTTTTAAGTTCAGTGTTTTGACATAGTATAGCTGAAGTTGTTTATTTACAGTGGGGCAAAAAAGCATTTAGTCAGCCACTGATTGTGCAAGTTCTCCTACTTAGAAAGATGAGAGAGGTCTGTAATTATCATAGGTACACTTCAACTATGAGAGACAATATGAGAAAGAAAATCCAGGAAATCACATTCACAATCACATTGTAAATCATGGTGGAAAGTAAGTATTTGGTCACCCACAAATAAGCAAGATATCTGGCTCTCACAGACCTGTAAGTTCTTCTTTAAGAAGCTCTTCTGTCCTATTGTAGATTCACTCTTCCCAGTCTGGTGCAGGTCTACAAATTTCATCCTGGTGTCCTTTGACAGCTCTTTGGTCTTGAGTTTGGGGTCTGACCGTTTGAGGCTGTGGACAGGTGTCTTTTATACAGATAATGAGGTCAAACAGGTGCCATTAATACAGGTAACGAGAGGAGGACAGAAGAGCTTCTTAAAGAAGAAGAATCTTGCTTGTTTGTGGGTGACCAAATACTTATTTTCCACCATGATTTACAATTAAATTCTTTAAAAATCCTACAATGTGATTTCCTGGACTTTTTTCTCATTTTGTCTCTCATAGTTGAAGTGTACCTATGATGAAAATTACAGACCTCTCTCATCTTTCTAAGTAGGAGAACTTGCACAATCAGTGGCTGACTAAATCCAGGGATTTCTGGAGCTGGGCTGTTTCTGTGCTAACCACTTGCGCCAATGTGCCACCCAGGATTCCTGCAGAAAGAGCCCATTTATTGACCCATTCATACTGGCGAGGTTGCCTTGGAAAAAACAGTTTTGCATGGTCAAAGGTTTTATATGTGGGCAAAATCAAAAGCACAAATGGGTTACATTAATCTTGGACTTCTAAGGTTTAATGTTCCATACACTTCATGGAATTAGTGTTTGTGTGTCTTGTGTTTGTGTTATCTGGATCCTCACTTTTATTCACTGTATTTTACAGTAATGGATGTCCAGGCATTTGAGAGGTTATTGGGGCCATGCATGGATATCATGAAACGCAACATCGCAAACTATGAAGAGCAGCTCGTCACCCTCTTTGGGAGTCAAATGGAAATAGAGGAGCCAAGTGCATGAAATATCAAAGCACTGAAATGCAACATGATGAAATAATGGTGAATACAGGTCACACGCCATTGCTCTGATGCCACATGTTCATTACAGTTGAAGTACAAATTTATTGTTTTGCATTCACAGAAATGAAGCTTTGGTGTGTCAGTGATACTGATTTTTACATGTAGGAAAACCATAACACACTATGAAAGGTTTATAGAAAAACTTTTTTTTCCATAAGTAAGGTGTTATATTGGGAATATACTTTGTTTTTCCAGTTACTGGCTAATATCAGTTCCTCCATTGTATTGGGTTTAGATGTTTAAAGATATATTGGTTTCATTTTGACAGTTGTGTTTTACTTTCTCATTCAGTATTCTAGAGATAGACACCCATTGCCATGTCATTGTTCTTTGACATCACCTTAAATACAGGCTTATGCAATTGTTTGGGCACCCATGTTTTGCTCATTTTTAAATGGAAACTAGCACAACCTTCACAGGGAGCAAACTTAAATATGATATGTTTATGCTCATTTGAATGCCTAAGACATTAAAAACACGAACCATGAATTTGGCATGTACAGAAGTTTGGGCACATTTCAGATTTATCCACTAGATTTAACTTTGTACCCAGCAGAGGTTAACATTTTCATTTAGAAAATCAACAAAACATCTGACATTTTTGTATGTCTTGTACAACAACTCCCCAGGTTTAGTCAGGATAATTACTTTAGGGAATTAGCAAACCTGTAAATTGGGTACTATGTTTGTGTGCGTCTGTGTGTGTTTGTGCGTGTGCCTGCGTGTGTGTGTGCATGCGTGTATTTATATACATAAGTGTGTATTTCATTGTGAGGATCACAAGGTCCTCCCACAAGGATAAAAAGATCTGATATTTTGTACCTTGCAGGAACATTTTACTGGTTCCCAAAAGGAAATCTGCCTTTTTACAAAAGCAACTTTGTTTTGAAAGACCAAAAGAGCCAAACAAGTTGGTTTAGGTCACTGATGTTAAGGTTAGGTGCAGGTATAGGTGAAGAATGGATTAGCAACAGAAATATTATGTCAGTGGAAAGTCCTCACAATGATAGAAAGTATGTGTGTGTGTGTGTGTGCGTGTGTGTGTGTGTGTGTGTGTGTGTGCATAAGAGGGATACAAATCAAGATCTAGTCATTTTCATAAAGGAAAGCAGAATGTGTGATATTAAGACATAAACATTCATTGTTGCTGAATAGGGAACAGAAGTATGCTGATATTGCACTTTGATGCCAGCCTCATTAGAAAAACATTGCACATTATGTTGCATATAGTAATTACTATAAATAGCATTTATCCTTCACTGATGAATAATGAGAATACATGTAGTACAGTATTTTGAAGTACTGTTTCAAAAGTAGCTTGTTTTTTTTTTCTTTTTCATCTTTTGACATTTATTTATTGATTTCAGTGTTTAGTGCAAGTAAACATATTTGACATGTTTTTTTTCTACAAACTTCTGTATGTTGGCTTTTAATAAAAAAAAAAAAGAACAATCACTATCAAATACAAATGAATGCATATCACATTATCATAGCGATATTTACTTTCGCCCTTGAAAATATTGAATTTTACTTTTGAATTCCTAAATACATACATCACCAATCTTATTCCTTTTTGTTCATGTTTTAACCTTTACAGTATTGCAGTGTAACTGATCCACTGGCAAGTTAACACCTTTGAATTTTTCTACCAATAAAATGGATGAGACTATTTGTGACTGTCAACCTTCACGTGTCCCAACAGGACACAATGTGAGAACCTGCAGTCTGTGTTTTCTTGTAGCCTGCCTCAGTTGTGTGCTTTTATTGTAGCCTTTTTGTGGCATACCACCATTTTATAAGCCAGAACACTTATGAGAGACTTTCAATTGCCAGTATTGACCTGCTTTTATATATTTACCATCAGTTCATTATGTCAATTCACCAACAATAAAAGTAGCTCTTTGTGTTAATATGTCTTCATAGCATTTATGTAGAGAGGTCTACAGATTCCAGAGGATCGAGTATAGTTGTGTGATATTTCATTTGCCATTAAAATAAAATATGAGTTTGTATTAAAGTATAATGGTTTGACTACTTTGTGTATTTTGTATTCTGAAGCATATTGTTACACATGTAATTGTTAATGAAATGGAACGCTTTTATTTTACATCTTAAATGTAAAATGTGATATCACTTTATCATTGTGCCTTTATGTAGCCCCTTCAGGCTACTGTGTAAACTACACTGAGCACATTATTAGGAACACCTGTACTCATTCATACATCTACTCATTCATGCAGTCATTTAATCAACCAATTGTGTGGCAGCAGTGCAATGCATAAAATCTTGCAGCTACAGGCTAGCAGCTTGACATAATGTTCACATCAACAATTACAATGGAGACAAGAATGTGATCTCAGTGATTTTGACTATGATGTTATTCTTAATGGGAGATGGGCTGGTTTGAGTACTTCTGTAATCGCTAATCTCCTGGGATTTTCATGCACGACTGTCTCTTTAGTTTACTAGAGGCAGGAGTAACTCAGATAACCACTCCATCACATTGTGGTGAATAGAAAAGCATCTCAGAATGGACAACACATCAAACATTGAGGCAAGTGGGCTGCAACATTGAGGCTGTATCCAGTAATAGTGCTAGCGAGTGTAGATTGCACAATATATGCTGTAGTGCACTTGTGGCACAATGCGAACTACTGGGACCTATCCAGAGGTTGGATTTGATGCTTGGAAAATGTGTCGCAAAGCAGATGTTAATGATTGGCAAAACGGAGTGATTGCATTTGCATGTGCCAAAGGCCATAGTGTGCAGGACATAGCTGAATTTGCAGGTGTGATGAAGCGTACGGTCATACCAGTCTACCCAGACTACAGGAAATTCTCATCAGAGTTGTGGTAGAAAGACTAAACTGACAGACATGGACCGTCAGTGCATTTTATGACTTGTGGATAGAAATTGCTTCGCTTCCAGGAAAGAACTGCTTCTAGATGTCAACGCAGGTCCTTCGCAACCAATTTCTGAAAGAACACTCAGCAGGAAATGTGTACCATGAACTTATGGTGAAGAGTGACACGCAAGAGGCCTTTCCTCACTTCTGCTCATAAAGTTGCCTGAATACAGTGCGCAAAAAGACACAAAAATTGGACTGTTCATGGTCAGATTAAGCTAATTTCTGCCTGTATGTGAATGATGCTAGGCTCCATGTTCATCGAAGTCCTCAGGAATGAGGTCTGTGTGCACGGTGTGGTTCCAGCTGGAGGAGGTTCTGTAATGTCCTGGGGGTGTTTTAATTACGTGGAAATGGATCTTTTAGTTGAGATGACAGTAAAATTGAACTACAGTACCTACACTGAGCTGCTGGTTTTGCCTTTTGCTCATTATCTCACAGAGAAACATAACATTATTATTCCTGTCTTCTAAGACAGCGATTCTCAAATTCGCAGGGCTGCAAAATGTGACTGATAGGCATGAACATCCAGGAGCACTCGCACTGGAAAATCACCAGATGTTAATCCTCTTTAAAATCTGTTGAACAACGAGTAAGAAGCCAGGAAATTCATCGGTCAAACATCGATGCCACCCACATCCAGAAACGTGTCTAGTCCATGCCAAATCGCAGCTGTTACTTGGGCTCGTGGAGGTATTACACGCTATTATGTACGTTTCAGTCACACATGACTATTTTTTGTTTTGTTTGGTGAGCTTGTAATCGTAATATGATTGTGTATGATCAAACAGTGCTTGTACGATTATGACATTAGACCTTCATTTTCACAGAATAATATTACTAGCATTCAGTTCTTGCTGATTATGGAAACAAAGCTTCTATACCAGCAATGGCAATGTCCACAGCTACTGGAAACAACAGCAATGCGAGCCAATGAATGGTGCATGTAATGTAACGGGCATGGAAAACTTACCAATAAATGCAACAATAACAAAGCAAGCCACGCCTCACACAGTGATTACAGAACTGGCCAATTACGCCTCGAGTTCGCTAGATTGACGTACGCGGGGGCCAATGAATGAAGAGAACTAAAAGTAATCAGTCCTGCCTCCTCGGAGAATGCTAGAGATCGACGGTAATGGCGACAGGATTGGTAAGTGAAAAACTTACAGAACGATTACAAAAGAAGCTCAACATGAACGTTAGTCGGTTGAAATCAGCACGAGCGTGCGGACAAGTGGTCGTTTTCACTCCATCGATTAGAATCGCTGTCATTCATTGTTTCGATGGCAAACGGCAACTTTTGGAACGTCATTTTTTTCATTCCGTCTGTTGTTTTGTTTGGAGCTGAGTTAGTTGTGAGCCATGTCGATCAGCTGATTTACTAACTAAATACTAACCAGTTGTACAACTACTGCCCTTTAAACGCTGCCTCACGGCTAATAAAGCCACGAATCCGTTTCCCTTCATTCATTGCAATACTCAGAGGACTTCCAGCGCCATGTCTCAACTTGTTGACATTTTTTAGTTTATAGTCCTGTAAGTTTTTTGGACTGCGAAAGGCACTAAAAGTGTACTTAAAACGACGCGGGGCGTTTGGAGCTTTGTCTACAAGGTGTTTACATTTTAACCGAATTGACGTGTTATTGTTGTGGAAGTAATCGCTAATGGAAATAGCGTGTTGTTGGTTTGTAACATATATGAAGTGGTATTTTGTGTTGTTACAGTTTTGAATGAAGATGTGTCGCTGATCGCGCTGGCACTATGGACCGACCCTGCGGTTAGTCCTAACAGCTGATCTGTTTTTTCGCTGCACATCGAAAACTACAAGTTTAATCCCTCTGTTTGCGAACTCGACAGAATTATATAACGACAGTACGTTTCGATCCGAGTCGTAGGACTGTGCTCGTTCGCTTGGCGATATCTGTAATCGGAGTTCATTTTTGTTTTATTTCATTGTTGTTACGCAGTTATGAATGAATGAGCGCAGCGGCGCATGCGCGAGCTTCTCCGAGTTTATAAACAAGCTTGCGTGCAAGATGGTCACGTGACCCTCAGTCTCTTTGCGACTCAAGTGCTCAACAAAGCGTATGGCTGCAGCTGAGGAACTCGCACTTCCTTTCACAAAACTGCGCTTGTCCACTCGATTCCCTCTGAGTGTCTGTGTAAAAGCCCGAACTGAGCCTTTAGCGCAGGTTACTCCAAGCAGTAGCCATGTTTTACAGCAGGACCGATGTTGCTGCGTAGACAGATTGAAGGTTCTTACTGAGAAACTGTGCTCTGAGAGAATAATTAAACAAAGCATAGGTTCATCACTGATTCTGTTGTTGATTCTCTACATTCTTTCAATTTGCTCATCAAGTCCAGAGGAACAGGACATTTACATGACTATCTAAAATAGGTTTTGGCCTTTGATTTGCCTTTAAATAAAATCATTTACTTATTGTCTTGATGCATGTTCAATAATCTATGTAAGAAACTGCCAGAAGTTGAATCTGTTCATCTGAACGTGAGGTTTTGTCGGAGAAACGTTTGAAGTCACTGAAGAAGTCACTTACATGAGTGACGAAATGTTTCTCCGACAAAACCTCATGTCCAGATGAACAGATTCAACTTCTGGCAGTTTACTTATTGGTAGTAACCACATTATTTGCAGTCTATTTCAGAAATACAGTGAACAAGGAGGTAATACACTCTGTTGCTATGTACCCAGTCAATTGCATTGTATCACACACATGTACACGAGGCCAGCTTAGGGTAACCAGTCCTTCACAGGATACCACACACACATGGCCAAGTTAGAATAGCCATATCACTTACTGGTGTGATTTTGTGTCAGACAATTAGGAGTAGGAGTAGAACTCCAAACACAGTAAGCAAAAACAAAGGCTTGATCTCGGGTCCTGGCCCTTTTCAGTCGAACTTCATGAGAATTGAATCACTCTTGGAACAGTCAGACATGCGTTGGGTACTAGCTGTAGCTTATTCTCATTTATAGCTCACCTAAAATGTCATAAAACCCCCAGGTTCCAATCACAGTACATTAGGACCTCAGTGCTCCCCGAATGCTGAAAACGACAAGTACCGAGCAATTTTTTCCATAATAAGTCATGTAAACTGAATGAATCCGTTCCAGGCTCCCAGAAAATCCACACTGTATAAGGTATTATATGCATTAATGGAGCTGTATTGTTCAGGTGCTTCCCCATTTACAATGGGTTTACATTCCAACAAACCCATCATAAGCCAAGGAGTTTAATATATACTCGACATATCATAAACGTGCTCAAACATTTACATTTACATTCACCGCATTTAGCAGACGCCCTTATCCAGAGCGACTTACATTTGGTACAGTCTTACAATCCAAGCAATTGTGGGTTAAGGGTCTTGCTCAAGGACCCAACTGTGGGATTTGAACCCTGGACCTTCTGGTCCATAGTCCAGTATCTTAACCACTAGGCTACCACAGTCCCAAACACTCACGTTAACCTACAGTTGGGCAAATTTTTAACACAAACCTTAATTTAATAATAAAGTGTTGAATATCTCCTGTCATTTATTGACTAACATATTGACAGTGGAAAATAAAAACAAAATGATTAGCCCGATGCGCAGCGTATGCGGGAGAGTACTGCGCAGTGGTTTTCACTGTTTTCGGACTGGTTGGCTGTTATCACTAACCTTCTTAGTATCCATGGTGCCTTATTTGCACTAAGAATACTGTACTGTAGATGTAAAAATAAAGAAAAACATGAGAAACACAGTGGAGATCTGCACTGTGCGAGAGCTATTGTGAGACTGACCTTTGACCCTATGTCTTGGCCGAAAAGACTAGTTTAAGCAAGTGTGTTTACTATCGAACAAACGGCGTGTTCCGAGACAAATGTTTCTCTTCAGAATGCATCAAATTTGCTGAATTCCAAGGTGGTAGAGTTTAAGTTTGACAGAGTTCATTTATTCGAGAGTGGCAGCTTGGCAGGGACTTCTGATCCTTATTCCACTACCTTTATCTCTGCACCACTTGTTCTTTTTCCCCAGCGTTACCATGCTATATTACAACTCTTATTTGTTTTCATTTGCAGCCTGGCCAAGTGACATGGTGTAATATGGTGTGGGAAGTGAAGACCCAGTCAGTCCCTAATAGACTTGAGGTATCCCAGAGAGACTCTGCAAGCATGGACGAGCAGTTTGACCGACTTAAGTGTAATGAGGATTTGCCATCCTCCCCAGGGTGCCCTAACAGTGATGGCCATGTTGAATATGGTAATTCCGCATTACAACTGCTTTATCTGCCTTTCTGTTATTCCTATCTTTTTTCAGTCTGTTCATCTGCACCTGTTATGGTCTCTCTCTGTACCTCTTCAACAGATGACTTGCCAGAGCTGCATGAGGTTCAGGATGACCAGTCGTCCCCCGCAGTGTTCCAGGTGGCCCCGGATGTGTCACATGAAGAGGGGCCTGAATACTGCTGGAGCCTGCAGACAGAGAGCCGAAAACCCCTCCCATACAAAACTGGATGACAGAATAAGCCCAACATCGCCACCAGTCCACAACCCCTACTGCAGAGTGTCCCGCACACCAGGTCAGTGACAGGGATTTGACTAAATTCTATAATTTTTTTTATAGGCTGAGATTATTTATTGGTTATTCTACATGTTCTCTGGGCCTTCGAATCCTGAACACGTAGATAGCCATTCTTAATGTACTGTTCAATTATTATCAGAGTTACATTTCTGAACTCTAATCTTGATTTGAGTTCACAGGTCTTCTCCTGTACACATCTTTGCCAGCAGTAACAGTTTACATTCCTATGCTCGGCCTCCGTTGGCCTCCAGCAGCGCCCCCAGTCCTGCTCGGAGCCATATGAGAGAGCGCCGCCGTACAAGGGTACGTTGTTTAACGTTAAGCAGGAGAATCACAAATAAGAATATACTCCTAGAATGAGCGTTTGGATAGCCTTAACTACATGTCTTTAATCAACGACAGTTACATTTGTTTAGCAAGAATTAGATCAGTGATGTGTAAATGCTCGTGTGTGTTACCTTTTGAACCCGGTTTAGGCCAGCAGCGAGTCCGAGTCGGGGGTGTTCTGTATGTCCTCACTGTTGGATGATTATGACATGGGATGGTCCCATTCTTGGCCTTCCACAGCCTGGCACTGTTTTTTGAAAGGTAAAAGCCACACATACAAGCACATTGTATATTTTTTTGAAGTTGGAAACATTTTCGAGGCTTTCATGTCGGAATGAGGGGCAAGAAGAGGCTTAAACCAAAAATTTCAGTTTGAACGAAAACACAGATAAGTGCTCCCAGCAGGCTGCTCTAAAAGGGTTTGGTTTTTCATCTGACGTCGTGCTCCAGCCATTTTGTGAATGAGCCGTTGAGGGCGAAGCAGCGCCCTCTCTGGTTGAGTTGCACCACTGCCACATAAAAAAATTACAAAAACAAGCTTCGAGGGTCAAGGGTGGCGGCGCAGGACCCTGCACTCATAAGGCTTTCTTCCACCCGACTTCTGACGTGTAATAATATAGAAAGCCTAGTTTAAACGTTGTACAAGTAAAACATTGCTATAGTGCGTACACAATGAAATGATGTGATAATCTGCTCAGGGACAAAATGCATGAGCAGTGGCTATCGGAGTCCTATGGCTGTAAGCTTAATGTCATTCAATTTTAAATTCTGATTTAGTACTCAGATTTACTCAAAGGCAGAACCTGAGGACTTCTTCTCTATTACTATAGCCTAAAGCTATTGAAGATTAAGAATAAGACGTAATTGTGAATTCCAGTGTGTCACACATGGTGAGGGCAGGCTGAGACAATCTCTGAATATGTCAAATTACTTTTTATCACTTGGTGTGTGAGGACGGTTGAGAATAAGTTTTGAAATGTAATATCTGTGGCTACACGGGCAGCATAGTGGCGCAGTGGTTAGCACTGTTGCCTCACAGCTCCAAGTTTGTATGTTCTCCCTGTATCTGATTCCTGCAGATTCCTCTGACATTCCAAACACATGCATTTGGTCAACTGGCAGCTCTAAAGTGTCCCAGTGTGAGTGAGTGTGAGTGTGCATGCGTGCACATGTGCCCTGACAGTGACAGGCAGCTTGTCCAGGGGTGGTTCCCACTTGTGCCCTCCTGTGCCCTACTCAGTATTGCTATGGTGTTCCTAATAAAGTACTCGGTGAGAGTGTGTGATATTGATCATATTTGGGATTCTTCCACACTGAAGCCAAAAATGTTATATTGAATACAGCTTTACTTTGTACAAATGTAGTAATCGGTGTTACTTATGAGGGGGAAAAAATATTTTGGTCAATACCGAGTCTTGCTTTCTTTCTTTAGGCACACGCCTGCGCTTTCACAAAGGGCCAAACGTGGAGTGGCAGGAAGTAGAGGACCTGGCTGAGTCTGAGGATGAATCTGATGATGAGGGAGGCATGCACACAAGCCCTCTTAAGGTAATAGTGCTGCTAAAACTCTAAATATTCTTTATTACCCTTGTGTGAGTATTCATATTGAATGAGAATAGAAGCTATTACTTTATCACGATACGATATTATCATATTAAGAAGCTATGTTCCTTAAAAACAGATTTGACTCTCACTTTGAAAAAGTGCTTTGGATTTTATTTGCAAAGCAGATTAGGTCTTGCTGTAGTTTGCAGGGATTTTTATGAATTTTGTGTTGATGCTGACTTCAGACATACTTGGTGTATTACCTTGCAGAGTTATGGATCTGAGGGGTTGAAGCTGGTGGCCCTGGAGGAGACCGTGTCCTTTGGTCAGTCTGTTCTTAAATTAACATTTGACCCTGGTTCTCCAGAAGCCGGCCTTCTAACTGCTGAGTGCCAACTGGACCATCCATTTTACGTGAAAAATAAAGGTAACGACAGTAGCATGTTATGTGTATGTAATACGAAAAGTCTTCAGACCTTTTCACATTTTGTTATTTTGAGGTTTTTCCAAATCATTCTGCACTCAGTACCCCATACAGAATTTTAGAAATTTCTAAAATGTGGCATTGTCATAATTAGTCAGACCCTTTTCTCAGTCCTTAGTTGAAGCACCTTTGGCAGTGATTACAGCCTCCAGTCTTCTTGGGTATGATGCCACTAGGTTTGCACACCTGGATTTCGGCCTTTCTTCTCTGCAGATTCTCTCAAGCTCTGTCAGATTGGATGGGGACCGTCGATGGACAGTCATTTTCAGGTCTCTCCGGAGATGTTCGATAGGGTTCAAATCAGGGCTGGGCTCAAGAACATTCACAGAGTTGCCCCTAATCCACTCCTGTGTTGTCTTGGCTGTGTGCTTAGGATCGTTGTCTTGTTGGAAGGTGAACCTTCAGCCCAGTCTGTTGTCTAGAGTGCTCTGGATCAGGCTTTCATTAAGAATAGCTCTGTATTTTGCTCCATTCAGATTCCCCCCAACCCTGGCCAGTCTCCCTGTCCCAGCTGCTGAAAATCACCTCCATAGCATGATGCTGCCACCACCATGCTTCGCTGGAATGGTATTTTTGGCAGTTGATGAACAGTGCCTGGTTTCCTCCTGATATGATGCTTAGAACTGAGGCTATAAAGCTAAATCTTGGTCCTTTAAGTGCTTTTTTGTTTTGTTTTGTTTTGGGGTTGCCACCCAGATTGGTGCTGCAGTGATGGTTGACCTTCTGGAAGTTTCTCTCATCTGCACACAGGATCTTTGGAGCTCAGCCAGAGTGACCATTAGGTTCTTGGTCACTTCTCTTACCAAGGTCCTTCTACACCGATTACTTAGTTTGGTGGGGCGGCCAGCCCTTGAAAGAACCCTGGTTGTTCCAAACGTCTTCCATTTAAGAATTACGGAGGTCGTTGTGTTCTCGGGAACTTTTAGTGCAGCAGAATTTTTGTAGCCTTCTCCAGCTCTGTGGCTCCACACAGTCTGTCTCTGAGCTCTACAGGCAGTTCTTTCCTCCTCATGGATTGGTTTCTGCTCTGTTCCACATCGTTAGCTGTGAGACCTTATTTAGACAGGTGTGTGTCTTTTCAAATCATGTTTAATCAACTGAATTTATGACAGGTGGACTCCAGTTAAGGAGAAGAAACATCTAAATAGTTATGGTCATGCAAAATTTTAGTTTTTCCTTTGTTAATAAATTAGCAAACAATTCTAACACTTTCTCATAATGGGGTATTGGGTGCAGATTGATGGAGGAAATCTAGATTGTTTGGGATTTTAGGCCTCAAAATATCAAAATGTGAAAAAGTGAAAAAGACTGATGACGCAATTAAATTACCCAGATGCACTTTGTTCTGGGAAATGGTTTAGATAGCAAATATTTGGCTAATAGTAGCTTGTTTCCTATGTGCTATCTCTACCTGGTTCCTATATAATCAGAGCCCCACGTAACATAGTGCTGCAGGGGACTTTCTGATTAGTCCTTTTGCATGCCTGTTATCTCCAAATTTCCTGATTTCTCTCCCTAACAGCAGGGTCTCTGTGTAGCACGTGTACCACCTCCTACATGCACAGATGTTCTCTACTGTCACACAGCTGTTTCTTGTAGTGCTAAAGACTACAATGTAAAATGAACAATCATCACCTCATGATGAGCCAGTAAATCAAATGAACATGGAGGGTGTAGGTAATCAGCCATTAGGAATACCATCTACTTCCATTATTTTCCCAGTTGCCATGGGTTAGTTGTTTGGATTTTGAGTTAAGGGAAAATATACTGTTTTGTATTTGTATATGTTGTATTTGTATTTGTTTTTGAGTATTATACTATTATCCTGTATTCTTCTTCTGAAAGTTCGTGATTGTAAATGAATTGAAGCATTTTTGTGATGGCCTATTTAAATTACAATGTGTGTGTGTGTGGTAGGATGGTCCTCCTTTTATCCAAGCCTTACTGTGGTGCAGCATGGCATCCCCTGTTATGAAATGCAGGTTGGGGATTTGTGTCTACCTCCAGGGCACCGTGACGCCATCAACTGTGATGACTCGACTGTTTTTGACACCTTCAGGAGGTACAGACTGTGTTTGCTGTGTCAGTTCCCTGACTGATATAAAGTTACTAGTAAAAATCCTGTGGTGATTGTCATTTTTTATGCATGTGATAAACCTTACATAGTTCTCAGTGCTCTGGGGTGCAGCTGCAGTTCCCTAGGCTACCTCCAGGGTGACCTGGGTTTGAGTCCTGGCAGTGCCTTCCAGTAGGGTTGGACTTCACACAGACCTGTAATTGGCCATGCTTGAGGCAGGGGGCTGCAACAGCGACCCCTTTCGAGTCCTGACTGATGGAGTGGCGCCCCAGCCAGGGTACACTCCCCAATGAACCTGACCAGGAAAAACAGGGGTTAAAATGAGAAAATACAACTAAAACCGTGAGTGTTTTGTGTAAGTGGTTAAGGGATTTGGATGTTTATGGTATGGTCTGTGTTTATCCTGCAGTTATGACTTCACCCCTATGGATTCGTCTGCGGTGTACGTGCTGAGCAGTATGGCGCGCCAACGAAGAGCCTCCCAGTCCAGCGGGGGTACCGTGAGCCCTGACTGTGACAAATTGGAGGCTTCTGGCTCCTCCCATCATTCTCCCAGTAGCAAATCACAGCGCGGCCACTCTTCAGGGAGCAGTGGAGCCACACCCACAAAGTGCAAACGGCCAATGAATGCCTTTATGCTCTTTGCAAAGAAGTATCGAGTGGAGTTCACACAGATGTACCCTGGAAAGGACAACAGGTGTGTGGAAATGGTGCAAACAGTGATCGTAGAGCTATTATTGTGCCATCTCCAGGTACTTCACTAAACTTAAAGGATAGTTTCACAAGAAAACTGCATGCAAACGATTCCTAAGTGTCAGAGATGAAACTGAAACACGAGTGGAAGGCTAAACTGTTAAAGCCAAAACTGCATTGATAGATAGTATTACGAACAATGCGGATGATCAGCCAGATGACTCGGTGCGTGAATGTGAGCCAGTTTATATAGTTACAGGTCAAACAATGGGCAAACAATGTTGTACTATTTACAGTAGGACAGATACATACACTGAACTACACCATTTACAGCTTGTTCACACAACAGTTCGAACAGTCTCTAGGCCAAATGTGAGCTACCGAGCAAGCAAGCACACAGCCGGTAAGGTAGTTACACACACACACACACACACACACGAATGACGCACAATTCTGCATTTAAAGGTGACTTTCTGCATTGAGGTGACCATGGTGATTGACTGTTTCCGGCCACAACGTCCCTTTTAACGTCCTTTTTTCCCCCTATTATAATTTATTATGATTGTTAAGACCTCTGCCAGTAAAGCAAACGGTCATTGATCGGATTGTCAGTAATCGGCACATTGCCTGCACTTTTATAGCAAGCAGGGTATTCAAACTGGGCAGTGCTGCATGCTATTAATATCCTGGTTGCATCAGCAGGGCTTATGGATGTTCCTAAGCTGAGTTACTTATGGCTTTCGAGGGGTAAATTTAAGACCCTTGCACCAGTTGTCGTAAATGAAGAAAGACACAGCAAGAAAGAGTATTGCTTCACTGCAGATGCAGTGTACTAACCAAAAGGTGATGGCAAACATTTGGTTTAAAAATTAGCAGTTGTTTCGACAGTACATACTACATTTCATTATGTCGTTTCCTTTCAATAGAAATGTTGTTCAGTTTGAGATGCTACTACCCTGAAAAGTGCTCAAGGCCATAGTGTATGCTGTAAGATTTTACTGATCTGTTTGAGACACAGCTATTGACTTCACACCCGATTTGGTGTATATACTTTTCACACATCTAGTGACTACAGTAGACTATACACTGTTATAAACAAATGCAGTGTGAATGGATCTTAATCTATAGGCCAAAGCTGAAACTAGGGGTGGGCAATATGATGATCTTTTATCGTATCATGATAAATTTGTTATCGTGATACAATATGCTCGGACTGTGGTGGCCTAGCGGTTAAGGTGCTGGACTATGCCAAGCTCTGCCAAGCTGCCACTGTTGGGTCATTGAGCAAGACCCTTAACCCACAATTGCTTGGATTGTAAGACTGTATCAACTGTAAGTCGTTCTGGATAAGAGCGTTTACTAAACATTCTGTAAATGTAAAAATATCTTGGATCATCAAGTGTTGTGGGCTATGGTAGCCTAGCGGTTAAGGTACTGGACTCTGGCCCAGAAGGTCCAGGGTTCAAATCCCACCTCTGCCAAGCTGCCACTGTTGGATCATTGAGCAAGATCCTTAACCCACAATTGCTTGGATTGTAAGATTGTACCAATTGTAAGTCGCTCTGGATAAGGGCGTCTGCTAAATGCTGTAAATGTATGCTTTTCTGAGCATATTGAGGATTTCGTCAGTGCTTAAAGAACACTGAAAAACTGCATGTTTCATTATAATGAGTGTAATTAGTCTTGTATAATTGGATGACCTGTGGCCCATTTTGAATAAAAATAGCTTTATTTAAGTATGGGATCATATTTGAATAGTAGTTTTTAAGAATCTGTTGCTACCAATGCATTTTTCTTTGTGGGTGCGTGTCTATGCATGTCTGCACTCACATGTATTATATATTTCATGTATCGTGAAAATGTCTTTAAATATCGTGAAATAATTTTATTTTCACCATATCGCCCACCCCTAGCTGAAACTCTGTTGAATACAGTGATGCAGTGGTTAAGGTAATGGAATCTGGACCAGAAGAGTGTTCAAGCCCCAGCACTGTCAGTTGCCAATATTTATCCACGATTGCTTGGATTGCACATTGTAAGATTGCATCAGTGGGAATGCTGCTCTGGATAAGTGCTTCTGCTAAATGGCTAAGTTAACTAAAACTACTAATAAAATACACTTTGTCTTTGTCCCCAGAGCAATTAGTGTGATTCTGGGTGATAAGTGGAAGAAGATGAAGAATGAGGAGAGGCGGATGTACACCATGGAGGCTAAAGCGCTGGCTGAAGAACAGAAACGCCTTAACCCTGACTGTTGGAAACGCAAGAGAACAAACTCGGTAAAGTGTTCCTGCACACAGTGATCATTTCATTAACATGACTGTTCAGTGATGCAGCACTATAGAATTTCTGATGCACATGCCGTGGGCTGGTCTACTTGTCAGTCACTGATATTGCAATGTTACACAAGTAGCAGTAAGATCAATTTGCAAGAAGATCTGTTGCTCAACACTTCTTGTATTAGAAAGAACTTCTCCTCTAGTGACTGGTGCAGGGCATAGCTACCTTTACACAGTTTGTTTTAGAGCCTGACTAGTAAACAAATAATCACAGTTGTTGTACAGATGAAGTTATGTATTAAACTTCTGTTTCTGATTGAGAGTTTGCTGAGTTCACAATTAGCAAAATACCTAATATGAGATCTGATGACTAAGCTACTACCACCAAAGACGAGGAACCGCCTCAGAAGCCACATCTGTACAAACTGAGCATCATATTTACAGTGGGGCAAAAAAGTATTTAGTCAGCCACTGATTCTGCAAGTTCTCCTACTTAGAAAGATGAGAGAGGTCTGTAATTTTCATCATAGGTACAGTTCAACTATTAGAGACAAAATGAGAAAAAAAATCCAGGAAATCACGTTGTAGGATTTTTAATGAAGTTTACTTGTAAAATAATGGTGGAAAATAAGTATTTTGTCAATAACAAAAGTTCAACTCAATACTTTGTAACATAACCTTTGTTGGCAATGACAGAGGTCAAACGTTTCCTGTAAGTCTTCACCAGGTTGGCACACACTGTAGCTGGTATTTTGGCCCATTCCTCCATGCAGATCTCCTCTAGAGCAGTGATGTTTTGGGGCAACACGGACTTTCAACTCCCTCCACAAATGTTCTATGGGCTTGAGGTATGGAGACTGGCTAGGCCACTCCAGGACCTTGAAATGCTTTTCACGAAGCCACTCCTTCGTTGCCCGAGCGGTGTGTTTGGATCATTGTCATGCTGGAAGACCCAGCCACGTTCCATCTTCAATGCTCTCACTGATGGAAGGAGGTTTTGGCTTCAAATCTCACCATACATGGCCTCGTTCATTCTTCCCTTAACACGGATCAGTCGTCACGACGAGTTGAGTTTTTACCAAAAAGTTCGATTTTGGTTTCATGTGACCACATGATACTCTCCCAGTCCTCTTCTGGATCATCCATATGCTCTCTGGCAAACTTCAGACGGGCCTGGACATGTACTGGCTTAAGCAGGGGGGATTTCCTGGATTTTTTTCTCATTTTGTCTCTCATAGTTGAAGTGTACCTATGATAATTACAGACCTCTCTCATCTTTCTAAGTAGGAGAACTTGCACAATCAGTGGCTGACTAAATACTTTTTTGCCCCACTGTATCTGTGCAATACTACATAGACAAATGGA
Organism: Ancistrus triradiatus; assembly: GCA_025084515.1. Taxonomy (NCBI): domain Eukaryota; kingdom Metazoa; phylum Chordata; class Actinopteri; order Siluriformes; family Loricariidae; genus Ancistrus; species Ancistrus triradiatus. The sequence continues at coordinate 797,889 of JAJAGP010000023.1, forward strand.
CACCTCAGCACAGCCTATAAATAGAGGCTATGCCCCAAAACTTACAGTTTGTACTAAATGTCAGAATGATATGACACTGTTTGACATAATATATTAGAGTGATGGGTGCTTGTGTAGCGCACATGCACTTTGCTAGCCCTCCATCATGGTGACCCTGTTCCCGGTGGTGACTTCTGGCTGGGTCGGGCGTTATACATACACATAACATTGGTTAAAAAAGAATTTCTTTATCACCCATATTTTTGTTCCAGCATGCTCACATATCATTTCATATAGCATTTACAGTACTATGCAAAAGTATTAGGCCACCATTAAATTTGTTATTTTAGCAGCAGTGTAATGACCATAAGTAAAATATTCAATGATTAGACCAAACATGGATTCATCACTGCGCATTACTCTTTTCTGCCGATATTCATTCCAATCTGTGTGAGCATTGGCATAGCTTAGCCTTTTCATCCTGTTCTCCTTCTGAAAAAGTGGTTTCTGGGATGCTACCATTCCAAAAAGACCATTCCTGATCAAGCTTCTTCTGTAGAAGGCTCAACTTGGCATGGTGAAGCTGCCACATGCTCACATTAAATACTTGCCACTGCAGCCTATAGAAGCTGTTTTTTAATACTGCATACAAATGTCCTGTATTTTCCGATTGTATTCTAATAAAGGGACTGAGAAATAATTATACATGGTCATTTTACCATTGCTAAAACAACAAATCTAATTTGGGCCCTGAGACTTTTTCACATTACTGTATGCTGTATTTACTTTGTCATAGGTCAGGCTTGTTGCTGCATGGGCAAAAGGTTAGTGCCACATGTTTTGTTTTTTTGCCATTTAGGTGTCGACCTGTCCCTTTGTTGCTGTAGCAACAGACAGGCAGCTGAATAATGCAGCTTGTGTGGCTTACTGTTTTTCGAAACGATACACTTTTCAACACGTACACGTTTGACATGGCAGGTCAACCCGATAGATGTTAATGTTTTGACTCGCAGTGATGTAAACTGTTGTTTAATTTTCGAATGTTTGTTCTACCAGGGCTCTCAGCAGAACTAGAACCACAGCGCAAAGCCCTAAAACCAGACTGAGAGACTGACGTCGACTGTCCTGCCCATCCACCTGTAAGAGTGATGAGCCAACTGTGATGCTTAGAACACTTAGAAAAAGTCATTACAGCGATTTAAAGCAAATACCATTTAAAAGTTTAAAAAAAAAAAAAAAAAAAAAAGCTAAATAAAATATGTAAAGATCATAAAACATTATCCAGTAAACTAACAGTGCTTATATATTTCTTATTCTTTATAATTATAAAAATGCCTTATTCATCCAAAGTAAGAAACCGCTCACTTGTACTTTCAGGTAATTTTTGTATTTCTAGGCTTGAAAGGTGAGACCCTGTGGTGCTATTTTAGTGAGAGCAAAGGAGCAGTATGTATGGAAAAAAATAAAAGTCTATTTTTCCAATGTAAAAAGTTCAACTTTAGACATTAGTTAGCCTGTTTGCAGCTGTTCGTGAGTTACATTTGAATAACTCGAAATATTGCACAAGACTCATTGTATTGCAAATGGACAAATACTGTTGAATTTCATATTTGTCAGTGATCTGGGAGACACCAGCCTAGACCTTGAACTGTGTGTGTTTGTGTGTAAGTTGTGAGTGAGCTTGTGTTTCGGTGTCTGAGAACGTGTATGTTTTATACCACCAAACTGGCCATATTGCAGTGAATAATGGGCCACTACACACACACACACACACACACACACATGGACTCACACATTTACTTGATCACATATGAACATACATTCAGCTCCAGAATTATTAGGACAGATGGGACCTAAACATGTTAGGACAAAATGACATTGGGGTTAAATATATTACATAAATATTATGTTAAGTAAATACTCAGAGCAAATCTGCTTGAAATGATAATAATAATAATCATAATAATAACAGGACCCTCAGGGGTGCAGCAATCTAATATGCTAGCCCAATACAACTGGGTATGCCTGAGGGAGAGGCATACAGGGATGTAGCCAAATTAAGTGAGGTAAAATATGTCAAATATAGAGATGACAGTTCTTCTCTAGAAATCCTTAAGTGCAACTTTAATGTGGAAGATGATAATAAACAAGGGAGCTGGACCCCGAAAGATCGTCCAAGTGATTCTGGTGCTGACTGTACATGAGAACACACATTGTCTCTCACATGCAGCACTTCAGGGCAATGCCTTCACTGTAAGTGTTTTGTTTTTTGCACTTTAAATACATGCATAACCGTATACAACCAGACTATGTATACAAACTGCAATATTGTGTACAAAATTATATATATGTATTCTTACTGAGATATTCTTTGACACAATCATGGCCAAACTGTATAGGTTGTTTTGTGCTTTGCAGATATGCCATTTCATTGGAGGAAAAAACAACTTGTTGATAATGTACAGATCCAAGTTCCCATCCAATACTTGCACAGACTATTTCTGTATCATATTATAAATAAACTTTTAAACTTAAGAGTCTGTTCTGTTCTGTTCTAGTTTGTTGTTGTTTATCAGAAAAAATCAGCCGGTTTCAACATGCACTACACATCCAAATGTGGACTTTACTTCACAGGCCTTTGACCTCAACCCCATCCTAACAACTTTGGAATGAATTTTGAGGCTGATTGCTTTTTCAGCCACATTTCACAATCACAAGTCGTTTTGATTTTCCCAGCCAAGAGTTTGTGGTCTGTTAAAGAGGTGATGCTAATAAAGAGCTCTCTTTTATAATAAAAAAAAAATAGTTGGTAAGATATGAGGGACTAGCTGATGACAGAAACAAACTAATGTTAATCGGTAATTATAATGTATGCAATAGATCAAAGATTGGCTGCTTGGAATGTTTATATCTACCTGCTTGGCTTGTGTTAATGTTTTGAGTCGACAGTATTGTATGGTGTGATACTCAGGGGGTGCAGTGGTACTTCACAGGCCCACCATCATGTCCCAGTGTTACCGTATGGATTTTGTTGAAAAATGAATGCTATGATTTAGTTAATATACAGTTATATATAAGACTGTGTGTGTACAACTGTGAACAAAGCTGTGGCAAACGTTTAAAGTCATGTATAAAATGAGACATTTTTGGGGGGGAACCATGTAAAAAATATAAAATGAGAGTGAACTGTACAATAACTGAACAATAACAGTGCATACAGTGGTGTGAAAAAGTGTTTGCCCCCTTCCTGATTTCCTATTTTTTTTGCATGTTTGTCACACTTAAGTGTTTCGGAACATCAAACCAATTTAAATATTAGTCAAAGACAACAAGTAAACACAAAATGCAGTTTTTAAATGAAGGTGTTTATTATTAAGGGAGAAAAAAATCCAACCCTACATGACCCTGTGTGAAAAAGTGATTGCCCCTAAACCTAATAACTGGTTGGGCCACCCTTAGCAGCAACAACTGCAACCAAGTGTTTGCCATAACTTGCACTGAGTCTGTTACAGTGTTGTGGGGGAATTGTGGCCACACTGGAGGGTTTTCGAGCATGAACGGACTTTTTAAGGTCATGCCACAGCATCTCAATAGGATTCAGGTCAGGACTTTGACTAGGCCACTCCAAAGTCTTGTGTGATCAAGTGATGTTTAGGTGTGACAAACATGCAAAAAATAGGAAATCAGGAAGGGGGCAAACACTTTTTCACACCACTGTATGTAGAAAGATTTGGGGAAAACATTCACACAAATTTCAAAATGTTTTCAGTTCTGATCTGAAAAGGTATTGTAGAATGGTCCTTATGCACTCAGCAATCAGTTTATTAGGTACACCTCCTTGTTTCTACACTCATTGTCCATTTGATCAGTGCCATTTACCATATAGAAGAACTCTGTAGTTCTACAATTACTGTAGTCCATCTGTTTCTCTTCATACTTTGTTCGTCCCCTTTACTCTGTTCTCTAATGGTCAGGACCCCCACAGATCAGGTACTATTTGGGTGGTGGATCATTCCCAGCACCGCAATGACACTGATGTGGTGGTGGTGTGTTAGCGCTGTGTTGAGCTGGTATGAGTGGATCAGAAAGCAGTGCTGCTGGAGTTTTTAAACCCTGATTTCACTCCTCGTGCACTCTATTAGACAATCATATTGTTCAGCCTTGTACATGTAAAGTCAGAGACAGCAGCTCATCTGTTGTTGCACAGTGTTTGTGTTAGTCCTTCTTCATCAGTGCTCACAGGATGCTGCCTGCTGGATGCTAGTGGCTGGACATTTTTGGTCAGTGGACTATTTTCAGCCCAAAAGTGACACTGCTGGGCCTGATCCACTCATGCCAGCACAACACACTCGGCCAAGTAATTCCAGTAAAGGGAAAGCTTAACGCTACAGTATGAAATGACATTATACAGCAGGTGTGGGCAAAATGACCACAAATAGCTGATGTGGCCACAGGTTGTCATTCCAACCAAGCAGAATTAATCTCACTCCTGAACCCGTCACCTGTTTAAAGCAAAAGGCAAACTGATTAAAGAAGTGGAATCAGGTGTAGTTACTCCTTAGTTAAAACGAACGGATTATCATCCATCCCTGTTCAGGAGAACTGTGTGTTTATTGTGCATGCAAAATTGCAGTTTGGGCAAGACAACTGTCTGTTTTAACCTGACGAGGCTCAGAATGTACACAGTATATAAGCTTAGATCTGTTTCGTATCCTTTCATTGCAGGTGATGTCAGTGTCTTTTGATCTGCAGTTCAGAGGGAAAACAGAGTCAGTCACTTTCATTTCCGTGGTGGCCCTTTCCCCACAAACTTCCACGAACCAGAATAATAGAGAATCTAATTAAGGTGCTAGCACTCTAGGGAACTGCGGGACTGTTTGGTCAAGTACCTTTGAAAGCATTAATTAAATCTCTACCCTAGCTGAGACCTTTCTCTAAAGAACAAAGGTACACCAATTAAAACATAAGTAAATAATGGTGAGAGAAATATTTAACCCTTTTAGCTAAAATCAGCAGGTTGCTTTTATTCACATGGCACGACATAACGAGTGACACGACGAGTCACATAGAAACCGTTGTCTTTAGCAAATTTCATTTCACCTGTGCCACATAGCACACTAATATGTTAACGGAAGACAATCACTGCATAAAGTCTGCTCTGTATTGTGGGAAATCATGTTATTCTATTAGCACTCAGATACGATCATAATGTTAGGAGGGTAGTGTGTGTGTGTGTGTGTGTGTGTGTAGTTTTTAATTCCACGCTGATGCACTGTTACTGATCTAATGTCCTCCAGAGGGCTCCACAACAGCATGTTTGCTGAAGAAGTGTCCAAAAATCCAATAGTTTGGCTTTGAACCTACACAAAGAGGATTTTAGCCCTCATTTGGGACTGAAAATCCATCTTTGATGTGACACTAGACCTCCCTGCACAGTTTCTTGAAATGCTTCAGTGGATTATGGAGTGGATCAAAATACTTCCAACTAAATATGTTTCTAAATCTTTTGGTGTACTTCACTTTGTCAGGCAGGTCCTATTTAAGTGATGTCCTGATTGAGAACAGGTGTGGCTAGAGACAGTGAACTCAGATAACCATAGTGATAAACCATAGTTATGTTTTAACAAGAGGGGACAATCACTTTTCACACAGTGCCATGTAGGTTTGGATTTTTTTTTCTTCCTTAATAATAAACACTATTTAAAAACTGCATTTTGTGTTTGCTTGTGTTGTCTTTGACTAATATTTAAATCGGTTTGATGTTCCAAAACACTTCAGTGTGACAAACATGCAAAAAATTAGGAAATCAGGAAGGGGCAAACACTTTTTCACACTACTGTGGGACTGTGGTAGCCCAGCGGTTAAGGTACTGGACTATGGACCAAAAGGTCCAGGGTTCAAATCCCACCTCTGCCAAGCTGCCACTGTTGGGTCCTTGAGCAAGGCCCTTAACCCACAACTGCTTGGATTGTAAGACTGTATTTGTGAGACTATATCTGTAATTGTGAGATGTAAGTCGCTCTGGATAAGGGCGTCTGCTAAATGCTGTAAATATAAATGTACTGTATGTAGAAACATTTGGGGAAAACAGTGACACAAATTTCAAAATGTTTTCAGTTCTGATGTGAACAAATATTGCAGAATGGTCCTTATGCACTCAGTAATCACTTTATTAGGTACACGTCCTTGTTTCTACACTCATTGTCCATTTTATCAGTGCCACTTACCATATAGAAGAACTCTGTAGTTCCAGAATTACAGACTGTAGTCCATCTGTTTCTCTACATACTTTGTTAGTCCCCTTCACTCTGTTCTGTAACGGTCAGGACCCCCACAGATCAGGTACTATTTGGGTGGTGGATCATTCTCAGCACCGCAGTGACACTGATGTGGTCTACAGTGAAACTGCATTTTGTGTTTACTTGTGTTGTCTTTGACTAATATTTAAATTGGTTTGATGTTCCGAAACACTTAAGTGTGACAAACATGCAAAATAATAGGAAATCAGGAAGGGGGCAAACACTTTGTCACAGCACTGTAAATGTGTCATACTTTGAGTCACTGGGCTACTCAGTATAACCCATTTCTACTGCGACTGTGTGTCTTTGGAGAATTCAGAAATCACAGACCTGCCAAAGCAGAGCTGTAAAATTGTTGTAGATGTATAGACATCAAATGGCACTTAGAAACACAATACTACTTCGCTCTACATCAATGATTTCATGTTTCCATTGTCAAACCTGTGGATCTGCTATGTCCCTCCACAATGTAGCAATTTTCATGTGCTAACACGCTTGATTCAGCTCATCAACCATTTACTAAAGCCTACATTAATTTTATAGAGTACGTGTGGAATGAACTGTGATGTGCTGTGGGTTCCCTGTGTGCTGTCAGGATATAACAGGAGGAGAGAAACTGCAATGCCTGTCATGATATAGAAAAAGGCAGACAATGCAATTTTCAATAACCTACAGAAAGACAGTGGAAGACATCAAACCTCCTGAGATTCATATCATGAAATATAAAATCTGTATAAGCATGGCAGTGTGGATTCCGCTGGCAGGATGGATTGTGTTGTGTCCTTGAAATAGTTAGTGTTACATAGCCTATACATTTTTATATACGTTTTTGTAAAACAGATAGTTCAGGCTCTAAAAGCTCTCGCAGCTTTTGTAAAACTGCCAATATACCCACATGCAACTGAATTGTTCATTAATAGCACCTTGTTTTTAAAGCCATATAAATGTTAGTCTGGGCAGTTAGTTTGCAACACATTACAAGTATGATCTTTTGAGGTCAGTTTTTATTTACTCAGCAGATTAACAGTAATTGAAAGGTGTAAAGCGATGGATGGTAGTGATGGACCAAGAAAAAACAAGAAGATCTTGAAATATACTAATGACGTGGACGTGGATTTGGTTTTCTGAGAAAAATGTATCTGTTGTCTTTAATGGAGCCACAGAAACAGAGCTACAGCAGATTAGTCGGAAACTGTATGCCTCACACTGAAGAATAGAAAAGGATAATCCTGCTTCAGCAGGCAGCATGGTGGAACAAGTGGCTAGTGCTGTTGCCTCACAGCTGCTGAGATGCCTGGTTGAACATGGCTGCATGGAATTAGCATGTTCTCTCTGTGCCTGCATGGGTTTTCTCCGGTTACTCCATTTTCTTCCAACAGTCAAACAACATGCATTAGGTCAGTTGGTGTCTTTAGTTATCCTTCTGTGAGTCAGTATGTGTGTACACTCTTTAGTGACTTTATTGCAACCCCAACTCAGAAAAAGTTGGGATAGTATGGAAAATGCATAACAAATACAATGTTTCTTACATTTACTTTGACTTTTGTTTCATTGCAGACAGTATGAACCTGAGATATTTCATGTTTTGTCTGGTCAACTTCATTTCATTTGTTACTAAACATCCATTCCTGCATTTCAGGCTTGCAACACGTTTTAAAAAACAGTTGGGACAGTAAAGACTTTACCACTTTGATTTACCACGAAGATTTACCACTTTGTTCTCATGTTTCCATTCTTTTTCACTACACGTACTAGACGTTTTGGCACAGAGCATACCAAACGATGGAGTGTTTCAGGTGTTATTTTGTCCCATTCTTCCTGCAAATATATATTTGAGAAATGCTGTGTATCTCATATATCAATAGATAGGCAAAGATAGTGTAACTTTTTGGTTTGAGCCTTGCATTGAATGTGATTTGTCTCATAGCAGGACTCTGTGAATCGTTATCAGCGAGGCCGTATGTTTATCGTTGAAAATTTGATCCTCCAAGTTATACCACTGTGAAAAACTCTGCTTGAGATGTTCTGTAGCAGAGTTTCAGAAAAATCAATGTTGTCTTCTTCTTGTTCTCTGTCTTCTTCTTTCAGCTGCTCCCATTAGGGATTCTCACAGCAGATCTGCTTCGCATATTAGACATGGCTCAGGTTTTATATCAGATGCCCTTCCTGTCCAACCTTCTCATTTTATCTGGGCTTGGGCTAGGCCCTGAATACAGTGCTACATGGACACACGGAGAATATTCAAACTCCACACAGGTCAAACAGTGGATCTTTGGAGTTGTAAGGTGACAGTGCCACCTGCAAAACTCAATCAATGTGCATATTGGAAATATTAGGACCACAGTAAACAGGGACCAATTCTTAGATCAGCCTGAACAGCAAATTCAAACAGCAAATGGTTTGAATGTTTTTTTTATCATAAACACTATATGGGCAAAAGTAGCCTGGGAGACTCCACGTAATCATTGCCACAGGTGTATAAAGTCAAGCACCTAGTTTTGCATTCTGTCTTTACAAACATTTGTGAAAGAATGGGACATTCTAAAGAGCTTACTGAATTCAAATCTGTGCCTCTAATAGAATGCCACCATTGCAACAAGTCGGTTTGTGAAATGTCCTCCCTCCAAGATATTCCACAAGTAATTATGAGTGGTATTATTAAGTTTAAGCATATAGGAACCACAGTAACTCAGCCATGAAGTGGCAGACCACGTAAAGTGGGGTCGTCGGTTGCTGAGGTGCATAGTGCATAAAACTCACCAACGCCCCAAGTTCCAAACTTCCTCTGGCATTAACATCAGCTCAGAAACGGTGCACTGGAAGCAACATGACATAGGTTTCCATGACTGAGGAGCTGCAAGCAAGCCTTACATCACCAAACATAATGTCAAGTGTCAGATGGAGTGGTGTATAGTGGTATACTGGACTCTGGAGCAGTGGAAAAATTCTGTGGAGTGACAAATCACGCTTCTCTATCTGGCAGTCTGTTAAACTAGTCTGGGTCTGGCAAATGTCAGGAGAATGTGACTGCATTGTGCCAACTTTGGTGGAGGAGGATAATGCTATGACGTTGGTCTCAGACCCTTGGTTCCAGTGAAAGGAAATCTTAATGCTTAAGCATGCAAACACAATTTGGATAATTGTTTGCTTCCAACTTTGTGGGAACAGTTTGGGGAAGGACCTTATCTGTTCCAGCATGACTGTGGGATGAACTAGAATGGAGATGGTGTGGCAGGACCTCACTAATGCTCTTCAAAATCTTGTACAAAGCCTTCCCAGAAGGAAGCTGTTATAGCTGCAAAGGGGGAACCAACTCCATATTGATGGATTTAGAATGGGATGTCATAAAAAAAGCTCCTGTGTAATGTGAATTGACCATATGGACAATACTTTTGTCTGTATAGTCTAATCTAACTTTTTTGTCAGATTGACTTGATTGATGAAAAAGGAAACACCCACAAACATTCCCTCTATTATCAGTCTACGTGTTCATTTTCGTGTCTAAGTGCACAGAGTAAAATGCAACTGTGTCAGCTTGTGTAAGCTGAAACTGCAACAAAGGAACACACTGCTACTGCAACACAGTCCATTTTAGTCCCATTGATTGCCCTTTAACATCATGTCAATAGTGTTTCAGCAGACTGAAGTAGTGTTTTCATGTTATCAGTCTAATCCTATTTCAGGTACTTCTCAGAGCAGTTAAATATTTTCATTCAGATACTCAGCTAGCTTTCATTATGTACTAGATCTTTTGAGCATTTTAAGTGGAACAAATGAATAATGAAACGAACAATTAAGGATGCTGGCAAGACCGAGAGAGAGAGAAAAAGAGAGAGAGAGAGAGAGAGAGAGAGAGAGAGAGAGAGAGGAATGTCAGCAGGTGCATCCACCTAATCAAAAGCTGCATCTGCACCACGACTTCTTTGTTAGGAGCAATTAGACTATGATAATTGAGACAGCAAAAGACAGTGGATGGAGCTTAGGAGTACTGGAACACATCAGAAATTCAGTATTATTTGATTATCTACATTAGCAGCCACAAGAAGTGAAGGATGAATTTCATATGATCTCTATGCATTTATCATTCTATTGTTCTTTTGCCAATAAAGTATATCTTATGTGACACTCAAAGGTGTGCATGTATATTACAGAGAGCCTGTGAAGAAGAAACACCATGCTTATGAAACTGCTGTTCAGGGACCCTCAAGCATCTTTGATTTGCAGACAAGGGATCTGTGATTTTATTATTGTGTTGTTTATTAATGATGATAGAGGTCAACTACTATTATAAATCTTATTTATTATTAATTTATGGTGCCAGGTGGCACAGTGGCAGTTTGTTAGCCCACCACCATGGTGACACATGTTTGAAGTCCCAGTGGTGCCTTCCGAAGGGCATCTTACAGGTTTGACTGACCATGTCTGAGGAAGGTGAGGCCAATTGGGGGATGGACCCCTGGCATTGCACCAGTGACCCTTGCTGGCCTTGCAATGTACTGGCATCCCATCCAGGGCACACTTACACCTGTGTCCTGCAGGATATGCTCCAGACTCCATGTGCACCTGTCGATGAAAAGTGGGTTAAAAGTGGAGAAATAAAATAGTTGAAATATTATAGCTATAAAAGGTTGGAGCAGCAGCTGCAGCCTCTGCCTTTCTGCACAAAGAGACCTACTTCCAAGAGTCTTGGTTGGCTGTTATTTCTGACCTACACCAACAACTAACAGTCTGTTTCTGGAGGACCCCTGTTCTTGTTGCTTCCCATTACAGACGTTGCTTTTTATTTTGACCTGACCTCACTTAGCTTGTCTGTAACACCTAGGTCTTCTGCTGTGTAAGTGCTTGTAGCTGGAGGTCTCTGGAACTGTCAGTCAGCTGTACACGGAGCTGACTTCATCACTACTTATGCTTCTAGCCTATCCATTCATTTCTTAGCCCCCCTAAGACTTTAATCACCTCAGAAAACACAGTAACACCTGCTGCACTCTCTTCAGCTGTCTCACTCTCCCACACTCCTAGTACATCTGGTCTGGGTGGGGAATAGGCATGCTTATTTTCTCAACCTGGACATTTATTGCTTTCTCATTGCCTGAACTTCACATCTGATATTTTTAATTTGTTTTTCATTTCATGCTGATACTCTGCCTAAACCTTACAAATTTCCTATCCATATGATCTAGTACCCCTCTGGTTCTGTTGGCAATTTTATCAATGAGCTTGATTGTCTTCTTGTTCATTTCTAGAGAACGGTAGCTCTCTAGCTCTACTGGGTGACCTCAGCCTCCCTACTGATGCCATCATATCCATGGTCATCCAATATCTTCGCTTTTTTGGCCTGATTCACCCTCACCCCCAATTCACAGAGCAGGCAACATCCTTGATGTTGTCTTCATCAAAAACACTGCCAAACCCAACGCTCACATTTCTGTTCAGATTTTTTTCCTTTCCACTGTCTCTTAACACCACTTTCACTCCCTCTACTACAGTGATGGTCAGAAGAAACTTGAAAACTTTGTCTCATTTGTCATTGTCCTCGAATACCCATGTGTGACATCTTCAGATTCTCAGCCTTTCCTGCTGACACAGTTGCTACTCTCTGCAAAACCCTCTCTAAGTCTATATACTTCTTCTTTTCTCTCATTTCCATGCCACCATACCCAAAGTCATCCAATCCTTGGCTATGTGACATTCTGCAGACTGATACATCAACTTTTCACAGTGCTGAGCAGAAATGGTGATAAAACCAATTCACCAGCAGACCTGGCTGAGTATCAAGCACTGCTTGTGTCTGTCTACACTGCCAAAACAACTTTCTTTCTTTCATTTATTCTCTCCCTTCTCTTCTTTACTCAGTCCTCTACCCCACCTACATCCTCTCTTAAAGCCTAGGATTCCATGAAGAATGTTGCACAAAAGGTTGCCAACATTCAGCCATTCTTCTGTAATCCAGCCAACGTGGAGCTAATCTTAGTTCATTGTCTTAACATTCAAACTGCTTACTGAGGATGAACTAGTGGCACTAATCATCCGACACACCTGCCCACTGTATCCAGTACCTTTCACAATTCTTCAAGCAATTGCCACAACAATGATAAACATGTCACTGGCATCTGGCCTGGTTCCTTCTCCCTTCAAGATGGCTTGAGCTACACCTTACTCAATACCTCAACCATACCTCAACTTAGCTGATGTGTCCAACTACAGTTCTGCCACTGTTCTTCCATTTCTGTCCAAAATAATCGAGTGTGCTGTTCTTGGACAGTAGTCCACCTTTCTTCAAGAAAATAACCTCCTTGATACCTATATGGTAAAAAGGTCCTTCCACTGAAGCACTTAGAGCCACAGAAGATTCCATGTCTTCAATACTTATCTTTCTGAATCTGTCTGCTGCGCTGGACACTATGAATCATCAGATTCTCATCTCTACTCTGGTAACTTGGGCTTGCCTGGTTCTCCTCATACAAGATAAGTCCTGCCACACAGCGTGGCAAGGTCCACTTTCACCTTATTGGATTATTGCAGAGGTTTTTCAAGGATCACTTCTTGGTCCTCCCCTATTCTTCCTGTACACTAAATCAATGGGTTCAACTATCAGATCCCATGGCTTATTGTATCACTGCTATGCAGGTGATACTCATCTTTACATTTCATGCACTCCATCCACCTCCCAGGTTTCAAAACAGATATCTGACATTCTGACATCTCTTCTTCTAGCTTTCCAGGCCTGAAAAGGATCTACTCCATGTTATTTCCATTATTTGATTCAGAACTACACACCTGCACACCAAATAGGTCTTCAGCCTCAGGGAGGCTGGTACGTCCTCCTTTGAAATTGAACCATTCCCACAAGGCCAAATCCCAGTGTTTCAGTGTCCTTCTCATTGGTGGAATGAACTTCCCACACCAGTCAGAACAGTCGAGTGCCTCTTCTCCAGCTGCTGATGTCTGAAGATTCATCTCTTCAAACAATACCTAGGATAAGGCTTCTTCTATCCTCTGAACTTAGTTGTACCTGCTTTTTGTATATATCTTTGTCAACTTTTTCCTCAAGCTCTTAGTATTTGTTATTATACTTGCTTAAACTTGTACGAGTTGACTCGTTTCAGCCAAAACCATGATTCACGATTCATGACTGAGTGGTTCAGATTCACAATATCTCTTGCTCAGTGAAGATTTCTGCTATTTTCATTGTGTTTTTCTTTATTTTTACATCTACAGTACTGCATTCTTAGTGCAACTAAGTTTCCATGGGTCGTTAAAGGGGTTGTATTGACTGCCAACCAAAAGGGAAACAGCAACTTAATGCTCCACAATACAGGCTGCAGTTAGCATTAGCAGCTATGCTAGCACCCTGAGTAAGTGTACTGAGTAAGTTCTTTTCACTTTCTATCCATTACTCACTAAATTAGTAATTAGAGAAATTTCAGTACTTTTTTTAATAAAATAACTTTTATGTTAATGCTTGTAGATTAATTTAAGTGTTTTAAACATTAACTCCATTAATGCATATAATTCTATAATTCTATATAGTGGGATTTTCTGGGAGTCTGGATTGATTCAATTTGCATTATTCATTATGCGAAAAAATTGCTCTGTAATCAAGGTACCACTCGCAAGCGAGAAGCTTATTAGTCTCTGAGTAGCATTAGTTTCTACTCCAACTATATAAATACATCTAAAGACCATTGAGTGCTTGCTCATGGTACCTTACTCTGTTTGCACGTTTTTAAGTCGCTCTGGATAACAGCATCTGCCAAATGACTAAATGTAAACATAAATATGTCAAGTCAAATTATTTATTTAGCACCTTTTACAACACAAGATTGTCTCAAAGCAGCTTTAAAAATATATTGGCTCAAAGCCCTAGTTGAGCAAGCCTGAGGCGACAGTGGCAAGGAAAAACTTATCAAACATTACAGAGATATTTTACTAAATGCTTTTAAAGCTTAGTAACTTAAGATGTAAAAACAAGCTTGAATTTAATTGCAAGTTTAATGATGATCCTCTTTCAGCTGGTCCCCTTTGCTGTGGGGTTTCCACAGCAAATCACTGCCTGATAGATTTGGCTCAGATTTTTTGCCAGATGCCCTTCGTGAAGCAACTCTCCCGATTTATCCGGGTTTGGGACTGACACTGGGAGTACACTCCCAGTAGTTGAAGTTTTTCTGTAAGCCCTCTGGCCCTGCTGTCCAGCAGCTGCCTCTTCACAATGAGCAAAGCTGCTTAACTGTAATTTTAATAAAATTAAGAAAAAGCTGTTTATGTGATACACACTAGTCTGAGCTGTTTAAAATTGTGTGACTGGCTTTGGTTCTTTAGTGGAAAGTTCAGTAATAAGAGGCTTGTGGCACCAATAAAGCACAACCAGAATCCAGTCCTTTTGACATTTAAAAGATACAGCAGGGCCAGAAAAAAGCTGTCAGAGACTGTCACAATGTATGTTTTGAACATATCCAATGAGGTCAAAGGGTTAGCGGATAATGAGACCAACACAGGGAAAAAACAGTTAGATGGACAACTGCAGTGAGGAGATAAAGAACTGAAAAGGTTGAGCTTTTTCTCTGTGTCTTACAACCTCCCCTGACTCGCTTCTCTCTAGTTCCATTTCCTTTCCTTTTATCTCTTTGCTTCCCTTCTCTTTATGCCTTCTTAAAGTCTGCCTCTAGATAGACCTTTCTGAGTGATGTGCAGAGATGAAGCTTAAAAGGTGAAAGGTGCACTGAGGAACTCCTTTATCTAAACATTTCAGTTCTTGTTTATATAAGATGTTTAAAAAATACATCATAAGAGCAAAATTAGATTTTACATAAGCTCTGTGTATATTGTGTCAGTTATTTAAATTTGAATTAATTAGCTAAATACATTTTTCCTTCAAACCTGCTGTAAATTTTACATTTATTTATTCGATCTGGAGTGTGTGACAGGGCACGGCATGTTCTAGTAAACCACTTAACCACATAAATGGCCAACTGTTGACACCACTGTAGAGGAAGCCAAGTTTTTAAAACAAATTACTTTAGGATTCTCTGGACTGTTTTGTGCTTTCCAACCTCACGAGTGGCACACACAGTTTAAAAAGGTTAAGCTTCTTGCTGCTTTAGTCACAAAGAGGAAAGATTGTATATTTTAATGCAGTACAAAATACTAGAGTTACTCCATCTATATATTTACTGTAAGTGAAATACGTAGAGCTATATTTAGAAATATACAAATTTGAAATTACTAGCTAGCTCACTGCTAATAAACATGCTAGCTCACATTTGTCACAAGAGGGGATTTCAGTATCCAAGGTTTGATTTTGCATGATCGTGTTTGCAGTAATATATTTAGCAGAAGCTAAACCTGATAAAAACAATTATAGTCTTTGGCTGACTTTCTCTAAAGAGCATGCATATGCCAAAGTATTCAGTTTGGCTGCATCCCAAATCGCAAACAAGTACTAAAAACACTTTCATCTTCTGACACACAGTATGTGATTTGTAGAGGTGCACGGGTAGAGTAGAAAATGTTACTTAAGTAAATTGACTGTTAATAAAGTTTAAAAATTACACATCCACATAGTGTATTTGAGGAAGAATTAAGTACTTGGTTAAATCGCTTCAAGATCCAGTGACATAAAGTACCTACATTGTATACAAATTGAGTCACTTTGGATTCAATTAAGCTACTAGTTTCTTTGAAAGCTCACATCCAGCTTGTCTATGTTAACTTTTAGTATTATCATAGACAAGTGCTGTCAAATTCAAACATTAGTTAATTAGCTTTAGTATTTGACTGCATTTGAAATTTAACAAAGCCATAATTATAAACTAGCATGGATCCAGCAAACATGAGCAGTAATGCTGTACTTCTCACACACACACACACACACACACACACACACACACACACACACACACACGCACACGCACACACACCTGGTAAACATATGTTTAGGGGATTTTCCTTAGATATAATGTTTACTGTAGCTAATTAATACTACACACACACATATCCCTAACCTTAACCTCAGTAACATAAAGCAAATGTTTTGAAAAAAAATTAAATCTTTCTACCCTTATGGGGGACATTTGGTCCCCACAAATTAATATAAATCTGGTCCACACACCACGGTTAAATACTAAATACTAATGCAATCTCCTTTATCTACATGCAGGATATATATATATAGCCACTGATTGTGCAGGTTCTGCTACTTACAAAGATGAGAGAGATCTGTAGAGGTCTGTAATTTTCATCATAAATACACTTCAGAGACAAAATGAGGAAAAAATCCAGGAAATCTAGGCTGGGTCTTCCAGCATGACAATGACCCCAAACATACCGCTCAGGCAACTAAGGAGTGGCTCCGTAAAAAGCATTTCAAGGTCCTGGAGTGTCCTAGCCAGTCTCCAGACCTCAACCTCATAGAAAATGTGTGGAGGGAGTTGAAAGTCCGTGTTACCCCAAAACATCACTGCTCTAGAGGAGATCTGCATGGAGGAATGGGCCAAAATACCAGCTACAGTGTGTGCAAACCTGGTGAAGACTTACAGGAAATGTTTGACCTCTGTCATTGCCAACAAAAGTTATGTTACAAAGTATTGAGTTGAACTTTTGTTATTGACCAAATATTTATTTTCCATCATAATTTACAATTAAATTCTTTAGAAATCCTACAATGTGATTTCATTTTGTCTCTCATAGTTGAAGTGTAGCTATGATGAAAATTACAGACCTCTCTTGCACTATCAGTGTCTGACTAAATACTTTTTTGCCCCACTGTATATACACACACACCCCCACACACCCCCACATACACTGGGACACTTTATACTTTAGAGACACCAACTGACCGTACATGTCTCTGAAACAAAGGAAAACTGAATACTTACGTGGCCACAGGAAGAATACAGTGGAACCTCAGTATACAAACTTAATTGGTTTGTATTCAAACAAACCAATTGAGGGTCCAGGACTGGAACTGAACCAAAGATCTCAGAATTTGTTAGGCGGCAGTGATAACCACTGCTCCACCATTCTGCTGTAAGTACATTTTTTTTGTCTTTTCAAATTCAAGTCACTAAGAATAAAAACCAAAAATCACTACTTCTTAAGTACAAGTCTGATGGTCCAGCATGACTTTCTAATATTGCAGAAAGGATCTTCTGATGTTCCTGAATGCTTGACTTTTTATGTCTTCAAGTGTCCCATTACAGTACTGCACAAAAATCTTATTTCATCATTAGATTTGTTGTTTTAGCAATGCTATAATGACCATATATAACATATTGTCGATGATTGGACCCCAAAATTTCAATTTTAGATTTGTCACTCCATAACATTCTTGTCCACTGATCTTTGTGAGCTTTAGCATATCTTAGCCAGACTAAAAAGACTATCCCCGATCAAGCTTCTTTGAACTGTAGAAAGCTTCTGCCAGATTCTGCTATTGCTAAGGGGAGGTCATACTAAATACTTGCCACTGTAGCCTACAGAAACTGTTTTTCTTTTTTTCAGTTTTTTTTTAAAATAATACTGAATACAAATTTCAGTAAAGAGTCTGAGAAATAATTATAAATGGTCATTATACCGTTACTAAAACAATAGTATGTCTAATCTAATGGTGGCCTAAGACTTTTGCCACCTCTAACAGCTCTAACCGCTTTGTCACCTAAGGAATTAATGAATTATTAAACCCTTTTAGCTAGTTGCCATAAACAGTGTTTTGTTAGGGCCTGTATTGTGAGCAGAATTTTCCGTTTTTACGCAGACTCTGATTGAGGACAGGATGCCTTCAACAATGTGTTTAAAATTCGGCTGACAAACCACAGATACCATCGGCTGATCAAGTAACTGTGTCCTCAGACAAAGAAACACTACACACACAACACTTCCATTCACACAAATCATTTGTTGCAGTATACAAAAGGATGAGCTGGTAATGTAAATCTAATTCAGGCTGCCTGTCGTAGCTTCACTGTGGTAATGTTTATCTCATTTACAGTACTTTCTCCTCCAAACACAGTGCCTCTTATCCTTGAAACACTGAACTATGTGTTAAATCTTGGCACAGACTCCTTGGTTAATTACACTTCCCTAGCCGATATTTATACGCGTTTACATCACCTCACACCTCTGTATTTAGTCATTCTCACTGGATGTCCTTGTCCCCTTGGCTCAATAACTGTCACGCACAAATTGGCACTGATGAGAAGTTGCAAGTCCCAGTGTCATAATTTCTGACTTTGCTTGGTTGGTCATGGCATTGTGATTGCATGATAAAGGATATAAATGTTACACAAAGGACACATACATCATAAAGCCTTCAAGGGAGTGATAGGCTAGGTATAGGCTACTAGACCACGGTTTTAAAACTCAGAGCTTTTTAAAGCAAGGACAGAGAAAAAAGGCTTAAGACAAAAGACAGGAGACTGGTCAATACGAGAAATCAAAGAAAGGCCTTATGTGTCTTGTAAATGGCTTGTCCATAGGCAAATAACAGTCGGAAATGCTAAGTGCTGTAGATGGAAACAAGTACGGGAGGAAATGGAATCCTTCTTCTATGTTTATATCGTATTTTATGGCTGCATGAAGCAAAAAGCATATACACCATAAAGAACCGTCCAAGAAGTATGTGCAAATTTCTTTAAAGCAACATGTCAGTGCTGTTTCAACCTAATCTCAGTGGTTTTCATATCAGTGGTTCTAGAACAACTTCGAGCATGGTTTAGCCAGTTAGATTTTAGAACCAGAACTGTCCATTTTATAAATAACAATACAAATTAACAACAGTTCTAACAATTCTACAAACCTACATGTTTTGCATAAACATAATATACTGTTACAGCTCTATACAACTGCCATTAGACTTTTAATATAATAGGTTTTCTATTCTCAGTACAAAGAAACTAGTCAGAATTACTGCCCATGGTAATCACACATGTGCCTCAGAGTTTGTAAAATATTGGAAAATCCTTTTAAGGTATTTTAATGCCTTGCAGAATACACCTATCATTACATAGAAATGAACAGCTATTGTCATGCCAAAGCTCATCATAATTGCTTTATTATCTGAACAAGACAGCTTTCTTCAAACATGGCAAAGTCAAAATATAAAGGATTTTATAAGGATAAAGGTTTTGTATACCAGCCTATAATTATGCATTTCTTCACCCTGCTTCTTCAGAAAAAAAATCATTGGCTGACATTCTGCAGTGTTAATTGCTGCATGACTGCTGCAAAGTGTGCTACATAGGCTATAAACACAGCACAGTGATTAGTTTATATGCCCAGGTTCAGTGGACATGCATATTTGCAGATTGATGCTGCACCCTCAGCATCACTCTATGGGCTCTGTCCAAGCCTGTTGGCAGAATGAATCACTGGGCCATGTGCAATCATTTCACACTGAGCTACTGCAACAGCACCATGGAGAACATAGCCTTTGGAAAACATGCTCTAGCTACGATGGCAGCAGGACCACACTTGTGCTTACATTTTTTGTTCAACCATGATAGATAGTGGTGTATTTTGAGAAGCTCTGGTAAAAAATCACTTTCCCAACTCAGAGTAAAACATCTGACTTCAACTATAGTTTCAAATGTCAAGTTTTGGAGGTGTATAGTACTGTGCAAAAGTCTTAGGCCAACATTATATTAGATTTACCAAAATTTTAGTAATGTCATAATGAACATATATCATTATTTTTCAGTATCTTTAATAGAATACAATCAGAAAATGACCCTTCTACAGTCTGAAGAAGCTTGATCAGCTTGATTGTCTTTTTGGAAGGGTAGAAGCCAAGAAACCAATTTTTCAGAAGGGGAACAGGGTGAAAAGGCCAAGACATGCTAAAGCTCCCAAAAAATCAGCAGAAAAATAGTATTATGGAGTGACAAATTCATTTTTAAAATTTTGGGGTCCAATCGCTGACAGTGTTATATATGGTCATCATACCATTGCTACAACCACAAATCTAATGGTAGCTAAGACTTTTGCACAGTACTGTGTGTGCTCAAATATGTGTTGAATTAAGCTTTATTCCACAGATGTTCATACCTGCAATCTGTTAGATTATTTAAATAAGCCTTGTGAATAGAAAGACACAATGCTGGGTTGCAGTGTGTGTGCGTCTCTGTCTTGGGGGAGCAACCAGAACAAACATGGGATCTGCTGTTGCCGTCTGCTTCACTTCACAAACACTCCTGGCCTCCATGTTCAGAATACTAATGGCGCCCTGACGCTTACAAACAGCAAAGGGCAACACAGTATTAATCACAGCCTGGCACCTTCTATACTACGGCCTACACTACAACACATAGCCTCCTGCTTGCATGGCAGGCTAAGAGTGACCACAGTGACTTTTGTGTTGGAGGAACATTTCATAATCACCATAGAGAAGTGTCAGAAATAAAGTCCAAGCCCATATTCTGTAACAAAGAGTATATGTAAAATGTTTTTAGATTTATCTGTGTCTGATCATTTCCAACACGGAGTTATTGATCCACTATAGTCAAGTCAGATAGATCATTGTCTCAAAGCAACTTTACCATTGTAGATTATCTCCTAATAACTACGTCCAATCCCAAATTGAACAAGCCTAGGGCGACAGTGGCAAGGAAAAAGTCCCTAAGTGTTATCAGGAAGAAACCTTGGGAGGACAAAGACTCAAAAAGGGACCCAACCTCCTTGGGTCGGCGTAGATGATAAATGTAAGAATGAAACTAATTTATCTCAACTAATACGTCTTGGAGTGATAGTTCAAATAAAATGCACTTCGACATTAAGTAGTCCGATACACAGAGTCACTCCACGAACTTGAGTCTAAGCAGGAAAGTCGTTGGCGGCACTTCGTCCCCAGCCAACCGGAGGAGGGAGAGAGTTACTGCCCTCTGGTGTGGCCCGGGAATGATGGGGCTGGAGCTGATGATGGAAATAACTTGAGTGAAGCTGCAGCAGATGAACATCATGTGTGGGGCAGGAACTGGTACAGGAACACTATAGCACACACCCAACAAATAATCATACATTATTCATTGTTAGTAAAAAGTTTAATAATGGTTTTGGCATCATGACATTTTAAGGACTCACTCAAATAATAAGAATTACCATCAACAAAAATAGAACTGAAGCAAGTCTCCATTGATTTTAACATTCTCAAAGTCACCTGAGGATTTAGGAACTCAAAAGCAGTCATTCACGACCTGTAAGGTGTAAATATGAGGTTACACAGGGGCCAAATTCCCTCTTGACTCAGTCCTTCTTCAAGATGTGGAAGATTAGAGAATACACAGATAAAATAAGGACAATAGCTCCTTGCCTGAAAAGGTCCATATGTCCAGTTATAAAAATCCTTATGAAGTTTAAAACATCCTGAGCTGTAAAGAACTGCCTGGTGTATTTTGCACCCAGGCACAATAAGAATGATGGTTAGAGAAGCAAGCACTTCTTCAGGCATCATAACCAAAGACTTGTCACATTTTGGGATCATCCAGTCTCCAAATACACCACCACAGACACCACAACTATGCCAGCAAACTATTTAGAAAGTCTTTCAAGGAATATCATCCATTATAAAACATACACTAACTAAAGCACACTCAGAAAGCCATCATGGCATCAATTATTAACACAGCTATCATTACAGTGTTGGTAAAGGAACACGGCACTAGACATAATTTGTCATCACAACTCATAACAGCTATTTAGCAGAGAGGTTATAGCAGTTGACAAAGGGCCTTATCCATCCAGAGCCACTTACAACTGATGCAATCTCAAAAGATGTAACCCACACAACGAGGGTTAAGGACCTAACAGTAGCAGCTTGGCAGGGGTGGGATTTGAACTCTGAATCTTCTGGGCAACAGTCCTGTATCTTAACTACTGGACCACCACCAACCTCAGCAAGAATATCTGCTATGATTGCATGGTTATGTCAGGCTTAAGATGGTGTTGAAGTGTTAGTGTATGTAAATCAGACAGAGAGTTTAGAGTGCAATCAATTCCCTGCTGAAAAGAGACCATTAAGCGAATCATCCATCATAAAGTCTACACTCTGTACAGGTCTGTGTGTGTGTGTCTGTGTCCGTGACAGTTTATTGTGTCTGTGACCTTCCTTTCTGACAGGCGTACACCTGGTAAGATGCAATTATTAAAGTCGTTTTTAGCTGTCTGTCTACGTATGGCCTGTCACCACCCAACAGATCTGCAGTGGGAATACTCAGTGGGTGAGTGTATGTCCTAATAGATCCATCCAACCCTCCCTGACATATGTTTTCTTGCGTAATGAGGAGCAGTGGGCTTCATTACGACTCTATACTGTGTATTACAGCGTGTCTGCCTAAACACCAGACGTTCAGACCAGTTCAGTGTGGGTCAAAAAGGTCCACTATTTAAATGAAACCATTAAGCACTCATTCATCTCACAGTGAAATGAGTTCAGTATTTTGAAGAAGCCAACCATGGGAGCAGAAAGGCACAGGAAGAGTGAAGCATCTCCCTCCATCATCCCCTATCAGGCCTGACGTCAACTCACACAGACAGGAGGTGTTCTTCCACACAGGAAGCCAAAAGATATATCTGGGTCATATTCAAATTTCCACAATCTGCAATTCACAGTTCAAAATCTGATTTACTTTACACTCTCCCCCTCTCTCTCCCAATGGTGATGTCTCTTGCTTTACCACCAGCCTTCTTTGCTACTGTATGTGTGTCACACCTAAAAATACTCTCGCCTCGACTTCAAAGTGCAGACGCTCAGCCTTCTCCAGTAACGTTTACTTGGCAGAGGCTGATAAATGTTCAAGTACTCCAATCTGAATGTCATAGATAATGGGTGAATTTAGTCCTGATTAGAGCATTGATTAATGACTGTGTGCAATCAGAGGTAATCACCCCAGTGATTGTGTATCCCCTCTATCCCTCTCTCTTTGGCAAGTGAGTCATAAAGCGGATTGAGGACAGTGCACATGCCTAATTTTGTAGATCATATTTAGCATTCACTCCTACTTTCCATTGCAGTCGTTTTTCACACCTTTTCATTCTTTCATAATGCAGTGTGTTGAAGCAAAGTGGCAGCACCGCATCCATAATGGACAAGTAGCGGTGAAGATGAGTGCAGTAAAGTGGGGTTGAATAACTTCACCTTTCAGCAAATGCCACTCATTCTATTTTATCACAGTCCCATCTGTGCTGTCTGAATTCGAAACACACTGAAAATACACGTTTGGCTTTGTGCGTCAGGCAGCATGCAGAGAGACACAGGTGTTAAAGACAGTGCAGCAGTGAGCTGCGAACACACCTCTCTGAAGCTGACTTTGTGACGCTGAGCTAGTGAAGCAGTGTGGGAGTGGGCAGATGGAGGTTATTATGTGTATGCGTGTGTGCCAGGTGGGGAGTCAGATGGCAGAGGACAGGGCATGGTGAGAGCCTGTGCCAAGGCCTGCCCGTGCAGAGGGTTATGCTGACTGCTCCGCAGAGCTCAATAAACCAGCTGAAGGAGACAGGCAAGCAGCAACAAAACTAGCCATGCTATTCGGCTTGAATCATCCTCTCTGCAGTTTCTTATGTGAACAGTTTTGCACGTGTGTGTAATGCAGAAATGAAAGACTGTAGCTTGAAAAATCAGGAACTCTTTAGTTTGAGTCTTCCACACGCATTATTACATCATCAAAATGGTAACCAGTCGCCTATGAATCAGTGCAGTAGCATTAGTACAATCCTGCATACCTAAATGTGACTTCAAATCAGTAACATATCCACAATGTACAGTACTACAACCAAAGTAGATGTTAATGTAAATAACTAGCATCATATTAACCAAGGTTAATAACAATAACACAATATACTAAAATAAAACAACAAACTAAATGCACCCACGAGCAAAACCCAGGATGCAGGCGAAGGTTCCAGAATAGTGATTATATTATGTGATTACTATTATGTTTCTGTTCAAAACAGATGTTTGTACACTCCCAACAGTCATACACAAAGCATCTCAACATCACTTAATGGTGTTATCTTAATTCCACAATACATACTACTAATACAATTGAAGTGCCAATGATGATTTGATTTGAAGTATCTAAGCAATAATAGTAATCTGGTAGGCCAATTTAGGGGGATTTCTGAGTTCTTGCCCATCAGTAGTTTTAAGGGGTTACAATATTTTGAAATGTGACAAGATCTGTGGAAGATAATCTTCAGGGTTTAGCATGCATTTTCCTAATAAAGAACAATTCTCTAGAACATTCTATCTGTTCCAAAAATTAAACCCACTTAAACAATACCCGAAACTAAAATAAATAAAAACTTAATAAATTAAAGCTATGAATTGCAAAATAAATTACAAAATAAAATGAATGCATCTACAGTGGGGCAAAAAAGTATTTAGTCAGCCACTGATTGTGCAAGTTCTCCGACTTAGAAAGGTGAGAGAGGTCTGTAATTTTCATCATAGGTACACTTCAACTATGAGAGACAAACTGAGAAAAAAAATCCAGGAAATCACATTGTAGGATTTTTAAAGAATTTAATTGTAAATCATGGTGGAAAATAAGTATTTGGTCAATAACAAAAGTTCAACTTAATACTTTGTAACATAACCTTTGTTGGCAATGACAGAGGTCAAACGTTTCCTGTAAGTCTTCACCAGGTTGGCACACACTTTAGCTGGTATCTTGGCCCATTCCTCCATGCAGATCTCCTCTAGAGCAGTGATGTTTTGGGGCAACACGGACTTTCAACTCCCTCCACACACTTTCTATGGGCTGAGGTCTGCAGACTTGCTAGGTCACTCCAGGACCTTGAAATGCTTTTTATGGAGCCACTCCTTTGTTGCCCGAGCGGTGTGTTTGGGATCATTGTCATGCTGGAAGACCCAGCCACGTTCCATCTTCAATGCTCTCACTGATGGAAGGAGGTTTTGGCTTAAAATCTCATGATACATGACCCCGTTCATTCTTCCCTTAACACGGATCATCACGTCTGTTCCTGTCCCCTTTGCAGAAAAAACAGCCCCAAAGCATGATGTTTATACCCCCATGCTTCCCAGTAGGCATGGTGTTCTTGGAATGCAACTCAGCATCCTTTTTTCCTCCAAACACGACAAGTTGAGTTTTTAGTAAAAACCAAAAAGTTTTATTTTGGTTTCATTCTGACCACATGATATTCTCCCAATCCTCTTCTGGATCATCCATATGCTCTCTGGCAAAACTTGGTAGCCCTTGTTACTTTCTTTTGGTCCCAGCTCTCTGCAGGTCATTCATTCAGGTCCCTCCATGTAGTTCTGGGATTTTTGCTCATGTGTTCTCATCATCATTTTGACCCCATGGGATGAGATCTTGTGTGGGGCCCCAAATCGAGGGAGATTATCAGTGGTCTTGTATGTTTCCATTTTCTTACAACAGTTGATTTTTCACACCAACCCAGCCTGGTGCAGGTCTACAATTTTTTCTTCCTGGTGTCCTTCGACAGCTCTTTGGTCTTGGCCATGTTGAGTTTGGAGTCTGACTGTTTGAGGCTGTGGGACAGGTGTCTTTTATACAGATAACGAGGTCAAACAGGTGCATTTAATACAGGTAAACGAGTGGAGGACAGAAGAGCTTCTTAAAGAAGAAGTTACATGTCTGTGAAGAGCCAGAAATCTTGCTTATATTTGTGGGTGACCAAATAATTATTTTCCTCCATGATTTACAATTAAAATTCTTTAAAAATTCCTACAATGTGATTTCCTGGATTTTTTTTCTCATTTTTGTATCTAATAGTTGAAGTGTACCTATGATGAAAATTACAGACCTCTCTCATCTTTCTAAGTAGGAGAACTTTGCACAATCAGTGGCTGACTAAATACTTTTTTTCCCCACTGTATGAAAACCCCCATATAGAAATGACTTGTTTAAATGATTAAAGAATAATTTTCACAGATTTTTTAACAGAATATAAGCCGAGTCTTTTTGCGCAGCTTGCCCTGCACTGTGGAACTTTGAGTCTAGCCTGTGTTGCTCTACTGCTTATTCAGGGGATTGTTGTTGTTTGATTTCTAATTAGTGAAATGTTGTACATCACAGAAATGTTAAATGAAAAAATAAGTTATTTTGTACTTTTGCTTTCAGGAGTGAACAGTGAAAATGTTCTTCTGTTGATCATTATTCTGCTGTGCCAGCAATGTCACCCCATGGTGTAACAGTGGCATACAACTGCTAGCTTATCAACGGAATATGAAAATAGAATAAATTAACAACAGAAACTCAAGGTGTGTCACACATTTTAATCATGAAAGTGTGAAATAATTGTAATAGTTGTACATTAGCATAGGTGTGCATTATAAAAATACAGTGGTACCTCAATGCTTGACCACCTCGGAATTCAAATTTGGATTCTTGACACATTTTGACTAGAAAAATTTTGTCTCAGTTCTTGTTGTCTGCTTGGTACTGGGGGGGGGGGGGGTACTTGGTAAAACTTCCTTGTTCCAGCCACAACTCAATTCACAATTCATGATTCATGATACAGTGTGAATTTTCTGGGGGTCTGGAACAGATTAATTCAATTTACATTATTCCTTATAGGAACAATTTGCTCAGTACTCGCCGTTCCCAATAAGCCTTCAAGAACGAATTATCGATGAGAACCAGGGTTCCACTGTACACTCTTGTCCATTATATTGTAAACAAAAGTCAATGGAATTTAACTGTCTATTATTTAAAACAATTAAAGCAAGCTGCTGTAAGACACAATCCTGATGCACAATTCTGATTCTTTTAAAGCCACCAAATTAGGTTTTGTGAATAAAAAGTGCTGCTTATGAAGCGTGTGTATGTTCCCGATCATTTTCCCTCGGTCTCTAGATCACAATTCTTAATTTCATGCCCAATAGGTTCATTACAATTGTCACACTTTGAGAGCCTGTACTGATAAACAGTCATGGGAGATTAACGCTAAACCAGCAAGGTAAAAGGTATACAGTTAATGAGCTTATATGCATGTGTGCAAGCAGATATGGAAGCACACACACATACTCCAACACTTACAAAAACACAGCACTGAAAAGTAACCATGACAATGGACTAATTTAGGTTGCCATGGACTGAAAACTGAAAGTTATATCAGTGAGCAATTATTTGCAATTTTAAATAAGGCCAAGGTTGGTCACCAGACCTTTAAATGCCGTCACCAGAAATGTTGCATTTGAAGATATGAAGGTTATTGTTCGATCTTTACTTTGTAATGTAGGAAATTATCAAACGCTCTTGAAGAATATAAAGCACCTACATCTATCTACCATATATCTAGCCTCAGTTTCCAGGCCACTACATATCACAGACAGAAAGAGTCACTGAAATAGAATTTGGGGAAAGGGGACATGCATTAAAAATAAATCACTAGTGTGGAAACTAGAGCTGAGGTCTAAGATAATTCATCTTAATAGTAACTGTAGCTCCTTTAGAACACAGGACCCTTCATGTTCTTGAAGTAAAGGTCTAAAGTAAAGGCTATGCCCGTCAGCTAATAGAGTGGAAGAAAGACAGAGAATTAGGAAGTAAGGTCCTGCTGGGTGAAAATGAGGACAGCAGTGTCTAGAAAGACAGCTAATAAAGTGACCTTTTTAAGTAATTGATGAGGCCTTGTGTATAACGTTTGGTTCTCTAAACATTAGAGCTGAAGCCTTATACGTCAAACCAGTGAAGAAGCCAGTGTTTGCTCTCAGATATACAGATACAGCGGGGACCAAAAGTCTGAGATCACTAGTAAAAATGCTTTTTTGGAACCCTTGAGGAGAAGGATTAATACTGCGGCAGAATAATGACTCAAAACACACTTCAAAGCTTTGCAACAACTACTTGAAGGCCAAAGTAGATCAAGGAGTGCTGACTGTCAGGGACCTTCCTTCACAATCACCTGCCATTTATTCCATCAAACATTTCTGGCAGATATACACTTTGTGGCAGATATGTGTTTCAACCAGAAACACACCTACAAATGATATTTACATTAAGTGTGCATATTAACATTATATTTACACTAAGTGTACATTGCAGGGCCATGCTACTTACCTTAACTATACACTAACTGTAGGCACATGATTGTACTTGATGGGGCTTAGTGAAAATAGCCAGGCTGTTTGGTTAGTGCTCTTTCCACTTACTATAAATAGACACTATGAACATTTAGTGGGTCACTCGAAGACAGATAAAGCCAGCCAACAGCACAAGACGCTCTTTGCAATATTGTGAAGTCATGATGGATCAACATGGATCATCAGATTTTAAACAAATTTTTGAAGTCATGCAAGTCTTAGTGCAAGCTACATTACTGCAAAAAGAGTGAACATACCAAATGCTAAGAATTTCTGATGTAATCTTGTTTTTCAATGGTTTTCTCAAATTGTCTAAAAAAATTAAACGTTTCACTCAAATTATGTGGATTGTACGATTTGCAAGGAAAAACACTATAAAATCCCAGACAATTGAAGAATTATCACTAGTGGTCTCAGAATTTTGGTGCTGACTGTAGGTACAGCTAATTTAGTTGCTATTTACAGGATTTAATATGTGTGCAATACTAAATCCCTGTTGCTGCTGTTGGTGTCATGCTTCACCAGTCACCACACATTATGACTACACTGTCATGCCACTCTGTAGCTCTAGGAGAACACTGCTTGCAATTCACATTCACAAACAGAGTGTCACTCATAGCACTTTTTGTGTCATCTTTGTTTTGTTTTTTTCAGACCACATTAACAAACTGGTCTTCAGACTCTTGCTCAGGAGGCACATTTGTCCATTTGGTTTTAAAATGTGGCTTAAGGCTTTGCCTCATTGTCATACAACTCCCATATTGCTTGAGTGTACATATCAGTGCTTGAACCCTTTGGAATACGTCAATTTCTATATGAGGTACTCATAAACTGCAGTGTGATTCTAATTCTATACAAGTCATAGGTTTAAACAAAAACAGTCTGCATACATAAAGGCAAAAGCAACTGTATTTTTTATATTATTTGTAGTCCGGGATAGAAAAAAAATGAGCCTCT
Organism: Ancistrus triradiatus; assembly: GCA_025084515.1. Lineage (NCBI taxonomy): Eukaryota > Metazoa > Chordata > Actinopteri > Siluriformes > Loricariidae > Ancistrus > Ancistrus triradiatus. Next base: position 827,181 of record JAJAGP010000023.1, read on the forward strand.
AGTTTTAGATCGTCTCCAAAAGTCTCATGCAATTAATGAGCAGATATTAATAGTGTGCATTGTAAAAGTGATCTTCCCTATAGAAAGCTGTAGTGGAGCAGTGGTTAAGACTTTGGACTAAGGTCCAGAAGCTCTGCCAAGCTACCACTATTGGGCCATTGAGCAAGACCCTTAACCTACATTAACTTGTGCTGTACATGAGAATTCTGTATCAGATTTAAGTCACTTTGGATAAAGCTATCTGCCAAATGACTACATGTAAATGGAAGTCTGAGTCTGTTCTTCCCAAGCAAGCTCAGTTCATGTGAAATTTGAACTGATGTGAGAAAAACAATTTCAGCAGATCTTACAAGAATATTTGTAGAGATGCATGGAGCTGGAAAGGCTACAAAAGACATGGGTGTTCTTCAGCAATCAACATTAACATCGGGAGGATTACCTATAATTGGAGGAAATTCAGTATTGGTTCTTCTCTCCTTAGAACTTGGGATCTTGCAAAGATTGCAGTAGCACAACACAACATGCAATGCTTATGGAGGTGAAAAAAACAAGCATAAGGCCTGCACAAGTCTTAAGAGGTCTGTTCATGTATCCACTGTACAAATTTGTGTTAGTGGAATGACAACAGATAGAAAACCATTGCTTTACACAAGCACACACACACAAAAAAAATCTCAAGACCACCTGGATTTTCCTGGACAAATATTCAGTGGACAGAAGAGACAAACGTTTATTTATTGGCAAAAAATATACAGTGCAAAATTAGAGGAATAAAGGTCCTATTCAACAGCTCTGAAACCTTATTCCATGAAGCATGGTGGTGGGAGCACCTCGGTACTACTACAGGAAACATTCCTTCTAAAACATGTTCCACCAGATTTCTTTCATGTTTAACCACCTGCATTGGTGGGCTTCAGTATTAGACCACTGCATCATCTGAGTGCCTTCTACTAGGTATTAAATTCAGAAATCTTTTTCAGCCTGGACTCTGATGGTTTAATTATGGTGTTCAGTTAGAGTTAGAAACACAATCCGATAGTTTATTAGCAAGCAGAAGACGTTATTATGATCTGGGTGAAGATCAGATCACATTTTTTGGCAATCAGATCACATGCCATAGACAAGTAGGTATGAAACTCCCATTTCCTGAAAACATACTTAATTTTCTTGATTCTGTATGTTGTTGACCTCAACAGCCTTCATTTTCATAAAATCTTTCAGCTCAAGCGTCCTAATCCTAATGTCCTCTAAATCCCCCCATGGTGTGTAAAAAGCATTAGCTTCCAGGTGCTTCCAAAATCTAATTTCCCCCTTGCTCCCTCACATCATGCATATGGCAATTTCAATTGCTCTCACCAAGGAATATAATTAAATCGCAGTGTATGTTTATGCATGACTTGGCTTATTCTCTCCCTGTGGCACAGTTCTCATTGAATATTAAAAAGAGTTCTTGTGAAGGGCCAAGGAGAGGATCTAGAAGATGAAGAATCTGCCATGTTGTGCACATGGTACTGTGCACAACCAGATGCCTTCAAGATACGCTTCACCATATATAGTGTAACAAGCTGTGTATATTTGAAAATGTCCAGCTTGCTTTAAGGAGTTATGAAATGCATCGTACAAAGACTAAGCTACAACGTGACAACAGCACACAAAGCTGAATGAGCCTGATCTGTGTAGGAGGTGCAAATATAAACAGAGTGTAGATCAACAATTCCAGGTACAGAATGTTTTTGTCAGTTATATTCACTGGTATGGTGCAGTGTGAGTGTCTCATACTTCTGTTGTTTTCCTAATCCATAAAATAAGTTTGAATGGATGTGGGGGAAAACAAGACAGAGGGTGAAAATGCTTTAGGGTATGTGGAGACAGTGGTTTAACTTATTACACTGTTCATCATGTTATAAACTGTGTAGAAAGCTGCCAAGTCAAAACACTAAGAAAAAAGGCAGAACACTGCATTAAACATTTGCTGTAATTTTTTCTTTCGTCAAGATGGGCTCAACTGTTTTAATGCAAGAAATGAACAACAACCATGTAACAGTCTCCGTCTCAGTTCCTATCCATTTTTCCTGGTGAGAGTCATAGTGGCAACATACTGAGAAGGTCAGTCCAAACTTGTCTGTCTGAAGTCACAGATTCCAGCTCCTCCTGGGGGATCCACAGACGTTCCCAATCCAACTGTTAGATATAATCACTCCAGTACGTCCTAGTTCTGCCTTGAGATCTCCATCTAAAGGGACATGCCTGGAACTGCTCCAGCAGGAACTGACCGGGGGCAGTCTTATGAGGTGCCCAAACCACCTCAACTGGCTCCTCTCAATCAGTCCATTTGCCAGTCTCATGCTCTTTTGTTTCTATCGCTCATGACCAAGATCATGAGGTACTTGAACTCTTCCACTAGGGGCACTGCTTATAATTACAGAACAGTTAACAGTATTTACAACATGGAAGATTTTTAGTTACACTCTTAAAATGAAGATGATAGAAGGGGTTACTAAGAGCAATGTCATACAATTAGATTTGGTGGATGGTTCTTTAGCCACTTTATTGGTGGCGAAAGGAACTAATGATTTGTTATTGTGAGTAAAAGTTCTGCCTAGTATGAATTTAATAGTTTTACAAACTTCAACTGGATTTGATGAGATTGATTTGACATTATAAGCAACTGCAGGCAAAAACTGCTATCCAAATGTGCCTCGTACATATTCCGATCACCTAACAGCTTTTGATGATGACAGCATAATATAGTGGAGCTGAGCAGTTTCTGATTGGGCCTCCTGACCTGACGCCTGCAGACTGCCCTGGGCTTGTCCCTCTACCTCATTCAAGCTGAAATTGCAACACAAAGAAGGAAGGTTATGCAAATCAATCAAGTAGCAGGTCTCTAAGATGTGAAATGAATAAATTTTCAAGCAAGTCAAGTTCTTTATTTGTCACATACACATGTCAAGACATTGAGAGTGAAATGCACAACAGAAAGTAAGGTACTATTTGGTAGTAGGAGAGGTAGTAAAGCACAATTATAGTAAACAAGTGATTGTAGTGCAAAAAAAAAATGCAATACTTAAAATATAAATAGTATATATAGGTACTTATAGGTAGGTATGAGTGTAAATATAGTTATATAGCGTATATACTGTATAATATGTAGTATAGATACGCACCTAGCTCCATTCTGTGGCATGTGGGAGGGGCATAAAAGCCAGATTGTAATCAAAGTTATTTATCCACATGAAACTTCAGAAATCGGATCAAGTGGTGTGGGATGATTGTGCGATGTCTCTGTTAAATAGAGATGTTTTGAATGTTTATATAATATAATTAACATGTCAATCGATCCTGCAATTTCCATAATTCCATCATTTTATCCTTATTGTTGAGGAGTGTACATTACAATATTTTAGAACAATTTCCAGTTACATTCAGGCATTATTAATAACATGTAATAAATGTACACCAGTTGGCTCCTCCACTTACCCACTGAATAAGGTCACATTACCCCCTTATATCTGTAGGTATAGTCCAGTCATGGTGCCAGTTCCAATCAGCACATTATACATGCACTCATTCATTTACACTCACATCTACGGCCAATAGCATGTGTCTAATAGCATGTTTTGCCAGGTTGAAGAAAACCAGGAGTATTCCCAGCACACTCCATAACACAGTGAGACCATGCCAAACTTCACACAGACAATAACCAGAGATCATGGATTACTGAAGCGGTGAGCCACCATTATCTGTATTGTCACTGCGCTGCCTCTATTGAAAAATGACTTAAATGCAACTGAGTAACGGAAAGGAAACCCATTACTACTCACCTGTGATAACCACTTGCTAACCTATTATGAAAAAGGAACCACAATTAGGCCACATGTATCAATCCTTTTGCTGTAGCTCATCCATTTCATAGTGTGAGAAAGCTAGAAGGATCTAGGTCCACTTTGGACTGCAGCCATCAACATTCAACTGTCTGATGTTTGTAATGATGTTCCTGTGATTCCCCTCATGATTCCCAACAAAGGCCTTCTCAGTCGCCTGAGTGGAAAAACAAGCAGACCTTCACGTAGCTTCGTGGGAGGTTACAGTGGCTTAACCACACAAGGCTCTGTACACTGACATGATGATTGATGAAGCCACATTCTATCCACTACTTTTTAGATCCCTCTGTCTGCCTAGCATCTTCTGAAATATTTTCTCATGTTTGGATTTGGGGAAGGGGGGAATAAAAGACCAAACATTCAAAAGGCCAGAACAAATAATCTAGATTTTCACTTGGAAAAGACACATTTCGGATAATATACTTGGCTCGCTTTAATATCAGTCACAAATAGAACACCCTTGGCAAAAATACAGCATTATTTATACCACTATTAATATATTGACATCTTGCAGGTCATCACTACTGTACGGAGCCCTGGCGCATTTGTAAAAATCAAAACTGTTTTGAGGGAATTATTTACAACTGGTGAGCATGTTTTCTTTTATCTGTGGCCACCTTTTCTCAACTCATTCCTATAATTTAAAAAGTCCTATCGTTTCCTTCAAATTGTGCGTTTGTATTATTTTGTATAATACATTATACACTCAAGATATTTCATGGTCAACATCATTTCATTTGCTAAAATTCAGCCATTTCTGCATTTCAGTCCTGCAACACATTCAAAAAAAGTTGGGACAGGGGCAATTTCGGTCTAGTAATGAGGTAAAAGAGAACTAAATAATGATGTAATGTCAACAGGTGATTATAATCATGACTTTGTACAAAAGCAGTATACAAAAAAGCCTTTTTGGGTCTTCGAGGAGTAATGATGAGCAGAAGATCTCCAGTTTGTCAACAAATGTGTGAGAAAATGATTGAAATGTTTCTCAACAATGTTCCTCAAATAAAGACTGGAAGGAATTTACATATTTCAATCCTAACTTCATCTGATTTGGCTAGTTTTGCATTGTCTTGTTGAAAAAAGCATGGACATCCCTGGACAAGATGTTGTCTAAAAGGCATGTTGCTCTAAAATCTCAGTGTACTTTTCTGCATTAATGCTGTTATCACAGAAGTGTAAATGACCTTTGCCAAGGGCACTGATCCCACCCCATACCATGACAGATCCTGGCTTTTGGACTTGTTACTGATAACAGTCTGGATGGTCCTTTTTGTCTTTGGTCCAGACCATACGGAGTCCATTTCTTTCAAAAATATTGAATGTTCAGGATACTGATTGGTCTGACCACAGTACACATTTTCACTGTATGATGGTTCATTCCAGATGCCAGCCCAGAGATGCTGACGCCCCTTCTGGACATGGTTAACATAAGGGTTCTTTTTAGCACAGTAATGTTTTCAGTGGCAATTGTGAAGGACTCCATATCGTAGTGCTTGATAAAGGTTTGATAAGGTATTCTCTTGCCCATGTGGTTCTATCAGCTATCGATGAAGGACAGTTGTTAATGCAGTGCCGTCTGAAGGATCGGAGATCATGCCTCTTCAGTTTCGGCTTGTGCCCTTGCCCTTTATGCACTGACATTCCTCCAGATTCCTTGAACTGTTTAATATCAATCATATTCTCACACATTTGGTGATAAACTGGAGATCCTCTGCCAATCTTTACTCCTCAAAGACTCAGCCTTTCTTGGATACTGCTTTTGTACCAAATCATGATTATAATCACCTGTTTGAAATCACATCATTATTTAGTATTTTTACCTCATTACTAGCCCTAAATTGCACCATCCCAACTTTTTTGGAATGTGTTGCAAGCCTGAAATGCAGGAATGGATGTTTATTAACAAATGAAATGACACCTGAAATATCTTGGGTTCATACTGTCTGCAATGAAAAAAAAGTCATAGGAAATGTAAGAAACACTGCGTTTACTTTTAATTGGCATTTTCCATACTATCCCAACTTTTTCTAATTTGGGGTTGTAGACAAAAATATTTATTTAAACTAATAATGCATGGTTGTTATGGGGAGCTAGAAATCAATTTGGGAGACTATCATTTTTATTCATGGCCCCTCCTGGGCTTTGTCCTACTGTACCATCGTGTAAACCTAGTGTAAGCCTATAATAAATCTGGAACGTGCCTCTAGTCCTGGAATGATGACTTCCATTTGTTTTCAGCATGTCTGTGCAGTTGGCCCTGAAAGATGCAGCAGGAAGGAGCAGAGTGTTGATGACCTTATACATGCGTATACTGCAACGGTTGGACTTTCCCACGCCTTACCAATGCTCTCTCACACCCCAGCACAAACACAGCTTACAGACACAGGAAGTCCTGCTTGTCCCACATGCAATTCTCTCTCTTTCTTCCTTTCAATCTCTCTATCTCTCTCTCAACAACCAATGTATTCTTTCCCTGTTAGATTTTAAAACCTCTAAGCAACTGTTTTGTTTCAAATCCAGAAGAGATTAAACTTCACTGGTGGTCACCCCTTCTCTTTTCCCTCCTTTTCAAATTCCAGCCAATGTAGGACTAACATTTGGCTCAACACTGCATGTCATAACAATCAACAGGAATCTTAAACAATTGAAGATCTAATAAAGAGCCAGAAAACAACAGAGGGACAGAGACGGAGACAGTTATTTACATTACCTAAAACAAATGATTATTTTTTGTTCAACTCAAAGTGCATATTAATAAAATTCTGTCTGAATTATGTAAGGCTCAAAGACTCAGGACTTTACTTAGTTCTTTATTTACAACTGTGGTTATCAGTACAGTATGCATTACATCAACACCATTTTACTATTTGTTTCTGAATGCCCATTTTCGGAAAAACAAAGTGTCCCACTGAAAAATCACATCCCAATGCACGAATGTACAAATGAATAAAACATGTTTTATATAACGTGACCTACATGCCATGATTATCACAAATAACAGGAATTGTATTACAACCCCAAATCAGAAAAACATGTGAAAGTATCCGTGAAGTCTTTGAGGATCAAAGATGGGCAGAGGATCTACAGCAGGTCAACAAATGCGTGACAAAATTATTGAAAATGTTTAAAAGCAAAGTTTTTCAAATAAACATTGGTAGGGACTTGCATATTTCTTCTTCTACTGTGCATAATATCATTGAAAGATTCAAGAAATCTGGAGGAATTTCATGCATAAAGGCAAACTCCCATGCTCTCCGATCCATCCACTGCATCAAGATCGTCATTCATCAGTAGCTGATAGAACAAAATTATATGCAAAAGATTAGCCTTATGATAGCCATGTTAAGAAGCTGTGTTGGCTTCTCTGGGCTTGAAGGCATCACACAGTGGAATCGTGTATTGTGGTTAGACCAATCAGTATTCCAGATATTGTTTGGAAAAATGGACCAAAGACGAAAAGGACCATCCATAATTTTATTAGCAACAGCAATTACAGCATTAATGAAAAGTACATTGAGCTTTTAGTGTAACATATGGTACCTTCAAGACGACCTTTTCCAGGGACGTCCATACATGTACATTTACAGCATTTAGCAGACGCCCTTATCCAGAGCGACTTACAATTGATACAGTCTTACAATCGGAGCAATTGTGGGTTAAGGGCCTTGCTCAAGGACCCAACAGTGGCAGCTTGGCAGAGGCGGGATTTGAAGCCTGGACCTTTTGGTCCATAGTCCAGTACCTTACCCGCTATGCTACCACAGTCTGGACTACCTGCAACCTCACCAGTATCCAATAGAGAATGTGTGGAGAATTTTGAAATGAAAAATGTACTGTTACACACCTTAAGATGTGTTTGCACAAACAACCAAACAAAGTAACAGCTGAAACACTTCATTGCTTGGGATCCTTAGTCAAAATGTCTTTTAAGTGTGGAATGTGTTGCAGGCATAAAATGCAGGAATTGATGTGTATTAACATGAAATGAAGTTGACCAGATAAAACATGAACTATATTGGGTTCCTACTGTCTGCACTGAAATAAAAGTCAACTTAAATGTAAGAAACACTACATTTATTTTATTTGCATTTTACATAGCGTTCCATAGTTTTCTGATTTGGGGTTGCACATTTTAACATTGACAGATAACGACAGTCACCTTAATTTTGTATCAATAAGGACAGTGACATACTGCAACTGCTATTAGACTAAGCCTGCAGATGTGATGGCCATACTGTTTTCTAAATTATGAAGCTTCTGCTTCTGCTGCCCTTTATACTTAAACATTATTCAAAATACTTTACATCGATACAATAGATTTTCATTGATTACCTTAAAGGAAATCCACAAACTACTTCTATAATGAAGAAATGTTACTCCTTTGCACACAACACTAACCCTGTTATTTACAAGACAATACATTGTTCAAATAATGTTTTTTCTGGTTTTCACTACTTTTTCCTGATTAATGTTGCAGGGGCTCCAGTTCTTCATCTGGCCTTCTCTCTCTCAGACACAGTCCAGTTTGTGACATCCCACCCAGCTGGAAGGCACTGCTGGGATTCGAACTCGGGTGACCGCAGTAGTGGGCCACTGTATTAAGACTTTCCAAGAAATACAATGTCTTGTAATAGATTTCAAAAAATTCCAATGCTAAAGATTAAGAGGGCATGTATGTGTGCAGCTTGTATGTAAAGATATATATGAAAATGCTGTTGATTAGGCTCTTTCTCCCAAAGCCTCTGGTAATTTTGCTGGGGATAGAAAAGTGTGAATTTATCTTAGCAATTTATTTCAAGACATATGTTATGCATATCTATATGCCTATAACACTTCAACAACATACAACATGAAAAGGTGACACTGATCTTATTTTAGCATCATGCTGAAATTGGCAGACACATTGGAAAGCCAAATGTCCTCCAATACTGAAATGACACAGTGATGTAAATTGAGTCAAGAATATAAATCATGTCTACCTGTAACAAATGTCAGCTTGTATAACAGCAGACAGCGAGCCTGCTCGTTTTCCTAACATAAACAAATTCTGCATCACAAACCACATATTAGATACTACATAATGAGTCTGAATAGTAGCAAGAATCTAAGCAGAATCTAAGATGATATTCTACTTCCTATGTAGGGCACTATATGTAGCTTGGAGTAGTGGGCATTTTATAGTGCACTACACATTTACATTTACATTTACAGCATTTAGCAGACGCCCTTATCCAAAGCGACTTACAATTGGTACAGTCTTACAATCCAAGCAATTGTGGGTTAAGGGTCTTGCTCAAGGACCCAACAGTGGCAGCTTGGCAGAGGTGGGATTTGAACCCTGGACCTTCTGGTCCATAGTCCAGTTCCTTACCCACTAGGCTACCACAGTCCCTGACTCAAATAAGATGCCATATTAGCTTAAGCACAGGGCTACTTAAAGTATTTTATAATGATGTAATGAGACCTTATCTCTTTTTAATTTTGATTGGCTGAAAACTCCACTCTAAGAATACCACCAAAAACTATTGGAAGCTACACTTAACTGGCATCAGCACCAATTTTGGTGATCTACCACATGGTAGACAAAGTATCCTAAAAGCCAGGAATATGACAGAGGACAGAAGACAGGCATTTTTAGCCCTTCTTGATGAAGTCAAATTCCATCTTGACAAGTGATGAATAAGTTAGAAAATATGTTTTCCTTGAACAGATCCACAATAATTTATAGCACAGTCCTGACATTTGTTTCAGCACCTAATTACTAACGTTGTCCATCTCAATGTTAGCAGTACAAGCTACAACAACTAATTATTTACAAATTAAGCACTGCTCCTAGGGCATTTTAATGTTTTCTTGGGCACTACAAAGCATACTAAACAATTTGTTCCATAGATGTAATGTTTTGATTTTAATTATAAATTTCAATTGTTTCTAAATTTTTTATTTCAATTGTTTATAAGATCCTTTTCCTCTCTTCTCTCTTCTAAGGTCCCTCACTGTAGGGCTGGTTCCAGATATTACAGTGCAATTAACATGGGTTATCAGAGTCCACTGATTAAACACAGCCAGTCTCTTCAGTAATAAAAAGGCAGGCAGCTCTATTAGCAAGTGGCTAATCTACTGGGGATCACACAGCCTTAGGCTTCATGGAACAGGAAAGCCATTGCAGGAACCAAATATTTCATAAAATATATCACTGTGCAGCAAAACAGAAAAAAGTCACCTTTAATGACTTTTGTAATGTGTAGTGTGCTGTTCCAGATGCCTTGGGGTTTCAAGAATGATGAGGACTTACAGAAAGATGAATTCAGGATTCAGATTGAAAGCTGGGGTGCAGCTGAGTGGTGATTGCTCTACTCTACATTAATGCTTTACTCTGAATTCAATCCATATGTGGAAAGAAGAGGAGCAGCTCATCAAAAATTCACACTAGTACAGACAATACAACAGCATATTTTTCACAAATACAAAAAATTTGTTTTACATTTTAAAATGTATTCTATGGGAAAAATACAAAACATGAAGGGAAAGTTGTCCAGTGTAGCTACAGAATGTCTATAATGAGAAATTATGTTACTGACTGAATTGGATTCAATCTGCTATGGATGAGAAAAGAACAAATTAACACTTTTTAATTAATTGCAATAATTTTGCTTATGCTAGTTTAACTGATTCCTTTGCTAGTTTAATGAATGCCTTTGCTTTAGTGGTCTAAAATTTCATTTGGTAGGTTATAAGTGGCTAGTCACTTATATAGCTACAGTATGAGCTAACTTTACCTTGCCTGCAGCGTGGCTGACGTTCTTATATATATTTGCGGATGTCCATTACTCCCTGCAAAAACAAAATAAACTGACTCTGACTGAAAGCCTCTCAAGCCTGCCAAGGTGAGGAAACAAGCAATTTCGATTGCTTTTTGGAAGCCTTCCATGCCCATGGTGGTCAGGCCAGTGGAGAGCGCCTGTTGGGTCCTACTGGGAATTCCTGACCTGGCCAAAGAGTGTAGATGGAGCGAGGCAGCTGTCACCTTTCTGTTCTGACATGGTCTACATTAGGACCTCCATAAGGAGCTGGCATGCCAAGATGTCGGATCCACCCTCAATGGGCTCATCAGTTTGATAATTCAGCTGGACCAGTATCTCTCGGCTGTGGTGAACACCTTGAACCCATCTGCCCAGTTATTCCCATCGCACGCCAAACCAGGTCCTGCTCCCAACGCACGGCCTATCGTGCACTCATCCCAGGTGAGTCTGTTTTTCATTCACCATCTTTAAGCATTCCTTCACATTACCTGTGTTACTGCATAAGGCTAATGAGACTATCCGTGTTCCAGCCAAGCTTGACTCTGGTTCCAAGGGGAACTTCATTGATATTGACGTGCCCAATATGTGGCGAACTCTCATAGAACCACTATCTTCACCCCTTCGCATGGTAGTAGTGGAAGGCTGTCCAGTGGGTAGAGGTACCATCACCCAACAGACTTCTATCTGCTTCAAATGCTGTGCTGTCTTGGATCCACCAACATATCCCAGTTATCTCCTGGTCTGTTAATGAAATTGTCTTGCTGCCTGCAAGTTCATTCCTCTGTGCCTTAGATGTGTCCCTCTATTCCTCACCTGGATACATACCTTCCCATGCACCGAACATCCATGAAATGATCATGTGAACGGTAAGCAAAAATCCCAGAATTACATGGAGGGACCTGATGAATGACCTGCAGAGAGCTGGGACCAAAGTAACAAAGGCTACCATCAGTAACAGACTACACCGAGAGGGACTCATATCCTGCAGTGCCAGGCGTGCCCCCCTGCTTAAGCCAGTGTCCAGGCCTGTCTGAAGTTTGCCAGAGAGCATATGGATGATCCAGAAGAGGATTGGGAGAATATCATGTGGTCAGATGAACCCAAAATAAAACTTTTTGGTAAAAATTCAACTCATCGTGTTTGGAGGAAGAAGAATGCTGAGTCGCATCCCAAGAACACCATACCTACTGTGAAGCATGGGGGTGGAAACATCATGCTTTGAGGCTGTTTTTCTGCAGAGGGGACAGGACGACTGATCCGTGTTAAGGTTAGAATGAACGGGGCCATGTATGGTGAGATTTTAAGCCAAAACCTCCTTCCATCAGTGAGAGCATTGAAGATGGAACGTGGCTGGGTCTTCCAGCATGACAATGATCCCAAACACATCGCTCGGGCATCAAAGGAGTGGCTCCATAAAAAGCATTTCAAGGTCCTGGAGTGGCCTAGCCAGTCTCCAGACCTCAACCTCATAGAAAATGTGTGGAGGGAGTTGAAAGTCCATGTTGTCCAGCGACAGCCCAAAAACATCACTGCTCTAGAGGAGATCTGCATGAAGGAATGGGCCAAAATACCAGCTACAGTGTGTGCAAACCTCGTGAAGACTGTCATTGCCAACAAAGGTTATGTTGCAAAGTATTGAGCTGAACTTTTGTTATTGACCAAATATTTATTTTCCACCATGATTTACAATTATATTATTTAAAAAATAATATAATCCATGATTTCCTGGATTATTTTTTTCTCATTTTGTCTCTCATAGGTGAAGTGTACCTATGATGAAAACTATAGACCTCTCTCATCTTTCTGAGTAGGAAAACTTGCACAGTCAGTGGCTGACTAAATACTTTTTCGCCCCACTGTATATACGTACATCTGCAAATATTCAGTATACATTATATCCATGATGCAATGTGTAATGTATGTATAGAATCACTGATTTTGCCATTCATTTTGCCCTGACACTCCTGAAATTTCTGCCCAAGTTTATGGTAGATACACATTCAAATTCAATTTTATCCCATTGTATTTTGCCTTTTCCTGTCCCGAAGACAGGGCTGGCAATGTTTGCTGTTTCATCACCTGGAGACAATTCCCCATCTGACCTTTCCCCATATGGTGGCCTCAGGTAATCAAGCCTATGTGTGGTGCTTGACCTGGCCAGGATCACTGCGGTGGTGGGATAGCATGTTGGCTGAGTAGTTTTTAGTAAGATAGTGGAATATGATACACTGAGCTCATATTTGAAATGTGAAACCATTTCTCAAATGTACCAGTCATGGAATATTTAAATAGTTTAGTCTGGAGTACAGATGATGTGCATTACTCCGAACCATTTCATTTAGTTCAGGATGCAGCATGTAGTTCGTATCTCAGCAAAATGTAGAGAGACATTAACATTATGACCATGCACAGACTGAATAACAATGGTGATTATCCAGTTACAACTCCACACGTCAGGTCTAGGATATATTGAACAGTAAGCGAATGGTAGAATTTCATTGTTGACGTGTTGGATGTAGGAGAAATGAGTAGGCATAAAGACCTGTGTGACTCTGACAGAGGCCAAATTGTTATATCCAGATGACTGGGTTGGAGCAGCTCTGTGAGGACGAATCTTGTGGAGTGGTCCCAGTCAGCAGTGATAAATACCTACCAACAGTGGTCTGAGGAGGAGCAAGTCACAAACCGGCAATAGATTGTTGAGCACCCAAGTTACAGCCATGCCAACTCCTGTCCACCATTGCAAGTGCTAACAATGGACAAGTGTTCCAGTGAGTCCCTTTTTCTTTTACATCATGTGGACAGCTGAGCATGTGTTTGTGTTCATTTAGGGCACCAGGATGCACTGTGGTTAGAAGGCAAGGCACTGGAGGAAGTATGATGCTTTGGGGAATGTTTTGCTGGGCAACCCTGAGTCCAAGCTTTCATGTGAACATCAGTTTGACATGTGCCACCTGCATAAACGTCACTGCGGACCAGGTGGGTAGTCAGTAGATCGTTGTACTCAGTCTCTCTCTCTCTCTCTCTCTCTCTCTCATTTATGCTTCTCTCCCGATTACCCTCTAACACTGCACAAAGGGATGAAAAATGACTCAGAATAACAAAATATCAGTCAGAAGTGTCTGGGCACTGCAGGAAAATCCAGCTGAAATATTAATGTGAAAATGAAATATTAATTCTCTCTTTAGTTTCAAGTTTGAGGAAGAGCTCTGCCTTTTATGTCCACCACTTAATAATACACTACCGTCAGTCCTGAGAGACCAGAGAGACTCTGAAGTCTTTCCTTCAATGTAAAAGTGCACAGAGATGTCACTATTACAAACACACCATTATAAACACACAAGAATACACCATGCACATACGCAGTCACTCTCCATGTTCAGATGCTTATATAATTTGAGTATTATAATGAGTCAAATTTGTGCCTTTTCCTTTAAGACATGAAACTCCTGCCGAAGCAAGCTACAAGTGCGAGGGAGAAGAGTGTGGGTTTGCAGCTAGCGAGGCTTTAAAACCAAACAATGCACACAGTACACACACACACACACAGTACACAGTACACAGACCTGCTGTAATAGTCTCTTCACATGGAAAGGTAGGCTCCACCCCCTTGGTTTTAGCTCACCTGGCAAATGAGCCATAAGAAATGAAGTTGACTGCTTCCTCTGTCAATTGGTGGGCCAACATAATTGAAGCAATAAATCAATTATTATCTAGAACATTGTATGCTCAAATCACCCACAGAGACACATACCCACACAAATTTGCCTTTCCATCATTGTAGGGACTTTCCATTGACACTATATTATTGTAGCTATACCTACAGCAAACCTTAACCTCAGTGTCCAAAGGTATATATTTTAGCTCTTCTGGATTTGCAGAAGAACGTTGCAATTTTAGTTTCAAATAAGTCAAAAAATCAGACCTTTCTACCCTTGTGGGGACATTTGGTCCTCACAATGATATATAAACTTGACTCACACACACACACACACACACACACACACACACACACACACACACACACACACACACACACACACACACAAATAGAAGTAATCTGCTCATCAGTCATCAGTGCACCCTTTATCCCTGAGGAAACCAATACATTTTAATCACAAACTGATGGCGTAATATCATATGCTCAGTAGTTCATACAGAGCATGTGCAAATCTCACTGCACATCCATTAAAGTGTGCTGAGAGAGGGGGAAAACAAAAGCAAGAGTGCCTTCCACTCAGAGGAGACAAAAGGGTTAACTCCATTACAACAAACCAATCAGGATGGAGAGTAGCACTGCAAAACCTCCGCAGTGAGCGAGAGAGAGGGAGAGAGAGTGTAGGAGTGGGGATGAGAGAGTGCAACAGTGTACTGGGGTAGATGAGCCAAGCTCACGCATACACTGACACACACCACAGAGTAAAGAGCCAGAGAGGAGACGGCGTGTGTTTAAGTATGCATAGAGAGGCAAGAAGCAGAAAAAGAAGGAAAGTGAGTGTAAGAGTGAGGACTGCTTGCGTTTGCCTGTGTCTTCTCATTTTCTTGGCGCTCTTGACAGTTAATGGGAATGAGGAAAGGACTCTGAATGTTTACTCCTCTGTTTAGCACTCCTCTCCAGGGAAACTCTGAAAACCTCAGGCAATTGCTATACCAAAACCATCAGGGAGAATATCAATATGTAGCCTGTGCCATACTTATAGCTTACCTGGGCTTTGGAAGATTCTTAGGAAACGGGTACCTGCTGGGACTCTGCATCCATAGAGGTAAGTTGGTGACATCAACAACCTTGCAAGATGGCCACTGACTGTGATGATTAGTCGTACTTAAAGTGGCTTGTTTTGTTAAGATATTGAGCTGTGATTTAAGAAAACAGAGCTCATGAGTTTGGGTTCCCATGGATACACCAGCTCTTCAGAGAAAGATACAAAAAAAGAAGTGTCTCCCAGCAGCATGCTGTTAGATTTCAATTGTATATGCATTTGCCACTTAAATGCTAATCCTCTTGTCATACTTGAATAGCAAGTCTTCATCAGCTTTTAATACAGCACTACACATTTTCAATAAGCAGTCCTAAGCTATAAATTGGATTGTGTGTTAATCACTGATCTCTGTTCAACTACTGATGAGCTGTTGTGTTTAGGCTGAACTCCATCAAGCTGTTATTGCTCTTTACTATTTCATCCTCTCCGAGATTGAAAAAGACAAAAACGTAATCCACTTAACTGTTATAAAATACAACGTTGTCAAATGAAAAATGCTCATTGAGACAGGCATTGCCTCTCAGATTTGGATTATACATATCTTCCCAAAAAAGGATCTGCACTAGATTGGAAGCTATGCCTTATGTGCGGTGGATGCAAGCTTCTGGTCCTAATCTTCTGCAGCTCCCCAGCTGTCTCTTACCTTAACACGGAGCATAATCAAATCCAGAGGCAATGCACTTCCTCATCCTGCAGCAGGAGCACGTATGGGCAATGCATGGCCATTTAACGACAGGATCTGGTGACAGGTTCAGTACAGGTTGTTTTGCTCAAGGCTCTTCTGCTCTGTCTTCCTCTGACAGGCTTCTGGGGAAATGGAGCTGAGAGGGAACATGCTTTCAAGGCATTGTGTGGTCCACACAAGCACTGGTCATATCCCTCATGGAGACCTGCCAAGACCCACGGATCCATGGTTATAGGACATAACACTTTTAATCTCTCCAAGTTATCCAGCCTCTGAAAAGAGGATAGAGCATATGACTCCAGATTGCTCAGTCGGACCCGTACTACACAATGGAGCTGGAATGCATCACTATTTACATGAACAGGCAGAGCAGAGGGACGAAATTAATGACTGTACGTGCGTTTTTGGTGTGATTTTTCAACACAAGCATGGATTTATTATTGCCCATGGAATGACAAAATGTGGATTTACTAGCTAACCCTCAACATACGTGTAACCAAACACAACAACTGACCTCACAAATTGTGTGACCTTGGTTTCCTCAGTGGAGGCTTATGTAAATCGGCGACAGCAAATCAATACGCACCACAATCAGTCCATGAAATCTTAATCATGGAAATACAGTGCAGCAAAATGAAAGATATGCCGAGAAACATCGGATAATTGATGATTCTTGCCATTACTGGAGGCATCTAGTTTGTCTTCGTAAGCCTACTGTGGATGTAATAATAAACCAGAGTGTGTACTTTGCTCTGAATACTCAATTGTTTTATTTTATTATTTATTCTCTTAGTTTTCAATTGCATCCAGAAACTGGGACATGAAGTTTCCATCCAAACAGGTGGCATATAGCACACACCTGATACTTTGGGATTGTGGAAACTGGCTTCTTTACCGTTAAACCAGAACATAACAGTGGCCAAAAGGATACGTCCATTTTGAAAACAAAGTGTGCCGAGCTATCTTGGAGACCAGGAGATGTGAATTCTCAGCTGAGTTACAAGGATTACAAAACGTGCACGCCACTTCTTTGAAATGCCATGGCTGGGTATAATGGCTGACTTCGACTCTAGCCAGATTCTTCTTGGCTACCCAGAAGCTACAGACACTGAGAGATTCAGAACTCAGGAGACAGGTAAGCTCCTCTAAATTATTTTCTCAGTTTTCCATTGTTCTATGGATAGCACAGATGTGGGTTCAAGAGAAAATCTCCAAAGAAATGTTGTATGTTCTGCAATGAAGGATATTTCAGTATACAAAAGGGCAGATGGCTTTCATTTCTCAGCTAAACCTCATTGGTGTTAATATCACCTTCAGTTCTAAGAGCCCATCATTGTCCACTCATCAACCTTGAAACAGTTTTATATAATACACCCAGTCCTCACACTTCACCCATTACTCTGGGTATTGAGCAGAGTGCTATTGAAAAAAAACAAGAATCTATATTGGATATAAAATGAAATAATAATATGAGTTTCACATTTTAATGTGGAAGGGGCGGGACATTTCTAAACACTCCAGTTGGAGTCATTATAGGAAACTCACTGCCATTTGTTTTTAATGTTTCTAAGGCAGCTTTTAAAAAGTCCCAGCTGCAGTCTGTTTTTCCCCTTCATAATGGTTACTAAATCACCCATTTAGCATGCTTCTGTGTACTACATTCAGCTTTTAATCTGTGCCACAATTTCCTCAGTCTGGTTTGTAATTCTGTCCCAATTTTCCTGAAATAGGATAATGCACAAGCCTATCCCTTCGTCACAGGAAGAAGAAGCAACGATGAGCAACATCACTGTCCTGGACTTCACAGAGTCCGTAAGTCCAGCCATGACTGCGGATCAACCTCATTCATACCCGTTGAGCTTTCAGGTCTCGCTGACTGGCTTCCTCATGCTAGAGATAGTGCTGGGCCTGAGCAGCAACCTCACTGTTCTAGTTCTGTACTGTATGAAATCCAACCTGGTCAACTCTGTTAGCAACATCGTCACGATGAACCTGCATGTGCTCGACGTTCTGGTGTGCGTGTGTTGTATCCCGCTGACCATCGTTGTGCTGCTGCTCTCACTCCAAGGTGACACGGTGTTGGTCTGCTGCTTCCACGAGGCTTGCGTGTCCTTTGCTAGCGTCGCTACCGCAGCTAACGTTCTAGCCATTACTCTGGACCGATATGATATATCTGTCAAACCAGCCAACCGTGTGCTGACCATGGGCCGGGCTGTGGCTATGCTAGGAGGTATCTGGGTCCTGTCCTTCCTCAGCTTCCTGGTGCCCTTTATAGAAGTGGGATTCTTAGGACCAGAGCCAACCAAAGCCAACCAAACTGCAGTAGTGCATGTTAACGAGTACTACACCGAGTTAGGCCTCTATTACCACCTGGTGGCACAGATCCCCATTTTCTGCTTTACTGCTGTGGTCATGCTTTTTACTTACTCGAAAATATTGCAGGCGCTCAACATCCGAATAGGCACCCGCTTCCACGCCTCGCAGAAGAAGAAGAAGATGCGGTGGAAAAAGAACATCTCCCTAATGTCTGCCTCACAACAGCAGTTGCCAGAGGTCACAGATGGCTCTCAGAGCAGCAGTGGGAACCGTGGCAATGTGCCACTGGGCATGAGAACCTCAGTGTCAGTGATCATTGCCCTGCGGCGAGCTGTGAAACGCCACCGTGAGCGACGAGAGCGCCAGAAACGGGTGTTCCGCATGTCGCTGCTCATTATCTCCACTTTCCTGCTATGCTGGACCCCCATTACTGTTCTGAACAGCATCATCCTCAGCACAGGACCCAGTGACCTCAACGTGAAGCTACGCCTGGGCCTCTTGGTAATGGCCTATGGAACAACAGTCTTCCATCCACTCCTCTATGCTTTCACAAGGCAGAAATTCCAGAAGGTTCTGAAAAGTAAGATGAAAAAGCGGGTAGTGTCCATCATTGAGACAGACCCAATGCCCACCAACTCAGTTATAAAGAATTCATGGATTGATCCAAAGAGAAATAAGAAAGTGACATTTGAGGACCATGAGGCCAGACAAAAGTGTCTGTCATCGGAAGATGTTGAATGAACAGTAACACTTGCAGACACTGGCCTCAAAATCTCAAACTATAACCCGGTCACAATAAGAAGAGACTCATTCAAGCCTGTAATGTAGACTGAACTGTATTAGATGTGCAAATATGATTCAATCTCAGTTTATTACTATTTATATGAACTTAAGATTTAGTACAATAGGATGACATTCACTGTGGTGTTAAAACCTGCATGTTTTTTTTATATTACTGTATATATTACAATACTTGAGAGGGATATATACACTATATGAAATACCAATATTAGACTATATAGATTACACATACAGGTACAGGTATCTGTTATACATTAGGTGGAAAAGACCTCTGAGGTTCAAAAAGCTTAATTTTGCTTCTCTTTACATCATAAATCAGTGACTTTTGAGCCTAGTTGACGTCATTTTATTTATATTGAGCAATCTGTTACAAAACAGTCCTTGTCCCTCTATAATATAAGCATATAGCGAAATGCTGTTTGGGCAAGAGTTCCATATCTAGTGCGTATACTTGTGTAGAGTGTGTAAAGTTGGTGTGGACAAGCCAAAATTCAATTGAGCGCCATTTAAAGTTTAACAAATTGGCATGATGTCTAAGGCCAAGTGACCTGTGAATAAGGACAATGTCTGGTTTCTTTCAGCACTGCAGGATGTAAGAAAAAGCTAAAGAGTCATTCACCTCATTTTCCACACAGGCACACAGATGATTCGATTTCATTCAAGGTCGTTGCTGTATTCATTACTCAAACTTGTGTTCTCCCTTCAACGATAAAGGACATCCATGTCCAGTAGAGCAGCTTAATTTAGTACACATGCCACATCAATACTACAATACAACCACATGGCATTGACTTGTCCTGCTTCACACAGGGCAAATCAATGTTAGACAGGCAGCGAGAATTAATGCTGGCACTAACATGGATGTATACGAATTGCAGGGGGAAAAAATCATAACATAATAAGCTGCCTACAGCTATCAAAATAGTCTGTTTACTGTATGTTTCAGGTTATTTTCTGCACACAGAAACACCCAGACAAATGCAGATGAGTACTGTTTCACATTACTGCAGGGGGCCATTTCCTAGTTGAGCACATCTGTTTTATGTGCGGGTGCATTGCACACCTAATAAAAACATCTTGGCTCCCTGTCTGATCAAGGTCATTTCTATTTTGACAGCTAAAAAAGTAATGCGAGTTTCATTCTGCACAAGATGGCCTCTGTTGGCTTTCACGTTTGGTTTTTCAGAACAATCAAAAAAGCTCATTAACAAAAAATGAGCTTGCTACTTTCTGTTTACAAAGCTTTGTTGGAAGATTTCGGTTGCAGTTGCTCTTTTGCTCTTTTTGCTTGAGCAGGAATGGAAAAAAGAGATGAAACATATTTCAGTATGTTTCTCTTGCTTATGTGAGTGCAGGAATGTGTAAAGTAGAGTGAGAGAGAGAGAGATAGAGAAAGGGAACGTGTGATCTTGTGTGATTGTTCTGTGCAAGTGTGTGGGTGTGTGTGAGCGCGTCCACCAGCTTTATCAGATCATAACATAAGTGTTATACAGAGAGAGGAATGCCATGTAGCTTTCTGAATCTCAGAGAGAACGAGTGTCCCTATCCTAGTTTCAATATATTTCTGACTCTTCAGCTCTGAGTAGCTGATGACATTGATTCAATATCATTTTGCTAGTCAGCTATCAGCATCAAGCAGCAACATATACATACACATGTTAAGGCAAATATCCAATTAGTCAATCACAAAGCAAGAACTCAATGCATTTAGTCATGTAGACAGACATGGTCAAGATGACCTGCTGAAGTTCAGACCGGGTGCCACTCCTGTTAGCTAAGAACAGGCAACTGAGTCTACAGTTTGCACAGGTCAAAATTCAACAAAAGAAGATTAGAGAAGCATTGCCTGGTCTGATTAGTCTTGATTTCTGCTGTGACATTTGGGTGGAAGGGTCTGAATTGGGTATAAACAACATGAAAGAATGGATTCATCCTGCCTTGTATCACCAGTTCAGGCTACTGGTGGTGGTGTAATAGTATGGGAGATATTTTCTTGCCACGCCTTGGACCACTTAATACCATTTGAGCATTGTTTAAATGTCACAGCCTACATAGTATTGTACATTATTGTTACATAGTTTTGTTGCTGACCATGTCCATTACTTTATGGTAACAGTGTATCCATGGTACACTACTGGTGACATGATAATGTATCATGTCACAAAGGTCAAATAATCTCAAACTGCTTTCTTGAACATAACAATGAGTTCACTGTACTCAAATGGCCTCCACAGTCACCAGAACTCAAACAAAAAGAGCATCTTTAGGATGTGGTGAAATGAGAGATTCGCATTATGTATGTGCAGCCAACAAATGCACAGTAACTCTGTGATGTTATCATGTCAATATGGACCAAAACCTCTGAGGATTGTTGAATCTTATGCCACCACATGTTGAATTTATGCCGTGAATAAAGCAAAAGGGATCCAACTCCAACTCTGTACTGCAAGGTGCACTAAGAAAGTGACAGTTGAGTCTATAAATAATACACTTACAACACACAAAAGTGTGTTCGTACCAACATCTGTTCATATATACAGTGGGGCAAAAAGTATTTAGTCAGCCACTGATGTGGCAAGTTCTCCTACTTAGAAAGATGGAGAGAGGTCTGTAATTTTTCGTCATAGGTACACTTCAACTATGAGGGACAAAATGAGAAAAAAAAATCCATGGAAATCACATTGTACGATTGGTAACGTTTTTAAAGAATTTTATTTTGTAAATTATGGTGGAAAATAAGTATTTGGTCAATAACAAAAGTTCAACTCAATACTTTGTAACATAACCTTTGTTGGCCCATTGACAGAGGTCAAACATTCCTGTAAGTCTTCACCAGGTTGGCACACACTGTAAGCTGGTATTTTGGCCCATTCCTCCAGTGCAGATCTCCTCTAGAGCAGTGATGTTTTTTTTGGGGCAACACGGACTTTCAACTGCCTCTACACATTTTCTATGGGGTTGAGGTCTGGAGACTGGCTAGGCACACTCCAGGACCTTGAAATGCTTTTTTGAAACTCCTTTGTTGGCCGAGCGGTGTGTTGGGATCATTGTCCCATAATACTGGAAGACCCAGCCCACGTTCCATCTTCAATGCTCTTCAATCTCTCGCCATACCTGGCCCCGATCAATCTTCCCTTAACACGGATCAGTCAACCTGTCCCCTCTGCAGAAAAACAGCCCCCAAAGCATGAGGGTTCCACTCCCATGCTTTATACAGTAGGTATGGTGTTCTTGGGATGCAAACTCAGCATTTCTTCTTCCTCCAACACGGCAAGTTGAGTTTTTTTTTTTCCAAAAAGTTCTATTTTGGTTTTCATCTGACCACATGATATTCTTCTCCCAATCCTCTTCTGGATCATCCATATGCTTTTTGGCAAACTTCAGGACAGGCCTGGACATGTACTTGCTAAGCAGGGGGACACCCTGGGCACTGCAGGAATCTGAGTCCCTCTCGGCAAATAGTGTGTTACTGATGGTAGCCTTTGTTACTTTGGTCCCAGCTCTCTGCAGGTCATTCATCATCAGGTCCCTCCGTTGTAGTTCTGGGATTTTGCTCCACGTTCTCATGATCATTTTGACCCCATGGGATGAGATCTTGTGTGGAGCCCCAGATCGAGGGAGATTATCAATGGTCTTGTATGTCTTCCATTTTCTTATAATTGCTGCCACAGTTGATTTATTCACACCAACCTGCTTGCCTATTGTAGTTTCACTCTTCCCAGCCTGGTGCAGGTCTACAATTTTCTTCCTGGTGTCCTTCAACAGCTCTTTGGTCTTGGCCATGGTTAAGTTTGGAGTCTGACTGTTTGAGGCTGTGGACAGGTTTCTATTATACAGATAACGAGGTCAAACAGGTGCCATTAATACAGGTAACGAGTGGAGGACAGAAGAGCTTCTTATAGAAGAAGTTACAGGTCTGAGAGCGCCAGACATCTTGTTTGTTTTTGGGTGACCAAATACTTATTTTCCACCATGATTTACGATTAAACTCTTTTAAAATCCTACAATGTTATTTCCTGGTTTTTTTTCTCATTTTTGTCCTCTCATAGTTGGAAGTGTACCTATGATGATAATTACAGACCTACTCTCATCTTTCTAAGTAGGACAACTTACACAATCAGTGGCTGACTAAAATACTTTTTTGCCCCACTGTATACTGGGTTTTGTTTATGTGTTGTAAAGTTGCTCCACAGCACTGCTGTGTCTGATTCTCTCATGCCAGCATAACAACACTATACCATACAACCAGCACACTCAGTGTCACTGCAGTCATGCTGTGAATGATCCACACCCAAATAGTACCTTGACTGTTTGGGATCCTGTGGGGGTCCTTGACCATTAGGGAAGAGAGTAAAGGAGACTAACAAATTATGTAGAAGAATCAGATTATAGATAGTCTGTAACTGTAGAACTCAGGTGGGGGTGACATCAGTGTACCTCAACACACAACACATATATATACATATACACACACACCGGCCACTTTATTTCTCAGAGATCTTGGTCCATACTAAACATGATAACATCCCACAGTTGATGCAGATTTGTCGGCTGCAACATCCATGGTTTGAATCTCTCTTTACCCCACATCCAAAAGTGCTCTATTGGATTGAAATCTGGTGACTGTGGAGACAATTTCAGTACAGTGAACTCATTGTCATGTTCTAGAAACCAGTTTGAGATGATTTGAGCTTTGTGACAAAGCTGTCGTAAGATGGTACACTGTGGTCATAAAGGGATGGACATGATCAGCAACAATAGGCAGGCTGTGATATTTAAACGATGCTCAGTTGGTATTAAGGGGCCCAAAGTGTGCCGAGAAAATACCCCCCACGCTATTACACCACCATTACAGCATGAACCGTTGACACAAGGCAGGATGAATTCATGATTACATTTTGTTCGTGCCAGATTCTGACCCTGCTATCCGAATGTCACAGCGGAAACAGAGACTCATCAGAGCAGGAAATGATTTTCCAATTTTCTATTGTTCAATTTTCATGAGACTGTAGCCTCAGTTGCCTGTTCTTAGTTAACAGGAGTAGCACCTGGTGTGATCTTCTGCTGCTGTAGCCCATCTGTTTCAAGGTTCGAAGTGTTGTGTATTCAGAGATGCTCAGAGGTGCTCAACAAAAAGAGCTGTGACAGGCAGTTCAGACTATTCCTATATCTATCTTTTCCAAGACACTGCAAGTTTCTGTGGTAAAGAGCCCTGTCTCTTTGATTTCTCCAGGTGAAATACTGAGTAGTTTGTAATCCTTGTCTGAGCTTGTGTTCACACCGCCATGTTCAAAGACAGACTGACTGCAGTGATAAATATTGTGTAGTGTAAGTCATGCAGTGTGCACCAGGCTGAAGAGAGCTGAAAGGATCTATTTTGTGTCCTGCATTTTCACTAATTTATCGTTAGTAACATAGTGTTGGAAATCCTTTTTATAATGAACCACTACTTGTAAGACCATTGGAAATTATACAAAAGAAGACCAACTGCAGTAGTGTCTGTTGTGTTTGGCAAGGAACTACATAGCAAATAAGCACGTCTATGAAATTACTATTTACAGATTATGCTTGTAGTTTAGCCTGCTGCAGCACCACTGTTCAGAGTCCATTGAGGTCTCCATAGAGGTCAGCACAGAAATAGGCAATTAGCAGTCTGATTAAGTGTACTGTCCAAAAGACACTGAAACGCACAATACACTCTAGACAGAACACCAGTCCATCTCAGGGCATCGCACACTCACTCAAATTAACTTGTGTAATCACTCATCTTCTAACTTGTGTAATCAATCCACTTACTGTCATGTTTGGGAGAAAACCAAAGTACTCAGAGGAAATGCACATGTACAGTAACTGGAAGCAAGAAACAAACCTGGGTTGCTGGAGCTGTGCTGCAACAAGACTGTTTGCTATCTATTGTTATTGGTTGGAATAATGTACTGTATAATGACCAATGAGTAATATATCACACTGTGCAACCTTTCTTCTGTTGGATGGATTTCATCGTGGTCAGCTTAGCAGACCCTTACATATATTACAGCTACAGTAGACGGCTTTTGCTGGAACATTTATTGGAGAGGTGAACAAGCACAGGTCAGGTACAGCAGGTGATTAAGGAGCTTGATATGCTTTACTACGCTACAAGGTACACAGGGAACATTCTGTAAACCACAGCACAGCCTAGCGGTCAGCTGCTGCGAAACACAATACCTGGCTCACCATCTAGAATTCAGGTCATGTCCAGTCACACACAACCTGGGCATTTGTGTTTTATTTTTCTTTAAGATAGCATCTTTGTATAACCTCATACTTTTTGTCAGACCACGATCAGTCATACAAACATTGTACACTAAAATAAACAGTGCAATACTGTGGAACTTTGACATAAAAGGTGAATGGGGGAATATAAGCAATTGATATTTGCAACTTACTATCTGCAGCTGCAAATTAAAAAATATATAATAATATTTATATTTGTGCTCAGGGTGTTTTGTTTTCATGTAGTAGATTGAAACAATCCTAGGGCCTGCTCATTCTTTCATGGCAGATCTCTTGTGCACCTACAACCTAATTACAAGCTAAAATTTAACGCATAAGTAATCAGATTTCAAGCAAATATTATAATAATGACAAATTTTACTATAAGTATTTCACTTATGCCTTGTCAAGCAATATTTCTAGGATTAGAGAACTGATCCTGACCATTAGAGAACAGAGTAAACAGGATCAAGTGTGTGGAGAAGCAGATGGACTGCAGTCTGTAATTGTAGAGTGCTTCTGTATTGTAAGTGGAATTAATAAAATGGACAATAAGTGTAGGAACAAGGTCTACTTAATAACGTGATCAGTGATTGGGAATTGCATTCCCGGTAGATTTTGCCACACCTCTCCAAAATTAAATAAACATAGAAAAAATAACAAAAGAAATGGAGTATGCAAAGATAAATTGCAAGATTTGTTACTGAGAGATGCTGAACAAGGAGACAGGAACACAAAGAGTAGTCGGTTAGTCAGAGTAGTCTCAACAAAGTACCGCAAATAACGTTTCCAGACTTGTTTTCCTTCCTTATTTGTTGTGTAAGGACTTACACATTGAACCAGTTCAGAAATTATGCATTTCTAGAGACTCAGCTTCAGGATGGGTGCACGAGCTGCAGGTTTTCAAAATCAATGACCAGAAAATCATCATTCATACAAAGGTAGGTAATTACCACTCATAACTAACACACACACACACACACACACACCTCTGTGTCAACACTCTAAATTCGATAACATTTTCGATAACAAGTCCAGCACCATATTTATTCATTTCAGTGCATCTTTCACTTCAGACACATTTTGGTTAAGTAGTTTACTTTCAACAGGTGTGTTTTCCAACCAAAACACTGTTGTTTATGATGTTGTTTTGGCTAGTTTCTGTACAGGTGATTAGTGTAAATGTGAAGGTTATTTTGATTGTTTTTTTTTTCCTTTTCATTTCATACTTATTACAATGTTACTTTTGTCTTTGGTTTTGTACGCTCAACACCACAGTGAAACTCAAAGGTTTCACTGAGGCAGTGTGCACACTGCACATGCATGGCTGGCTGGCATAGCGGAGTCTTGCATACATGTTGGGGCTCTCCTGTTTAAAACTGAAGAGATTTTGCAGATATGGGGGACAAAAGACAGTCACTGCCCACATTCCCACCTACTGGATACTAAAAACTAATGTGAATAAGGTCCAGCGGAGGTGGACTACAAGATCGACTTCTCTGCTCTGGTGCAGCTAAGAAGACGGAGCACGACAAGTGCATCAGTGAAGAGAGAAGAATGTCAGGAATACGGACTCGTGTTGGTTGCGCAAGTCCGCGTGGGCACAAGTCCACATTTTCAGACCTATCAGCAATACTTCAGATTTTGTGCACTCACAGCAAGACTGTTTCTCTTTCTGGAATGGAGAAGTACCATCATTACACAAACCGTGGTAAACCACTGATGTGAAGTTAAACTTCACGTTTGTCACTTACACAATCTCCCCTCCTTTTGGAAATGAAAGAGGTAGCTCCCTGTGGTGTAATCGCAATGAGAAACATTAGGGTGTGCTTGTGTTTGTAGTGAGAAATTGTCAATGTTCATTTCAAAGCAGTTCCCAATAGCTTCAACACTTTGCCAAAAGCCTCCACAGACAGGTGTTGCATGATGACTTACAAGCAATGTAACTCTGGCCATTGCACCAAACGACTGAGCTGTGTAAACATTGCACCTCTGGAGTCTCTGAACATGGTGGACTCAGACTTTCGTTCTGTGCAGAAGAGGTTCTCAATGTGCTGGACTGGCAGATTCAGCTGCAGGCACATTAAAAAAGGCATTTGAAAGGGCAAAGGTTTTCGGCCTGTCTGTGCCAGGAGAAGAAGCTGCATCAGCACACCCATCACAACAGTAAAATGTGGAAGCCCGGTGTAGTACTTAATCTTCACGTCATCATTTTTCAAGAAATGACCATCCATCCTCTTTTGGGAGAGTTTGTCTTTCAGCTTGTCTGTCCTGTCCTGCTATTCTCTAGTGTTATCCTTTGGTATATCATCTGTATCATCTGTATCTGGTGGTGCAGCTTCATCCATCTCTGATTTCATGTTACATTTACATTTACATTTACAGCATTTAGCAGATGCCCTTATCCAGAGCGACTTACAATTGGTACAACCTTACAATCCAAGCAATTGTGGGTTAAGGACCTTGCTCAAGGAGCCAACAGTGGCAGCTTGGCAGAGGTGGGATTTGAACCCTGGACTTCTGGTCCAGAGTCCAGTACCTTAACCGCTAGGCTACCACAGTCCCACATGTTACATGAGCACTACTGTGTCATGTAAAAACTTACTTTCCCTTTATCCTCTAGTTAAACTACTCAGGATGCATTGCATTTGATTATAACTTACCTGTATGAACATGTTGGGGAATGTTGCTGAAGGTGATGTTTATTTGTCGTCTGCTACCCTGCTACCCAAGCCGTCCTTGAAAGCTGAACAATTGCTCTCCAGTTCCAGTATGTTTTCCAGACTGATCATAAGAACCATTATGACAGTTGATAATACAGCAAGCGTTCACCATTCAACCATGGTTTTAAGTTGGATAATATACTCACCGGACAAAAAATTTGTCACCTGTGACTGAAATGTACCTAACAGTATGTAATACCTCCACGAATTTTCTGTAGACTGGGATTTTTGATACTGCTGGTAGACTCGTATGACCATGCGCTTTGAAACACCTGCAAATTCAACTACTTCCTTCACACTATGGCCTTTGGCATGCCCAAATGCAATCACTCCTTTTTACCAATCATTAACATCTGCTTCGTCACCCATTTTCCACGCATTGAAAGAGACATTCACTGCACTGTACCACCTCTTCTCAATCTATGAAAGCCCATCACACACGCTGCAGGTATTCACAGCCCCATCATCCATCTGCAAAAGCATGAAGATACTTCCACCTTAAAAATGCAAGGTGACTAATTTTTGATCTGGGGAGTATATAAACATCACTGCAACATTTAACTCCTCTGTTATTACAATTGTCTGTAATGTAGCATCCATGTCCTAAACTCCACAAATGACTTAGCTGCTCATGTCACAACTCCATTCAGTATAGCATGTCAGATTAGTACACTATCAATAAAATTGTTAGATACTACGAAATATAAAGTAA
Organism: Ancistrus triradiatus; assembly: GCA_025084515.1. Taxonomy (NCBI): domain Eukaryota; kingdom Metazoa; phylum Chordata; class Actinopteri; order Siluriformes; family Loricariidae; genus Ancistrus; species Ancistrus triradiatus. The sequence goes on from JAJAGP010000023.1 coordinate 856,123, forward strand.
ATATGACGCGGTGGCTCAGTGGATAAGGTGCTGAACTATATACCAGAAGATTCCCAATACCGCCAACCTGCCACATTGAGAAATCCCTTGACCCTTAGTTTCTTGGATTGTACTTGTGTAAACTGTATCAGTTGTAAGTCACACTGGTGTTCTTTTAATTCAAATGTAAACAGTTTGGGGTGCTGTCAAGAGTGACAACAGGTGAAGGGGGGTGTAGTGTGGAGAGGTAAGGAACTGATTGTTTGAGACACGACTTTGTGGCAGAAAGAAGATAAGAAACATCAAACACATCAAAAATGACACTGGATTAATCATTGTTTCATTACTTTGGGATTAGGGGACATTACTCTGTGATGAGCTTGTATGACTTGTAAAAACACTGAGCTCCACAGACAAACCCGGCTGGAAGGCACCATGTCCAACTTTGCTAATGTGCCTCCTGAGTAAAACTAGCATTATAAAATATTTGAAAATGAACAAAGCTAAACACTATCTGTCTCAGGGCAAAACTCTTCAGGAAAACTGGCCTAATGGTAAATTGACTTTCTGCATGACAGATACAGACCCATTTAGAGAACTTTATTGAACGGTAGCCTTATAAAAGGCTTGACACCCCCCCCCCCCCCCCCCCGAGCCGAAACGGAATAGAAATACTACTTTTATCAACAACAAAATTGAAATACTACTGTTTGTTTGTGCTGTGTTCCATTGTAGAAATCATTGTGTGTCCTCCTTCCATTTTTAAGAAATTAAACATTACCTGTGTGTTATGCAGGGCTGCGTGACATCACTCGTCCAACATTTATGGCATTCTTACTTAAGAATTAAAATAGCACAAATTTTATATTAACAACACAAACCAACAATAACGCAGCACTAACGACTGAGACCATTTTGGTGCAGTGTGGTCTCTGATGGAGGCTGTGTGATGTCACAAATAATAAAATGCAATGTTTAATTTCTTAAAAATGGAAGCAGCACAAATGATAATTTTACATTATAAACCAGGATAAACAAACAGTAGCACTTATATTCTGTTTTGGCTCAGAGAGGGGGGCCAGCTTCATGGAGGTGGCAAAAAACTATAAAAAATGGTCATGTTTGTGCTCCAAAATATTCACTTCCAACATTTAAGTAGCCATTCTCCAAATATCAGATCATGCCTGGATCTGTGAGACTAATGTTCCTGTGACTGCTAGATTCCCTTGAACCTGGCAATCTGCTCTCTGTACACAGAGTCATGCTGCACATGATTGAGATACGCTATGAGTCACCCATCCATCTTCTTCAGCTTGTGCATGTGAAACACAAAGCTCTTATTAAGCAGGGGCTCTGTATTACACTACTTAATGTAGCTGCTGGACTCATCCTGAAAATGCAATAATGCTAAGGGATATTGGAATCTTTTGGACTGAGTGTTATGCTTACTCATAGAGTAATTTAATTTAAAAGTACAATTTTTACATATAAAAATGCAAGAGAAGGGAACTTTAGAGAGTGATAAAGAAAAAGTAAAGAAGCAAAAAAGCATGGATCTGGCAAGAATAAGTTGTGTTACCTTCCTCACCAGCCACTGAAATTCATACAGGGAACAGAGGGAGGACAGAATACAGTAATAGCATACGTGTGCTTAAAAAGCTTGCTTGTAAAAAATAAACACGGTTCATCTGAGGTATGATATCAAAAAAGGCTTTGCTGTAAATGCCACAAAAACACATTCAATACAATTGTTTACATTTAAGGTATTTAGTAGACACTCCTACATAAGATGAGCTTATCTAAGATCTGATGCAGGGTCTTGCTCGAAGGCTCAGTGATAGCTTGGCAGAGCCTGTATTTGAATACACAACCATTTTATTTGTAATTCAAAATCTTAACATCTGAACCTCCACTGAGGCTCCATACACTGCAGGCAACAATGCCCTCTGGTTTAGCTACACTGCAAGCTTAGCAATGCTTCAGTACATTTCACCTACCCCAACTCCTAACAGCGTTGATTTAGATGCTCTTTTTTGGGTTATAGGCTATTTATGTTAGCATGAGGAAATGTCTGGTTAGGTGGTGATAAAGCACTTTTGTAGGTTGCTCTAATAAGGGTGGCTTCTAATTGTTGAACATATAAATTGTGTACAGTGAAACCAGACAATAGACAGTGGTGCTTGGAAGTTTGTGAACCCTTTAGAATTTTCTATATTTCTGCATAAATATGACCTAAAACATCATCAGATTTTCACACAAGTCCTAAAAGTAGATAAAGAGAACCCAGTTAAACAAATGAGACAAAAATATTATACTTGGTCATTTATTTAAAGGAAAATAATCCAATATTACATATTAGTGAGTGGCAAAAGTAAGTGAATCTCTAGAATTAGCAGTTAATTTGAAGGTGAAATTAGAGGCAGGTGTTTTCAATCAATGGGATGACAATCAGGTGTGAGTGGGCATAATACTAATGTTCATGAGTTCCACCATCAGAAGAACACTATCCAACAATGTGTCATGGCAGGTTGCAAGGATAAAAGCCACCCTTGGGGGCTCGTACAAAAAACATTGGCTGCTCGCTGCAGTTTGCTAAAGATCACGTGGACAAAGCAGAAGGGCTATGGAGAATGTTTTGTGGCCGTGAAGACCCAAATAGATGTGGTTTAAAGACAAGTGTTATGTTTGGAGAAAAGGAAAACACTGCATTCCAGCATAAGAACCTTATCCCATCTTGAAGCATGGTGGTGGTTAGTATCATGAGTTTGGGCCTGTTTTTGCTGCATCTTTGGCCAGGACAGCTTGCCATCATTATGGAACAATGAATTCTGAATATATCAGAGAATTCTAAAGGAAATTCAGGACATCTGTCCAATGAACTGAATCTCAAGACAACGACCCTAACCACACAGCCGTTCTAACCAAAGAATTGTTAAAGAAGAAAAAGTTCATGTTTTGGGAATGGTCAATCAAAGTCTCTGACCTTAATCCAATTCGAAATGTTGTGGAAGGACCTGAAGTGAGCAGTTAATGTGAGAACCAGACCAACATCCCCAGATCTGAAGCTGTTCCTGTACGGAGGAATGGGGCTAAAATTCCCTCCAACCGGTGTGCAGGACTGATCAACGTTTACAGGAACGTTTAGTTGCAGTTATGCTGCACAGGGGGGTCCACACCATATACTGAATGGCACAGGTTTCACTAACTTTTTTTTGCCATCACTAATAGTAATAAAATATTGGATCATTTTTTTCCTCCATTAATAAATGACAAGTATAAGATTTTTGTCTCATTGTTGGAACTGGTTTCTCTTTAGCTACTTTTAGGACTTGTGTGAAATCTGATGATGTTTTAGGTCACTATTTATGCAGAAATACTAAAATTCTAAAGGGTCATCAAACTTTCAAGCACCACGTACTCACACAAAGTAGATACAGACGCGCAACACATGCTGCTTCTCCAGACCTTTGAACAATCTTTCAAGATCTGCCGAGGAACTTTGGTGTGAGCTTCGCTCAGTCCTTTGCCTTCGATAGTTTGGTTCCATCCTCCTAAGTAGACATACATGAAATATCCCCCGTATAAGTCTGGAATATGTGCAGGAATTGTAAAGGTTAATTGCATACTGGATGTTAAATTACTCTTACAGTGGCTGCACAACACACACATCACACCATCCCTACTGCAGATTGTCTTCTGGCAGTCACCTGTGACCACTGGCCACTGGCCTCACTCTACCACCTCTCAACTTAATTTTTAAAAAAGGTAATTTTGGACAAAACATTAACATAGCACCTACATAGGGGCAAAAAAGCCTGAGACTGCTTGACTGGATCTCTGTGCTGCGGGATTCCTACTGCAGCAGATATTAACCACATATCCCAATTTTTAAAGCCTTTTTGCAGCAACTACTTGAAGACCAGGAGTGCTGCTCTCAATGGACCTTCCCTTAACAGCCACATGTCCTAAACCACCCCATCCATCATTTTTGAGTGGATTTTTGAACGAAGAGAAAGCCAAAGCAATCATTAACATCACATATTCTATTTTGAATATTTTAAATCATGCTGGATAACATGATCAGCATAGTCCATGTGTCCTTGCTGGCTCAAATACATGCTGTCAGAGCGAAAGGAGGATATACCCAAAGACTAATAAATTCTCTGTCTGGCATTTATGTAAATTTTTTTTTTTTTTCTCATTAAAACGGTTATGGTGGTGATTAACCATTTGCAATGCATTCCTATTATTATTCATTCCAGAAAATGCAAACAAAAGCATTTTCACTAATGGTATCGGACTGTGACCCCCCACTTGTTATCTAAGAGAATAAAATAATCCTCTTAAAATAGTACAGAAACCACTCAACTATCTCTCTGTACCATTTCTGCATCATTTCTGTTCAGGTCATATTTCTCCATACGTAGAAAAAAAATGGAAAAATAATGGTTCACAATATCCTCATAGGCAATAACTTTTTAAAACAAGATTGTAGAAATAAAAAATCAGTGCAGTTGTGATTTGTCAAGTTTATTTTAAAAATATCCAAGATCAGCTAGTGTTTTTCCTTAATCATAGCCCAAGAATCTGTGATGGCAGATGGACTGGGAATCATAGCATCTTTAAAATCTAACTGTATCATAAAAAGTGGCATTTGCAATTATTTTTGGGATGAAAATATTTTTAAGCCAAGGTCACCTCACAAGCCATGTTCTTAAAATCTCATGGAAACGCCTCTAGAAAAGTGAAAGGCTGTTGCAAAGCATCAAGGGAGACAAACTCCATGGTAATGTAACGTTTTGCTTCATATTACGCACAGAAGAGGACCAAGAGACCTGAGTCAGAGACAAGGAACACAAGAAGTCTAGAGGCCCCTGCAAAGATTGTGGTACAGTGCACTGGCGTAAGGGGGGAGGAGGATGGTAACAATTTAAATATTCAAATTTCTCAAACATGGCGTGAGCAATGTGAATGGTAGCCTGAGTTGTTTCTGCAACCAAAAAAACCTTCTGCAGACAATACAGTACATTATTTTTTAAGAGCCCATCATTATAATATATTATATGATATTTTTTCCATGTTTCTATTTAATGTTTTGTCTATCATAGCACCATCACAAACCAATGAAGAACATGCACTGCTTATATAGTATAACATACTAGTTTTACATACACGGGGAGTCAACAAAAGGGTTATAAAAATAGGGAGACCATTACATAATTCGCAAGGCTAGATTACATGTTAATATATTGTGTCAGCCCTGGTGGCTCAGGGGGTACAGCTAGCTGTCCGAAAACATGGGTAAACACAACATGGGGCTTACATCAATGAAGTCCAGGTGGTGCGTTTTACTGGGGGTGCTAAAGGGTTTCCATCAGGATGGGCTTCCAGCAAACACCTGTGCAAATCTAATATGTGCATCAGAATGACCCACTGTTGTGACCCCTAATGGGAGCAACCAATAGAACAACACACAGTATTAACAATGTATGAGTAGGCATAAAAGAACAGAAGCAGAGCATAGCTGCACTAATATATGGACTGGATGTTAAAAACCACTGATTAAGAGGATTTTGAAAGGGCTAACAGAACATTAATCCCATAAGTATGTGCAAGAATAAGAATACTGCCTGGCCAAAAAAGATCTCATTTAGTAAACAAGCATGTTGGAAGACATGTCCCGTGGTTGTGGAAAAGATATCGGTGTGTTTCAGAAGGGGATAAGTATTGGCAGGTTATCCCATCGATGGATTTTTCTCCCCGGATAGTATGGGCATAACCCAAGAAGACAATGGCAAGATTCAGAAGACTGACATTTCGAAAAACAGTGCCTCTTTGGTGCAAGAGGAATCACAGCAAATGCACTCCATAATCAAAGATAAAGGCTGTTCAGTGAAATATTAGCATGTGCGACTTTTTTGGTGAGGCATTATATAAACACACAGGGATGAGGATAAGTATAAAGTATTGTTAAAAGTATATTAAGGTAACTATGGTAGATTATAGTATGGTATATTATGGTAACTATGCCACTTTTGGGACTGTTTTCCAGAATAAGGATTAAGCCTAGTCCTAAAATAAATTCAAATATAATTTGTGATTCATCACTGAAAATTTTTTTTGGCTAAAAGTCTTACAAATACAGATCTTTTTTACATCTGCTTTTCTTACACACTGGGAGTAGATTTTCATATTAATCATTAGAGTAATACCCATCCCCCACCATGGTATTCAAATTCGCTATGCTTTGTGTGTAAGCCGGTTTGAATAACTTGTAAAGTACCATGAGCTAAAGGAGTGTCAGTATCTGTCTCAGAAAGGTCTTCTTCAGTTTAAAATACCTTCATCAGATCCTGGAGCTGCTTTGTCTGTGCTGAATGTTGTCACTGTAACTGTCATTTTGTTTTGACTAGTCAGTAGGCAATGCAGCTTGCCTTTTTCATGAGCAGCCTACATTATTCACTCACCAGCTTCAAAATATCTAGTATTTTGCACTCAAACAGATGAGACACAGTGGGGAATATTAAAACCATTTTATTAAAGTACTACTGACATGTGGAATTGTGACCAACAACAGCACTGAAAACTGTTCTGGGAGATTTTGAGAAGAAAGATGACATCCTGAGAGGTTTAAAAAAGACGAATTAACATATTACTCAGGGTACATTTGTAGAATACATTTCCGAATCCAAATGGGTAAAAATCATGGCAAGATTCCTAAAATTGTGCTTTCAGCTCCCCATAATACCAAGTAAAAACATTAGTCCTCTTCTAGACTGATGGCCAAGGAAGCTGAAGTTATGTACAAGTCTTACTCTAATAGCCACTCAATGTGCTTTTATTTCTCTGCACTAAATCTAAATAACCACCACAATGTTTTAAACATGAGGCACAGGCAGTTGTAAATATAATTACTACAGAGACGTCCCATTCAAAACTGTATCAGGTGGATCTAAAGCAAATCCTTCTTTTTTGTCGGTACTCTGAAACACACATTGGTCCAAAAGAGAAAACCCTGAAGTGATCAGGGACCTGAACACACTTTAAACACAACCAGGCTAAAATTCCCTCTTGAGGCGTTTTACATTAACCTGTACAGAACAGACCTACTTGCCATACAGTGAATCCTGACTGCACACACATGTCTGCAAGACATATTTACTTTAACTTTACTTTCTTGTCTGGTTTCGCTCTCTCCTTTAATCGCAGTGCATGCTAGCCACAACACCTCAGCATAAAGCAGCGTGCCAGAAGACCACAGCCGTAACCACCCAGTGCCAGGGCTTGTGAGGGGGTTATTAAGTACAGTATAGAGATGATTAGGCCTCAGGAAATTTCCGCAGAGCACTACCACGTGACGGTGATAGATGTACACTCTGTCTCAGGATAACACCACCCGGATGCACACGTATCTTAATCGGTAGCTTAAGGGATAGAGAAACACTGGAATGCAAAAATGCGTTTACGGTTGTCTCGCATTGCCATATTTTAACCATATAATAATACTGAAGAAATTTGTGACAAAGGATACGTGTGATAACATTCATTCCTAAATACACCCACATGACTGGCACAGATACGCCAATCACGGGCATTTCCACAGGAGCTGAGGGAGAAAAGGCAGAACATCGAAAAATAAGTAGGGTTTTTTATAACCGATGGTCAAATTGTACAAGGCTGAATCAGGTGTGGGGATTTGTGGAGCAGAAGTGAGGGCTTATATGAGGCGAAAGAAATAGAGTGGAATTATAGTCAACCTCTGTTTTCTGAATATACCTCATTTCAGGAAGTGGTGTGCACAAAGAATATTTGAATAACTGGAGCCTAATTATTTCTTATGGAGGGAATATCCACCCTGGTGCTTGTACAGCAAGTCCCCTAGATACGAGCCAGTTCCACTCCAAGATTGGGTTCCCATGTCCAAAAGTTCGGATGTCTAACATATTTAGCCTAAGCATCAGCTTGTGAGCTTCCAACACCTGATCTGGCTCACTTTTTTTAGTGTCCATCGTTATGGTTCGAGATCATCACTGGTTTTTCCGCTTAATACCAGGCATTCTGGATTTAAAACAGCACAATAATTCCACAAAAAAGAAGGTATGTACTGTAGACACCTGGTGTCACAACGTTGGTCCCAACGGACTACATTTCACAGCATCCATCACTCTTTCCACCTCATCCCTGTGCAGTGCATCACCTTTGCTTACGTTCTGACTTCCAAATTTACTTCAGCTGTTTCTAGTTTGTCTTATTTAGTTTGGTTATTTAAACCCTGCATTTGTTTGTTTAACGTGACCAGAGTACGTTTCACTTATGTACGTTCACGCTGTTACATTTCAGTCCCTGCTTGATTTCCCTTTCTCTCGCACTTGTAGCACGCCATTCCGGTTTGCTGCATTTTGGGCTGTTTGTGGACTCTGTATGGCCAGGTCTCAGTTTCGTTATTGCATGCAATTCTCCAGTTTCTTAATAAAGCTCTGCCCTGTACCGGCTTCTAGTGTCCATCTCCTGGCTTCTGCCCAAGCATGACAGTAACACAACCAGTTCTATTCTGCTCACCTCAGTGAAGCGCCAGAGATGTGAACTAACCTACCGCGCTGAGACACAACTTGATATTCCTCCAGTTTTCCACTGAAATTATTTTCAATGCATTGCTTATGCATGTTCGCACCCTTGAAAGTTCATTAGTCAAAGGTTCACATCTAGGGGACTTATTACATAGTCAAAATCCCACCAGAACAACCTCAGTGATCTAGGCAAAATAGTTTGGCAGGGCAGGGCTTCACCTCTTTAGTTTCCTCCATAGTTTCTTCTAGCACTTTATGCTGCAATATACAATAAACAGCCATTACCTCATAATTCACCACAAAAGTGGAGGAGGTAGGTAAGGCTAAGAAGCCATTCAGAACGCAATCTACTTATGGTATTTTTCCGATTGGTTGTTCAGACAGTAGGCTAGGCGAGTCAAACAATCCATAAGTTATAGCAGGAACTCAGGTTATAATGCCTGTTTTTAAACCTCTGCGTAATTGGCACCCTATACTTTTCTAAAACAAATACAGTATTTCTATTCATTCTGTGTGGGTTTGTGCCATAAAACATCATATGCTACCATTTTATGGAAATAAAGCTCATCTAGCTTCTCAAGTCAGTATTAGCTACATAAATTACTACATAAATGATACATAAATAAACAAATTAAAAAGACTGTTTTGATGTGATTCAGATGTTAGAAGCTAAACAAGGTTCCAGGCTGTAATGTGACAGCACAAACATGGTACGCACAGAAACACTCATGGTTGTTCACAGATTTGCCATAAAAGTCCTGTTACATGGAAAATAACAAGCTTGAGCAACCCCTGCTAAATTACACACTTTGTTCATTTGTAAATCATGGTGGAAAATAAGTATTTGGTCACCCACAAACAAGCAAGATTTCTGGCTCTCACAGACCTGTTACTACTTTAAGAAGCTCTTCTGTCCTCCACTCGTTACCTGTATTAATGGCACCTGTTTGACCTCGTTATCTGTATAAAAGACACCTGTCCACAGCCTCCAAACTCAACCATGGCCAAGACCAAAGAGCTGTCGAAGGACACCAGGAAGAAAATTGTAGACCTGTAAACGTTTGACTTCTGTCATTGCCCGCAAAGGTTATGTTACAAAGTACTGAGTTAAACTTTTATTATTGACCAAATACTTATTTTCCACCATTATTTACAAATATATTCTAACAAAATCCTACAATGGGATTTCCTGGATTTATTTTCACATTTTGTCTCTCATAGTTGAAGTGTACCTATGATGAAAATTACAGACCTCTCTCATCTTTCTAAGTACGAAAACTTGCACAGTCAGTGCCTGACTAAACACTTTTTTGCCCCACATGTTTCAAACAGTGTGTTTATCATCAGCATCATCTCTGTGGTAAAATTCTTTGAGTGATCACAGATCCCTGAATCATAATAGACATTGCTCTTGTTCTTACAGCTTGTCATGACACAGCAGCCACCCCAGTATTCACCTGGGAATGATCCTGGAACAACGAAGCTGCCATATCAATCTGCATTAGATTTCAAATCTTCTTTTAAAGGGCTTAATTCAAGTGCTACTGACAGAACCAAACTCTGACCACCACAGCCCAGTAAAATGACTGATATAAGCTGAAATGCGTAAGAATGGTTGTAAGGCTTACAGCTTTGACTGAAGAGTACGGCGTGGTTATAGATGTCAGTCGAGAGCAGCAGAAACCCTGGCAATGGCAGACAGTGCTGAAGGAAACAGAGACATTTTGCTACAACAAAGTAATACTGAAACAAAAAACACATTACATAAAACATGGAATTGCACTCACATTATAGAAGAGAGCCTCCTTAGAGTGCTTGCCATGCTTCTTGTAAAGAGTCTCCTGGAAAATCCCCATTACAGCAGACATGACCAATGCGAACGTCAGCATGCCGATGCCTTAGAGAAGAACAAATATTTCAGTTCTGTTCCAAACTCAATACAATTCTAAATAACAAAGAGAAAAGTATAATCCTCATTTGAATCTAATATGATATTGAAGAATACATTTATAGTAAGCCACTGCAAGGTGAATACCTAAAAGCCAGTGCAGGAAGACATATAGCCCTTCCTCGTCTGTAGCCCCCTTTTCCACACTCTAGAAATTAAAGGAAAATTCAGTCTCTACAAGAACTGCTATCATAGAAACATACTACAAAACACCACTGAAAAAAGAATGGCCTCTAAGAACCTTACCACTTGCTTGGCAGACATGATGGTACATATAAAGATGCCCACCGATACCAAAACTATGGAAAGGTATTTACTTGCTGAATACCTGTACCAGAGACAAAACACAGCATTTCACCCCTGGGATCAGCATTTTCCAGCATTTATATTTTAACCTATGTTTCTGGTCAGGGTCATGGAATATCCCCATAGAATGGGGGCAGATGTAAGCACGCCCACGACACAAGTGCACTGTAGGGCCAGCAACAGTGACTGGCCTCCACTTTCTCAGACACAACAAACTGCATGAATGGGCTGCCTGTCCCAGCCAGAAGGCACCAACAGGAATCAAACACAGGTCCTTGCAGTGTTGGACTAGCATAATTGTACCACTTCAGCAACAGATAAAACGTTAAAATGATCTGAATAATTCAAATGAATATATAACTGACCTGTTTTTCAATATGATGATACCCAGTATCATGTTTGCAATTAGAGAGCCCTACAAAAAAGATGGAATTCATATTCTGAAAGCATGCACTAGTCATATAAAAGACTGCATCTCAACAAGTCATAAGGTGATTGACTTACAGATCTGAAGATCATGTGTAATGGCATTGCGATGTTGAAGTTAAGGGCGTAGTTGTTGATCACGCTTACAGTGAAGAACATGGTTACCATTATCACATAGTTCCTGCAGTAGAAGAGCACAGTATGGTTATAGATATCAGTAATGAGCAGTAGATCTTGTGAGAATGTCCGGTGTCTCTCTGATTTACGTTTACAGAGTGACTTACAATTGATACAATTGTGGGTTAAGGGCCTTGCTCAAGGACCCAACAGTGGCAGCTTGGCAGATGTGGGATTTGAACCCTGGACCTTTTGGTCGATAGTCCAGTACCTTACCCGCTAGGCTACTACAGTCCCGATAACCTCATGTTGCAGTCATGTTGCCATAAACTATATAAAATCCTTGTTTTTGGTTAAGCTAAATACATTTTGCTCTTTTTTATTTACACACATGAAAAGAAATACTAGGCAATAACCAGAGCAAAGAACCGCGAGTTTTGTACACGTCAGAAATGTGACAGATCGACAAAGACCTGTTCAATATTTAGATATCAGACAGGAGAACCAAAATGAAAGAATTTAAGCTATCCAAATAGTTACTCTTCAACCTGTCTTATATATATCACGATACATTGGGATACCTGGGTTTGACTATATTCTCCGCAACTGTGCTCCCAAGCACTGTGTGCATCCTTGTGATTACATCAGTATCATATCCATATTATTATTTTTCTTATTAGTGACTGGAGAATAATCTGACAGAGTCCTGTTCTGCCTTTACAGGTCATGCCCTTTCTTTTTATGCGGCAAGGTTTATACCTGATAGGTATTGCTGGTTTCTTGCGTCCAAAATTGGTTTCAAAGATGAAGCCCTCCAAGGAGATAAAGATAAACTGAGCAAAGGTAACAATGTTTCCACATCCTGGAAATTTCCTGCAAAACAACAACACAACGAACTTTAAATCAATCACCTAGGTTTTCAGATAAAGTGCTTTGAAGTACAGCACTAGACCACTAAAAGCACATTAGCTGATTAATAAGGCAATCTCTTATAAATACAGCAAACAAGGAAGGCGAAATGTACACTCACCGAACCAAAACTTCCATAAATACCACATTACTGCAGCAGCCCAAAAAAACTAACGAAACTGCAAAAAGCGTGTTCATCTTCACATAATATTTATATTTCAGACATACGCAGAGCACATAAAAGGCTCTAATCGGAAGAAAGAAAGTGCAATGTTGTCAATGAAAGCAGCCGCGTTCAGAGAACATGTTCATATTTAGACTCGCTCCGTGCGCTTTCTGGGTATTGTAGTTTTTTGGCGGCGCTTCACTTCGTTGGTCTTAACAAGGAAACTCCATTTCCCAAATGGTCAGCGGAGGAGTGTGGAGTAATCAGTCCTCATCTCTGAATGTTAAGATAAACTTGAACGTTGTCGGTTTTCATTTTGTGGTCTTATTCGTACGGTATTATGAAGTGTTTAATGTGAACTGACAATTATCTAAAATAAGCAACATTTATGTGGATGTACAGGAAATAACGCTCTAATGTGTTTTGTTGCGTAGTTACGTGTTTCCGGAAGACGTGGCGATCAGTACGTACGTTTGTAACGGTGCGGCGTTCCGATCTGTTTAAAGAGGGAAAAGTTCAGCAGCTGCAATCATGATCTCCTTATCAGACTCTCAAAGTGAGTGAACTGTGGTTGCGCTTATCGGACAGTCAGTGGTCTGACTGGACAGTGAGAGGAGTGACAGAGCTGCTGGTAGTTTGAATGAATGAGAGCTCATGGCGTGGCCTCAATCACAGAAACTCTACTCTCACTTTCTCTATTCACGCATCATCTCAACAGCTGCTTATTTTGTCATGTGATCGGTTGTTGTTTATACCTGAACATGTTAGGTCGCTGTCTGTAACATGTGCTTGTTTTTGTGTGTGTACAGAAATCGGAATGGGATTAACAGGTTTCGGTGTGTTTTTCCTTTTCTTTGGAATGGTCCTGTTCTTCGATAAAGCTCTGCTGGCTATAGGAAATGTGAGTAATCGTCTGTCATGCGTCTTGTGTGCTGGTTCTACAAGAAGGTGCTTAATGTGGTATACTTCAGACATCTGCACAGATGAGGATTGCTGAATTCGTGGCACTGGATAATGTTAGTTTCTCCCGTGATGTTTTCCTAAGGCACCAGTTGCACCAAAAGTCAAGACAGGTTTATTTCTATAGCACTTTACAGTGGAGCATTGTCTTAAAGCAGCTTTTCCATTTTAGATTATCTTCTATTTATCTAAGGCCAAGATGGTATATGTAAGAATGGACTACTTGCATTCATGTTCCGTTTTCAAATAGGACGTTTCCGGTCGCGTTGTTTACCATTCGTCAGCGTTCTCCAAACTTTCCGTTTTTCAAAATGAGTGTCCATGGTAAGGTTTTCTTAAGACAAAACAGTTCCATGAAGACATATTCAGAGCACTGTTGTGCCCCATTTGCTCGGCTTCTGCGAAATTTAATGGAAGTTTAAGTTTCCATAGCTTCCCAGCCCAGAGTGAGCTCAGGAGACAGTGGCTAATAAACATCCATCGGGACACTTTATCATTTCTCCGCACACGAAGGTCTGTAGCAGAGATTTCATACCAGACCACTTGGTTGAACTGAAAACACCAGAAGGTTGGAGAAGACTGGCAAAATGTGCAGTGCCTACTACAGCACTCGGGCACCGCGGTGCAGGGAAAGACCGGCTGAACCGCCTTCCTGGAAGATCCATCAACAGATCTTACAATGGATCATGATTACTGTGCTGTCCCTGTCCCTCATCTCTGGACATGTCTTGCGTGGAAAATGAAGATCTGTCCTGTGAAGTGGAAGAGCTGAGAAATCAGCTACAGGAACTACACGTCCAGCTGAGTTTTGTACTAATAAATCGGTTTGCTCCGACGAGGATATTCGATTTTACAAGTCAGGTCAAGTCAAGTCAGATTTATTTATATAGCGCTTTTTACAATGGAGCATTGTCTCAAAGCAACTTTACAAGTTTAGATTATCTCCTAATAACTACGTCCAATCCCAAATTGAGCGAGCTAGTTCGACAGTGGCAAGGAAACCCCCTAGTTCTAGGAAGAAATCTTGGGAGGACCAAGACTCAAAAAGGGACCCAACCTCCTTGGGCGGCGTAGATGATAAATCTAAGAGCGAACTAAAGTCATGGAGTCTTTTTACACCAGGTAACATGTACAGTAATTCCCCGAAAATTTGCGCTTCTGAATCTGCGGCTTCACGAATTCACGTATTTTTTCCTTGGAACCGAACACTGAAAATTTGGGGGTCCAGCAGAAATAATCCGTAGATTTTTTTTGTAGACGCCAAGTTTCGTAGATCATTTTTAGCGTTCATTTGTTAAGAATAATAACAAACAGAGATGATTTCATGAAAATAATGTTTTACTTACTGTATCCAATAATACTGCATGCATTGTTATCATATTATATTACTATCATATTATGAGACTTCATGCGCAGTGTGCTTTGTTTCCAACATCAGCTGATCAAGACTACTACCTGTATATAATTTCTAATACTGGAACACTAATGTTCTACTTACTGTATCTAATTAGTGGGACTGTGGTAGCCTAGCGGGTAAGGTACTGGACTATGCTCCTCCTTGAGCAAGGCCCTTAACACACAATTGCTTGGATTGTAAGGTTGTATCAGTTGTAAGTTGATCTGGATAAGGGCGTCTGCTAAATGCTGGTAATGTAATTATACTGCATATATTATCATATTTCTGAAGTTAATATAAAATACAAAGATAACGACCATTTGCATTAATAGGCTATTTACGTGTATAGGGACAACCGCTGACACTACTGTATCCAAATCAATTTTTAAATGAACTTGAAGTGTTTTGGGGACATATTTAGGGTTTAACGTATGAAGATAGGTATTTATAGGCCTTTGTTAGTTGTCCATCCAAAATTCGGGGTATTACTGTAGGAAACACCACAACAGATGAAATGCAATACAAGTTAATGTAATTCATTTGCCAACAGATTCCCAAGCTATGTCACTTAATGGCGTTTTGGTGGCTCATTGCAAGTGTAGTGGGAAAACCGGAAATGCTAGAATGCAGGGGAAAAAATGAATTCCTTGAATGCATGGTGGCATAATGGTAAGCGTGGATGAATCATAACTTCAGCGTCCCGGATTCGATCATGACCTCTGACTCTGTGGAGTTTGCATGTCCTCCCCATGTCCACGTGGTTTACTCCTGATGCCCTGGTCTTCCCACATTCTGAAAACATGCATTAGGTTAATTGATTACGCTAAATTGGCCTTATTTGAGTATGCGTTTCTTTTTTTTTAAGTGACATTGTGTATCAGTGTAACCTTGTGTCTGTTGTTAATGGCTATCGATT
This sequence comes from Ancistrus triradiatus, assembly GCA_025084515.1. Lineage (NCBI taxonomy): Eukaryota > Metazoa > Chordata > Actinopteri > Siluriformes > Loricariidae > Ancistrus > Ancistrus triradiatus. Next base: position 871,813 of record JAJAGP010000023.1, read on the forward strand.
GTGTTTACATGTACTTAATAATCTGATAACTGTCAGTACTCTGACCAAGTATACATGCACTTGAGTAATCAGGTTATGGATAACCTGCAGGTTTATATGACTCAGACAATGATCGGATTTCTACTTTGAAACCAGTCAATAATCGCTCAGAAAGATCAGAAAGTTTAATCTTAAATAATGAAATTCTTCATGGTAGCTCATAGCTATGTGTGTTGGCTAGCCATTAATAACTCTATAACCTACCAAAGGTGTATATATTAGACTTTTAAAGTAAAGGCATTCATTAAACTAGCATAGAGTTACAGTTACACTAGCACAAACAAAATGAATGCAATTAATATACAGTCTTTAGTGTTAATTTATTTATTTTTCATCAGAGTAACTCCCACTTTAGTGATAAATAATTGACTCTATTTAGTGTTTAACAGGCGTATTGTTTATGCACATTTGTGCCCCTACAACTGATTGGCAAACAGCGGGCTACTTGGTTCTCGGGACTGTGGTGGACCCAGAAGGTCCAGGGTTCAAATCCCACCTCTGCCAAGCTGCCACTGTTGGGTTCTGTTAATTGCTTGGATTGTGACAGCTATAATTGCTAAGATTGTATCAGTTGTAAGTCGCTCTGGATAAGGGCGTCTAATAAATGCCTAGATGTAGATGTGTGTGTACACCGTACTAGTAGTCGTCTAGAAATGCCCCATTCAATAGGTTTAAAACCACATCACAGGAATAACACATCTTTTATCTTATAAGATTTTGATTTTCATCCCAATATCTCACATTGTATCATGTGCTTGCTTGGGTGGTGTGGTGGGTAATACGTAAGAGGTTTGGGTCCCATTCTGGCTGGGTTGGGCATCACATACAGACATGATTGTGTGTGTCTCAGAGAGGAGAGGGTTGGTAGGGGGATCATCCTCTGGAGCTGCAACAGTGACCCCTGACCTGCCCTGCCATAGACTGGTATCCTGTTCAGGGCACATTTAAACCTGCTCCTTTGAAATTACATATGTTATCTGTTATGATTATTATCACATATTCATTCGTACTGCAAAATGTAATATCAGGTCATATTACAGAACAGTCTAAAGAAAGAAAAGTCACTATATCTTTTAGGGTTTCTGTAGAAAATGGAAAACGTATTTTAATGTCAGTTATTTGTTACTGTGCAAGTAGCCCATGTAATAGTACTCAGTCTCTTGTTCCACAGGAGCCTAACAAACTGTGTGTTTTGTGTTCAGATTTTGTTTGTTGCAGGCCTCTCATTCGTTATTGGCTTGGAACGTACCTTCAGATTTTTCTTCCAGCAGCACAAAATGAAAGCTACCAGCTTTTTTCTGGGAGGAATATTGGTGGTGTTGATTGGATGGCCGATCATTGGCATGGTGCTAGAGATTTATGGGTTCTTTCTCCTTTTCAGGTGAGTTTATTACTTTATTATATTTGTGTTAAATACTATTCACCACCTCTATTGGCCTGCCATGTGTGCCTTGTTTGTTGTTGTAATGTCCCTTAATTAATGAATGGAGAATATATCCATCCATTATGGATTATAATATAGTATTTTAATAAGTATAATATACAGTACTGTACAAAAGTCTTTGGCCCCCGTTAGATTTGTTGTTTTAGCAATGGTATAATGACCATGTATAACATATTGTTGACGAAAAAATCTCAAACTTGGGTTCATCACACCATAATGCACCTTTCCACTGATCTTCATTCCAATCTTTGTGAGCTTTAGTAGGTCTTAGACTTTTCACCCTGTACCGCTTCTGATAAAGTGTTTTTTTGGCTGCTACTCTTCCAAAAAGAGACCATTTGTGGTCAGGCTTCTTCGGACTGTAGAAGAATCAGCTTGGCAACCCAATGAAGCTTCCAAATGATGCTATTGGTCAACACTAAATACTTGCCACAGTAGCTAATAGATGCTGTATTTTTATTTCAGTTTTAATACTGCATGCACATTTCCTGTAGTTGCTGGTATTATTCTAATTACAAATGGTTATATCTGATCTGTATACCACTAAGACTTTTGCACAGTACTGTATAATCAGCTAAATTTGGTGAAGGATTCTGTGTGATTGCCGTTTCTGCATCTAAATTAATCTGAGATCTCTGCGTGGCTCAGGGGCTTCTTTCCAGTTGCAGTTGGCTTCATCAGGAGAATACCTCTTATTGGGTCCCTGCTCAATCTCCCTGGCATCAGTGGGGTAGGTTCTGTGCATGTGCCATTTACATAAGACAAAACAGACCGTTGACCATCTTCAAGATGTTATTTTTTGAATACCTACCATTTTTACAATATCAGGAATGATGTAAGTAATACATATATTTTGTGTTTTCTTCTAGTTGGTGGATAAAGTGGGTGAAAGCAATGCCATGGTATAACAGACAGTGTACATATTTTATTTCCCCAGAGTTGTTACCACTTTATTTAAACGTACCAATTTTACTTGTAACTTGACGCCCTTTTGGCAGCAGTCCCAGAGAATGTCAGAAATGAGAATTTCTCATTTTTTGAGAAAAGCTACAGACTTTTACCTGAGACTGGTAAATTATGGAAAAGTGATGTTACAAATGGAAAGGAACCGATCCACAGCCCAAATTGGGCTCTGCTTCATGGTTACTCTCTGCACTGCATTCCTCCATCAAGGAAGTAACATGGACCTGAATCAAGAAAGGGCATGTTTTGATGGATTGTGTCATTAATGCCCATTGACTGGCTTCTGAATGGCCTGCTGTGAGAGAGGGAGGGGTTCCTACTTTCATGTTTGCCTTTCTTTCCTCCACTGTTGGTCTGTTTATTCCTGGTTGTTTCAAACATTTGGTATCAAGATTGTATCCTGATAAGACCACATGCCTTTGCATCTGTACTGCATCATCAAAGCAAAATTGTGATCACATTCCTTTACTGATACTGTACAAATCGTTTCATAAACTGACAGCTGTCTGTCTTGTTTAAAAAATGGTTGTTGCATTAAAAGTATTTTTTTTAGGTTTTCGATTTTACCAGTCATTCTTTAGAACACTTGACTGTTCAATACAGCAGTAACACTGACACACATAGGTATGGCAAAGACTGCTTTATTCTCCATATTCACTTTTTTCTTGAGATTGAATATCATTGTGCAATGCCTCCTTTAAGCTGGCGGTAAACTTCCAATGATGGAATAATTCATTGATAAAGTAGAAGGAGCTGTGACATAAAGAACATCTTGCCAGACTCCTAAATGAATGTGAATTATTTTCATTATACAACACACATTAGTTGAACCCACACAGCCATCTGCTGTGGACAGTGTACAAATGCATTTAATTACTTAAAGCTTTGTAAAGAAAAAGTTTAAAATGTGTAACCATGGTGTTTTGTTAAACTGTATTTTGCATATTAAGTTTTGGAAATAAACTTAAAGCATACTTCTGTATTAATTGTTCTAAACTGTTTAATTACCTTGTGGAGGTCTACAGAAAATAATTTTCTTCTTTGAAACCATTGCTTAAACAAGTATAATTTTAGCTACCACTCATAGATTGTATTGCAAAATACAGTGTCCAGTACATGGCTCTTCCTGTCACTGTGTGTGTTTGGTATTAATTTTACTCTGCTTTGGACAAAAATGTTAAATGTACTCATGGACAAAAAAAACACAGCCAGATAGAAATGTTGCTGTTTGCTGCAAAACTCATTATGCAGTTATGTCTCAGACAGATATGTAAATGATTACAGGTGTGGTCTGATTAGACACTGGGTCTTGCCACAAAAGGGCATAAAAGTGGTTCTCCTGCTGTCCTATTTAAAAAAAAAAAAAAAAAGCTCTCAGAGGCTACTTTTGGCTAGTGTACCTTTTGGTGAGAGATCATTGACTGCTGGATGTTGACCTCTATGGCGCACTTGAAGACATATTGCCAGTCCGCCACCGTCACCTTCGTTTGCAGTTGTGTCGTGAACGAGAAACCTGGGCTGCTATGGGTGGAACTGTATCATCTTTAGTAACAAATCCAGGCTTGGGATCTGATGATGGTCAGGTTCAAGTATGGAGGCCTCATGGTGAGTGCTTCAATCCTGCCTTTGCTATGAATGCAAACTACTGGCATGATGATCTCAGGGAGCCATTGCATGTGACAGACGGTCACCCCTAGTAGTGATACAGGGGACACTAACAGATCAGCGATATTTGCAGGACATCCAGCGGCCACAAGTCGCCTCTCATCGCCTTCCAACTGCCATTTCTCAGCAAGATGATGTTTACTCTGGGATGTTTCCCAGGAACAGCTCAGACAGATTGCAACACTTCCTTGGCCTGCCCAGTCAGCCTGCATTTATGGGATCAGCTGGGATCATTATTGCCTGTTTTGTCAACCTATGAGTGCGTAACCTATGTCGGCAAATGTGCTGCAGGATACCATATGGGACCGATTTGCCTCATTTAGATTTAGCAGACGCCCTTACCCAGAGTGACTTACAATTGATACAATCTTACAACCTAGTTAAGGACCCTTGCTCAAAAACCCAACAGTGGCAGATTCGCAGAGGTGGGATTTGAACCCTGGATCTTCTGGTCCATAATCCAGTAAACTATCTGCTAGGCTACCGCAGTCCACCTCCATGCTAAACCTTTTATCATCTTGTATCCAGGCTAGAGCTGGCCTAAAATGATAGGCCAGGTTTCCTCAATAAACCTACCCTTTATCATAATCACATCCATATAGCATCATTACATTCATACATATAAAGTTTCATTTCGATTCCAACAAGTCCTTCTTGGTGAGTTACTTTTTTTTGCTTTTTTTTTGACAATGAGTGCATTTGTATCACTGTTGATCTCTGGCCTGATTTGAACAGTTCCCACAACATGCACAGAAGTGGTTAGGAGTTATGACTGGCAACCCGCACACTACACAGCGCAAACAGAAACCACGCCCTTTTGCCATTGAAACATCACTTGTATGATACCGCCAGCTTTAAAGTACTGAACTAGGCTATGTGCATTATGGGTACATTTCCCTATGACTTTTTATGTTGATAGTAACAATCCAGGAAAAAAGATACTTAAAACAGAAGAAACAACCTGATGTAAACATGACCATCAAAGGTCTTTCTGTATGAAGGTGTTAGCGGGAATTTTGTATTTCTTGTTAAGGTGCCAACTGCTTTTTAAAGTGTGCTGCATTCGAGCTGAGGTGCAACCGGCACAGTGGATGAGCTACAATCGTTGCGATATGTTGCTGGCTCAGTGTAGAATGTGGAGCCTTTGTGAAATTATGCTTTGTAAATAAACATTTTACATAATGGGTAAGATTGATGTACATTTTTACATTTAGACAGCCTCAATTTAATAAACCTTTCACTGTCCAGTATGATTCCTAGTCATCATTTCCAAACATGAGCAATAATCAAGGAAGTGTGTGGAGATTTGTTGTACAGCACTTGTGTTCACAGCTCATCCTCCATAGCGACAAACTCATATGCATGTAGACCACGTTTGCTTTGACCGCTTTTGCTTTTATTATAAGCATGAAGGAAAACACTAAGCCCAAATGAATCCTGTGAGTGTGGCTCTTACAGGTCTTTCAGATCTTTCTGAATATCCCACAGGGTATCTGCGCTTTTCTTGAGCCGAGACACCTCATCCTGAGTCAGGCTCATGTTGATTACACTGCTCACCCCTTTGCTGCTCAACACGCATGGAAGGCTCAGGTACACCTGCTCAGTGATCCCATACATACCCTGGTGAACAAAATCAGAGCAAATAAGTTATACATGGCTTATTTAGTGGCACAAGCAGATGTTCAGGGTCACAACAGTCATGGATAACATTTCTGGTGATGTACTGAAGTAATATAGATCGGTAATAAGCCAGTAGTGGCCCAAAACACTGTATGCAGTAAACATCTCAGTTTTATCACCAAACATCTAAATTCAACTCAACGTGAGGAAAAAAAGTTGGGGACAGTACGGAAAATGCAAATAAAATAAAAAAAACACAATGCGCCTTACATTTACTTGGACGCATTTTATTGCAGACAGTATGAACCCAGGATATTTCATGTTTTGTCTGGTCAACCTCATTTCATTTGTTAAGAAACATCCATTTCTGCGTTTCAGGCCTGCAACACATTCCAAAAAAAGTTGGGACAGGGACAATTTTGGACTAATAATAAGGTAAAAAAATAAAAAATAAAATAAAATAGTGATGTGATTTCAAACATGATTTGGTACAAAAGCAATATCCCCAAAAGGCTGAGTCTTTGAGGAACAAAGGTGGGCAGAGGATCTCCAGTTTATCAACAAATGCATGAGAAAATAGAAAGATAGTCAAAGAAAAACTGGATATTTCATATTTCTTCCTGTACAGTAATGATTCATGGAATCTGAGGGAATTTCAGGCATAAAGGGCAAGCGCACAAGCCTAATCTGAAGCTGATCTCTGATCCCTCGTGGCTGCAGAATTACAGGTACTGTACTGGCCTGCCTGAGGTCCTGACCTGTCCCCAACAGAGAACGTGTGGAGAATTTTGAAATGCAAATGGAAACAACCCCGGACACAATGACACCTGAAACACTTCAACGTTTGGTATCCAAAATATCTCGTGTTGTAAGAAGGAATTGGCAACAATACAAAGTGGTAAATGCTTTACCATCCCAACCTTTTTTTGGAACATGTTGCAGTTCTGAAATGCAGGAATATATTTTTATTAACAAACAGAATGAAATTAACTAGACAAAACATCTAAATATCTTCATATAATTAGCAATTTCCATCCAGTCCCAACATTTTTCTGGTTTTGGGTTGTAAATGATGTGCAATTATTGGTTTAGAGGATAACTGTCCTCAGTGATAGTGCCCCAAGCAATGAGCACCTGTTCTCTAAACCATGCAACTGCCTTACGTCCGTACATCCATTTAAGCTTTATTCAGCAGTCAGAAAAATTGCTGCTGAAAAACTGGTTTCCTCATAAAAGATTTATCCAGGAGAGAGTTTTAAAATTGCCCTTTCTCTGTATTAGTGGACTGACCTTAACCATGGTAGAAACAGGATGTACTCGGTGTAGGTTTTTAATGATGCTTTCTGTCAGGTCAGCTACACTTAGTCCAATAGCCCAGTTAGTGTAACCCTTCAGCCTGATCACCTCATAGGCACTGCAGGAACACAAGCACATTATTAACAGCAAGGTTTGAAAAACCCATGGATCATATTGACAGAGCTAGAAATAGTGCAGACCATTTTTAACAGTAGCTAACTAACATGGCAGTTTCTATCGGCAGTATAATAACTCTGTCAAACGTATCAATCTCTAATGACAATATCACTAGTTTGTCATTATGTGTAATGCTGCAGATTTGAAATAAGATTTGCAAAAGTCTTAGGCATTCTATATGTGATTATAATATATAGCTTATATTCTACTTATTCTTTATTCAAGTTTTAGTGGTCACTGCACTAGTTCTACAATTACAGACTGTAGTCCATCTGTTTCTCCACATACTTTGTTATTCCCCTTCACTCTGTTCTCTAATGGTCAGGACCCCCACAGATCAGGTACTATTTGGGTGGTGGATCATTCTCAGTACTGCAGTCACACTGATATGGTGGTGGTGCGTTAGTGTGTGTTGTACTAATACAAGTGGATCAGACACTGCAGTGCTGCTGGAGCTTTTAAACACCTCAGTGTCTCTGCTGGACTGAAAATAGTCCACCAGCCAAAAATGTCCAGCCTCCAGCATTGTCCTGTGAGCACTGATGAAGGATTAGAGGATGACTAACAACAGCAAAAGCTAGGCTACTGTCGCTGACTTTACATCTACAGGATGGAGCAATAAGGTAGATGTCTCTAATCAGGTAGGGTGAGCAGTGAGTGAACAGTGGTTTAAAACTCCAGCAGCACTGTTGTGTCTGATCCAATCATACCAGCTCAACACACATTAACCCTCATGTCAGTGTCACTGCAGTGCTGAGAATGATCCAGCACCCAAACAGTACCTGATCTGTGGTGGTCCTGACCATTAGTAAAGGGGACTAAAAATATGTAGAGAAACAGATGGACTACAGTCTGTAATTGTAGAACTACAAAGTGCAGTGACCACTAATACTTAAACAATAAGCAGAATATAAATTGAAAAACAGATTAAATGACTAAGACTTTTGCACAGTCCTGCAAGTCGGTCTGGATAACAGCATCTGCTAAATGTAAATTTAATTGTAAAGGATGCACCTGTCAACTACCATCCTGTGAGTCTCTCTCCAGTTCTCCCCATCGATGTCTTTGCCGATGTTTGGGTTCAGTTTCTGCAGGTTCACACCTGCTACATTGGCACCACTCCAAATGGGAACTGGAAAACAAGTTATTCAATAATGTGAATGACTGCACATACATTCCCAGACCTCCCATCCTAATGCTTGCTGACAGTCTTCCAGTTCTTTTCAGATGGCATTATTACTAGAAGGTATTAAACATTAACTGTTAATAGAGTAGTTAACTTTCTATTTGAAAATGTCAACAGGATTCTTCATGCTGCGTTACCGCTGGAGTCTCCGTGTTCTCCCAGGATCCAGCCATTAAAGCTGCTGGGATGGACCCCCAGCCGCTCCGCCATCAGGTAACGAAAGCGAGCCGAATCCAGATTAGTGCCACTGCCAATCACACGGTGCTTGGGTAAACGGCTCAGCTTCCAGGTCACATAGGTCAAAATGTCCACTGCATACACTCAGCATAGTTAGAATGGACTGTGCACATGTAATTTAAACACATGCAAGAGAAATCCAGGTCCTACAAACACCATACCTGGGTTAGACACCACAATGAGAATGCAGTCAGGACTGTATCTGACGATCTGAGGGATGATGTGCTTGAAGATGCTGACGTTCCTCTGCACCAGGTTAAGTCTGCTCTCACCCTCCTGCTGGCGTACGCCTGCCGTCACAACCACGATGCGCGAGTTCGCCGTCACGGAGTAATCTGGAAATATGAGCAATGTTTGGAATACAATAAATTGTGTATGGTTTATACCGTGCAATTGATCTGGTTTGGGTTTGAGCGAGATGGCAAAAATATCAGAACATAATACTTTTCACTTTTTCACTACACATAATATGTATCGCAGTATTTCCACTTGCTGTGGTAGCAGTGGTGCCACATTTTATATAAAAACAGTGGATGGACCATGGTTTAGAGAAGGTCACCTGTAAAAAAATTTAATAAATTTTAAAAACCTGACAAAGTAGATTTGAGGGGGAAAAAAAATACAATTTACAATTCAGGTTCAGGTGGCACAGCAGCTCTGGTTCGAGTCCCAGTGGTGCATTCCAAGGGGGTTCAAGCATCAGTCTTAGACCACCATTACATGCAATTGTATGATCATATATAATTATTTCTCAGTCTCTTAATTAGAATACACCCATTCTGTGTAAAACATGCACAAAATCTGTATGAGGGGAGAGAAAAATAATAATAATAAAACAGCTTCTATAGGCTACAGTGGCAAATAATTAGTGTGAGCTCCCCTTACGCTTGAATAATAGCAGTTAAATAGCAATAAAGTTGATCCTTCGACAGTCTGAAGCAGCTTGATCAGGAATGATCTTTTTGGTAGGGTAGCAGCCAAGAAACCACTTTTTTGGAAGGGGAACAGGGTGAAAAGGCTAAGATATGCAAAGGATTGGAATGAAGATAAGTGAAAAAGAATATTATAGAGTGATGAATCCAAGATTTAAATATTTTGGGTTCACTTGTAAACAATATGCTATATATGGTCATCATACCATTGCATGGTTCTGTAACTGGCTGTGTCTGAAAGGCCGGAGGCCAGATGGTGGAGCGTCCCCTGGTGCCATGTCACTGAGACGCCAAATTCCCTTAGTCACTTACCAAACATGGTGTTTTGACCTTCTTAATCGGCCAACGGCTATAAAACAAAAAAAATAAGCCCAAAACACATGAAAACACCATTGCACACTGTTAGGGTGTAAAAAGAACAATGCTAATACAAAGAATGGTGGAGGACTTCTGATGCTGACATGCTGCTTTATGTTTATGCCACCTGACTAGAACAGATGCCACTATGGATTCGACAAAGAATCGGGAGGGGTGAGCCGGACAGCAGAGTTCACACAAGATGACCCACAGTATGATGTAGCAAGATCAAGTCAAGTCAGTCAAGTCAGATTTATTTATATAGCGCTTTTTACAATGGAGCATTGTCTGAAAGCAACTTTACAAGTTTAGATTATCTCCTAATAACTACGTCCAATCCCAAATTGAGCAAGCCTAGGGCGACAGTAGCAAGGAAGATCCAAGGAGATGTTGCATTGAGGAGTGTCTGAGACTCCTTGCTCTGTTCTCTAGTCTCATTAAACTATATTGGAGATTTATCCCTGTTATGTTTGCCAAGTAATAAACGCAGGGCTCCGATAACTGTAAACGCTTAATACATCTATGTGACACGTCTTTAAAAGTTAATTATTGATTACCAGTTCACTTAAATATTGACTCAGTTTCAGTTACAAGGGATGGACAAAATACAGAGAACAATATTGTAAACACTGCTTAAAATGTAGTCACTAATAATTCCGGTGTCCAGAACAGACTCGGACTCATTTAAATACTGTAATAGAAGTCCTGAATGTTTAGTGGTGGGATGTCGAACTATAAAAGATAGTTATCGCTACTCAGGTGGAGCAGTGACACACTAGCCCACCCAAGCAGTGCTTGGGATCCTCCTCCAACTCAGCAACAGTGACTGTGTGATCTGCTAGAAAGGTCTTCAATTTTCTCAATTTCTACACAATTGGCTTGATTGTTGGTTGGTGGAGTCCAGACTCTTTAGAGGTTGTCTTTTCCAGCCTAATGACCATCAAAAACATTTTTCCCAAAGTTTTAAGTCGTTTAAGTCATGACACACTTCCACAAACGTGTTGTGAAGATCACTTTGATAAATCCCCATTCTTTAAATACCACAGGGGCAGCATGATGGCACAAGCAGTTAGCACGGTCCCAACTTTGGACACCTCTCCGACTTCCAATTGACTTACAATCCAGGCAATTGTGGGTTAAGGGTCTTGCTCAAGGACCCAACAGTGGCAGCTTGGCAGAGGTGGAATTTGAACCCTGGACCTTCTCGTCCAGCATTGTTCTTAACCTCTAGGCTACCACAGTCCTGGCCCAGAATTAATGTCTCTGACTAGTACTGATGATCTTGCTCCTGTCATGAACATGATGCTGATGTGACGATAAAACAAACAAACAAACAATAAATAAAACTGGGTGCCCACTCACACCTGCCAGTTATCCATCTGATTGAAGACACTTGAGTCTAATTACTCCTTGGTAAACCTAGATGGTACTCACAGATATGTAAAATTGGATCATTTTTAAGTTCACCGGATTCACAAACTTTGAAGCACCACTGTATCTGCTAAGAAGCTATGGTTATGGCATTTACTAAGGTATTTCTGAAGACAGCTAGCACAGAGAAGCTGGAATTTAAGGTCATAAAAGTAATATCTGCACATACACAAATAAGCAAAGCCATAATTAAGAAAAAATTATCGCATCCTTGTAATTGTTACCTTTGCCTGAGACAATCTTAGGTGTTTTGAAGAAAAGACTTCCATGCTGCAGGTCCAGCATTTCTCCTTTCAGCCTATCTTCCATCACATCCACTAAGGCCAGTTCATCAGCCAGCTCCTATATGGGCATGAGAAACAGCCAGCCATTTGATTTCCATGTTGGTTTATCTTTTATATACGGTGATTTCTTTAGGCATAATAACATACACTGAGCTTGACTATTGTGGTACGTTTCTGATCCTTCACTGCACTTACTATACTTCCTACTTTACCCATGTATCACATTTCACACATTAATTGATAAACAGGAAATGTCTAACAGAGTGCTAATACCATATTAACCTTTGTCAGGGCTTGTCTCTGTTTGCTGTGCTTCAAATCCTCTTTAGGACTTTTCTCCTTGAGTGCAAGCAATTACAGATGGTGTCTGAATTTTCTCTACAGCTATTCAATCCCACCATTTCAAACCACTAACCTGCTACAGTGAATATCAATATTACTGCCTCTACCTACACGTACAAATTCCCTGCTACCAGTGAGTCACCTATACATTTATTCTGTTAATTCAGGTAATGGTTGTTTACTTTATATTGTAGCATTTTGCACATGAAGAAACAAGAAATCTTTTCTCAACCCTGCATCTCTTTTGGCTACCCCAAATTCACCAAACTACATCTGTATATATTATAGCTTTACCCATAACTTATATTACTTTTATATACTGTATATTCTATATCACTGTTTACATAAGTTAGACAAGAGACCCAAAGACCCAGTGCCACTGGTGCCCCGCTCCAGACACCTTACCTGTAGTAAGATGCTGACAGCACACGCCATGCCCACCTGACCCACTCCCACCACAGTCACTTTGTTTCTGGGTGGCTCAGTTGGTCCACTGACAAAGGGAACTACAAGCTTCTGAAGCACAGGTGCCATGCTGAGCACTGCAAATACAGTTAGACCAGTGTAAATGTACACAACCATGCAGGAGTCCTACATGTCTTCACACTACAGGTTGTAATATGTTTCTCAACAATTAGGAATAAGTTTAAATTGTACCAAATTTTATTTTAGGGAAGCCTGATTTCACAGTGGTTGGCGTTGTCACCTCACAACTCCAGAGGCCTGAGTTTGAGTCAGAGGCCTAACACATGATTGGACTGTAGAAGGAAGAGTACCAGAAGGAAACCCACACAGACAAGAACAAGCAAACTCCACACAGGCAGGGAATCAAAATGGGGATCTCTGGAGCTGTGAGGCACCAGCATTAACCACAGCACCACTACATGTCACTACCAAATCAGTGTTACTGCAGTACTGATATAGGTCCATCATCCAAACAATATGTTATTAGTGACAGACCTGTGGTGTCCCTTTCCATTAATGAAGTGTAGAGGGAGCAGACAAACATGCATAGCAACAAATGGGCTACAATCAGTAGCTCTACACATACATAGTGCACCTATATGTTGGGTGCACCTAATAAAATGGGATAAAATGGTTAAAATATATGCCTTTTAGAAAAATCATGAAGTCCATAAAATAACACTAAGCATACACTTAAAAATGAAAATAAAAAATGTAATGACTTCTATGCCTGGAACTGCAAAACACAATGCTCGTTTGATATCTGACTCAAGCCTCTCCAGATCAAGGTCACATCTAGAACATCCAAACTAGGCAGGCAGACTCTGTCTGTTTCTCAGCTTTAAGAAAAGACAAAGCTCTGCTAACGCAAACACACTGAGCTAACATGTGTGGTTCTAAAGGCACAGGCACAAACGGCTACGACTGAACACTTGCCTTGTCTGTACAAGCTTTGAGCTTCCAGATACAGATACCACCACGAAATCAACATGGCAGGACGCTGAGACGAGAGCAGGTGACTGCAGTGGTCCAGCAGTGGCGTCGCTGTGTGGCATACTTGAGCTCTTCAGAGCTGCGGCGGAGGAGGGAAGAGGAGGGGAGATGAAGAGGAGGGCTGTGCCCCCAATCCTCAAGTGAGCCCTGTCCACTATGGAGGGATTAAATGACTTTAATATATAAACAAATAAGTACAGCAATCAACTGAACTGAGTACGAACTCATTAAATAACTGATAAGATAATTTCATTTTTACATCACGAACTTCAATCATTTCATACAATGTAGTTCATTGTTATTTAAACGTACATTATGCATGCACTCGTTTTATTTTAATTTATTTATTTCATGGTTGCTGCTCTACTGCCCACGAGGAAATAATTAAATTACCTATCAAAGTCAGAGGCCTAGTCCAACTCTGTTCTATTCCGTTTGATTGCTTTGGCCTCCAGGTATTGTCTTCCGAAACATGGCAGCTCCATTCGTGGAAGATATTTATTGGAAGTTCTTCTTCAGAACTAGCGGAGGAAATTGAATCAGGGATTCTGACTCTGTCAGCGGCAAAATCAGAGTTTATTGGTGTGTTAGGAGTGATTTATCGAGATATAAAACACGGAATTAGAAAGCCTTAAAAGTTCAAGTTGCAACGTTCGGCCGGAAGATGGCGGTAACAGCAAGTCTTTATTTTAGAAACTTGGACAGATGGTAGTAGGAGACGTCTTTAAGTAGAGATTATCATCAGGTGTACTCAACACTCACTTCATTAGGTACATCGAAATTGTGTCTACACTTTATCAGTTCCATTTACCATATTTATGCCCTTTGTAGTTCTACAACTACAGACTGTAGTCCAACTGTTTTTCTGTATACTTTGTTAGTCCCATTTACCCTTTTCTGTAATGGTCAGGATCAACACAGGGCCACCACAGATCAGGTACTGTTTAGGTGGTGGATCACTCTCAGCACTGCAGTATCACAGGTGATGGTTTTGTTAGTATGTGTTGTGCTGGTATGAGTGGATCAGACACAGCAGTGCTGCTGGAGTGTTTAAACACTGTTTTTACTCCCTGTGTACTCTATTAGACACATATACCATACTGCCCCACCATGTAGATGTACAGTCAGAGACAGAGAGAGTAGCTCCTCTGTTGTTGCACAGTTTTGGTAGTCATCCTCTAATCATTTATCAGTGTGTACAGGATGCTGGGGTCTGAACATTTTTGATGCAGTGGGGCAAAAAAGTATTTTAGTCAGCCAATGATTGTGCAAGTTCTCTGACTTAGAAAGATGAGAGAGGTCTGTAATTTTCATCATAGGTACACTTCAACTATGAGAGACAAAATGAGAAAATAAATCCAGGAAATCACATTGTATGATTTTTAAAGAATTTAATTGTAAATCATGGTGGAAAATAAGTATTTGGTCACCCACAAGCAAGCAAGATTTCTGGCTCTCACAGACCTGTAACTTCTTCTTTAGGAAGCTCTTCTGTCTTCCACTCGTTACCTGTATTAATGGCACCTGTTTGACCTCGTTATCTGTATAAAAGACACCTGTCCACAGCCTCAAACAGTCAGACTCCAAACTCAACCATGGCCAAGACCAAAGAGCTTTCCAAGGACACCAGGAAGAAAATTGTAGACCTGCACCAGGCTGGAAAGAGTGAATCTACAATAGGCAAGCAGGTTGGTGTGAATAAATCAAATGTGGGACAATTGTAAGAAAATTGAAGACATACAAGACCATTGATAATCTCCCTCGATCTGCTGCTCCACACAAGATCTCATCCCGTGGGTCAAAATGAGCACGAGAACAGTAAGCAAAAATCCCAGAACTACACGGAGGGACCTGATGAATGACCTGCAGGGAGCTGGGACCAAAGTAACAAAGTCAGTAACACACTACGCCGAGAGGGACTCAGATCCTGCAGTGCCAGTCGTGCCCCCTGCTTAAGCCAGTACATGTCCAGGCCTGTCTGAAGTTTGCCAGAGAGCATATAGATGATCCAGAAGAGGATTGGGAGAATATCATGTCGTCAGATGAAACCAAAATAGAAGTTTTTGGTAAAAACTCAACTGGAGGAAAAACAATGCTGAGTCGCATCCCAAGAACACCATACCTACTGTGAAGCATGGGGGTGGAAACATCATGGTATGGGGCTGTTTTTCTGCAGAGGGGACAGGACGACTGATCCATGTTAAGGGAAGAATGAACGGGGCCATGTATCGTGAGATTTTAGGCCAAAACCTCCTTCCATCAGTGAGAGCACTGAAGATGGAACGTGGCTGGGTCTTCCAGCATGACAATGATCCCAAACACACCGCTCGGGCAACGAAGGAGTGGCTCCGTAAAATGCATTCCAAGGTCCTGGAGTGACCTAGCCAGTCTCCAGACCTCAACCCCATAGAAAATGTGTGGAGGGAGTTGAAAGTCCGTGTTGCCCCAAAACATCACTGCTCTAGCGGAGATCTGCATGGAGGAATGGGCCAAAATACCAGCTACAGTGTGTGCCAACCTGGTGAAAACTGTCATTGCCAACAAAGGTTATGTTACAAAGTATTGAGTTGAACTTTTGTTATTGACCAAATACTTATTTTCCACCCTAAGTTACAATTAAATTCTTTAGAAATCCTACAGTGTAATTTCCTGGATTTTTTTTCTCATTTTGTCTCTCATAGTTGAAGTGTACCTATGATGAAAATGACAGACCTTTTTTTTTACAGTCTAATCACATTATTTCAGTCAACCTGGTATTTGTGGACATGAAGTATGATAAATCAGAGGCAAGCTTATGAAAACAGATATAATACTGCGTCAGTAACATGAATTCTAAGAGATTTTACTGTAGAATTGTATTATTCAGACACAGTATTTCTGATGTATGTTATTACAGGTAATCGTTGTTTTGTCAGTTTGCTGCTGCAGAACTTGTTTGTCAAGAATGGATCTTTTTTGTTGCCACCTTGAAGCTCAAATCATCTCAAACTGGTTTCTTGAACAATGACACTGTACTCACATGGCCTCCACAGTCACAGCTTTGGGATGTGGTGGAATGGGAGATTCACATCATGGATGTAGCGAAGACGACAAATCTGCAGTAACTGCATGATGGTATTATGTCAATATGGATCCAAATCTCTAAGGAAAGTTTCCAGCAACTTGTTTAATCCATGGCACAAATAATTAAGGCAGTTCTGAAGACAAAAGGTGGTCAGAAGGCCCTGACTTCATTCATTCCCATTTTTTATTTATTTATATAATGCCACAATCCCTTCATAGACATCTGACTTTCAAATTGTTATTGTTTGTATGGAGGACTTTTTTTTTAAAAGGTTTATTGAGGCAGTTTTGAGAATCCGGCCAGATTTCGCTAACTCGTTGACTTTCAAAAGCTGAATCATTTTTAGAAGCGACTGGTTCCTGATTCAAAGCAGCAGAAAGCCTTGTTTCTTCGATCACTAGCATGCACAGGGACACGGAGGGACTGAACCAAATATCCTAAACCTCTATAGGACTTAAGCTGTTATTAATGACAGAGGGGGGAAATGTTTTTGAACCTTCAACCAATTGCATTTTTCTTATCATGTCACCAAACATTTTTAGAGATCTGTTTTGAATTTTGGCCAAGACTCTGAGTGTGAAGTTTGCATGTTTCCTGTGTCAGAGTGCATTTTTGTCCAGGTACACCACAATTTCCTCCCACATTCCAAAGACGTGGGAACATGTGTGGAAAATCATGAAAACATAATTGCAATGGAAAAAATAGGGATACGCATTGAAATGGACAAATGAATTTGTTTTCATGTATATACATGAATGTATATGCTTAAGTCTTTACCTGTGAGTAGCAAAAGTATGTGAACCACTAGCATTAATAGCTAATCATTTAGAGGTGAAAATGTAGCCAGGGTCCTTCCATCAATGGGGTGGCAATTAGATACGAGTGGACACCCTGCTGTATGCAAACAACAGGTATCTATCAAAGTCTAATCTTCACAACTCATGTCATGGCACAAACAAATGAGATTTGAGGACCTCGAGTTGTGGATGCTCATCACGTTGGAAAAGGTTACAGAAGAAAAATCTGAAGAGTTTGGACTCACCAATCCACAGTAAGATAGATGGCGTAAAAATTAAACACCTTTCTTACTTTCCCCAGAAGCTGTGAGAAACAAACTAATAAGCAAATAAAGGTCTCACAATGGCTAATGTTAAATGTCCATGAGTGCACCTTCAGGAGAACACTTAGAAATGTGCAAACCAGGGCTGCAAAGTGAAGACCACTGCTTAAAGATAACTGAAACTGCAGCCTAAATCTAGTTTATGGAAATCAAATTAAGCTAGGATATCACACCTCCCCCTCCAAACATCAATTTGCATTCTCCACCAATCCCAGCTTAGACTGCAGAACGTTGAAATGCAGCCAGCCCTTCAGGATGCACACACCTAGTCCAATGGAGACTTGTATTATGCCATCTCTGTCGTCTCACAGAATTGGAACATAATCTTTATAAACAGGCTTGAAGCACCAGCATTCTGCAATCTCATTTGGAGTATCTCAGTACAACCCCTTACAAAAGACATTTAGTCCATAGGGACTGATGAACATTTAATGTTAGGCAGACAAACGCCTGGATGAACACCAGGTTGAGGGCCACACCTTCAGTCTTACCAGCAGGCAAGCTTGATTTTGAATATGATTTGCATGTCATGCCTGTCCACCCTGAGACCTCAAACATACACTGCCTCACTAAAAAGGTCACACTAATATTACGTTGGACCGCCTGTAGCTTTGATTATGGCACGCATTTGCTGTGGCATCGTTTCCACCAGCATCTGCAATTTCTGTCCATAGTTGCTAAAATTTTCACCAAGATCTTGTATTGATGATGGGAGATTTGGACCACCGCACAAAGTCTTCTCCAAGACATCCAAAAGATTACCAATGGGGGTTCAGGTCTGGACTCTATGGTGGCCAATCCATGTGTGAAAATGTCTCATGCTCCCTGAACCACTCTCTTAGAATTTGAGCCCGATCTATCCTAGCATTGTCATCTTAGAATATGCCTGTGACATCAGGAAAGAAAAAAAATCCATTGATGGAATAACCTGGTCATTCATCATATTCAGGGAGTCAGCTGACCTCATTCTTTTGGCACATAGCATTGCTAAACCTAGACATGGCCAACTGCAACAACCCCATCATCATAGCACTGCCCCCACAGGCTGGTACGGTAGTCACTAGGCATGATGGGTGCCACCTCTCTTACCCTGATGTGCCCATCACTCTGGAACAGGGTAAATCTGGACTTATCAGACCACTTGACCTTCTTCCATTGATCCAAAGTCCAATTTTTATGCTCTTTAGCAAATCAAAGCTGTTTTTGTCAGTTAGTCTCACTGATGAGTGGTTTTCTAAAGGCTACACAGCAGATAAGTCCCAATCCCTTGAGCTCCCTGCACATTGTGTGTGTGGAAATGCTCTTACTTTCACTATTAAACATATCCCTGAGTTCTACCGTTGTTTTTCTACGATCTGATTTCACCAAACGTTTAAGTGATCGCCAATCACAATCATTCAAGATTTTTTCCCGACCACATTATTTCCTCGAAGATGTCGTTTCCCCACTGTCCTTCCACTTTTTAATAATGTGTTGGACAGTTCTAAACCCGATTTTAGTAGTTTCAGCAATCTCCTTAGATGTTTCTCTGCTTGATGCATGCCATGAATTTGATCTTTTCCACGACCACAGGACTTTGACATGATTATTTACCAAATGAGAAGCTACTCCTGCATCAGTTAGGGTTAAGTAACTTGTTGGCAGTGGAGACAATCACTAATGCAGTAATTATCCGATTTGAGGGGGGGGCGCCTCTTACCCATTTGCCTAGTTAAATCCAGGTGGTGACCTTTTTTGGCCAGGCAGTGTAGCTTGAGCTGCCTGAAAATAGGATTTGTAACATCATATTTATAATAGTGCTAATGTCAGACATTCAATAAGTACCAGGTAATCTTTGTGGGGGGGAAAAGTGTGAAAACCTAAAAAAGTTCAAGACAATATTAATTGTGATGTCCTTTATTTCATCCCTTTCAGTTAACAAGTAACCAAACAATGCAATGTTGTGCTCAAAGCTGGTGGGAACATGACCATTTTCCCGACTGAAATCCAGTAAAGCTAATACTGAGGAGAGAAAGTGCTATTTATACAGAAGAAAAAAAAGATACAATAGCTTCAGCAGTGTAATTTCCAGGTACTCTTTTAATGGTACTATTCACATAGTTTAAAACCAGATGGCATACACTCGTGTCAATCTAAATGAAACTCTATACAGGGAGGACATCCCTCCCTCACTGTCCAGGTGGCAGAGACTAGCAGCAGCCTGGGAGGAACAGGGCAGCAGTGGGAGCTTTAAATATAGAAAACAGTGAGGAACGTTATGGACAAGGAATTGACCTGATCTTTACTGGGTGAGACCCAACTTCTTTTTCAGAGACTCTGGCATCTCAGGGGGAGGGGGGCGGGGAAGGCGGAAGTAGACCTTCACAGAGTCGTAGATGAACCACTGCAGGGCGGTCAGGGTACCGATCATGATGATACGGGCCACCAGACCCTTCCAGACACCTAAAAAAAAGAACCACATAAATGGAGTTAAGAGAAACCTCCACAAATGCTACTGCTTCTGTGCTGATCTGGAAATACTAGATCTTGTCCGCTCTCCAGCATGTCTGCCCTGGTGAAAGCCGGTGAGGGAGCCAGGGCAGCAACTGTGCTGAAGAAGCAGGTAGGCTGCTCTTACACGCCAATGACTCAAGCACCCCCAACTGTACAGCCAGAAAAGCTGTTGGAAGCCTCCACACTGAAGCTGAAGCACTCAGTCAGCAGCAACAGCTGTAGGACTCCCCAGAGGTGGATCTAAGGAACGTGTTGACCATGTTCCAAATCTGGACTGCATCACAGGTAGAACACCACTAGCAGTCCGGATGATTTGGTACATTTGACAGATCGCAGATAAGCACTACAGAATTTTGCATTCTATTATTAGAGGCTTGATTTGGTTTAGCTTATCAGGGTTTTCATGGGTTGAATATTGTGTAATTCATCTTAGGGATCTAAAGCATATGCGTCAAATCAACAACAGACAGGAATGCATGTACACAGCTGGAGAAGTCCTTTGGATACAGTTGTGATGCAACAGATCCATGGGAAACCAGGAATAATTATTTCTTTAACAAATCAAGCCAAAATTATTTGTATAGCATGTTTATCAGTAATACAACATCCCAAAGTGGCATTGCAAACATCTAGGCCTACAGCCCCAACGAGAAAGCACAGTGCAACAGTGGCACGAAAAAACTCCCTAAATGTGTGGCAGAAGAAACAGTCAAGTCCAAGAATGAAAGGGACCTTCTTGGGCAGCCTAGCTGTTGTATATTAGAATGAATAAATAGGTTCAACATACAGAAGCTAAATAGAATGGCAAGTCACCAGAGGTTCTTTAATGTTTTGTTTAAGGCCTGCAGGAGAGATCACGGACTGTTTCAGTCACCAAATCTGAATTCTCAAACTTTGGCATGAGCAGAAACACTCACCCATGGGTCCAAGTCTCTTGAGTACTTGGGCAGCCGTGCTTCCCTTCTCCTTATTCAGCACAGACACCACAGAGTCGGCAGGGTGGGACACAATGGCACAGAACACACCAGCTACAAAGAAGGGATTGACATTGAAGTTAATTCAGTTACCCCTCTCCAACGAAACCCAAATCAATTCACAGTGCTGTGTGCATATTGTGGTCAAGCTTACCAATATAACCAGCCACAAAGGTCACCACCAGCTGCTCAGGCTTGCTGCACTCACTGCGGGGTTTAGGTACCACATGTCTGTACAGCAACTCAACTGTGCGCTCGAAGCAGGCAAACTTCATCATCGTGTAGGGGATCTGCCTCATCCACAATGGGACCACGCCTTTGTAGAATCTATTAAAAAGATGTTGTTCGCATCGTTATCTTTATACACAGCCAGGTTCCTAGTTACAACTTAACACTGAACGAATGTCTGCTCTCCAGCTTTTCTGCCCTGGTGAAAGCCGGTGAGGGAGCCAGGGC
This sequence comes from Ancistrus triradiatus, assembly GCA_025084515.1. NCBI lineage: Eukaryota > Metazoa > Chordata > Actinopteri > Siluriformes > Loricariidae > Ancistrus > Ancistrus triradiatus. The sequence continues at coordinate 893,351 of JAJAGP010000023.1, forward strand.
AGCAACTGTGCTGAAGAAGCAGGTAGACTGCTCTTACACGCCAATGACTCAAGCACCCCCAACTGTACAGCCAGAAAAGCTGCCGGAAGCCTCCACACTGAAGCTGCTGAAGTCAGTCAGCAGCAAGAGCGGAAGGACTCCCCAGAGGTGGATCTAAGGAACGTGTCCAGCAATTCAGACTACTCAGTGGTATTATCTGAGGGAATTTGCCAAACTTGTTTCATTCATGTCAAATAACTCAATTCTGTGCTCGCAAATGAAAGATACTCACGCCCAAAGACCCTCTTCAGCATACATCTTGGGGGCACATTCCCTTAGGGTGTTGGCATAGCCAGGCTGTGTCTGGATGCGCACTTTACACGCCTCCATGGGGGCCAAAGCAATATCAGCAAAGAATTCAGCGCTTGCAGACGCTGCCAAGTACAGGGAGGTTCTCCACAAGTAAGAATTTTCCTGTTAAACAAGGTGAATCATTAATACACAGAATACCAGTCAGGGGGTATAAAGGTACACAAGTTAGTCGGTAACTTGGCATGATTTCAATTCAAGACACGGCAAACTTAATTTCTCTGCATTTATTTTGAATTTAACTTGTACACTGACATGTACAAACCTAGCATAAACAGCTCATAATTTCCTGAACACATCAGAAATGCACATAAAAGGCAGTCTACATCTATGTGTCTGGTCTTTGGCATGATAACCTTTTTCTCTGTCTTGGATTCCACAGAAAACTTTAAAAAAAAAAAAAGCCATATTAAGTCTATACAGTCAGATTCCAAAGCTAAACTTTCAGTCCATCTCATCTTATGAACTTGTTTCCACCGTCATTTAAATGTATGATGCGCATGAATTTGTTCCCTATTCCTTGAACAGTATTTAAAAGTGCCATTTGGGTGCTGTCTGAATTCCCATTGGACAACCAAACACCCAGGCTCCTCTATTACTAACACTAAATATAAAATGCTACAAATCTAGCTTCTCACATCCCACAACGCAGAGTGATCACTTCTGGTTTTATTTGCAAACGCTGAAAGTGTAGCAAGTGTGGAGCAATTGTGACGTAAACTACAAAACTTCCAAGTGCATAGCGACTTGTAGATAGAACGTCACATCTTTATCCAGGCTGAGGAACCATAATATTCTAAAGTTCATCCATGTTATAGCTGTCACATGTCTGTCATCAATTGCCAAATCTGACCTGCCCATCTAAATAACTGTTTAGTTCCTTGGCAAGTGAAGTGCTGCCTTTTCAGAATATTCTACTGAAGACCTGTGATGGGTACATGATCTTCCATCACCAAATGTCCAGAAAGGCAGGTCTAATCATATGGTCCAGGAACAGTATTAAGTGATTGGAACAGCTGGGAGCACTGAAGTTCTGTTCAGTATGGGAACCTACCTCACCAAGCATGTCAGCATACAGGATCTTGAACACCTCATAGAAGCCAAACTTGCAGAGACCCTGCATAGAGTACCCGATGAAGGTGGGTGCCCACCCTTTGGCAAGCCCCCTAACACCATCCTCTCTGATTGTGACCGAGAAACCAGTGAAGATGCTCTTGTACTTTGCTGGGTCCACCTAAATGTAATTCAAAGAGAAATAAGCTCAATACCCACAACAGACAGGTGTAAGGTTCACTGCAACTGAGAATGGGTTGATTATGGTGAGTGCACCCTTTTAACTTCACAATGTTAACATGCTGCAACACACAATGATTACAAAATTAAATATATTTCTTGATTAAATGATCACAAACAGAAATTTGAGGTGGCCTGAAGCAGACAGGACAATCATGATATTAATTTCATTGGTTTGGGTTCATTGTACAAATCAAATTGATGCTTCATTAATTTCAATTTCTCCTCAAAAGACAGTCATACTCCACTATACAATATCCCTTTACAACAAATTGCTTTTTAATACTCCAACGCTGTTCAAACTAGTAGCTCTTGCAATCCTAATATTATTCTGAAAATTTGACCCAAGAAATCAGATTTGACATCAAATGAGCACATCCATATAAATGCCACCATAAGTAACCCATTTTATTCCACATCACCGATACATGCACCTGTTGTGTGTTACTTAAGTGAGTATGGCGACTCAAATGCTGGATTTTCCGCCTTAAAAAAGGAAATATTCAAAAGGACTGCAATCAAGCGTTTTCTGGAACACTGGATAATGTGGTATGACTGTACTTAAGTATCCTTACACACCCCAGGTTGATCACAGTTCCCATAAACAATCATTTAGAAACATTTATGATTAGGGTAGATGAAGGCTGGTGCCGGTGCCTCACTTCAGACCCCCTCAAAAATGGCAGGTGGTGTCTGTTGGCATAGTACAAACCTGAATCCGGCACTTGACCAAATCAAGAGGCACTATGGCCGTGTGTGTGAGACCGCAACTCAGGATACCCCCAAAGCCGCAGATGCCGTAGTATCTCATTGAACCAAACTCACAGGTATCACCCGATTCTGGTATATGAGGAACAAATTGCACATGCTCATGCATCACAACACATCACGTAACATGCAGGGGGTTGCTGGGTCCATACACAAACCTGACTCCAGCAGGGACACACAAACAAACCTGCAATCGGCATTTGACCAAGTCAAGTGGCACCACTGCTGTGTGTGTGGTACCACAGCTCAGAATCCCACCAAATCCACACAAGATGAAATACTTCTGTGAGCCAAACTCACAGCTGTCTCCCTCTGAAGAGAAATATAGAATTACCTTTGCAGTCCCCAAAGTCAGTCAAAAATTGACTGAACATGGGAGAATGGAAACATACCGAGAAGTGGCATTCAGTGTCAAAGGAAAACCAGTTGCTATTACTAACATCTAACGTCTCCATTTCCAATTTAAGCACCAAAACACACAACTTGGACTGGTGCTTTATTTAGGGTTCGTTAGATGACCCCACAGGCGGACAAGTCACATAAGGAGGTCACAGGAAGTTCACTCTATAATGGCTATACCACTTTAAGGGCTCTAATAAACATAATCGACAAGCAAATACATAAAATTAGGCCAGATTAAATTCTTTCTGGCAGAGTTATGGAAATTAATGATACCTGAAGGCCACATCCAAGAGAGTAAAACATGCGTTTCACAGAAACCCTTAACCAAAGTGACTTGACAGAGGAGCTGAAAAGTCGGTGGCAGCATGATTTATCCTTCCAGTTACCATAGATCCTAAAACCTAACCACTTACAAGTACTGAAATGAGGTACCTTAGAAGAAACGGTTATATTACAGTTACTGAAGAGCTCAATGGCGGAAAGGATGACGTTGATACAAACCCAGTCATGACTGGGACCAATGGCGTTGCTTGTTGATAGTAGGTCCAGTGAAAGTGCCTGTGACTCTTTAATAAGTATCTGCTAGCTTACTTATCATTTAAAATGCAGTGTCAGTATACAATCACATCTTATTTATTAAGAAATGCAAGACCTTCGTGAACTTTCCCCTACATTTTCACTGCGCGCTCATTCGACCCGACTGTCCTTCACTGCCCTCCAATGAAACCTTAAGGCCCTGAGCTCTCAGCACTGAAACACGAATAATATTACAGTCAGAACTACTTCGTACACGATCAAAGAACTAAACAGCAAAGCAATTAGGCAGTTATTCGATTTAACAAGGTAAATTATGGGCATATAACACCCTTGGTAGCCTGGTTAGCATCCTGACCTTTTAAAAGTACACGGGATTAGACCTGCAGCGTCTCGGAAACGCGTTTAAACACCAAGAACAGCTCAAACTGAAAACGCACACGATTAAAAAGCAACCGGTTCATGAAGTAGAAACAACAGCTCGATTCGTGGCAGTATCTGGAGAACATCAGCTACGTTACCATCCAGCAAACAATCACAGAACGACCACAGGAAGACTGAAATGAATGACCTACCGGCTACCGCAGCCGCTGCCAGTCTGCGCTTGTGTCCATTAGAGGCTGCTGGTGAAGGCTCCTCCAGCTTCTGCAGCGTGAACTGAGGGGAGCTGAACGGATTTGCCCGGGCTAAATGAAGCAGTGTGCTGGGAAACATCGTGTCGGTGGCTAAAGACAAGACAAGGCAGATCAGACCAGAGGCTGCACTGATATAATGACTGCCATTTTAAAACGAGAACAAGGTTGGCCTCCTAACTTAGTAGCTTGCCACGTTTTAGCCGCTAATAAACGACTGCTAGGTCATTCGGAAAAAGAGAGACCAAACCTTTCAGAAACACTTAAACCGACCAAGCTGACGTACAGGCAGCCTGAGAGGTTTCTTAACTTAAATAACCGACACGCTGCCGATCAAATCTGGCATTTATGTGGGGGAAAAACCGCTTACTTCTATTAGCCGTCTCAAAATGGCGCCTGCGTCCTCCACAGCCGGCAGCTAGCAGAGACCGTTGATCCGCACCGCCGCCTGCTAATGTCGTCTACAAGAACTGCTTCCGTCACGTCCTATTTTGACCAATCAGACAACACAAGGGCGGGGCCTCATCGAAAGTCGCTGCATAAATCGGAAGCGTGCTTAATACGCACGTTCTTCCTCAGTAGTGATGGAATTCTGGCTCTTTTCAGAGAGCCGGCTCTTTTGGCTCGGCTCACTAAAAAGAGCCGGCTCTTTCGGCTCCCAAGTGGCTCTTTAGATTTTTTTGTAGCTTAATTTATTACCAAATTATGTGTAAAATTAATTACTAATGTAAAACACATAATATCCAATGTTAGTTATTATTAATATGTTTTTTATTTATATACTTAGAATGGAACACAGTAAAATAAAATACAAAAACGAAGAATCATCCCAATTACAGGTCCAATCTGGTCTCAGGTCTCTGATTATGTGTATTATTTGTAAATGTGCAACTATATACAGGGAAACAAGACATCATCAACAAAACAAAATATAAATAACAATGTGCAAAAAAAGAAAAAGCAGAATCCAGGTTACAGTTTTTAATGAAGATTGGCATTCAAAAAAACTAAGGATCTCATCTTTGAGGGGTTGATCTTGCTTCTCCTTTCTGTTATGATCTGACCTGTTTTAGAAAAGATTCTCTCTGGGGGGGATAATATATATATATAACATTAGATTCAACTTTATTGTCATTACACATGTACAAGTACAACGCAACTAAATGTAGTTTAGCATGTAACCAGAAGTGCAATAAGCAGCAATGTGTCGGAATGTACAATAAATTATAAAATATATAAATCGGCTCACAATCAGGAACCGGCTCCCGTCGTTCATTTCAAAGAGCCGGCTCTTAGAACCGGATCGGCACATCACTATTCCTCAGTCATATGGTCTGGACGTAACAGCACAGGTCATGTGATTGTGTGCATACGCAGGATTAAGTCGTCGAACGTTTTGAACTTTGCTGCACATGAAGGGCAAACTTTATAGACGCAATGCATGACATTGGCCATTATACCAGGTAGCTTCCAGCTCACAAATACCATCGATGCATATGTGCCCTCTGCAAATAATGGCAACCCTGCTGAGACATGAGAGAAACGAGTAAAAAAAAAAACTGTATTGATTACCGTTTTGATCATTCATCACAGGGCACAGGCGTAGGCGTGTCCTGGACAGAACTCCAACCAGCCTTTTCTCGGTAACAGCTGACAAACAACCTGGCTTTAAGAAACTGCCAGAACTCGAACCCAGATCCCTGCAACAAACTCCAGCGAATACAGTTTGCCAAATGTTACTTTAACTTGAGCTGTATGGCAGCAGACCTCAGGGTTAGGCACAGACACAACTATAGTCATGCAGATAAGCATAGCATATCCACTGTGAAGTATGGTGGTGGATCTTTGACAGTGTGGTACTGTTTGTCTACAGTGTCTACAGTGGGACAAAAAAGTATTTAGTCAGCCACTGATTGTGCAAGTTCTCCTACTTAGAAAGATGAGAGGTCTGTAAATTTCATCATAGGTACACTTCAACTATGAGAGACAAAATGAGAAAAAATCCAGGAAATCACATTGTAGGATTTTTAAAGAATTCAATTGTAAATTGAGGTAGAAAATAAGTATTTGGTCAATAACAAAAGTTCAACTCAATACTTTGTAACATAACCTTTGTTGGCAATGACAGAGGTCAAACGTTTCCTGTAAGTCTTCACCAGGTTTGCACACACTGTAGCTGGTATTTTGGCCCATTCCTCCATGCAGATCTCCTCTAGAGCAGTGATGTTTTGGGGCTGTCGCTGGGCAACACGGATCAACTCCCTCCACAAATTTTGTATGGGGTTGAGGTCTGGAGACTGGCTAGGCCACTTCAGGACCTTGAAATGCTTTTCATGGAGCCACTCCTTCATTGCCCGAGCAGTGTGTTTGGGATCATTGTCATGCCGGAAGACCCAGCAAACTTCAGACGGGCCTGGAAACGTACTGGCTTAAGCAGGGGGACACGCCTGGCACTGCAGGATCTGAGTCCCTCTCGGCATAGTGTGTTACTGATGGTAGCCTTGTTACTTTGGTCCCAGCTCTCTGCAGGTCATTCATCAGGTCCCTCCGTGTAGTTCTGGGATTTTTGCTCACCGTTCTCATGATCATTTTGACCCCACGGGATGAGATCTTGTGTGGAGCCCCAGATCGAGGGAGATTATCAATGGTCTTGTATGTCTTCCATTTTCTTAGAAATCTTACTTGTTTGGGGGTGACCAAATAGTTATTTTCCACCATGATTTACAATTAAATTCTTTAAAAATCCTGCAATGTGATTTCCTGGATTTTTTTTCCTCATTTTGTCTCCCATAGTTGAGATGTTTGATTCAAAGCATACCTCAAAATTAACACAAAATGATTCACTGACCACTTGAGCAAGGTTTTAACACGGCCAAATCCCCTGGGAGAAACATGGGGAGTGAGGTGAACAAGGATGTCCACACTGAACGTGCAGCTTTGAATCTGAAGGACATGGAAAGAGATCAAAATGATAAGCAGTAAAGATTGTTTTTTCTGCCCGTTTAGTTCTTGTGTACCCAGCTACCAATATTTGTTAAGGGTACTATGTATAGTTACTGACCAAGGTGACTTTGAGACACAAATTCCTTACATAGCCTAAACTCTGAGTGTAGTCCTGGAATGTGAATTAAGGTGTCCTTAATTTAGAAACACACACCCTTTTGCTACACATGGCATCAGTGATTGTTAATAGACACTGTGCTCTTAATCAATAACTAATTACATTTTCTGTTTTCTCTCCGAGCTGTGTTCCGGCAGTTCCAGCCCCACACATTATGTTCATCCGCTGCAGCTCCACTCAAGCTGCTTCCGTCATCAGCTCCAGCCCCACCATACCCGGGCCACTGAATGTCAATATGCATACTTCACATTTTATTCGAACTTTGACTCCATGACTTTAGTTTCGCTCTTAGATTTATCATCCCAAGGAGGTTGGGCCCCTTTTTGAGTCTTGGTCCTCCCAGGGTTTCTTCCTATAACACTCAGGGAGTTTTTCCTTGCCACTGTCGCCCTAGGCTTGCTCAATTTGGGATTGGACGTAGTTATTAGGAGATAATCTAAACTTGTAAAGTTGCTTTGAGACAATGCTCCTTTGTAAAAAGCTCTATATAAATAAATCTGACTTGACTTTTCTTACACTAGACATTAGAAACACAGCAAAAAAACCTTTATTTTCTTTCTGTGCATAAACTGGAATACAGTACAACAACATTCTGCATATTGCACATTCCAGCCTGTTACCAAGTTGGGATCACATTACAGGAAACAGTAGCAGATTGGTATAGATGGAATTTAAAACCTTAACTTTTATTCTGTATTCCAGAGCAGCAACTACTGAGCCACCACAGCCCTATACCCGACCCCTTAATTATTTCGGAGTAAATAATCAGGCGTTTTTCAGTTTTCAAGTTAATGGAAACTTACAGATTACGATGAAAACTCAGTAGTTATACTCCCTAGAAATTCTAAATCCTTACACAAATTTCCTTTTCTTAAAACCAGTGGTATTTAAGTCATCTGTTTGACACTGAACACTGCTGATTTGCAAGTCACCCTCCACACTATTCATCAGTAAAAAGGATTAGCACTGAACATAGCCAAGTTTCTAGAAAGTAAAGAAAGTGTTCAGTGTAATGCTGGGGCTACCATTTTACAATGAACATTGTTCTTCAATGCTTTTTGCGTTTCTGTGGTTCAGAGCTTAGAGCTAGCTCCTTGAAACAGCAGTTCTTGAGAACCTGGATTCAAATATTGGACTGGACTCTGTGACAATGTGAAAACAATGTAAAAGTCGGATAGTGTGGTTACAACACTGAATCTCACAGAGCAGTATGGGCCATGTCAGTGATTGCAGTGACAACATTTACATTTACAGCATTTAGCAGACGCCCTTATCCAGAGTGACTTACAATTGGTACAATCTTATAATCCAATCAATTGTGGGTTAAGGACCCAACAGTGGGGTGGGATTTGAACCCTGGACCTTCTGGTTCATAGTCCTGCACCTTAACCACTAGGCTACCACAGTCCCTATCCAGAGTGTCAACACCTATTTGATGGAATTTGACAGTGCTCCATAGGGAGACACAACCCATGTCATTGGCTGGTGAACTACCCACAGCACAGCAGTGACAACATAATGGCATGGTGGTGTGTTTTTATAGTACAAGGTGTACTCGCGTGTTTTTCAAACATTGTCTGCTTGCCACACACCTAGCTTTGTTGGTAAATTTGAGTATAGCTATTGGCCATGTGCAAATTTCTCAACAGTCCTGAAGCGCTAGTGCCAATTTATAACTACAAAATGCTGTTGGCTGTATATTTTTGATTAGGGTACTATTTTCAACCCAGCAGGAACACTGAGGTGTGTAAATTCGAGCCAATGATGCACCCGATACGTCAAAATGTCAGTCCAACTGCTACGCATCTCCTCTGCAGTGGTTCTAAAGCTAACATGCTTTATTCAAAAACGCTAGGATCTGTCGTAATACAGACTCTTACGCATAGTAGGGAATTGACCAGAGATTAGCACAAGTATGCCACCAATACAGGCTGTAGTAACTCAGGATAATTAAAAATGAGAAATGAAAGGTATAAACTGTCTTTCACGTTTTTTTATTTCACACTATTATTGTATCTTACCAATGACAAACATTTAAATTTACCCAGAATGCAAAGGTCCAATGGTAATATCCAGTTAGCTGCCCAGTCACAAAGTGCAAACTTTGTTTCGATTTGTAAAATCACATTCTGTCATACAGACAGCGGGTAAGAAATTCATTGTTTGCTGCAGAACTTGAACAATTACTTCTGAATCAATGTAATATGTCTGTCTTTAAAAAGGCAACCTCAGAGAAAACATTACAAAAATATTTGCAGTTAAAAAGCAAAGACAATTTCAGATCCAAGTAGTAAAATATAAAAAGAAATCCTTGAAAACTTCAGAGCAAAAGTTCATTATACATGTATTCACTTGAGTGAAGAGACTAATTTCATGCTTGGCAAGAACACAAACATGACGGTTTGAATGTTTAACTTGCAGCAGGCAGACAAAAACTAAAACAAAAAAACAGTTAATTTTTTTGGCTGGATAAACAGTGTTAAAAAAACAAACATACAGGGTGGTTAACACATTGGAAAATGTTAATGATGGATTTAAGCACGTCACAGCTACAGTTCAACGTTAATAGTGAAATATCAGCAGAACTGAAATCGCATTTATAGCCTGAGAGAGTGCAGAGCTGTGAGAAGAGAGTTGCGGGCGGAGCTCTGACAAAGACCCAACAGAGGTGGCACTAAAAACAAACTGGCCTGGAAGTCTAGCAGTACAGGCAATATTTTATGCTACAACACAGAAAACAATAATAAGCTTGTTGCTATAAACTTATACACCGACTGTAGTTCACTAAGTATCAAAAGTGAACGTAGTTCGATTAAAACGAGCTAGAAAAGCAAACAGTTATGAACATACAGTCATTACTAAAATCCACAGCACACAAAATGTCAATAATTCGCACGTCCCCATATTTATACCCCTGTATTGTTTACGGAACTCCCTTTGAAAATCAGTTTGCTGATGTCTAAAGGTTTCGTGTTACAGGAGAGTGCTAGAAGTGCTACAGACAGACGTACTGGCAACAGTTTAACCATGATGAACAGCTACAGACATGACCGTCCCTCAGTCAGAATCACCTGCTACAGAACAGTGAAAACAAAAGGCAAAAAGAAAACACAATTCACACATTTTAAGGACTATATAAAATACATAATTAGACATGATTGAGAAGACGGACTGTAATATTTGTTATTACAAACCCTGCCAATCTGCTAATCCCCCGGATGGGGATGTTGCTCAAGTCTGAGAACATGGACAGCCTGCACAACCTTGAGTTGAGGGTTGGGGGAAGGTCTCATTTGCCTCCAGCATTTTTTTCCTGGCCAAGAACACCAATTGCAGTGAGGATGGGCGTGACCACATTGTCTTGAAGGTAGAGCACGCAGGAGTCAATCTGCTCGCTGCTCACACTCTGAAACGCATAGTAAAGGATCGCGACTAGTGCAAGGAACACCAGCAGCTTGATCCAGATGGAGAAGGAGCGCCGAGCTGGACGTGGGGCAGGTGTCGGAGAGATGTAACTGCGCGTGACCTCTGATTTGGTGGACGTAAACACGCGCTGTTTTAGGAGAGACTCCTCTGACCAGAGGTCCAGCGGTCTCACCGGACGCCCCGCTGCCCCACGGATAGGTCGCCGACAGGACGCACTGAATCATACAAATAATGGCACTGTGAGTGGTATTGGTAATTTCACTAACAGTGTGGCTAACCACACTTTGCACAAGATGTAAACTACACATACAGTGGGGCAAAAAAGTATTTAGTCAGCCACTGACTGTGCAAGTTCTCCTACTTAGAAAGATGAGAGAGGTCTGATTTCCATCATAGCTACACTTCAACTATGAGAGACAAAATGAGAAATAAAATCCAGGAAATCACATTGTAGGATTTTAAAAGAATTTATTTAAGTTATGCTGGAAAATAAGTATTTGGTCAATAACAAAAGTTCAACTCAATACTTTGTAACATAACCTTTGTTGGCAATGACAGAGGTCAAATGTTTCCTATAAGTCTTCACCAGGTTGGCACACACTGTATCTGGTATTTTGGCCCATTCCTCCATGCAGATCTCCTCTAGAGCAGTGATGTTTTGGGGCAACACGGACTTTCAACTCCCTCCACAAATTTTCTATGGGGTTGAGGTCTGGAGACTGGCTAGGCCACTCCAGCACCTTGAAATGCTTTTTACGAAGCCACTCCTTCGTTGCCCGAGCGGTGTGTTTGGGATCATTGTCATGGTGGAAGACCCAGCCACGTTCCATCTTCAATGATGGAAGGAGGTTTTGGCTTAAAATCTCACCATACATGGCCCCGTTCATTCTTCCCTTAACACGGATCAGTCGTCCTGTCCCCTTTGCAGAAAAGCCCCAAATCATGATGTTTCCACCCCCATGCTTCACAGTAGGTATGGCGCAACTCAGATTCTTCTTCCTCAAAACACGGGCGAGTTGAGTTTTTTTACAAAAAAAGTTCTATTTTGGTTTCATCTGACCACATGATATTCTCCCAATCCTCTTCTGGATCATCCATATGCTCTCTGGCAAACTTCAGACGGGCCTGGACATGTACTGGCTTAAGCAGGGGGGCACGCCTGGCACTGCAGGATCTGAGTCCCTCTCGGCATAGTGTGTTACTGATGGTAGCCTTTGTTACTTTGGTCCCAGCTCTCTGCAGGTCATTCATCAGGTCCCTCCGTGTAGTTCTGGGATTTTTGCTCACCGTTCTCATGATCATTTTGACCCCACGGGATGAGATCTTGTGTGGAGCCCCAGATCGAGGGAGATTATCAATGGTCTTGTATGTCTTACAATTGACAAATGTCTGATCAATTGTCCCACAGTTGATTCATTCACACCAACCTGCTTGCCTATTGTAGATCCACTCTTCCCAGCCTGGTACAGGTCTACAATTTTCTTCCTGGTGTCCTTCAACAGCTCTTTGGTCTTGGCCATGGTTGAGTTTGGAGTCTGACTGTTTGAGGCTGTGGACAGGTGTCTTTTATACAGACAACGAGGTCAAACAGGTACCATTAATACAGGTAACGAGTGGAGGACAGAAGAGCTTCTTAAAGAAATTACAGGTCTCTGAGAGCCAGAAATCTTGCTTGCTTGTGGGTGACCAAATACTTATTTTCCACCATACTTTACAATTAAAATCTTTAAAAATTCTACAATGTGATTTCCTGGATTTTTTTTCTCATTTTGTCTCTCATAGTTGAAGTGTACCTGTGATGAAAATTACAGACCTCTCTCAACTTTCTAAGTAGGAGAACTTGCACAATCAGTGGCTGACTAAATACTAAATACACACACACACACACACACACACTATGTATTATATTCTATGTACTTCTGATGACAGTAATCTTACAAACCTATATAAATGCTGCCCCCCATGTCAAAATACCATGACACCGGTATAATTCTTAAAAATACCATGACAAAATGTTAGCACTAGGTTTGGGCCTAGATCATTGTAAAGCTGCTTTGAAACCAGGCTCCATTGTAAAAAGTGTTATAGAAATAAAATTGACTTTGACTTGTTTAAGTTGTTTAAGGCAAATCCTTCTGAAGAAATATGACATGTTCAAAAAGAGGCAAGGATTTAAAGAAGGGCAAGCAGACTCACATCATTCCTGTGGGAGTTGAAACCTCATTAGGGAACAGCTCTTTTAACAGGTCACTTCTCTCCTCAGATTCTGCCTGGTCATCAGTGGCTGTGCTCTCCTCTACCTGCTAACAGGGCACAAGTAGTCAGTAGTAGTACTCCTAGGATCTAACCCTGTTTATAACACAAGGCTGAACAGTAACAAATAATGCTGACAACAGCACATGTCAAGCATATATTATACAGTAAGCAAACAGTCAGTTCTCAGTCACTTTGCCAGGCGTGTTTAAATAAATAATTAAATAAATATACAAATATCCGTACAGCAATATATCACGCTATTTATTTTTGTGATGTACTACATCGATTTTCAGCTCAAAATATCGATTTTTTGGAGGGAGGAAAAAACACATTTTAATGGGGTGTAATCTAAAACCTCCGCTCCTGTAGATGTCACAGTACAGGGTTTTGACTCTATCGGCTAAATTACCAGTGTGATGAGTTGTATTGAGATGACTCAGACTGTACCCATAACAATGCATCACATTGTACCATGAAATAATCCTATGGTGACCCATGCATCGTGATTTGAATCAAATCGTAAGTATATTTCCAAACCCACCCCTAGTGGGGCTCATTTAAACCAATTTGGCATATTGATTCCTCTCACCTGACCTGCAATTCCTTAATCATACCCTCTGCTATTTAAACCCCTTGTTTTGAGCAGTCGAGGCAAAGTCGCATGCATGCCATTTAAACAGTGTCTTTAACAGTCAGCACAAGGACGCCAAAACGAACGCACTGAAAGCATACGTGAGCGAGGAACAGTGACTCGAGTACAAAGAGAGCTTCACAGGAGAGGGCCTTCATTTGGGGAGCACTGAGCAGTGTGTTTTTCTCTATCCCTTTCTCACTGATGCCTGCATCTCATTCGTGACTCAAGCTGAGATGTTTGTTTGTTGATTTATTTAACGTCGCTACCAGCATCAGTTGCCATGTTCAGCGACACACCCAAGGTCACATCTATGCACAAGGTTGTTCAAGACAAGTCACATGTATATACACTCAACGTAAATTTAGCGTCATCAATTAACCTAACACGCATGTCTTTGGCCTGTGGGAGGAAACCAGAGTACCCAGAGTAAACCCACGCAGACACGGGGAGGACATGCAGATTCCCCACAGAAAGGACCCAGGCCGCTGCACCCTGGGATTGAACCTAGGACCTTCTTGCTGTGAGGCGGCAATGCTACCCACCGAGCCAGTGTGTCACCCTCAAGCTGAGATGTGAGGATTGCCTTCAATTTTATGATTGCTGACTCTCAGCCAAGCTTGTAGTAGCTGAGAAAGTGCTGCACGCCACAAACAGAACAGTGGATCATGTTCTGTCAGGGCAATTAATTAATTAGAAATTAATTATTAGAAAGTTTCAAAGAGATGCAGGCATCAGAAAGTGAGGGAGAAGACATACATAGGACAGTCAGTGCCAGCAAATAGTAAGTGTTTGCCAAAGTATTCACACACACCAAAGTGTCTCTATACTACTACTACTACTACTGCCACCTTAACTGTTCCCCACTTGTGAATGGTTTTCTGAGACTGCAGTTTGGCAGCCCTCAGAAACTGGCATGAAACAGACTATTCAAACAGCGTACACACGCATTCAGAGAGTGCCCAGTTCAAGCATTTGTTCCCGTTTGTCTGCAATATACAGTACATTCATCTTCTGTGTTTATCCAATGCTACTCCACAATTACCTTACTGCGGTATCTGCTGCTGGTACGTGTGGTAACTGCTGTTTTCCCATGGCTTCTCACTGGCTTAGCTGACACCGGAACTGGCTCTGGATCTGCACCTAAAACATCTGCAAACGGAAATAAAAAAAAAACACTGAGAAAGCAGCTGGAAATGAAGGACTCTACTGGGCAATCTGCAATATAGGAATGACAAGCTACTTTAAAACATGAACATTTACTCATTTGTAAGTTTGTTTGTGTGTTTAACGCCATGTACACACTTAGGTCATTTACATGGCAGAAAAGGTAAACATCCAGGCGTCAGCCGAAAGTCCACACACCCATATCGGTATGTGGTCTACAGCGGTGATCTCAATATATATAAGTAAGTATTTTATCAGTGTTTTCATGTTTCAGTGCCTCAGTCATTGTCCGTGGTATACCCGCAAGACGTCGGTGTTGAACATACTTTGAGCATTCTGTCAGAAAATGTTTTACTGGTAAGGTTTGGGGCATGCTCCACAAAAAACGGGAGGGTCCCCTCGCAGTAGGTGCATATGGGTGAGTCTGGTGTGTCCAATACGACACCTAGAGATGATGACCTGGTCCAACCTATGCTTGGTCCGTGTACCGTCCCGGTAATGTATAGTAGGGCATAGATCTTTCAGCTTGTTGTTGTACTGCATGTCCCATTTGGTTTGCCATAATGTCTTGATATATGGAGTGATGCGAAGAACAGCGTCAGACGATAAAGGTTTCGGGTCTGGTGGCTGAATTGTCGGCCTCCTTCTTGCCAATCTGTCTGCCAATTCATTTCCCGGAATTTCACAGTGGCCTGGGACCCAGCATAACTGTACATCCTTGTTATTGCGTCGTAGAAATTGTACTCATTTGTAAGAATTAAATACATTTAACCCAGGTAACTAGCTGGTACAGGTTTAAAAAAAAAGGGAAAAAAAAAGATCATTACCCTCTTCCTTGTCACTATACTGATCCTCAGTTGAATGCGTGTTGCCGTTCTGACTGCCGCCTGCCTTCAGGGTGACCGTCTCTGGAACTGCAGTCTCGGGTTCGGGTGGCATGGTTTCTGGAGGCTGATCTAACAGTTTTTGAAGTCTTTTCTCATACAGTTTACGAGTTGACGCTGTCATACATGGAAACACAAGAACACACATTAATACATGCTTTGGAAATATCACAAACTTCATCAAAACATAGCTGTGATCGTGCAAAAGTATATCGATGTACAGGTCCCACTATTTCCAACTTCAGAATCCTGAGATCTGGCCAATACCCGACACCGATTTAGTAACTTCATAGGTCATATAGCACAGAAATTGTTTCTCCAAATGAAGGGAAAGGTCACAGATACTTTATTTCCTTTGCATTGCTGTCTAGGGATAACCTGGTTTGTGACTGTCAACATCACACTGTCCAGTGGTCATTTTAACAGCAAATTTTAATTTAGTTTCAGTTATAGTCTTTTGACTAAAATGTTATTTTGTTTTAGTCCTAATTTAGTCATCTGAATAGTTTTTAGTTTTAGTCTAGTTTTCATCGACTTATTATAATATGATTAAAGTCGACTAAATCTACAGTAGCTTCAGTAGACTAAAATATGACATGTAAAAATCAAGTTGCACTAAATGATAGATTATAAGATCTAATTAAGATACAAGCTCTACAAGATACAGGTCTATATGCATGCATTTATAATAACAGTATATAGTACTTGCACTACTTATAAGCACATAATAATAATAATAATAAGCATGGTAATTATGCTAAGATGTTAAGACTGAACTATTGGACAACAACGTGATTAAGTGGTTATGAATAAGGATGTACAGATTTTAACTTAACAGCACTCTACTAAAGCATGAAAACAGGAAACTCACCAACTATAGGACCCGGATTGATACCAAACTTCAAGAGCTGATCCTTTAAGTCACTGTTAGTCAGACTGGCAACATCCACGTCCTCTTTTCGATTCTTATCTGTCTTTTTGGTAGCTTTCTGTACATTGATCACAGACCAACGATTAGTGGATTTACAGTTTAAAATCAGAATCAGATACACAGAAGCGTTACCACATTCATAGTTTGAAGATTTAGTGGCCTAATATTTTATGCTGGTGAATAAAAGTCATATTTACCTTTCCGGAACGGCTCCTGTTAGAAACCACTGGCGTTATCTCCTCGTCGCTGGAGAAGGTGTCGGGTGAAGGGATCTTCTTCTTGTTCAGCACAGTAAGATGTTTCAGGTAAAGCTGCACATAAACATCTTTCTTGTGTTCGCCACTGGGAAGAGGCACATCATTTGCCTGCAGTTCACTCTTCAGCTTCTCCTTCGTGAGGGTGGATGGGTCTTCGAGGAATTCTGCCATGCTTTTCTAAAAGAGTTGCACGCTTTTGAGGAGGAAACGTGTTTAGTATGCTGCACAGTGCAAATACAGTAACTCATCAAACGGGTGACTGTATGATATGCCATGCATTTGCTTGCATTAATTCCACAAGTAAAACGTTTTCAAGGCATCATGCCACCAACAGAAAAGTTAATGATTAATAACTCTAAACCTATGTTAAAACATCCTTCTATTTTATTATACACGATATTAATGCCTACATATGTATAAATCTTTGCATAGAGGCAAGTCTGCCTCTTTAGTCATACTTTTACTAACACTGATGAATGCTATGTACCGTGGGGCAAAAAAGTATTTAGTCAGCCACTGATTGTGCAATACATGGCCCCGTTCATTCTTCCCTTAACACGGATCAGTCGTCCTGTCCCCTTTGCAGAAAAACAGCCCCAGAGCATGATGTTTCCACCCCAATGCTTCACAGTAGGTATGGTGTTCTTGGGATGCGACTCAGCATTCTTCTTCCTCCAAACACGATGAGTTCAGTTTTTACCAAAAAGTTCTATTTTGGTTTCATCTGACGACATGATATTCTCCCGATCCTCTTCTGGATCATCCATATGCTCTCTGGCAAACTTCAGACGGGCCTGGACATGTACTGGCTTAAGCAGGGGGGACACACCTGGCACTGCTGGATCGGAGTCCCTCTCGGTGTAGTGTGTTACTGATGGTAGCCTTTGTTACTTTGGTCCCAGCTCTCTGCAGGTCATTCATCAGGTCCCTCCGTGTAGTTCGGGGATTTTTGCTCGTTTGCTCTTGCTTGTTTGTGGGTGACCAAATACTTATTTTACCCCCATGATTTACAATTAAATTCTTTAAAAATCCTACAATGTGATTTCCTGGATTTTTTTCTCATTTTGTCTCTCATAGTTGAAGTGTACCTATGACGAAAATTACAAACCTCTCTCAACTTTCTAAGTAGGAGAACTTGCACAATCAGTGGCTGACTAAATACTTTTTGTCCCACTGTATATGTGTGTAAATAATTATATATATATATATATATATATATATATATATATATATATATATATATATATATATGTGTGTGTGTGTGTGTGTGTCTGTGTGTATATACACACATATATACATATCCACACATATACAAGTGAGAGAGAGAGAGAGACCGAGAGAGAGAGAGAGAGAGAGAGAGAGAGAGACCGAGACCAAAGTCCTACATGAACACATTACCCAAAATATCAAGTAAACTATTGCGCTTTAGCTCCGAAATTGATCGAGCAGATCATGCAGTTACAGATAGATGATAAAAGTGTTCACTACAGGCACAGTGCGTAATAAAAAGGCAGCCGAGTTTTAGGTGAAAGTAAAAGCACACCACAGCATTCCAGTGTCTTTATATGAAGTTGCTCCTCTCTTCAGCAGCGTTACAGACCGGCTCGAGCGCTCCAGCACCTTTCAATAAGCGCTCGTACATTTCCGCGCCAAATTCAGCTTACTTTTAAATGTTGCTTTTTATCAACAGCGATACGTATTTACAAAAACATGCACTCACACAGCTAACTCCGGCTTAATTTATACATAATGGAAACAAATCGCTACCTTCGTTTGTCAGTTTGCAGTACACCGATGGCCCGTGCGCGCCTCTCTGACACTTCTAAATAAACTCGTCTCCTATTGGCTTACTAGGTGTAGTAAGGCATGCCTGGATTGGTGTCCCACAGACAACCACCATCCGTCGTAACAAAGAGCGCGATAATGGGCTTCATAAAACCACACAGCCTACGGGTTCCGTCTCAAACCACATTCTGTTACACTAAATAGTGTGTCAGTATAGTACACTACCAATGGCGTTCCAACTATTTCGACATACCAGTCAAGCTTGATTTATGCAATTTGGGACGCAGCATGGTTAGAACCTGCCGCATTTATTTTTTTGAATGTTTGAAAACACACAAGCCTAAGTAAAAATAATGGATACATTAAGTCATATGGTTTATTTAGTACCCCGTATAAAATGCACAGTAGCGTTGGCGCTCTCAGTATATACATTATTGATATTTTTGCTCATTTTAAAAACCGGTCACCGCGGGACTGAAACAAAACCAAAGTTCCTCAAGATGGCGGCGTTTTCCACGATTAGAGCTAGAATAATCACGACTCGTACTGCGCTAAACTCGCCGTCTTCTTTATTTATTATTATGTGCAATTCTGAAAATGTATTTGAAAAAAATGTAGTTAAATAGAATTTTAAATTGTATTATCAAACATTTTTATAACATATTAGTATATGTGTAAAACATTATATGGTCAAGTGTATTTGGACAATTAGACGTCTGAAAGTTTAAGGCACTTTCCAAACGATCTCCAATCTCCAAACGTTACGTTTGTTATTTTGCCATCATCCTTAAAATCTCACCTTAAGATTTCAGCGATGCTGAAATCCACTTTCATTCAATGAAAATAATATTTGTGAGATCAGGCACCAAGGCACTGACACTTGGTTTTAGGCCTAGCTCCCAGTCATAATTCCAATTACACCCCAAAGGTACTGAATGTTGTTAGAACCAGATCTCGGTGCAGGCTAGTCAACTCCTTCCCCACCAAACTAATGAAACCATTTCTCCATGGACAAGCTAAAAGAGGAAACTGTCTTTCCATAAATGTCAACGGAGGGCTAAAGAGGAAAAAACAGTCTCAGACCATTCCCCCCTCCATCCGAGCTTTACAGCTGGCAGTCATACGCACTTGAGTATCTGTTCTGTGGGCATCCATCAATCCTTGTCTATCAGATTGCCAGATGGTGCAGTGTTGTTTATCGTTACAGAAAGCAGGTTTTCAGAGCTCCAGAGTGCAATGACAGGGTGTTTTACACCATGTCAGCTGATGCTTTTCATTAGGCATGGTAGCTTTATGCTTATGTGCTGCTGCTCAGACAATAGACCTATTCAATAAAGATCCCAATCAACTGCTATAATGCTGGCATGACACAAAGGCAGCAAAGGACAAATGATTTAGCACTGAACTGTCCTGTTCTGTGAGTGTTGTGGTTTTTGACAGAATACTTAATCAAAAATCACTCAAGCCGAATTAAAGTTTTCAGTGGAGAAGCAGACAACTTTACTGCATCTACTCATCAAGTCAAGTCAAGTCAGATTTATTTATATAGCGCTTTTTACAATGGAGCATTGTCTCAAAGCAACTTTACAAGTTTAGATTATCTCCTAATAACTACGTCCAATCCCAAATTGAGCAAGCCTAGGGTGACAGTGGCAAGGAAAAAATCCCTGAGTGTTATAGGAAGAAACCTTGGGAGGGACCAAGACTCAAAAAGGGACCCAAACCTCCTTGGGCGGCGTAGATGATAAATCTAAGAGCGAAATTAAAGTCATGGAGTCAAAGTTTCGAATAAAATGTGAAGTATGCACATCGACATTCAGTGGCCCGGGTATGATGGGGCTGGGAAGCTGATGACGGAAGCAGCTTGAGTGGAGCTCCAGCAGATGAACATCATGTGTGGGGCTGGAACTGCCGGAACACAGCTCGGAGAGAAAACAGAAAATGTAATTAGTTTATTGATTAAGAGCACAGTATCTATTAACAATCACTGATGCCAAGTGTTAGCATGAGACCCTGGCAGCATTAGCTATAGCAGCATAGCTAGAAAGAGGAGAACTGGTAGGAACACAGCCAAGAAGGATCACATGAGACATTGTCAACCCCACGGGAGGCAGAAGGACAGCAACCTAACATCTCTGATCACCATAAGACTCTTTGACTATGAACCCCCAGCTCTGCCCTTATTCTAAGGCAAGGATGCACGAGTCAAGATCACGAGGACCCAAGCCCAGTTCAGCCAGACCGCCCACTCGACACTCCCGGCTAACGGACAAGGCAGGCAGGCCAGACATGACTCCAGACTCCGGCCCCAGTGTCCCAAGCCATGCATCCTGGTCTAAATCTAGTCAAAAGCCTGTGTAAATAGGTATGTCTTTAGCCTAGACTTAAAACTTTGGAGAGTGTCTGAATCTCACTCATGGGCAATAAGGGACAAATACACACCATAACAGCAATATGGACTTGGCAAAACCTCTCAGTTTTATTGGATCTTATATACCCTCTCTAAGCAATATCTACTCAGTGTGCTACAATTGTTTTCCAAACATTGGGCAAACTCTGGCCTTCTCACTACCCTTATCTTTGTTTTTGAGTAGGATTCCACTGCCCACATTTTAAATGTGGCGCCAGGTCTTGTGCACTCTTTTTATAAGTTTTAATTTCTTGACAATGCATTTGTATTCCGTTTGTTTTTATGCATAATATATGCATAACATACATTGTATGGTTACATATGACTAGCTTTATTAAGCAGAATTATATATCATGTTATACAAAGGTCACTGGGGTCCATGGCACCTTCACACCTACAATGCACTGTACATATGGATTAATTGAACTGTTTTGTTCAACATGTTGGGATTGTTTTGGTTAGTCTCAAAGCCCAGATAAGATGGACAGGCCATCTTCTTGCAACTGGGTTGGAAACACCACTTCACAGATGGCCGAGCAAGGTCGACAAAAGACCCTAGAATTATAATTATAATATAAATATAATTTGTACGAGATTCAGGGGTCAAAAATCATAACATTTACAAGCTCTGAGCAAGAAACAGTCTAAGTGAGAAATATCAACATCACAGCAATCTGTTTGTTTATATGCACAGTTATAGGCCAATAGAAAAATAGAGCACTGTTAATACAATGATGATACACGCTCCCCAGTTTAACTGACCTACATACCCGGTTAGATGTGATATGACAATAAACATGATTGATTGATTAATGTTTGTTCTCTTTTAAATGTTTGGTGGCTTAAGTGTGTGTCTCTGTATAAGTTACTAGAGTTCATAACATCCCCATGTACAAGGCCATTACACACACATTAATAGAAATTTCGTTTAGGTTTGGGCATTCTCACAGCCTGAGTGAGGATTGTTGATCACTCTCACTGTGAATCCACAAGTGCAGAGAGTGATAAACACCCTTGATAAGGCTGAAACAATCAAAACAGTCACTAGCTTGGATAATCAAAACATGTACGAGCTCACAGCCTTTCAGCATGAATATAACACAGAATGAATGTAGGTTGCATAGGAGTCAATACATGAAGAAAAATATTAATAAAACAATTAATAAAAATCTCCATCATGAGCCAAAGTAAGACAATGTAAATAAATAAAAAAATCGTTGACTTGCTGTAGAGAGATGAGAGGAAGCCATTATCATATCCTACAAAAGATCACCAATGCTTACCAACAATCGTTTGACCAAGTCAAACCAATTTAACATGTGGTGTCTGATGTAGCTCCTGCTTGGCTGGGTCAGAAAACTTGCAGACATACCATCCCTTTGGATAATGTTGATCACCCTGTACTATATAGTCTCAAGTAGCCTTTATTTTCATAACATATTTAAATTCATTGCATATTTAGAAATCCTAACTGTGATGTACATGTAAACTGTCTTGTCAAGGGCATAAGCACCATACAGCGCTGTCATATTCATATGACAATATCCTTATGTGTAGCCTAAATCAAGTAAACATGTTATCGTTTACACGTTAAATGCTGGTCTGAGTAAAGCTGTCACTACTAAAGTTACCCTACCTGTCTACGAGCAAATATTACATTTCCCCGGGCTCTGTTCATCACAGTCCGCTTTCACGGCCTACACAAGCTTAAATAAATCCAGAGTAAGTATACAATATGTGTGTGAGTGTGAGCAAGTCTTATGATTCTGACCACTGTCTGGTGTTTTTTATTCCAGTTCACTGTGGTTAGAATCTCTCCATGTCCATCATAAGAGCACACTTCTGTGACCTTACTTATGTATACAATACAGCTCTAGTTTATGGTAGTGATGCCCAAACTCAAACCACACACAATCTAGCACTTAATCCTCTCTGGGTTCTGCATGGAACTGGCAATAAAGTGGTAGCAGTGAAAAATGTCAAAAGGGCGTCTCAGAACACCTCCTCACCGTTCATCATATTTAACATATACAGAAAACACTTAGTAGGCCAAATCACACAAAAATGTCTTTTAAAGCATAACAGCAGTGCCCTGAAGTAAATAATCTGACAGAGATAGAGTAACTATTAATTGTATGTATAAAAGTGGTTTTGGAAAGAGGAAGGGAATGTAAATGGCACAGACTTGATGACAGATTTCCACGTCAGTTTTACATTTACAGTACTCTGCAACAGTCTTAGGCAACCATTAGATTAAATATACCTTGTTTATTAGAATACCTCTAGAATACTCTACATATACCACTCTTTATTAGAATACAACCAGAAAAATATAGGAAATTTGTATGCAGTATTAAAAAAATGAAAAAAGAGCTTCTATAGGCCACATTGACAAGCATTTAGTGTGAGCTCCCCTTACACTTGAGCAATAGCTGTATCGGGCAGCTTCATTTGTTTGAAGTTTGAACAGGAATGGTATTCTTGGAAGGGTAGCAGCCAAGAAACCACTTTATCGGAAGGGAAACTGGGTGAAATGATTAAGATATGTTAAAGATCACAAAGGTTAGAATGATGATCAGTGTAAAATACAATCTTCGACAACATGCTATATATGGTCATTACAATATTGCAAAAACAACAAAAAAAAAAAATCTAAAGGTGGTTTAAGACTTTCGCACAGAACTGTACATGTCTGTGGTTTGTCATTACATAAAACCTCATGGTCTGTTAAGTCTTTACAGTATTACCATGAGGTCATATTTAATGCACTCATTGACAAAAAAATAAAGCACCCATAGAGAAATGTCGGACTGCTGCAAAACCTGGCACATAGTTACATCACAGGTAGGTATATAAATGACTATAGGTTTGGTCTGATTAGATACTGGGTCTTTTTAGATACTGTGGCATTTGCCCACAGATGTTGCAGCTGGGCCTGTAGATTCTACACACAACTGTAGGTTGCTGAAGCTGGCGTCCCAACTCCACACAGATGGAGTCCAAGATCGGGATCAAATTGGCGATTTCGGAGCTGTGAGGTGACAGTGCTAACCACTGCACCATCGTGTTGTCACAACTAAGTAATAATAATTAGAATGAGTAATTAGCTAAGTAATAATAATTAGAAATGAAGGACAGCTTGTCATTCTTTAAAATGCTGTTTCGTGGCTCCGTAAAAAGCATTTAAAGGTCCTAGAGTGGCCTAGCCAGTCTCCAGACCTCAACCCCATAGAACATTTGTGGAGGGAGTTGAAAGTCCGTGTTGCCCCAAAACATCACTGCTCTAGAGGAGATCTGCATGGAGGAATGGGCCAAAATACCAGCTACAGTGTGTGCCAACCTGGTGAAGACTTACAGGAAATGTTTGACCTCTGTCATTGCCAGCAAAGGTTATGTTACAAAGTATTGAGTTGAACTTTTGTTATTGTCCAAATACTTATTTTCCACCATAACTTACAATTAAATTCTTTAAAAATTGTACAATGTGATTTCCTGGATTTTTATTCTCATTTTATCTCTCATAGCTGAAGTGTACCGATGATGAAAATAATAATATCTCATCTTTCTAAGTAGGAGAACTTGCACAATCAGTGGCTGACTAAATACTTTTTTGCCCCACTCTATATTTCTAAAGTTAGTTTATATGTACTGTGCATCATGTCTTGGCTGCCGGTATGACGCAAAGCTCAGTTTTAACTTGCCTTGAGTGAGGTTGATGAAGTTGGATTGTGGTAGCTCAGATGATGGTGATACTTAATATCCTCCCATGGAGTACTTCATTGCAGTGCAAAATGAGAGGCAAGGACATTATAGTTTACAAACCCCAAAGCAACAAGCCCATCCAAGGATGTTATTCATAACTAATTAAAATCAAGCTATTGGAGTCAGGCCAGACTAAGATGGTAGCTTTTCATGTGAGCTGAATAGGTTTGTCCTGGCATGGAAAGCCCTATCCTGGAGCCCTTGCACAGTATATTCCCCTGTTGAAGGTCCAAACTGCACTTATAGGACACACACCTTGATGTCAACATCTCTCACTGCAGGGAATGTGAGACGCCCATTCCTGAACCCTGGCAGCCAACCTTCTTACAAATCGTGTGCCAAACAACTTTTCCATTTATTTGTCCAATTATTTTTCGAGCCATTGCACTGTTTTGTTTGGCAGATTTAAATGAAGGTCAATTCGTCTTGATAGTGTGTTGCAATGAATAGTAATGCAAGCTTTGTCAGATCTTTTTTAGCAGACCTTGAATAGGTGTAAACCCATGACTTTGCCCACCTACTGTGTTGCCTTGCTGTTTTCCATTTTTGTGACTACTGCTTGTTATCGCAGGAATTCCACATTGGGGATCCAATGTACAGAGTATGACACAAAGGGCTCATTCATGATGCCAGGCACAATTACCTTTACCAACAGAACCGTCCTACTTTCCGAAAGAGCAGGTCAAACCCATAAAGACTACTCTGCTACAGTGAGCTCAGCTGATTGATTCATCACGCCATTAAGCTTGAATACTGCAGCCAAAATTATTCCCAGACTATGACTTCCTGACTTGATGGTTTATACTATAAATATGATCATAAAGGCATTCGATAATAGTAACCACATGCGATTAAAAATCACATATATTTAAAATTAGATTTTGATTTTGAATCTCTTTCACATTTATAGATAAAGTCAAGAAATGAGAGCACTGGCAAATGAAAGAACTTCTTAAGTCTTAGACCAGTTTCTGTCAGATGGGTAAAGTATGACGTCAGATGGGTAAAGTTCTTTCACCTAAGAAAAGCTGATAACGAGAAGCAAACAGACAAACAAAAAGTCTTTCAACCATTTCTCTCAAAGGAAACATTTTAAGAATGAGAAAAGTTTTTTTTTTCAGTTTGTTGCTAAATTTAGCCTGGCCACATGCAGGCAGTATGTTCTTGTGCCATTTTCAACAAAGATGAGCCATAGGATTTGCCCAGGACCCAGCGGGTGGCGAGTGCCGGTGGTCTGCTGTTCTCTTATGCACCAGCTTTAAAGTAAACACTGCAATTCTGTGGTCGCCAACGCCATGGCAGCCAGCAAAAAGCCTTACTGTGCGGCAGCACACAGCTCTCGTGTGCTGTCTTCCAGACTTTACTTCAGGCCCCCCTCTCACCAGCAGAGCACTGGGGTTGGGGGCCTGTAACATCCATGATGTATAATTCCCCAAACCATAATTAATTACTTCACCTATCAGGCTTCAAACTTAGACCACAATGTACAACTCGTAACGAAACTCTTTATTCACTTCCAAGGTGGTTACTGTTACTGCACTGCCGTGAATGATTATTTAAGATGGAACATAAGAAAACAAGGAAAATATTTAGTATGCAGTTACTGTATGGTTGGGAGGCAAGCTGCTAAATAAACCAACCATTTACTGGAAGGGTTTTCCCTCCAGACGATTAGATAAAATCAAGACATGTTTGTGCCTGTGGTTTACTCACCACTGAAATTATGACAGACCACATAGGATGCCACCTGCTTTTAATTTCAGAAACAAGTGAAAAATGTAATATTCACTCTAATGAGAACTCAGTAATAACCCAATCTAATGACTGCAGAAATACCATTTGTGGCACTTTAAAGCCTATAGGCTATAGATGAATTTAGGCATATTGGGCTCAAGCCAGCATTGGATTTTAAACCTCTGATTCAATTTATTTATGCAATACTTACATAGTTGAACATATCAATGGCTGACATTTACCTTGACTGAGTAACAAAGACAAGTGAGATTTATGGTATCATAAAACAAATGTTCCTCTACCCTGCACAAGCAGACACAATGAATACTTCTAAATATTTAAAATTTATGACCATTGGATGCAATGCCCTTGTTAGAAAATTGCATCACAAACTTTGAGTTCCAGTATAAATAATTTGTCATTTCTCTAGTGCTTCTGGCCCATTAGGTTTTATGTAGAACAAGAGTCTGCCAGTTAAAGCTAACTGCTAATTTGTATATGACCAATAAAGCTCAAAAGAGTGTACCCATAGAATTGAGCCTCAAGAAGCAAAGGTTGTGGGAGGTTTGGGGAGGGTGGATAAGCAGCGTTATAGGTTTCCAAACTTCTTAGTACTGCTTGCAGAAGGATTTACTGTAACTCTCAGACAAGCATTCACAGCTTGGGCTCTAAACGGTCTGTTGGCAAGGTGGCCATGTTTTCTCTGGCACTGAATCAAACCCACCGGACTGAGGTCCAAAAGTACCTACACAACACAAACCAGTGGGATGTTTGGATGATAAATTGCCGACATTCAGCGGTAGAACAAAAAATATTGGACTTGCTGGGGACATCAGTCTTAATAATTTCACAGCGAGATGGCATACTGGGTGGTTTGGTTGACCAAAGCTGGTCTCTTTCTCAAGTGACATATCATTCATTTAAAGCTTGTTTACAGAGACGAACCAATCCAGTGCAGGTGCTGTATCAAGAGTTTGTCCAAGTGCTGAGAGGGTCAAGTGCCAGTGGTCAATGGGGTAATATGGAGGGTGTTAAATGACACATTTTATTCATTTACTTGTCTTAGAGAGCAGACCACATTTTTTTCCTATGTGAAAGGGCTTTTCTTGGTTGCAGAGTTCAATTACCTGTGGTTATACTTGGAGCTCTGTCGTGGTATAGTAGCCAAACTGTTCTCTGCATATTGTACTGCCAAGACCAGGACTTTATTTCCCACATTTATGTGGGTTTGTAGAACAGAGGAAAAGCAGGCTGTAAAACTCTACAATTAGGCAAACAACATAAGGACTTGCTTAATTTGTTGTGGAGGTGACCAATTAACATACAGCCCAAATGCAAAAAAAAAAAAAAGTGTGTCTTACATTTACTTTGACTTTTATTTCATTGCAGACAGTATGTACCCAAGATATTTCATGTTTTGTCTGGTCTTGCTTTCATTTCAGCCCTGCAACACATTCCAAAAAAGGTGGGATAGGAGCAATTTTGGGCTAGTAATGAAGTAAAAAAAAAAAAGTGATTTCAAACAGGTAATGTCAACAGGTGATTATAATCATGATTTGGTACAAAAGCAGTATCCACTAAAGTCACTTGAGGACAGAGGATCTTTATTTTGTCCACAAATGTGATGAAATTATTGAAATGTCTAAAAACAATGTACATCAAAGAAAGATTGCAAGGTATTTCCATATTTCGGTCCTAACATTTTTCTGATTTGGCTCACTCTTAGATTTATCATCATACCCGGCCACTTAATGCCGATGTGCATACTTCACATTTTATTCGAACTTTGACTCCATGACTTTAGTTTCGCTCTTAGATTTTCATCTACGCCGCCCAAGGAGGTTGGGTCCCTTTTTGAGTCTTGGTCCTCCCAAGGTTTCTTCCTAGAACTAGGGAGTTTTTCCTTACCACTGTCGCCCTAGGCTTGCTCAATTTGGGATTGGACGTAGTTATTAGGAGATAATCTAAACTTGTAAAGCTGCTTTGAGACAATGCTCCATTGTAAAAAGCGCTATATAAATAGATCTGACTTGACTTGACTTGACTTGACTTTGCATCGTCTTGTTGAAAAAAGCATCCCTGGAAATAATGCCATCTTGAACGCACTCTGCATTAACGCTGCCATCAAGGAAGTGAAAATGACCTTTGCCAAGGGCACTGAAAAAAGCCCATAAAATGACAGACCCTGGCTTTTGGACTTGTTGCTGATAACAGTCAGGATGATCCCTTTCATTTGTGGTCCATTTTCAAAATTTTTCTTCCAAAGAAGTTCTGGAAAACTGATTAATCTGACCACAGTACACATTTCCACTGTGTAATGGTCCATCCCAGATGCCTCAGAGCCCAGAGAAGGTGATGTTGCTTCTTTACATGGTTATCATTAGGATTCTTTGTTGCACAACAACACTTTAAGTGACATTTGTAACGCCATATTGTAGTGCTTGACAAAGGTTCGTCAAAGTAATCCCTTGTCCATGTGGTTGAATCAGCTATTGATGAATGAGGGTTCTGAGGGATTGGTGATCACAGCTTAAGCCCTTGCCCTTTAAGGACTGACATTCCTCCAGATTTCTTGCATTGTTTAATGATATTTTACACTGTAGAGGAAGAAATATGCAAATACCTTCCAATATTTCATTGCTTTTAAATATTTCAATAATTACCACACATTTGATGACAAATTGGAGATCATCTGCTCATCTCTGACTCTCAAAGACTTAGCATGGATACTTTTGTACCTAATAATAATTACAATCACCTGTTGACATCACCTGTTTGAAATTACATTATTATTATTATTATTATTATTATTATTACCTCATTACTAATCCTAAATTGCCCCCATCACAACTTTTTTGGAATATGTCACAGGTCTGGAAAGCAGGAATGGATGGTTAGTCAACTGGGTGTCACACACATACACACACACAAAAAAAGATTTAATGTTTTAAGGGAAACAGTCTCAACAAATCATGGCAGCATATGTAAAACTTGAAACGGCACCTCTGTTACTTAAGCAAAAACTGTATAATGAGCTACACAAAGCTCTGCCATATAAATTGAACATACATGGAAAATGAGTTACTCTATTCCAAGCACTGATCATTACAGTCGTATGAAAAAGTTTGGGCACCCCTGATAATTTTCATGATTTTAGTTTATAAATCATTGGTTGTTCAGATCAGCAACTTGAGTTAAATATATCATATAGCAGATGAACACAGTGATATTTGAGAAGTGAAATGAAGTTTTAGGATTTACAGAAAGTGTGCAGTAATTATTCAAACAAAATTAGGCAGGTGCATAAATTTGGGCACCCCAGCAGAAAAATTACATCAATATTTAGTAGATCCTCATTTTGTAGAAATAACAGCCGCTAAACGCTTCCTACAGCTTCCAGTCTGGATTCTGGTTGAAGGTGCTTTGGACCATTCTTCTTTAGAAACATCTCCAGTTCAGTCATCTTTGATGGTTTCCAAGCATGGACAGCCCACATTTTCAGTAATATTCATGTCTGGGGACTGAGATGGCCATTCCAGAACGTTGTACTGGTTCCTCTGCATGAATGCCTTAGTAGATTATGAGCAGGGTTTGGGGTCGTTGGCCTCGGTGCAACTTTGTCACTGATTCTTGAACATTGTTCTTAAGAATCTGGAGATATTAACTGGAATCCATGCGACCCTCAATTTTAACAAGATTCCTAGTACCTGCACTGGCCACACAGTCCCGCGGGCATTATGGAACCGCCACCAAATTTTACTGTGGGTAGCAAGTGTTTGTCTTGGGATGCTGTGTTCCTTTTCCGCTCCTTGTTATGTCCAAATAACTCAATTTTAGTTTATCAGTATACACAGCACTTTATTCCAAAATGAAGCTGGATTGTCCAAATGTGCTGTAGCACAGCTCAAGTGACTCTGTTTTGTGGCGTGTCTGCAGAAAAGGCTTCTCTTCTGCCATTACTCTCCCATAAAGCCTCTCCTTGTGGCAAAGTGCGCTGTATAGTTTGAACGATGAACAGTGACCACCATCTGCAGCAAGATGAGGTTGTAGGTCTTTGGAGGTGGTCTGTGGCTTGACTATGACTGTTCTCACCATCCTTCGCCTCTGCTATCTGAGATTTTTCTTGGTCTGCCACTTCGGGAGTTCCTTAACTAGAACTGTGCCTGTGGTCTTCCATTGCCTCACTATGTTCCTCACAGTGGAAACTGACAGCTGAAATCTCTGAGAGAGCTTTTCCCTTTCCCTGAACCATGATGTTGAACAACCTTTGTTTTCAGGCCATTTGAGAGTTGTTTTGAGGCTCCCATATTGCCACTCTTCAGAGAAGATGCAAAGAGGAGAAAAACTTCCAATTGGCCACCTTAACCCTTTATCATAGTTGGACTCACTTGTGTATGTAGATCAAGGGTCAGTGAGCTTACAAAACATATTTTGTGTTCCAATAATTAGTGCTAAAGGTATTCAAATGACAAGGGTGCCCAAATTTATGCACCTAATTTGTTTGAATTAATTACTGTACACTTTCTGTAAAACCTATAAACTTAATTTCACTTCTCAAATATCACGGTGTTCATCTGCTATATGATATATTTACCTGACATTGCTGAGCTGGACAACCAATGATTTATAAAGAAAAATCATGAAAATTATCAGGGGTGCCCAAACTTTTTCATACCACTGTATATCATGACATTTCTTCTTCTTTTTTTAAATGTCAATAATCACATTTTTGTTGCATGACTAGTATTAGCTCATGGGCTAGGTTCCAGACAGTCCCCTATTCAGTACTCACTACATTTCCCACATTTTATAGAGCACAATTAGCCTACAGGGATAAGTTCGTAAATGATTTAGGACACATATTTTTGCTCATTGCTTTGGATCACATGCGTCGCACAAACACAGTACCTTCACTGCATGGTAGCACAACATGGCAGCCACAAAAAATAATGGCTTGAACATGCTGTTTCTAGTAAAATAATTAATTAAATGAATACTTTGCATTAAAAGGGTATAGTTCAGGTAATCGTTATTTGTGTTTTTTGTGTGTTGATTGACTTATACAAATGTAATAACAGCATTGTGTTGAAGCTTATATCGTCCAACCGTTTGGATATGTTTTTTAAAGAAAACAATATTTTTTTATGTCATATATGAGCAAGAAAGGTGTGATGAATAATATAAACTCAGTAAAGTTGGTGCGGTAAGTGTGACTAAATATTTTTGCCACCCCACTACTACAATAATGATGAAACAAAATGAGTCACATGAATGCATGATACCATCATTAAAAAGGACTTTGAGCCCAGTGGATCAATATAGTAATTATTCACATATGGTGTACAGAATAAAGTGGATTTTGGGGTATTATGAATTGGGTTTATACGTTATATTAAGTTTCATACATCTTTAAATGAAGTGTTACTGAATCATGTTTTTTTTTCTTAAACCACCTTAACCATTAAATAGCTATGAGGTTTGCTTAGAAGGGGAGGAGAGTTACCCACAGGCTGGGTTTTACTGAGGTTATGGTCAAGATCCCTTGGGACAGTGGTCAGCCAATGCTGTTTGTTTTTTTCACCCAGTTCTGCACATCTCTGTTCTCTCTACTCAGTGAGTAAATCTTTCTACCATGGGCAGTAAAGTTCATGTAATTTTGTTAACCCCTAAATTTAATTATGTTTTTAGCTTATTTAGAATACGAGTCCGGTTGGATTTCCTGAACTGGCTGAACTGAAGCGACACAAAGCTTAATCCTGGCTGTAATATATTCAGTGACTATATTAACTATGACAGGCAGGTTAGTCAGAAATCAAATAAATTCACCAACCCAAAAGCTCAAACATGAACGAAATGGAATATTAAACATAATGGGTTTAAGCTACTCTGCCCTGTTCTGTCCATTATTCAATGTTCCCATATCCCCCGCACAGGGAGCCTGGAACCCAACCGCTTTCCACTGAAGGTGTGTGCCCGTGAGGTGTGTGTGTGGTGTCAGCCTGGTGTGCACATTGGCAGACACACACACACACACACACACACACAAGCCAGCTGAGTGTGCAGCACGCTCTCTGATTTTCCCTGTTCATTCTGTTAGACTTGCTGGTGGACCACTGAACAGCATCAGAAACACCCACGACTTAGAGTGAGTGCCATAATCCCATTCAGCAGCATGAGAAGCCAGCAGGTTCTCCACCACGCACCTGGAGGCAAATAAGACGACAGTGGAGTTTGGCTTGCTGACCACTGGACCTTCTACATTTGGATATGCTGCTGTTCAGCCAAGAACTAATGTGAAACAGACATGGTTTAGCTAGGACAGAGTTACATATTTGGCGTTCTATATCCATCAGCAAGATGGTCAAGAGATATATGCTGAGCTACTCTGCAGGAGAACATGTGAGTATGTTTTCATTGTGATTTTTTTTTGTACTAAAAACTCACTCAGAAAGGCACCAAACCACTGGTTCCAGTTCACATTTTACATCAAAACAAATAACTACATAGGTTCCATTCTTATAATACCACACTCATGTTTGAGTAGAGATATAGACAAACACATTGCTGTGCCATATTATTCACACTTCACCAATATATAAAATATATCTGTAAAAAAAGCATCATAACACCAGTAGCAAGTTTCATTTGATGATGTCAGTCAACCATTCAACTGCCATATTGTAAAACGCATGTTATAAATGAACTATGAATCCTTAAGAACATTACCATAAGTTGCATGTGTCTTTTTTCCCACATTTTACCTTTAGTCTGACTCTTTTTCAGATGAGGGGCTTCAGAGTTTTGTGGACAAGCAAGATCCTAAAGCATTGGAGTTTTGCTGTGCTCTTTCTAAGCATCCCTCTACCTGTCCAAGGGCAACCCATACATGATCTCAGCAAAAGAACGTACGTGTTGATGCTCTGTAAACATTCAGCTGATTAAAAAATAAACAGGATTGTTAGGATTATGAACTTCACATAAGACAATATTTACATTGCCATCTGCTGTTGTAAGGAGACCATTCATTCAACAGGGGTTCTCACGTCCAGTCCATAGGACTCACTGTTTCTAATTTATTTTTTAAATGAGAAATGTCCAGTAGGACCTGATTTACCTACCTACCCACCTAACCACCCACCCATCCATCCTTCTACCTACCTACCTATCTATCTATCTATCTATCTATCTATCTATCTATCTATCTATCTAATAACTTACTACATAACTTTAAAATGTCTCATAGAATTGCCTATGAAAAACTTACCAGCGCTGAAAATAAGAATTTTTCTCCACTCCTGAGACACCTTAAAGTATTAAGTGCTTTAAAGTGCCCTAAGATTAGGGAAACTTGTAATTACAGAGTAATGAGATTGGAGCTGAGAACCCATTAAGCACTCTGTTTTCATTAATAAAACATTATGCTAATTAAGAGTAAACTATACCAGAATGACAAAGTATGGGCAATTTATATTACCCAGACATTGGATGTTGTTGCTATAAAAATGAACTTAGTCTAGAACACATTCTTTATTAAATGCTGTGGTTTGCCATGTTGCCATGCTGCTACAATATCCAGTTAAATCAATCCATCTAATTCTCTTTATAAACTGCATATCAGCAGCTCTTTACTGTGATATCTTTCATAATGATCTATTTTTCACTGAAATATTTCAGATTTAATGCGGTGATTTTAGTGGTCAAAATAACTGATTCTGTAACCATATATAAAAAACACATTTAAAATATATTGGTGCGAATTTCATAAAGCTGAATTTTCAGTAACAGCTTTTGATATCCAATAGTTCCTCTGCTCTATGACAACAGTATATTTGGCAAAGGTGGTATGTAAATTGTATTTTACACATTAAGTGCTTTAGAATAACTTAATAATGTGTCATTATAACTGTCTCCTTCACTGGGTCTGGTTCATTTAGTACTTCTACTTGACTTGCTTGTGTTTATTTGTTATAGATAATATAATTCAAATGTAGTTGGGTATTAGATGGATGAAGTGATAGAAATAGTGAGTGCTGTCACAGTTTACACCCCAGTTACACCAAAAAACCTTTACATTACATACATTTATGAATAACGTATAACAGCATCTGAAAAATAAATAAAACCCTAACATTTTTTGCTTGCAGCTGCATAGAAATATAGTGAAATTCATTTTCTCATTAAACAAAGTAATAAAAGCCTATGTGTAAAAGGTTCTTGTATATAATTATCACTGCAACACTTTGTTTCAGGCGGCGATCTGTGAGTCATGCCCAGCTCATGCACGATAGAGGACGCTACATGCAAGACAGGAAAAGACGGCTTTGGTTGCAGGAGCTTTTTGAGCAAGTACACACTGCTAACACATGGGACACTCCCTCTAACAGTGACACAAGCCACCGGCCCGTTACATGGGGTGCCCATGCTCCCAAAGCTGCCAGCAACACCAAGGACTTCCTCTTTGACTTTCAGCTAGAGGGCACGGGTGCTTTTGACATCCTACCACAGGAGACCAACAAGGAGCAACCACTGCCAGCTGCCACCAAGAGAAAGAAGAGAGTATGCTTGGGGAGGTGGAGAGACAGCAGTAAGAAAATAGGGTGGCCATGCAGAGTTCAAGCTCAAATGTCATTAAGAGGCCAATAAACAGAGAAACTGGTAGCAGGTGGTGGGCCACAAGAAGTGCCATACTAAGACTGTGAAGCAAGGACACAATGGGAAAATGCCACCACTCTGAACCATGAATTCTGAATCTCTGAAACAGCATCGGTTAACATCCACCATCAACAGAAATACTGACTTGGAGTCCATTGTTTTAATGCGCTGTTTGTGACTCACAGTTGCACACTCTAAAGACTTATATTAAAAGAGAAAATCTTGACTTGCAGTTATGAGCATTTGATATGAAAAAAAAAAACATTTTCCACCTGTTACACTAACCAAAATATTTCCATTTATTTATTTGATTAGCATTTCATTGCATATTTATTCTGTGACTGTATCACAATGCTGCTGAGTTTTCTACAATTTTAAAACAATGCACTTTACAAAGCTGTGCTGTGCTCTTGTACATCTGTATCCTCTGTAAGCTTTTAACACTTCTGATGTCCAGTCCTGTCACCAAAACAGCTTCTGCTATGCTTTTTGTTTTCAATATGAGTAAAATAAAATCAAATAAAATGCATCAGCAACACATATCAAGGCACAATGTGAAATGTGATGTTTCTGACACAAAGCCTGCAAGGCAATATCAGCCTCTGGAATATTACTGAGCCACCTGTATGCTTTAGGCTAACTGTAAAGTATTGAATTTTCCATTTAACACATACCACATGCTGGTGTTCGTGTGTAAATAAAGTGGCAAATGCCATGCGCTAAACGACACTTTAATGGACGCAGGAGGTAATTTAGCCATGCAGTGTCAATAAATCTGTGACTAGCGAGTGTCAGTAGAAATGCTATTGCTCTATGAGATTCAGTTCACCCGGCCAGTATTGTAGCGTGTGATACAGGGGACAGAGATAATCAATGAATATAAAACCATGTCGATTAAGCCCGTTTCGTATTCTGCCTCTGTAACACTGACCTCATTCACCTGACTACTAGAACCTCCGGATGGGCAGTCTTATCTCTTACAACTTAGAGCTGAGACAGTGAGACCAATCTCACATCATGTACGCATCTATTCCGACTACTACATTTTTTTCCCATTAACGGATGAAGATATATGGTGAAACACCGCCTTTGGAACATCAGCTATGGTGAGTAACTGACTAAGGATGCTATGAATAATCTATTTGGTATTAGAGTAAGTTATAGTAGAGCATTATGACTTTTAGGAGATTCGGTATATATATATATCTTTGCTTATTGTATGCCATAATTAAAGTCAGTTCTAAGTAAAGATGTTGACTTGGCTTATTAACTTATTAATGTACCACACAGGTTCACAATAACCGCTATGGAGTGATTTTTGCCTGTGCCTGTGGCGTGATTCTGGGTGTGGGCTTTAGCGCCAACCTGCTGGTCTTCTCCCTGTTTGCCAAGCACAACACCCTGCGTAAGAATCGTCTGGATGTGCTACTCCTCAGCATGGCCTTGGCGGACTTCTTCACACTGCTGCTTATCCCGTTTACCCTGCACTCGGCCGTCAGCTTCTCCTGGCCTCTGGGCGACACTTCCTGTAAGATTTACCAGTTTTTGCTCGCATTCTCTCTGGCCGCCAGCACCTACTCGCTATGTGCCGTCTCAACGGCTCGAGCCATGATCATTACCAACCCTTACCAGCCACCCACCATGGACCTGGTTGTCCTCATGCTTATCCTGGCATGGGCTCTGAGCTTCTTCATCAGTTTGCCCTTGCGTATTTTTGCCACAAAGAAGCATCTTAGCCCCGGACTAACCAATCTCACCTTTTGCCTGCCGACTATCCAGGAGCACCACTATCAGGTCATACTAAGCCAGTTTGTGCTCTATTACTTCATTCCAATGCTGGTTATTGCAGTAAATTATGTACGCTTGGCTTGGTTTCTTCACAAGAGTCCTGTGATGTCAACGGCCAGTGCCCGGAACACACGGCGCGCCTCACTAATGGTGTTCCTGGCAGCTGGGACCTTCACTGTGTGCTGGCTGCCAGGCTATGTGTTCGAGCTGTGTGTGTTTTTGGGCTTCTACAAGCACGGCCAGGCTTGGGAGATGTTCAACTTCACCTGCACCATGATGCAGTATCTACATCCATGTGTTAATCCTGTGCTATATGTCTTGCTGGCCAAGCGCTACCGGACCATGAGGGGAGGATGGCTCTTTTATCGGAACCGCAACAAGGTGCACCCCAAGGTCACCAGTGTGACTGAAAGCTCTTAAGATTTCAAAGAGATTCGGGATTTTTATGGTGATGTAATAAACACTGAACAGTTACTGATTTACTCGGATGGAGTTCATCATGTCTGTTGTTGCCTTTCTTGCTAGCATAACACACTTGAAATGGTAAAAGTGCTGCATGCCACAAAATACTGTATAGTACAGCAAAATTATGGTGTGCATCTTTTCTGTAGCTTGTGGGTCATGAACAATGGGGTCATTTGTTTAGAAGATATATAATGCAGAGCTGACCAATAAACCAACACTGTGATTTCAAATTTTAGAGACAGATCTTACATTTCTAAAGCAGAACTGTTTTTAATTTCTAGCAACATTATCATGTCATCTGATTCTTTTTACATTTGGATAAAGAAAATGTTTGAAATTATGGTCTGTGTTGGATACAAGATCCATTTCAGTTCTGTTATCTTTTTACAAGCCTTCCCCTGCTTGTGAGAGTCCATTACCTTTTCAGATCTTCACTCAGAGTTCATGCTGATGATTTACTACATACATTTGGTGAGGAAACTGCCACCCTTGATCATGGAATTAAAAGGACAGCTATTGTTTATGTATGTTGTTAAGCTGTAAGTCCTTTCGCACACTGTTTGATGCAATTTTTTGCACAAGATCAATGCCAACTACATAAAATGAGTTCCTGTGGAATAAAGAGCAGATTGAAAATACTCTTCGATGTTCTGTTTGTACAGCAGTGCTTGTACTACGGTAATATGACAAAGCGCTGATGGCTGGGGTGAATGTTGTCTCTTATTATCCACTCTGCATTGCTCAGACCATTCCTTTCTCTGTGCGCCTGTGGCCCACAAGCTCAGTATTGGTGATGATTTCACAGGATTTAATCACCCCTTCTTTAGCCTTGCAGTGAATATCTGTGCAGTTACCTTGCCCACCTCTAATCCTGCATGTTAGAATGCTTTCTATACTTACCACATAGAATTTTATGAGAATGTGACTGTCCAGACTTCTTTAAGTTGGGCTTCCTTAACAAGAGCACAGGTCTTCTGATGAACTCAGAAGAAATCTGCAGTTGTTCACTCCCTTAACGTCTGGTCCATTTATGTAAATGGGATGTGTGCTTGCCTCTGTTTCATAAAATCAATTATAAACTCTTTAGTTTGGCTCACATTGATGGTACGGTTATTGTCACTCCATGCTGGTATTCATAATCCAAAAAAGATCTGTTATTATGAAGGTACCAGCACATGGCAGGACATAGTTAGGCTTGTACAGAGTAAATAATAGAGGGCACTTGGAATATAGACTATGACCACAACCCTGGGGAGGACCAGTGCTCCGTATAAGTGTGGACGACATCTAGACCCAGCTCTCACTGTCTAGAACCTGTTGGTCAGAAAACCTAGGATTCAGTTGCAGAGGGAGAGATGTAAATGTAGTGACTAGTAAAATAGAGACTTAAGCCAGAATTCACACTCTGCACATGGCACAAGTCCATCTCATGGTTGCATAAATGTCCAACCCAGGATTCCACTGTGCCCTCTTCAGACCACTGCACTCTTCTGTGTGTTTGTGGTCTCTTAGGTCAGTACAGGTGATGATATCACAGGATTTAACACACCCATTCCTCAGCCTTGCAGTCAATATCTGCGTACCTTCAAATCCAGGTAATCAGGAACTGCTGGTTCCAGAAGCCGCTGAACCACTAGAGCTACACTAAATGATATGAACAATACTGTTGTATTGCTCTTGCATACATCTGGTTTTTCCATGTAAATGACAAAGCAAGTGATGACATTATCAGTACAATAATTAGCAGGATATGTGAATGGTTAAACATCCAAACCACCTGGGACACAGTCTCGAATGTGTTGAATGAATAGTCTTTAAAAACACATTAGAGTGATAGTAAGCATTACTGGACAATGGTAGCCTAGCGGGTAAGGTACAGGACTATGGGACTAGAAGGTCCAGAGTTCAAATCCCACCTCTGCCAAGCTGCCACTGTTGGGTCCTTGAGCAAGGCCCTTAACCCACAATTGCTTGGATTGTAAGACTGTACTAATTGTAAGTCCCTCTGGATAAGGGTGTCTGCTAAATGCTGTAAATGTAAATGTTGTTGCTTGTGCTCTTAAAACAAAGTTAAAACAGTACTACTTCAAAATATCACTGTGGCTTTAAAATAGTTTGTAATTCAATTATTATTTATTACGGAGATCATCTTCTAGTACCTGATGGCCACCCAGAGAAATGATCTGCCTCAGCTTCTTCTGTACCCTGCTATATTTCTCCTACATTTTGTGAAGCAGAAGAAAAACTCAAAGTTGAGTTCACCATGTAACCTTTCTCTTACTCTATACCTGAAATAATTGACAAGCTAACACTGCCCTGAAAACAGCCCAAACTGTTGTAGCTAGTGTTTAACATCATAGAATGCTAGTAACTCAATGGAGACATAACATGAGCTACAAAGCTATTGTTATTGATACACATTGTGCACTAAAATGAAGAAATGCCAACTAAAACATCTGTTCAAAGGTAAAGCAGCCAGTTGTTTTATGAGCCTAACGTTAGGTAACTAGCACCTGACAGAATGTTATCTGTGTCAAATTATTATCAAATAGTATCTGACACAGAATTTGACAAAAATTTATAGTCCAACATTCAGGCTGAATATGGCAATCTGGCATTATCAAAAGAGTACATATGTTTTTATGTTGTTGCAATGTTACACACATTAGATGAGGCCTCATTTGCAGAAATAATATTTTCAATACCAAAATATCCTTCCTGAAATATAAGTAAAAATCTGGTAAAAATCTACTGTGTTATTACATCAGTGCCTTTGTTAGTCCCAACTTGACTGCAATGTTTGTTCATAAAATACAAAATTCTTTATTCCTGCTACGAATAAACCAGCAGTGTGTTGTGTTTTGGACACTGGTATGCTAGTCACCCAGCTGTAGACAAAACAAGTTCACCAGCTACACCAACATATCAGCATCCAAAACACAACACCGGCTGGTCTTTGCTTATTTTCTTTAACAGGGATGGTATAAACTTTGTTTCCTTTGTATTTGTTGAATAAACCTGTTTTTGTCATTTACGCTACACAGAGCCACAAATGAATATAACCGAAAACATAGCACTGACGTTGATGGCTACACAAGTGTATCCTTTTGTGCCATCTAGTGGACTAATTTTATAACTACTCCAAAACTAAGTAGCGTTGTAGAAAATACAAATTATTGTTTTTTTATATAATCTGGAGGATTTTGTAGCCAAATTGACCTAAATTCGCGCTGTATGTTGTGTAAGATTTTAGAAAATGGAAATAGAAAATCCCGCTCATTCACACTCAGCTTCACACAGAGGTAACTGAAAATTGAGGACTAAATCTGGGGGGCATCATTTGGTTTCTTTGAAACATAAATCCATCCAGATCCAGTAGGTCTCCATTTACTCAGGAGTCCAAGTTAATTACTCCTTACAACAAATAATGAATTGTACACATATATATCTATCTATCTAGTAATTAACTTGGACTCCAGAGCAAATGGAAACCTAATGCATATATATATATATAGCTCAAAAATATAAAGGGAACACTTGGAGTTATATTGTGTTGTTTAAGTGTTCCATATATATATATATATATATATATATATATATATTATATTATTGTAACCCCGCCCCCCAAAACTGCACATATATACAGTGACCATCTATATTCATCAACATCATCAGATTTGCACACAAGTCCTAGTAGTATAGAATAGAATGGAATAAACCAAATGTGACAAAAATATTATTCATGCTCATTTATTTATTGACATTTATTTAGTTTGAAACAAATGACAAAATGAGACTGACCTGTGATGAAATAGAAATTAGACTCACCCGTCCCCACCTCATCAGTGCTCACATGACTTTAATGAGCCTATAAATGCTTACAAAGGTCAGTTTTATTCCCTGTTCACAATGGCAAAAAGTCAAGAGAGCTATCTGAGCAGACCAGAGATGCTACTATCACCAAGCCTTAGCAGTTTAAGGGGAACAAGGCCATCTCCAAAGACACCCCATACAGCATCCAGAGAACTTGCGGTTGAACTGGAGACACCTGGAGTGATGGTTTCAACACGTACCATACACTGCACACTGAACAAAATGAAGCGTGTAAAAAAGTGCACCCTACCTACAGTGAAACATGGTGGAGGATCCATAATCTTGTGTGGCTTATTTGCTGCCTCTGGGCCTTGAATATGTTACAGGAACAATTCAATCAGAGGATTATTAGATCATTTTAGTGCAAAATATGCTGCAAAGTATAAGAAAACTAGGATTGAGAACAAAATGGGTCGTACAGCAGGCTAATGACCCCAAGCACACACCCAGTAGTGGCCCACTAATTCTGGTTAGGGCTGCAGTTGACACAATGCTCCAACTCCAAAGGAGAAAGAAAGAGGAAATGGAGAAAATACCAGACACAAAGGTTAAAGACAGATGTAGAACCTGAACGTAGCTGTGCAAACCAAACCGAAACTGCAGATGGCTCGGGAACCAACCTGCATAATTCACATTCACAGGCTTCAGGTCAGCATGTACCCAGGGCTGGCTATGGGTCACTCTTGCAGTGCCATTGGATGATTTCCCCCATCTGGTCTCCAATGTCTCAGACACAGCCATTCAAGCCTGCATGACATCTAGCCCAGTCAGAAGTCACCATGAAGGTACACCTGGGTAGTGCTGGGCTAGCTTCGGTCACTTCACCTTCTGAGCGCCATTATATAGAGCATATTAACACAAATCAAGACATTTAGGTGTGTAAATCTGTTTTATCTGATTAACATTGTCTAATTAACTGTGTCAGATCCCAATATCAGTGAACCAGTGTGTATGTGATATCAACACACACATCGTAACGTGATAACCACTCTGATATACGGATTTTTCATGCTAGCTTATCAGTGTTTAAACTGTATCTAGATGTTAAGGTAAACATCGTGCAGTGATTTATGACCTATAATGAACAGAAGGCATTGTAAGTCAGCAGTCTGAATTATTTCTTTGTTTGGCAGATACCGTCCGTGAAAAACAGAAGGTACAGCTCATTCTGGGAGGTAATGTCAATAAAAGTGATGCATTTTTTACATGTTCATATCCTGCTACTCACATATCAGCCACTTTATTAGAACCACCAACCTTAATACTGGACAGGACTCTCCTTTGCTCTAAGAGCAGGCTCAATACTTTGTGGCATGTGTCATTCAAGTCATGTGAGACTGGTAATGGAACCTAATACATGCAAAGACAACATTCTTCACCATTACTCACAAGCTCAAGCTGTGGACACAAAGCAGGATGTGCATGAATTCATGCTGGTTCCACCCATTCTGGG
Organism: Ancistrus triradiatus; assembly: GCA_025084515.1. Lineage (NCBI taxonomy): Eukaryota > Metazoa > Chordata > Actinopteri > Siluriformes > Loricariidae > Ancistrus > Ancistrus triradiatus. The sequence goes on from JAJAGP010000023.1 coordinate 935,923, forward strand.
CCTTACCCTCGGCAGGAGCAATAGAGTTCAATCAGACCAACCAATGTTTTTCCCGTCACCAAGTTTTGGCTAGCTTGCATCCGCTGGAGAACTGGGCTCCTGATACTGGTCGACTGGAGTGGACCGCCATTTGGTCTTTTGCTCTTGTAGACCATCTGCCTACTGCTTCCCTGTGTTGTGCTTGTCTTATCACCACTGTTGCAAAGGGTGGATATCTCAATACCAATTCTAGGCATTTTCCACAGACGTGTCTGCCCACAGAGCTGCAGTTCACTCAATGGTTTTATTTGGACCACTTCATGTAAACCTTAGAGCGTGTTTGTGAAAATACTATATCAACAGTTTTGAATCTATCCAAACATCCTCTGCTACCAACAGCAACAGTCTGCTACAAACAACCTTTCCAGTTTTTTTACAATCATTATGTCCGATGTTGAAAATTAATTGACACACTGAAGTTCACAGCATGCTACACTTAGAGCACAATTTACTAGTTAATTTATTTATTTAGTTATCGTAGTGATATTTCTAAGTAAGTCTTTGAATGCGTCTTTCAATCTACCCCCTCCAGAACGGCCAGAGAAACCAGGAAAATGCCTGTGGCCAAATTGTTGCAGCTGAGACATCTTCAGTGTGAAAGGTCTATTTTTAAACTAGTGCAGGATCCAATTTCAAATCCATTTCTTTGCTGTAGTGCACTTTAAGCTTGGGCCAAGAAGACATTCACATCTGTGATTCTCACATAAGTAAATTAACGCTGTTGAGAATAACTGAGTGTAACAGAACATGAGTGGGAATAATATTTGGTTTGGGTTCAGGACTGTACTGTTGGTGTACTTAACATGCTCGGCAATTACCCTTGATTTGTTTGCATGTATATGATGTTTGACGCCTAAATTTGGATGTGTTCCAAGTGTTGGAAAACGAAGCAATATCCATTTTTTTAATATGCAGTAATAAAACTTGATGCTTCCTTCATTTAAAATTCTATTCTTATTTAAAAATGGCATCACACCAAGTAGATAATTTGGTGTTTGATGAGATTTTGGATGAAACTAAAGGGCTTCCCTCAAGTTTTCCTTCTTGTGTTTTAAAGACTGCCAGGAAACAGGAACCACTTTGAACCACTTGAGAAAATAAGGAACCCACTGGAGTCCCAGCTTGCAGTCATCACTATTCATGTCTGATGTACAGGTTGGTTCCCGTCCACCAACACTGACATCTCTTCCTTTGCGGCCTGCAGTGAATATCTCACATGGATCAGACTTCTGGGACTGTGGTAGCCTAGTGGTTAAGGTACTGGACTCTGGACCAGAAGGGCCAGGGTTCAAATCCAACTGCTGCCAAGCTGCCACCGTTGGGTCCTTGAGCAAGACCCTTAACCCGCAATTGCTTATATTGTATCAGTTGTCATGGATAATATTCTTCACTTCAATTCCTCACCAAGAGGTGGAGGGCTTGCCAAATTCGAGTTTTTCCCTTGCCACTGTCACCTCATGACCACATGGCTGCTTATCTTGGCTATTGACTCCTATAAAAAGCCTATAAAAAGTGTCAAAATTCATCTTGAGATCAACCGTGTTTGGATTTGTTAGGAACTTGTCTGCTATAAAACAAGAAATACAGTTATATGCATTAGCAACTACTAAACTCACTTATCTGAATATAAATCCTTTCCAAAAATGGTTTCGACAGCAAATATTTAATGCCTACATCATTCTGTCAATGATGTTGGCATGATCAGCTGATTTTCTGAGAGGCTCTCCTGGCCTGCTGGCTGTTTACTCTCCTCACGGGTCGACTGTACTTAGTAAATATTCTAATATGGAAGAATTGTTGATTGTTCTTTATTTATAGCAATGTCATACAATCATTTGGCATTTCCTCTCCAAGTTATTTCCAAAAGTTGAGATGTATACAACTTTAGCTAATCGGATAAGTAGTTTCTTACAAATTTTATTTGTTATTGAAAATAAAACACAACATTGTGCTTTATCCAAAGACATGGGACTGAAACAAAGCTCAGCCAGACAGAGAAGGTTAATATGCAGAATGCACCGTGCTGCAGTCCAAGCTAGGAAAGTATTATTACTATTTCTTTAAAGGCAACAGAGCATGAACGTGTGTACACTGTCTAATGACATACTCCTGTAATTATAAACAATTCCAATTTCTGCAGTATGACATGTCCGTGGTTTTAAAGCTGCAGTGGTTCCCAGCATGAAGGAAAGAAAAGTGTGTACGAGTGAACACTAAGCTGTCTTTATTCCGTTAAATACTTTTTGCAGTTCAACAATATATTTGACCTCAGTCTTCCCTGGGCTAACATTTGTTATATGTTAAGAAAGCGTCCACTAACTTTTCAAAATTTTACACTCACCCATCTCAGGAGTGCTCAATAGGTGTGAAAAAGAGCACGCTGCTGAAATTCCAGCACCTAAGAGCACTCTTCCAATACCATATTACCAGAATGCTGAAAATCAGCAGACACATGCCTGGCATGAACTCACTCCCTACTTGAACTTATGAACTTACTAAAATTCATGAAGGTAGAAATTTTGAGAAATTGGTGAGTCCAAACTCTAGTAATCATCGCCACGACTGACCACCTCCTTGCAGGTTGGCCTCAGTAGGATGGTGTGCTCAAACTGAGCAGTGTAACAGCCTTTGGTGTCACAAAGAGGTGGGTACGGGTCGATGATGCCCAGGTCACACAGGTTCTTCAATGCCATCAGGTACTTGGTTTCACCAAGGCGATCTAGCCAGCGACGGCAAAATGCCAACGTGCCAAAGTTCTCATTGACAACATTCAGCAAATGCTTGGCTCTCGGAAGCCTACAGGAGGCACATAAAGAAAATGTTGCATAAATTGATGAGGGTTAGGTCTTTTCATAGTGTTCCAAAGAAAAATATGGTAGCATTATTGCAAATTAAAGGTCAATTTAGTCAGCAACTGTAAGAGTGACTAAAAAAAAGCAGCTAATAATTACCCTGGTGCCAAAGAGCTATACAGCAATGAACAGGTTTTACTTGGCAGGTTAGGGCGGCTTCATTAGAAGCTTAAATACGAAAGCTCATACCCAGAATTATGAGGTCATTACTTATTTTAGATTCATCAAGGCAGGTTGTTTTTATAATAATATCTAACAGCACAACAGCTCTGTAATTTGCTTGTTTATTTAAATGTCGCATCAGCATGAATGGCTATTCATAGCAAATGCACAATCTGGATCCATTGCTACTAATACATAATACCATTTGCAACAATATGCAATGTGCACTGTTTTGAAGTACCGTATTTTTCGGACCATAAGGCGCACTTAAAATCCTTTAACTTTCTCAAAAATCGACAGTGCGCCTTTAAATGCGGTGCGTCTAATGTATGAATTAATTCTGGTTGTGCTTTCTGACCTAGAACCGATTGTAGATGGTACACGGCGCTCATAAATCTGTCAAAATGTTTTAGCACGGCCTTGGTAAGTTACGAAGCTTTAACGGCCACCGTAGTGCGCAGCATCGCGGTGTAATACGGTATGTGCTTCAGCATAGGGTACGTGCATTCATTCATCATTCATTTTCGAAGCGGATTTCAAATCCAACGCTATCAGTCACGCAGTACAACATGGACATAGAGCAGCTGTGAGAGAATTCAACATTAACGAATCAATGGTACGGAAGTGGAGGAAGCAAGAAGACGCCCTGAGCCAGGTAAAGACCAAACTGAGCTTCTGACGGAACTTAAGAGTTTTGTTTCATTTAATGCGTCTTATAACCCGGTGCGCTTTATGTATGAAAATATACCCGTTAGAAGTCGATCGTTGATATTGCGCCTTATAACCCGGTGCGCTTTATAGCCCGGAAAATCTGTTAATACGAAATTCCTACCTCATCAAATTACACTGGCCAATGCATGTTGACATCAGTTATTGCACTGTGTGGCAATGTCTCCAGTTCTACATTTGTATGCTTTGTAAAATTGTGTATCATTTTCATATCATATCTTTTTGTCATAGCACATTCTATTTTCTACACCTACGTATTTTTTAAGTGGTGCGTCCAATTATTTGTATTCTGTTCTTTCTTCCCTCTTGCTGCTGTGACAACACAACAATTCTCCTCATAGGATAATAAAATTCTGTCTTCTCTTATTCACGACAGGAGCAAAGTTACTACTACAACGATGGGATACTAGTCAGACATGCACACTGGGCCAATTTAGTGCAACCAATCAACCTAATGCATGTCCTTGGAATGTAGGAGGAAACCGGAGTGCCCAGAGTTAACCCACATGGACACAAGGAGAACATGCAAATTCCACACAGGTTGAGCCAAGGTTAGGATTGAACCGGGGATAAGTAATTTACAATAATGTTATATACATGCATGCATAATTGCCATGTCAGTTTTTAATCCTATTTATTCAATGTTTATCTACAAGAACAAACGTTTTTCTGTATTAATTTTTAATCATCATCTTTACTACATGCATTCAGAGGGCATCTCCCTTTTATGCCAGTGCACAATGGGACAATTGTGTTATCTGACCAATTCGGGAGCGGATCACTGTTGTGGCTGAAACGGTGCTAACCTCATGTGAACAATGTATTATTGGCATGCAGCATTGTTACTTTATTGCATTAAGTAACTTTTTTTGAATCTCTGTCAATATTTAACAACATCAATCAATTCTTTGCTTTCCTTTTGAACAATAATTTTTAAAAGTCTAAAAACAACAGAAAGCAACAGCTTATATTTAGGGTACAAACACTCCAGCACGCTTTTCCTACTGTATAAGAGTTAGAACTTGCCTGATTGGGACATGTCCAACTTCAAAGTTTTTCATGTAATGCGAGCACTCCATGTCATCATGCACCATGCCTTTCCCAGTGCTTCCAAAAGTCTCAATAGCATAGACCTCGCCCTCCTGTCAAAGAGAACAAGCTGCAGTCCTTACAGTACACGATACACCACATTCAGTTAGAACCCTGTGATCAGATCAAAATGCTAAACTGCAATACTGAATGATGAGCTGAAAATAAAACCTGAGAAATAACCTCACTGAGACAACCAAGGACATATTACTTCTTCAATGTACAGTGGTACATCGGTTCTCATTCATTCGTTCCAGGAGGCTTGTCAAGAACCAAAATAGAAAACATAGCATTTTTCCCATAAGGAATAATGTAAACTGAATGAATTTGTTCCAGACCCTCCAGACCCACTGTATAAGGCATTATATGCATTAATAATAATAAGCTTTATTTATATATTAGGTTTTACAAAGTGCTTTACACAAGCAGAAGTATGTGGAGTTGTATTGGACATGGCTCCATGATTTACGATGGGGATATGTTCCGACAAAGCCACAAAGTTAAATGCATCAGCTGGCCAAAATCATTAACACAAAGCTTATTTTATAATAAAGAAAAAATGACAAACCTCATGGAATTTAGTGAGTAATGGATTGAAAGCGAAAAATAGCAAAACATTTACTGTACTGGTAAACTCCGTGCGCTAGCATAGCTGCTAAGATAACTGCAGCCTGTGTTCTGGAGCATTCAGTTTCCCTTTCAGTTGGCTCTAAACTAACCCATGGAGGACCCTTGGACCCTTATTTGCACTAAGAAAAACAGATCTTCTGAGGGCTATTGTGAACTTGAATCACTTCCTCCTGAATCATGACTCGTGAATCACAAATCATGAATCAAATTTCTCCTGAAATGAGTCACAAGGCTCCACCCATACAAGTTTAAACAAGTGCACCGAGTACCTGGCAAATGACGAGAATCGAGCCAAATTTTTCTACAGAGATGTAGCCCTGTATATTCATGCACTTATTGCAACCAACATTTACATGAAACATGAGCATGTTCTCTTCCTATAAATGTTTTTCTGTAGGCATGACACACATAAGGAAGAGAAAGACAGACAGCTAAACACAGAAGCCTTGTGTGCCATCAAAATAACGTGATATCGCTAACAGTATGAAGAGTTTTGAAGATTGCCAATGACAAAGATAATGAATAATGGTTATAGGGCTCTGTTTATTCGAATATACATTATAATGTATATTCCATTTCCAGGAACAAGGTACATAATGGGGTGGATTGTACTTTTGTAGAACCGATTTTGACTAACATTGCTAAAACATGTTCTACAGCATGCGGCTCATGTTTGTTTCATTCCCTGACGTCATATAAAGCTTCTTATATCAGATTAACCCTTGTCAAGGAGAGTTCAGAGTGGGATTAACCACACCTCAGAGCTTTGGTGCTGCGAGTAGCTGATAGCCAAGTGTAACTGTGGTGTGGCACTGATAATGTGCTTAGACATTTATTTTCATTGAGTACAAGCATACAAGAAGTTGAATATGGTGACAACCAGTAAAAGCCGGGCATAATGGGACTTATAATGGGGGTGCATTCACAAGCACTGAACTGGGAATTTTCAGCTTCCATTAGTATTCAACCAGTAAAAAAAAAATAAAAAAATTAAAAAGTCAAGTCATACGTGTAACGCTGTTTTTTTTATTATTATTATTTATATAGCATGAAATGAATAGCCTACTAATAGTATATTAATACCATGAAAAGGAATTATGCTTATTGCAATTATTTTGTATCAGTATTTTCAAAAGAGAGCTCAACAGCTTATCACATTCTGTGTTTTTAATTCTTTTAAGTGAAAAAGGAAAAGCCTGTTGAGACACTTGGCATAAACTAGCTTAAAGGCTGCAAATGTGAGCAACACAAACTGACAACTTGACACTAGGTGACCAGTAACGTCCCAGGTTTTGGACTATGAAGGTCAACATTCCAAAAAAGACAAGCACCATCTTCAAGACTATCTTCAAGAATATCTTGAGCAATCATTGTCAGTAAAATTATTACAACATATGCTCACCGGCCACTTCATTATGTACACCTGTTCAACCACTCATCAGCACAAAAATCTAGGTATGTAGGTCATTTAGGTATGCAGACATGGCCAAGATGACCTGCAGAAGTTCAACCAGAGCATCAGAATGAGAAAGAAAGGCGATTTAAGTGACTTTGAACTGAGATATGCAGAGCGCACAACACACTACACGTCAAATCTTGAAGCAGATTGCCTAGCGCGGCGGAAGGCCACACCGGTTGCCACTCCTGTCAGCCAAGAACAGGGAACTGAGGCTGCAATGTGAACAGGCTCACCAGTATTGGATAACAGAAGAGTCTTGACTTCTATAGCAACATTTGGATGGTAGGATCAGAATTTGGTGCCAACAACATAAAAACATGGCTCCATCTACACCAGTGTGATGGTGTAATGGTGTTGGGGGGCATATTGTCATGGCACACTTTGGGCCCCTTGATACCAACTGAGCATCGATTAAATGCCACACCCTGCCTGAATACTGCTGCTGACCATGTCCACCCCTTTATGAGCACAGTATACAGATCTTCTGATGGCTTTTTCCCAATAGGATAACACACCATGTCACAAAGCTCAAATCATCTCAAACTGGTTTCCTGAACACGACAATGGGTTCACTGTATTCCAAAGGCCTCCACAGCATCTTTGGGATGTGATGGAACGGGAGCTACGCATCAAAGAGAGTCCTTGCAAATACCTAATAAAGTGGCTGGTGGGTGTATAATGAAAAAGAAAAAAGCTGACATAGAACAAACCTCCATTTTGGTCGCCTCGCCACCTTTTACAATGGGTACCGTCTTCCCAGCATGTATTCTATACTGTCCGATGGAGTGGCCATTGAGATTCCGTATCGGCTTTACTATAGGAAGTTAAAAATAAAATACAGTATTACTAATCCATATTTGTCCTATGCGTTGGCTGCCTGTTATACGGAGCACAGAAAAAGAATACCTTGATAGGTTTTCCCATCTAGCTCCACCTCGTAAGACTCCATGACCTCCTGAATGGCTTCTCCAATGTCACACAGACGAACATCAATTCCTGCGCACTAACACAGATTACAAGAGTGTATTTTCTGTACGTCCATATACACCAAATGAGACATTTGTCCTTTAGTGGCTGCATATACACTGTGGAAGAAATATACTTCAATTTCAAAGCAATCAGATTTTAGCTAGAAAGTTACTAATAATATCCCATCACGAAAGTACCTTAATTCCAGTATTTGTAGCATCTTTAACAGCTTCCAGCAGCTTATCATACTTTGGGTTGAAGGCGACAGTAAAGGCACAGTCAATGATTCTACCTACAATGCAAGAATCAAACATTAATATTCATGAACAATGGATCAAAACAAGTCGGCTCATAACACAGCTGTGCTATTCTTAATCCACTTACCATTAATGTGCGTTCCAAAGTCGATCTTGCACACATCGTCGTACTGGAGCACAGTGGTATCGCCAGCGTTGGGTGTATAGTGTGCAGCACAGTGGTTGAGGGAGCAGCCAGTAGGAAAAGCGAGGCCAGCATTTAGCCCATTCTCTTTAATTAACTTCCTAGAGCAGTTCTCCAGTTTCTCACTGTAACAAAATAAACCAATAGTATTACATTTTAAAGTGAACATTAGAACTTTAGGATTTGCTGGTATAATTAATCATTCTTCGGTCAGTCTAATATGGCAATTCAACACAGCCCAGATGCAGCAAAACAAGCCCATACCATGATACCACCACCAATAAATTTCAACGATGGGATAAGATTATTTTGCTGGAATTACGTGTTATTCTTTCTTCAGACAGCATTTCTCATTCATACCAAACAAAAAAAGTTATATTTTGTTCTCATCTGTCCACAGATGTTTTCCCAGTGGTCTTCTGGCTTGTCTCTTTTGGAGAGCATTAGCTTCTCCCTTGCAACCTTGCTCAATAAACATGAGCCAACATGAGAGAGGCCTTTAGTTGCTTAGAAGATACCCTGTGTTCCTTTGTGAACTTTTGAGGCCATTACACGCCCGACTCTTGGAGTGATCTTCACCAGTTAATCAAGTAACAATGGTCTTGAATTTCCTCCATTGGTATACTATCTGGCAACAGCTTTTTTCCTTAGGTCCTCAGAAACATCCTGTGTTCCTGCCATGATACACTTCCACAACTGCATTACAAAGAGCAGACTTGGATAGATCTCTGTTCTTTAAATATCACTCACACCTAAATGTCCCAGCTGGTACTAGCAAGGTGTACCTAATAAAGTGCCCGGTGAAGATGTATACACACACTATATAGATAAATGTTTGGGCACAATAAAAAAGAAATACATCCAAAACACAGCCATTAAAACAGAGTCTGAAGCTCCACCCCCACCCCGGTACAACAGCCCATTCCAGTCTGACAGAGTTGAGGTCAAGGTTCTGTGCAAGCCAGAAATGTTCTCAATCAAAGTCGACAAACCAATTCTCTGTACACTTTCAGGACAGCAGGGCAGAAAGTTGATAAACTGACATGTTAGAAGCAGAAACCTATAAACGTGTCATACTGAATGAATGAAAGAACTTTGTCATTGTACTTGTACACCTGCACAATGAAATTGAACTGCATCACTCACTCACTCACTCACTCACTCACTCACTCACACAGTAATAATATAGCATTAAATTAAATAAGGTAAGATAAAATAAGCTAAACACAATAGCCGTTATAGTGTTTTTAAATTACTTAAATAATGAAAATTAAAAATTGCTCATTGGCCTGTTTGAATATGAATTTTCACATCATAAAATAACATCGTACAATATGGAATTGCACAAAACCACGATGTCACATGTTTGTATGTAAAAGAGCAATGGCCCTGTTGTAAAAGCTGTATTAGTCACTGATGGTCACTGGAGTATTCTGTACAACCCATTCTACTGCCACTGTTTGTCTATGGAGAATCCAAAATTGTATGCTTTACATTATAAATGTATTGCAGGTGAGTGTTGCAGAAAGAGCAGAGCTCAATAATTAGAAGGGGTGTCTTTACAAACTCGTTACAACCGAAGTATGCAGAAGAGCATCTCTGAACGTACCACATGATGATAAACCTTAAAGCAGATGGGCTACAGCAGCGGAATATCACACCGGGTGCCACTCCTGTCAGCTAAGAACAGGCAATGATAAATATATATTTATATTATTTTTTAACCCTGTTTTTTCCTATTCAGGATTGTGAGCGGCTCCAGCATCTGTCCCCAGAGACTGTGGTGCAGGCGTAAGTGTGCCCTAGACAAGATGCCAGTCCATTCCACAGCTGGGTACAAGTCGTTGTATGCAAAGCATACAGAGTAAATTACAGCACAGCTGACTCCCATACTTTAATGATTTTTTTCAGCCCTGAATATACAACAAAACTAAATACTAAGCCTATTACTGGCATCCAGACAGTAAGCTATGCAGAACATTGGCATGATGTACACATATTATGACAGTCATACCTTACCTGGAACCAACTGAGTGTTCAATGTCAAACGTAACAAGTACATCACTACAGTACCAGCTTTTTAAAACCCTAATGTGCATTTAACTATTTGCACATCAGCGGGAACACTGTCAGAGAGAGAAAACAAACATACCAGATCTCAATCATGGGCATGCCTGGTTTAATCCAGCTCATGACATAGCGTCTGACTTGCCGATGAGCCTCTGCCGCTTGTCTGAAGTCGTTCCACATGTCCTCGTTAGCCTGATCCAAAACACGCTTCTCTTCACTGCTCATTCTGTTTACTGCACTGCGTCTGAGTGGTACAACACAGTCAATTATTTATGGCACTAAAGATATTCAGACAATCTGACAACTGGTTGACTGTTCGCGTTTTAATGTCACATTGTCAGCGACGGCTATTCACGACAGGAGCAAGGTGATATTTATACTAGTCAAACATATTCACACCGTGCCAATTTAGAGCGCCCAATTAACCTAATGCATGTCTTTGGAATGTGGGAGAAAACCGGAGTACCCGGAGAAGCCTCATGCTTTGGGGCTGTTTGTCTGCAGAGGGGACAGGACGACTGATCCGTGTTAAGGGAAGAATGAACGGGACCATGTATCGTGAGCTTTTAAGCCAAAACCTCCTTCCATCAGTGAGAGCATTGAAGATGGAACGTGGCTGGGTCTTCCAGCATGACAATGATCCCAACACACCGCTCGGGCAACAAAGGAGTGGCTCCGTAAAAAGCATTTCAAGGTCCTGGAGTGACCTAGCCAGTCTCCAGACCTCAACCCCATAGAAAATTTGTGGAGGGAGTTGAAAGTCCGTGTTGCCCCAAAACATCACTGCTCTAGAGGAGATCTGCATGGAGGAATGGGCCAAAATACCAGCTACAGTGTGTGCCAACCTGGTGAAGACTTACAGGAAACGTTTGACCTCTGTCATTGGCCAACAAAGTTTACGTTACAAAGTATTGAGTTGAACTTTTGTTATTGACCAAATACTTATTTTCCACTATATTTTACAATTAAATAAAAATCCTACAATGTCATTTCCTGGATTTTTTTCTCATTTTGTCTCTCATAGTTGAAGTGTACCTATGATGAAACTTACAGACCTCTCTCATCTTTCTAAGTAGGAGAACTTGCACAATCAGTGGCTGACTAAATACTTTTTTGCCCCACTGTATCCATTTTTACCAAGGTACAATAAGTTAAATCTGGAGTCGACTGTAAATGTCAATGATATTTTAACACGTATTACAATTCTTGTAATTATTTAAGAAGAACAACTGATTAGTGTTTAAAGACCTTCAGCTAAACTGAGTGATAAAGTTGTAGTATTTACCCATCTTGTGTAGGCGGGTATTCACATTCTTGCCCCTTGAGGAAAATTCCACTTGGAAATAGCTCGCAGATGGGTATAGATGGGGGATCTGTCTGTACCTTGGCTGAAAAACCAATAAAAGAGCGTAAATAACGAAATACTGATTTATTTTGTCCATTCCAAGCTGTCTTCAGTATCAAACCATCTTAGAATAATCTTACATCCTTTCTTTTTCTTCTTCTTTTTCTTCTTCTTTCCAGTTGCATCACCTTCCTCTCCATCTTTAAACAGGATTTATTTAATGTCAAAAACGCCCCAAAACCTGTAATATTAAGTATCCATGACAATCAATCATTCACTATATATAACAGGACAGACCATCCTCGCCATCCTCTTCCTTTTCGTGATCATTCAAGATCTGCTCCTCGAGTTGTTTTGTTACTTTATTGACATCAGCATCTCCATCACCATTTCCTATTGACGACAATCACACACAGCACATCTTAATTATCAGGGCTACACATAACATTCTTGGTCTGGTTCTCAAAGGCGAACTTGAAGGCGCTACTTAGTGCTCACATTTTACCATGCATTATCTGTTTTTCTTGTGTGCATTTCCATTTTGTGCATGGCTTTCAAGTGTGTTTGTGGAATTCTGGTTTATGTTTTGGTTTCTTAACTTAAAGATATAACACATATATTGATATACAAGCTGACAACTCTGTCTTTATTTACTTACATAGGACTTCCTATATCTAAATTAACTCTATGAAAATAATTACTTCAATGTTAAAGGTATTTTTATTAATCTTATGAGAGTAAGTATTTGTTTACTGGGGTACCATTTTCCACTACTAGACCCACCTCTGGACTCATGTGTTGACACAACAATCTGCTAACGAATTGCTCCTGCTATAATAAACAATGGTCTGAAAATTCAATCTAAGAAATCAAATTCCAATCAATTCCATACAGATGTAGGTGTTTTGTTCTGAATGTCTTTTTTATCGCGTATTAAACCCTCCAGTAAACTCCTTTTGGTCAGTCCTTTTGTGTTATATAGTGGTTAACTATATATATATATATATATATATATATATATATATATATATATACAGCTAAACAAAGAGCATAAAAGGACTGGGTCGGTAATCTACAATACTGGATAAGTGGCATGTGACAACATATTGTACACCACCACTGTTGTAGAGTTTTGTGACCCAGACGCAGCTTACTGTGATAGTAAGAGCAGGTCTACACTAGTCACTAGCTAGCTTTCTTCTCTCTGCGCTGTTGGCTAGTGTCACTCACCCAGCTATCTAGCATCGCCTACATACGCCACTGTATAACTGCCTGCCCAAACACACCGAATGAGCAGAGATCAGCTTATAAAGCATACAGGGAGTTTCCACCATCCTGATGCGTTTATAGCAGTTAGAGTCCTGATGGAAGCAGTCTGAGTTAAGATGTTAGCTGGGAAGAGGGGACCAGTCTCCAGTTACACGGCACGCATGTAGCGAGAGTCACACCACCGTGAGACACGGTAGCACTGCTTCATTACCTATAACGGCAGATTTACTCTTCTTCTTCTTTTTCTTCCGCTTCTTTGAAACATCCTCGGCGTGCTCGGTCTCTATGTTCGGATCGTGTGCATCTCCGTTTTGGAGGATCTCCACTTTTACAGTTCCCTGCTCCTTCAACTCCTGGTCCGCCATGTTTGCACAGATCATAGCTAAGGCCGCAGTACAGACACGTTGGGAGGGAGTGACATCTAACCGCAGCCCTGCAAACTAACCAGCCCAAGACCAAAGACTTCGGGAGAAGTGGTAAAAACCTCCTGCGTGCGCCTTCAAAATAAAAGAACCCGATTATATCACAAATATTGTATCATCTCTTATACTGTATATATATGATATATGACACATAATGATACAGTCGGGTGCTTTTATTTTGAAGGCGAAAGCAGGAGTTTCTTACAATATATATATATATATATATATATATATATATATTTATTTATTTATTTATTTATTTCGAGAATAAACTCGTATGTTAACAACAAATGTGTACTGTTCAAGAATACAGTTTTAATGTTGAAACTCTTCCACTTGTAACCTAACCGTGAAAACGAAAACGCGGGACGTAGAAGATTTAATAAAGTTACTTTCTACTCGGCTACTCTCACGAAAGGTTTGCGAACAAAGACATACTAAATCCTCCTGGGGCGCAGAATCAGACTGTTATGAGTTTAAGACAACTAACCCTACCAATGCAATTGCTTAGAATGAAAAACAGTTGTCCCCTTTGTAAACATAAATATATTACTTTTAATTAAATATAGTATTATGCTTGTGCTGATTATAGGTGAAAAAACATTGTTTAAAGTTTTAAAGGATTGCATTCCCTCCTTCATAACACAGTGATTTGGTCCACTAGCGTCACCAGAACGCAATTTATATATTTAAGTTGCCTTTGGTACTATAACAGTCCATAACTTTTTTTTAAAGACAACTACGATAAATACATATTTGGTTTGATTTAGTTTTGTTATTCATTGAAGTATTGTTTCTGCTTTTATAATTGCAGGCCAACTTAAAGCTTAAAATATGTTCTTGTAAAGCTACTATAGCAGACCAGTAACACAAATTTTATGTCTGCTGTGCAAATTCATACTGAAACCATCTTCCTGATGGTTCTCAATTAAGATTATGTTCTTATACTTATAACCAGGGCTGTTTCTGTTGTACACAGCTGTAGCCCTTCGCTTGCCAATCAGTCAAAGGGGCACAACTGTGCATAAAAAAATAAGTTAATGTTCATAAGTCCACCATCAGAAGAACACTGAACAACAATGGTGTGCATGGCAGGGTTGCAAGGAGAAAGCCACTGCTCTGAAAAAGAACATTGCTGCTCGTCTGCAGTTTGCTAAAGTTCACGTGGACAAGCCAGAAGACTATTGGAAGAATGTTTTGTGGATGGATGAGACCAAAGTAAAACTATTTGGTTTAAAAGAAAAGCATTATGTTTGGACAAAAGAAAACACTGCATTCCAGCATAAGACCCTTAATCCCATCTGTGAAACATGGTGGTGGTAGTATCATGGTTTGGGCCTGTTTGCTGCATCTGGGCCAGAACGGCTTGCCATCATTGATGGAGCAATGAAGGTTCACAGCAAAAGTTCACATACTTTGCCACTCACTAATATGTAATATTGGATCATTTTCCTCGATAAATAAATGACCAAGTATAATATTTTTGTCTCATTTGTTTAACTGGGTTCTCTTTATTTACTTTTAGATAAAGATCAGATCATCATCAGATTTTTGTGTGAAAATCTGATGCTGTTTTGGAAAATTCTAAAGGGTTCACAAACTTTCAAGCACCACTGTACTTTTGCTAGTTTAATGAATGCTCAAGCTTTTGGAAAGCTGCTGTGGCATTATGGGAAATGTAGAGCCTGTAGTCAATATGTATGTCCCATAGTTCTGCTCAGCAATAAAACGGACTTTTTTGGCACCATGATTTTAGTTGGGCACAGCTAAATTTTACTGGGGCACGTGCCCCAGTAAAGTGGGTCTGATGACTGCTCATAACAATCTGATTCTGATGTGCCAGGAGATTTAGTAGTTCTTTGTTCATAAATCCTATGTAAAAGTATTAAGATAAGATAAGATAAGATAGCCTTTTATTATCCCACAGGGGGAAATTATCTTGTTACGGCACCAAGAAGAAAGAAATAGAATAAATACAAGTATACACACACTTTAAAAATAAAAAGCACTATACAATAAAATATAATATTTGAAAAAATATACAGAATATACAAGTGTTGAAATAGGTTATTGCACATAACCACAAACTGCACGTTGTCCGCATAAAAGATATATACTGATGAGGTATAAGACATGTTGCTTTACAGTATGGAGCATAATTGAATATTATTACACGGTGTTTCGGTAGTAGCAGTGACTCCAGATTGTTTGTTTTGCTTTGGATAATGTTGGTGCTGTTCTGGGTAAGATTTAGATTGTACAGCCTGACAGCAGTAGGAAGGAATGAGCTGCAGTATCTCTCCTTTGAGCGGCGCAGGTGAAGTAGTGTGTCGCTGAAGGTGCTGCCCAATGCTGCGACCATCTCCTGCAGTGGGTGGGAGGGGTGATCCATTATGGATGACAACCTTCTCTCCCCAACCACCTCCACTGGTTCAAGTGCACAGCCCAGGACAGAACTGGCCTTCTTGATCAGCTTATCCAGCTTCTTCCTCTCTGCTGTCAGATATGTTATTATATCATGTATATATATATATATATATAATTTTTTAACCAGGGCCCAAAAACACTGTTAAACCCCTGTCATATCATATGTGTTGATTATTTTTTAACTAAAACAATGTATAAATAAATATTATTGCATTACATTCCCATGATCGTATCCATCCATCATGTCGTTGTCCTTTCTCTTCCTCATTCCCCCTCAACTCTTTCAAGCATAATAACTTTTCCCAATGAACTAGTTCCTCTAAATATACAGTCTAAGCTTGTTTTCTCGCCCCCCGTTATCTCGCCAAGCTCATCTCTAACCACCTGCAATGGCAGGGCGGATTTCTTCCATTCACTTTACCTCAAAAAGCCCTCACCATCCCTGAAATGTGACAAATGACTTACCAGCAATTATATTCTACACCCTTAAGCCCCAAGTTTTCAGCCGACCAGTCGGTAGTTGTCACTTTAATCCTACTGACAGGATCACCTTCTCTCTTCAGCTGGGAGCGCACCTTGCCGGCAGATCTGGCCCCTGTTCAATCTGCTGGTGCAGCACTCCTAATTGTTATTGCTCCATTGATGTGTTAATCTCATCATCCGTCTTTTAGTTGACCTAAGGTGTACGGCACGCGATTGACATGCTGATGTGCTATTTTGAACAATCAGAACTAGCAGTCCCGAATGATGTACAGCCCCTGTCTGTAATTCATCACTTCATGCGCTTTGTGTCACAGAAACAATCATCAGTCACGGACTAGTTCTCAAATTTTCCTAAATTAATAGAAACTGTATATGTGTATATGTGTGATTGTATGATCACGTGGGCTGCTCAGGAAAATTATTATAATTATTATTATACATTATGTCAGCATCAGTTCAATTCAATTCAATTCAATTCAACTTTATTGTCATTATACTGAAGCAAGGTTGTACAGTACAACGAAATCCCTTTAGGCTAGATCTCCAGTGCGATTACAGAAGGACACAGTGCAAGACAGGACATCCAGAGCATAGACAAAAGTACAATAGACAGACAATAATACAATAAATACAATAAATACAAGTATATACATGTGCAGGTGGACATGGTTCAAGTATAAGGATTGTAGCTGGAGGTAGTAGAGAACAGAACACTTGGTAATGGAGGAGTTAAAGTGCTTAGAACATACAGTCTTCTCAGATGGGGATGAATGTCACTTTGTTTTTTGTTTTTTTGTAACCTCGTTAAGTCGCCAAACTCATCTTTCACCCAAACTAGCTATGAAACACAGGAGGATGAGATGTAGTTCCAAAATAAAAGAGTACAGGTCAATTGCCTGGCCTCTGAATGAAAGGTGAGGTATTATTAGAAAAAATTGTTTGTCTTTTTTGCCATCCGAGGTACTCTTAATATTCAAAACATTGTTATTCCTGCTGCACAAATTACCACAAAAATGACCATTGACCAGATCTATTCTGATCTATTATGTTTTCTCCGTGGTTGTGCCAATCTGTGTCATACATCGTTATTAATATTGTACAATTAGTTTATTGTACAATCTGTCTGCGCGTGCGCGTGTGAAATAATAGGTTGATTGCGCAAGGATTCGAGTAGCGGAATGAATCAGTTGGGTAAAGATTTGAATCATGTGCAGTGTACGGCTCTGAACTAATGGAATCGAGTCACTGAAGGAATCGTTTGCACAAAGTGAACTTTGTACTTTTCTACAGAAACTCATACGTAGTATAGGAAGGGGGAAGTGGTGTCGGTGTAGGGGTACCAGCTAAGATATAAAGTAAATGTCATCGTCCCATTAACTTTGTTCTCTATAGTCAGATAATATACCGTTATGGGTACAACAGCCAGCAAACTACCAAAGGATCTGTTGTCGGAGTATCAGGTAAACACACAAAGCTCATTCTCCCAGCTAGCTTGTTTAGCACTAGACCTCGACTCAGTTGCCATTTGTTGTTTTCTTTCAGACTCTAGTGTTTACTGTCAGTAGTTATCAAGTTAAGAGTTTCCTTTCGGTGTAGTTGTTTTAGTTGTAGTTGGTAGATTTTTTATGATTGTATTCTTTGCTATCGTTATTTGAACGACGTCGCATAGCTACGGTTTTATTTGCGAGTACTGCTAGAATAATGCTTTGTAATTCGACATGGTGTAATGGTCTTGTTATTTGTCTTTAGGAGCTCACATTTCTCACCAAGCAAGAAATACTGCTGTAAGTAAAATACGTACTGAATTTACTGAATAAAGCTCTCTCTTATGCGGATATAAGTTCAGAAATGCCTGTATTCCAGTTAATGACCAAGCCATTAATTTATATAGAAAGGATACTTAACACTGAGTGGGTGGACTGTCACATTAACACAAAGTCAAACATGTTTCTGTAAGTAGTGTAGGAGTTGGTCAGTCAGTGTTACACAAGGTGTCTAATAAATCCAGCATTATATGGTTATTGTAAAACTTTACACTATTTAGCCAAAAGTTTGTGGGCTTCCAGAATTACACACAAACAATGGGTATAAGTATGGAGTTTTGTTCCCCTGTATTCCTCTCCCTCTTACCCCCAAATCAGAAAAAGTCGGGACAGCATGGAAATAAAAAAAAAATCCAGTGTTTTTTACATTTATTTAGGCTTTCTTATATGAGACATTTCATCTATTGAACATCACCATGAATGAAATAAAAGTGAATGTTAGAAACACTACTTTATTTTAAATTTTTATTTTTAGACGTCCTAACTTTTTCTGATTTGGGGTTGTAGAAAGGTTTTATAAGACACTTTTCTGAGAATGCATTCTACTACATTTTGAAACATGACTGTGCTGATGGCACTGATGTTGGGCAGTAAGCCCCGTCTCACTTTACCCATTCCGATTCATCTCAGGTACCTGCCTGATTCAGTCCTGATTCTTTATGGACTTTATTTTAGGACAGCAGGGCAGAATTGTTGATGAACTGACTCATTGGGGAAGTAGAACCCCGTTAGAGCCAATTACGTTTGGTCTTTCCATGCATGTTTTATTAAAATTGTAACATGAGACGATGGTAACTACAGATATTAACACTTACTAATGGCAGATAAATGCAGACTCAGTCAGCCAGATCCCATGCAATATGCAAAACAGCCCATACACTGGATCACCTATGTTCCGTGTTGTACACAGATTTTATTGGGAAAAGATAGTTGGTAATTGAAAGGTTGTGAGTTTACTTGATCTCTTTAATTTCCTTCAGCTAAGAGGAAGTTATCTTCTGGAGTTAATGTTTAGGAGCAGATGATTGTTAGATGTTTATTACAGCAGTGACCCTGATTGAGGCCTCTTACTGATACTGTTTGTTTCTAGAAATAGTTTGTGGTTCATTTCAGACAGTGGTGTCTGTCCAAATTGTGATAATTTTTGTGCGTGATTGTTTTATCCAGGCATACAGCAATGGATGACATAGTGATGTGAGGACATTTTTAATTTTAGATGTAACGTGAGCTGTGTTGAAAAGTATGGAGGGATTTTTGTAGTTAGGTGTGTCTTGGATAGACTGATGCATTTACATTTGTCTAAAATGGTTCATAATTCTTCCTGCAGTGGTTTTCACAGTTAGTTAGACAGTCTCATAAATGTGTCATGGGTGCCTTCACACACATTTCATGTCTCTTATCCATATCTGGGTACAATCCTGATACTCCAGACGCATGAAACTAGTGTACGTGGTGTCAGTGTTCTAATGGGGGTCACTGAGGTGTTCTGTACAGTCCATTCTACTCTTACTGTTTATGGAAATTTCATGCCTGTATGCTTTTTATTATGAACCTGTTAGCTGAAGTAACAGAGCTCAATTAGAACTGATGTCTACATATTTTAAGCCATATTGTATTGCATGCACAGGTATAGCTTGACTTTCATATATTCGTAGACTCCTAAGAATTGAATCCCGTTGTCTAGTCTTACCTAGAGTAAGATGATTTAGCTATTTAACCGTTTCCTCTAAAGATGTCTTTCTTATACATATCAGCATTTATTTCCTTGTCACTGTTATTTCCTTGTGGCTGCTCGTTTGAGGTCTAGCATTAGCTTTTTGAAGTAATTTGAGTAAGGAAGAACAAATCAAAATATTTCTGAAAGTCAGAGAAGCCACGACTGAACAGAGTGCATCGAGACATGGAGTTGTGCTTGTTAATATTTTGCGAAGTTTAAGGAAACAGGATTACAGGCTTGTTGACTGGGTCAAATTGTGTATTACGTATAAAGGTGGATGTATTGAGCAAGGTCTGTAAATAAGATGTTTTGTTTTAGCTTTGTTTCCATATGATGTTGGACTTCTGATATAGGATATGTAACTACTGACTATATTCCCAAAGTACAATGGGGCAAAAAATTTTGTCAGCCACTGATTGTGCAATTTCTCCTATTAGAAAGATGAGAGTGGGCTGTAATTTTCATCATAGGTACACTTCAACTATGAGAGACAAAATGAGGAAAAAAATCCAGGAAATCACATTGTAGGATTTTTAAAGAATTTAATTGTAAATCATGGTGGAAAATAAGTATTTGGTCACCCACAATCAAGCAAGATTTATGGCTCTCACAGACCTGTAACTTCTTCTTTAAGAAGCTCTTCTGTCCTCCACTCGTTATCTGTATTAATGGCACCTGTTTGACCTCGTTATCTGTATAAAAGACACCTGTCCACAGCCTCAAACAGTCAGACTCCAAACTCAACCATGGCCAAGGACCAAAGAGCTGTCGAAAGAACACCAGAAGGAAAATTGTTTAGACCTGCACCAGGCTGGGAAGAGTGAATTGCAATAGGCAAGCAGGTGTGTCACCAATAAATCAACTGTGGGAGCCTTGTAGAAAATGAAGACATGCAAGACCATTGATTCTGGGGGCCCCATGATTTCAGCCCATGGGGTCAAACATGAACATGAGAAGGTAAGCGAAATCCAGAACTACATGGAGGGACCTGATGATGAATGACCTTGCAGAGATCTGGGCCAAAGTACAAGGCTACATCAGTAACACACTTACGAAGAGAGGGACTCAGATCCATGCAGTGCCAGAAAATGCGTGTCACCGCTTAGCCAGTCAGAGTCCCAGGCCCGTTGAAGTTTGCAGAGAGCATATGGATGATCTAGAAGAGGATTGGGAGAATTCATTGGTCAGATGAAATAAATGAAAGAACTTCTTGGTTAGAAAACTCAACTCGTCGTTGTTTGGAGGAAGAAGAATGCTTGAGTCGCATCCAAGAACACCTACCTACTGTGAAGCATGGGGGTGGAAAAATCCATGCTTTGGGGCTGTTTTTCTGCAAAGGGACAGGGACGACCTGATCCGTTTTAAGGGAGAATGAACGGGGCCATGTATCGTGAGATTTAAGACAAAACCTCCCGTCCATCAGTGAGAGCATTGAAGATGGAAAGTGGCTGGGTCTTCCAGCATGACAATGATCCCAAAACACACCGCTCGGACAACGAAGGAGTGGACTCCATAAAAGCATTCAAGGTCTCCTGGAGTGGCCTAGCCAGTCTCCAGACCTCAACCGCATAGAAAATGTGTGGAGGGAGTTGAAAGTCCGTGTTGGCCCAAAACATCACTGCTCTAGAGGAGATCTGCATGGAGGAATGGGCCAAAATACCAGCTACAGTGTGTGCCAACCTGGTGAAGACTTACAGGAAACGTTTGACTTCTGTCATTGCCAGCAAAGGTTATGTTACAAACTATTTTGTTATTGACCAAATACTTATTTTACACCAGGATTTACAATTAAATTCTTTAAAAATCCTACAATGTGATTTTCTGGATTTTTTTCTCATATTGTCTCTCATAGTTGAAGTGTAGCTATGATGAAAATTACAGACCTCTCTCATCTTTCTAAGTAGGAGAACTTGCACAATCAGTGGCTGACTAAATACTATTTTGCCCCACTGTATATCATGAGCGACAATGTTGTATTATCGTATATCCCTATCCAAAACAGCTTTCAGAAGTAGTAAAGCTAAAGTAAAGTGCGTTTTATTCATTTTGATTTCGTTGTCCAGGGCTCATAAACGATTCAATGAACTCCAGGACAGAGGTGACCGGCAGGTCGATGGTTCTAGAGTGCCTATGAGCAAAATTCTGTCCTTGCCTGAGCTCAAGGTAAGAACAAAACATGCATAAAAGCAAACCTTAGAATGTTTCACTTACCACAACATTTTTTTTATTGTGTAAAATAATTTTCCATAATGAGAATGTCAGTGATGTAAGTAGCTTTCTTTGAGCTTGTCAGATGTTGGGAAAATTATTATTATCTAATTGAAGCCTTCAGATGGTGGCTCTAGTGGCTCAGTGGTTTATTGACCATTAGGTTAAAGTCTAGCCTTTTAAAGTTACCTTTGAACAATTGCACAAGGCCCTAAAGACAGTTCACTCACTGAAACTGAAGTGTCCAAACTTAGAGTTAACGACACATGACACACAAGTGTCCAAAAGCCACAGACTACCATGCTAAATGCTATGCTACACTAATACCCCCAGTGGTTAATATTTAATAAGTGCTTTAGGACAGACTTATTAAATTGCAGTGCGTTGCAATTGCGTTGTCACCTCACCGCAGCAGAGATCCCCGGTTTGACTGCCTGGACTGTGCCTGTGGGGAGTTTATGATCTCCCCTGATGCATGGGCTTCCTCAGTGTACTCCTCTCACATTCCAAAGGCATGTTTAGGCCAGTTGATATCTCTGCAGTGCCCCAGTGTGAGTCAGTGAGTGACTGTGTGCGCATGTGCTGTCTAGGGTTGGCTTGCGTCTTTTGCCCTGTGCTGCCAGTTAGGTGACCCCGAATTGAGTTACCCATTTATAAACACAAATAAATGATTTTGGACATGATCTGGGGTTTGAGAAAACACTGTACACCCTTTCAAAGGTAAATCACATCTAATGCATCTCATGTTGCAGACAAAGAGCAACCATGTAAGGAAGTGTCCCAAATCGTTTACAGCGTTTACCAAGTCTGTTTGGGACACAATCCATAATTGAGTTCTTAAAATGTGGTTGAACAGTGAAAGTGCTATCAACTTGTATCATATCTGCTTTTGCTCACACAGGTTCACTAGACAATTGTTTCAGGAGGCTCTCTATGATAAAATGGGGACAACCAGAATGCTACTGTGAAGGAATCCCACATTTATATGGACACATTTTTATCACTAATCGTATGCCCTTAATTCTTGCATTCACTTCAGTCCAATCCCTTCCGAAGAAGAATCTGCCAGGTCTTCTCGACCTCAGCAGTGAAGGACGGGAGTTTAAGCTTTGAAGACTTTTTGGACCTCCTGAGCGCCTTCAGCGATTCGGCAACGCTCGAAATCAAATCTCATTATGCATTTCGAATATTTGGTAAGATTTAAGAAAAATCTTGTTTTTATAATAATATGACTTCTCTAACGTCAGCATTTCAGTTCACCTTCATGTGGCACTTATGTTAGCCATGTAGATAGAGACTAAATATGATCTAAAGTTTTGAGGCACCAAGCATCAGTACAAGTTTGAACTATGAGTTTAAGGCTGATTAGGCATTCTTTTTTCGATCATTCCAGACTTCGATGATGATGGCACTCTTGATATGGGGGATCTTGAGAGGTTGGTGAACTGTCTGACTGGGGAGTCAGAAGACACAAGACTCACCCCTGATGAAATGAGACAGCTGATAAACAATGTGAATAAACCACACACACCGGAAACTTTTTAATTTACTAATCACAACTATTTTCTCCCTTTGTAGCTATAAGATACCTACAAAACATAACTGTGACTTCATTCTACAGATTCTTGATGAATCGGATATCGACAAAGATGGAACTGTAAACCTCTCGGAATTTCAGCATGTTATCTCCAGGTCTCCAGATTTTGTTAGGTAAGAATTCATTTCTTTAGAACTTTTACAGGGCTGGGATTACCAGTGCGATGATCCAGTCGCATCTTTTTTATTGACAGTGTTGCAAAATATTACAATTATACATAATATTACACGTGACATCTGCTGAAAGCTTAGTTCTGATTGATGGTTGATGTGAACGTTACCTGAAGTTGCAGGCCTGTGTTTGTATGACTTTATGCACTGCACTGCTGCCACCTGATTGGCTAGTTAGATAATTGCATGCATGAGTAGAGTGGGTGTTGGTATGTTCCTAATGAAGTGCTCAGGGTGTGTATATAGGTAAAAGCAAAATGACCAAAATATCCACTGACCTTTAAGGGTTAATTTAATGATCCTTCATGTTGATAGTGACATTTGGCGACTAATAAGTGTGTATTTTACAGTTCCTTTAAGATCGTGCTGTGAAGCAATGAAAGATCTGAAGACGTTCTATCTCAAGTTCCACTCCATTTTCAACTGGACATGCACTTTCTTACTGACCTACTAATATATCATGTTAATTGTAGTTGTCTCATTCTATCAGTATTTAACTGCTTATATCATTGAAAATATTTAGATTCTTTGTTTACTTTTATTTCTTCCTTTTATGTTTGGCCATATTTGTATATATGATAAAGGCTTGTCTGAATTATTCTTCCTGTCTTGATGATTGTGCATTACATATGGGAGCTACGCTACATGTGGCTCATGATGGAGAATGGTTTTTTGGAAGGGCTGAGACAAATGTGTTCCACAGTCCACAAACAACATCTTCCACCATCATTCCACCCTTCAGGAAGTACTCCACAACCTTTGGTTCATCTAAACTGCTTTCAGAGCCATGACCCAGCTGGCCATAGTGACCTGTGTCAGAGGGGGGGTGAACAGGGTTATCTTTAGATATGATGACCATTTTGATGATGCCAACAAAGCAAGAAGCAAAATATTTTACCCCATCCCCAGGTATAGAGCTCTCCAGTGCCTAAAAAAAAAGAATAATTTTCAATAAAACATAGATAGAAGGCTCTGTCCGTACAGAAAATATTCCTGTAAAAGAATCCTACTTGTGATGGCAGCTGTGTGACGGGATCCACAGCTAACCCTGATGATTTCAGAGGCTTCTGCAACATCCACCAGGGCAGGGAAAGCTTGAATTGAGATAAGCCTGTCACTGGTGCCCTCATCATCATCATCATCATCATCATCATCATCATCATCTCTGCCAATTATCATTTCGTCATTTTCTATATACAAATGTGTAAAAAAAGAGGGAGATGGTGGGTTAACCGACATTGGATAGTCATATTTGACATATTGGAAGGGAAAATGTGGTACTTTTCCAGATTCTCCAGTCATTTTTGCTGTCTAAGACATGAACTGAATTGAGCTTTAATCCAGGCAACACCTAGATTTGATCCCAGCGTTCTGTAGCATGCAGTTCGGGAATGTGGCAATGAACTGGGATGTACCTACTTACAGTAATACTTACAGGATGCCTAAACTTTTGTATTCTGTTCCCTATATGTTCAATATAGGAAAATAAAGAGTAAAGGTGCATTAGAAGTTGCAGACATAGATGCAGGCATGTCATTTGACTAGGGGTGCTTAAACATTTACACTAGGGCAACAACGAATCGATAATAATCGATTATTAAAAGTGTCGACAACGAATTTCATTATCATTTCGTTGTGTCGCATGATTTATGTTTCCCTCGCCTTATCATATCCGCTTACGTTACTTTGTCAACGCTGGGGGAAAAAAAACAAAAACGAGCGATTGAACGGAGCGAGGCAGAGCCGGCGCGGAATCTTCAAAACAAGTTAGCGTTAAGAATTCACGCTTCACACAACTAAAAAATGTGTAACATGCAAACTTTGCAAAAGTGATTTGACCCGGCACGGGAGCGGCACGGTGCTGATACAGCCCTTGAAACGAAAACGTGTTTCCTCACTTCAAAACGGAACAAAATCGGGATATTGTGGTGACTTACGCTGTTGTTGCGGTGACCCGGTGACCGATGAGGATGAAAGGAGCTCAACAACAGCGTAAGTCACCACAATATCCCAAGTTTGTTCCGTTTTGAAGTGAGGAAACGTATCGGCGCACTCACACTATGGGAACGGACACAGCACGGTTAATGCTTGTTAGCTGGATAATGACAGTGATGGAGTTAACAGAGATATCCTATATAGGCCAGGCTAGCCAAGTCCTATTTATGCATTCCTGCTACTTCAACACTGTCTGAGCGTCTATCTTCTGTGGCAGGAAATATAGTCTCTAAAAAGAGAGCCAGCTTTAGCCAGGAGCATGCTGACATGCTAACAGTTTTGGATTGCAATGCAAGTTCCTAAAGAAGGGGAGTGAATGAGTTTGTATGTAGTGTTTGCACTTATTTTTCTTTATTAATAAATTTAATTTATTATTATTATTAATTTCTTGTAAGCACTTATTTGCTCTGTTATTTAATGTTATATTTCTGAATAAAGACATGGAAAGGGTTTTTTTTTTTAATACCCGATTAATCGATTATTAAAATAATCGGTAGTTGCAGCCCTGAATTACACAACACTGTATTAACAGAGGAAGGTTCCAGAATGAAGAAAGACAATGCTTTCTATATGCAAATCATTGTCGTAGCAAAAAACATGGCATTCGCCTACACAAAAATAGAAAAAATACAAAATTATAGATAGGTCAATATTGATTATACAACTAATATTGACCCATTATATCAAAGATCCATAGGAATAAAGGGTATGAATGAAAATGAACCCAAATGTTATGTATTACATGCAGCCATGCTTTAATTGATGTTAATTCATGTTGTAATTACGTGTGTGTATGTACGCCCAGTGACAGGTGATACTGTTCAGCAGGTCATCAATAATTGATGCCTTTTCCCATGATGTTTGACATTGTTTCCTCAGGTGCTTTATGCTTGCATTCCTCTTTCAAGTCATAAAAGGAGAGGCTAACGAAGGTTTGTAAGAAAGAGATACGAAGTGCAGTTAAACCAGATGCACCCAGTGCTTGCGTTTATTGAGTAGTTTAATCCTGACTCACCAGTGCTTTGTCCCTTGTGAGGTTCCTCTCTGAGACCTGTTGATGGCAGGCCAATTTGCCCACTCTCATTCCAGCCCCACACGTACAGATCTCCACCAGCTGTGATTATTAACACATCTGATTAATCACCTGACATAATCTGAATTATAATTACAATACAATGAGAGCACAACAAAACAGGTCTATATCAGTTTTCACCCAATGGTAATAAAAATAGTGGAAGTAGTTAGTGTTTTGAAGTGCTTTTACCTACTACCAACACTTCCCTCTTATCTTTGCATAATGAACTTTTAGTGTATTTAGTGGTTACTTTAATTCTAATGTAACGGTTGTTTATTTTATATTGAAGTGTCTGATGCTAGAAGAAACACGCCATCAGTATGCTGGAGATGGTAGTTCCTTTAGGCTTTGCGTTCTAATCGCAGGTCAAGCTTGAAAGCTGAAGGTCAGGTGGTGTGTTTATGCACACTGAGATAGACTGGCACCTTGTCTTGGGACATTTATGCCATTTAGCATTTAGTCTCGAGTGTACTTGCGCCCAGTGAATTCCGGGTTAGGCTCCAGACCCTGACCAGCACCGAGGGTGGTAAAAGGGAAAGCTATATTATGCTAACTGTCTCCAAAACGGCTCTTTACACTATAGTGCATTACACTGGGGTCCGGCCATTTTGAAGTGCTGCTTGAGAAAATAGTGTGGAATAGTAATGCACTCTAAAAATCTCAAAGCCTTTGCAGTTTAAGTGGTGTCCAGAACACAAAAAACATCACAGATTATTGGAACAATGCTTTTTAATAGAAAGTATTAATTCCATTAAGAACTTTTATTAGAAAATGCATGTGCAAGCTGATATCTTGTGTGTTTGAGGGCATTTTTGTGTTTATGACAGAATTGTCATCACATATTTATGAGCAAAGGCATGAAAGGTGCCTGAAATGGTTTACTATCTTAGGTTCCTAGGCTTTAAGTAATAATATACTATCTAGTAGGGGTGTAACGATACTCTCTGCTCACGAGTCGATTCATGATACTGAGTTCATAATTTGATTTTTTCATGATTATAGATTTAACATTCAGTAATATACATTACTTTTTTATTTCTGAAGTGTAAACAATGGAAAACAACATATTTTCTTTTCACTTAAAAGAAATGACTAGAACCAGAGGGTTCAAATTGTAAACAAAATGCTCTATTGTTTCACTATACCTTTAATAACTGAGAGAAAATGTTTTTTTTTTTTTTCTGAAGAATAACAATTTAAAATAGCATGTACTTTTCTTGTATAAAAAATGTAAACAAAAAATCTTTAGTACCCTGCAATTAAAATAAATTAGGTGTCTCACTGAGACCGGAAGGTGTGTGTCTGTGAGCAGAACCCTCTGGTGTTAGATGATGTAATAAACATCCAACTCAATGACTCACAATGTATCATTACATCCCTGCCATCTAGTGATCCATGTTTGAACGTATAGAATAATGACTGGGGGACCATTTTGGACACAGCAGCTGACATCATTGAAAGGTGGTGGGGGTTTGAAAAACAGGAATAAGTTAATAATATTCTCATAGGAAATAATGCAAAATGAACGACTGAATTTCAAAGCCTTTATATAGTTCCTTATACTCCTGAAACATTAATAACAGCCTAGGATGTACTGTAAATATCAGTAGTTGTACGTTTTAAAAATAAATTATTAGAAGGATATTTTCACTTACTACTGATGCATGCAGAGTGCCAGCCTCCTGCAGAGACAGATTTCACTGGGACACCCCATAGAGCCTCCACTGCATGTGGCTCAACCTCTGATACCAGATTGCTATGGCCCAGCTGACCATGGCTACAAAAGCAACACTGCAAGTTAGTCACATTTATTGTCAGGCACCCATCCATCTATCCATGGGACAAATCAATGATCTACAGTGGTGCTTGAAAGTTTGTCAACCCTTTAATCAAAGTCCGGACCTTAATCCAATCGAAATGTTGTGGAAGGACCTGAAGAGAGCAGTTAATGTGAGGAAACCCACCAACATCCCAGAGCTGAAGCTGTTCTGTATGGAGGAATGGGCTAAAATTCCTCCAAGCCGGTGTGCAGGACTGATCAACAGTTACAGGAAACGTTTAGTTACAGTTATTGCTTCCAGGGTGGTCACATCAGATACTGAAAGCAAAGGTTCACATACTTTTGCCACTCACTTGTATGTAATATTATTGGACTATGGGACTGTGGTAGCCTTGTGGTTAAGGTACTGGACTTTGGACCAGAAGGTCCAGGGTTCAAACCCCACCTCTGCCAAGCTGCCACTGTTGGGTCCTTGAGCAAGACCCTTAACCCACAATTGCTTGGACTGTAAGACTGTACCAATTGTAAGTCGCTCTGGATAAGGGCGTCTGCTAAATGCTGTAAATGTAAATGTAAATATTATATCATTTTCCTCAATAAATAGAGACCAAGTATAATATTTTTTGTCAAATTTGTTTAGCTGGGTTCTCTTTATCTACTTTTATTACTTGTGTGAAAATCTGATGATGTTTTAGGTCATATTTATGCAGAAATATAGGAAATTCTAAAGGGTTCACAAACTTTCAAGCACCACTGTATGAATATAAAGTACAATAGTAGTCAACAGACATTTAGGTATAGAAATGTATCTAAATATGGCTTAATGTCTATGAAAATATCCCCATACCCCCAACAGAATGAAAATTTGGTCCTCACCTGCCAGATCCCCATGTGTAAACAATCCCTGAGGCTGTGAGAAGTACAGCATGATCAGTGCCCAGTGCCAGGCTTGCTGCCTTCAGATGAGGAGAGATGGGTAGAAAAAATGGAGGCTTGAATGCCAAGTATCCCCCTGGCACCAATGGCAATCGTACAGCTTTCCCTTTAAAGTCATGAGACAAATAATATCATCAGCTATGGATTCTGAATACGCTGAACCACTGGTGTTTACCAGTGTCTACACAGAATCACAGTATCTGCAGGCTTTAATGCCAACCAATCAGATGCTACCTTATTTCAGTTGTTTAAACAATTTATTTTAGTCTTCAGAGGATTATATTTAGCTGTGCTTCCTATTTATATATATATATATATATATATATATATATATATATATATATATATATATATATATATATATATATATATATATATATATATATATATATATATATATGTATATGTTGCTGCCTAACAAATATTTCTAGATTTGTCTGCGGGAAAATATTTTAAGTGAAAATTAACTACAGAATAAAACTAAAGCATAGGTTACTTACTAAATGGAGGGACATGGAGAGCGTAGGCAGAGGCAAAAATTGATTTGGAACACCAACTGCTACTATTCTGTTGCTCTGATACACAATCACTGTGCACAGAATTACATTTTCAGACCAAGTTTCAGGTTGTCATTTGTTGTAACAGGTCAGTGGTTCAGGTAGCAGGTAAGGATAATTAAAACACCCCATACAGAATAGCTGACATTTGCCAGGGTTCAGCTGTAGTAGTATGAGGTTTGGGATCCACCAAGTCATTTGTGCTCTAGAGATGATTACTTTTTCTTTATGACTTTCAAAAATAAGCTTCTGTGACTAATCACAGACTAAACTAAATCAATATCTCTGCATTAAACACAACTGCTGTAAACACTGAATCTTTATGCTATCTGTATGCTAAAACTATGTACATTACCAGCATTTTCAGTGGCATCTACTGTTCCACTCCAAACAAGTGCTCTCCCATTTCTCTTCAAGCTCCAACACTCAGCTCTGTGGCCAAATTTGAGGGTCAGATACCCCTCACTGATGAGAACATCCTCACATCCTTCGCTCTCTGGAACAAGCACACAGCTTTCTTCAGCGTTTAGAGGGCTACTTCCGAAGCCTGATAGACACACATGATGCTCACCTGCAATGTGAAATATTAACAATTAGAGACTGATCTGTTGTCAGGGTCCTGCTAATGATGTTTAAAGCTCTGAATCGTTTAGCTTCACCCTTGTATTATATTAGTCCTAAACTCTGGAGCAGTGCTCATGAGGAGATTTCTAGTTCTTTATGTTGCAAACTTGGTAGCCTCCAGGACTAATATGACACCACTATACTGTGCATAGGAGTATCCAGAACTTACAACACTCACAGTTGCTGTACATAGCTTTAACATCGAGTTTGGACTGTGCCAACATTTACTGTACAAGTAGAGCTCACATTTGACAGCACAAAATGATTCACGACAGTGAACAAATAATTCATATTTTACGCTTTATTAATACATTTAACTGTGAAGTGTGTCCTGATAAACAGGCTGAATTGAATAGTCAGTTGTTTATGTACTGTACTAATGAAATGTAGGTCTCAGGTATTTTCATTGAGTTTCTTAACTATCAACAACTATCAATTAAGTTTGAGAATTGTTTGTGTCCAGGATTGGAGTTGGCAAGTCGAAACAAGACAAACTGTGAGGGGTGTATTGAAAACTATAAACAATATATTCATTCTTATTAGTAATATTGATTATATACTGACAGAAAATAGAATCGGAGTCTTGAAAGACCTGAAAACATGGCAACATTCTACTCGCTGTAGTTTTGGGTAAGTGTTGTCAAGTTTTATAAAATATACAAAGATAAGGATCACTGTGTTGTACAGTACAGTACGGTATTAAAATTGTTCATATTGTGCATTAATTAATATTAATAATACTGTTTAAAATAAAACACTGTGTGCAAATTATCTAAACTAGTATGTGACACTATAGTACTGTCTGGTCAATGTCCCGTTTCACAGAACATAATGTGGATGTTAAATGGTGCATAGCTGCAGTATAATATTCACTGGCAAAGCAATGCAGAGACCAGCACAGTGGGTCAGCAGCATATATAATTTGGACAGTGGGTATGGTTGTCATCAACACTGGATGCGCTCCATGCGAGTTCAACAGGTTAACCATCAATAGACCCAGCAAGAACCAGCAATTGTTAGTTTGGACACTGGTATGGTGTTCACCAGATTGGATAGTTGTTTTGATGGAATAATGGTCATTAGCATGAACCGGTGGTATGACAGGTATGTTGCTCTTCAGTATGGACTGATGGTATGATGGGTAAGCTTTAAGCCAGCATGAATGTTGTCTGTAGGTTGTATGTTTATGATGGCCACCAGCATGATATATGGAGGATGTGGTGGTCACCAGCATGGACTGGTGGTATGGTGGGTATCATGGACCCCGATATAAATTGGTGGTATGATGGAGTTCAGTATGGATTACTGATATGATGGGTTTGATGGTCATCAGGTATAGATTGGGTGGTCTCAACTACAGCAGAAGCATGAACCTGAACAAAACAGCTTGGGCCAGGATCAAAATGTTTGGATCAAAACTGTTTTTACAGTATTGCAGTTAACATATAGAAACCCCAACTAACCAACAAAACAAAACAGACGAACAAACAACAACCCTCATCATTTATGTGGATATATGCTCTTCTCCTCCAACATTGTGTCTCTGTGTTTCTGTCTTGTGTCTCAAATCTGTTTTCCGACAGTGGTGGGATAGTATGAGGACTCTGTTGATCTTCTGTATGAACTGGTGGTATGGAAAGTATGATTTACACCAGCATGGATTGATTGCATGGTGAATACGATGGCCACCAGAGTGGGATACTAGTATCGAGGATGTGATGTTCAGCAGCATGGACTGGTAGTATGACGGGTATCATGGTCTTCAGTATAAATTGGTGGTATGTTTTGTATGATGGCCGAAAGTATGGGATACTGGTTTGGTGGGTATGATAGTCATCAGTATGTATTGGTGGTCTGGTGTGGACTACGGTTATCACTATAGGTTGCTGGTGTGATGGGTATGATCATCTTGGGGTGCTGTTATGGTACTCATGATCGTGACCAGCAATGACTGTGCGGTCCCCAAGACTCATTATTAGAATAAGAGTTTGGACCAGGATGTAAATTGTTCTGCACAGTACTGCAGTTAACGTAGAAAAATAAAAAAACAGCCAACCAACAAAGCAGACGAACAAAAACAACCCTCACCATTTATGTGGAGAGCTGCTTTTCTGCTCCAACTTGCAGAAATATTGTATCTGTGAGTTTCTGTCCCATGTCTCAAGTCTGTTTCCTGACATGAGCACAAACAGTCCAGTTTTATTGGAGTGAGAAGTCTAATCTGTTTACTCTCTCCATCCTTCTGAGGCTTTATCTGTCCGAATCCATTAAACCCGAACCCAAACCAAGTCATTGATTTAGTACATCTAAGAGAAACGCGCCATTTACAAGCTACAGCGTGGAAGATCAAGTGGCGAAATAAGATTATTACAAAATAAAAGTCTTAACAAGCTCAAAATTCATTCTATTAATAGCATTACAGTTTAAACCATAATTACAAATATATCTCAAATAATGATATTTACGAACAAAAGTATTAACTCCATACAACTTGTACATATGTTACGTTTCTAAAATTGTTAATCGACGTATTGAAGTCGTCCATCATTCCTGGCTTCGTGTTTCCCGTCTCCACGGAGTAACGCAAAGCCACAACACAACACAGGCTGGTTGCTGCATCGAACTATGGTGACATAGCTTATTTTAAATCTAATTTTTTTGTTTAGTTTTAATTAAATTAATTTTCGTTTCATTGGTATGGTATGCACACGGTTAATTAACTAATAGATATGCTGTTATTTACAGTTTCAGTCTCATATGGATCGCAGAAGCAATAGAATGGCTTAGCTTCTCAGCTCAGCTGTAACTTACAGTCTGATGCCTAAGTTTAGAATGGATGTAGAATGGGATGTCTTAAAAGCTCCTTAAAAGTGTAATGTGTAGGTGTCCCAGTACTTTTGTCCACATAGTGTGTGTAAATGAATATGTATATGTGTGACTATATTAGCAGTGATTTCCATAGAAGATTATTAGAATTGAAGTAATAATGCATTCTAAATTGCAATATGTTTTACGTACTTTTTCAATACAGAATTGAAAATATTACAGTCTTAGTCCTCTCGTAGATGCCAGTGTTGCTTTTCTCTCCTGCTCTCTGTCAGGCTGAAGTCGAAGAGACACTGAAGAGAATCCAGACACACAAAGGTGTCATAGGAACAATAGTAGTAAATGCTGAAGGTAAAACATCTTGGCACTTCTCAAGCTGTCCCTTTCTTACTTGCATATTGAATTAAAAGGTCAAATACTATTGAAAAAAATGAAAACTAAATAAACAAATACTAATAAAAAAATCAAAGGGCTTGCATTTATATACAGTGGTACTTGAAAGTGAACCCTTTAGAGTTTTCTATATTTCTGCATAAATATGATCTAAAACATCATTAGATTTTCATACAAGTCCTAAAAGTAGATAAAGAGAAGCCATTTAAACAAAGTAGACAAAAGTATTATACTTGGTCATTTATTTATTGAGGAAAATGATGCCATATGACATATTAGTGAGCGGCAGAAGTATGTGAACCTTTGCTTTCAGTATTTACTGTGTCCCCCCCTGTGCAGCAATAACTGTAACTAAACGTTTCCTGTAACTTGATCAGTCCTGCACACCGGCTTGGAGGAATTTTAGCCCATTTCTCCATACAGAACAGCTTCAGCTCTGGGATGTTGGTGGGTTTCCTCACATTAGCTTCTCACTTCAGGTCCTTCCACAACATTTCGATTGGATTAAGGTCAGGACTTTGACTTGGCCATTCCAAAACATTAACTTTATTGTCCTGTAACCATTCTTTGGTAGAACTACTTGTGTGCTTAGGGTCGTTATCTTGCTGCATGACCCACCTTCTCTTGAGATTCACTTCATGAACAGATGTCCTGACATTTTCCTTTAGAATTCTCTTATAGAATTCAGAATTCATTGTTCCATCAATGCAGCATCCATCAGATACCATCCATCAGCTGCAGCAAAACAGGCCCAAACCATGAAACTACCACCACCATGTTTCACAGATGGGATAAGGTTCTTATGCTGGAATGCAGCGTTTTCCTTTCTCCAAACATAACAACAACTTTTCCTTTAATTAAACTCAAAAGTTCTATTCTGGTCTCATCTGTCCCAAACATCTTTCCAATAGCTTCTGGCTTGTCCACGTAATTTTTTTAGCAAACTGCAGACGAGCCGCATGTTCTTTTTGAGAGCAGTGGCTTCTTCCTTGTAACCCTACAAATGCAACACCATTGTGTTCAGTGTCTTTCTGATGGTGGACTCATGAACAATTACATTATACAATGTGAGAGATGCGCTTCGTTGCTAGAAGTTACCCTGGGGGTCCTTGTGACCTCACCAACTATTACCTTACACGTCTTGCTCTTAGCGTGATCTTTGTTGGTCGACCACTCCTGGGGAAGGCGGTCCAATGGTCTTGAAATGTCCCTCCATTGTTACACACTCTGTCTACCTGTGGATTGGTGGAGTCCAAACCTTTAGAGATGGTTTTGTAACCTTTTCAGCCGTGATGAGCATCAACACCTCTTTTGCTGAGGTCTCCAGAAATTTCCTTTGTTTGTTCCATGATGCACTTCCATAAACATGTTGTGAAGAGCAACTTTGATGATCCTGTTCTTTAAATAAAAACGGGTGCCCCGCACACCTGATTGTATCCCATTGATGAAACCCCTAGACTTCAAATTAATGCTAATCCCAGAGTTTCAAATACTTTTTTGCCACTTCACAAATATGTAATATTGATCATTTTCCTCAATAAATGTTCAAGTATAATATTTTGTCTCTTTTGTGTAACTGTTTCTCTTTATTCTACTTTGAAGGTCATAGTTTATCGAAATTAGAAAATTTAAAGGGTTTCACAAACTTTTCAAAGCACCACTGTAACTAATAAATTATATATGTACCTCAAACCTTTATATGAATGCCTTTAATGTCAGGTTATATATTTTTCTAGTATCAGAAGTGGCCTTAACATTTGTTTGAACGTTGGCTGGCGCAGACTTGTTAGCTGTGGCAATGTCCGTTGACCTGCCTCACTCCAGTGACATCCGAAAAATTGCATTTTTTTTTGTATTATATTCATTTTCACAATGTTTAACGAACTAACTATTGTCATAGCATTCTGTGGTTTTTTACCTTGGCAAGAAGTCAATTTAATTTATTATGGCAGGGTGCCAAGTGTGCTCTTTTTGGAAACTTAGGTTGTTTCTTGCTAAATGTTTTAAAACAAATGTTTCAAATTTGGCAGTGGGACTACAGTAAATTATTTGTTCAGATTATAAGAAAATTATGAGAGATTGGTTTTCTTGAGGGTGAAACGCCCTGCTTCCCCCATTCTGAGCATCTGTCCGTTCGTTATTCATCCATTAATTGGATTACAGTTCATGTCCGGTGTTGCACATTTACTGTCCCGTACTTAACACTTTTCTTAACTGCTTTCATTCAGGCATTCCTATCAGGACCACACTGGACAATTCCACCACGGTACAGTATGCAGGGTTACTCCATCAGCTCACCATGAAAGCTCGGAGCACGGTCAGAGACATAGATCCTCAGAATGACCTCACTTTTCTACGTGTCAGATCCAAGAAACATGAGATCTTGGTTGCCCCAGGCAAGCCTTGTTTTGAATTCTCACATAATACTGTGAATAATGATTTCCTATTAATTCAGTTTTTCTTGCCTTTTTTTATTCACAGATAAAGAATATCTACTGATTGTCATTCAGAACCCTAGTGAATAACATTCCAGCATGTATATCATAAACAACTTGTCTGTTATCTTTTTCATGTATTCTGCTCCTTGCACACCAAGCGTCTTTCTTTATCATTCTTATTAGAACTTTGAGATCAATTTTAACTGTGTTTCTATAAATATGCAGTTCAATATACAGTGAAGTTGTTCTATGAAAAATGTTATTGTTGTTAAAGGAAATAAAATGTCATTTGGTAGGAGAAACTTGTGCACGTTCTTTATTAAGAGCTGTGAAGTAGCAGATCTGGGATTTCAGGACTGTAGTGGCTCTACAGTCCCACCTCTGCCAAACTGTTACTGTTGGGTCCTTGAGCAAGACCCTTAACCCAGAATTGCTTGAATTGTAAGGCTGTATCAACTGTAAGTTGCTCTGGAAAAGGGTGTGTGTGCTAAACAGCTAAATATAAATGTAAATGCCCAAACGTATGTGGACTCCCCTTTACAATTATGAGGACTGTGGTGACCTAGTGGTTAAAGTACTGGACTATAGACCAGAAGGTCCAAATCCCACCTCTAATAAGCTGCCACCAGTGGTTCTCTGAGCAAGGTCATTAACCCACAGTTGCTTGGGCTGTAAGACTGTTTCGATTGCAAGTCGCTCTGGATAAGGGCGTCTGATAAATGACGTACATATAAATGTAATGTAAGTGTACTGAGATCGGCTCAGTTTTATTGCAACAAAAGCTTTTCTGCCCCTATGTTTAGCATGTGAGACAAACACTGTCCATTGGAGGGTGGTATTCCACCACGTTTGACTGTATTGTTCCAAAACGAGCCTTTTGTTATTGTAAGGGTTGATATATATTTAATATGTTATACTGTATTCAGAAATAAATAGACATTTTGACTACAGTGTACTCGCAATAGTCTTAGAATTTCTAGTTTTTTTTTAAATGATTGAAGTTAAAAAATATAAGTTCCTGTGTTAGTGGTGTCATTAGTAATAATATAGAAAAATCAGAATAATATATTAATTTTAAATAGTACCGTGTGATAATGGCTACAGTGTTAATAAACCCAGAGAAATGGGTTCATGTCCTGGCCTGGACTCCACCTGTGTGGAGTTTAATCTGTTCTCCCTGTGTCTATGTGGGTTTTTCCCACAAACAAAAGACATATGTTAGGTCAACTGGTGTCTCAAAACTATGTATTTGTTTAAGTCTTTGTATGTGTTCTGTGATTGACTGGTACCTGGTCCAGAGATGTTTACCAACAACGCCCTGTGCTGCTGGTTAGGCGCTGGCCCTCTGTGACCCTGAATTGGATTACGTATGTATGGAAAGTGACAGGGAAGTGTCATTTAATAGAACACTGTCTTTCGTATTGTTAATTCTCAGCTTGAATTAATTAACAAATAAATCTTTGAATCTTTTCACATGTTCTGAATGGATCATTTACAAGGCTTTTGAATCCCTAGAATCAGTTGCAGCTCAGTTGCTTGAGAATGGTTTTCTTACACTGGTCTTAAACACCTTTGGTGTTTTTCAATCCAGATTAAGAACCTGTCTTATTTGTAGTTCTTGTGTCAAACGTGTAACACTACACTACCTGTAAAAGTGTATACTTTTGGAATGTCCTATGTATATGAATACTAGAACCAAACACTATACAGAAACAAACATGAAAGAAATATTCAATAACAACCCACCAGGAAAAAAATCTGACATTCATACTGAAAATATTCATATTAAATCTAAAATACATATTGAAAAAAGAGCACGTTCCAGTAAATAGCCAACAGAGCTGAACTGTAAACCACAACAACAGCAACAACATTTGTAGTTCTTAGATTTTTTTATGTCATTAAGCATATCACTGATAATTATGTCATATGTTTAACATGTCATGTTTAGGTACATTGAAACTGTGGTGGTGCAGCAGTTAAGGTACTGGAATATGGACCAGAAGGTCTACTGCTCAAATTCCAGCACTAGCAAGTGCTGTTGGGCTGTTGAGCAGGTCCTAACTCATAATCACTTGGATTGTACATTGTAAGACTGTATCAGTTATAAATCACTCCAGATAATGGCATTTGGTAAATGCTGTAAATGTTTAGGTTTGTTCCCTTTATTTTGTGTTAACGTATTTTTTTATTTCGAAAAAAATCAGCAAAATGTAATTTGACCGTTTGACTCGGTTCCTGATTATATGTAATACAACAGTAGCACAGTAGTAGTAGTAATAATAATATATGCATGGATTGTGGCAGTTTTGCTTTGTATTGTCATTGTACCCGCATCGTTAATTCAGTGACTAAAATGCAGGAGTTTTAATTAATGATTTGATCCATAGGACCATAAGCTAGTCTCAGTATGTTTCCATTGGAGTGTCACAGGACACTGTCTATGAGTGGGTAAAGTTGAACCGTCTCACAGACTCCACGCAGGCAGATTGGTAGATCTATGGCAGATTAATAAATTAAATGGCTACTATAATTTGATCGGTGTAGCGTACACTCAGTATCAGAGTTCATATGCAGCAGCTGTGCTTTGAGGCGATGGCGAACACTCTGATGACACAGACTTGGCCAGGGCAAATGTCACTTGAAACCTGCTTGTTGCTCAAGCCTGAGCTGTCTATGACTGATTTGCTTGTGCTTGGTGTTCTGCTCCAGTGTTCTGCTTCAGTGCTTCAGCAGCCCCTTATATGGCTGATTATTTTAGAGGGGCATCACCTAGCCATATTCCAACACCAGTTGTCAGTCGTTTAATTCGGGGCAATCATGTAACATATACACCGATCAGCCATAGCATTAAAGCCACCTCCTAATTCCTACACTTATTAAGCACTTTTATCAGTTCCACTTACCTTATAGGTGCACTTTGTAGTTCTATAATTACAGTCTGTAGTCCATCTGTTGTTCTGCATACTTTGTTAGCCTCCTTTTACCCTGTTTTTCAGCTATCAGGACCCAACAAATCAAGTAATATTTGGGTGGCGGATCATTCTGAGCACTGCAGTGACACTGGCGTGGTGGTGTGTTAGTGTGTGGTGAGCTGGTATGAGTGTATGAGTGGATCAGACACAGCAGCACTTCTGGAGCTTTTTAAACAGCTCAGTGTCACTGATGGACTAAAATTATTCCACCGAAACAAACAAAATAATATCCAGACAACAGCATCCGATGGGAAGCATCTGCTGATGAAGGATTAGAAACTGACTAACACAAGTTGTGCAACAACAGATGGTCTACTGTCTCTGACTTTACATCTACAGTACAAGAGAGTGGACAGTGAGTGGGCACAGTGTTTAAAAACTCCAGCAGCACTGCTGCGTCTGATCTGCTCGTACCAGCGCAACACACACTAACACACCACCACCACATGAATGAATGAGAATGATTCACCACCCAAATAATACCTGATCTGTGGTGCTCCTGTGGGCGTCCTGACTATTATAAAACTAAAAAGTGCACCTATATGGTAAGTGGAGATAAAATTGACATAAGTGTAGGAACAAGGAGGTGGTTTATGTTATGTTCATGTAATGAGCAGCACGGTGACTCGGTGGGTAACACTGATGCCTCACAGTGAGAAGGTCCTGCGTTGAATCCCCATGTCCTTCCCGTGTCTATGTGGGTTTACTCTGGGTACTCTGGTTTCCTGCCACCATCCAAAGACATGCATGTTAGGCTAATTGGTGTCTCTAAAGTGCCCTACGATAGCCCTATGATTGGTACCCTGTCTTGCAGCTTTGTCGCTGGCTAAGCACCGCCTCTCCCAAGACCCTGGCCAGAACTAAGTGGATAAGAAAGTGAATGTTCATGTAATGATACAATTACACTCATTTGCATCATTTGCTGTTATGTTTGCATTGCTTTTTGCGGCATGAAATAGAAGCCTTTATCTAGAGAGACTTACAGAAGTGTTTTGTGCACTTTTACTAAACACTTTCTCATGCTAGCACAACTGCCTATGGCTCATGAATACCACCAAACTATAAAAAGGTGTTGATGTAGGGAAAATAAAAAAAATTATAAAAATGAATAAAAATTAAACAAGTAAATAAAGTAAGTAAGTAAAGCAAATAAAAATGAAACAAGTAAAGACGTTAACTAATTTGTCAACCAGAGGAATTTCATTCCACCTCTTGGGTGCAAGCTGAAGGGAAAGTCCATAATTTGACCCTGCTTTTCCTGTTTAGGATTGCGGGGGTGACGGTCCAGAGCATAGCCCAAAATTCGTGGGATATCATCAGTTCACATTGCAAGCGTAGCCTGTGGTTTGAACCCAAGTCCTCTGGAACTGCTACTTCAGGGAACTGCAGGTTAAAAGAGTCATAAATTACCATCTATAGTCTTCTGCACTTAAGGGGTTGAAGACTACACAGGAAATTAACTTGCCATCTGATCAAAATAGCAGCAGCCATGATCAATGCTCTGCACATGCTAGTTCTTATGAAACTGATCCCGGTGATTGTGTAGTACAGATGATAGTGGTGTTATAGAGGTGATCATGGAAAAACTTATTTCTCAGTAAAGTTGCACTTCCCTTATCTACTAAGCAGAAATCTTAGTGTCGCATTAGATTTGTTCTGAAGCTGACACTGCACTGCCATCTCACATGTCTTTTGATCAATTATGTTTACGTTTATTAATTTATTTAACGTCGCTATCAGCATCAGTGGCCATGTTCAGCGACACACACAAGGTTTCAAGACAAATCACTCATACACTCAAGTCAATGCCAATTTAGTGTAGTCAATTAACCTAACACGCATGTCTTTGGACTGTGGGAGGAAATCGGAGTACCCAGAGTAAACCCACACGGACACGGGGAGGACATGGAAACTCCACACAGAAAGGACCCAGGCCGCTCCACCCTGGGATTGAACCGAGGACCTTCTTGCTGTGAGGCGGCAATGCTACCCACCAAGCCACCATGCCGCCCTTTGAGCAATGAAGTAACACAGCAATAAAATAGCAACACATGATAAACCCTTTACCCATCCAGGGTACCAGGAAGTTCCATATACATTCTGTTAAATGGGCCAAGCTCTGACAAAATGTGTAAACCACAGAAACAACGTCATTTACAACCCCAGGGGGTTTGTGGGGTCTGCAACCTTTGCTTCTTATTGTTTCGAGTCAATCTACAGCCTGTGCTGCTTCCCTCTGCTGAAACCTGTGAGAGGAAATCCCTGATATGTAGTAAACGCATTGTTATAACTTCTAATGACATTAAAAGGGATCTAGTTGCTCCAGTCTCCCCTGGCAGGGCATGACTCAGCTGGGAAGTTCTGCTTGCCTGATTCCTGTATGAGTGCCATCTGCTCTCTGCTGCATCTTACGTTCCTCTCTGTACCTGTCACTGGCAGGTGGCTGTGGGCGAACAGACAGGTTCTCAGGTTCAGCAGCCTTGGAAAGGGGCTATCAGTGCAAGGCAATTGTGAAATGAATTAAAGACCAGGTCAATTAGTGTGATTAAATGAATGTGTGGTTCTGGCAAACATACCCTTCCAGTGACATGACAGTGTGTAGGCTTTGATAACGGTACACATGTTGTGTTGTAAGGATGTCAATGATTTTTTTGTATGTTTTAGAGCCTCACCCGCAAGTTCTTTGCATTGTAGTGTAAAGGTAATATACATTTTTATTGCTGAATAACACCTTCTACTGGTGGCTGAAGCGCCACAAAAATGTGTCGGTTGAAGAGACGCAAATGAAAGTATTCGAAAGTTTGAAAGCGACCTACTCTACAGTTTCATATTTTAACTGCTGTAGTTTTATTGAGGTGCAGTGGTTAGCGCTGTCGCCTCACAGGTTTGAGATCCCCGGTTTCATCAGACCTTGGACTGTGTGGAGTTTGCATGGGTATACTCTGGGTACTCCAGTGTCCTCCCACACTCCAAAGACATGTGTGTTAGTTTAATTGGTTTTCCAAAGTGCCCTTAGTGTGTTGGTAAGTGTGTGAGTGCATGAGTGCATGTGCCCTACAATGGATCAGTGCCCTCTCTAGGATTGTTCCTGCCTTGCACCTTGTGCCGCCAGCTAGACACCGGCTGTCCCGCAGCACTGACCAGGGTTAAGTGGAATAGAAAATGAATGAATGAATATAGCTTTATTGGTGTTTGAAAAGTCCTGATGATGTTTTTCCACACCCTGAAGTATAAGTTGCTTCTGTTCCCCCTGGTTGCTAACTACTGCATTGAATGTCAGCATGAGCTCAACACACACACACACACACACACACACACACACACACACACACACACACACACACACACTGACACTGACACTGGAACACTATAGAAATTACAGTTGATAGAACACATGGTTTTGGAATGTGCAAAGAAACCCATGGAGACATGGGGAGAACATACAGACTATACACTGGAAGCGGCCAGACCAGGATTTGAACCACAAAAGAACAGTACCCATTGATCAGAACTATATTCTATACGTAAACTACTATGCAAAACGGGGTGGCATGGTGGCGCAAGGTGTAGATGAGGATGGAAAGCTTCTCAGTGCAAAATACACTGAAAAGTCAATAAATAAATCACTTCTCACAACCATCACTTGCTACATGTAAACTAGCATTAATAACTAGATCTGCATTTCCTAGCGGTACTGCAACAGTGCTTTAAATGTGGGAAGTAGAAATAATGTGAGTTTGTGTCCCAGTACTTTTTTTGTGACATGCGGTTTTGTGTCCCAATACTTTTGGCCACATGTTCCAGTACTTTTATGTATATGTATGTGTTATGTAGATGGAGACACAGAGGGGAAGGGGTGAATATGCTCAGCTGCTATGAATTTGTGAAAATTTGTCAGTTAAAATTTGAATCTGAACATTCTGTCAATGCATTTTGGGATATTTTTTTATTTTAAAATTAAATCTTTAAATGATTAAATCTTTAAATGATCAATCAAATCAACTCCAAAAGCATAGCACACCACACAGCGTGATTATCTTCGCAACCGTGTTTGAACCTGTCCTTTTCAAACCCTTTATAATGAAAATGGATTGTTTTTGAAAGAACTGACACCTTGTTTTTTCAATGCAAAATATTACTATATTGCAAATGATTACTAATTTTTTAAATGACTAATTTATAATTCACTATTCATATATGATGGCAATGCCCTGTTTTCTACATACACAGTCATGTTATATGCTGCTTGGTTATTAGATAAAGCTTTGCAATTGTGTCCAGTAAATGAGGATTTTCATTTGGTATCTCTAACATGGCTTCAAAATGACCAAAATAAAACAAGATAGGTATATAAAATGGATCTGTGAATTTGATGCCAGTTGAAAATTTATATGAAAATTAAGATTTCATATAACAGTGTCCTCTGCTAGGTGATGCAGTGGTTAGCACTGTCACCTCACAGTTCCAGAGACTCAGGTACAAAACGTGGCTCAGCCTGTTTCCTTCCACATTCCGAACACCTCCAAACCAAATCAGCCTGCTACCCTGAATGGATTAAGAGTGAGCAAGAGTCCTCTGTGTGCATCTGTCTATGGAGAACCTAAAACAGTGGATCTCACATGATCCAGGCTCGTGTGCATATCTGCACAAGATGAGTACATCAATGTCTGCAGTTTGTGGAACAGACGTTTTATATACAGTAGTGCTTGAAAGTTTGTGAACCATTTAGAATTTTCTGCATAAATATGACCTAAAACATCATCAGACTTTCACACAAGTCCTAAAAGTAGATAAAGAGAACCCAGTTACACAAATGAGACAAAAATATTATACTTGGTCATTTATTTATTGAGGGAAATAATCCAATATTACATATTAGTG
Source organism: Ancistrus triradiatus (assembly GCA_025084515.1). Lineage (NCBI taxonomy): Eukaryota > Metazoa > Chordata > Actinopteri > Siluriformes > Loricariidae > Ancistrus > Ancistrus triradiatus. Next base: position 980,304 of record JAJAGP010000023.1, read on the forward strand.
AGTGGCAAAAGTATGTGAATGTCTAGGATTAGCAGTTAATTTGAAGGTGAAATTAGTGTCCGAGGTTTTCAATCAATGGGATGACAATCAGATGGGCACCCTGTTTTATTTAAAGAACAGGGATCTATCGAAGTGTGCTCTTCACAACACATGTTTGTGGAAGTGTATCATGGCACGAACAAAGGAGAATTCTGAGGACCTCAGAAATAGAGTTGTTGATGCTCATCAGGCTGGAAAAGGTTACAAAACCATCTCTAAAGAGTTTGGACTCCACCAATCCACAGTCAGACAGATTGTATACAAATGGAGGAAATTTAAGACCATTGTTACCCTCCCCAGGAGTGGTCGACCAACAAAGATCACTCCAAGAGCAAGGTGTGTAATAGTTGGTGAGGTCACAGAGAACCCCAGGGTAACTTCTAAGCAACTGAAGGCCTCTCTCACATTGGCTAATGTTAATGTTCATGAGTCCACCATCAGAAGAACACTGAACAACAATGGTGTGCATGGCAGGGTTGCAAGGAGAAAGCCACTGCTCTCCAAAAAGAACATTGCTGCTCGTCTGCAGTTTGCTAAAGATCACGTGGACAAGCCAGAAGGCTATTGGAAGAATGTTTTTGTGGACGGATTGAGACCAAAATAGAACTTTTTTTGGTTTAAAGGAAGAGTGTTATGTTTTTTGGAGAAAGGAAAACACTGCATTCCAGCATAGGAACCTTATCCCATCTGTGAAACATGGTGGTGGTAGTATCATGGTTTGGGCCTGTTTTTGGCAATCTGGGCCAGGAGATGATGGGAACAATGAATTCAGAATATATATCAGAGAATTCTAAAGGAAAATGTCAGGACATCTGTCCATGAACTGAATCTCAAGAGAAGGTGGGTCATGCAGCAAGACAACGACCCTAAGCACACAAGTCGTTCTACCAAAGAATGGTTAAAGAAGAATAAAGTTCATGTTTTGGAATGGCCAAGTCAAAGTCCTGACTTTAATCCAATCGAAATGTTGTAAAAGAACCTGAAGTGAGCAGTTAATGTGAGGAAACCCACCAACATCCCAGAGCTGAAGCTGTTCTGTACGGACGAATGGGCTAAAGCTCCTCCAAGCCGGTGTGCAGGACTGATCAACAGTTACAGGAAACGTTTAGTTGCAGTTATTGCTGCACAGGGGGGTCACACCAGATACTGAAAGCAAAGGTTCACATACTTTTGCCACTCACTAATATGTAAGATTGGATCATTTTCCTCAATAAATAAATGACCAAGTATATTTTTGTTTCATGTGTTCTTTATGTGGGTTCTTTATTTTTTATCTCATTTTAGGACTTGTATGAAGATCAGATAATGTTTTAGGTCATGTTTATGCAGAAATATAGAAAATTCTAAAGGGTTCACAAACTTTCAAGCAGCACTGTAGGGATTAAATACTGCATGATAAATATAACTGGCAGCTCAAAAAAAAATGAAAACACACATTTGAAGATGGTATATAAAACTAAGACTTAAAAATGTCATTTTCTTTGAAACGCTGTCTTTTTTGGTGATTGTGAACTTCTGATAGCTGGTAATTGTATGTGTCTTCATTCTGAAGCTGAAACAACACTTTTTACTGAGGCTGTTGTGACAGTGAGCCATCTGCCGCACGTGTTCACTCAACCATTCACATAATCTCTTTTCACACACTCTACTGACATTATAGTAATACACATGAATATGCTAGGTAAGTTCCTGAAACAATGTTAATGGTTAAAACAATGTTCCTCAAAATGCCCGAGGCTCTTTTATAGCAGGCTGCATTTGCTGCAGATGCTCATGGAGGGCGCTAGAGGCTGCTAATGAGGTAAAGGAACTTATGGAGCACGATAAAGCCTGATCCAGTCACAGAGAGCACTGTAATACACTTTTCTTTCTCTGACCTGTGTTTCTTTTCTGCGCATGGGAATCTATTTACAGTTAACATGTTTGAATGTGTGTGTGTGTACGTTGGAAGGACTGATTCACTAAATTATAAATTAGTAATTATGCCTCAGGTATTTTTCCTGCATCGCATTACCTCAACACAGATGGCGTTGCGTGTGTGCGCGCGCGTGCGTGTGTGGTGTTTAAATTGTGTTTAAAGAGTGTCTTTAACATGCTTCAGTAAACACATCAACGTAATGACCTGGGATGTGTCCATGCGTTGTGTGACATCGTACATATTAAGATTTTGTCTATGTACAACTTTTTTTTGTAAGAATCTATAAGGAGTACAATAACACACATAACTGGTACATGGCTTCAACCACCACATGTGTGAGTGGGCTTCATATGGCTATATTTTTTAGTATCGTAATACATGATCTTCATACAGGTTACTAAGAATTATGGGTCATCAGATGTTTCAATAATCCATTGCTGCTCAGTGTAAGAAGCAGCTGATTAGGCCATAACATGGATTGCCTAAAAGCCAAAAAATATCAAACCAACATATACTGTCCTTTAGATGAGTGTTTGCTGGTAAATCAGCTTTACCAGAAAGACAATATGTGCAACAGTATAAACTGATACCACTCCAGGGTAAAGTTTTATCCTGTGCTCTGGTTACTGTCTTTGCAGTACTGGGTTTCCTCCAGATACACCATTATGTATTGCTAAATATTTTCCGTATTCACAGTTAATTTTGTGTGTAGCCAGTATGTTGACACTACATGGGAAGTTAAGACAACATGGGGAAGCTGTTTCCCCTACAGTTTCATTAAAATGCAGCAATGAAATGTTTACCAAAGCATCTATGCTATTCATTAATATTGGTGGAACTCAGTCTTCTTTTTTGGCTATTCCAGTTAGGGGTCTCCACAGCAGATCATCCTGATTTGCATATTGGATTTGGCACAGGGTTTTTTGCCAGGTGCCCTTCCTGTTGACCTGCATTCACACGCTTGGTCATACTTCCTCAACAAGTCAATAGCCTACCTTATCTATCTGGCTTGTACAGAACCCTGACCTTAGCCCCATTAGATACCTTTGATAAATTGAAATGCCAAGGCTTCATGTCCACCTTCATTACTTTTCCTTACAGTCACATTCATAAATACTAGTTCTCAGAAGAATATCGCCTGTTGTGGCAGTATAGAGGAACAAATTTCATACTAACACCCATGTTTTTGGATAATACTTTTGGGTGTCCAAACACTTCTGACTACATAGTTTGCAAACCAATATCGCCATTTTTTGCTTTTATATAACCTCGTACGTTACAGTGAAGGTTCATACTAGGGCTCTAATGCTAACCATTCAGATGAGCTCAAATTGTAGCATGTGCAGACAAAGCACAAGTATAATTAACTTATGACCATGGCAACAGGCCTTAATGGGCTAAATTCAGTTTATTACAAAATACTTTTGACTAGACTGAAAAATACTGATTATACATTTAAATTGCTTTAATTTTTTCCTCTTTTAGTCATAATGTATGTCTACTTTCTTATTGTGTTCAGTATCTATGGTTAATGTATCTTATGATGATGTAGATTATAATAAAGTATCTCTAATCATACTCTATTCTCAACCATACAAGACATCCATGCCTATGAGCTGGGAAGCTTTGTTCTACATGTAGCTTAACATTAATTAGTTCATTAATTAGTTCATTCATTCATTCATTCATTCATTGTCTTATCCCACGATTGATAGAAATAGTATTCTAATTTACTGGAAGGCATTCACTGGTGCACAATCTCAGACACACTGGTCAGATTTCACTTACTGAAGGTCAAAGTGAAATTGTTTATGTATTCAAAAATATAGAAAAAATGTATCCATATATATCATTTCCAGACAGCTGGAGAAAAAAAAATCTAATAGGATGTATGAATGCATTTAATCTATATACAATTCAGTATGATGCTTTAGAACTAATGTATACATCAATTCCATTCATTCATGGAACACATAATTCATAGCTAGACCTCGGAGAAGGCCTTAGAGAATGTTTAAATTATTTTGCTATTAATTTTTAATTTGCAGTCACATGTTTCTAATATCTAAATTAATCTGTGCATCTGCTAATTTTTGTTGTAGAATTGTCCCTTCTTTTGCCATTTTAGACATTTACTGTTAATTATCAATGTATTCTAAAATGCAGTATAACATATATTCATAATTTTATTCGTATAGCACATTTCATATGTAATATACAGCTTAATGTGCTTCACAACAGTGAAAAACGTTAACAAAAGAAAAAATGTATATAAATCCTATTTATGAAACCTGGTAGTGGTAGTATCATGGTTTGCATCTGTTTTGCTGCATCTGGGTCAAACTTGCCACCACGGATGGAACAATGAATTCTGAAATATACCAGCAAATTGTAACGGAAATGTTAGGACATGGTCTTGCAACAAAACAACAACCCTATGCACTTAAGTCGTTCCACAAAAAAAAGGTTAAAGAAGGCTAATGTCTCGGAATGGCCAAGACAAAGTCCTGACCTAATCCAGTATAAATGTTGTGTAAGAAGTTCCTGTAAAGGAACCATCAACATAACAGAGGTGAAGTTATTCTGGACAGAAGAGTGTAAAATTCCTCCAAGCTGAGTTATAGAAACAGGTACTAGAAAGGTTTACAGTAGTTGCAGTTATTGCTGCACAAGGGGGTCACACCAGATACTGCAAGCAGAGGTTCACATACTTTTGCCACTCACAGATCTGGTATATTGGACCATTTCCCTCAGTAAATAAAGTATAATATTTTGTTCAATGTGTTTAATCTTGTTCTCTTTATCTACTTTTAGGAATTTTGTGAGAATCAGATGATGTTTTAGGCCATATTTATGCAGAAATATAGAAAATTCAAAAGGGTTCACAAATTTTCAAGCACTGCAGTAGCTTTGAGGGACTCCAGAGCCCATACTAGGGTTCTGAATCCATTGCAGGGTAGCTTAGAGGTTGCTGTTCCAGCTTACTGAACCCGTCATCTGGCGTCTTCTCCCAATAGTGCATTTTTGACACTCGACCTGGCCGGAAGGCACTACTGGGACTTGAACCCTGGTCACCCTGCTGGTGGGCAAGCGAATTGACGCTATGCCACCCAAGCACAAAAGAAAAGATAATGAGTTTGACATTCTAAAACAGCTCTTATGGGATTAAACACTCTGATCAACACACTACAATTCATTACGAATGTGATATCTCTGAAAGCATCTCTTCGCCTTGCTCAAACACACATTTGTGTGTTCCTTTGCTGTGATGTTGTATGCTAATGTGATCAGTGTTATTACATTAAGAGCACAGTGTGTAATTGGGATTTGCCAGATGGTTGGATAAATCAGCTGCAGGCTCTGGAAATGTGAATGAGTGGGTATGTGTGTAGTGTTTTGATTTAGCAGCTAAGCTAATGATCCCACAGTTTGTGATTTCATTGAACGCACACACACAGGCATGCAACTGCTACTGGGTGTCACAGGGATCAGGTCATGGGTCAGTAAGGTCACAAATGTCAAAAAGGTCATATGAGATGATATAACCTCAGCTCTCTAATGTCCTTGTGCTTTGTTTTTTGTACGTCAGCATGAGGTTTTTTTTGTTTCATTTCTGTCGATCAGAGAACAGTGATCAGTTATAATGAGTTGTGAGTTCTGATATTGAGAATGTGTACCATGGAGAAAAGTAAGTTTTGAGAGTATTAACTGAGAAGGGTAAATGAAGTGTGTTTTATTGTCTGTTAGATATAAATGCAATGTTTGACCAAAAAGATATTAGTTTTGGACTTGATTGAAAAGGCTCTAATGGTGTGCAGCTCTGTTATTAACTTACATTTGTAAACATAAAATGAAATATCAGGCGCTTGCAAGTGGTCTAATATGTTAGCCGTCCACAATAGAGACACAGGTTTGAGTCCCAGAGGTGCCTTCTGGCGAGGTTGGGTGTCTCATGTAGACATAATTGGATATGTTTGAATGAGCAGAGGGAGGTTGGGGAATCATCCCCTGGTGTTACATTTACATTTAGTCATTTAGCAGATGCCCTTATCTGGAGCGACTTACAACTGATACAGTCTTACAATCCAAGCAATTACGAGTTAATGGCCTGGATCAAGGACCCGACAGTGGTGGAGGGGCTTGGCAGAGGTTATATTTGAACCCTGGACCTTCTGATCTACAGTCTAGTACTTTAACCACTAAGCCACCACAGTCCATGTTGCAGCGTTTACAGATACTGTCCCATAAAGGACAGGCTTATGCCTTCTACTTGTGTTGTTTGGTTATAGGCTTGGAGCCTCCACAGGAAAAAGTGAGGTTAAAACATGAACAACAAAAATATTACATATCTTACAGTGGTAATGTTATGATAATATTTTCTGAATATTTGGGCATGTAAAGGACAGTTCTTGGGTGAGTAAGGTGTATAATACTTGTTTTTTCCATTTACCTCGTCAGGTATCATACATGTGGGCGGCAATAGAATTAGTCAGTGCTAGTGGCAGATTATAATTTTCAAATGACAACGGCATCAGTATTAACAGTGCAAAAAAGCCTGCCGGTATACCTGTACTACTGCTGTGATGGAGGTTTTGTAATTAGTAAATCCTGTCTGTAGAATCGACACTGGCTAGCTGACACTGGATTATTGAAACCTCTACCCAGTGGCACGTGCTGAACACTTTTAAACCAGGGTTAAAACATTTCCATCTTAAAAAAACACCAATTTGTCATCGAGTATGAATATATCATTTGGATCCAAATTCAAACCCTGCTGCAATCTCATATATAATGATCTAATACAGCTCTTATCCATAGCAGCTTACAGGAGTACTTGAAATAAAGCAAACCATTTTTTTCTGCGTTCCAAACTACACTGTACTGTAGCAAATAGCAAGTCAAATTAGTGCATTACAAAATCCCATTATGAACCTTTGTAGCACACATATTGTTACTTGAATCACAGCCTTGATAGGAGACCCGAATAACTAATTGCTAATACACAACATTGTAGTAGTCATTGTATAAGCAAGTGAAATTTCAGTATAAGGGACTTGATCTTAAGCCAAACATGAAATATACCCTAAGAACTCTATGCAAGGAGGGAACTTTATAAGTGCAGGGAGACTTAAAGTCCATACACAATTGTATTACTAAAACATCATCCATTATGATAGTCCTTTCACTTCCACTTCGAATGCTTGAAAGCCTCTGTGTGTGGATGACAAAGAGAACATAATCCAGGTCCATCTGGAGGTCTAAAGAAACAGTCTTAAAGTACCCTGTTGCCTGTACACAGGGGTTGCAGATGTTGTTCTTTCAAGTCATCCCTGCTATGTTAAGTTCTTTAAGTTCTCTGGCAGTTACCCACCAGTTCATCCAGACATGGCTTTTGCTCCTTTGTTGTAAGTGGTTTAATCAATATTCAGTCTAAGGCCTCGAGAGACCAGCAGCTCACTCTGCAGCTGTTAGAAGTGATATGAACACAAATAGCGCTAATATTGATCTGAGTGTGTGTGGTTTCTTTCTTATGAGTTTGTGCTGGTGAGATTCAATAGTCTGCTATATACTGTGGAATATGGCATAATTCACACATTTGTCTTTGTGTAAGGTAAGGTCTCAGTCTCAGTCTTCACCTGCTTCTAAAGGGGAGGGTCGCTGTGGCAACAGGCTTGTGAAGGTCAGTCCAATCTTCTGTATTCCAGACTACAGGTTCCAACTCCTTCTGGAGGATCCCCAGACATTCCCAAGCCTACTGTGAAATTTAGTCCCATCAGCGGGTCCTGGGCCTGCCCTGGGGTCTCTGTATAGAGAGTCAAGCCTGGAGCAACTCTAGAGGCAGCTAACCAAGCGGCATGTTTGTAAGATGCCCAAAGCACCTCAGCTGGCTGGAACAGCAGCTCTACTCTGAGGTTCCCCTGGATTGACAAACTCCTCATGCTGTCATGATGAATAAGCCCAGCAACCCTGCATAGGAAGCTAACTTGTACCTGCGGATACACGTGTTGTCAGTCATGTTAATGATTTGCTGATTGACCGCTGATTATAAAGAGAAGCTGTGCATCTATACATGGCCAACAAAAAGTGCACTGTCCAATAAATGCTGAGATGTTTTCTTCTGTGCAAAATGCACCCGCCCATACTCCAATAAATGATAGTGAAGCTTGGGCACAAAATGACACATAAAATCTATCTGTCCAGTAAGCATGAATCTTTTGTGCTATTAAAACAACAAGTACACGATTGTGCAGTAGACACTCAGAGACGCACAGTCTTCAGTGAGTGTCTATTAGCTCTGTGCCAGGAGCTTCATGGGAGTTTTTACATGCAGGCTGCACTGTTCACTAGAACGAGTTTGGGTTTAATGAACGAATGGCGAAATATTGCAGTGAGATATTTGTTTATTTGATTTAACAAATTATTTAATTCCACCAAGGTTAATGAATAATATAGACAGCTTGATAAACACTTGGATCTTTCACTGCTGATGTTAGTCATGATGGATACTCATTCTGACAAAGATGACCTAATTAAAATAACCACCTCCCTGTCTCTAATTACACTGTTACACCATAAGGTATCCAGCTGCTTTCCACCAAGAACTGCCAGAAAATTAGTTCTTGTCAGTAACAACGAGGACCAGTTCAGGTCAAAAACAAAATGTATCCAAAAAACCTAAGCTCTAAAGACATTGGGGGCTTAGCCCATACCTCTTCTGTGCAGTCATCTGTGAGTATATATTTTGATGAGACCAAAATAATACTTTTTGATTTAAAAGAAAAGCGTTATGTTTGGAGAAAGGAAAACACTGCATTCCAGCATAATAACCTTATGCCATCTGTGAAACATGGTGGTGGTAGTATCATGGTTTGGGCCTGTTTTGCTGCATCTGAGCCAGGACGACTTGCCATCATTGATGGAACAATGAATTCTGAATTATATCAGAGAGTTCTAAAGGAAAATGTCAGGACATCTGTTCATGAACTGAATCTCAAGAGAAGGTGGGTCATGCAGCAAGACAACGACCCTAAGTCGTTCTACCAAAGAATGGTTAAAGAAGAATAAAGTCGATGTTTTGGAATGGCCAAGCCAAAGTCCTGACCTTAACCCAATGTAAATATTGTGGAAGGACCTGAAGCGAACAGTTAATGTGAGGAAACCCACCAACATCCCAGAGCTGTGTTACAGTTTGCCATATTAAAGAAGAATGATGAACCGTGTAAAACAAAATGTAAGGGTTTGGGACCCAAGTGCAGTTAGGTCTAGGTGGAATAAGTGAGCTGAAATATAAATAACAAAAAGAAATTAAAGAAAATGATAAAAGATTTCCAAAATATGGCGTGACAGTGTGAGAGCGCTGCTGCTGTTCACGCCGCCAAATCGGGTCAACTACTGGCCACTAGTGGCCAGAGAGCGACCCCTGAAAGCAAAGGTTCACATACTTTTGCCACTCACTAATATGTAATATTGGATCATTTTCCTCAATAAATAAATGACAAAGTATAATATTTTTGTCTCATTTGTTTAACTCGGTTTTCTTTATCTACTTTAGGAAAGTCTGATGTTGTTTTAGGTCATATTTATGCATATGTATAAATAAAATTCTAAAGGATTCACAATCTTTCAAACACCACTGTATATGCAATGGAGGAGGTACAACACAATTGTATGTCATCATACAGCGTTTGTAATAGCAGTGAGAATGCAAACCCTGCGGGTAGTTCCTCCCAAATGACTCCCTTAATGAGGAGGGGGTTTAAGGGGAGGGACCAGGCGAACACTGCAGCGTGACAATTAAAGTGACAGTAGTGCTAAAGTGCAAAACCATAAACCTGTGATGGAAACTCCGAGGAAATTAATGCGTTTGTATTGCTAGATACTTAGATGAATACAGGTAGGTAGAGGTTTGCCAGGTGTGCATGACTCTGCATGACTGCATAACAGTCCTGTGACCATACAACACACGCTCAAAATCCAACCCGATACAAACTGTTAAGCAATATTGTCAAAGTAATATCAAGTGATAGATGTGTTAGCAAACCAGTATTCAAGACATGCTGTGTAAATTATTTGTACCACTGCTATTATACAGTGAAGCTTGTAAACCCTTTAGAATTTTCTATACATCTGCATGAATATGACCTAAATGATTCATGGTGTACATTCATACAGCAACATCCATACATAATATTTGGAATAGGAATTTTTGGAATTAAAAGCACGCTTATGAGAAAACACAATTTTGTGTGGCTAGCATAGACTGAGAGGTCTAGGTATGTGTTGGGCAGGCCCCTCAAGGGGGAAAAACTAAAATGGTTTCATCTTCAAGAGATGGGAAAGTTGGCCCAGAGAGACTGTACATGCAGGCTTAGGAATTCATGTACCAGCCTTGGTTGGTTGTCTCCATGGTAATGTCTATTTGAAATGGTCTTTCATTCAGCTGGATATAGGATTAAAGTACGAGTAAATAATATTCACAACTGGCCTACTTAACCTACTCCAAAAACCTTGTTTTTGCTATAGGTACCCAAATTACATAATACAGCCGTGTGTGCGCTTGTTTTTTGAACCATGGAACTTTTTGGTTCCTGGTCTTGATACCCTAAGAAATGCATTCACTTTAAATGTTTTCAGCTATGCATATGCATGTGTGTGTCACTGTCTGACTTCATCTCATACAGCAGTAAAGTCAATGCTGTACTCCAAATGAAAAAATATTGTCATTGGAAGCATACAGACGTCTTTAGCAAGAAAGATGTGTGACCTCATGTTCTTTTTGAGTTTACTTGCAGCTGGGTGTTTACCAGTGCTATTTGAGTTTCATTTTTTAATTGTTTAAAGTGTATGGCTTAACTGTGGCTCTGTGTGTTCATTGTCAAAGCCCCTGGGGGAATGTGAAATTTTCTGTAACACCCCGAAGACACAGAAACTTGTTACCAGCTTGCGACCACAGATTGGGAGCTGTTCAGTCATGAACTGTCTTAAATTCCCTGAAAAGCTTCTTGTTATTAACAATCTTACACATTTCTGGAACTCAACGCATTAAACAATGCAGTTTGTCTTAGGAAACTTGGACTCATGGTGTGAATCAGTCTCGTGCCATAAAATCCACAAGAGCTTTTGTACGTGTTCTGGAAGTTCTTAGAGAGTCTCTCTCCTTTTCTCCTCTCCAGCTCTGTCAGTCCTCAGGGGTCTGTGTTTTGTTCCTGTGAATCACCTCATCAGCACATTTGGATGGAAACAGAATAGTGCAGCTTTGCAGATTCTCTCTCTCTCTCTCTCTCTCTCTCTCTCTCTCTCTCTCTCTCAGGTGTATGCATTGCCAGGTTGGGTTAGCTGTCAGAGCTTGGCCTCTGGGATTGTGTTACGTAGAGCCAGCAGTACTTTTGGACATGCACAACGTTAAGGTAAAGAAGCTCTACGCACTTAGCTGAGCACTCCTTTTGCATGAAGCAAGGGCACTTGATTGCAAAGTGACACCTCATTACTACAGGGTGGTGCAACGTTGTGTAAGTACAAGAGAGTGTACACACATCATCTTTCTCACCTCAGTCCTGTAAGCCAGCAATAAAGGTGTCTGGAAAAAAATGCTCTTCCCAAGACAGAAATGCACAACAGTAACGGGAGAGAAATGAAACCAACACATCATGCACTCCCCCCTCAGAGCAGTGCCAGAGAGAAAAGAGAAGTGCACTTTATATCACTGCCACGATGCTTTGACCTCTACTGTCACACTGTCTGGTCTCCCCTGTCCTTTGCTCTGTGGGTAACAGGCACATACATCACTCACATCCACAGGTCACAGTGACAATCCACACACACACACACACCCCTACCCTTACACTTACAACTAAGCTTGTTGTCTCTGTTGGAAAGGAAGCTGTGGATCAATAGTACTCACCTCTCCCTCATTACAGTGTCCCAGTGACTCAGGCATAACATATACACGAACACACACATACTCGTTTTTCTACCTATCGTTGTGGAGACTTTCTAATTACAATATATTACTATAGCTAATTAATGCTACACCTAATCCTAACATTAACCTCAGTAACCTAAAGCAATATTTTGGCACTTTTGCAGTTTTGGTCAAAATGTAATTTTCCTTCTGAGGGCCAGTAAAGGTAAAAATGTCAGGTTTTTCTATACTTGTGATGACATATAGTCCTCACAATGACAAAAACATAGAATCATATTGCACTACTAGAACAGCCACTTTTTTTTTACTATCCTATACCTCATTCTGAGCTGACACTGGCTTTCACAACAATCATTGCATCAGTGTAGACCATACTGATAGTAATTCGCTATACTCATAACCCAGCCAGCATTTTTCTCTCTCATTGCAGAAGAGAAGAAGATTGCTGTGTTAGGAACAGAATTAGAAGAAGCGAGAAAGACACCTAAAAACTGCTCATATATGCTTCTCCAATACTTGCATTGCCCACAAAGGACATACAGATCCTTGTTTGTTTGGCCTTGAACAGACAGTTTGCAATTGCTTATTGCTTTTATTACCCTGGGCATAATCAGTATAGGTGCTGAAGCTGTGCAGTAGTCTGATACCCACTACTGCCAGAACCTGGATTTGAATCCTGGTGGTACTTTTTGGGCCAGTCGGGCATCAAATGCAGTCACAATCGGTTGTGTCAGAGGGAGAGAAAGCCGGTTGGGGGATCATGTATGGGATCCACAGTCAGTGCATTTACATGCACTTAATAATAATCCGATAACTGCAGAAAACTGGATTTTGTCAATAATTGGATCAATGAGTTTACATGCACTTTGGTAATCAGATAATAGGACCACTCCTGGTTTACATGACTCATGCAATGATCAGATTTCTACTTGCAACCAGCCAATAATCTCACAGTAGGATGTGACGTAAACTTTATTCATTAAATAATGAAATTCTTCACTTCCTTGAACATATACTGCGATTCAGAGACTCCACAAAGGTGTTCGGGTAGCATTTTTTGCTGCATTTAATTCCATTCTGCGAGTGAGAAAAATAAGCCACAGGTCTATGGAAAGCCCCCAAAAAGTCAAGTCACTTAAAATAAATGCACCTGGCAACCGTGTTGAGTTACTCCGTGAGCTTTCCAGCCCTGTGATGGACTGGCATCCCATTCTGTGTTCATTAGGGATAAGAACTGGAGCCCCTTTGACCAATTTAAGATGCAAAAGGGCAGTTAAACCTTGAAAAAAAAAGTCTGAATTTAGTTCCAAGTTAGTCTCAACTGTATGTATAATAAAAGTTGGGACAGTATAGAAAATGCAAGTAAAGAATTTATGCAGTGTTCCTTACATTTCTTTTGACTTATATTGTATTGCAGACAGCATGAACCCAAGATATTTTAGATTAATCATTTCATTTTTTAATAAACATCCATTCCTGCATTTCAGGCCTGAAACACATTCCAAAACAAGTTGGAAAACGGACAATTTAGGGCTAGTAATGAGGTAAAAACAATAAAAAAATAAAAACATAAAAAAAAAATAATAATAATAAAAATTAAACGATGTTATTTGAAACAGGTGATGTCAACAGGTGATTATTATCATGATTTGGTACAACAGCAGTATCTATGAAAAGATTAGTCTTTGAAGAGTACTGATGGGCAGAGGATCTCCAGTTTATCAACAAATGTGTAAGCAAATTATTGAAATGTTTGAAAACAATGTTCCTCAAAGAAAGACTGGAAGGGATTTATATATTTCAGTCCTAGATTTTCCTGATTTGGCTTCTTTTGCATTGTCTTCTTGAAAAATGCAGTGACCTCCTTGGAAAAGATTTGTGCTATAAAATCTCAATGTACTTTTATGCATTAATGCTACCATCACAGAAGTGTAAATGACTTTTGCCAAGGGCACTGACCCAACCCCATACCATGACAGAGCCAGGCATTTGGATTTGGTTGCTGATAACTGGATGACCTCCATCCAGTTATCAGCAACCAAGTCCAAATGCCTGGCTCTGTCATCCATCTTTGGTCCAGAGCACACCCCATCCATGTCTTCCAAAAAAACATGGAATACTAATTGGTCTGACCACATTAAACATTTCCACTGTGTGATGGTACATGCCAGATGCCTCCGAGTCCAGAGAACTTGACACCGCTTCTGAACATGGTTAACATACGGCATAAGGCATCTTCACTCCGCAAAGACTCAGTCTTTTGTGGATACTGATTTTGTACCAAATCATGATTATAATCACCTAATGATATTTACTGTGTGAATTCACATCATTATTTAGTTTTGATGTATGTACTTCATTACTTGCCCGTCTCAACTTTTTTGGAATGTGTTGTAGGCCTGAAATGCAGGAATGGATGTTTATTGGTCACTTCCAGTTCCGGGTAACGTTGTGTGCTAAGTTTGTTGGCTTCCACTCTTGTTTTCAGATAATTTTCCTTCTATTTTTCTATTCTGTGGGTAATTGCTGTGTTTCAATCTGACCTTGGACCTGTGGGATGCTGCATTCTACCTTTTTTGGCTGCCATGGGTAGCTGGTGTTCCATTGCGTCCTGTAACTAGCATGTTTCTCTGGGTTTGTGCCGAGCTTTCTTTACTGTGCATGCCGTCAGACTAATGGGTGAGTTACCGCTCCTCCATTCTACTGTTTGCTAACAACAATGTACCTGTTACTACTGTTGCCGGTTATCAGTTTGTGTGCGTGCTATGGTATTGGCTAATGTACTATACCAAAATCAGACTGCTGTCTGCTGTGGCTTTTTGCCTTGCACACTGGCTTTTACCTTTCGGTGGCTTATCACACTTCTATGTGGAGTTCTGGATCTCTGTCTTTTTTATATGCACTATATTTTTGGACAACTCACATTTATTTCAGCCTGCATGGTCATATGGCCAGTATAAATGGCTGCTTTGATCTCCCTGCATATACTGTGGTCTGTTACTCCTCTGCTGTGCTGCATAGTCTTCGTTCATACCATCGGCTAGATCCTGCTAAATCCACTTTGTGCTCTGAGTTGGGTATCAGGCACTATCACTATCTCCATCGTGGCCGGAAAAAGTCCACCACCTCAGCTAATACACCATTTACTCCCTTCATTCCCACTATTGTGTCGGCTTCACAGTGGCCTAGGCGTACTTCTAAGCTGACTCTTGGAGTAGACTATGGGGTCCTTTTATGGGCTCCCACAATCTACTACTACTAATTCTACATATGGGTCTCCACTGGCTATAGCTTCTACCCTGGCTCTGTTAAACTGCAGATCATTATCGGACAAGGCTGTTCTGATCAGTCACCTAATATCTGACCATCTTGTTGACATTCTATGTTTGACTGAAACCTGTCAGATTCCCGTGACTTTTATCATGTAAATCCGGATACTCCTATTGGATTTAGCTACATTTGTGCCCCAAGGCTTGCTCGTCGTAGTGGTGGTTTGGCTGTTACATCTAACAACAATGTAAGAATATCTCAATATAAGCTCTGTGATGTGGCCACTTTTGAATTCTTGGCACTAAGGCTGTATACATTATCTAGTCTAACTGGTCTGTTACTGGTCTATCATTCTCCAAAGACTTTTATCCCTGTTTTTTGTCTGAATTTGCTGATCTACTATCCACTATGAGTTTATCTGTTGCATCTCTGACTGTTCTTGGTGACTTTAATATTCACCTTGATGTTACGTCTGCTGCTACCAATGATTTTCTCTCTTTACTCAATTGTTTTGATCTCTCGCAACATGTTTCATTTCTCACTCACAACCACGTCGATTTTTTAGACTTAATTTGTTCTGCTCCAAAGCTTATCAGTAATGGTTTCAGGGTTCTCTCTACCGGTGTCAGACCATAAACTCTTCACTGCTTCTCTTTCTCTTCCGACTGTTGAAATCCCTCCTAAAAACCTACTGTCATATCGTAAAATCTTGTCGATTGAAATCCAGCAGTTCTCCTCTTCCTTAGAATCTTCCTTGACCTGTCTCTCTGCTTCTCTCTCGACAATCTTGTTGCTTCCTATAATAATTTTGTGTATTCCACTCTAGACTCTTTTTCCCCAGTTTGCACCATCTCTGCTCCCTCCACTCATAGGTCTCCCTGGTTTACTTCTGAGCTTCGGGCTTTAAAAACTGCAGGAAGGCACCTTGAACGATTGTACAGTTGTGCTTGAAAATTTTTGAACCCTTTACAATTTTCTGTATTTCTGCATAAATCTGACCTAAAACACTGGCTAATGTTCATGTTCATGAGTCCACCATTAGAAGAACACTGAACAACAATGGTGTGCATGGCAGGGCTGCAAGGAGAAAGCCACTGCTCTACAAAAAGAACATTGCTGCTCGTCTGCAGTTTGCTAAAGATCACAGGTGGACAAGCCAGAAGGCTACTGGAAGAATGTTTTGTGGACGGATGAGACCAAAATAGAACTTTTTGGTTTAAAAGAAAAACGTTATGTTTGGAGAAAGGAAAACACTGCATTCCCAGAATAACAACCTTATCCCATCTGTGAAACATGGTGGTGGTAGTATCATGGTTTGGCCCTGTTTTGCTGCATCTGGGCCAAGATGGCTTGCCATCATTGATGGAAAATGGAACAATGAATTCTGATTATATCAGAGAATGCCTAAAGGAAAATGTCAGGGCATCTGTCCATGAACTGAATCTCAAGAGAAGGTGGGTCATGCAGCAAAAACAACGACCCCTAAGCACACAAGTCGTTCTACCAAAGAATGGTTTAAAGAAGAATAAAGTTCATGTTTGGGAATGGCCAAGTCAAAGTCCTGACCTTAATCCAATGGAAATGTTGTGGAAGGACATTAGCGAGCAGCTAATGTGAGGAAACCCACCAACATAGTGTTAACCCTTCTCAACTTTTTTCTGTTGTTAATAAACTTGTCAGCCCTCTGCCAAACCAGGTCTCTGCGTCCACCGATCTCTGTAACTCTTACCTTCACGTCTTTGCAGATAAGGCTTCCTCCATCTGTCGTGACTTTACTTCATCTACTAACTATACTTCACAATCCTTTTCAGATCTCTTTGTTCCTCAATTCACCACTAGGTTTTCCTCTTTCTCCCCGGCTGATGAATATTACATATCCAAGGTTATTTCTGGTTCTAAACCATCCACTTCCTCACTTGATCCTGCTCCTACTACTTTTCTCAAGAAGAGTGCTCTGGTCCTATCTCCATCTATTTGTGAAATGGTGAATATCTTGCTGTCCTCTGACATTGTACCTCATGCCCTAAAATCTGCCTCCATAACTCCTGTTCTTAAGAAACCTGATTCAGATTCCACTGTTCTCAGTCCTTTTCACCCCATCTCAACCCTATCTCAACACTACAGCATTTTTGATACTTTTCAATCTGGTTTTCGTCCTCAGCATAGCACTGAAACTGCACTCCTTTATGTCCTTAATGACCTGCTCTCTGCAGCTGATCAAGGTTGTGCATCTGTTTTGGTTCTTCTTGATCTTGCATCTGCCTTTGACAGTGTTGATTACAAACTTCTAGTTTCACGCCTCTCGAAAATTGGACTTTCAGATGTAGTATTAACCTGGTTTAAATCGTACTTGACTAACAGGTGCTTTTTCATTCACCTAGGGAATACTATGTCTGAAACTGTTATAGCTGAACGGGGTGTCCCACAGGGCTCTGTTCTTGGTCCTATTTTATTTATAGTTTACATGCTTTCTATGGGCTATATCATACGGAAATACTGCCTTTCCTTTCACTGCTATGCTGACGACACTCAACTCTATCTCAGCTTTAAACCCTCGTCTTCTTTTCCTTTTGCCGCTCTCACAGATTGTATTTCTCACCTGAATTCATGGCTACGTGCTAACTTTCTTACGCTCAGTTCTCAGAAAACTGAGTTTTTGTTTGTTGAAATCTGTGTTTTCCTCCATCTCTACCTCCTCCTTACCTATCTCTGGTGTGTCTGTTCACTTGTCCCCTACTGTCTGTAGTCTTGGTGTTTTTTTAATTCTTTTCTTCCTCACATTAGGTCTATTTCTAAGTCCGCTTTTGTTCATCTTCGTAACATTGCTCGTGTGTGCCCTTTCCTTTCTCCCGCTCCTGCTGAGATTCTGGTGCATGCTTTTGTCTCCTCTCGTCTTGATTATTGCGATTCTCTTCTTTACGATCTTCCCTCAAATTCCATTTGAATTCTGCAGTACATCCAGAACTCTGCCGCTCGGATTCTTACACAAATCAAAAAATTTGATCACATCACTCCTGTTATATCCCAACTGCACTGGCTCCCGGTTCCAGTACAAAATTCTAATACTGACATTTAAATCTCTCAATGGTCTTGCTCCACTCTATCTCTGCAATATAGTCCATCGTTACACTCCTACCCGGTCACTGCATTCCACGGAGTGTAATCTTCTCTCTGTCCCTAGGTTCATGCTTTCCTCCATGGGTGGGGGATCCTTTACTGTGGCAGCTACCACCCCCTGGAACTTTTTTCCTTTGTCTGGTAGGTCTGCTTCAACTATCCTGGAATTTAAATCTCTTCTAAAAACGTTTCTAGTTTCCTTGACTATTATTGTTTGATGTATCTGCTTGTCTGTAACTGTGTGCCTCTGATGTTGTCTAAATTGTATTTGATTTTTGTTATACTTGTTGTAAAGCGTCCTTGGGTTTTGTGAAAGGCGCTATATAAATTAAACATATTATTATTATTATTATTATTGAAAATGAAATATCTTGGGTTCATATAGTTAAATTGGTAACTATAATTAGCCAAATCAATAAAACAAATGAGCAAAAACACAGTAGTTAACAGTGCTGCTATTGTTACAGTGTGCACCCAACATTTCATTACTTAAGGAATTAAGTAATGCTCCCTGCTATCTCATCATAACAGTGGTAATTTTTTGAGGACTGGATTAAGGGATTAATTATCCTCTTGGTGATGAGTCGGTATGTGTGTGGATGTCCACGGTGAGCCTGAGCGCTTCTCACTGAACTAAAAGTGTGTGACAACTACAAATCGCCTTCCTTCCTACGTCTGCCTGCTTCCTCTATAGAGACAGATAGACAGACACCCACACATACCCACACACATTTGTGTAACTATATCCGTCCACTGATGTAGGCTACATTACAGTAGCTGAGTAATGTTAACGCTACAACTAGCTTAGCCTTGGACCTTAGCTTGGTAACTCAGGACAATACACAATGGTGCTTTTTAGGAACTTCCTCGTTACCCTCTAAATCTTACTGTGACACCATCCTAGAGGCAAAAATTGGGGACAAGCTAACTAAACAATAACCCTAGTCAAAATGAGAATGTGGTCTGCAAATTTGCAAATAATAATAGATCACTCCCTCGCTCTGCCTCTCTAGTCTCTGCGCTATTGGTTTTGGCAGACTTGTGTGAAAATCTGCACATGGCTACTAATGTCTTATGTCTATTTGAGGACACGAGTCTTGTTTACCCCTACTCTGCACATGCTCTCTCTCTCCCCTCTGCCTCTTATTCTTTCGTTCTCTCTGTGATATTTCCCTGTGAAGAGAGCTTTCTAACCTCCTCCGTCTGCTGAAGCAGGCAGCAGATGGTGAATTAGCACCAATTAGCCTCCAACTCAGTCGAGTCTCACCCTGATCTACTTGGACATAGCAGCAAAGCACGGCCAAGCGTTTCTGAAAAAGCATCAGAACCATGAAAGCATCTTGACTACTTGAGAGATAGTTCAAGTGATCCTTAGCCATCTATATCGCCTCTCTGTGCTACAGTGCTTTAAGGGAACTCACCCATGACCTAATGTTAGAAGTTGGAAGAGAGCAAATAGCTGTGAATTCTCCTGCTATTTCTGCCTTTAAAAATTCATGTAATGAACTCTAGCTTTAGTTTGTTATGATGCAAGATACATTAGCCAGAGGTCGGTTTTCATTGAGTATCATAGAAGAATGCAATCAGATCACAAAAAAAATAGCAGTGAAATGCTTTTATTCATGCCTGGAGCTGCTTAGACATCTGTGTGTGTGTGTGTGTGTGTCTCTCCCTCTCTCTTTCTCCATCTCCATCTCCATCTCACACAAATCTCTTATTCTTGTTGTGGAATGGTGAAATGTTAATGCTGTTCACCTCCACATTACCTGCCTCTACCCTGCAGGCAGCCACTTTGATCCAAACATTTTTTTTAGCTCTCAGAGACTTCATATTGGCAGGGGAATGGAACACACACATTAAAGCTCAATAGCCTAAGATCCTGAAACGAGGTAACTCTTTAGTTAAACACACCTATCCAGGGAATATCAAATCATAACAATATTGATCAGCATATAAAACAGACCTACTTTAACTGCTTTTTGTTATCTCCGTAGGAACTGGAGAGATCTGTCAAAATATAGTCTGTCATTAAACAAATACAAAGCATGCCTCTTTAGCTTTAGTTATATCTCATACAGATTGTGCATGTTTTGCTGCAGGCTACAGTATATTTGCAAGGTGATATGCAGTGATTTCTCACCGTAACACCCAACTGTTGTTACCTGTTGGATGCAACAGGATATTTTTGTTTGTTTATTGGAGTACTTTATCAGCATCAGTAGCCATTTTAGCGACAGACACACAAGGTTACATCAAGACCAGTCATATATATACACTCAGACCAGGCGAGTTTAGAGGAAATCTTTAACCTAGTGTGTGTCTTTGTAATGTGGGAGGAAACTGGAGTAAACCCATGCAGACTCCACACAGAAAGGACCCAGGTTCAGTCCTGCACACTGGCTTGGAGGAATTTTAGCCCATTCCTCCGTACAGAACAGCTTCAGCTCTGGGATGTTGGTGGGTTTCCTCACATTAACTGCTCACTTCAGGTCCTTCCACAATATTTCGACTGGATAGATAGATACTTCACTTTATTAATCCCAGAGGGAAATTCGTGGATCAAGGTCAAACCCACCAACATCCCAGAGCTGAAGCTGTTCTGTACGGAGGAATGGGCTAAAATTCTCCAAGCCGGTGTGCAGGACTGATCAACAGTTACAGGAAACGTTTAGTTGCAAGTTTATTGCTGCACAGGGGGGTCACACCAGATACTGAAAGCAAAGGTTCACTAGTATAATATTTTTGTCTCATTTGTTTAACTGGGGTTCTCTTTATCTACTTTTAGGACTTGTGTAAAAATCTGATGATGTTTTTAAGTCATATTTACGCAGAAATAAAGAAAATTCTAAAGGGTTCACAAACTTTCAAGCACCACTGTAAGGAAATACTGTACTAACAGGATAGGCTATTTTTGCGTATTTTTGCATAATACCATGCTGGTATTTTTGTAGCATACTTAATCTACTGGATAGCTTATGAACTGGAGGATTATGCGGCTTCGCTCTTTCCACTGACATTTGATTGCTGCCGTGTCTATTTTAGTGGTTTGAGGTTGGTTCATATATTCATTTCAGGTGTTATGGCATTATTGTGCTGGCTCGGACATGTGAGTACATCCCTAATAAGGTCAAGCACAATCATATTCCTGCACTGCATATTCCTGCAGTAGCGTTCGATTTGAACTCACTGTTTATGCAGTGTTTGGGTGGAGAACATTTTTCATATGCCTTGTCGTCTTTCCTTCCTCCCTTTTCTCCTTTCTCCTCCTGACTCCTAAGCCTCCTAAGCCCCTCCTAAAAGTCCACCCCATGTCCACGTGAGTTTTACTCCGGGTGATCTGGTTTCCTCCCACATTTCAAAGACATGCGTGTGTTAGGCTAATTGGTGTTTCTAAAGTGCTCTTGGTGTGGTGTGTGGGTGTGTGTTTCTGCCTTGCACCACGTGCCACCAGCTAGGCACCCAGCTTTCCCATGACTCTGACCAGCAGATAAGTTTGGAGACAAGAAGACCACAATTCAAAATCAGAGAAAATTGTTTGGATGTTCATATTGTGTAGATAGCAATTAAAAATGCTACTTGGTTGAAACTGATTCTGTGAACACTCTGCCTGGATGAGGACCCAAGAAGACACAATTCAAATCAGAGAAAAATTGTGTTGATGTTCATAAGTATGAGATCAGCAATTAAAAAAAATGCTACTTGCTTTGAAAATGATACTGTGGACAAACTGCCTGGGATGAGGACCCCAAGAGGATTATCGGGTGCCCTCTGCCCTCCTTGGCAACATTGCTGTTTCTCGTTGTCCCTTGGCTGATGCTCTTCCATTCTCAGAGATCCTTTTCATCACAATTTTCACCGTTTGACCTGATGCCCACGGATAGGTGCTTCAGGCCATTGAAAGCTCGAACTTCAAGATTTTAAAGTAGTTGTTTTTTTTTTCCCGTGGTCTTTAAGGACCTTAAACAGCCATCATCATCAACATTCATTTTGTTTTGTGCAATAAACCAGTTATGGAACATTATAAACTATGTGAAATCTATGTACAATAGTATACCTAGGCATAGGCCAATATTACGTCTGGGCATGTGCAATAGTATAACAGAGTCTGAAATGAATTCTTTTTAGTATTGTGTTGCATTTTTATGCTGCTCTTATGTGTATTGTAATACGTTGTTGGTCTTATGTTGTGTATGCACCCAGGATTTAGCTTTGCATTCTCATTATATGAAATATATAATGACAATAATGCCCTTTTGACTTTGACTTTGACCAAGTCTCCAGAGCTAACATCATATGCCATGCCATCAGATTATTTGGAAGACTTGCCAGGAAAGAGATTTTCCTACCATCTAACCACAAACAATACTGGGAATTAGTCTGGAACTATGTTATATGTCAGATGAAAAGAAAATGTTACAGATCTGTTTTTCTTCCAAAGGCCCTGGGAATTTCATTAGGGTTCATGGCATTATGGACTCCAGGACGTTGGAAAAACCAGGCCATTTTAAATGAAAATCAAATTAAAAATGTACAAATTGTAATGTACATCCTTAAATAATATATAATGCACATATAAATATAGTAATTTAATTATATATACACTGCAGGGTGCCAATAATTGTGGCACACGTGGTTTTGTTAAAAGTCATGATTTATTGATATGGGAGTTTTTATTCTCAGACTAAATTTAATTCAATTAAAGATTGGATTTTACCAGGTGAATCTTTACCAGGTGCCAGTAGTTGTGGAGGTGACTGTAATTGCAGAACTGTAGACTCACTACTGTACTCAGTCCCTGTTTGGGTTTGGTTTTGTTTAAAACTCATATGAATGAATCCTTTGAAATAAAGACACATTACTTCATGGTGTGTTACATGAGCATCCCATATAAAAATACATATAAAAAAATATGTACATGCATAAATGAGGAAACATCTAAAGAGAAACAACACTGGTTCACAAACTCTCTCACACGCTCTTTCTCACATTCACACACCATCTCTCATCAGTGTGTCAGACTGTGGTTTCTGTGCCATGTGGGACCGCCTTTTCTCCCCACAGATCGCAACTTTTGAAAGAGAAGAAAGGATACACAGTTTAGCACACAGGCTGGTTCAAGCTGATCTGATGGACTGCCACTGGGAAGTGTGGATAGGAAAACTTCTTGGTAAGAAACCTGGGAACCTGCTGTATCACCAACTGTTGTTGTGTGAGACAGGATTCTGCTTGATATGTAGTTGTTAGACCTACTTTAGCAATGGCAACGTCAGTTTATAGTACCGTATTTTTCGGACCATAAGGCGCACTTAAAATCCTTTAAAAAATCGATAGTGCGCCTTAAAATGCAGTGCGTCTAATGTATGAATTAATTCTGGTTGAGCCTTCTGACCTAGAACCGATTGTAGATGGTACACGGCGCTCATAAATCTGTCAAAATGTTTTAGCACGGCCTTGGTAAGTTACGAAGCTTAAGGCAAACGTAGTGCGCAGCATAGCGGAGTAATACGGTATGTGCTTCAGCATTAGGGTGTGTGCATTCATTCATTTATTTTCGAAGCGGATTACAAACACAACGCTATCAGTCACGCAGTACAACATGGTCATAGAGCAGCTGTGAGAGAATTCAACATTAACGAATCAATGGTACGGAAGTGAAGGAAGCAAGAAGACGCCCTGCTCTCCCTTTTGGTGCCTCTTTTTGTGTGTTGAACAAGTTTAATAATGATACCATCAATGATACCATCTACCATAGATGTGTCTATGCCCTTGTTAAACTGGGTCCCAGTATCGCTAAAATAATAGTTAAAAGTTCAGTGGGACACCACAATATGTTCCACTTTCACTGTCCTTCACAAAGGTGGGAATGATAGTCCAAAATGAAGTTAAAATGTACAAAATGCAAAAAAAGTTCTAATCCTAGAATTGCTACTGCCATCTACTTTGCTCCTGTGATCCACTGGGAGTTTGATCGGGACCTGGATGCCACCCTTCAGCAAACCCCTGCTCTAGTTCAGGGCCCTGCTGACCATGAATTCATTCATTTATCCCTCTGAGTCTGTCTAACCACCTGAGCACATACCTCCTTGTGCTTAATTCAGAAATTGAATACATCGTCTGTCATGTTGAGATGGAGACAGGACGCAGGGCTGTGTGTTAAAATATTTCAGTTCGGCATGCATGTGTCTGCTTTATTTGTTTTTAAACTTCACTAGCCAACTTCATCCATGTTGTATGCCCTTTCTTCTGTGATTTGCTTTAGATTATTCTGTTGCTCTAGGTCTTTTTGTTTAGTTTGAACTAAAAATGAAGTAAGAGCGAAAGAACATGCAGAATCCAAGAAGTGCACTTTTTCCCCTCATGAAAAACTTAATGGCCCTGACTGGGCGCAGACTCGAGTGAGTGCAGAGGGAATTAGGTAGGAGACAGTGGCTTGGGCCACACGCCAGGACTATCAGAGCCTAATGTGGTGGGCAGTGGGGTAGCTTGGAAGTCAGTCTCAAGGAAACAGAGAGCTGGGTAAAATGCTGGTACTGAAACACAGAAAGAGTGAAAGGATGGTGTCTTATAAAGAGGGGGAGGAGGCCAAGCACACTTTTTATTGTCAGTGTAGTATACAATGGTTCTTGAAAGTTTGTGAACCCTTTAGAATTTTCTATATTTCTGCATAAATGCGACCTAAAACATCATCCGATTTTCACACAAGTCCTAAAAGTAGATAAACACAATCCAGTTAAACAAATTAGATAAAAAAAAAATTATATTGCATCATTTATTTATTGAGGGAAATGATCCAATATCACATATTAGTGAGTGGCAAAAGTATGTGAACCTTTGCTTTCAGTATCTGGTGTGACCCCCCTGTGCAGCAATAACTGCAACTAAACGTTTCCTGTAGCTGTTGATCAGTCCTGCACACCAGCTTGGAGGAGTTTTAGCAAATTCCTCCGTACAGAACAGCTTCAGCTCTGGGATGTTGGTGGGTTTCCTCACATTAACTGCTCACTTCAGCTCCTTCCACAACATTTCCATTGGATTAAGGTCAGGACTTTGGCTTGGCCATTCCAAAACATGAACTTTATTCTTCTGTAACCATTCTTTGGTAGAACGACTTGTGTGCTTAGGGTCGTTGTCTTGCTGCATGACCCACCTTCTCTTGAGATTCAGTTCATGGACAGATGTCCTGACATTTTCCTTTAGCATTCTCTGATATAATTCAGAATTCATTGTTCCATCAGTGATGGCAAGCCCTCCTGGCCCAGATGTAGCAAAACAGGCCCAAACCATGATACTACCATCACCATGTTTCACAGATGGGATAAGGTTCTTATGCTGACATGCAGTGTTTTCCTTTCTCCAAACATAACACTTTTCTTTTAAACCAAAAAGTTTTATTTTGGTCTCATCCGTCCAGAAAACATTCTTCCAAAGTCTTCTGGCTTGTTAACATGATCTTTAGCAAACTGCAGACAAGCAGCAATGTTTTTTTTGGAGAGCAGTGGCTTTCTCCTTGCAATCCTGCCATGCACACCATTGTTGTTCAGTGTTCTTCTGATGGTGGACTCATGAACATTAACATTAGTCAATGTGAGAGAGGCCTTCAGTTGCTTAGAAGTTACCCTGGGGTCCTTTGTGACTTCACCAACTATTACACGCCTTGTTCTTAGAGTGATCTTTGTTGATCGACCACTCCTGGGGAAGGTAACAATGGTCTGGAATTTTCTCCATTTGTACACAATCTGTCTACTGTGAATTGGTGGAGTCCAAACTCTTTAGAGATGGTTTTGTAACCTTTTCCAACCTTTTCCATCTCTTTTGTTCATGCCTTGATACACTTCCACAAAAATGTGTTGTGAAGAGCAGACTTTGATAGATCCCTGTTTTTTAAATAAAACAGAGATTAAATAAAATGCCATTGCCATCCCATAGATTGAAAGCCTGACTCAAAATAACTGCTAGTCCTTGAAGTTCACATACTTTTGCCACTCACTAATATGTAATATTGGATAATTTTCCTCAATAAATAAATTAAGAAGTATAATATTTTTGTCACATTTGTTTAACTGGGTTCTCTTTATCTACTTTTAGGACTTGTGTGAAAATCTGATGATGTTTTAGGTCATATTTATGCAGAAATATAGAAAATTCTAAAGCATTTACAAACTTTCAAGTACCACTGTACATGGAGCAACTCTGTTGTTTTGACTTTACTGTTCAGGTCCATGTATACACGGCTTGGTGTCATGACCTAGGTCTCTGCTATCACATGTCAACCATTTCTGGACCACTGGTGTTTTAAACTTACTTGACACCAGGGATGTGAATAAAGTAATTACTCCAGTTCTGTGTATGTCTGAACGTCATGTGATTATAGGGCTAGTTGTAAGTGATGGAAGGAGTTCCTTAAACATATGCCTCTTGAGTGCCGTTAATCCTCCACCCAAACTGTCCTGCACTTTGTCATCCAGTAACTTAGTGTAAAGTTTATTTTCTTAATTATTATTATTTTAACCAGTTTTCTCAAAGTGTATTTTTTTGTGAATTTCAACCTCCAAACTGTATATCTCTAAAGTGACAGCTCACTGTCTGGAATGGTAATGACTAACACGGTGTCTCTGGGGCATTGTCAAGCTGCTGTTCATGAAACCTCACTCAGATCAGTATATGTAGACGAGTGTGCCACCTTCACTAAATATACACTCACAGACAGCGGAGGTTTGCATGTGCCATTCTGATTGATAAGGGAGCTATAAATCAGTCTAGACAGCAATTCAATGTCAATCCAGAGAGTATAAACTATGCTGTCTTTGGCTGGAGTAAGAAGAACTGTTTTTGGATTACAGCACACCCAAGAAACAATGGGAGAAACAAAAACTGTGTCTCTGCAATGCAGCACACCAGAGTAAAATGTGCTTGTTTCTCACAGCTTCATTGAATTCATTGTCACGTTCAAAAATCACTTTGAGATGGCCGTGCATGATACACCTATAGAGAAAGGCGCCCAGGAGGCATCCTTATCAGAAGCCCGAACCACCTCAACTTGTTCTTCTCAACGTGAAGGAGCAGCGGTTGTACTCCGAGCTCCTCCCGGATTGCCGAACTCCTCACCCATTCACAGATAGTATGCCCAGCAACCCGCTGGAGAAAGCTCATTTCGGCTGCTTGTATCCGCAATCTCATCCTTCATTACCCATTAATGATGGGTAATGATGGGTAAACCTTCATTACTCATTACCCAGAGTTCATGACCATGGGTGAGGGTGGGGACGTAGATTTATCGGTAAATTGAGAGCTTTGCTTTATTGCTCAGCTTTTTCTTCACCATTACGGTCTGGTACAGCAACCGCATGACCGCATTACTGCACCCAACCTACAGTTGATCTTACAGTCCCTCTTCCCATCACATGTGAACAAGACCCCGAGATTCCTGAACTCCTCCACTTGGGGTAGGTTCTCACCCTCCACCTGAAGGGAGCATGCCATCTTTTTCCAGGAGATAACCATGGCTTCAGACTTGGAGGTGCTGATCCGCATACCGACCGCTTCACACTCAGTTGCAAACCACTCACGAGCACACTGGAGGCCTCCGTGCGAAGACGCCAGAACATCAACATCATCCGCAAATAGCAGAGACAACACCTCCCAACCCCCCTGATGGAAGCCCTCCTGTCCATGAATATCAGGAACAGGAGTGGAGACAAGGTACAACCCTGATGGGGTCCAACAGTCACACTGATCAAGTCTGACTTACTCCTAAGAAAACAAATGGAACTTGCATTCTTGGCAGTAAGTCAGAAGGATTGAACGGCTCGCCTCAGCAACTCCGGTACCCCATACTCCTGGAGCATCTCCCACATGATGTCTCGGGGAACACGGTCATATGCCTTGTCCAAATCCACAAAGCTTGTGTAGAGTGGAGTAGCAAACTCCCATGGCCCATCAACCATCTGCGAGAGAGTTGGTTCGCCGTTCCACGGCCAGGACGAAATCCGCATTGTTCTTTTTTGAATCAAAGTTCCACTATCGAATGAATTCTTTCCATTACCCTGGCATAGACTTTCCCAGGGAGGCTAAGAAGTATAATGCCCCGATCATTGGACACAGCTTGGACAGTGTCTCCCCTTTCCCCCCTGAGCTGACAGAGCATTTTCCAGAATTTGAGGCTCGATGGCCTCTTCAAACTTCTCCCATGCTCTAGATTTAGCTTCAGCAACTGCCAAAGATGTGGCCTTTTTGGCATTTCGGTATCCATCCACTAACCAAGCATGAAAAGCTTTCTTCTTCCGCTTGACAGCTTCTCTCACCTCTGGCGTCGACCACGGGGTTCTTGGGTTGCCATCATAACAGGCACCAACAAGCTTTTGACCACAACCATAAGCAGCCGCTTCCACAATTGAGGTCTTGAACAGGGTCCATTTGGACTCCATGTCCACCACTTCCTCTGGAACTTGTGAGAAGTTCTCTCTGAGATGATAGTTGAAATCAATTCGGACAGACTCCTCTGCCAGCCTTTCGCAGCAAACCCCCATTATGCGTTGGTCGGTCTGGCTGTTTTCCCTGCCATCTGATCCAACTCACCAGATGGTGATCAGTTGACAGCTCAGCTCCTCTCTTCACCCGAGTGTGCATAACATACGGCCTCAGGCCAGAAGACATGACCACAAAGTCAACCAGTGATCTTCGGCCCAAGGTGCTCTGGTACCGGGTACACTTATGAGCAATCTTGTGTTCGAACATGGTGTTCGTTATGAACAAAACCATGACAAGCACAAAAGTCTAACAACATCCCACCACTTGGGTTCAGGTCAGGCAAGCCATTCCTCACAATCACCCCTCTTCAGGTTTCCCAGTCATTGCCAACATGAGCATTGGAATCCCCCAGCAAAACGATGGAGTCAGTGCTTGGAATCCTCTCCAGAACTCCACCCACTAACTCCAAGAAGGCAAAAACTCAAAGTTTTCCTCCCTGCAATCCACATGATCTTCCCACATTGCCGTTTTGGGGTGAGTCCGGCTGGGTTACGTGGGTTGCCCGGCCACCAGGTCATTGCCGATGGATGCTACCCCCAGGTCTGGCTCCAGGGTAGGTCCCGGTAACCCTCTCACCAGTACACTCAGATCTCACCAGCTGGTTGTATATCATATAAAATGTAATCTTGGATGAATTTATCTCTAGATTTTAGGTTATTATCCAGGTACCACATGGATTTACTCTGGGCATCAGATCATTGCTTCACCCACACACAAAGGCAGGGTGACCTTTGACCTGTAAGCAGCAGGTGGTTAGCAATCAATAGGACTGCTGATGCAAACTAAATACTGGAAGCCTATGCAGGGCATGTTGATGTGAGAATCTCAGCTATTTGTAGCGTCATTCCATATTTTAAGTATTTTATGTGATGTTTTTGTTATACACTGCTAAAAAAAATAAAGGGAACACTTAAACAACGCAATATAACTCCAAGTAAATCAAACTTCTGTGAAATCAAACTGTCAACTTAGGAAGCAACACTGATTGACAATCAATTTCACATGCTGTTGTGCAAACGGAATAGACAACAGGTGGAAATTATTGGCAATTAACAAGACACACTCAATATAGGAGTGGTTCTGCAGGTGGGGACCACAGACCACTTCTCAGTACCTATGCTTTCTGGCTGATGTTTTGGTCACTTTTGAATGTTGGTGGTGCTTTGACACTCGTGGTAGCATGAGACGGACTCTACAAACCCACACAAGTGGCTCAGGTAGTGCAGCTCATCCATGATGGCACATCAGTGCGAGCTGTGGCAAGAAGGTTTGCTGTGTCTGTCAGTGTAGTGTCCAGCGACTGGAGGCGCTACCAGAAGACAGGCCAGTACACCAGGAGACGTGGAGGAGGCCGTAGGAGGGCAACAACCCAGCAGCAGGACCGCTACCTCCACCTTTGTGCAAGGAGGAATAGGAGGAGCACTGCCAGAGCCCTGCAAAATGACCTCCAGCAGGCCACAGATGTGCATGTGTCTGCACAAACGGTTAGAATTCGACTCCATGAGAATGGTATGAGGGCCAGACGTCCACAGTTGGGGGTTGTGCTCACAGCCCAACACCATGCAGAATGCTTGCCATTTGCCAGAGAACACCAGGATTGGCAAATTCGCCACTGGCGCCCTGTGCTGTTCTCAGATGAAAGCAGGTTCACACTGAGCACATGTGACAGACGTGACAGAGTCTGGAGACGTCGTGGAGAGCAACCTGCTGCCTGCAACATCCTTCAGTATGATCGGTTTAGCAGTGGGTCAGTAATGGTGTGGGATGACATTTCTTTGGAGGGCCGCACAGCTCTCCATGTGCTCGCCAGAGGTAGTCTGACTGCCATTAGGTACCGAGATGCGATCCTCAGACCCCTTGTGAGACCATATGCTGGTGCGTTTGACCCTGGGATCCTCCTAATGCAGGACAATGTTAGACCTCATGTGGCTGGAGTGTGTCAGCAGTTCCTGCAAGATGAAGGCATTGAAGCTATGGACTGGCCCGTCCGTTCCCCAGACCTGAATCCGACTGAGCACATCTGGGACATCATGTCTTGCTCCATCCACCGACGTCACGTTGCACCACAAACTGTCCAGAAGTTGGCGGATGCTTCAGTCCAGGTCTGGGAGGAGATCCCTCAGGAGACCATCCGCCACCTCATCAGGAGCATGTCCAGGCGTTGTAGGGAGGTCATACAGGCACGTGGAGGCCACACACAATACTGAGCCTCATTTGATGTAAGGATATTACATCAAAGTTGGATCAGCCTACAGTGTGTTTTTCCACTTTAATTTTGTGTGTGACTCCAAATCCAGGCCTCCATTGGTTAATACATTTGATTTCCATTGATGATTTATGTGTGATTTTGTTGTCAGCACATTCAACTTTGTACAGAACAAAGTATTCAATGAGAATATTTCATTCATTCAGATCTAGGATGTGTTATTTGAGTGTTCCCTTAAATTTTTTGAGCAGTGTATTATGTGAAAGTAGTACCAAATCACCGAGTCTGCTCTACGTCATTGCAGTTCCTAATATAGGAGGATGAGGGCTAGCATGCACTTCCTGTAAGACAAAAGCTGCTATTGAAACATTATAAAGCAGCATTATGTGTGGAGAGCCCAAACTGAACTATTCTATGTCCAGGGGCCTCATTTATAAAACTCTGCGCGGATTCTGGAGTGAAAGTGACTTACATGCTGTATATCATTATTACATTAATGCATATAAAGTTTCAATTGATTCCAACAACTCCTTCTTGGTGTGTAAATTTTTTTGCCATTGAGAGTGGATGGTGCATCCATCACAGCAAGTAGCTTTAGCTAACTAATGCCTTTTGTTGTTTAATATTTTGCTCATAAGGAAAAGTTACTCAAAAAATATGAAGTGCTGTCAAAGGACCAGAACAGAGATATTACCGTGTTCTGAGAGTACTTAACTGTACAGCAACAGTCAGATTTCAAAGTGCTGTCATGAGGAGATTTTGTGCTGTACTGTGGTTACTCTGAAAACAGAGAGATGTGGAGGTTGGTTCTACTGTTTTTCACTTCCTCTATAACATTTTAATATTGTAGAGTGGTTAGTTTGTATTTTTGGAATACATGTGAATGCATGTCTTGTAGTATTAGAATAAGAACTGGTGGTTTGTTCTCAGCTGCCTCATTTAATATTGTGTGACACATTCCAGTTTTGTAATGTGGTGCACTGAGTGCTTTATGTAGACAGAGAGACAACACAGTCAGCTCAGTGTGGTCAAATATCCATATCAAAAACCAAAGCTAGATTTTGTTTTGCAGCAGGTTAAGAAAAAATTATTTCTTTTGTGTGTTCATATAGTCGTTTGTAGTATTGTTATTGTACAGTGTATTATTTATGTGAAGGATGTCCTTCTTAGATGTGGTTATTTAGGCCATATGTTAAATTTTTTAAAATCATGGCTGTCTTTTTAGGGTTGTGTACTTACTGCTTACACTAATCTATACATTTTTCATTATTTAATATACAGTGGTGCTTGAAAATTTGTGAACACTTTAGAATTTTTTATATTTCTGCATAAATATGACCTAAAACATCATCAGATTTTCACACAAGTCCTAAAAGTGGATAAAGAGAACCCAGTTAAACAAATGAGACAAAATTTATTCATTCATTTATTTATTGAGGAGGAAAATTATGTAATATGAGTAATATGCGCATAGGGGGTGCTTAGATGGTGCAGTAGTCTAATATGCTTGCCCACCACTACAGAAACTTGGGTTCGATTTCTGGCTGTGTTCAGTGCCTTCTGGCCAGATCAGGCATCACATGCAGACCAGATTGACTGTACCTAAGGGATATGTACTGTATAATCATTTAATGGTACTTTGATATGAAAAGTAGCAATATAAAAAAAAAACATTAATTATTCCAAATGTGGCATTGTATGTAATTCATACGATAAAGTTAGTTAAAGTTTTTGTTTTCAGTGCAGCTGAGTTGTGTGTAATGTTTGGCAGAAATGGGAGGCGAATGCAGATGGCTGATTCAGAAGAGAACAGGTACAGCAAAGGTACAGCAAAGTTGTAAAACAAAGCAAACAGTCTACCATGCAGAAAAAACAAACAAAAGCAGAGATCATAAACAAAGCAAGGTTCTTACTTGGGGTCAGTAGCCCCCAAGTAATATAGTAGTCCACATAGTCCAGCGGGGCTCTAATACGAGGTCATAGCCAGAATGCAGGAGAAACGCTCAGTGAACAGGCCATGTGCAGACACAATGTGGAGCAAAAAGGAGTAAGAAAATGCAACACTCACAATTATAATCATGCAACAAAGAACCTTGCAAAGGAGTGAATGCAAGGATTCCACAGGGGCTGACACATGGGGAGGGCTCCCACATGTATGAGATGAGGTTCATGGATGACCATGAGACCAAGGTGCTGGACAAACCTGGAGCCTCAGGCAATAGACCTGAAGCCTTGGGTGTGCCTTGAGTGCTGAGTGCCTGAACACAATGTTGGCCAGAGCAGGCACCACTTGAACTGGGCATGGCAGGCTGTGTTGGGGCTGAGCTGGGGCCGTTGGCCAGTGCCGCCAGGGCTTAACTGGGGCTACTGGCATCATGATCTGATGTGGCGAAGTCAGGAGGGTCAGGGACTGCCTTATAGCTTTTATAATAAACAATGCCTTAAGCTTTATTTATTATAATAAACACCCAAAAAAGGTACACACAAGCAGGGCAGAAATGCTATCCAAAAACCAGTCCAAAGTCAGAGAATCCAATACTCATGACGCGAAACAGAAACAGATCAGTGTTCTAACGTGAGGTCAGAAGCTGGAGTGCAGGAGAAATGCTCAGTGTCCAGGTCATGCCGAGTGCCGGGACGAAACAGTGAATGGGGTTGGCAAAACAGAGTCAGAAAGGCAACACTCAGAATCAGTCACACAAAAATGAAACCTTGCAAAGAATTGAATGAAAGGGTCATGTTGAAATGTCTGTGAGAGTGATGAGGTAAGTGAATACCAGTGCATGTGGACCAGAGAAATAAAGAAGGGAGTTTTATATTGTGTGTGTTGTTACTTTGTCAGTGTTTACTTACATATTAGTAAACCCTACTTGATTAAGCAGAAAAAAGTGACAGTGTCTCGGAATGAGTGAAAACAGCAAAACTGCATCCACATATGTGGACCCCTGACTGAGTGCTGGTTCCTTAATTGAAAAGCTGTTGCTGTGCAGTTTTTCGTGCATGTCATTTCTGACATCTCTACAAGCAGCTTACACTCTAAACACTGTAAATCTCTTACCACCAAAACATCTGTCTGCATCATCACTGAAAGAGTGCTAAATACTTGCTAACAAGGGAGGAAAAGAAAACTGTAGTGTATAAAAAAAACATTCTCTCCCAATTATCAAACCTGGCAGTTATACAAATCTGAGAAGAAGCATTTGTGTATCCTTGGAACGTTATTTAAAAAATACTAGAAATTTAATTTAGAATAATGAATTTATCATGTGACGTTTGTGCTGATGTTCTGTCATTACCAAGGTTGCAAAATCAGTGTACATTATGTATAGTGAGTTGTGCTAGAGCCCTCATCAAAATATCCAACCATAGCCACTAAATTGCTAGTGGAGACCCCTTCTATAGGCCCCTCTTGCCACCTCACAACAAGAAGGCCCTGGGTTCAATCCCAG
This sequence comes from Ancistrus triradiatus, assembly GCA_025084515.1. Classification (NCBI taxonomy): domain Eukaryota; kingdom Metazoa; phylum Chordata; class Actinopteri; order Siluriformes; family Loricariidae; genus Ancistrus; species Ancistrus triradiatus. The sequence goes on from JAJAGP010000023.1 coordinate 1,014,752, forward strand.
GGTGGAGCGGTCTAGACTTGATGTACCCTTGTGTGTCTCAGTGAAATGGCAATTGATGCTGATAGCGACGTTAAATAAGCCAAATAAACAAACAAATCTATATCTGAAGATGGTATGAGGAATGACTTCTGCATATCTGAGCTCTGTGTGTTTCTGCATTATGCCAGTTAGATAGACCCCATAAGGAGGGGACTAGTGAGGTGACCAGTAAGGTGTTGGGAAGGAAAATCACCAGGAATGAAAAATAAATGAAATAAAACTGATTATATTTTAGGTAACCTTTCAAAGAGTCGCCACAGAATCGTTACTGAAAACAGCAAGGCTTTATAATGTATTTTTTCTGCAGCTAAATTGATCTATTACCATGAATTTCACTTTATTTAAAGCATTATATTCTATTTTGGCCTTCAGGTCAGGTCAGCAGTCTAATTCACTAGCCCATCACCACAAGAACATGAGTCACCTTCCGGCCAGTGTCTGTGGAAGGGGAGACCAGTGAGAAGAAGAGCTCCCTATACCCAGCCCTGTGATGGACCTGAGTCCTGTCCAGGCCATGTTTACAATTGCGCCATGTGTACTCCTGGGATTAAAATGTAATTAAAGCAATTAAAAATGTAATTATTATGTATTTCTTAAGATCACTTGGCATCCGAGAAAAATGTAACACTTTTTAAAATCTTTTCATTGAATAACACTGACACTTCCTTAATGAATTATAATCTCAAATCACAGAAAATGAGGCAGTGGAGAAAAAGAAATGAATTCCATCTTCTAATTATAATGGTTATTTAAATGTTACATTTCAGCCGCTCTACAGTGCATAATTAATTAATACACATGAGAGGTGGATGAACTCTGCTGCAAGCACACTAATTAAGAATGGGCATTGTGCGTTATTTACAGTTTCTCAGGTAACACTCAGCTTTAGTTCACTGTGGACAGACCAGATATGTCTGGCTTCCTTTACTGTGTGTTGTTCATTTGACAGATTGGTATTTTTTATAAAGGTGTCTGAACCTGTAACCTGTAACCTGATCCAGCTTTCTGGTCCACTCAAACTGGGATCATTGTTTGAGTCTGTGACCTATGTGACATGTGTATAATCCAGAGAATGCCAAGTAATGTCCATATAATCATTGCATCTCAAAAGGGAATCACAAGTATTGTAACTATTACTGTAGTATCTCTAACTGTAGTTCCATAGTTCCATATGCATCTGCCAAATCATTGTTATTGACATTTCTATAGACTTCACATTCATATGTCTTGAAAGATTAGGCTGTCTTAACCTCAGGTAGTGTATGTCCCATCCAACTGATGTACCGGTACCACGGGCTTCTTAAGTCTAGAGGCACTTCCAGCTCTACTGGAGGTACATTCTTTATACTGGCATTAAGTTATTGTGAGTTTAGTATAGGAATAATGTATATACAATGCATTTGGAAAGTCTTCAGACCCTTTCACTTTTTTCACATTTTGTTATGTTGAGACCTTGTGCTAAAATAATAATAATAATAAAAAAATCAAGTTTCACCCCATCAATCTGCACTTAATACATGAAAAAAGCACAATAATTAAAAATAATTCAGCACAATAATTACAATAATTGACAGGTTCATAACAGGTTCATAACAGTCCATAATAATAATAATTCATACCATTTTTAGTCATATGTGCAGTTTTTTTTTTTTTTATGTGAAAACCTGTTCCTGTAATTCATAGAGATTTTAATTTAGCTTCATGTTTTGGGTACATATTGCAAAACTTACGTGCATATGTAAACATGATTAACTATTTCTATTATAAGCAGATATACATACTGTATATCAGCCTGCCAAGAAACCAACGATTTCAGACAAACCTGTCCTCTACTATCGTGAAAAAAGCTGTATTTTAAAAAAAGAAGGCTCAGATGCACAAAGCTGTAAGCATACAAGAGCCTATAGTTTGAGTACAGTGAATAAGTAAACTGCTTCCTTAAATAGTACAAACTCAACAGTCTCATAAGTGTCATGACTAGAGAAGGTCTCTGGATCAGAGAAGATCCTGCCCAGTGGAAAGAACTGGAAAAGCCGTATTTTATAACTTGCTCTCAGTTGTATTATCAAATCAAATGTATGATTCTTTGATTAATGTAATGTTTGATTAATAGAAGAGCTATATGCAATAAACATTTAAAGTTAAAACACAGACAATGTTTTCACTTCAATGGCACCCTGATGTAAAAACTGTCACCTGTCAAAAGAAATTGTTAATGATTTCAAAGTTAGAATTTTTTTCCAGCTGTGTTACATTGTCACCATATTTTCCTCACAGTAAAATACTCAATTATTAGCTGAAACACCGCCTTAATTTCAGGTCCAATTTACATCATACGGGTGACAATTTGGTAACTCAAACGAATATTATGAAAGTGTTACATAAACAATGATCATTTTTGGCATCATAATGCTTTATCCATCACAATCTGCAATTAAGTTACTGTATTCTGCTCAATTGTGAGCTTACAATAAAAGTTTGCCATTTTCCAAGTATATTTGTGCAGACATACAAGTGGTCTGAACTGATACTGTACACACACACACACACACACACACACACACACACACACACACACACACACACACACAGTGGATACTTTATTAGAGACACTTGCCCTCTCGTTTCTCAGTGCTAGACTAGCCAGGGACAGTATTTCAAAAACTACAAACCTTGAGGGGTTTTAGTGAGAAAGGCATGAAAAACATCCAGCAAAAGGGGATCCTGTGGATGTAAATAACTCATCTACAAAAAGCAGTCAGAGGATGTCAAGAATCATTCTGACAAGTATACAGTCTACAGTCAAATACAATGCTTGTTCTCCAACTAACATGTCCGAACACACAACTCTACGTTCCTTAGCACGGATGGGCTATGAGGGCAGATGACCAGGTCATTGCTGGGCAAAACAAGACTCCAATTGGCAAAAGAGCACAAAATTGGATCACTGAGCAGTGGAAAAAGTTGTCCTGTATTCACCAACTCCCGACTACCAACTCATCCATAATGATGACTGTTTTTGTGTCAGTATTCAAAATGTCATCAAAAGAGTGGAAAGGAGTATACAAGCATCAACATGCCCACTGTGAATTCTCTGGAACATTACCTGCTCTATTCACACATCTGCTTACTCAGGCATTACTCAGACTCCATACTAGGGTAGGATTAAGTCCGGCTAACCTCTGGTACAAATGTTTCGAACATTTGCATTCACACATGAAGCTCCTACAGCTATTGTCTGTAAAAGGTCTGCTTTAAAGTGCAGGGGTGAAGGGGGCTTGGGTCAGATGCTGATCCATGCCACATTCACCTAATTTGTGCCAACTGCGAGAAGCTATCCTGTCTGCATATGTCAGTATTCAGAGAGATGATTCAAGCAGCTAGAATCACCAGTCTAGAGTCAAATAACCAAAACAACAGTGTAAACATACGGTTACACTCAAATCACTAGACAGAGACAAAGTCTGGGGAACAAAGTTGAGCTAAAAACAGAGTCAAAACCAGTCCCAAGTTCATCATTTTTTCTTTGGCAACGTCTTTATGTTCATTTGCATGCTGGAAGGTGAACCCCCTTGCCCGTTTTCAGCTGTCTAGCAAAGAGACGCAGGCTTTGGCATTTAATAGATGAATTTAACATTTTTAGTAAGTAGTTGACTAGGTTTATTCATTCACATCATAAGGATGTACAGTATATTTTCTATTTTAGGTTGCCGTTGCCATGTAGTTGAGTAAATTGGGTGGAGATTATCAAAGTCTGGGGATCGTGGTATCATGCCTTTCACATAGATAAAAAAGGATATCATAATATATGTACTGAATGTATACACTCATTACATACATGTATAAGAAACATCTGATAGCTTCATTAGGCCTCCTGGACATCTAGAGCCTTCTATTGTTTCTGACATCTGTTTCTCTTGGTGACTAATTGCAATTATCACACGGTTTGGAACACATGGAGAGAGAGAGAGAAGGAGAGAGAGAGGGAGAGAGAGGGAGAGAGAGAGAGAGAGAGAATTAATGAGTTTGGGCAGTTGTCAGACTGACACCTTTGCAGCAGTGCTAGAGGGATACCACTGCATCTCTGGGGGTTGTGGTTGCCAGATAGTTTAGATTCCGACATTATCCAATCACGTATAATCACTCCTCCCTGGCGAGCAAGTGGTCAGGCCCAGTGCTTCCAGCTGTGTCAAAGCCCATCAGTGTACAATTCCTCCTTTATAATTCAAAGTGTGGAAGACATACACACACAGACACATACAGAGAGAGAGAGAGAGACAGAGAGAGAGAGAGAGAGAGAGAGAGAGAGAGAGAGAGAGAGAGAGAGAGAGAGAGAGAGAGATGAGAGAGAGATAGAAGCTCAGACCCTTGTGTCTGCATGAGATGTCCTACAGTGCCACTAAAAAGCTGCTCTGATTAAATATGTGAATGGAATTGTATATTACAATCAGTAATTGCCCTTTGTTGGCAGCAAGGAGGCGGCAGCTGCAGAAGGGCTAAGAGAGATCACCCTCCCACACACACACACACACACACACACACACACACACACACACACACACACACACACACACACACACACACACACACAGGGAGAAGCAGAGGAAAAGAGCATGCAGGAGCTGCCCTTTTAGAATGCATTATTATTTAGAAAGACAGCATAGAAGGAACAAAGCAGGCAGTGAAAAAGCAGGGAAGACAAATGAAAGACTGAATTCAAGTGCATAGGAACATAATCTTTTAGTAGCACAAACTAATTTGATTTCATATCCCTTGCCAGTATGCCCTCCAGTGAGTTCAATTTCTAAGAGCTTCCTTAAGTGCTTTGCTTTATAGAAAATAGATTAAGACATGCTTCACACTCTGTGTGCTTCAATGTGTAAGACAGGATAATGCTGCGATATCAGCATTTTGAGCCCACCTCAGTAGCCTTAATTATTAGTTGAATAAGAAGAACAGGATCTGTCTCTTATAAGGTCCAATTATGGAATGGTTCATCCCTTAAGTATATTTACTGCCTAAATTAATGTCTTTCATAGGTCTAAAGGTGGATGTATGTGTAAAATGGCTACATGTTTGAATCCCAAGAGAGACACTTCATCAAAGTAATGTAACCTACTTTTCTGTTACATTCAGCACAGGCCCCTTATGTTCGAGTCATTCCTTGTCATGTTTCACTTTGTTTAAGCCTTCTGGAAACAGCAACACAGCAGGCTCTGGCACAACTTGATATATACAGGCCAAATACAAATACCTTGTCAGGATTATTTCCTTATCTAAGGGCAAAGAGAGTGTTTTTCATTTCAGTGAAAAGCTGAAGATGTGCTGAAATGTCTATATATGATTTACTACCTATGGAAAATTTCTGTATATCAGTTTAAATCTGCATTTAGACAGAACTAAGCGGTATTTTGCTGGGTTGTAAATTTTATGGGCTGCACACTGTCAGGATGAGGTGAGCTGGAGAGCCACATCATCCTGCACAGCTCCCTTCTGAGACTTTTCTGCTTCCACTGCAGTTACAGTCTGCTGTGTATAAAGCGTCTTCACACTCCTTTCTGAGGGTCTGGCCTTTTCACTCTGTGGCCTGCCCTGGTTTGTGGTTCACTTAATTTTTCTGGATAGTAGTTTCTGAGTCCTGTTCATGTTTTGTATATTTTTCTTTGTGGGCTTTTTCTGACCGGTACAGTGTGGCTGTAACGACGGGGTCGCCTAACTGGCAAGGAGGAGACGAATGCAGGTTCAATTGTGATCACCATATTGTTGACTTTACTTAAATAACACAAATGTAATACAAACGTAAATAAACACCGTGTTAAATGAAACCAAACCGAACAGAACGTCAACATAACTTGCCGGGATATACATGAATGAACTAATAACTAAACACGAACTTCTAACTGAAAACCGGCTACCGCAAAACACTTTCCGAAAGCGGGCTTACCGGAACACAGTGCAAACAGTCCAAAAAACAAGCACAATACATACACGAGTGCGGTAATAAACCGCCAAAAAACGCCGTCACAGCCTGAAAGGGAACATTCACCCAAAAACAAATCCCCGCGCCGTTTGGTAGCTAGGGCCCTGCTTAAATACTGTTCATAAGTGTTCACTTAGTCCGAGGGCCCTAGCTTCTTCTTCTGGCACAGAACCAGTAGCCCTCGGCACAGCTACTAGAGCAGACCTCCTAGGTGCTGGCACAGGACCAGTAGCCCTCGGCATGGCTACTGGAGCAGACCTCCTCGGTGCTGGCACGGGAGCAGTCGGCCTCAGGACTGCCACCGGCACAGCTCTCCTCGGTGCTGACTCAGGGGCAGTCGACCTCAGCACCGCAACTGGATCCGCTGCCCTCGGTACCTCCACAGGACCAGTAGCCCTTGGCATGGCTACTGGATCTGCTGTCCTCGACATGTCCACGGGATCCATTGCCCTCGGTGATGGCACTGGGACACTCGCCCTCGGCACGGCTGCAGGACCAGTAGCCCTCGGCACAGCTACTGGAACAGATCTCCTTGGCACTGGCACAGGTCCTGGAACCGACAATCTTAGAGCTGGCACTGGCACAAATGTCCGAGTCGGCATGAGTGTCTGTGGTGCGGGAGTAGGCGCAAATGCCCGAGGTGCAAATGTCTGTGGCGCGGGAGTCGGCACGAATGTCCGTGGTGCGCGAGTAGGTGCAAATGTCCAAGGTGGAGGAATCGGTACAAAGCTAGTGAGCTCAGAAACCCGAACATTGATTGCTAACGGCTCTACAACTGAGCTAGCAAGGTCTGACACACCACGACGAGACGCCATCGGCTCAACGACTGAGCTAGTGAGTACCGACTCACCACGACGAGAAGCTATCGGCTCACTAACCGAGCTAGCTTGTTCAGAAACACTAAATTCTACCGCTATCGGTTCAAACACAGAGCTAGTGTGGTCAGAATCACGAACATCCACAGCTAGCGGTTCAAATACGAAACTAGTGTGGTCATAAACACCATCATTCACAACTAACGGTTCAGACACGAAACTAGTGTGGTCAGAATCACGAATATCCACCGCTAGCGATTCACATACGAAACAAGTGTGGTCAGAAAAACAACGATGAGACGCTATCGGCTTCACTACTGAGCTAGCTTGTTCAAAACCTGGACAAAAAGGGGATACCGACTCAACAACAGAGCTAGCCTGCTCAAAAACAGGACAAAGAGAAGTCATCGGCTCAATGACGGAGCTAGCTTGTTCATAAACACGACTAAGAGAAGTTATCGGCTCAATTATGGAGCTAGCTTGTTCATAAACAGGACAACGAAAAGTTTTCGGCTTCGCAATTGAGCTAACTAGGTCAGAAACACGAGTATCCACAGCTACTGGTCCAATTAATGAACTAGTGTGGTCAGAAACACAATCATCCACAACTAGCGGTTCACATAAAGAACTAGTGTGGTCGGAAACACAATCCAAAAAACGAGCACAATACATACACGAGTGTGGTCCTAAACCGCCAAAAACAAACCCGCCGTCACAGCCTGAAAGGGAATATTCGCCCAAAAACAAATCCCTGCGCCGTTTGGTAGCTAGAGCCCTGCTTAAATACTGTTCATAAGTGTTCACTTAGTCCGAGGGCCCTAGCTTCTTCTGGAACGACGTGGGTATGAACGCCCTCCTGAGGCCAGGAGGATCACCAAACATGGAGGACAGGGGGGAACCCGTGACAGTGGCAGATGCCAACACATGCCAAGATTTGTTAGATGAGGTAGATCAGAGATACAAATGGAATACAAACATATATTTATACAAAAAAATACAAACTACAAATACAAATACAAATACAAAATACTTCAAATAAAGAATAAATATAAAATAAAATGAAGAACGACAAAAAATTACCTAAAATTAAGTAAAAAATGTTGCCAATATATTTAAACAAGTTGCAATGTGCAAAAATGAATCCTCTTCCAGAACCATGATGAGTCATTGTATATGGAGCTATTGCAGCTGACAGGAATGACGTCCTATTATGGTCCTTAATGCAGCGAAGCTGACGCAGCTTCAAAGTCATGTGTTAACCAGTTTCTGGTTATTGTTAAGTGTTTCATGTTCTGTGTTTAATTACCCTCTTGTTAGTGTTCTCACTTAGGCTCTTGGTCAGTGTTCATTGTCAAGCATTTGTACTGCTGTTTAGTAGTGTGGCTTGTACAGGTTTATACTCTGCATTGTATGTTCACTGTCAGCTTCAGCACTGATTGTGTCTAGCACCTTTAGTATTGAGTAGTGTATAGTTTTACTTTTGTTTTGTGTTAGCATTAGCATCATTAACTTATTCTCTATTTGAATAGCACATGGTTGTTAGTGTTAGCGGGTAGCACTGTTACTGTCAGCACTGTTTGAATTAGCACTGTTTGTGATTAGTGTTAGCATTTAGCTTTGTATCTACTTGTTGTGTTTTTTTATCTGTCATTCTTGTGTATCCACCGCATCCCACCCATATCTGTTGCAAATAAAGAAAGCACTCTTGCACTTACATCTGTCTCTCTGTCTCTCGTGTGTGAAACATGACACACACTCTCTGCTAGCTGACTTGTGGCATGACTAGTGTACAGAAAGCAGAGGTGCCATTTCAGAAGAGCCAAGAAAGTGAATACTAGATGTTTGATAAGTATTCTTACTGTTTTGAATTGATAATGTGTGGGATGACGTTCTGGTGTTTTTACATGTACATGTCACAAGCCTATATAAGAATTCATACCAGCACAGAAACAAGCCATACAACTAGTAGTGAGTTTGCACGTAAGATAAGAGACGTGTTTGTCTAGCATATGGCTGTAGCTAAGGATGGACATTCGGTGATTATGCATAGAATGTTTTGATGAGTTTACATGCACTTAATAATTTGATCATAGTCGGATTTCTGCAGTTATCTGATTATTACTCCGCTCTAGAAATCAGATTAAAAAATCCTATAAAGAGAGCTGGATTTTATCCAAGTAATCAGATTACTCATTGCATGTATACTTGCTACTTGATTATAATCTCTGTTTTCAGTCGTAGCATGTGCACGAGTGTTCCCCCACGGTTACCAGGTCTGAGTAGTTCTAAAGGTTTGGCTTTATTTGGCCTCTGTTTCCACTGATTTTAGCTGTTTTTTTTCTCGCTGGACCTGGCAACCCCGGAATTAAACATCCCACAGAATTAAAGGCAGTGAAACAGCTACCGAACACTTTGGGGAGACTCTTAAATGCAAGAAATGAATAATTTGATTATTTAATATTAAAGTCAGATGATATGTTACATATTTATATGACGTTGTTGGCTATGGTCCAATATTTTACTTTCAATTTGCTTGAAAATGATTTGTTTAGCTGATAATAATAAAAATAATTAAATAAGTAGCCTCCACAAAAATTTTCCTCACATACTTCCCCTTACAGAAGAGGTCTCAGTGTCTTTAGATCTTACTAATGACCCTGGTTTGTGTAGAATGCAGTATGTGGATCACACCAAGACCACAGAATTGGTAGTACAGAGTTTTACAGCAGTAAAATCACATTAGCTATGTAAAACTTTTATTCTATAGGTTTCTTTGCCTGTCAAACAGACTGGATATTTCCAGCACTCTATTTCTTTTAATTATTACAGTTGGTTTGGTTTGTATTAACAGGTAAACTTTGCTACTGGTGTCTTGGTAATGTACTACTGTAGTATTATATCATATACAGTATCTGCCACCAATAGTCTAAACACAACTCATCTCCTCCAATAAAATACACTCTGACCTTCTTTTGCTCTGCCTCGATCTGCACACCATGATTGTGATTAATTGCTCACCAGGGCCAGAGGTGAGAACTGTCAAAAAGTCAGAGGTCAGGAAGTCAGGTCAGATGTCAGGAAGGGCTGGCTGCTCAGTGAACTTCAGAAGTCACTTGGGGACTTTTGTTGTCTTGACATGCTGGCCAAGTAGGAGGATAAAATCGTGTGGGATTGGGGGGTGGTAATTAATGTAGGGAGTTGCAGTAAGGAAACAGTGCCCATTTGACCCCATGTTTTGTGTTTCGGCGTCCACAGAGAGATGGCTCTTAGACCTACACCATCTGGAGAGATGGAACGCACGTAGACACACATGCGTTACTTTCATTTTCACATTCAAGGACACACCTGCAATTGCTCTCACTCTCTCTCACACACACACAAGCATCCAGGCGACATGTGCATAGATTAATTTCACACTCTGTAAGTATAAGGCTGGTCAGTATAGGCTCAGATGCAGGCACAGATGGCGGAGCGAACAGACTTTTGGAGCATATCACTAACACTAGCTTTGGTTGCAGCCCCGCTTCTTCACCCTTTGCCAATTTCAGACCAGCACTCCATACAGTGACACCTTATTATCCTGAGGAGGTGTGTATTTGCATGTGTGATTCCTCTTAAAATAAAACACTATGGACAAACTTGGAGAGTGTGAACGTGACTGAGCAGGAGAGACTTGTCACTGCTTTGAAAACTCTTGCAGTGAAAGCATACACTCATTTTATAGTGTAATGATGAGTTTAATACCTCTTTACAGTGGAACCTCGGAATTCGAACACCTCTTTACTAAAACAATTCGGACAACGAACTTATCAATCGAACATCAGCACCCTAAATAGAACACTTAGTGGTGCAAAAATGAAGAAATAGGGTGCTGTCATAAGCATATCATGAACATTATATTATATTATTTTATTATTATATTATGTATTTCTATATTATATTAGTCTATGGCTGAGATATTCATGTCTTCATATTTCAGTTATTTCATGTCTTGTATTTCATGTATTTAATGCATTGTATTACATTCCTTCATGCTTTATCATTAATGACATATGAATATAAATGTAAAAAACAACCATTTGGTGATCGGGAATGTATCAATCCTATTTACATTACTTCTTATGAGGAAACTTGATTCTGACTTTGAACAAACTGGAGTTCGAACGGCCTTTTAACTTTTAACTAAGTTTGAATTCTGAGGTTCCACTGTATATTTGAACTATTTTTTTAAACAAACTCAGCACTTAAAGTTGAGCTTGGTTCCACAGGGCGTGGGTCCTTTGTACCCAAGTCTCTGCAATACTCGGACTGGCATTAGAGCCAGGGTTTCCACAGGGCCTGTTGTTGGTCTGTGCCATCTGAGGCTCCCCTAAACAGGCTGATGGCAGTGGGCAGCATGCAGAGAGCTGTAATTGGGTTGGAGTCCAGAAAAGCAGCACTGGCAGGATGTGCATTAGCAGACAGGCTAATGATAGCACTCTGCTGGACAAGATCTGACTGAGACGGCCTTCTGTTACTGCCAAGGTCAGGTTTAGACTCGTTCTTTAATGAGAGGCTGTGACCATGATGGGGGTACTGTTAGTACAAACACACACAAGCACACATTTACATTTATGTGTATACATTTTGCAGAAGCTCCTGAGCAAGTATCACACAAGTGCCAAACAGCAGAAGACATACTGATATTAATGAATGAATGAATTAAAATTCATCTTCTACACCCACTTCATGGTATTGAGGGCTGAGGATTATCCATCAGCTATGGTGCAAGGTGAGGACCAACCCTGCACAGGATGCCAACCCATCTCATGGCACATTATTGTACACACACCCACACATGCTCACACAAACTGGGACACTTAGAGATGCTAGTTGACCTAATGTGAGTCTTTGGATTGTTGGATGTAAGCAGAGTACCTGTGAATAAACCAATGAAGACATGGGAGGAATATGCACAAATTCCACAATTCAGCTGCAAATCAAACCAGGGATCTTATCGCTAACCACTGCACCACCCAATATTGACCAATAATGATACTAATGCCCAGTAATGAAATTTAGTAGAGCCTATAGGCTGATAGTTTATATATTGTAATCTGACACTTCTGTTGTTTAGTACAAAACCTAACTATCTCAGTAATATTTAACTTTTTTAATAGGAACAGTGGTATACACAAATGACACAAACCACACACATTAATTAATGTATATTAGGATTATGGCACAAAAGTGTTAAAAGAATTCTGATTAACAACATACATATAACACTTTAAATACACACTGCTGTGGTTGAATGTTCCTGTTCATCTCTTGTTTCTCAAAATGTGGTTAAACATATGTCAGTGTACACACTTTAGCTTCACTTACTTCCTTTCCCAAACCTCACTTGGGTATCGCATATCAGCCTTGTTGACCAAGTAGCAACAATATATCATGCTTAATATATAACAGAAAACTATGAAATCACAACATCAGGAACGAAAGGCTGAAAGTGGTCTGCGTTAATGGGTGCAGTTTCTCACAGAGGGCTTTTTATACTTACGTCATCCATACGCACAACTTTGTTGAAACAATGACTTTTCGACTTGCCAGGGCTTCACTGAAAAGATAGAAAGTCTGCTGTCTGCGTTTAAGTGTTTACAATAAGGGCAGGACAGTTTATTAAATTTTACTGACTGCCAATCATGAGCATCTCACAGTTTTGTAGCCATCACATTCATAGTGAAGTTTGTGGCTTTTCTTTACCCTGTAATAACGCCCATCCCTGTCGCCATTCCTCCATTCCATACTCCTCCAACACATTGTACTTCACTAAATTTTGCGTTCTCAAATGGTTTTATTTAAAGTGTCTTAAACTGGTTTGTATAAACCATAAGCTACGTAATAGCTTCCCAACTGATCAAATTGACATCCCTGCATATTGAACTTTATTACGAATTGCAGCATATGAATATATGTGAATATTTAAGTCACCTCATAATAGTTGGCCAATGAACTACATTAGCTTGCATTTGTGACGCAATTCTATGGAGCCTCAGATTGCACCCTCAAATTCTTTCTGTTCTATATAGATGTAGCATACCTGTCAAAAAATTATTCATTAATTTGTATAGCCACTTAAACAATTCAGGCTCACATGGAACTAAACTGCAGTGTAGAATGCAATTAAGGCAAGAAACAACCTGAGATAGTGAGCCATCTCTGAAGTTATGAGGTGACAGCACTAATCACTGAGCCACCAAGACGTCCTGCCAAATACATTTGTAGTTAAAATATTTAGCAGGCGTTTTTACTCATACTGGCAAATGTGTTTCTTTTACTAACTAATTTGTCAAAGTAATGCACAAACAATGTGTTAACAAGTACAGTGGTGCTTGAAAGTTTGTGAACCTTTTAGAATTTTCTATATTTCTGCATAAATATGACCTAAAACATCATTCCTGGGGAGGGTAACAATGGTCTTGAATTTCCTCCATTTGTACACAATCTGTCTGACTGTGGATTGGTGGAGTCCAAACTCTTTAGAGATGGTTTTGTAACCTTTTCCAGCCTGATGAGCATCAACAACTCTTTTTCTGAGGTCCTCAGAAACCTCCTTTGTTCATGCCATAATACACTTCCACAAATGTGTTGTGAAGAGCAGACTTTGATAGATCCCTGTTCTTTAAATAAAACAGGGTGCCCACTCGCACCTGATTGTCACCCCATTGATTGAAAACACCTGACTCTAATTTCTCCTTCAAATTAACTGCTAATCCTAGAGGTTCACATACTTTTGCCACTCACTAAATAAATGACCAAGTATAATATTTTTATCTCATTTGTTTGAGTTCTCTTGATCTACTTTTAGGACTTGTGTGAAAATCTTATGATGTTTTAGGTCATGGTTATGCAGAAATATAGAAAATTCTAAAGGGTTCACAGACTTTCAAGCACCACTGTAAGCATCATGTGTGCAATTTCAATAGTAGAATCTCTGAGAGACTTATTTAATATTAGTAGAATATGACAAAATTGTGTCTAAAGCTTTCTGTAGGAAATATTAACACACATTAAGGAGGCAAGTGACTGGCTGGGTGGCATTTGGCAGCTGGCAGTTGGGAGAAAGCTCACAGCTAGAAAACAAAATGTCAACAGTGCAAACAGGTGGTCATTTTAGTATAAAAGTCTTGATTTTATGTTACAGTATTTTATCTTCAGCAATGTAATGACTAGTAGGCTAAAATGTACAATTAAACTAGATAACCACAATTCCGCCCATACTTAAACTGGAGCTAACAGACTATCTAGCTCCTGAGTTTATGGGAACCTCATAAACCTCTGATTATAAGTTAAATGTCAGATGTGATTTCTTCAAAATTGTGGAGGTTAGACAGTTATGTTCCCATCAAGATGAAATTATTTTATCCCCCTTTTCATAATGGTAAAAAACCTCAGTGCTATTTGGCCTAAAAACTATATCATTTATATAACCTACCTATATAATAAAATGTTTTTGCTGTGTGTAGTGGTGATTCAATTTTACAGGCCCCATAAATATAAGCTGTCACTATTAGCAATGCCATTTAGCATATATCATGAGCAGAAGTATAAACCTCAGTCATTATGGGCTGTTGTAGGATTTTAACTAATGAAGTTCAGTGTGGTTTTGGAACTGAGATAGTTTATTTTTAACTAATCATGTGATTACACTGTTCGTAGCATTGAACTGTAGCATTATTATTTAATGATATTAAGTCAAACAGGCATAGCCTGGGAAAACGTTCAGAGCGAACCAAAGGCTTGGTCAAACACCAGTGGTTGTTTGGGAGTAAAACTAAACAAAGCAAAGCATCATTTATGCCTAACGAAGAGAGGAAGCAACCAAAATTTCATTCTGGAACAAACAATCATTCATTAAGGTACACTTGTATGGCTGTATAAGTAGGTTGTGTTATGCTAGCTGTTAAATAACCACAAGTGTGTTAAGTGTTTGAAACAGATTTTCAAACAATTTCATCATTCTATTTACCACACATAATATTTTAATTGAAGTGCCTGGATCACATTCTACCTATTTACTTGTTTTTTATTTGTGCTCAGGGGCAGATGATAATTTACAAAGCACAAGCCAGCACAAGCCCCTGTACTTTCCAATCTCACCTTTACCAAATATTTTGTGACAAATTACAATGAGCTGAAAGTGCACATTTACATTTTACCTTGCACATTTACTTACTCAGCAAATGGGATTTTGTGTTGAAGGTGACTGAAGAAATAGATTAGTCTTTCCTCCATTCTCACTGCCTACAAGTTTCACATCTCATGCTGCCATCTGCCATGATTAAACATGATTAAAAACTTTCGCTATTAAGATAGTAGGTTGCTAAGAAACATTCAATTTCTATCAGACCGATGAATTTCTGACTACATTTTGGTACTCGAACATACAGTGCCTCTATACTTAGCAATGAAGGTTTCCTTAGCTATTTGAATTTGTTAGCAATGAAGATGTAGCCACGACTAACACACGAGAAACCATCAAGACATGCAAGTAAGATTGAAATAAGAGCATTACGGCTGGATGTAGAAGATAGTAACCCTGTTTTGAGTATCTATGTCATGACAGCTTATAACAACATACCAAAAACTAATCAAATAAAGTGGTCACATTAACTATTATTTAGCTTATTTAGCTATTATATATAATAATCTATAATCATCTTTCTGCTATGTCTGGCTGCCTTTATCAGGGCACCCTAACCTACATTTAAACTCCTCCTGTCATCTTCAATCAGTGTGCTGAAAGGGCTGCTGTTGGATTCAGTCCTTCTCTCCATACCTTCACACTGAAATTCTTTATGAACTGATGAGAGGCAAATCAATAAACGGGGAGAAGTTGAATTGTTTAGGATTAGAAATGGAGTGGTGCTTGAACCCTTTAACACTGTCTATATTTCTACATAAATATGATCTAAGACATTTGAAATTTTCCTATATCCTAACAGTATACATATTACACTTGTTCTCGCACTCTGTTTTCAAACTTTTCAACATTCACCTTTTTCAAATCAGTCAATTAATTTTCTTAGACAGTTTCCAAACATATTTAAATATTACTCTGGAACCCATCACCACTCTACCAACAATCTCTCCGACAATCCAAACCTTGCTTTCTATAGAACTTAATTAAGTCAATTAACAATGTCACACAGAGGACCTTGTATTTGGAACAGTTTGCCACTCAACCTGAGAATGTGTATCAGTTTGAATTCCTTCAAAAGACTAGCTAATGATTACTTTATGTCACAACCATCTGTTTTTTGACTGCTATTCTAATCAACACCACCCCAACCACCTTCCTCATATCCCCCCTCTCTTTATCTAAACTTAAAGTGTATGGAATATCTGTTCAATTCAAGTGGTAAAATGCCTAGTACAAGCTCTTTGGGCTTTCTTGTATTTTTTCTGTGTTTCATGCACTATTTTGTTTATTATTTTATGTTTTATTTCCTTTTCTCTGTATACCAATACTAGCTAAAATAAAAATAGCACATAAAGAACCCAATTAAGCAATGACACGAAAATACTGTGTACTTGCTCATTTATTTATTCCCCAGTTTTTACACTGGGTGCCCTTCCTGACACAACCATCCCTATTACCTGGGACTGGCACTAAGGGGATGCCCACTTAATTGATTTTTTTTCTGTAAACACATCACTCAACCTACATGTTGCACAACTCGTCCAGGAATAAAGTCAGGCCCTTTGAGTATACCGGGCCCAACAGGTGGCTCTACCCACTGAGCCACCAAGGATGCAGCTATCCTTAAGAGTTTAACAGGTTCTAAAATTCATTATCCTGTCAAAACATTTGTTTCCTAAATTGATTTACATTTGGAATTGTCAGTACTGTCTGACAAGAGAAAGAAATTTTCGAGCAACATTTTACTCTTGTGGGGTTTACTACTTTATATTATAATTATAGTTTTGTGGTAGCAAGTAAATCATAGAGAATGTTTTTTTTCTCTGTTTCAAAGTGGCAAGGTGAACAACAACATTTTCTATCTCACATAATTTTACATGGAATAAGAGCCCAGTGAAGCAAGGCTTGCAGCACCAAGACCCTTGTTTCTTATTATTTAATCATTTCTTGTAACACTATGTATATCCACCAGGGATACTTACAGTCCATTTTTGGTGTGTGTGTGTGTGTGTGTGTGTGTGTGTGTGTGTGTGTGAGAGAGAGAGAGAGAGAGAGACATAAAGTGATAAAAAGAGATCTTTCCTCAGGGCTCTTCATAGCATACCTGTGTTTGGCTGCATCTCATTACCTGAAACTGACCTGCGGGATAACAGACTGTTTGGGTAAATGTATGCTTATGGGGACTTTCCATTGACATAATGATTACTGTTGCTCAGTAATGTTAAACCTAAACGTAACCCTGACTTTAATGTCACTATTGAAACGGAAAACGTCTGCCTCTTTTGAGTTTTCAAATAGAAGTTGTTGTACAAGTAATGTCCCCACAAGAAAATCATATGGTCCACCCAAAAATATAAATACTTGCTCTCTCTCTCTCTCTCTCTCTCTCTCTCTCTCGCTCGCTCTCTCTCTCTCGCTCTCTCTCACTCACACACACACACACACACACACACACACACACACAAACACACACAAGCACTATGAGTGTTGCTGGTTTGAAGTCTCACTTTACCCTGACATCGCTGAAGGGTTTGTCTAAGGTCATGCTCTGTTGTTTCCAAACACTTTCACCTCACACCTCAAGCTGAATGAGTGATCATCGGATTTGTCCCTCCATCAGTAATAACCCACAGACATTTTACAATTGGTCGAAATGTGTTTTCATTCAGAAAGTCTCTACAGTTTCTTTTGCTTCCCCTATCTCTGAGGTGCAGACTTAGCCAGGTCAAGCACGTCATTAGGAGTCTCACTGACTGCGGTGGAAGATCAGGTTCACTGTGGAGAGGAACAGTCAGTCCTGAGGCTAGGAAATAAGTATCCGATACACTGTGCTATTGATGCAGTGATGGCTCAGTCAAAATAAGCACAGTTATAACAATGGCCAACAATGAAGGATCATCTTACGGCACTTACTCTCCTGACATAATAACATACAAAGGGGTGCAGAGAGCCAAATCCTTATTCAAGTACATGCACTGAATACCTCAACCACTGTTGACCTTAATCTGCAATGACTGCAATTACATCGGACGAAGTCCAGAAACCAACTACTATCCTTTATTTTGACGATGACTGATCTCAATACATTTCATGTAATGATTCTGAGTTGTGTAAATTAGCTTTATCCACATAGATTTTTATTTTCTGTTGTAGTGTAACACTGACCCAAGGAGTGGAGCTGAATTCAGAAGAGCACCTTGAAATTAGCACAGATTATTTTTTACAGTATAAGGCAAAATTACTGCAAACACCAGAAAGCAAGGTGAGCGGCAGTCCAGCTCAAGACTGGAGGTGAATGAGGGTAGAGCCGAGATGAGGTGCTTGCTCAGAAGAACCATGTGTGCCGGTAATGAAAACGGCAGTGCTCAGGTAAACGAGAGACTATCCAACATGTTTTATGAGAGTGACACGCTTATATAGTAGTTAGTGAAAGAGGGAAATAGGTAAGTGAATTGAGGGTGTCAAGGGAGATAGGGGGATTATAAGATATGGAGGGTGTCAAGGGAGAGATATAAGTGAGGAAAGAGATGGAGTGTGGTCTGAGGCAGGCTGCTGGATGGCATGTTTACAATTTGCGCCGTTTGTTCCATTGGAACATGTGGCAGCTTAAATTGTGTGTTTTGCGTAATACATGTGAATAGAATTTCTGTTGTTTCAAATCAAAGTCAGTTTACTGTTTTTATTTCATAAGCTGGGTGCTCTGTGCAAGAAATGATATCCCTTGCACAAATGCCAAATAAAAGTCTCTTAATCTAACACATTGCTTTCTCCAACACTTGACCATGTATTTTTTAACTGCAGCTTATGCAACATCATAGGCCTGCTAAACATGCTTGCAGGAGAGCACTAACTTCCATACCCTCTATGCACGAGCTCACAGATGCCTGAGCTTTACAGGGAAGGAAGAAAGACAGCTCCACCCAGGGATCGGGAGCACCTTGAACAAATAGAGTCACTGGGAGCCTGAAAACAGCAGGGAAACAACATTTGATAGCTTGTATAGAACTCTGCAAACAAAGAGAGATTCATAAACACATATTCATTTGGCTACCAGAAATGTACACCTGGTGGCTGCTAAATCTATAGATATCATTGGAGAAAAGAGTGAGTTAATTGTGATTAATTTGATGTGATTATTTTGTGAAACCCTGTAATTAATGGAGAACATCAATCTCTCTTTTATGACAGAAATGTATTTAACTTAATCTCATGAGTACTCTATGGGAGATTCTTCCTCTCCTTCTTCCTTGTTAAGGCTCATCACAGCAGATATGATCCACATACCATATAGGTAACACTTTGTACTTCCACAGTTACAGACTGTAGTCCATCTGCTGCTCTCCATACATTTGTTAGCTCCCTTTTGTCCGTTATCAAATGGTCAGGACCCCAAGCTGAGTAGGTATTAATTAGGTAAGGGATCATTTTCAGCACTGCAGTGACACTGGAGGATTTGTTTTGTGTTCCCCCAATATTTCTTCTTCTTCATCATATTTACGGTGCTCTTCCTTGTCACTTTCAGCCTAGGTTGCTTTTTTGGGTTTGTGGACCCAGATTCTGCAGTTATGTGACGGATGCTTGCTTGACAGATTCTAGTACAAAATAAGTGTAATTATAATGGCACCTCCTTCAGGATGCTGCTGTAAATGGCTGCCTATCAAGGTAATACAGTACAGTAGAGCAAAATAACACACTGTATTCATTTCCAGTCCATTATCTACATAACATTTTCAGGTTTCAATCAAAGCAAACCGGCTAACAGAATCATTCATTCATTCACTTTCTTATCCACTTAATCCCTTAGAAGGTTGCTAGAGACTCAGTGCCTATCCATAGACCATAGGGTGCAAGAACAACCCTATACAGGCTGCCAATCCGCCGTAGGGAACACACACAAGGTGCACTTTTAGCGTATTCAATTAACCTAAAACATGTCATTGAACTGTGGGGGAAACCAGGCACAGGGAGGACCACAACTGCTCCTGGACCTTCTGGACCTTCTCGCTGTGAGGCGACAGTGCTACCCATTAAGCCACCATGCCGTTGATACCAGAATAATGACCACATAATTATTTTAATGCAAAAGAAAAGAGCATGGTATGACGGCATGGATACAAGACTGCCTTTATGAGGGACAAAACTCTATAGCATTCTATAGTATATTATTATTGTAATGCATTGCAAATGTTTTAGCCTATTCAGTCAACATTGCTATGCTGTCATTGCCTATAAAAAGATGAGACACAGTGGTATACCATGACTTAATCAGAAATACAGGAGTCGTAAGGCACCAGCAGAGTGCCAAAAAAACCTGTGATATATTCATGATATATCATGAGTTGTAATTAGTAGTTGTAAAGTAGTTGGTAATTGGTAAACAGAGAGATACACATAGAGACGTAGAGACACAGAGAGATCAATCTGACCCTCTTCCCCTCTGCTTTTTAAATTGGTGCATTAGTGTATACCGAGTTGTTCAGCAACAAAATGACCTAACATTCCTCTCTGTCTCCATTCCCTGAGTCCATAGTAACAAGGTCAGAGGTCAGCCCCCATTAAGCTCTGCTAGGTCTAATCATTACACTTTCCTGCTGGCTGTTTATTGGGCACAGCGTGACCTCTGGTCTTTCTTGACCCTGTAGGCTCTAAGAGGTCAGAAGCATTTGGCCACACACCCAACAGAGTATTTTGATCCTGAGTTAGAATCATCTGCTCTCCTCTACCATTCTGCACTTTGTATATATAACACCTGTAGGAAGCTCACCAGCTAGCTATTTTTATAATTTAGCACCTAGTCGATGTTTTTACTAGCCTAAAATCCAAATCGGTTAATTAAGTTATGAATTATGAATTTATTCTTGCAGCTCCAGTGTCTCGGTTGTAAGAACCAGTTGCTGGAAGCCTGGTAGCCTAGTGGTTAAGATACTGGACTCTGACCCAGAAGGTCCAGGGTTCAAATCCCACCTCTGCTAAGTTGCCACTGCTGAGCAAGACCCTTAACCCACAACTGCTTGGATTGTAAGACTGTACCAATTGTAAGTTGCTCTGGATAAGTGCGTCTGCTAAATGCTGTAAATGTTAGTAGCCCTTTCAATGTGAAAGAACTATTTATTACTGCAAAAACACTTTGGGACCCACTGTATTAGTGTATGTAAGTTTCAGTCCTTCTACATAAGATTTGTACTATCGTATTTTCCGGACCATAAAGCGCACCATAAGACGCCAATATCCAACGATCGGCTTAACCGGTATATTTTCATACAAAAGCGCACCGGGTTATAAGACGGCATGAAATGAAACGAAAAAACTCTTTAAGTTTCCCTCGGAAGCTCAGTTTGGTTCTTTACCTGGCGCAGGGCGTCTTCTTGCTTTCCTCCTCCACTTCCGTACCATTGATTCGTTAATGTTGAAATTCCTCTCAGCAGCGCTGCTCTATGTCCATGTTGTACTGCGTGACTGATAGCGCTGAGTTTAAAATCCGCTTCGAAAATAAATGAATGAATGCACGTACCCTAATGCTGAAGCACATACCGTATTACTCCGGGATGCTGCTGCACTACGGTGGCCGTGAGCTTCGTAACTTACCAAGGCCGTGCTAAAACATTTTGACAGATTTATGAGCGCCGTGTACCATCTACAATCGGTTTCAGGTCAGAAGGCTCAACGAGAATTAATTCATACATTAGGGACGCACCGCCCTTTTTAAGGCGCACTGTCGATTTTTGAGAAAATTAAAGGATTTTAAGTGCGCCTTATGGTCCGAAAAATACGGTAACTCCATTTGTGCTATACTGCTTATAATTGCAATCTGGAGTTTTGGCATGCACTCAACATATACATGTGCGGGTTTTCATTCAAACATGGACCATGTGCTGCTCTCCATACACTGTTAGCCTTTCATCCTGGTCTTCAGTGGTCAGGACCCAAACAGAGCAGGTATTATTTAGGCGGTGGATCATTGTAAGTACTGCAGTGACACTGATGTAGTGGTGGCATGTTATTTTGTGTAGCACTGGTACGAGTGGATCAGACACAACAGTGCTCAGTACTCACAGCAGTAGTTTTTAAACACCTCAGTATCACTAGTGGACTGAGAATAGTCCACAAACCAAAAATGTAAAGTGAACAGTCCTGTGAGCACTGATGAAGGATTAGATGACCAACACAAACTACACAACAACAGATGAGCTACTGTCTCTGACTTTACATCTACAAGGTGAACCAGCAAGGTGAACCACCTTGTCTACAGAGTGGATACTGAGTACAAATATTGTTTAAAAAATCTAGCATCATTGCTGTCTGACTGAAACATTGTGCAAGGGTTTAAAATATTCCAGGAAGTTATAATTCTTAAGTTTAAAAACTTAGATGTTGCAATAGATGTACCTTTCTCATAAGACTTGTGCACAATAATTCACTTTTTACAACCTTAGGTGTCATATTCATAAAACAAGTCTTAAACAGAGACACTGTTTATTGTGAGCAGAAGTGCCAGCAGCAATAACCAATGGTCTACCACCTTTTCCGTATCATAACCTGTCACAACAAAAGCGTTCATATTCTCTTCGTGTCAGTGTAGATTTACTATGGGTGATCTTGGTTCTTCCTGCCACCCAAACAAATGCTAGTTGGTGGCCTGGCACTTGTAAATTAAAGGGGTGGGGTGTGGTCAAAACTTTTGACAGGCCAGGGTGGACCCGGTGATTTTATTGGAGTGGCACACGTTTTGATGTACAGTAATGAGACTGACTGATTGCAAATACAACAATGGGCAATATTTTTTTAAAAGAAATAATCCTATTAATGTTCTGTGAGAGATAAAATATTACATGGCAAAATAATACTGACTGAGGTAGTCGCTTTATTTTTTTAAATGCAGCATGCTCCTGCACAAATATTTGTTCATTCCTTACACCCATGTGGAAGCTGGAACTTGATTTGCAACTCATTTAAACCAATGAAACTTTTCACTGGTGGCTTAAAATGTGTGTATGGTCTGTATCTAAACTTAGTATATACTGCGTGTTATTAGTTAAATTGATAAAGGGTATCTATCGAGAATTTATCAGTATGATTGTGTGTGCAGGAAAAAAGGAAATCTCTTCAGGAGATCTTGGAATCGTCCTAACCTCCCCCTTCTCATGACAGCATCCCTGATTAGGGATGATTAGATTGAAAGCAGGTGATTAAAACCACACCAACACAGAAAGCCTGACAGAAGCAGCATATAATTAAGCCATATGTGCCATAGACTGGGCCTACAACCTACAGAACGTACTTGATAGTCTCCCATGTATAGTGATTTGCTGGTGATGCTTGCTGCACAATTCTAAGCAATATATCATCTTAAATATAGGCAAATGTATCATATGCTTAAATAAACTAAACGATCTATATGGGGTACAGTCCAGAAAATGTCTTGAATGAC
This sequence comes from Ancistrus triradiatus, assembly GCA_025084515.1. Lineage (NCBI taxonomy): Eukaryota > Metazoa > Chordata > Actinopteri > Siluriformes > Loricariidae > Ancistrus > Ancistrus triradiatus. The sequence continues at coordinate 1,038,199 of JAJAGP010000023.1, forward strand.
ATTCTTACTAATATCGAGTTGCTAATACTTTTTATGTTATATCTCTCTTGCTTAACATATTCTGAAAGTTAAGCAGTGCTTTCATCACCAGGCTGCCCACTGTGGTGCCATCTTAGTTTAATTCACCCATAATGTGCACTGTGTGCCCTCAGCAGTAATGTAGAATGGCCTCTTTAAGGGAGTCATCATTGAGGTTCTGCACAGCTGGGTTATTACACATTTATTAAAGCTATGTTAAGCTTAAAGTAATTAAATAGGCAATGTAAAAATTAATAATTTGCTGATGCTTACTGAGGGTGGTACTATGAGAAATTATTTTCATATGTTTATTGGATTTATAACATGAAGTTTCTGTTTTTATTACCTTATTTTGATCCTAGTACTGAAGAGATTGAAGATTGATTGATCCTAGTATGTAACTCAAAATTCTGACCCAAGTCTTACCTATTGCACCACTCCTGCCAATTTGAGGAAGTGCACGCTAGGATATGTTTTCTTAAAAAGAGGATAAACAAGGCCCTCGCTCTTAAAAAATATAAAATAAATAAATATTCCAGTTCTTGGGTTCTTAACTTAATAGTTCATTTATCATTATAATAGGAATAAGTATATCATATTATCAGCATTGCTTATAATTAAAAAAAAAATGATTGTAGACATTTTTTATCTTTCTAGATTTTTACCCTTTACCATTACTTAATACTTCCAGAACCAATAAGACTGATTATGCAATATACAGTGTAGCTGTAACTGTCTCTTAGTTCATTTCAAAGAAATATCACAGGACAACACACACATAGTTGATATGTGGAAGAAATGTTTTTGGTCCCAAAAATATATGGCACTGTTGAAGACCTTGTCTGTGTAAAAACATATGTGACAATATCAGCAAAAAACATGCAAGCATTACTCACAGCAGCTGTAGAGGATTGTGTCTGTTACATGACAAAATGACCTGTCTTGTCTGTTTTGCAGGCCTGCCATAAAGAATATCCAATTTAGTTACATAAGGACATAAAATACAGAGACGTGCAAATGCAAATAGATGAGTTTAAGTCATATTACATTCTCAGCTGCAGTGGCTACATTTGTGATAGGAAAAAATAATGGGTAAAACAATGTCCCATTTGCCACCACTATAATGTTTGATTCCACTTTCATCTGCTAATGAGTGCATTTCATACTAATGTTAATCTGCCTTTTTCTGTTACCGTACTATATTTAATTTTTAACAGTTGGAATACTGTTCCTATGGGATCAGTTATGGACATACTTCTGTTCACTGATGTTACCAGGGAATATCTGTAATTATAAAACTCAGAAGGGATAAGAGATATCTGCATCAATTACAATATTGCACATTGTTGTCAAAATGTTACATGCCTAAAATGCAGCTTCCCATTAACTGCACAACAACAATAATAGGAACTACTGCCATAAACATGACCCATAACTGCAATGTCAACTGATCTTCGATAAGCCCAGGCTTATATTTTATCATTTAATTTTAATCTTGGCCAGTACCTGATTTCAGCACAAAAGGTGCTTTTCTCATTGATTGCCTCATTTTATTAAAGTGCTTTTTAAAAATCCAATTTAGTTATTTTTGAGTATTTTTATGGAGAGTTTCTCTGATTTCTATGATATCCGACTTACCATGGCTGCTTAAATTGATTTTGGGCATGTAAAAAGACCATTTGCATATATTTTGTGTTGCTAATTGTGCAATATTCCTTATCAAATCATCTGCAAATTGGCTTTGCAACCAACAGCTCACATCTATTGAATGGCTTAAATAAATTAATATTATTTATATTGGATCTACGTAAGTATATGTGCCTGTCCTATTGTAAATAGTACTTATTAGTTTGCCCCCTCACTACCTGTGTATACCTGTCCCTCTGTCCTATAACTACATACAATGGTTCACATTCACTTGTTGCGTCTCTGTCCATAAAAACAAAAGTATGAGGTTCATCATTTTCTTAAGTGTTATGGCTTTCCCCTCCACAGGGTCTTAAGAGTACATTACTGTATCTTCTATAGTTTTTGTGAATTTCCATAAATTAAAAAAGTGCCAGTATAACAGTTTAGGCTTCATACACAATGGCATTAGGGATGCTGTGTAGATGATAGCGTTGTTTTCAGCAGTATCTCCGACACATTTCTGTATCATTCGGAGACAGTTTTCTTGTGAAAATACCCTTTATATTTACATTATAGTAGCCATGATAGAATCAAAATGAGATGCATTATGTCTGGAGAAAGGAAAACACTGCAATTTAGTTATAGAGCATTATTCCATCTCTGAAACATGGTGGTGGTATGGTTTGGGCCTGTTTTGCTGCATCTGGGCCAGGACGACTTGCCATCATTGATGAACATTGAATTCTGCATTATACCAACAAATTCTGAAGGAAAATGTCAGGACTTCTGTTGGTGAACTGAATCTCAAGAATGTGCGTCATGCAGCAAGATGACGACCCAATTCATTCTACCAAAGAATGGTTAAAGAAGAATAAAGTTAAAGTTCTTACCCTAATCCAATAGAATTGTTGTGGAAAGTCCTAAAATGAGCAGTTAATGGAGGAAACCCACCAACATCGAAGAGCTGAAGTTGTTCTGTTTGGAGAAATGGGCTCAATTTCCTCCAAGCTGATGTGCGGAACTGTTCATCAGTTACCAGAAATGTTTAGTTGCAGTTATAGCTCCACAAGGGCCTCACACCAAATGCTGAAATCAAAAGTTGAAATACTGTTGCCACTCACTGATATGTAATATAGGAAAAAAATTCCTCACTCAATAAATGACAAACTGTAATATTTTCGTCTCATTTGTATTATTTGGTTCTCTTTATATTAACCACTGTGATACAAGTGCACTTCTGACACATGGGTGGCTCTCACTTCTGTTTTTTGTTGCAAGATCCAAGATCCAAGTCAATAGTGCATTTGAGTTAGCTTGGTAGACACTTCCTCTCTATAACACATGCACCCCCACACATATATAAACCACAGACCTCCAGCAAAACAGGTCATTAGCACATTCATTAAGCTATCATTAGTTTCAGTATGGGAAGGTAATTAATGTTACTTCTGGGGGTGGGGAGGTAAAAGGATGTAGCTATTTTGGGTTATGATTGACTGCTCTCTGTCTCTCTTCTGTCTGAGTCTTGTGTTCTTTCAGTGTATATCTCTCAGTCTTTCTTCTCCCACCCCCTTATAAAGATGGCTAGACTGTTAAAAAGACAAAAGAAAGCAGAGAAAAAAGCGAGAGGGATGACAAGAGTCATTTCCAAGATGGATTGATTCAATTTACTACACATTTGCAGCATCAGGTTACATATGGATGTGTTGGCCTGTCTACTTTTGCAGGAATGCAGTACTCTTTGTGTGTGTGTGTGTGTGTGTGTGTGTGTGTGTGTGTGTGTGTGTGTGTGTGTGTGTGTGTGTGTGTGTGTGGATAGTGGGACATAATGAACGTGTGTCATGTTACTAACACATTTCGCCTACTTCATTGTTATTATACTGTATGGATGGGTGCTGAAGGAGGATTCCTTGGTCAGAATGGCAATGTGAAATTGCTCCATCAAAGTTAGTATATTGCATATTTCCCCACAAACTGACAGATTTCCGAGTGGAACAGTTCAGTTTTTACTCTGTGATGGTTCGTAGCAGAAGGAGGAACTGAAACACTGCACAATGTATTAATGGTAATTATTATTTTCTCCCAGTGGCATCAACAGAGTTCATAATTGAATTGGGCTTAGTTTGAAATTATCCAGGTGCACAGTACAATTTTAGTAGGAAATTGAATGCATCCCAGTGGTAATTAAAGACAGTAAATGTTAAATAACAAAAAAGAAAACCAAAAATGCATAGCATATCCGAAAAGGCATAGTCAGTGAAAGTAATCATAGTTCAATCATAGACTGGAAGTTGTCATGAATGTTTTCACTCACTCACTCCATCTCCATACCTGCTTAATCCAATTCAGGCACCTGAGGCCTAACCGGCAACAGGTCACAAGTCCATCCCAAGGTAAATGCGCACACACGCACATAGACACTCAATCTGGGACACTGTTAGACACCCATTGACCAGTTGACATAAAGCAAGCCTTTGGAATGTGAGAGGAAAGTAGTACCCAGAGTACCCAGAGGAAAGTCATGCAGACAAGGGAAGAACATACAAACTCTGCCAATTCCACAGCCAAGCCTGTGGAGCTGAGGTGACAGCACTAACCACTGCTCCACCATGCTGTCCATGAATGTTTTCAGTTTTATAATAAACTTTCACACTATAGATGCTACACACATACACTTTTAAAGTTGATTATATATATATATATATATATATATATATATATATATATATATAGAATGTGAAAGTTTATTATAAAACTGAAACGGTGGATTGCGTGAGTGAGTGAGTGAAGACATTCGTGATAACTACCAGTCTTTTTCAGTACAGAGAGACGTAGTCCAGTGTAGGTTCTTCTGGTGCATTTACTCCATATAAAATCTGTAAATAACTGTATGATTGTATAATGAGTCTGCATGTAAGCACACTCAATCATACTCAACCAGAACAAACAAGAACATTTCTAATTTATCTGAAATGTGCATGCATCTCACATACACAGCTCAAATATATAATTTATCGCATCCATAATAATACTATGCCATCCATTAGTAATAGCATTAGGGCACTGAGCACATTCTAATGATTTACCAAAAAAATATATTTTTTAAATATAAGTAGACAGATAACGTCTAAAATCATTTCTGTAACAGGATAGTAAGTTGAGTAGTAACTATGACCTTCTCCGTCATAGTTACAACATCATCAGATACACAGAACAAAATAAGGGAGAACTTATTGTTGGTCTTCCCATGTTCTTCAGAAGATCCAGACACCAAGAACTTAATATTGAACACGTGACTTGTGGTATGTTCCCTAAATTTCAGCAGTGGGAATATGTTAGGGTAACAGGACTGAGTGAAAACCTCACATGAATAAAATATGTATTTTAAAGTATTTTAAAGTAAATTATTATGGATTTGTTATGAAAAATGTTTAAGGCATTTGTGTCCTGCCATTGACAGCCAGCCACCATAGTCTTTGCTAGCAGCAGGATCATGAATAAGAAACCCGGATTGCTATGGACTGGAATCGTTTTTGGCAGATGGTTTGGCAGAGTCAGGATTAGTTTGGAATAAAATGATGGTTGGGTTCGACTATGAAGGCCTCGTTGTGAGTGTTGCAATCCTGCCTTTGTTGTGGAGGGACACAGTGCCCCAACTGCATATGTGTATATATAGAAGTTATATACAATATATATATACAATTATATATTATGTATATATAGAAGTTGAGGGTCACAGCGCAGGATAAGCCACACAATAAGACATCCCTGGAGCAGAGAGGGCTAATGACCTTCCTGAAGGGCCAAACATTGGCAGTTATGTGAAGCCACAATTGATCCATCCATATTTCAGAGTCCTAACCACTGAACTACCAATGCCCCACTGGCCAGCCATAGCAGGGCACTTCCTATGTCCCTCCAGCTGTTTTGCATTATCACACCTTGTTATTTCATCTTTGGAAATTGTACATATTGTAAATAAATTGTATAAATCTTACTGGCACAGAGTTATTGAGATGTCTTGTATTTGATTCTCGATTTACTGACTGACAGTTGGTTTCGAGGTTCCAGCCCTCTGAGAGGTCAACCAGTCATCACCAATCATCCATGCGGGACAAACACAAAGCACACAGTCTAATAAATGACACAATGTTTTCTTCTTTGACAACTAACCTGCCCACACTCCATTCACTGCCAGTGAGGCTGGAACCAGCACGCGTGGCTCAAAATGTTACATCAAAAGCCGTCTGTTCAGTGAGTGTAAATCTTTCATTCTGTTAAAACATTGAGTACATAACCATACAGTTCACACCCAGAGTTCACATACACATATCCAGACATCAGTGAGTGAATATTAGCTTTGTGTCAGGGGGCTTCAAAGGCAATACTGCATGCAGGTTGCACTCTTCAGCAGCAGGAGTTTAAGTTTAGTGAGATATTTGATCAATTGAATAGCTAAATATTGAAGTCCACCAAGATTAATGAATAATGTAAAATCTTTGGTGATCATTTCATTGCTGCATTTTAATGAAAATGTGGGGCAATCTCCTGCAATCCCTTGTGCTGAGCCACCCTGGAAATGGAACCAGTCCCATTCGCACTACTCACATTTCCCCAGCTCCCAATTCCTGCACCACCCAACCTTCTTGTTGTAAACCCAGCCCTGAGCTAGAACCCATGTTCTCATGAACTGCTGGCTCTGATGTCCAAACAACAGGAGATGCAAAATTTCTGAACAATCACCCCTAGTCACAATTTGGACAATTTCATACAAATCAAGTTACTACAAAAATTTGTGATCTATAGATAACTTTGATCCAAAATATAATCAGGGATATTTAACGAAGTAAAAATGCTTTCATTTCAAGTATTCTTTATAAAGCTGGTATGGTGGTCTTTCCCCCCTCTGTGTCTATGGATAATGTAATAAGAAGACACATGTCTATCTGTTTAAATAGCTGCAACTGTATCACAGCAGCTGTTCTCTTTCTGTTGCCCATCTGCCCTTCTATCAGAATCAGCTCTTGTATTCATCTCTATTTATCCCTGAATGTAGAGAATCATTTACCAGGTGACACAGTCTTCTACAGGTGGTGATGTTTGAGCTTGGCATTTAGTGTGCTGATCTGATCAGAGTTTAACAACTCTCTTTATAGCTCCCTTTAGGATTCAACTTGTGGCAGCTGGTGCTCAACTGGTGCCTTTGTTACATGATGACTTTGGTGGTGGTGGTGGTGTGTGTGTGTGTGTGTGTGTGTGTGGGGGGGGGTTAACTGCTATGTAGTCTTTGAGGGGAAAAGCATTTCCTCATAACATGTAGCAGTTAAGCAATATACTTCTGTAAACAAATTTATACTCTAGTTCAGAGAAAAGGAAATTCAAACTGAAAGTTGTAGGACTACGATGGGCATCATTTCCTTAGTTTCAGTTTAAAGACAAAATGAGAACAGGCAACCTGCAATTATAAGTTAATAAGATAAACTAAATAGTGTGATCTCTAACTCTGTGACTCTCTAGGACCTTTATCTGCTTCCACCAGATGTGGTTTAGAACATCTTCTGCTCTCAGCTTTATGTTAACTTGTCACTCCAGCTGTGATGTAGAGACAGACCCACTGTAAAGATAGCCCTGTGTATCTCTGACTTATTTCTGCTTTGGAGGGGCATGAGGCAGCAGTGTAAGTGAGCTGAATTGCAGAACTTGACTATTAAAATACGAATCGCACTGCACAACATTCAATAAATACATTAAAATCATCACGCATGAAAACACAGTAATATATATATATATATATATATATATATATATATATATATATATATATATATATATAAAACACATATATATATATATATGTATTATATATATATATATTACACAACATACACTCATTAAATAACAACATTCACAACATTCAATAATACCATTAAAATCATCATGCATGAACACACAGTAATATATATTACTGATCTCAAAAAATAAAGGAACACTTAAAAACAAAACAGTGTAACTCCAAGTGGTTCCCTTTATTTTTTTGAGCTGTGTGTGTAAAATATTATATATATATAGTATATATATATATATATATATATATAATATATATATATATAATATATATATATATATATATATATATATATATATATATATAAAATGTGTCATGTAATACATATTATTATATTTCATTATATGCTATATTTCCTTAAAATATGTTCTCTCTTTTAATTTTTATATTTGGCTTCTGTTTATTTAATCTATTACTATAAACTTATTAATAGGTAACATTTAGGTTTAATTCTTATGTATATAATCTAGACTACCCAAGGAATTTGGGTTCTTTTTGAGTCTTGGTTCTCCCAAGGTTTCTTCCTTCTAACATTTAGGGAGTGTTACTTGCCACTCTCTTCCTGTTTACTCAATTAGGACTTTGGACCTAGATGTTTTTAAAGCTGCCTTTAGACAGTGCTCCACTGTAAAAAAAAAAAAAAAGCGCTGTAGAAACAAATTTGACTTTGACTTTACTTCACCCTTATAAACGCATAGTGTCTTACATTTACGAATAAAACTCCATTCCTGCATTTCAGGCCTGCAACACATTCCAAAAAAAAGTTGGCAATTTAGGGCTAGTGATGAGATAAAAAAACAGGTAATGTCAACAGGTCATTGTAATAAATGTAATCTAAACTGGACCCCTGTGATCTCTGATCCCTCAGACAGCACTGCATCAAGAACCGTCATTCATTAATAACTGATATAACCACATGGGCAATGGATTACTTCATAAAACCTTTTTTTACAGTTTTACAGCAAAATAACTTTTACACCATACTGTATATACAATTTAACTATACTGTTTGGTGGGTCTGGAGCCTATCCCATGATTCACCAGGTGCAGGTGGAATTGCAACCTAGATGGAGCACCAACCTAGGTAGAACCCTTCCTCTCCCATCTCCCCTCCTTCAGACACAGCCAAACCAGCCAAAGGGAACTGCCAGAACTAGAACTCAGGTCACTGGGTCATAGCTGGCTCTTTCAGTAAGGTATTTCTCAAAACATTACATGCAAATCTAAACAAAATGGTTCAGTGGTTACAGAATTAAGCTTGTGGCATGATCAACCCATTCCTCTGACCTAAAACATTCAAAACCTACGGGGTGAGCTGAAGGCCCATGGAGGATTTGGAGAGATTATGTATTGGTCTCGTATTCCTTGCTCTGTGTTTTCCATCAAGCGTTATAAGAGATGACTCGGTGCTGTTTTGTTGGCAAGGAGAGTTTGCACAAATTACTAAATGCAGGGTTGGCAGTAATTGTGACATGTGGTTCTGTTAAAAATAAATGTGTTTTAATATGGAAATAATTTCACTTCAGTTAAAGGTTACTGTTTTGCCATACTGTCTAACACTTACCCCCTGCCCTGCCTCTTTACCAATAAACACTGTAACAAACCATAAGTGCAATGGTAAAATTAGCGCTGTGTGTGTGTGTGTGTGTGTGTGTGTGTTAGGGGTGAGTTGGGGGAGTGCGGGACTTCTACACATTTTTATTCCAAAAATGACTGTGGATGAAAACGACAAGAGAACTGTGGATGAGCTTTCTAGAAAATACTCCAATATTACATTAGATGTATTGGATATACAATATATATATTGGAGTATTTTCCACACTTGGTTAGGAAATGCAGCTTTTGCACACTCTCTGCTTGAGAGGGAGCCATGATTTTTTATCCTGGCCCATCTAATGGCCAGCCTGTGTGACCACTGAGTATGTAATATGTCAGTTGGGTTCTGGGTATGGTCTCATTCACTGTGCTCAGGTGCTCTGCTACAACATGCTGTCAGTGTAGGGCTAGATAGTACTACAGCTTACTCTGGGTTAGGGTGTGGTTTTTCTCATGGCTGAGGTAATTTTGCTTTAGGATTGTTGGAATTTGGTTGACTCTAATTGTTCTGAGGTTAGGCTTGGCCCGAGGTTCTAGAGTGATCATATATGTTAGAGACCAACATTTCAAGAACATTTCTATCAGGGGACTTTGCATTTTGCTCAGCTCTTGGCATTGCAGGTCTTGGTATGAGTGGGAGGGTGACTGTTCTATAGGTGAAGCCACTCTGACTCTCTCTCTTTCATTAGTGCTAACAAATCAGCTGTCACTCAGGCTGCTGTCCAATTTACACCTAATGACTGTGTGTCTGAACACAGAAGGCAGGGTTGAATCCTTATGATCTCTCGCCTTTTCACTCTGCATATCCATTTTCCCTTAGGCTTGCTCATATGATGTCTTCTGGTCTCTTTCCCTCTGTCACTCACTCTTCCTTCTTCTTTCTGTAGCTCTGTCACTCCTCTCTCTCTCTCTCTCTCTCTCTCTCTCTCTCTCTCTCCCTCACTTATACGCACATGCTCACACACAGGCTGATCAGTGTCTGGAGAAAGCTCAGCATGTGCCCCTCCTCACTGTTCAGCTGTGGGAAGCTGCAATAGAGAGAAGAAGGATAAAAGAGAGGCAGAGCGAAGGGTATGGAGGAGGGAGGACCTCACTGTGCTCTGGAGATGAGGGGATGACACGTTCTGCACGCTCGTTTTTGGGAATATTCACTCTGAGCTTATCTCCATCCTTCTTTACTCTCAGACTTGGACCTCCCAGGAAAGTCCCTGGAGTGGGAATTCATTTCTTGACTTTCTGACAAATAAACCCTCGTTTTGGGATGATCTCTGGCACTGTGACCCTACGCTCAGCTTCTCTCTGCCTTTGAGTCTCTGTGCCTGCCTAAGTTCAGGATCCTCCACGCAGCATGTTTGGACTAAAGGCTCCACTCTACTATCTCTCTGGTATGATGGAAATAGCTGTGTCTGTTGGGGTTTTTGTGTGTGTGTGTGGTGTGTGTGTGTGTGTGTGTGTGTGTGTGTGTGTGTGTGTGTGTGAGAGAGAGAGAGAGAGAGTGAGTGTGTGTGTGTGTGTGTGGGGGGGGGGGTGTTAATATATCGCTGTGAGATCTCAAGATGTTCATAAGGATATAAAGATATGACATTTGGCTGTTCCCCACAAGGATTTTTTTTTATTATATGCAAAAAACTGCAACTTTCTTTTGAAAGAAAAAAATACAGAAAGATTCAGGTTACTATGGTTAAGGTTAGGATTAGGGCGGTGTAGCATTGATTAGCTACAGCAATATTATGTCAATGGAAAGTCCCCACAATGATAGCAATGCAAACTTGTGTGTGTGTGTGTGTGTGTGTGTGTGTGTGTGTGTGTGTGTGTGTGTGTGTGGGCAGAGGGGTTGAGTGCCAGACAGGAAAGGCTAGAAGGTTAATGTAAGAGAGCTGTGGTGATTCAGGGGGTTAAAGGGAGGGCAGCAGAAGAGCAGCTCAAAGTGGGGTTGAAAGAGCAGTAGCAAAAGAGGAAGTGAGAGACTAACAATCTTAGAGAGTGTAGGTGGTTGAAATAATGTGCATAACTCATAATCCAAACAGTGTGACATTTATGGACATCCTCTTCATGAATGCCCACAGGTGTAATTGTTCTCTCCGTGCTTGACTTGCTATTTTAGTGCAGTAATTGGAAACGAGAGAGTGCTGGGTCTCTCCCTGTGCTGTTTAGTGTCACTCATTACCTCAGCGAAGCCTCTGTGTGTTTTATTTAAGAGCAGGAGGATGTGATAGATTAACTTGGCCAGTGCTTTCCTCACACACATCTCATGCATCACTAAGAGAATTTGGGAGAAGCGAAAGTGTTGATGCTTTGGTTTGTACTACGTATGTGTTGCATTCAAAAATGTTGATATACCTTCTATTTACCATTTGTGCTTTGGATACGAGGGTGCATCTGACTTGCTGCTAAATGTTTTATGGTGTTGTTACAACCATCAGTGGTGTCAAAGAGGAGGCACTAAGTTACAGTCCTCTCATTTGTAGTGCTATCTTCTAGGGTTTCCAGTGACCCGCAATGCCCCCTCACCTCTGTCTTCTGACTTTCTTGTCCTAGTTGTCAGATAGGGCCTCTGAGGTGGAAAAGAAAGAAAACAGAGATTCCTTCACAACACCTCATTTACACTAAGCTTTTATTAAAAAAAAATGTTCCACTATTAATACTATACAAGTACAAAAGCTCTAAGTAAAAGCTGATGGCAGACACTAGCCTGACACTGACATTCTCTTAGTCAGGGAATCACCAGTGGTTTGTGTCAAGAGACTTCAGTAGAAAAGTATTGTGTACAGTGGTGCTTGAAATTTGTGAATCCTTTAGAAGTTTCTATATTTCTGCATAAATATGACCGAAAAAAAAAACCTTCTGATTTTCACACAAGTCCTTGAAGTGGATAAAAAGAACCCAGTTAAACAAATGAGACAAAAATATTATACTTGGTCATTTATTTATGGAGGAAAATGATCCAATATTACATATTAGTGAGTGGCAAAAGTATGTGAACCTCTAGGATTAACAGTTAATCTGAAGGTGAAATTAGAGTCAGGTGTTTTCAATCAATGGGATGACAATCAGGTGTGAGTGGGCACCTCGTTTTATTTAAAGAACAGGGATCTATCAACATCTGCTCTTCATAACACATGTTTGTGGAAGTGTATCATGGCACAAACAAAGGAGATTTCTGAGGACCTCAGAAAAAGAGTTGTTGATGCTCATCAGGCTGGAAAAGGTTACAAAACCATCTCTAAAGAGTTTAGACTCCACCAATCCACAGTCAGACAGATTGTGTACAAATGGAAGAAATTCAAGACCATTGTTCTCTCCCCAGGAGTGGTCGACCAACAAAGGTCGCTCCAAGAACAAGGCGTGTAATAGTTGGTGAGGTCACAAAGGACCCCAGGGTAACTTCTAAGCAACTGAAGGCCTCTCACATTGGCTAATGTTAATGTTCATGAGTCCACCATCAGAAGAACACTGAACAACAATGTTGTGCATGGCAGGGTTGCAAGGAGAAAGCCACTGCTCTCCAAAAAAAACATTGCTGCTCATCTGCAGTTTGCTAAAGATCACGTGGACAAGCCAGAAGGCTATTGGAAGAATGTTTTGTGGATGGATGATACCAAAATAGAACTTTTTGGTTTAAAAGGAGAAAAGAAAACACTGCATTCCAGCATAAGAACCTTATCCCATCTGTGAAACATGGTGGTGGTAGTATCATGGTTTGGGCCTGTATTGCTGCATCTGGGCAGGACGGCTTGCCATGTTGAGGACAATTGAATTATGAAATATAAGATAATTCTAAAAGAAAATGTCAGGAATCTGTCCATGAACTGAATCTGAAGAGAAGGTGGATCATGCAGACAAGGACACCGACCTAAGAACACAAGTCGTTACCAAAGAATGGTTAAAGAAGAATAAAGTTATGTTTTGGAATGGGCCAAGTCAAAAAGTCCTGACCTTAATCAACTGGAAATGTTGTGGGGGAAGGACCTGAAGTGAGAGCTAATGTGAGGGAAAAACCCACCAAAACATTCCCAGAGCTGAAGTGTTATGTACGGAGGAATGGGCTAAAATTCCTCCAGCCGGTGTGGCAGGATGATCAACAGTTACGGAAAACGTTTAGTTGCAGTTATTGCTGCACAGGGGGGTCACACCAGGAGGCTACGTGAAAGCAAAGTTTCACATACTTTGCCACTCATTAATATGTAATATTGGATCATTTTCCTCAATAAATAAATGACCAAGTATAATATTTTTGTCTAATTTGTTTAACTGGGTTCTCTTTATCTACTTTTAGGACTTGTATGAAAATCTGATGTTTTAGGTCATATTTATGCAGAAATTATCGAAAATTCTAAAGGGTTCACAAACTTTCAAGCACCACTGAGGTTGCAGTACATAATTTTTATGTGTATAATCAAATTAGACCATTTGTTATGGTTGGATGATGGTGTTAGTGCCACACAACTCCAGGAACTAGAAACAGTTCTTGCCTCTGTTTACTTCCTGAGTGGAGTGTAGCATGTTCTCATTGGGTCGATTTAAGTTTCCCCTGGGTAATGTGGTTTTCTGTCACCTCACAAAAACAAGCCACTAGGTGGATTGGCTAATCTAAATTGCCACTAGGTGTGAGTGAAAATGAATGAATAATCAACTGTGAGAGTGAGTGATGACCTGCAATGGGCCCTGTTCAAGACGTGTTCCTGCTTTTCAGATCTAGATCCACTGCGACTCTGACAAATATTAAGTGTTTACTGAAGCTGGATTACTGAATATTACATCACAACCCTAAAGATTTAATGTGTTGTATAATATAAACAGCATTTGTGTACTTACATTTAGATTCAAGTTGACACTGGTTCTATTTGTTTGTTTTTAAGCTTTGCATTAGAAAATGTACAACTTCAGATAAGAACAGCATTGGCATATATAGTCTCAAAATGTGACTGATGTTCTGCTCACGCTAGGACTGCAGTTACCTGTAGGTTTTGGAAAGGAGGTTACACACAAATAAGTATAGTTTCATTAAATGTAGCTTATTTTCAGTTTATTTTATATATAACAATGCAAAGGTGTTGGGTCCACATTAAATAAGCATATTTAATGTGGATCCAAGGCATGCTCTCCAAATTTGAGGTACCATCAGGAACACAAATTAAGCACTGACCATGACCCTTACCAGGAAACGTGGATGGAAAGTGAGACTATAACACTCATTAACAGTGATTACTCTCATCATGTCTTTAAAAGGAAAGAAAAATTGCATACCCCTTGACTACAAAGCACTCATTTCAGAGATTCTGAGAACCATACTGCACGTAATAACTGAATCAGCTCCCTGTAAGCCATTACAGAAATAATCTATGATCTCTGTTGTGTTTGTGACATGTTTTGCTGTCAGCAACTGTACAAGTCAAGAAATACATAAACAGTGACTCAATTCAGCATTTCTGACCAACATGAACCCAAACAAATCCAACCTACTAGATTGTAAAGAGAAGGGGAGCAGAAAGCAATACACAGAGTAACAGAGTGAGTAACATGGACCTGGATGCTCAGATAGGCACACTGCACTGCCTAGAGGCTTGTGTATGCGTGTTCATGTGTGTGCTTGTGTTTTGGTGACTGAGCCTCTGTGTGTGTGTGTGTGTGTGTGTGTGTGTGTGTGTGTGCGGTCGATACAGCACTGTTAGTCAAGACCTCATCAGCATTATTAATAAACTAGGCAGAGACTGACACACATCACCATCTGTGCTTTCAGAGCTGCAGCAGGCTCCCTGACATCCCCCACAACACACAGAGTCTTGGTAAACATATGTTTTAGGTACTTTCCATTCACATGAAGGTTACTGTGGCTTATTAATGCTACACCTAACCCTAACCTAAGAAACCTAAAGTAAATCTTTTTGCTCTTAAAAAAAATAAATAAAAGAAAGCAAACGCACAAAATACCCAAAGTACCCCACAAGACAAAACATATGCAAACATTTGGTCCTCACAATTCTGTTTAAACTTGGCACACACACACACACACACACACACACACACACACACACACACACACACACACACACACACACACACACACACACACCATGTATCACTTTCTTTGTGGGGCCCGCCAATTGACATAATGATTACTGTAACTAATTAATGCTACACCTACAACTACTCCTAACCTTAACCTTAGTTGTCAAAGCAAATGTCTTTATTTTTCAAAAGAAATTAGCAGTTTCTGTTTAAAAAAAATAAAAGGTGTTAACCTCGTGGAGAGCAGCAAAGGTCCCCACAATATAAAAAATGTCACATCTCTCTATTCTTGTGGGGACATTTATTCCCCACAGTGTAATATAAACATGGGCGCACACACACACACACACACACACACACACATAGAGTTGTAGGCCTACATGCAAAACAAAAACCTTAACCCAGCCTTACTGTCAGTGTCTATAAAGACATATTTTGCTGTAAGTATATAATAATATAATGTAAAGACCACACTGCTACATAAAGTTTCATTGTGTAGAACCAATAACAACCGCGTTACTGATTTGGAACAGTGAATCCAATATTTTATACCCGCCTTTAAATCACATTTCCGTGATTGAAAAATAAATTGTGCACCTCATAATTGTAGCTGATGTTAAAGGTGATGAAAATGGCATAGTCATATTTCTGTTATGGAAACATGCTAATATTATTATATTCTTATTTGGATCACAGTCTGTTATTTTGTAATTGTGTGCATGTGTGCGTGTGTGTGTGTGTGTGCTCGAGTGTAGGTCTACCTCCGCTCTCCTTCGCAGTGGGTAGCCTGCCATCCTTTAGTACTCTTGATTCTATTCTCTTTCTCTCTCTCATTCACACAGAGAATGGCCTCCTTCCATTCTGCTTTCTAAATGCCGTTGCTACAGTGACCGTGTCAAACACACACTCGCCACTCCATGATTTCTTAAGAGGCTTTAAAAAAGAGAAAAAGAGGAAAAGTGATAGACATCGTACGATAGTAGACAAAAATGGAGTGATGAATGAGCAAGGCATAAAAGGATGACCCAAAGTGAGAGAGGGTGATAGAGAATGAGAAAGGCAGTGTCAATGAGAGGCGGCAAACAGAAGTGAGCAAATGGAAAGGTGAAATGGATTTGAGGCACGCTAAGATAGGAAGTAACAGAAAATATGCAAATAGGAGTATTTGTTATGTTGGGGGCATGTAGTGGGGAGAATTACAGTGTAATGTAAAAATCATGACACATTGTGTGCCTGCATATCTTAGTAATTACAGCCAAACCCTGCTGTCAGAATGTACCTCATTCAGGGAAATAGTCCACATAACAGATATTTATGCAGTGGGAAACCTACTTTCATTATTATTTTTTGGGGTGGTTATAATGCAGGCTGGTGTAGCATGGTTCTATAGACCAAATTATCAGAATTTAGAAATACAACAAAACCTGTGTTTATTTGCAGTATGTCATCCATTTAACAATTCATTGGTCAAATTACTTGTTGAAACTTCTTAGCTAGTTTTGGCTGAATAAAAAATAAATAAACGTCGGTTACTCTACAGCAAGTATTGGTGGTTGGGGTGTGTTGTAACATGGGATCAACCCTGGCCTGTGCTGTACATCACACAGACCCAGCCCCATCCTGAAGAGCACTGAGACTCAGGAGCCCCTGGCAAACTTCTCAACATTCAGTGTCAGCAAATGAAACACCTAGACTTAAAAGTGGCAGGAAACCCAATGCAACTAGAAACCCAACTCTAACCAGAGGTAGGATATGAACCAGGGTGGTTCAGTGGTGGAGCTACGGTTAGCAGTGCTGAACCACCCTGGTTCGTACCTCATTTCTGGTTAGTTTTCAGTTGTGTTTCTTGTGAGTTAGAAGTTTCACCAATGCTCTCTTCAGGTGCCTGTAATCACCAGGTAAGGCCAGGCACTCAGTAATTATCAGGAAGTTTCAGATGCCTGCATTGAAGATGTATGAAGATGTCAGCGTTCCTCAAGTGAGAGGTTGGGGTTGTGTGGCACAGGGGACCTTCATTACATCTCTGATTACAGCAGTGGCTCTCAAAGTCGGGAGCCATTGCAGGGGGGCACAGCAAGGCAAATGAATGAGGCATGTTTAGATACATACTGTAGTGGATGTCACTTTTAGTTTAGTATATGCGTATCGGAGTTGGGGGCTCAAATATTCGCATCTACCAAAGGGCTCTATGCAGAAAAAGAATGACAACCATTGGTTTAAGGTATAAATCACAATGTGAGGCATTAGGTCACATCAATTATAGGCAGCCACAGAGGTGAGTGCAGGGGAAACGTGTACTGTATTTACTGTAAGTTTAAAAGTTTTGAATTATTAAGACAATGTTTTTTTTATATGAATACTGTTATTTATCCATGTACAATTTAAATTGATTTCAAATGTAGTTAAGACATTACAGGCACTCCCAATTTTACAATTGGGATATTTCAACTTAAGAGAGGAATCTGATAATCCACATAAATACACATTCAGCAGAAACCGTACTCTAAATTTTTTTATTTAAATTTTCCCCATTTTCTCCAAGCGATATGCAGTATGATATTCCCCTGTACTCTCCCATGCTCAATGAGGAACTTGGAAGTGCATGTTGTAGGGAGTCATGTGGTGGGAGTGCTGAGAGCTGGGAATTTAGTTAAATGTAGTGAAATGCTGGGAAAATCCATGGTCACGACAACAATGGTCATCATTTTTTTGTTTTCAATACATTATTTATTTCAATAATTTTCTCACGCATTTGTTGCCCTCTGCCCATCTTTACTGCTCAAAGACTTTCATGGATACTGCTGTTGTTGTTTTTTTTGTTTTTATTTTTGCCATTTTCCATACTGTTTCAACATTTTGATTTCGGGTTGTATATACATGGAGTTTTTACACCCATTTCTTTTGGGTGATTATAAGAACAAACTAAAAGATTTACAATTCATTTGATGCTACAAATTTCTTTCGGCCTCTACAGTTCTTCCTCAGGGTTGCCTTATAGGACTAAGCCGAACCCCTCAGGGTGTTAGATGAAATGTTTATCGGCACATGTACACTGTATTTGTTTAAAGGATACATATTAAAATCTACATTTTTGTTTTCTATTTTTAATCCTTTTATTGACCAAATGTATCCAGTCAGTCAGAGAGTCAGGCGATTCTTGTTCTTATATCACACAAAAGACAGAAGAAGCTAATATAAAAGCTTAAGAGAAGAGAAGATGTTTGTGTGTGAGGCTTGTGTCTGTGACTTCAGAAAACTACATTACGCAGGAGACTGCATGCTCCCAGATGTCTTCCTCTGCAGCGACTGCTATTGTAAACGGTCCCACTCTCGCAGGTGCAACAAGAAGCCCATGTATCTAACTGAAAGTCAGTGAATACCAAGAGCACCAGCTGTGCTCCTAACTGCGGCACAAGAGGCCTCCACCACAATGTCATCACTCACTCCTAACCAGTGTGTGTTGTTGCTTGGAGAGACATACAATAGCACGGATGGGACAGTGTGTTTAACCAAGTGCCAGGCTGCGACAGCACTGAGGAGAAATCAGCTGAACTTTTGAGGATCCTGAATCCCTCTGAACATAAATGAGGCCTGGCAGGCATGCTCCAGATCTGATACTGAGACAGAGACATGAAGAAACACACACACACACAAAGGATGCAGTGAAAGATGTGGATTGTTGGAGTTCTTTCATTTCATACAGGCAGGTGTGTGGGGCAATGGTTCAATTTTATATATTATTGTGAGGACCAAATTGCCCCACAAGGATAGGAAGATCATTTTTACCTTTTACTTTTTGTTAGTACCCACTAAGAAAACTGCTTTTTCACAAAAAAAGAACATTTTTGCTTTAGGTTAATGAGGTACAGATTGGGGTTAGGTGTAGGTGTGGCATTAATCAGCTACTGTGATGTTATGTCAATGGAAAATCCCCACAAAGAAAGAAAGACAAATGTTAGTGTGTATGCGTGTGTGTTTCTGGTTAGGCATGGTGCCAGCAGGTTTAATAGCTCAGAGTATTCTGGCACCAGTCTGTTACTGATCTCTCACTTTCATGTGATCCCATTTAATTTTTAAATGACATATAAAAGCTAACATTTTGCTGGCCTTGGACAGTGGCTATACAATTTTACAGAAATATTCTCCTACATCCAAAGCCCAAAAGCAATAAAACCAGTCACAAAGAACGCCATAAAAAGTCATTAAGGGAATATTTCAACATATTAAAAGCAAATTTGCAATGATCAGCCATAAAATTAAAACCGCCTGTTTTTTATGCATTCATTTTCCATTGTATCAGCTCCAGTTACCATATAGGTGCACTTTGTAGTTTCACAGTTACAAACTATAGTTCATCTGTTTATCTGCATACTTTGTTAGCTCCCTCTCACTCTGTTCTTCAATAGTCAGGACCCCACAGGACCACTGAAGATCAGATACTATTTATTTGGTGGATCATTCTCAGCACTGCAGTGAGTCTGACATGGTGGTTTCGTATCAGTGTGGGTTCCACTGGTATGAGAAGATCAGACACAGCAGTATTGCTTGCCGTTTTTAAAAACCCTAGTGTGACTGCTAGACTAAGAATAGTAAACCACACAAAAACATCCAGCCAAGAGCATCCTGTGGGCAGCATCTTGTGACCACTTTTGGAGGACTAGCGAGTGACTAGCTGTGCAGTAACAAAATAGCTATTGTCTCTGACTTTGCATATAGATTGGACAGTGATTGGGTGCAAGTGTTTAAAAACATTATTAACATTGCATACATAAGTTAACAGAGTTAACAGAGAAGTTCATGCAGACTCACCACTGGTATCTAAAACCTGAATGAGTTGCACAAGCCATTGTTCCCACCTCCCAATCACTGATAACTGTTGTTTGGGTGGAATCTAGAGTAAATCAACTCCATATGTAGTGTGCAGTGTGTAGATATATATATATATATATATATATATATATATATATATATATTATATATATATATACACTGCTTTTATGCTTAATATATGCCATATATATATATATATATCTATATTATATATATATATATATATATACGCCAACCTGTGATGGCATTACAGATTTCCTTTCATGCGCTTCACCTCAACAAGCCGCCAACGTTGCCCTCTTTAACTCGCCAGGCTTAAATTATGACAAATGTCTAGCCAGCAATTAAATTCTTCCTCGCTAAGTTGTCAAGTTTCAGACCGTCAGGAGGTGGCACTTTAATCCTACTTTAAACCTGCAACACCAGATGATGTACATCCATTGTCTGTTATCAGAGACATTATATAAGGAGGAGACTGCTCACTGGTTGAAATATGAATGAGACTTTACTATAGAAGCTCTTTCCCGTCATTACAAAGAACCAATCAGCATATTAGTAAATGTATTGCAGATGGGGGCAGCAAGTCTTGGCACCTTTGTAGTGGCGGGATGCACATGCGCAGTAGCCAGAATTAGCTTAAAAAGTTGTTTTTTTGTTTGTTATTTGAACCCAACAATGCAAGTACATTATCAGAGTATACTAGTGATTCCAAATATGCATTTTAAACATATTTTCTTTCAGTTTTGGATATATAGGTTTCAGATATATAGGTCTCCCTTCATTCAAAGAGATAAGAGTCTGGTCTTATATGGCTGTAAATGACTGCCCGGTGGAATTACCAAAATGGCGGCAGACTGTACAGTCTTATAATGACTTCGCTGTTATTCATTGCAAACTGGACTTCATGCACTTTGCAACACAGACAGTTGTCAATCACTGACTATTTCTCAAATTTGCGTAAACAAATATAAACATGTTTATGTGCATTATAAATGTTATTGTACAATCACACAGGCTGCTCAGTAAAACACATTATGTCAGCCGCTGGTTTGTCTATTTTTTGTAACCACGTTAAGTGGCAATGTCACCTCTCGCCAAAAATAGCCATGAAGGAGATGTGAGATAACAAGTGTGTGTTTTATATATATATATATATATATATATGTATACAGTATATATATAACGAGTGTGTGTGCGTGTGTGTGCACTGATGTGGTTATGGTGTGTTAGTGTGTGTTTTGCTGGTATGAGTGGATCAGATACAGCAGTGTTGCTATAGGTTTTATCAGCATCCTCTAGGCAGCATCCTGTGAGCACTGGTGAAGTATTAAATGATGACTAACACAAAATGTGAAACAACAGATGAGCCACAGTGCATGAAAGAACATATGGTACCCAATTCTTTAGATAGGACACTATCACTGATGAGAACTAACAAACATAGCTGATCTTCAGCGATAAGGAACCACCAGAAGCAAAGAGCATGCAAAATTAAAACTAAAGATATGAAAGCTACAGCTAATTGGGGATATTTCGAATTTTTATTTCTGGGTTAGAAAGCAAATAAAAAGCATAATTAATTAGTTTGAGAGACTACTGTTACTAATAAGCTTGAATTTATGTCATACTTTCCAGCAGCCTGGTTCTTTTTTCTGTTTCACTCTCAAAAACATTTACTCTAATTTGTAGAAAGCAGATCTCTGATGCATGGGCTAATTGTGTAAGAAAGTGTGTGTATCACAGAGGACGTGAGAGCAATCAGTCTTCTATTCAGTATGCATTAGCTTCCCCTGTGCTTCATCTCTGTGTGCTGTGTGTCTAATGACAGAGTAGAGGGAATTTCTGTGATATAGGATCATCAGTGTTTCAGGCAAGAGGTTCTCGTGTGTTGCACTCATAGCTACTCATTTAACAGCATTTGCATAATCAGCTTGATTTCAATAGTTAGCCCTTCTGAAGATCATCATGTGGCTAAGTGGTAAATCAAAATTAGGGCAGTCATTGGTGAGCACATGACATGCTGGGGCGGAGGGAGACATAAAAAAATGCAATGTTTTAATGACAATATAATAAAAAATTGAAGCAATTGAAATGGAGACTACAGCGAAAAAGGAAAACTTTAATAATGTAAGATATGCCTTTGTAATTCAAGCAGAAAAATACACATGACCTGTCTAGCTCCTTAACTCTGTGTGTGTGTGTGTGTGTGTGTGTGTGTGTGTGTGTGTGTGTGTGTGTGTGTGTGTGTGTGTGTGTGTGTGCGCGTGTGTGTGTGCGTGTGCGTGAGAGAGAGCAGAGAAATCCATGCTACAGGACAGTTGTGTCTCTCTGGATTACAGCTGGAGGCAATTCACAGATGCAGCAGATATTAGGTTTTTCAAAAACATGCAGAAGTATTCTTTTTAGATGTGCCCGAATGTTCTATAAAGCTACACCCACACCAGTGGTGGATAGCGTTTTTAAAACAACGGGAAGCACATATGTTGACATATGATCACGTACTTTTACTGGCTAGCCATAGCATAGGGATTCTTAAAGTCCTGCTGGCACTGATTCATTGATGAAAACAGTCATGTTCCTGATTCCCAACTTATTTTGAGAGATCAGTTGGGACAAACAAACAAAAGTACAATATCCAATAAATGGTGAATTGAATTTATTTATTTTTTTGCTGGGAACACCCCTGCCCACACTTCATCCACTGCCATTGAAGCCTATTCATGTGAGGTTGGCACAAAACATTCATAGTCATCTGTCCAATTGCATTAATGCATACACATTCACTCCATAGACTCCCAGGGACAGACACGCTTCAATGACTGTCTATTAGGTCTGTGGCTGAGACTTCAAATTAGAATTTGCGTGATGTGCTTTGCAAGTTTCACTTGTATATTGCGATACTGTATTAAGATCATTTGATTAGTTAAAATACTGAATTCCACAAATATTATTTAATATTATATCTGGTGAACACTTCATTACCACATTTAACCGAAGGGAAGCCAGGCTTCCCATGTAGCCTAATCACCTGTGACCCACATGGAAATACACATACACACACACACACACACACACACACACACACACACACACAATGGTAAGGTGCTAGATAGGTCTTGTGTATTTTTCTGCTTGAATTACAAGCTATATCTTACATTCTTGTAGTTTTGCCTTTTTCACTGTGGTCTCTGTTTCAGTTGCTTCAATTTTTTTATTAATTGTGATTAAATGAAATTGCGTTTTCTTAAAAGGTCTCTCCCTTTCTCCCTCTGTCTCTCTGAGTGTATGTCTCTCTCTCCCCTGCCCCCCCAAAATAGCATTCACCATGTTCACCTGCTGTTTCTGTTTACTCTAGGTTGCTTATCTTCCATGCTTGCATACTGCACAGTTTGTTCAGCCTGCTGGCGGACATAGGTGCGTGCAGGTGTGTAGGTGTGTTTTATACTAATTCCACAGGCCATATATAATATGTTATACACGATACATGGCACGAAGCAGAGAAAACAGTGTACCCCCATGCCATACTGGATGTTAATTACTAAAGTAACGACAGGTGAAACATGTTAAACAACATATATACTGAAGCAGCCGCGTGGCCATGTGGTTGCTCTATTAATGTGTTCTCACGGAAGCGTGTGTAATGAAAAATGGATTTTATGTGTATCAAGGTCATTTACAGTAAGGTCATGTAGGATGTTCTCTAAAGATTGTGTTCCTGTATTGAGTAGACAAATTGTTTCACCATCCATGCATGCTCTCTCTCTCTCTCTCTCTCTCACTCGCACACACACACACACCCCACCTACATACACAATGTCATTTGTATTACTGTATTTGTATTATGTTGTATATTGTACTAATGTCGTTGTGGGATTTTCCAATGACTTTTAGCAGAACTGTAATTTATAAATACTATAAGACAATAATTTCAGCATTTCTGTTTACTCAGAAAACAATAGAAAGTTAGAAAGTGTTGGGGCAATTGTCAGCTCTTCCAACAGCTGTCCTTTACAACATCACTGACTGATTCCAACCAAAGTGGGCTCATTCAACAAGAACTGCTCTCGTCGCAGAAACTGAAGCTATTCAGAGAGCCACCATGTCTTCAGTACTCATCCTTCTTAGCCTTTGTGCTGTGTATAACACTGTGAATCATCAGATTCTCATCTCAAAACTTCCTGAGCTGGGCATTACAGATCATGCACTAGCCTGGTTCTCCTCATACATGTTTGATCCTACCAGGTAACATGGTGAGATTCACTTTCATCACTTTATAGGACAGGAGTTCATCAGGGACCTGTGCTTGGTTCATTCCTGATCTTCCTGCACACTAAAACACTGGGCTTAGTGAACAAAACCCATGACTTCTCGCATCACTGCTATGCAGATGATACCCAACTTTACTTTTCATTCCTTCCACCTCCCAAGTTTTAAAACAGATATGTGAAAGTCTTTCTGATATCTCTTCCTGGATGGCAAAACATAATTTGTAGTGCAATCTGGACAAGACTCAAGTGAGCCACCTCCAGCAAGTAGTTCCCTGCCATTGGCTCTCTCAATCAACATGGACAATGTCACTATCCATCTGGCCCCCACAACAGTGAATCTTTGTGTGATTTTGGACAATGACTTCAGTTTTTCACATCAACCACTAGACCATGCATATTACAATATCAGAAGAATATATCATTTTCTTCCCAGGGAAGCTACTCAAATCCTCATGCAGGCTCTTGTCATTTCCATGCCTGGTTACTGCAATGTTTTGCTTGCTGGTCTGCCTTCATGTTCCATTACTCCACTACAGAGCATTCAGAATGCCCCAGCCTGTCTGGTTCACAACCTTCCAACGTTTTCTGATGTCATTCTTTTACTGAGATTACTAGACTGCTTCCTGTTTCATCTAGGGTAAATTTATCACTCTTGTCTTAGCTTTTCAGGCCTCAAAATGTTCTGTTCCATGTTATTTAAAGTTGTTAACATATTTAACAAAGTCACAAATAGTTGACATATAACAGGCAGGCAGGAGAGTCAATTAGGGAGAAAAATATTATGTCAATATTAATATCAATAATGGTAGTTTGGTTTTGAAATTGCCGAAATAGAACTCCCTCTATCCGAATATTTAAGATCTAACCCATTTTCAGAAACAATGTACAAACAGATAGTGGCCCAACTGTACTGACTCATAATTATCACTGACTCAAATTCCCAAATGTTTTGAGTATAGCCCCAATATATTTTTTAACATTATAGCTAATATTTAAATTATATTCTTATTAAAATAAAATCCAAAATCAGAGTAGGTCTCTATCAGCTCTCTGGTTGTGTTTGTATGCATGGTCATGACAGGGACAGACCATGGGAGAAGTTCATAAGTAATGGTTTTACATCATGTTTGGTATAAAAAGATTAAATGTGATTTTTAAAAAATTATTATTATTTGTATTTATATTGCTTACTGAATGTTGCAACAAATACTAAACAGACACAGTGCATGTGGTATAAAAACGAATGCCAGACATTATAAAAATGATCAATATTAAAACTAAAAAAAAAAAAATTAGGCGGAGAACCTCTCTGGACCTTCTACTTGTGTCTGGGTTAAGCCCCCACTCTCCTCAAACCCTAGAAACACTCCTGCCCTACACGTGGCTTAAACCTGAGCTGCTACTGGAAATGCGCTGTTTACGAGTAAACTTTTGAGTTGTTCTTTTTTCAAATGAAAATAGACCAGATGTTCCCAAATATATTGTATTCCCATAATTATGCAGACCGTTGGTTATCCGGTGGTCCAGCTAAATACAAGCCCAAATGATCCTAAACCAAAAATCTAGAAACAAATGAAATTTATTTGTTAATGGTTTCAGTCTTGAATTTATTTGAATAAAGCAAAAATGATTGTTGAGCAATAATTCAGTGGACACACCTAGTCCATAACTTACAACTAAACTAGGTGATTGAAATATATAAGAATTTAACATGTATTTGATGTAGGTTTTTGTGACAATGGATTTTGTAGCCTGAAAGGACTGAACGGGTTAACTGGAGTTATTCTATTTCTCCTTTCCGGGCATTGCTGGTGTTTGCTGGTGGGTCAAGTTTAAATATTGTTGTGAGGACCAAATAACATGACGGTTTCTTAACTTTTGGGGACGTTTTGATGGTCCTCTCTAGGAAAAAATGCTTTCGATTACTTTTGTTTGAAAAAACAGAAGTTAAGGGTTAGGTGCAGGTGTAGGGAAAATTATGTCAGTGGAAGTCCCCAACAATGAAAGAAAGGCAAGTGTGTGTGTGTGTGTGTGTGCGTGTGTGCGTGTGTATGTGTGCGTGTGTGCGTTTTCTTTGCTGCTCTCTGCTATTCTCCTTAAAACAGCTGCACTCTAATCACAGAAATAACGAATGGATGTCCTCACCTGCCCCTCCCCTGCACATCCACACTTATTCTCTCTCCAGCGTACATAATCTGTCTGCTCCCTCTGGGTCTCACCACCGCAGGTGCTCCAGTTATCAGTTAAGCTTAACTGCCACATATGTGCAAACAATAAAACACATGCATACAACATTTTTCAACGACCTTTGACTTCTTTTAAAAGGGACTGGCAATGTTCTTTGCCAGTGTCAACGAATGCTTTATTTGTGGTACCACAAAACACTTTATATGGCACAGGCGGCAGAACACACACACACATAAATCCAGTTCAGGTTCACAGTGTTTATTTGCGTGCCTGCGTCCGTGCAGGCACACACAGGAGGTGGAAATCCGCAGGAGAGGCAGAATGCTGTAAGCTGGAACTCCCCCCTTGTTCCTCTTTGCCCGTCTCCTTTTCTCTTGCTCTTCATGCAGCTTCCTCTCGCAGTACTAAAGGCCTGCATGCCTGTCATTAGCACAACATGGGGGAGGTGCAAGTGCCTCTGGGTACTGATGGGGTGTCTGATCAGGGAGGAGAAGAGGAGACATTCTTCTGAATACAGAAAGAAAGAGAGGGGGAGGAAGAAGTGCGTTTTTCCTGCGGGGGGTGGGGGGGGGGGGAGACAGATGAATGTTCGTTTTCCTCCAGGTTGTCCAGTGTGCTGTCCTGCATTTACATTATTTGCCAAAATGACCTATAAGTATTAATGCTGTCAGTATTCCAAGCCATTGAGGATTAGGGGCCTTGCACAAGGGCTCAAGGGTGGCATCTTGGAAGTTCTGGGACTCAAACCCTGCATGTTCTTGTCAGTATTTTAGTACCACTGAGCCACAACTGCACCACCTTTGCTCTGCCACTGCCCTCTCTTTTACTGACTGGGTATGCAATTCAGCCACAGTTTGTGGGTTTTCCTCTCAGCTTTCATCAGCTAATTCAAATAATCTGACAAGTTTGCTCTAGGATTAAAGTGGTTCTGCTGGTCTATCCCAAATTCTGTGGCTCCATTTAAAGGGTGTCATACCCAATGGGAAAACCCCATGCTACTTGAAGTTGACACTTTATAAGTCAAGTCAAGTCAAGTCAGATTTATTTATATAGCGCTTTTTACAATGGAGCATTGTCTCAAAGCAACTTTACAAGTTTAGATTATCTCCTAATAACTACGTCCAATCCCAAATTGAGCAAGCCTAGGGTGACAGTGGCAAGGAAAAACTCCCTAGTTCTAGGAAGAAACCTTGGGAGGACCAAGACTCAAAAAGGGGACCCAACCTCCTGGGGCGGCATAGATGATAAAAATCTAAGAGCGAACTAAAGTCATGGAGTCAAAGTTCGAATAGAAATGTGAAGTATGCACATCGACATTAAGTGGCCCAGGTATACTGTTCTGAACACCTCTCAGATTCTGTACAACAACTGATGGGGATTATGCTATGTTCGACCTGGTGTGAAACCTGTTGACACTCGGCAATGAGAAGTTGCCGCTTTGCCACTGATGGGTGTGCTTGTATGAATGTATCAAAGAACCCATTGCTAATCCACAAACAGGACCATACGTCACTGATTTTGGAAAACAGCACTAATAGGCATAATTAACAAAGGTTCCTGCCTGGTTTTATCCATACCTTTTCGGTCATGTCTGTGCAGTCATGTGAGAGAGAAGTGACACTTACAGTACAATGTAAAGATCCTCTCTCTCTCTCTCTCTCTCTCTCTCTCTTTCTCTGTCTTTTCCCCATGGAAAGAACTGCTGTTTTTTTGATCCACTTATCATTCCATAGTAATGGAGGCTGTAGTTGTATCATGATGTCTACGTTTCCTGTTAGAACGGTAGTTGCACTCGGCTATTAAAACACACTTGATTCTTGATCTGATGTATGTTTGAATTTTTTTTTTTCTTCTTCATTAAATGATTTGGAAACGAAGAGGTAATATTAAACTAACTCAATAAATAAATAATCAAATAACACTATTCAGTCCAAATGGTTGTAGCTGCCCTATAGATTTCAACAGTGACTGTACACATTTGGACAGGTTCTGGTTCTTGGATGAAATTTCCCATTAGCTCATTTAAAAAAAAGTGTTACGGGAGTAGTATCAGTAAACCGTATGGCAGTGTGGCAATATGCAGTATGCAGAAAGGTGGCATGCAGTATACCAGTGTGTGATATGGCAGTCTGCAGCATGTATGTATTATGGCAATGGCAATATATAGTATGTAGTATGTAGTAAAGTGTGTAACGTAGCAGTATGCAGTATGGCAGCATTGTATATAGTTTGACTGTAGAACAGTGTGGTAAGATGCAGTATGGTGGCATGCAATATGCAGTATGTATGTAATAGGCAGTTTGTAGTATGTATGTATTATGGCAGCATGCGGTGTGCACAATGGCAATATATAGTATGTAGTATGTAGTAGAGTGTGTAACGTTGCAGTATGCAGTATGGCAGTGTTGTATTTAGTATGACTGTAGAACAGTGTGGAAATATGCAGTATGTATGTAACAGGCAGTTTGTAAGGTGGCAGTCTGCAGTATGTATGTATTTTGGCAGTATAGCAGTATATAGTATGCAGTATGCATAATGGCAGTAAAGCAGTATAGTCTTGTAAAAGCTGGGCAATATGCACCATGACAGTATGCAGTAAGTACTATTTTGATATGCACCGTGACAGCGTGCACCATGGCAGTATAGCAAAGCGGTATAGCAGTATACAGCTTCTGAGATCCCCGGTTCGCGTCCAGACTTCAGTCTGACTGTATGGAGTTTGCTCCTCATGTTCGTGAGGGTTTTCTCCAGCTACTCCGGTTTCCTCCAACATTTCAAAGACATGCGTTAGGTTATTTGGCCGCTCTAAACTGCCACGGTGCGAGTCTGTTTGACTAGTATTGTTATAACCTTCTCAAGTAATTTGAATGACTACTTTTACTTAATATATACTAGTAATATATTTACAAGTAACTGCACTTTGTTTGCTACTGTGTATGTTGTCATAAACCAGAGGTAGCATGCTGTAGTAATGTAGTAGTATGTATTGTAGCAGTTTGTAGTGGGCGTGTCGATCAAGCAGGTGTTGCAGAAGAGCCCGCCTCCGGTGTTAGCAAACCACGCCCCTCTGGCAGCTTTGCCCAGGCTTTGGGAGTGAGTGTTTCTCTGCGCATTACAAGCCTCACAACAGTACCGCTGCACATGGACTAACGTTTCGCTGGGATTTCTCACTGCTTAAAGGTGAGTTAGATGCTTTAGAATTCATACACCCGCTGTTCTTTAAAAACGCAAATTTAGACTCTCGCAGTTTTGCATTAAAGTATTATTCCGTGTATTTTTGTTTTTGTTTACTGTTCGGTAGCTTGAGCTGCTTCCTATTCAGTAATAATCAGACGTGTGTGTGTGTGTGTGTGTGTGTGTGTGTGTGTGTGTGTGTACGCACGCGCGCGCGCGCACGCGCTACACTTTTGCTGCTTCTAAGCTCGCGTTCCGAGTCACTTTTGCTTTTGATTCAACCGAATATTTTCCCTCAGATGAATACAGTATCATTCTTTCTACCTGATTCATTTTTCTCGATATTTTCCGACAGGTTTCGGTGATGTTCGTTATCTTTCAAGGCGATTCAGGATCAGGTTTTCACGTTTAAACGCCATAAATCGCTATAATCTTTAAATGCAGGGCTGCTCTCAGATCAGCCTAAACACTGACATTATACAAGTCTGCTAGCACAGCTCATGTTATCCATATCAGCTGTGAAAGGATGCGTCGTCCTGCCTCACGGTCCTGTAAAACCTGGTTGGTTTGGTTCTTTTTAATTCTGTTTCTTATTTTAAGTGTACACTCACCGGTACTCCTTGCTAGTGCCCTTTTGCCTTCAGAACTGCCTTAAATCTTCGTGGCATGGATTCAACAAGGTCCTGGTAACGTTCCTCAGAGGTTTTGGTCGATATTGACATCATAGCATCACACAGTTGCTGCAGATTTGTTGGCTGCACATCCATGATGCAGATCTCTCGTTCCCAAAAGTGCTTTGTTGGATTGAGATCTGGTGACTGTGTGGAAGCCACAGTAGTGTAGTGAACTCATGTTGAAGAAACCAGTTTGAGATGATTTGAGCTTTTTCTGACATGGTGCATAGAAGATGGGTACACTGTGGCCATAAAGGGATGGACATGGTCATCAACAATACTAAGATAGGCTGTGGAGTACCAACAATGCTCAGTTGGTATTAATGGGCCCTAAAGTGTGCCTGCTGCTGTAGTCCATCTGCTTCAAGTGTCGACGTGTTGTGCATTCATAAGATGCTCTTCTGCCTATCTTAGTTGTAACAAGTGGTTGTTTGAGTTACTGTTGCCTTTCTCTCAGCTTGAACCAGTCTGGTCATTCTCCTCTGACCACAAGTATCAACAAGGCATTTTTTTCTTTGCTCAGAGAACTGCCTCTCACTGGATATCTTCTCTTTTTTTGACCATTCTCTGTAAACCCTAGAGATGGCTGTGTGTGAAAATCCCAGTAGATAAGCAGTTTCTGGAAATACTCTTAACAAGCCCATCTAGCAATAACACCCATGTCATATTTGAAATCACTTAAATCACCTTTCTTCAGCAGATCTTCTTGATCATGTCTACACAGTATGTACGTGTAGTGATACATATGCTGTACACATGATACATATACAGTGTATACATGCGTGCGTGTATGTGTCTGTGTGTGTGTATATATAACTCACGTATCTCACATTCACTAATGGGTACGTTTTCAGACATGTTGGTGTCAAGTCAAAGTTGAGCGATTACAATTTAATGCCACAGTATACTGAGCACCTGTACCAGATGCCATCACGTCATTGTAAGACTATAGTTTATCTAGCTGCCTGTCTGGTAGCACTTGATCGGTTGGATTGCAGATTTAAGACACCTCAGAAGAATGAGTAGCTGTGTCAGACTCGGTCTCTCACTTTGACAGATAACTGACTCTTAACACAGGTTTTGTTTGCCTTAAGTATTGTCCCAGTAATATAAACTGAATGCTTAAAAGGGGGTTTAGGACTGGAAATACAGGATTAGTGTTTCGAATGTGGTTAGAAGCTTGCTACTGTGCCTTAGGGCTCAGTTATCTTCCATGCTTATAGGTGAGACATTTGCTTTAAGATTACACTGCAAACCTAGCCATTTAAGGTAGCATTTACTAGATGGTGTAGGTAGATTATCTTGCCAAAAATATCACTATTGCACGATCATAGATTTAAAACATTTTCCACTGATACATGATGCATATCAAAATATTTGGTTTGGCAAAGGTTATGGTACCAGCTCACCCATGATTGGTATTAAACAACTGTTAATGTCATATCAGTGGCCAGTTTTGTGACAGTTGTTTATGATTTGTTTGCATACCCTTATAAGTTGGTTAGTCAATTGTCTGCCTAATAGAGTTTAAGTTTGGAAGTTGATTTACCACTACTAGTAGTCTGATAATCTAGTTTAGGTTTGGTGATGAGTTAAATCTCATCACAAGGCTTGAACACATATTTAGTCGGGCTGACATTTTGCATTTATACAAACATTTATATAAGCAAACAGTTACTTTGTACAGTGAGTTAAACTGGCATGCGATGTAATGATACCCATTATTTACAAAAGTGTATGATGATGCTACTACACCACACTGTCAATGTTATAACATATCATCCATCCGTGATCTGCCCTGGATCATACAGACGTTATACGGATAGCACACACAAGAAGGCTAAACGGAGTGCGTGTTGTAGGAGGTATGGCTTAGTGTGCCCTCAGGCAGAATGACCCATCCATTCCAAACGCTGTCTGGCCTGTTTCACACAAAAGCATCGCTGTCAGTGTGTTACACGCTTTCTTGTAACGCACAGTTGTAGAAATTGCACACTAATGTATATAAAACATCTACATATACATTTAGCAGACGCCCTTATCCAGAGCAACTTTCAACTGATACTCTCAAGGACCCATCAGTGGCAGCTTCTCAGAGGTGGGATTTGAACCCTGGACCTTCAGGTTCATAGTCCAGTACCTTAACTACTAGGCCACCACAGTCCCACAGATTTGAACACATCATAACTTAGTGGAGTGTGTCATTATGCACACATTGCATATGTGAAGTATTGGTACCTCAGTGCTGGCTGTTAGGGCGCATAAGCTTCCATCTAGCTGTGCTGAACAGCTTACTCTCTAAAAGAAAGTTAATTAAAATGCCTTGTTTGATAACCTCTTCCTGCTTTGCACCTCAGTGCCCAAACGTGTGTGTGTGTGTGTGTGTGTGTGTGTGTGTGTGTACCTTGTCTTACTATACTTGTGAGGACCAAATGTCCTTAGAAAGATGATGAGTTTGTTAATGTAGTTTTTTAACAAACTGATTTGCTTAAGGTTACTTAGGTTAAGGTGTGTGTGTGGGTGAGGGGGGTGTTGGGGGGTGTGTGGTTACCGTATTTTTCGGACCATAAAGCGCACCGGATTATAAGACGCAATATCAACGATCGGCTGCTAACGGGTATATTTTCATACATAAAGCGCACCGGGTTATAAGACGCATGAAATGAAACAAAAACTCTTAAGTTCCGTCGGAAGCTCAGTTTGGTCTTTACCTGGCGCAGGGCGTCTTCTTGCTTCCTCCACTTCCGTACCATTGATTCATTAATGTTGAATTCTCTCACAGCTGCTCTATGTCCATGTGTACTGCGTGACTGATAGCGTTGGTTTGAAATCCACTTCAAAAATAAATGAATGAATGCACGTACCCTAATGCTGAAGCACATACGTATTACTCCGCTATGCTGCGCACTATGGTGGCCGTAAGCTTCGTAACTTACCAAGGCCGTGCTAAAACATTTTGACAGATTTATGAGCGCCGTTGTACCATCTACAATCGGTTCTAGGTCAGAAAGCACAACCAGAATTAATTCATACATTAGATGCACCACATTTAAGGCGCACTGTCGATTTTTGAGAAAGGATTTTAAGTGCGTCTTATGGTCCGAAAAATACGGTATATATAATTTACAGGATCAAAATGCCCCACAAGGATTTACTTTCACTTTGTGTAGCATTTTGCTGGTCCTCATAGGGATTCATATATGTGTGTGTATGTGTGTATGTGTGCGTGCATATGTATGTATGTATGTATGTATGTATGTATGTATGTGTGTGTATATATATATATATATATATATATATATATATATATATATATATATATATATATATATATATATATATATATATATATATATATATACACATACACACACCCAAACTGCAACTTTCTTCTGAAAATCCTAAACAGCCAAATTTTGCATTAGGTTACTGAGGTTATGGTTAGAATCAGTGTGTGTGTGTGTGTGTGTGTGTGTGCGCGCACGTTTGTGTTCCAAATTTATGCATTCAGCCTGTATTTGTGGTAAGCGCGCAAAGCCACACTGTATGAGGATTAGCTCGGGTTACTTCTGCTACTCTTGTCTCTGCTGGTCAGCTGTTATATGCCCTTACACACTAACAACCCCCAGTACACACACACACACACACACACACACACACACACACACACACACACACACACAATGACTGCTAACTGACTCCATTGTACTTTTGAACTACAAAGGCCAGTGTCACTATAATCGATAAGGAAGAGAGGAGGTCACCCCATACATTCTGTTGTATTCACAGCCATAGACGTACGGAATTGTCAGGAATCTCAGTCATGATACCCTGTAGGCCTACTCAGGAGCACCACATTACGAAAAAGTTTAAAGTCCAGAGAGGTATTTTACACAGAGTGCCGGAAGTCTTCAAAATATTCTGAGGGCTGATGATACTTGTTATAAAACTGTTTTTGTCAATAACATCTCTATCACATCATCATATCAGCCTCATCTTTGTTAAACAAAATGCTTTGTAATGTGAGCTTTTGTGGTGCAAGTGTATGTGACGAGAGAATCATGAGGAGGTTTAATCGCATAAGAAACGTGCCCGGTGTTTCATGGAGCCTAGCGAGTGATAAGCAGCTCCTAAACAAATGCCTTCTGCTGATAGTGCAAGAGAGAGGTGGGGGGTGGAGATACACAACCTCTCCGATTCTCTCACTTTTATTTCGTCTCTCTCAGCATATCTCTGCTTATTTAGCTATGACCTGTTTAACCCCAGGGATGAAATCGTTATTAACCTAAAGGTCCTGATGGACCCATGAAAGTGAGGGTGGTTTGAGGCGTTTTGATTTCGTTTATTTTAAAGCTGAGCTGATCAGAAAGACGGGGCACACACTCAAAGAATAGATGAGCCAAGGGGCGAGCTCACCTCCTGGGCAGCCTACACTATAACTTGCCCTGTCACACACACACACACACACACACACACACACACACACACACTAGCCTGAAAGAAAGAGGCAAGAGTAGTGGAGGAAAGAAGAGAGCTGGTTGGAGTTAGTCTGTTGTGTGTGTGTGTGTGTTTGAGTTTCTGTCATTGTGCAGACCAAGTTATGTTTGGGATGTTTCTTCTGTAAATATTCAAAGACATGGTTTTCTTCATGAGGGTAGAAGTGTTTCTGTTTCATGATTCATGTTTTGTGGAACAGGCTCAAGCAAATTGCTATAAAAGGTTGAAGGACTGAAGCATGACATGGCTGCTGGTATAGAAAACTGATCAACACCTTGGTGGTAAGATATGGGAAACACACAAACGCTAATTACTTTCCAATAACAGCATAACCTGGAATGCAGTCAGGCCATTTTTTGTTAAAGAAGAATGTCATAACTTCAAAATGTTTGTTTGTTTTTTAAATATATGGTACCATATGCTTGTTTCCTGCTTTATATGACACATCACTTTCAGTCCAAACTTGCTGTAGATGTAAAATGTAATCCAGGTGTGCAAAACTGGTCTAAAACAGCCTGCATAATCAGGAAATTCTAACGTTGAGCATATACTGTGATTTGTAATGGATTCGTATGAAAATAAGAGCGAAATGCCGCACGTAGTTCCTAGTATGGTGGCTGCTTAACACAGGTACTAATGAATTTTCAGTACACTTTAGTTCAGTAAACATCCACTTCTCCTGGTGAG
Source organism: Ancistrus triradiatus (assembly GCA_025084515.1). Classification (NCBI taxonomy): domain Eukaryota; kingdom Metazoa; phylum Chordata; class Actinopteri; order Siluriformes; family Loricariidae; genus Ancistrus; species Ancistrus triradiatus. The sequence goes on from JAJAGP010000023.1 coordinate 1,073,613, forward strand.
TGTCGCAGTATATTAATGTATGTCCCCAGGCACCTGTGTGTTCACAGGACTTGCGTGTCAATGAGTGCGTTTACATGCACTTAATAAGCCGATAACTGCAGAAAATCAGATTTTGTCAGTAATCCCATTAATGAGTATACATGCACTTGAGTAATCAGATAATGGGAAACCTACATGACTCAGACAGTAGATCAGATTTCTACTTTGCAACCAGCTAATAATCGCATAGAAATATGTGACAAAAACTTCGAACTTTAATAATCAAATTATTTATGTTCTCTTGTATATAGGCTACACTACTGCATTACAGTCTGTTTCTCTGCCTTTAATTTTGTGGTGCATTTAATTCCAGGGTTGCCAGATCCAGCAAGAAAAAAGTCATTGGATAAAGAGACCAAATAAAGCCAAACCTTTAGAAATAAGCAGATCTGGCAAACGTAGGGAGACGCTCATGCAGATGAGCAGGCTGAAAACACTGATTATAATCAGGTAACTGGTATACATGCAATGAGTAATCAAATTATTGCGGTAAAATCCAACTCTCTTTATCGGATTTCTTATTAAGAGGTTATTTCAAGAAGCTCTTTCAAGGTAAAGGACTTGTTGAGCTGAGGAACTGATTTGTGTGGTGGCGTTGCTATCCATTTAGGTTGCAGTTCAAATACATTTTGTTAACTACAGGTAGGTCAGTTTCAGTATTGTGGGCAAGTGTGAATTTTCTGGTGCTGAATGCTCTCCTTGTGAATTCATATTTAATTTAATAGAATTGTTGAATAACCAGTTGCAAATAATACTAAGCAGTTTGTAGTGGAATTTGATAGGCACACAGAAGTATTATAGCAAATTGTAATACTTTTCTGTAAGTGTATTGTTCAGCTATTGTTTGATTCCTTGGTCTCCAGCAAACTCTAAATTTAGTCTCCTCAGGAGGAATGAATTTGCCACCTCTGGTGTAATCAATGATTAATTCTGGTAAAGTACATAAATAAATCTACAATCCATAGTCATTACACAACTTTCACTGAAAATTGCTGCAAATAATAAACAGTGTGTTTAGAAAAAAGAACTATATATAGGCCATGGCAAAGTCCCTGCTGCCCTTACTAGGAAAAGCAGGCTTGAAATATGGGGGGGAAGAATGGTACGATATGATAAAGCTAAACAGTTTTGGTATTTAAATGTCATAAGCTGAACTTTGTAGTCAGGCATGCAGCCAATGTAAACAGAATAACACAAGGTGGTGATAGGATTTTGCTTTCATTTAAGGAAATCACTATCTTAATCAACGGCATGGGTAAGTTTTTTCCTGATCTGCAATTGATTCAGGTGGCCATGTGCTATTGTTTATTCTTCTGCCAGGTTTGTTTTTAAAGCTTTTTTTCGGACTTCAGTATCAACTAAGGACTTTCTTCAGGCACCACTTTCAATACTTGTAGCCTGTACCAACTTTCAGATGTTACTGAAAGCGCTACTGGAATCAGCATCCTTTCTACCTGATAAATCCAATGGCAACAAATTATCATTGTTATCGATTAGATGTTTTACTGATAATGACTTATCACGGAACAGTGTGTGTGTGTTTGATGGGGAGAGAAGAGTCAGAAAATCCACTTTTCTGAGAAGAGAACCTTGTTGCATGTTTGAGATGAGGTGATAAGCACAACAAAGGCAGTATTCACTTCGCTGCATTCAGCTAGGCCTTTGTTTGTTCGTGTTTGGGCTGGAGGCTGTATCTGGATGTGTGTGAAGACTGGGCTGGGTGTTGCTCCCTCATGCCCAGAGCAGCAGCAGAAGGAGAACTGAATAAAACTGGTGGCCATGTGGGAGTCTGGAGGTCTGGTGAGGGTCTCAACACTCTGACTTTCCCAGAGGCCTTTGGGAGTCACTGCAGTGGTGCAACAGCTGGCCAGGGTCTCACATTTCCCTGATGGAACATAAGACAGATAGGAGTGGGTCTAGTACATAGATGCACTTATACAGATACACCGAGTAAATAATATAGGATTGCAAAGAAGAGAAACGACAGTGAATATGTATTTAACTAAAGCATGTATTAGCATTGTACTAATGTCATCTTTATCTCGTTGTTAATAGCTACAGAAAATGTAAGTCTTTTGAATACAGAATGGGCACATCTGTGTTTTTTATCTATCAGAGCAATAGTCATTATATGCATTTGTTTTCAAAAATCTGCCATAGAAGTGAGAATGATGACAGGAGAAAAAAGAGTGGATTTGATTAAAGGGAAGCTTTCATACACTGCATGTATAGTCCTGGAGGAGAGGGGAAAGGTCATCTCTTCTTTATACATTTATATTCCTCCTTCTTTTGTTTAGTGCTCGTGCTTCAGTCCTTCCGTCATGTATGCCTTTCTGTGTCTCGCCACTGCAAAAGCTAATCACTGCCTTGTTTGTTGAGATTTTCATTTGTTGCCCATCCCAATTACTAGCGTGCTAAGCAAAATTGCACTTTCTTCCTTTGTAATTAGTTGTTCACAAAAGGCCATAATTGAGGCATTGTGTTTAGTAGCAGTATGCCCAGTCATTGATTTCATGCATTCATCCTTAGTAGCTGCTTTATCTTGGTCAGGGTCACGGTGTGTTCAGAGGCTATCAAGAAAACACTGGGTATACGTTGAGAATACACATTATAATGCACCAGTATGTCTTGTATCAGCACACACTCACTATATGCATTGTTAGAGTAGAGTAACCGTGCTTAGGGAAGTGAGATTAAACTTGAATACTTAAAAAAACACATGGATACGGAACAAACATAGCCTACACATACTGCATCCAGAGGGGAGGATCGGCCCGGGTCCTGGAGGCAGGGGTGTGGCACCAACACTGCCTGTTCTGCCACAGTGCAGCCCTTACACAAATAGAGTGCTGTGCTCTTGGACAATTCAAGATAGATTAGTGTCTACACGTGCATATGAAGCCCCCATCACAATTAATTACAACCAATAATTGCCAAATCACTCACAATAATTGCAGATATTATTTCCAGCAGAACTGTGCAGCTCATTTGTACAGATTCTGTTCGCACCAGTCGTTCGCATTTGAAATTGTTTATTTGTCTATAATCCAATTAGGTTTGTTATTAAATGACTAATGCTGTACAGTTAGATGATCTGCAGCATCAGGAGAAAATTAAGGGGAAGTAGCACGATGGCTGTAGTTCTGTATTGTACAGTAATTGTGTATCTCACCTCATATAAGCCTGGTTCATGATTAATGATGAGATCAGTGAGGAAATAATCAAAACATGCCTCCTGACAGACTATTACTATGGCTATGATATGTTTAATTAACAAACATGTAGATACATTGGCCGGTTGTTTATGGACGTGGTCTTCATAAGAAATACAAGGCTCTATGGGCATGGTCGTCTTTCACTATCATTGGGACCATGGGTTTGAAATGTGACGAAAGCTCTAAGGAGGTTGGGTCCCTTTTTGAGTCTTGGTCCTCCCAAGGTTTCTTCCTATAACACTCAGGGAGTTTTTCCTTGCCACTGTCGCCCTAGGCTTGCTCAATTTGGGATTGGACGTAGTTATTAGGAGATAATCTAAACTTGTAAAGTTGCTTTGAGACAATGCTCCATTGTAAGAAGCGCTATATAAATACATCTGACTTGACTTGACTCTAATTTGTAAAGAAAAGGTTTTCTCCCTGTTGTTAAGTGCTTGCCAATTTGGATTCCTTTTGGTTAGCCTTCAGCCATTCAGTGCTTCCTTAGGTTTGCTCATTTGCCCAGTGATACTGGCTAACAGATTGTATATGAGGCAGGTGTAATCCATCCCCTTTTCATAGTGATAGCTGTGGTGAAACCGCTAGGGAGACTATTTTGGAACCAAATTATTTACAAACAACAAAAGTAAGAAAACCTCTCTCAACCTGAAAGAACAAAGTACATCCAAGCACACTCTGGAGTAATTTATATACACACAATGTAATATCATGCTAGAATAGTACTTACTAGTTTAACTTCTTACAAGCAACATGATAGAAGTGAAGCAGCACAATGTGCCACTACTATCTGGTTGTTATGGTGGTGTGTGGTACACTTTCTGTTCAGGAGAGGCTCTAAAAGTGTTTTCTAAAGGGAGTTTGATTCTACATTCTGTCAGCTCTTTCAATGGTACTACATAATCAGACTGTAGTTGTCTTCTTTTACTTATATACCTTCTTTGTTTTAATTCTTGTTGTTTACAGCTTCTTTGTATGGAATGTTTGCATATATATATATATATATATATATATTTCACAGTATATGGTTCTCAGGTAGTCCAAATCTCTCCTCCATCTGCCATCTCTCTGACACAGAGGTTCTTTGATGGGCATATTGTCTCGCTCCATTACAATGTTTTTATTCTTTCTCATCCCGACTCCTTCCTTCTGTTATTAAAGAGTGGTCTCAGATTTCACGCTTTATTCTCCAGTAATTATATGAGAAGACCCAGTGCTGTTAAATTGGCAAAAGGAGGTTCCCCAAAGTACTGTGGTGGTGCCAGTAATTGATGTACCTTTGTTAAAAAAAAAAAAAATATATATATATATATATATATATATTTTCATAAGGTTTAAAAAATAAAGACATATTTCTTGGATTCTTAGATATTAACCTTTTTATTCGGCTTCATGTAGGGTGTCAGTAATTCTGGAGCTAACTGTACACACTCACTGAGTTTAATGAGAAGAGGGGAAGGTGTGTTTGAGGCATTCTCTGGTCTTAATGAACGCCTAGGGTGCCTCAGGTCCCTGTGGTCACCCACGCATCACTGCTGTTCTATCACCATTAGGAATGTGTGTGTGTGTGTGTGTGCGCTCATAAACACTAGAAAACAGCCTGCTGTATCATCCATCATCCATTTTCCCTCGTTGTTCTGCTGTTAAATTTCCATAAGCTAGTCATGTTGAGCAGGGCTGAGTGGATCTGCGTGGCCTGCAGTGTCTAATAAACAGACCTTTCTGGGAGCCAGAGGAAAGTGCATTACTGCAGAAGATACAGATGCTGAGTAAAAGCCCTCTGCTCTCCACTGGGACCTCAGTTCAGACAGGGAATAATCGCATTACTGGTTGTATGGTACTTTTTCTCAGTGGAGTAATGATTAGTGATCCACCCATAACAAAAAAGGAAAGTGACACGAATTTTCTCATTTTGGTCCTGTGAACAGGCACATAGAGTGACTATTATTTGAATCATGTAAAAAAGCACAACCTCGTTTTACTACTCCTTGCAACTGAACAGAGATATCTAGGCAGATTGTTGTTCATGCTACATTGGATTGGCGCCATGTCTTTGTCAGTGTGCACCCACTGAAACTAGGCACACGTGTCAGGATTTAGATGTTACTTCAGATAAACAAATGAAGGCATATTTATACCTATTTTCCTGAGTTTTTAGTACTCAGTTATTGGTTGGTCAAATGTGGGAGTTCCCTGATGCATAGTATAAAATAATAACATTCTGAAGATCCCTGCAAGTTTGGCCTTAGAGAACATTCTGCTAGAGACTGCCATCCAAAGTCAGATCCTCCTTCTGCTGTACAGAGCACAAATATGTCATTGTAGACAATAAACCAGATAGAATAATCGAGATGCAGCGATACAAAAGCACGTAGGAATGTCCCACTATCTGCTGTTAAGATAATGTCACATACCTTAGATCTGTTTCTTAGATGATAGACAAAGAGCAGAGACACATAGGGAGATGCACATTTTGTATAACCTTTTGGTGTTTATGCTTCCTGTTTGATATGTAGCTTACACTCCGTGGACCACTGATTCACTGTTGCATTGTTAAAACTCGATTCATAATTCACGATTCAGTACACAGTGATTCAGGTTCACAATAGCCCTCAGAGAAGATCTCTGCTATTTTTATTGTGTTTTTCTTTATTTTTCATCTACAGTACTGTATTCCTAGTGCAAATAAATCTCCATAGGTTCTAAAAAGGTTAGTTTATAACAGGCAACTGAGGCTAAACAGAAACTGAATGCTCTAGGACACAGGCTGCAGTTAGCTTAGCAGCTATGCTAGCACCCGGAGTTCATTAATAGAGTAAGTGTTGTGCTTACTTTTCACTTTCAATCCATTACACACTAAATTACATGAGATCTTTCAACACTTATAAAATAAGCTTTGTGCTAAAGATTTTTTCCATCTGTAGGTTAATGTTAGTGTTTTAACTAGGGCTGCAACAACGAATCGATTATTAAAAGTGTCGACAACGAATTTCATTATCGATACGTTTTGTCGCATGATTTATGTTTCCCCCGCCTACGCTTACGTTACTTGCGGCACTTCGTCAACACTGGAAAAAAAACACGAGCGACTGAACGGAGCGAGGCGGAGCCGGCGCGGACGCGGAATCTTCAAAATAAGTTAGCGTTAAGAATTAAATAAATTCTACAAATGAAACGTGACCGGTGCAGAGAAGAAGGTTCGGCTTAAGACCTCAAAAGTGTAGGAACATGTGTAACATGCAAGCTTTGCAAAAGTGATTTGACCTGGCACAGGGGCACCACGGTGCTGATACAGCCCTCCAAACTGAAACAGGTTGCAGTCAAGCGATGAGGATGAAGGGAGCTCAAAAACAGCGTAAGTCATCCTATTTATGCATTCCTGCTACTTCAACACTGTCTGAGCGTTTATTTTCTGCGGCAGGAAATATAGTCTCTAAAAAAGAGAGTCAGCTTTAGCCTGGAGCATGTTGACATGATAACATTTTTGGATTGCAATGCAAAGTTCCTAAAGAAAGGGAGTGAATGAGTTTGCATGTAGGGTTTGCATCAGAGATGTACTTATTCTTTATTATTTAATTTGTTATTTTAATTTATTAATAAATTTAATTTATTATTCAATTATGGTAAGCACTTATTTGCTTTGTTATTCGATGTTATAATTTTGAATAAAGACATGGAAATTAATTTTTTTTTAAAACCGATTCATCGATTAATCGAAGAAATAATTGACTGATTAATCGATTATTACAATAATCATTAGTTGCAGCCCTAGTTTTAACAGTGACTTACCTATCAGTGTCCTTTCCATATCTCCGCTGTTCTACAGTGTAGACCGCTCTACCAAACACTTGTTAAACTCAGTTCATGATATATTTAACTTATGATGGATTTGTCAGAACATATTCATTCAGTTAAGGTTATACCTTTTGAGTTAAAATTTGCTCGGTACTTGTCATATTCGACAAGCCTTCTGAAACAAATAACTTATCAGATCCGAGGTACCACTGTACATGGATATATTACCTAATACCTGTTGGATGTTGGAGGAAAACCTCTCCCAGTACAGGGAATAATTCAGCTAGGAATATAGGTAACCTCTAAGAGCAGAATCGCTTGTAAAGGACACTGGTAGCCAGTGCAGCTGTTTACAGAGAGGTTTTATGTGGTCTCTCATTTTGCGAGTGTTGGGACGCTATGTTGGGCCACATTCACTTGTAAACTAGTGATAGAGCTCTTCAATAACTCGGATAAAATACCATTACAATAATTCTGACGCCTCGATACATAAGCATGTATGAATTTCTCACTATCAGCTGTTGAGAGAAGAGCTATGTCACATACTTTAGATATATTTCTAAGATGACAGAATGCTGTTTTGCATACAATACTTATATGGTTTATAAAGTTACTATTAACAGTAACTACGAAGTTTTTTACAAAGTTTTTAGTACTCACTGACAGAGACTTTTTTAGTGAGAGAAGTAAGAAACCTTTGGTCATGATTTCCAACGGTAATGAATTCTGTATCAGCAGTAATTAACTGTAGAAAATTCACACACCCAGCAGTTAATATTATGTAGGAAATTAAACAATGAAGTTAATTTTGAGGTTCAGGATGATCATGTAAGTAACTTATTTTAATACATAAATTGTATTAGTAAAAAGACAATACATGTCTTTTTCTGTCAATCTGTCTGTTTTACAAGTCCCTGATACTACATTTGGTTTTGTCTTGCATTGCTGCAGTATGAAAGCACCGAAGTGAAAATAGTTCCAAATTAGGAAAAACTCTGGCATCAGTTTTGTGACCGGGTCAGTGAAAAAGGGTTTCCTGAATAGCTCTGCCCCGTTGCTTCAGTAGTCCTTAAGCCAGATAGATGTGAAGGCTACTGGCTCCTCCACACCAAACATTTATAAAAATGTATATATGTGTAATAATGTAATGAAACGCTGGTCTAGAATTTCTTCTAAATATGGATTTGAATCTGGAGTCTCTTAACTGGAAGCTAATATAGAGTCAATGCCAGACAAGTACATCTATGGAGGTGCAGTGGATAAGGTATCAGAAGGTTCAGAGTTCAACACTGCCAAGTGCTAATGTTGGGATCTTGAGACCTGCCCTTAACCGACAATTGCTTGGATTGTAAGATTGTATCAGCTGTGGATAAGGGTTGCCTATCTGCCCACTGCTGTAAATGTAAGTCAATCAGAGACTTCATCTCATTACTTTGGTACATTGTCAAGATGCAGGAACACAGAACAATATCAAACAGCCTGGCACAAAAGGCCACAGTAATGCAGAAGTGAATACTGGTTTCAGTCATGAAGAAAATAGATCTTCTGTTGAATAAATCAAGCTCCTTTGAGGATGTGGACATAGATGCACTAGCGTGACCTCAGACAGAGACATTGAACCGCAAAAAACCCAAAAAAACACATAGCCTGTGTAGAGTCTATTGACCTCAGGCAGTTAACAGCAGCAAGTGAATCACAAGTACTTTTAAACATGAGCACATTATTTTATGAAATTAGTAAGAGTGGTGCTCATAGTGGTGATCTAAAATGAAGAGGAGTTGTGTCTTGAAGCACATGGTTCAATGTCAGCTCTAATACTACTACAGGACCAGAACAATAAATGGGGTGTAATTATATGCAAGCTGCACCATATGTGTATTGTGAACAATCATAGTGTCTGCCATACATCTGTAGAATGGGTTTGTGTAGGTTGACTGTATTTCCAGCTGATTCTCTGTCTGTGTTTAGTGATAACACTGGAACATGCCAAAGGCCCCAGCCCTGCTAGTTCAGAGATTAAACTTGTCTGTTTGCCACCATCCTTCATCCATATGGGTGTGGATGTTTGAAGGAATGAGAGTAAATGTTGAAGGTGTTTAAGCATTTCAATCACCTAATAACCCTGTCTGGAGGTTTATGTTGACAGTGGTTTTGAATCACCCTCTCGTTGTTGCTCTCTGTCTGTCTCTGTCTGTATCTATGTCTTTGCTTGTGGATACTGACATGTCAGTGAGGCTTACCTAATTTTACACTGCCTGGAGGGAGATACTCTTCTTATTTCTAAACACATATAATTTGAAGTGTCTGATGAAAAATAGACTAAATAGATGATTATATCTGAAGTATGACTTCACAGATAAATGAGGGCAACAGAGGACTTAAAAAGATAATTAGTGGAGGCAGCAGTGTATCTAAATGTGGTGTTAGGTATAATTACAGGGTTGAAAATGCTAACTGCAAGGTTGCTTCTGCCTTACACAACATATTAGTGTGTACTTCTTATGCTCTCTCTTACTACATCTTCATTCAAGATTTATTAAGAGAGAACAAAAGATGTATGAGGTGGTAAGGGGCTGAAAGGTTGTAGGTCCTCTCTTTTTCAGCTCACTCCACAGGTTTGCAGTGAGTTTAAGTCAGTGGAATAAAAAACATGAATTTGGTGTAAATGCAATGTAAAGAAACAGCACTTTATGATGATGAAATGATAATTACAATTATTTTGGCCAATCAAAGTCAGGATAGTGTACTTTATATTTCATGCATAGTACTTCAAAATGGGTAGATCTGTGATTTAGAATAAGTTGCTTATGTAAGTGAGTGATTTGTGTTGTGAGTAAATCAATTTGCACATTTTGGGAGTCAATGGACATGCTAATGTTCACTGGCACTTCTAATTTGATTATTTCTTGTTCAGTGAAGTTCAACATGAGGGAAGGAATGAAACCAGATTACTCCGTAAATCCCATGGTGTAAGAGACCAGTAAAGGTTCTGTGCCTTGTTGATGCCATATGACCCTTACAACGTGCTATCCATTTATGGTTCATTTAAGTAATTGGGAAAAAATGAGTGTTATTGTGTATCATAAGACATTATTGCTTGTACAACCAATAACGCAAATAAAAAATAAACATGTGTTTCTTACATTTACTTTGAGTTTATTTCATTGTAGATAGTATGAACCCACATTCCAAACATGTCATGTTCTAATGTCCAGTCAACTTTATTTCATTTGCTATGATACATCCAATCTTATAATTCAGGCCTACAACACAATCCAAAAAAAAAGTTGGTGCTGTGCCATCTGAGGGATTGGAGATCACGGGTGTTCAGTCTAGGCTTGTGCCCTTGCCCTTTATGCACTGAAATTCCTCTAGATTCTTTGAGTCTTTTAATGATATTATGCTCTATAGAGGGAAAAATATGCAAATCACTTCCAGTCTATTTTTGAGGAACATTGGCAACAAATGTGTGAAAAATGCTCCTCAAAAACTCCTGAGTTCTGCCTTTGTACCAAATCATGATGACAATTACCTGTTGACATCACCCGTTTGAATTCACATCATTATTGAGTTTTTAACCTCAGTCCTAGCCCTAAATTGCTCTCACCCCAACTTTTTTGGAATGTGTTGGAATGGATATATTGCATATATATTGGTATACATCCCATATGCATTGTATAACTTTCAAAGTAAATGTAATACACAATGCATTTTTTTTATTTGCATGTCCCATACCGTCCCATCTTTTTCTGATTTGTGGCAGTAGATTGAATGGCTACCAAATGTCACCAATGTCACCAAAGTTATATATGTTTAGCACTTCTATCGCTAATGAGTTTGAATCCCAGACCTAGATGCTGGAATGTTCTTGTGCTTGTAAGTCACTTTGGATAAGTGTCCAAAATATAAGTGTACTTGTGAATTATAATTTCCTTTAGATATTGGGATGCAGCACATGACTCACGTATTGACAAAACATGCTCTACATTCCTGTAGATGCTGCCTAAGCATGCTATTGATTTCCTCTAGAGCTGTAGCATGATCCACTTCCTGATTGATTATTTCTGGTTAAGTGGTTAGTGGTCTGTTATCTTTCCGTTAAATGAAGTTCTTCAGAATTTCTAAACAGCATGAGTGGCTACAGTTGTGACAATCCAGTACATTAATATAGCTGGTAGCGATGGTTTAAAAGTTTGGAATCACCAAGAACTGTTTGGCTTCTTAAATCATTTTTATTTTTATTTCCATTGACTTAAAAATGTAAAGTACAGTTAAGACAGGACTGATTTGTAATGTATTATTCACATATGACTAAAGTCTCATTTTCAGCATGTCTCTTTGCTTATTCATGATAAATCCTGTTTAATTGGTCATAAGGCTCATCTATCTAATTGCGTTAGCACTAAAGTTTATCTTGTTCTGAAGTCTTCCAGTTTCTTGGCAATCTCACACATGGACTGGCTTTTATTCTACAAAATAAGAACAAACTGATGTTTCTGATGAGAGTTGTTCTGCTTTGGCCATTTTCAACTCTGAACTGAACTTATAACCAAAGAAATTAAAATAATGATGCATTTTGGATGTGCTAACACAGTTACAGAGAGTTCTTTAATAACAAATAAGCATTTAAACATGATTACTTGAGGATGAGCTGAGAGAGTTTACCATTAGCACACTGTCTGTGTCTATATGAGAATTGTAAGTTATAATATCTAGCACTATATTTTAAAATCAGTTTAATGGTGATTTCATTTAAATAGTATGCATTAAAAAGAAACACAGATATGCATTTGATTAAATGCTGGTTTGTATCTGTAATTGAGAAAGATAAAAAGGTCATGGCTGTATGTGACCATGTGACATGTCTTTAGCCCACGTGTACACATATATTTACATTTCAGCATTAGATGGGTTTTTGCATACAGTGACTCCTCACTCTCTCTCTCGCTCTCTCTCTCTCATACTCTTGCTCTCTCGCTCATGCGCTCATGCACTACCCCCTCCTCCTGTCTCTACCATTCAGGAATGAGCCATGAGCCAAAGTCACCATCGTTAGGGATGATCTCCACGGCAACACGCACCACAGCGACCGTCAGCCCCCTCACCCCCTCCCCCATCAGCGGGACGGCGTTGGCCAATGGGAACACAGCGTCACAGTCTGCTCACTCTGGATTCGCTGCTGCTCTTCGCAAACTGGCCAAACAGGCGGAGGAACCCCGAGGTGGGTCTTACCTCTCTTCCTCCTGACCTCCTGTTCCTCTCGTCACCTCCTGACTTGATCTCATTTATGTTTACAATATTATTCCACCTCTATTCATCCTTACACTGTTTATACACCATCCGTCTTTTCATGCATCCATCTGTCTACTGCCACTCAGCTCAGTGCATGAAACTTGGTCAGATGGGTTTAAATGTTCACGCCTGTTTCTTTCCCAGCTTCTCTCTGAAGCTTTGTGTCTGCTAACCAGCACGATTCAGGACCAAGTTCTGTTTGCTCTGGAGTTCTGATCTGATCGGACTCTTCTGTCTGGTTTTCTAGCCTCTACCTGTCCTGTCTGTCGCCATTGTCTTTTTCTCTTCCTGAACTACAAGGTGTTCTGGTTGTGGCAGCAAGCAGAACGTTTAGATGAGTTCAGGTTTTACACACGTGCATGCACACACATGCTCTGACACAGCACTACAAGGTCTGTTTGCTGTGTTCCGATCACACGGAATTGATTTGAATACTATTTGCATGTGGATTTGTTGGATTTCAGTTGGCTGGCACATTACTGAGGTACCCATCTGTCTGTGTGATTGTGTTCTAGCCACAGCCAAAGACGAGACTCACACACATACACACCCACACACTTTGTTTCCTAACGATAGCTGCCACACTTTAGAGCTTGCACGGAATTTGCCTACAGTCATTAAACTAGCGCTCTCGCTTCAAATGGCTTCTGTTTAAACTTCAAACACTAGTAGCAGATGAAAAGCAGGGGGTCGGCTGTTTACTGGAGGGAGATGGATGAGCCGATCAGGTGATTTGGGGAGCCACTTTATTTTTCCTTTTATGCTGGGAGATGTGTAAAGAAAGCAGAGTTCTTCTGATGTGTTTGGGCTGTGATATACACTACAGAACTCTACCGATCCAGTTCGACTGCTGATCACTGCCAGGTTTTATGCCTTCAGTGAAAAGTTGCTGTTGAACACACAGAAGAGGCTGCAGCTAATGGCCTATGTACGTGTATGTACAGAGCCTGAAGGAAAAAAACCCTGGAAGTGACCACAGTGTGTATTCATGATGTGAAAAGGGAAAAAAAGTCATAGTATCGTCAAAAGTATTCTCAAATGTCATACTTCCCTAGTTAAAGACTAAGCTACATACCAGTGTATTACTTCAAATGAATTGCTTGAATGAGTTCGTGCTTTATTTTATGTGAGTTAAGGGACATGCTGATGTTTTCTAGGACCCCAATTTGATAAGTAATTGCTCTACAAATTTAAGTATGAGGGCAGAGATGAAACTGAGGTTACTCCGTGAAGTCGATGGTCCGTTTGATCTCAACAACATGCTATCCTTATATATTTTTTAAGTTGAAAAATTGCTTCCAAATGGAAAAACTTTGTATTGTAATTCATATATTTTGGACTGGTTCAGTGGTTAAGGCTGTGGACTCCCAAAGGGAGGATGTGAGTTGACTTCAATTGCAGGTTACTTTGAGTAAGGGAATCTACTGTTTGATTTTAATGTAACTGAACCTGTCAGCCTTACTTTTTTGCCTGAACTCGTATTACTTTTTCTTCATAAATATATGCAGGTACGCTTCAGAAGCATGCACATGCACAATTTACTGTAGAAAAGATGTCGTATGGTTTTTATCTCCGGTAATCAAAGCCGAACATCTCTTTCGGGATTGACTGATGAGACTTTTAAAGTTCCCAGTGCATGCACATGATCCTGATGCAACCTATCTAGGATAGTGTTACCTAATTGAAATTGATCATACTGGAACCCACAATCTCACAGCTGTGTATTTTGGCACTTGCCTTTTTCTATACTTGACTTTGTTTTGCAGCAGTGCCACCACACTGTGAAGATAATACAGTGGTATCTTGGTTCTCGACCACCTTGGAACACATCACATTCAGTTCTCAATGCATTTTGACTAGAGAAATTTGTCTCGGTTTTTGTCGTTTGCTTGGTACTCTGTGCGCGGCTAGTTTCAGCCGAATCACGATTCACGACTCAGTACTGTATTCTCAGTGCAAATAAGTCTCCATGAGTCCTAAAAATGGTTGGTAATGCCAACCAAAAGGAAAACTGCGAAGGATTGAGAGGAACTGATTGATTGAAAGTACTGACTCTGGCAAACTTCAGATGGGGCTGGGCATGTACTGGCTTAAGCAGGGGGACACGCCTGGCACTGGATCTGAGTCCCTCTCTGCGTAGTGTGTTACTGATGGTAGCCTTTGTTACTTTGGTCCCAGCTCTCTGCAGGTCATTCATCAGGCCCCTCTGTGTAGTTCTGGGATTTTTGTTCACTGTTCTCATGATCATTTTGACCCCACGGGATGAGATCTTGTGTGGAGCCCCAGATCGAGGGAGATTATCAATGGTCTTGTATGTCTTCCATTTTCTTACATTGCTCCCACAGCGCTTTATTCCCACCAACCTGCTGCCTATTGTAGATTCACTTTCCCAGCCTGTGATGAAGGTCTCCCCATTTCTTCCTGGTGTCCTTCAAAGCTCTTTGGTCTTGGCCATGGTTGAGTTTGGAGTCTGACTGTTTGAGGCTGTGGACAGGTGTCTTTTATACAGATAACGAGGTCAAAAAGGTGCCATTAATACAGGTAACGAGTGGAGGACAGAAGAGCTTCTTAAAGAAGAAGTTACAGGTCTGTGAGAGCCAGAAATCTTGCTTGTTTGTGGGTGACCAAATACTTATTTTCCACCATGATTTACAATTAAATTCTTAAAAAATCCTACAATGTGATTTGCTGGAGTTCTTTCTCATTTTGTCCCTCAGAGTGTACCTATGATGACAATTATAGACCTCTCTCATCTTTCTAAGTAGGAGAACTTCCACAATCAGTGGCTGACTTAATACTTTTTTGCCCCACTGTAAATGTATCAGGACTGGTTGGATTGCAGTGGCTTTAATCAAAGGGCACAGGAGAGTAGATTTCCTCTAAAATCCTCAGGGACTAGCGCTGTTTAAACTGATGAATATTGGATTAGTGTAATGCACAAACACAGCATTGCACTCGTACACACACTCAGCCGAGGCTTGAGCTTACCGAATTTATGATGGAGACACATGCTTATGCTCACACAGCCACACACGCACACAAACGCACACTCTTATCACCTCTGCACAAACCAAGGCACCCTGAGAGGCGTTGACCTACTTTGATCCTTTAGTTGGGTGGCTTAGACAGGTGCTGTGTAGCAGTGTAGAATGTGTGTGTAGCCTTAAAGCAAAGAAAGTCCTTTCCCACATGACAGCGCTCATTTGTCTCCTGCTGAACTTGTGCTGTAGGTGCTAACGTTGGTGATTTTTTTTGTTGAAGATGACACATGCGTCTGATTAATTGTAGAAATGTATGTGCGCACCTGTTTCATAAGAGTAAAACTGCACAGATGAATAGGACAAAATAAGAGCTCGCGTATGTGTGGTGATGTGTGTGTGTGTGTGTGTGTGTGTGTGTGTGTGTGTGTGTGTGTGTGTGTGTGTGTGTGTGTGTGTGTGGGTTTACCACAGAGAGATTACAATCACTGGTTGTCTTTGTAAACTGACATCTGAGCTGACAATGAGACCGGGGCTTTGGTGCAGTCCGGAAGTGATAATGCATGTACACTTATCTGACAGCCTGCTAACTCTTTTTAGCAAAACGCACACAAATGCACACACAAACACACACAAACATATGCATATAGTAAAAGTGACTGTTAAAATCTATTTGCTATGTCCATTGTTCATCGTTCAATCTGCAGGTAATCACTTTATCCTGGTCAGTTTTGTGGTGGAACTGGTCCTATCCCAGGAACAGTAGCTGGAGGGCTGGAATACACACTGGCCAGGACAAAAATTGGAGGACATCACCTACTTGTTCATTTTCATTGATTCACACAGATGGATCCCCGGAGCTTTGAACCCTGTTTCACACCTGATTTGTATTCAAATAGGATGCAACGTTGGAACTGGGGCTGAAGAATATATTATTTGTTAAAGATTATTGCAGTCTTGGCCTTTGCAGTACCTGCAGTATTCAAATGAGCTCTCTAAACAACAATGCAGCAGTGCATTAAACGAGATGAGGCGCATATTTTGTGCGTGTTAAGACAAAGTGCACTACATGATAACAAAGGAATCAGCATCATACTATGGACATAATATAAAACATGGTTCATTAGTGGATTCAGCCTAAAACCATAAAGGCTTTCTATATAAAATTGTTTTTACATATACTTTCTAAAACAAAGAGGGAAAAAACAGCTTGTGCAGCACAGAGAAATAGAACTCAAGAGGAAAATGCTTTAATTTGTAGAAGGTGTGGCATATCTGTGAGCACCCACGCTATCTGCTGTCCCACCACGCTGCCTGTAACTTATTGTACTGTGGTAGCCTAGTGTTAGTAGTGTAGTTACTCCACTATGGACCAGAAGGTCTATGGTTCAAATCCCACCTCTGTTAAGCTGCCACAGTTTGGCCCCAGAGCAAGGCCCTTGTTGTAAGTCACTCTGGACAAGGGCGTCTGCTAAATGACATAAATGCAAATGTAATTATTTATATAGATGTTCAATAAAAAATATTCATGCAATCAAGCATGCAATCAAAACACATCTTCTCTTTTGTCTCTCAGGTCCCACCTCCATCAGTGGTGAATCATCTCCCATTTCCTCACCAGCCACCAGTCACAGCTCTCCAGCAGGCACGCCTAAGCGAGGTCCTCTCGTGTCGGGCACGGGACTTGGGGCTCCACCTGGCGCACATTCTGCATCGAGTGCCCCACCCGTGGTCACCATAGCCCCCACAAAAACAGTTAATGGCCTGTGGAGGAGTGAGGGGAGACAGGTGAGAAAAAGATGCTATGTGTCTGAAATTAGGAGTCAGTATTGTGGTTAACCTTTTAAGAGCCGAGTCAACGCCAGCAATGTACAGATAAGCTCTTAAGCATTTTCTTTATTGTTGGAATTTTGATGTGTCCTGCTCTTGGTCATGTTGTTCTATTGTCAATACAGTGCAAATAGGTCGGAGCATCAGCTGATACCAAATACCTATCCGAATGTGTAAGCCTATTAGTAACAGAGCTGATGCTTTGTGTTGCCAAGTTATGGGCCTCAAAACAGCATTTGTGTTCATTGCATGGAATACTGCAGTGGATTGGATTCTTTTGTTCCCATTGTTTTGGCTCCCATTTTATGTTGTTTTGTCTAACCTTTCACTTCAGGTAGATATTTGGCTGTCAGGTAGATATTTGAAGATACACTATGTAGACAAAGGTTTGTGGACCTCCTAGTTATTGAGCTCTGCTATTTCAGCAACTCTTTGATAATATACTCACCGGACAAAGAATTAGTCACCTGTGACTAGTTTGGTCTTTCGGCAACAATCTCAATGAGTGTCATTTAGTGTAAACTGGTATTTTTGCCATTGCTGGTAGACCCACATGACCGTACGCTTTGATACCCCTGCACATTCAGCTACTTCATTCACATTATGGCAGTCATTTCTTCTTGCCAATCATTAACATTGAACGAGACATTCACTCCACTGTCCCACCTCTTCTCAATATATGAATCCCGTCGCGCGCAACAACAGGTATTTATAGCCTGATCATCCTCGTGAAACACCATCTGAAATAGCCTGAAGTTACTACCACCTTAAACACACAAGGTGACTAATATTTTGTCCAGTGAGTATATAAAGCATACATTTCTGGATTCTTCATTGACAAGCAGTGACAGTAGAATGGGTTGTGCTGATACCCCAGTGACTCTCAGTAGGACACAGTTATAGATTTCTGCTTCCAACAAGTCAGTTCATCAAATGTCTGCTCTGCTGTCCCTAAGCAGAGCCCATAGAGAACTGGTTTGCGAACTTTGATTGATAACTTGGTTGGCTTACACAGAACCTTGGACCTTAACTCCATCAGACATCTTGAAAATGCAATGGAATTCCAAAAATGAGCCAAGGCTTATTGCCTGTCATCAGTAGCCAACCTCACAGTCATGGTCCAAAACCTAATGGAACGCCCTTTTAGAAGAACCAAGGGAACATCCACACTAATACCTATGTTCAGGATGTAATTCCTTGGGTGTCCAACTTTAGTCAGCATAGTGTATCTATAGTAATCTTTTTTCTTTTTCAGAAATTGTACCCCTTAATCTCTGTTTCTGTGTTTTCACCAATCCTGTTATCCAGCTTCCTGCATCATCACTGTCTGCATTGTTAGAGTATGGGTGTACATGAGGTGGTTCCAGTTCAGAAGCTGGAGATAATGTGTTTGTGTATTGGGTGGGGCAAGCCTGTGTAGGGTAACTGGTGTATTGTTGGGGTGCAGTTGGGTCACATGGACTCGGAAGGCGTAGTAGTAGTAAGCTCTGGGTTTACGACTTTGTGTGTGTCTGTGTGTGCGTTGATGGGCTTGATCTGTCCTATTTGGCCATGCAGTCACTGGGGGAGCAGTTTAGACAATACCCACTTCCACCCGATCAAACCAGACTTTCTCCCTGTACACAAAGACTCTCTGTACTGATGCCCAGAGGGGGAGAAGGGAAGGAGCTGCTCTTGTTGGCTTTGCACCCAGCTTTAAACAGATTTAGAAGGAAAAAAACGACTCTTCCGCTTTGGCCTCGACCACACACACATGCTCACACCAATTATTTTGCCTTTACAAGGAACCATAAATGCTTGCACACTGCATTCCACACTTCGACCAGTATTGGCTTCTGACCAAAAATATAAGTGGATTAGACAGAGACTACTGAACTACATTAGCAACCAAGTTCATAGACAATAAATGACTGTATGCTCCACATGACTGTGTACCTGGAAGGCTACTTAACTGCAGCACACTCACCAGATTGTTGGGCATAATTTGCACATGCTTGAACAACACAGCCTGTAGATCAACTTAAACTATAATCTTACACAGACAGTCATGCATTTGGTGAAAGTAATAGTTGTAAGTCAAACTTTTAAATCATGTAGGCTTTATTGGCGAGCCTATACAAATCTCTAAATATCACTTACAGTAGCTACTTTATACAGGATTACAAAATCAACCATGGTTATTAAAACTTTCAGATGTATTTAATATTATAAAACATAACCACTGTTTACAAAGACAAAGACTGCACACTGGATGTTCACATTACCTATTAGTTTTTAAGGGGATGTCATAAATAGTAACCTTTAGGCTCAAATTAAGATGCTTTCATGATAGCTTTTAACTTCTTCATTTACCGTATTTTCAGGGCTATAAAGAGCACCGGGTTATAAGGCGCGATATCAGTGATCGGCTTCTAACGGGTATATTTTCATACATAAAGCGCACCGGGTTATAAGACGCATGAAATGAAACAAAACTCTTAAGTTCCGTCGGAAGCTCAGTTTGGTCTTTACCTGGCGCAGGGCGTCTTCTTGCTTCCTCCACTTCCGTACCATTGATTCGTTAATGTTGAATTCTCTCACAGCTGCTCTATGTCCATGTTGTACTGCGTGACTGATAGCGTTGTGTGTTTGAAATCCGCTTCGAGAATGAATGAATGAATGCACGTACCCTAATGCTGAAGCACATACCGTATTACTCCGCTATGCTGCGCACTACGGTGGCCGTAAGCTTCGTAACTTACCGAGGCCGTTGCTCTAAAACATTTTGACAGATTTATGAGCGCCGTTGTACCATCTACAATCGGTTCTAGGTCAGGAAGGCTCACCAGAATCTAATTTCATACATTTAGACGCACCGCATTTAAAGGCGCACTGTCGATTTTTGAGAAAAAAACGGTAGAAAAGAAAAATACGGTAACTATGCCATGCTTTAGTTGTGTCAAATCTATCAGTCACAGCTTTGTCAAAACCGGAAATGCCAGGAAATGGCTATTTTTGCTTAAAAGCACTTCGAAAACAAACCTTATGCAGTTTGATGCAGTTGATACGTTGGATGCCATATTCAGAAGTGAAGGCAAGCTTACATAATGTCACATTTTTATGTTGTGTAGGATACAGTCTAGTGCTTGTAGAGCAGACTTCATTTTGCCCCATTGGGCTGCATTTAAGCATGGCTTCTTGTGGTACCATTGGCTGACTGACTGATTTCCTATAGAAACCTGCAAGGCACTGTGGGAGTGTGAGTCCATAAGACACCCTGCCCCAGTATTGTGCTACGCTGTGAATCTCTGAAATGATATTTTTAGTCACATTGGGTCATGGCTTAACATGGTTTCTTTCATGAATTTCAGATAAATATAGAATTAACAGAAAATAATACGTAAACAATCCAAAAGCCAATAAAAACAATTTATGATATGAACCTGTACTTTGAAGAGGATGAGTATGAAGTTGCTGCAGTTGATTTAAACATAAAATTAGTCTAGTATTTGGAAATGCCAAGGAGCAGAACAGATTATGTTAAAATACAAAACCTAAACACTTCCCTTTGTGTATTTATGATAGTAATTAACAGACTATAAAATTACATAGACCAGACCATAAATTCTATTTATTTTTGTTTTCTCTCAGAATGTTATAGGTGTGGCTTTGTGACAGAAAAAATGGAGTGCTGCAGTCTTCATTAGAAAGCCTGCTTTGACTTGCATTTCCATGCTAAAGACTTTATGCAAAATCGACATAGATTTGCATTCTTCTACTGACTGTCCCACATTTTCCCTTTGCCTTACTTTGTTGCCTTGATACAATGAAGACAGGCATGAAAAATGATGCAGTGCAGCCTGTAAGTAGACAGTGGTGCAATGTTTGTTGTTTTCTTCTGTACTCCAGCACGCTTGGTTCAGTGACTATGATGTTAGTAACGATAACCAAGTTCAGATCTGGATTACATAAAACCTACACTTGGTGGGCTATTCGGAGTCCTAGCTTTTATACCTAGTACTTCTTTGGGGTGCGTGTGGGCAGTGTTAACATATTCCAAAACCATACATGTGATAAGTAAGAAATTTAGAATACTTTTAGAATACATTTTCAGAAGGTACATGTGAAACTCTAAAGTCACACAAAGTATTAATTTGTTGTATATGATGCACTCGTTTTCTGTTTCCAGCCTGAGACTGCGCTACGAGGGCCTGCGCGAGAACGGCTGCTCACAGATCCTGTTCTTTCTGCACAGGAAAAGAGTGCTGCCTCTGTTGCTCCTCACCTCATGGGGGCACCTTTTCCTTTTGGACTGAGCCCTAGTGCAGTAATGCAGGACCCTCGTTTGCAAGCTCTCAGGTAGAATACACATCAAACACGTCATTTGCAGGAAGCACAAAACCATATCATTTTTGTTATGCTTTATCACTGTTTCCTTTTACATTTGAAAAGCAAATCTCTGTTTCTCTTTCAAGTTTGTCTCGTCAGGTACCTCACGCTCTCCAGTCAGGGGTGGTACCGGTAGGCACAGTACCCACAGGGGCAGTGCCTTTGGGGGTGGTGCCAGAGGAATACCTGCGCGGTGGGTTCCGCCCCTACGGCTCTCCTGAGGAACTGAGGTTATCATCACTCCCAATAGGGCTGGACCCTGGGACTGCAGCTGCTGCTGCTGCTTACTTCCACTCAGGATACCTAGCACATCCTGCCCTCTCCTCCTACAGGTGTGTGTGTGTTAATGCTTGAATATATAGATGGATTACATGACAGAGGTGAGGCCAATTAATCTATGACTATCCATGTGTAGACCGAAATAAGTATAAGGAGCACATGGTCACATATTATTTCAAATTCCACAGCTATTCAAATGTTTCATTTTTTCCCCATCAACCCTAGGAATCATGTTGCAGTCTTGAAGTACTTTTTTGTAGAATGCTTCACTCCTAAGATCAAGACCTAAGCATAATATATAGGAAATGAGTCTAATGTACCAACGTATATATACGCACATTTATTTATTTGATAGACCTCATTGTTAAAAGTGACGACATGTCAACGACTCCAGTTTGGTTATTGATCACGTAACCTTAAACACACATTTATGCATTTTTGCCATTTTGGAAGGTAACGATCAGAAATGGGTTCATTTGGAAGGCAACCCACAGTCCCAAGTAGATTGATGTGGCAGTTTACCAAGAGGAGATGCAATGCAGCTTTCAGATCATTTTCTGATTGGATTGTGTACTCACACTAGCTACTACATATGGCATGCTGACATCTTTGGAGGTGACCGATATGTAACATTAGTGGGGTGAAGCTACAAAAATCAAATATCTATGCAGACATATTTGGAAATGAGGGTGAAGCAGAAATGGAGGAGTGGTTGACCACTCATTAACTGTCTGTAAATCTGTATATCAGTTTGAGAGTACAGTGTTTAGTACAGCAGTGATGGACAGATATACTCAAGTGGGATTTGTTGTGTGTTGCGTAGTTTGTAACAAGACATTACAGGCAATTGTGTGAATACCTGCATCAAAGCCAGGAAATGATTAGTAAAGGTATCTGGCAATTCCCTGAGGTGTGAGCATGAAAGAGATGATTTTTTTTATCACATACAGTACTGTGCAAATGTATTAGGCCACGATTAGATTAGATGTACCATTATTTTAGCAGTGGTGTAATGACCATATATAATTGTTTCTCAGTCTTCTTACATTTACATTTACAGCATTTAGCAGACGCCCTTATCCAGAGCGACTTACAGTTGATACAAATTTACAATTGATACAGTCTTACAATCCAAGCAATTGTGGGTTAAGGGCCTTGCTCAAGGACCCAACAGTGGCAGCTTGGCAGAGGTGGGATTTGAACCCTGGACCTTTTGATCCATAGTCCAGTACCTTAACTGCTAGGCTACCCCAGTCCTACTCCAGTTCTTATTAGAATGCAACCAGGAAATCAGAAAAACAGCTTCTAATAGGCTACAAGTATTTGGTGTGAGCTCCCCTTACACTTCAGCAATAGCAGCATCTGGCCAAGTTGACCCTTTTACAGTCCGAAGAAGCTTAATCAGGAAGGTTTATTTTGTTTTGCGAGTGGCGGCAGCCAAGAAACCACTTTTTCAGAAGAGGAACGGGGTGAAAAGACTAAGATATGCTAAAACTCACAAAGATTGGCATGAAGATCAGTGGAACAGAGTATTATGGAGTGACAAATCCAAGTTTGAAATTTTGGGTCCAATCATTGGAAACATTTTAAATATGGTTATTATGCCATTGCTAAAACAACAAATCTAATGGTGCCCTAAGACTTTTGGATCTGATGGAATCTGATACTTTTACACATTAATTGAATTCCACATCCTAATCCTCAGTGTTCATTACTGCTCTCTATTAATGCTTACAGCCTTAATGTTTATATGCTTGCTGTTGGGTAAATATTATGTTGCAAAGTTTGAATGTTTTCGTCTGTCTGTTTCTTTTCAAATACCTTACTTTATAAAAGCACTTGTTGTGTGATGTGTGTGATCTTAGTTGAGGTTAAAATGGTGGCTGAAACAGCCTCTAATATCAGCCTCACTAAGAGAGAGTGCATGTGGGAGTGGAGGGGAGGGAGGCAGAGAGCCGGGGTTAATGAAGTAAGGGGACAGAGATGGTGATGCAGCAGCAGGAGCACTAATGAGGTGTTCTGTTCCCCTCTCCCCCACCACTGTGCAGAATGGATGAGTCCCTCTGTTTATCTGCTCTACGCTCGCCCTATTATCAGCTCCAAGCGGGAGGAGCCGTGCCATCCCTCCATCATAGCCCCGCTCACCTCCACTTGCCAGGGGTGCGCTACCCTGCAGAGCTCAGTCATCAGTCTCTGACAGCCCTGCAGAGCGAAAGGTGTATACACACACACACACACACACACACACACACACACACACACACACACACAAAAGAGACGTACACACATTAAGAGATCTTTGTAGCAGTGAATGTCTTGTCTATTTTTCCCCATAGTTTTAATTATACATGCTTTCAGGATGACCAATGATTTAGGATTACTTGAGGCTAAGGGTGGGTGTTGGAAATGACTTCATGATACATGGCTCACAATACGAATATGTCACGATACATTGTGATACGATGCATAATATTTAATACATCACATTGACAATAATTCAGCAGTCAAACTGAGTTAAAACCCTGTACTGCGGCATCTACAGGAGTGGAGATTGTAGTTTACACCCCTTTTAAAATGTGTTTTGTCTCCCTTCAAAAAAAATCGATGTTTTGAGATGAAAATCGATATAGTATATCATGAAAACAAATATTGTGGTATATTGCTGTATCGATTTGTAGCACACCCCTACTTGAGGCTTACTTACAACGCAGCTGATGGAAGTAGTTTTCTTGTAATGCACTATATAATACTTCAATATGTTTTGGTTTTATTTTTATACCAAATGAACTAGACAAAAATGGCCTAAATCTACAACTTTACCCTCATTAAAAAGGTCAATCTGTGTATCATAGTGTTGTTTAGCTCATTATAGTCTGGAGGAGTTGTTTAACTTGTCAAGATGCATTTATATCTATCATACACTCACTTTGAACTTTATGAGGATCACCTGTAGACCCACTCCTTCGGCACGGTGGCTCAGTGGGCAGTACTGTCACCTCCCAGCGAGATGATCCTGGGTTCGATCCCAGATTTCTCATAGCATGTACACCAGTTACCCGATTTCAGTTGGTTTTCTCAGTCTGCACATGAACTCAAGCCTGACCAAGACAGTTGCCAGGTTCACTTATTCCACAGACTTGCCTTAATTTGGCTTATTTTTTCCATTGACTGTGGCATTTAGTTTCTCACAGGATCTGGCTACCCCAGCATTAGAAGTGCCGTGGAATTAAATGCAGCGAAATGGCTATTGAACACTTTGTGGAGACTCTAAACACAGTATATAAACTTGAGAAAATGAGGAATTTTGTGATTTAATATTAAACTTTTAAGTTTATTTCTGTGAGATTATTGGCTGATTGCAAAGCAGAAATTCGATTATTTGCCTGAGTCATGTAAGCCTGGAGGTTTCCCATTATCTGATTACTCAAGTGCATATGTGTTTTCTGCAGTTATTGGACTATTAAGTGCATACAAACGCACTCATTGTGTGGTTTGGTTAAAGATGGGATTTGCACTTATCCCAAGAGAATACAGGATGCACGTGTAAGCATTCCCTGGCAGGGACACCAGTCCTGCACAGGACTGGGTGGGGTTCACTTTCATAATGCCGGGAGATGATCACTGACCAGTCTTCCCTTCCTCAGATACAGCCAAGTGTGTCTGCATATGATGCCCACCCGATATTTTAGTTCATTTGAAAGATTATTGGCACCAATGGCAGTTCTGCAGGCCTGTTTGTATATGTATGTTACTAGATGCTCTCAGTCACACATATGCACCATGACCATTACACAAACACACACTTATACATGCATGCTCACTCCCCCACACACACATACACAGCCCATGTGGTCAGTAATCTGTTCAACTTTTCCTCCTCATGCTCGGTAGTAAACAGCATCAACACTTCCCTTTGTTCCTGTTGCCTTCCACTGAGTGTGTGCTTTATGTTCCTGTGGAGAGTGTTGCATCTCACACCCTTTATCTGTGTGTGTGTGTGTCTTTGTCTGTGTTTGTGTATGTGTATGTGTAACTGACAGGCTGCAGATGGAGGACAAGCTTCACCAGCGCGAGAGAGAGCGAGAGCGAGAGAAAGAGAGAGCTCACGAGGCAGAGAGAGAGAAAGAGAGAGACAGAGAGCAAGAACGAGAGCGTGAGAGAGAGAGAGAGAGGGAAAGGGAGGAAGCACGAGAAAGGGAGAGGGAGCTGGAACGGCAAAGAGAGAGAATGAAAGAGAGGGATATCCAGGTGGTCCGGGCCATGGAGAAGCACTGTCTGAGTCAGGAGCTTCACACGCACAGTCACACACATTCTCACAGACAGCACATAGAAGAGAGAGCCAAGCTGGTGGAGAGGCTCACACCAAACCGACCAGGTATGACATGACCTAAATCTATAGACACACAATTTCACATGTAAATCCTAAATATGATAAGTATTCCTTAAGTACCACTCCAGCAAATATACAGAATGCGCTCACCTCACAGAAACAATAAAAGGTCTGGTAAAAGAACGGCTATATTTTTTGGTGAGATAGATTTGGTACGGTAAGATTGTGTATAGCATGAAGTAGAACTATTTAACCAGTATGCTGTGGTATGTTTATGATATGATATGGTACTGGTGTGGTATGAAGCTGTAAAGGTAAAATGATCTACACTGAAATGTCCCTCTTTTCCGCAGACAAAACCAGTGATTCCCCCTTACTGGCCCCAAAGCTTATGCAGGCTGGCATATACCCATCTATGGGTGGCCTTGCTCCTCTTCCCATGCCCAGCTTGGTACCCACTCCTGGTGAGCGGTTAAGACCTGGCTCTGGAGGTGTCCAGGGGACGCTGCCAGCTGCCATGCTGCTCCAGCGCCAAGGAGATGAGGAAAGATGGCTGGCACGCCAGAGAATCCCAAGGACGGATACAGGGGACAAGGTGTCTGAGGGCCCACAGAACATCCCAGAGCCCGACACACATGAACTACGGAGGGAAACGCAGAGGTGAGAGAACTAGATGTTTGTTGATTGTCGCATCAGCATCAATGGCTATTCATGACACAAGCAAGGTTACATCAATACTAGTCAAACACAGCCACACTGCAGCAACATGGAACCTGAAACCAGAGTACCCTAGGTTAATGGGAGAACATACAAACTCCTCACAGATGGAGTCCGAGGTAGGGATTGAACCAGGGATCTCTGGAGCTCTACTCTAACCACCTGCATCACCGTGCCACTTCTGCATTAGGGTGGACTAAAAAAATACTTATATCTCAGGCCTTATCCCCTAAAGCTGTACCATATAACAAAAATAAAGTCATGATGATTTTTGTTGTCTAAAAGGTGGCTCAGTGTCACTCTTTATATGACTATGTACCTGATGGATGAAGCAGCATGGTAGAGCAAGTAGGTAGTGTGGTCACTACACAGCTCTAGTGATCCCCAGTTCCATTCTGACCTTGGACTTTTTCTGGGAACTCTGTTTTTTTCCCACATTCCATAACCAATGTGTTTGGTTAATTGGTCTCTCTAAATTTCCCTGGCGTGAGAGTTTGACCAGTGCAGTTCTAACTATGCTCCTGTCATGGACATAGCCATGATATATAGCTCCAGAGATCCTTGGACTTCACGTGTGTGCAGTTTATATAACTTCTCTGTATCTGTGTAGGTTTACACGGGTCTTCTGGTTTCTGCCCACATTCCAAAAGCATACATTAGAGTACATTTTTACTTTTTTTTTTACATTTTTATGTAATTTAGCAGACACCCTTATCCTGAGTGACTTACAATTGATACAGTCTTACAATCCAAGCAATTGTGGGTTAAATGCCTTGCTCAGGGACCCAACAGTGGCAGTTTGGTAGAGACCTTCTGGTCCATAGTCCAGTACCTTAACCGCTAGGCCACCACAGTCCCATATTCCAAAAGCATACATTAGAGTAACTGGTTGCTCTGAATTGCACCAGTGTCTGACTTGTATGATGACACTGACTAGATAGATGCTGATATGATGTTAAATAAACAAATAATTCCTTCAGAGTGTGGAAAAACTCATTCAGGACCTTCCAAACACCAATAAAGCTGTTGAATAAAGCGGTTGAAAAAACAAACAAACAAACAAAACAAAACAAGGCTCTTAAGTAGTGTGTCATCACATGCTCAGCTACTGGAATTTACAAACACTTTAATCTTTTTGGCCGGCACGGTGGCGCATGTGGTGCATTTGACTCACAGCTCTGAGATCCCTGGTTTGATCCCCACCCCAGACTCTGCCTGTGTGGAGTTTGCATGTCCTCTTTGTGTTCCTATGGGTTTTCTCCATGTGCTCCGGTTTCTCCCCACAGTCCATAGACATGCGTTAGGTTGACTGGTCACTCTAAATTGGCAAGACTAGTGTGTTTATATAACCTTGTGAATACAGCCATTGATGCTAATACAACGTTATATAAAACTAATGCACACACAAACTTTAATACGCGTCTATTCAATTGACACAATTGAGCCTTCTGGGTATTATATTCTTTTGTAGAGATTGGCCTCAATCAGGCTATGCATTTTGGACCAATGAAGATGTTAACTGTAGGCACTGAATAGACTTGAAGTCCTTATCTTACATTCTGGAGTGTTGAGAATAAAAACACACTGACAAAAAAACATGCCTGAAAGAGCTACCAGCATGCCACTGGTTTTGTGGATGCTGGTGGATTTTGGTGTTTTCTTATAGAATGCTTCCCTCTTGTGTCCATATTCACTAACTGCATGGTTTCACTGTTTGCAGACTTCACTCTCACCACCAGGACATGAGTACCAGAGAGTTACCTCACCACTTGGGGGCACCACCTCCTCTTATCTCCCCCAAATCTACACATCGAGATGCTCTTAATCCTCCCACCACTCTCTGGAACCCTGTGTCCCTTATCAGCGCTCCCTCACACTCGCACCCGGCGTATGACCCTCCCTTCGGTCCAAGTCGTCCTCCTCCAGGACTGATTAAATCTGAGTTACAAGAGAGGTGCCCTCCCTCGAGGACACACAGCCTGCTCGAGCATGGCACCTTTCATAAAGACAAGGAGAATGGTCTGCACCAGCACAGGCTGTCTATTCCTCTGCATGGCTCCAATGGAGAGCTCAGGGGTACTAAGAGAGCAGGATCTCCTATCAGAGGCTTACCAGGGCGAGCGGTGGAACCCATGCTGATGTATGATCAGGCTCTGCAGCAGCACAGGACACTCGTGAGCAAACTTGACCTGGAGGAGAAGAGACGCAGAGAAGCCAGAGAGAATGGTACTGGAACTATTCGAATTTGTTTGCATAGCTTGACAATAGCAAAGTGCAGAGAGTGGGATTGGCTACTGTTCATTGAATATTTGCCATTTTTGTAACATTTGCAATAGACATTTTTGAGTGTAGATGAGTGTGGGCAGCTACAGGGATCCAGAGAAGGGAAGGTGTCATTAGTAGGCGTGTAACAATACACGATTAATAATTTGTCATTCAGTAAATGGCATTGCTTTTTTTATTTTTGAAGTGTAAACAATGCAATACAGTGCACATTTTCTTGTATAAGTTTTTAATAATAAAAAAGTCTCCTGCAATTAAAATAATTTTAATAACTACACATATAAATATAAATATCTATGTGCCATTGAAAATGAGACCCTGTTATCATGCTTAGAAAAGGGTTATACAAATCATTAAACATCCCAAATCCCTTCAGTTTCCATAGGAGAAGATATGAAAGAAGATATGCCATATATAATGTATGATTGCCCCCTCTCTGGAGTTCAAAGAATGCAACGGCATTATTAGATGTCTATAAAAAGAATGCCCAGGATATCAATGACATAGTGACATCGTTACACCCCTAATCATTAGGGATGATTTAAGGATGCTGCCCTTTATGTGCCCCATCATCAGCTCCAGCCCCACCACACCCTGGCCACACCAGAGGGCAGTAACTCTCTCCCTCCTCCGGTTATCTGGGGATGAAATGCTTAGACTCAAGTTCCTGGAGTGACTCTGTGTATCAGACTACTTAATGCTGATGTGCATATTTGACATTTTACTTGAACTATGACTCCATGACTTATTAGTTTAGATAAATTAGTTTCATTCTTACATTTATCATCTACGCCGCCCAAGGAGGTTGGGTCCCTTTTTTGAGTCTTGGTCCTCTCAAGGTTTCTTTCTGATAATACTTAGGGAGTTTTTCCTTGCCACTGTCGCCCTAGGCTTGCTCAATTTGGGACCGGACATAGATATTAGGAGATAATCTAAAATTGTGAAGTTGCTTTGGGACAATGCTCCATTGTAAAATGCGCTATATAAATAAATCTGACTTGACTTATTTTTTATCAATTTTAATACTCTACTGATATCAATCCATTGACGTTAACCAACATTTGGAAATAAGAGATCTAATTAGGCATTTTTATAGCAGACGGCTGCGGTTGTGAGACTGCAGTTCATTTTACTTTATGATTTTCTTTCAAGTTAAAATCAGAAATTGTATGCCTGTGTGCCTTTTTCTATTTGCTTTAAACGACAGGTTCCGATTTGAATTGTCTTGCATTTGGTACTTTCCACTTTAAGATTCTTTAGGAAGAACGCTTTGTATATTTGAACACAAGTACAAACAGGTTGTATAAATGCTTATGTTGGGGGTCTTTTCCAGGTTATTACTATGATCTGGATGAGTCGTATGACGAGAGTGATGAAGAAGAAGTGAGGGCGCATCTGAGGAGAGTGATGGAGCAGCCTCCTCTCAAACTAAACCTGTCCAGAGAGGTTCCTATCTCCCTGACATCCTCACATGTTCTGCTCCTCGTACATTCTCCCTGCCTGCCTGACTGTTCACTTTCTCTGCAGAAACTGGACTTTCTGGGTGTCTTTGGGCTGACCACTGTCTCCCAGCGAGATGAGCTGCTGGAGAGAAAGAGGAAGAAAAGGAGGAGGATGTTGAAGGAACGCAGCCCCTCTCCCCTAGCTTTGCAGAACAAAAGGCGGACCACCTCGTCTCCTGCACCTGTTCTGAGCACTCACTACACCCCCGAGGAGATGGACAGTCTACCTGACTTAGAGACCAAGAAACACTTCCTCAACATGTTCAGCCTCAACCATGTCAGCCAAGAGCAGAGGATAGGTATGTTCTCATCGACTCACGGCAGTATTAGCAGTGCCACCTTACACGTGTATTCACTTAGATTTCAGCAAATACCCTATTTGTTAAACACCACACTTTTTTATGGCATATATTTTCATCAGCATCACCTATCACCAGTTTCAGAGACCCAGGTTTGAGTCCTGGCATACCATCCGGGTACTCACATTCCAAAGACGTGTTGGGTCAATTTACATTTACACCATTTAGCAGATGCCCTCATCCAGAGCGACTTACAATTGGTACAATCCAAGCAATTGTTGGGTTAAGTGTCTTGCTCAAGGACCCAACAGTGGCAGCTTGGCAGAGGTGGGATTAGAACCCTGTACCTTTTGGGTCATAATCCAGTACCGTAACCGATAGGCTACCACTGATTTAAAAGCAAGAAGAAAGCAGCAGTTTCAACCTCTCATACAAGAGCTGAAACTTTTTTTTAAGCGTGAACACCATCATTTGATTTAGGTCTTTCCAATTAAACATCAAGTTTAGGCCTTTACTCAGATAGAATTTATTATAAATTATAAAACAGAACAATAGAGGGCAAAGGAACGCGAAGGTGAAAAAACATGCCAAGTATGAGAAGGCAGCCAGCAGAGAGGCAGACTGAAAATACAGGACCTGCTTTATGAGGTGTAGAAGCAACGGTGGTTGATTTTCGGACACTGGTGAAAGTTCTCAAAAATAGAACAGATGGCTAGTAAAATAACGTCGTATTTTTGCTGTCCAAAAAATCATGTTTGCTGTGGAAGACTCTCCCCTTATACAATAGCTGCAAATAAATTGCTTTCTGTGTGTAATAGCCTTTACTGGTAAAGTTTCTTTTTGACTCTTATTGTATCAAACCAACTGATCACTGAGTTGAAATCGAAATGCCTTAAACAGTTTATGTCAAAATGTAATAGTCAACTCAAGTCAGATTTATTTATATAGCGGTTTTTACAATGGAGCATTGTCTCAAAGCAACTTTACAATTTTAGATTATCTTGTAATAACTACGTCCAATCCCAAATTGAGCAAGCCTAGGGCGACAGTGGCAAGGAAAAACTCCCTAAGCGCTATGAGGAAGAAACCTTGGGAGGACTAAGACTCAAAAAGGGACCCAACCTTTTTGGGTGGCATAGATAAATGTAAGAATGAAACTAATTTATCTAAACAAATAAGTCTTATAGTGATAGTTCAAATAAAATGTAAAATATGCACATCTGCATTATGTAGTCTGATAAATAGAGTCACTCCAGGAACTTCAGTCTAAGCAGGAAAGTCCTTGGCGGAACTTAACATCAGGTTAGAAACGGACAGAGACTAACCTACTAAACTGAAGTATATTGGTTAGATCTAAATAAACAAAGCACAGGTCAGAATTATTGGCACCCCTAGAAATATATTTTTAAAAATATAAGAAATATCATTCATGACCTTCTAGTTCTAAACCCTAATGACGTATTAAGCAAGAAAGCAACAAGTTGGTAAAACAGAACTGAAGGGCTTTACTGCAGGTGATTGATCTCTGCTTTCCCGCTTCACATCCTCCGCTATTTAAACCCCTTGTTTGTCGCAGTCATGTAGGAAGTTCCCTAGGGCCTTTGTTCCCTTGTTGTTCTTATTATTCTGAGACTTTTTTTTCTCTTTGTGAATCTGAAAGTGGTATTTTTGACCATTTTCCTTTTAAACATTTCAGTGTATCCTATTTACACTCAGTAAAATCACCAGTTACATTCCCTTACTAATATATCCAGTAATAATATACTGATACAAGCTATCGGACTATGCCGTTTGCATGAGCACTTGAATGATCAGGTCCCACATTCAGCCAAAAGCTGATAATGATAAAACACATTTACATTTACAGCATTTAGCAGACGCCCTTATCCAGAGCGACTTACAATTTGTACAGTCTTACAATCCAAGCAATTGTGGGTTAAGGGCCTTGCTCAAGGACCCAACAGTGGCAGCTTGGCTGATGTGGGATTTGAACCCTGGACCTTCTGGTCCAGAGTCCAGTACCTTAACCACTAGGCTACCACAGTCACACTTAAAGTAATTCCCTAACTATTATTTAACCTACTGTACTGTATATCGTTTGACTCTGGTCTAAAAGAGGACTGTTTTGGCTTTTTTTTCCACTGCAGAGAAAGACAGAGTAGAGAATATGCTGTATGCCATCAAAAAGAAAACTGTGACTCTAGACGCACTCCGATACGCTACACACACACCCTGCTCCAGCCCTTCCACCACAGCCTCTGGTAGGAACTACATGCTGAAATTGGCTGCATGATCTCTTGATTTCATGCAATGCGCTCTATGATTGAGAACACTAGTTGAATGAGCCCATAAAAAAGTTGGTGATATGTAAGATTGTCTTAGTGTTTAGAACTAATGTTGTCAGAGTTAATATGTTAGCATGATAATATTTCAACACAAAAATCTGATTTTTGTGGCTTGAACCTGTGAAGGACCCATAGCGTTGGGCTGTGTCCAAGCCCTATTCTCTATTCCTTACATTCTACATACTATATACATATAACACGATTAGCCTGTAGAGAACAGAAAAGGAACGGGTGGCAAACGATTCCAGTGCGATTCCGTCACATTAACACACTACCACACTTCATCACGTGGCTCAAAACATAACAGCTTGCACATGCTCTTCCTTGTAACTCTACCTAATAAAATAATACCCTGCAATAAAATGATATAATTTTGGTTATCGCAACGCCTCAGCTACCACGTGTCAGAAAAGTTGCAATGAAATGTGATGTGAGACGACAAAAGTAGAGTTATTGAATCACTGAAAATGAACAACTGCAATCTGTCCAAGCCTATATTGGTCGAAAGTTTTAGACCACCAAGTCTTCGAT
Organism: Ancistrus triradiatus; assembly: GCA_025084515.1. Lineage (NCBI taxonomy): Eukaryota > Metazoa > Chordata > Actinopteri > Siluriformes > Loricariidae > Ancistrus > Ancistrus triradiatus. Next base: position 1,107,413 of record JAJAGP010000023.1, read on the forward strand.
TACTTGCTTTAACAATGGTATGATGACCATATGCAATTAGTTCTCAGTCTCTTTATTAAGATACAAACAGAAAATAAAGGAAATATGTACACAAAATTAAAAAGAAACTCCTGAATTTTTAGAACAAAATAGCTTCTACAGGCAAAAGTCAGTATTTAGTGTGACCTCCCTTGGCTCTTTCTTTTGTGGAGACTGTCCTGACATGCAGCTTCAGATTTAGGCTGTATTTTAGTTCTTTCTCTATCCAGGTGATCCCATACTGCCTCCATAATATTCAGGTCTGGACTCTGTATTAGAATACAACCAGAATATACTGGACATTTTGTATGCAGTATTGGAAAAAATCCAGAGACTGAGAAATAATTATACAGTATATGGTTTTATACCACTGCTAAAACAAGAGATCTAATGGTAGCCTAAGACTTTTGCTCACTTCTGTATTTCCAAATAAGAGCAAGTAAAAAATGGATTAACATGATAAATTGTTCGATTAACACCATAAACTAGTTTGACTGAATGTCATTTTTAAAAAACATTCTACAACATATGACATTTCAAAGTGTATATGTGTATATGTGTGTGTATGTGTGTATGTGTGTGTATATATATATATATATACACACTGTATTATCTAAATATCCACACTAGCTTAGTTTAATAGATTTAGTTTAATGGCTGATGGTAGTATATTTTATTGTATTGTTAAATAATATACAAAGGAAATAGGTTCTGCTGGAATCTATTTTACTTTAGTTTGCTATGATATATTTCTTTCTTTCAGATCTTACAGCAGTCCATACACCTCGTCAATCAACTGAAGCTCCTTGTCCAAAGTCTCCCCCCAAGCACCTCCACAGCAGCAGCAGCAGCCAGTCTGACCCTCACAGGCTATCATGTGACTCCTTCCATCCTAAAGATCCTCCTCCACTGGCCCCTCTGCAGGACCAGCCTCATTTTGGAGAAGCTCCAGGAATCAGGACAGGCATGCAGAACAGCCCCAGACCCCTGATCACCCCACTGAAGGAGAGTACTCCTAGAGTAAATGGTGTGAGTGACCACAGTAGATCCCGAGCCTGGCAGAGGCTCAGTGCTGAGGAGTTTGCGCAGCACTTTCATCAGTCTGTCCTGCAGTCCACACACAAATCCCAGCACAAGCCCAAAGGTGAGGAGGATGTGCTGTTTCTGAATCACCAGTAATAAATGATGGGCTAGATGTTTGGTTTCAGTAAGCCAGTACTGGTGTGTGAAGCCGGGAATTAGTGATCGCTAGGGCAGAAGGTCTTCTGGGTCAGGCATCAAGCTGAAACGACAGGCCATGTCTGTGGCAGGGAAGGCCAGACGCTGCAACAAAAAACACTCAGCCAGTCTTGTGATGAATACATTGATTAATACAGTGCTGGCCAAAAGTCTGAGACTGCTAGTGAAAATGTCTCTATTTTGTCTTTTTCTCAATAGACTACATTGGGTTTATGATAAATCATATCAGCATAGTAAGTTCAGTGAAATGTCAAGCAGTACATATTTCAGAATTTCTAAGCATTTGGGATTTTAGTATTTGATTTTGAAAAAAACAAAAACAAAGACAGCTGGGGGATTGACAACTGTGTAAGGATTGTCGGCATCCATGCTAATAAGCTTAGTCTGAAGTGGTTCCTGGCATCAAGAGTGCAGAAACTGTGTGGGTTCTTGATTCCTTTGGTGATGCCCATAAAGGCCAGCATATGTTGAGTATACAGTATTATTATATATGATGAGTAATATGATGTCGATTTCAAGAAGAAATCATGAAATTGTTAATCAGGAGCATGGGGTTGGCAAGCATCAAATGAAAAGAAACAAAACAGGCTGATTAAATCCAAGAGAAAGAAAGACAGATGTTGGTAAACGGTCCGTTATGTGTCAAAAGGGAGTTTGTGAGATGAGAGCCATCTAACAAGAAGGACATTAAAAAATAACGAGGGAAGAAACATTTAAGTTAAACATTGAAGTAAGCTGACATAAACTAATATTTTTTTCAGTTTGGGAGACCTCGTACAGTCTCATTCTCAGTTTTTGGTTTATTTCCTCTTTCTCCCCCATTTTGAAGGGTTATATACAGTACTGTGCAAAAGTCTTAGGCCACTGTTGAGGATTTGTTGGACACATGTGCCTTTGTGGCTGCGGGGGCCACACATTTTTGTACCCATATAATTATTTACATCTTATATATTTGCATTTTTAATTGTGGTGATGTCACTCGTTTAGACTAAGTCTCTTTAAGACGTGATTTTGCAGGTGCGTCTCAGCCTAACTGAGAAAGTACAAAAATGTTCTTTGGCCTTGAAAGTGTTCACCAGTTTTGCAAAGTGTGGGTATGTGTGTGCGTAAGATTTTTTATACAGAGACTTGCTGTGAACTCCAGTAACGTGGGTTATTTCACATGTTCAAGTGTGTAATTAGTATCTGGTACTTAATCATTTGCAATTTGATTAATAAGCAAATTTATTCCAAGTGATCCTTTTATTCTGTAAGCGCATATGATGAATAACTATATTTTTGACGTCAAAGTGTTAATTTAAAGCTTTTACATGGTCACAAAGATTAATCATGATCTGGATTTAGGATAATTATCTAAGAATTGAATACAATTTATATGTAGAAGTTTAATATAATTATGTCTTGACATGGCTGCTAAGCCATGTCACCACCATTAGATTTCTTGTTTTAGCAATGATGTAATGACCATACAGCATTATTTCTATGTCTGTTTATTAACTTACACACAAAAATACATGAAATATGTACAGAAAATATAAACCCCCCCACAATTTTCAGAACAAAATGGCTTCTGCGGGTGTGTTCTAATAAAGAGACTGTGAGACAGTTCTATTTGTTCATTATACCATTGATAAACAGATTTATGCTGTTCATATATAAATATTCCTAATTATAAAGAAGGTTTCTCCTCTGTGTCAAGCTTTGCAAAGCTTTGACGTGTGTTTTGGGTCATTATCCTGCTGCAGTACGAGTCCTTCTCACTAGTAGTGTCAGACTGCTGACACCCTCTGTAGAAGATTCAAATGCCATGGTCATAATTGCCATGGTTAAGTGGGATTCCTTTTATCATGAATGGCAGGACTGATCCACCATCAGCTCATTTCCGTTTGATAAATATAATTTCATGCTTGCATATCTGACCAGCTTTCCTTATTCTTTCGCTAGGAGGCGTCAGAGGGACCGCTGAGCCGAACCACAAGCTTAACAATGCAGTGCATTGTAACCCTCCAGAACAGCAGGGGGCACTGAAAAGATTACCTTACTCCCACACCAACGGACATTCCTTCCGCCCTGCAGCCCACCGTGACTCTTCAGGGTTGAGTGATGAGCGATCTGCTGAAGACTCCAGTGAGGAGGTGGAGGAGGATGATGATGACGATGATGATGATGACGACGACGATGAGGATGATGATGTTGAGGAGTGTAGTCCTAAATGGAAAGGGATTGAGACTGTACTTGAAGCGTATCAGGACTACGTTGAAGGTGAATTCCATTATCAGACCAGATGATTTTGCTCATGCAGTTTGGTTTGTTCGTGCTTTGAAAATATTACTAATCCGCATGTGTGTGTTTTCTCAGAGAGGGATTTAGAAAATGAAGTTCTGCAGAGTCAGAGCAGGAGACTCGAGGCTCAGCACTATCATCTGACTCTGACTGCTGATCAGCTGTCTCTCAGTATGGGGGTAAGGCTCTTGCTCACTTCATTATTCCTCTTCTCAAACCCCACAAGAGATTACAGCTTGTTTCGGGCAATTCTATGTACACGGGGGGGGGGGGGGGGGGTAACTAGATAGAAGTTCAAACATGTCTGCAGTTCAGCTGTGTAAAGTGGTACCTTGGTTCTCAGAACTCATCGAATTTGGTTCTCAACCTCCTTTGACAAGAAACAGTTGTCTCAGTCCTTGTTGGTTGCTCGGTTCTCTGCGCACTTGAGTTGAGCCGCGTCATTCGTTTCAGCCGAAACTCGATTCATGATTCAGTACACAGTGATTCAGCCCTTGCTCAGTGAAGATATCCACTATTTGTATCGTCTTTCTCTTTACTTTGATATCTAGAGAACTGTATTCTAAATGCAAATAAGTCTCTATGGGTCCTAAAAAGGTTAGTTTATAAGAGCCAACAGGAATTGAATGCTCCAGAACACAGGCTGCAGTTAGCTTAGCAGCTATGCTAGTGCCTGGGTTCACCAATAGTGTAATCCATTACTCACTAAATAAACATTTAAGGACACACACACACACACACACACACACACACACACACACAGTGGTTATGAAATAATGTTTGCCCCTTCCTGATTTCCTAATTTTTTGCATGTTTGTCACACGTGTTTCAGAACATCAAACCATCTTAAATATTAGTCAAAGACAACACAAGTAAACACAAAATGCAGTTTTTAAATGAAGGTGTTTATTATTAAGGGAGAAAAAATCCAAACCTACTGTGTGAAAAAGTGATTTCCCTCCTTGTTAAACATAATTATGGTTTATCCCCCTGAGTTCACTGTCTCCTGCCACACCCAGGCCTGATTCTCAAACAGGACCTGCCTGACAAAGTGAAGTACACCAAAAGATCCTTAAAAGCTACACATCATGCCGAGATCCAAAGAAATTCAGGAACAATTGAGAAAGAAAGTAACTGAGATCTATCAGTCTGGAAAGGGTTATAAAGCCATTTCTAAAGCTTTGGGACTCCAGCGAACCACAGTGAGAGCCGTTATCTACATATGGCAAAGACATGGAACAGTGGTGAACCTGCCCAGGAGTGGCTGGCTGACCAAAATTACCTCAAGAGCGCAGCAACGACTCTTCCAAGAGGTCACAAAAGACCCCACAACAACATCCAAAGAACTGCAGCCCTCACTTGTCTCAGCTAAGGTCAGTGTTCATGCCTCCACCATAATAAAGAGACTGGGCAAAAATGGCCTGCATTGCAGAGTTCCAAGACGAAAACCACTGCTGAGCAAAAAGAACATTAAAGCTCATCTCAGTTTTTCCAGAACACATCTTGATGATCTCCAAGACTTTTGGTAAAACATTCTGTGGACTGACGGGACAAAAGATGAACACTGTGAAAGGTGTGTCCCATTACATCTGGCGTAAAAGTAACACAGCATTTCAGAAAAAGAACATTAGTAACAGTAAAGGTGGTAGTGTGATGGTCTGGGGCTGTTTTGCTGCTTCAGGACCTGGAAGACTTGCTGTGACAAATGGAACTATGAATTCTGCTGTCTACCGAAAAAAATCCTGAAGGGAGAATGTCCGGCCATCTGTTCATGACCTCAAGCTGAAACGAACTTGGGTTCTGCAGCAGGACAATGATCCAAAACACACCAGCAAGTCCACCTCTGAATGGCTGAAGAAAAACAAAATGAAGACTTTGGAGTGGCCTAGTCAAAGTCCTGACCTGAATCCTATTGAGATGCTGTGGCATGACCTTAAAAAGGCCGTTCATGCTCGGAAACCCTCCAGTGTGGCTGAATTACAACAATTCTCCATAGATGAGTGGCCAAAAGTCCTCCACAACGCTGTAAAAGACTCACTGCAAGTTATGGCAAACGTTTGGTTGCAGTTGTTGCTGCTAAGGGTGGTCCAATCACTTTTTCACACATTTATATGACTAGCCTTGATGTAACCTTGTGTGTGTCGCTGAAATGGCCACTGATGCTGATGATAACCAAACAAACCTATCATTACTTATCACAGACTGTGCTATGACACACCAAACACTAGTTAAACTCATCAGTTCGTGATACATTTGACTTATGATGGATTTGTCGGTACATATCCCCATTGTAAATCAGGGAGCACCTGTACAATAGAACTCCATTTCTGCATATAGTGCCTTATGCAGTGTAGAGTTTCTGGGGGTCTGGTCTAGTCATGTGTACATAACTGTTGTTATAGAAATATCTATGCACTTCATTAATAGAGAAATAAATAGTGCATCTCATAAAGGACTTGCATCTGCAATCTGTTCTACATTAAGCTGCTCCTTAGCTGTGACCTGTCTGACCTCGTGTCTCCTCCTTTACTCACCAGGAGCTGTTGGCGCAGAGGCAGAGGCTGGCACTCGACCGGGAACGTATGCAGGCCGAACTCGAGCATTTCAGGAAGTGTCTGGCATTGCCGGCTTTTCTCTTACATAGAGCTCAGTACAAGGGCCTGCCCCCGAGGTGACATCTCTCATCCTCCTGAATCGTGATCAGGCCTCTGGGCACCCAGCACCCCAACTTGAGACTGAGATATTGAGCTGAAGTCGCTGGGCAGCTCAGCAGCGGTCAGCAGTAGCATCTGGAACTGGGAAACTGATCCTCATCTCCGGCTACACTCCCTAGTGCCAGAAACTACAAATCCCACAATCAGCTAGAGGCATAACTGGATACCTAGCACTGATGAAGAGCCAGTCACATGAAGACTCTGGGCATGCGCTTCAGACTCGTCTGAATAGGGGACGAGCTGAAAGTTTTAGTATCTACAGAACCAACTTTCAAATTCATTCTGAAATTGTATGTAAATACTGCTAAAAAGAGTATTTTATAGTTTTTTTTTTTAAGTACTTGTCCTTCTTGGGGGACAAAATGAGAACGGTAGTGTGTAAGGAAATATTCAGAGCACGTAATGCCCAGTTCTGCCTCAGTAACTATGTCTTGCCATCAAGCTTCTGTATACAATGCCATGATCTTCAGATTCGAGCCGATTTTTACAATTAGCAGCCAGTCATTGATGTACTGTAATATGAACCTTCCCACCCCTTATACATATGAGACCTAGTGTGCAAGAAATAATGCCTCAAAATCTGATTCCCACCACCACTTGGATGAGATTTTTGGAAGAAATTCATCAGTGAAACATTTTACACAGAATAATTTCCAGCTTGTAACCTGTGTGCTTCCTGGAAAATGTGGCACATTCAAAAACGAATACTAATGAAAATGTGCGCTCAGGTGGCACAGCAGCAATTCACTAGCCGACCACCGTGGACACCAGAGTTTAAGTTTTGGTGCCATCCAGTCAGGAATGGATTCACCCAAACACGCTTGGCAGAGACTGAGGAAGGAGATGGCTGCAGCAATGAACCTAGTGGAGTATCCTGGAAGAAAGCCACATGGACACACGGAGAACATGCAAAGTCCAGCTCCGGAGCTGTTCAGAGATTGTGCTAAGTGCTTGCGCCTTCGTGCCACCCCCCTTGCTGTGTACTTAACTGTCAAAGGAATACAATGCATTCGGAAAGTCTTCTTACCCGTTCACTTTTTTCACAATTTGTTGTTGCAGACTTGTGCTAAAATAAAACTGAGCGCTCAGTCTTTTCTTCAGACCAGAGAATCTTGTTCTCACAGTCCGAGAGGCCTTTAGGTGCTTCTTTTGCAAACTCCATGCTGAGTTTATGTGTTTTATTTATTTTTTTACTGAGGAGAGGCTTCTGCCACTATGTCATCAGGCCCACATTGGAGGAGTGCTACAGTGATGGTTGACCTGCTGGAAGTTTCAGCCAGAGTGACCATTGGGTTCACTTCTCTTACCAAGGCCCTTCTACTTGGTGAGGCGGCCAGCTCGAGAGAGTCCCGGTTGTTCCAAACTTCTTCCATTTAAGAATTACGGAGGTCGCTGTGCTCTTGGGAACTTTCAGTGCAGCAGAATTTTTGTAGCCTTCTCCAGCTCTGTGGCTCCACAAAATCCTGTCTCTGAGCTCTACAGGCAGTTCTTTCCTCCTCATGGCTTGGTTTTTTGCTCTGATCCACATCGTTAGCTGTGAGACCTCATATAGACAGCTGTGTGTCTTTCCAAATCATATTTCATCAACTGAAGTTACCACAGGTGGACTCCAGTTAAGGTATAGAATGATCTCAAAGATGATCATAGCAAAGGGTCTGAATACTTATGGCCATGCGACATTTGAGGTTTTCCTTTTTAATAACATTGCAAAAGATTCCAAAATTCTTTTTTCACTTGCTCATTTTGGCATATTGAGTGCAGATTGATGGAGAAAAACTTAATTTTTCTTTCATTTTAGCAACAGGCAACATAAAAAGTGAAAAAGTGAAGACTGTCCAAATGCATTGTATATTTGTTAAAGGTAATTAACTGCCTAATAGCTTTTGATTAGTTCCCTCGTGACCCTTGTTGTAAAGTGTGAAAATTCTCCTATAGACATCCATTGTTTCCACAGTGCTGGGCGGGTGTGGGCTTGCCAGTCTAGGTCTCTATGAATACCCGTCTCCCCTGTAGAATTGACGCTATGCCCACCTGTATGACTGCCTCTGCAGTGCCACAGTATTTTTGTACTATTTGATTCGATAAGGCCATACAGGAGCACTTGCTTGACCAGCTGCATCAACGGTCCTGGACTGGACAGCAGTGAAGGGTTTACACACAGTGTATTCATGCCACATGGCTTTTGACCAGCCCTGCACTAAGCACAAACGAACGCAGCCCCGGTGCCCGTCGATGTGTACATTCTTTATGATGAAGGCTGGGAAACACATCCTAATGATGCTGGTAGAACGGAAGCAGAGCTACATATAATTATGATGGAACATTCCCTGATATTTTTAACGCTGTGAAAAGTTTGACTTGTATCTTTTTCAGATGAAGTGTGAGGTAATATATTATTTGGTGAATGTAGTAGTAGTTATTTATGAATCTATTGCTGTAAGTGCAGGCTAAGAGTAAAGTCTGAAAAACAAACAAACAAAAAAATAAAGATGTTGTGTTATTTATACCAACAGTCACCATTTACAAAATGGTTTGTATAATGAGAATATCATTTAGTTTTATTTACACAACTCCAAGTAATGGGGAGGGCGTCGGTGAAACGCTTACATTTGTCACATAAAAATCGCATCTGATGTCACTGGAGCTCGGCTTTTTAATGGCAAGGTGGTGCAGTAATAAAGGAATACTTTGCATTTATACAAATTTCCAGTTTACCATTCTCATCATTACTCCCAATACTTGTTTTAAATACATATACACACACACATACACTAGTGGACCTCCTCTCTCATACACACAACCTTCAAATCTGGCTGAAAGTCCTTATCCTTCACACAAGCCTGTCATTTAGCTTGAAAATAAACAGAAAATTGGGAGTTCAGTTTGTTTTGTGCGATTCCCAGCTCCAAAGTAAATGAACAAACCCTGTCTCTGTTGGTTATTAATACAGAACACAGTGTTACTATATTACTGTATAGCATGAAGCGTGTAAGAAGTCGTACAGCATCAAACCACATAATACCTCTAAAGATACGAATGTTTGTGTACAGCCCCTGTAAGCAGTGCCTTTGTGTATTTGAGCATAAATTGCATAAATTAAACCTAAAACCATGCAGTCCATAGAGAAACGATCGCAGTAGTTTAAAAAGTCCAACAAGTCAGTTCAACACGGTTCTTCCTGTATCAGCTATAAGTGCCGTTATGTATGAAGTGGAAACCTTTAGGACCAACAGCAGCTCAACTATGAGCTCAGCACACAATTGGACTGCCGAGGGCTGTTCGTGGTTGAAACTGTCCAAGAGAACATTAGTCCAAGAAGTGTGTGCGTATGCAAAGCTTCATGGGTTGAGGTACCACTGCTGAGCGCAGTCACACATTGGTGTAGAGCACAACACCATGAGACCCTCGAGCAGAAGACACATTCTCAGGAGGATGAATTATGCCTCATGATCCGGCAGTCTGATGAACGCCAGGACAAGAACGCACAGAGAGAAAACCGTAATAACGTTCAGTGCGGCTGTAGATGCAGGTAAGCACTGTGTAATGACCATTCCATCAAAGTCTTTAGGCTTTAATTTTGTAAGAAATTACACGGGAAATCAGGTGGATCGGTGGTAGCACTGTCGTGCCTCACAGTGAAGGTCCAGGGTTCGATCCCAGGTGCAGTGGTCTGGGTTCTCCCTGCATCCTTGTGGGTTTCCTCTCACATTCAAAAGACACTTTAATGTTTTTTTTTTTTTTTTTTACTGTTTTCACAATGCACTTTATTTTCAGGAATATTAATTTAATTTGCATCAACTACAGTGGTGCTTGAAAGTTTGTGAACGCTTTAGAATTTTCTATATTTCTGCATAAATATGACCTAAAACATCATCAGATTTTCACACAAGTCCTAAAAGTAGATAAAAAGAACCCAGTTATACAAATGAGACAAAATTATAGTTTGTCATTTATTTATTGAGAAAAATGATCCAATATTACATATTAGTGAGTGGCAAAAGTATGTGAACCTTTGCTTTCTGTATCTTAACTTTATTCTTCTTTAACCATTCTTTGGTAGAACGACTTGTGTGCTTAGGGTCGTTGTCTTGCTGCATGACCCACCTTCTCTTCAGATTCAGTTCATGGACAGATGTCCTGACACTTTTTTAGAATTCTCTGATATCATTCAGAATTCATTGTTCCATTTCAATGATGGCAAGCCGTCCTGGCCCAGATGCAGCAAAACAGGTCCAAACCATGATACTACTACCACCATGTTTCACAGATGGGATAAGGTTCTTATGCTGGAATGCAGTGTTTTCCTTTCTCCAAACATAACGCTTTTCTTTTAAACCAAAAAGTTCTATTTTGGTCTCATCCGTCCACAAAACATTCTTCCAGTAGTTGTCTGGCTTGTCCACATAATCTTTTTTAAAACTGCAGACGAGCAGCAATGTTCTTTTTGGAGAGCAGTGGCTTTCTCCTTGCAACCCTGCCATGCACACCATTGTTGTTCAGTGTTCTTCTAATGGTGGACTCATGGACATTAACATTAGCCAATGTGAGAGAGGCCTTCAGTTGCTTAGAAGTTATCCTGGGGTCCTTTGTGACCTCACCAACTATTACACGCCTTGCTCTTGGAGTGATCTTTGTTGGTCGACCACTCCTGGGGAGGGTAACAATGGTCTTGAATTTTCTTCATAAGTACACAATCTGTCAGACTGAGGATTGGTGGAGTCCAAATTCTTTAGAGATGGTTTTGTAACCTTTTCCAGCCTGATGAGCATCAACAACTCTTTCTGAGGTCCTCCTTTGTTCGTGCCATGATACACTTCCACAAACGTGTGTGGTGAAGAGCAGATTTTGATAGATCCCTGTTCTTTAAATAAAACAGGGTGCCCACTCACACCTGATTGTCATCCCTTTGATTGAAAACACCTGCCTCTAATTTCATCTTCAAATTAACTGCTAATCCTAGGGGTTCACATACTTTTGCCACTCACTAATATGTAACATTGGATCATTTTCCCCAATAAATAAATGACCAAGTATAATATTTTATCTCATTTGTTTAACTGGGTTCTTTTTATCCACTTTTAGGACTTGTGTGAAAATCTGATGTTTTAGGTCATATTTATGCAGAAATATAGAAAATTTTAAAGGGTTCACAAACTTTCAAGCACCACTGTACATGCTTAGTTGGAAATACTTTGCGGTCTGTGTTGTGCATGGACACTTTCAGGACACAGGCAGAGCAACACTACAAGAGCCATGGCGGTTTCACCTACATGCACCTCGAAGTGCTCATTTTATGGCTGTGACTTCCTGCTAGTAATGCCATGCTGGATTTCCCACTTAAAGGTTTAAAGGGTTTAAAAGTGATATTGCATTGCCTGTTCTGTATATTAGTGTTTCTTCAAGTGGACTCATTCCCTCTTGGTTGTGTGCAGCCAGTGAGGTATGTCCACTTATCTATGGCGTGCGTTTAAATTTCTAGTTCTATAGTGTATAGCAGTTCTCCCGGATTCCCTGGACAGAGTGACATGTACATGTATAACAGTTTATGCTGTGTAGATGGCAGCGTTCCACTTGTTTTCAGTGGTATTTCTTGTGAAAATACCCTCTGTATTTACATTACAGTAGTACAAAAAGAGGTGATTATGGTAATGTTTGGTAACGTCCATTTTAACCAATGACCTGTTTCCCAGAATGTAATGCGGTCATTAAACAGCGCATACCTGTAATGACGTGCTTCTGCTTGCAATTTCAGGCAACTTTCATCATGACAACGTCCCCACAGACCAAGTTCAGAACTTCCAAGGCCTGCACAGAGCCATGAGTTCAATCACATCCAACACCTTCAGAATGAATCAGGATGCCGATGAGAACCAGGTCATGCTCTTCCTCACTCTTACAGCGGAATGGCAGTAAATCTCTGCAGTTCCAAACAAAGGCTTTTACAGAAACAGCTGGCGATCTACTCCACATTAAAACTCATTTTCCTGAATGAGATCATTGTCCACATACATTCAGTCATACAGTGTAAATTTAGACAAAGTCTTTGCTACTAGGGAAACATCTGAACAACTTTCATAACACACCTTTCTATTACAAACAGCTATGTGTACAAGTTACTGCTGATTGTCAGACAGCACATGGCTTGGAAAGAAAGCCCACCCATTTCTGTTAGGTATAGTGTCCACAGTTTTTTACAAATCCATCTTTGTAAGGCACCATGGTATTTACTATTCACCACTAAATACAGCATACGCAGGTTCACTTCATATGACAGCATGCACGGGGTTAATGAGAAGGTTTCACACAACAGCAGGACAACGTACCAAATACATGAACATTAAAAGCGGCTTTCAATTCAGACCAATCTGGGAAAGGTACAGTAGCAACTCCAGGCAAAGCCACAGAAAGCTGTGTTTCTACCAGAACGTTTATATTCACTGTTCATTTATTTTGGATAAACATTAAGGGGAATATAACTACAAAAAGGTATTACAAGGATAAATTAGAAGGGCTTTAGAAGTGCCCCTCTCACACGTGCACTTTATTCTAATTATTGTAGGCGAATAAAGGTTGCTACTTTACCTGATTATACACACTATACACATTATTAGCGTAGTCCTGTAATGGAGAATCATTTACAAGCAGAGGTGGTGTAACATGGGGTTACACCTGCTCTGTGCCATGTGTCACACAGAGGAGTGCCGAGATTCGAGAGCTTCAGGCAAGACGGAAACACTTGAGAAACAACGTAAGAGGAGGAATTTGAAATTTCTGTGTCAGGAAACCATAAACCTTAACTTTCACTGCACCTGGACTTTGTGTCCTTCACCAAGTCAGAACTAGAGTGGATCAGGACTACAAACCAACACTCCACTGCTGAGCCCCTCTGGTGTCATACAGTCCAGGTACAGTTCCTTGGTACTGTGCAAAAGTCTTAGGCCATCATTATATTTGTTGTTTTAGCAATGGACCATATACAGTAGTGAGACAAAGTGTTTGCCCCCTTCCTGATTTCCTATTTTTTGCATGTTTGTCACACTTAAAAGTTTCGGAACATCAAACCAATTTAAATATTAGTCAAAGACAACACAAGTAAACAAACAATGCAGTTTTTAAATGAAAGTGTTTATTATTAAGGGAGAAAAAAAAATCAAAACCTACATGGCCCTCTGTGAAAAAGTGATAGTCCCCTAAACCTAATAACTGGTTGCAACCTGGCAACCAAGAGTTTGTGAAAACTTGCAGTGGGTCTTTTACAGCATTGTGGAGGGATTTTGGCCACTCATCTTCGCAGAATTGTTGTAATTCAGCCACACTGGAGGGTTTTCGAGCATGAACGGCCTTTTTTAAGGTCATGCCACAGCATCTCAATAGGATTCAGGTCAGGACTTTGACTAGGCCACTCCAAAGTCTTCATTTTGTTTTTCTTCAGCCATTCAGAGGTGGACTTGCTGGTGTGTTTTGGATCATTGTCCTGCTGCAGAACCCAAGTTCGTTTCAGCTTGAGGTCACGAACAGCTGGCCGGACATTCTCCTTCAGGATTTTTTGGTAGACAGCAGAATTCATAGTTCCATTTGTCACAGCAAGTCTTCCAGGTCCTGAAGCAGCAAAACAGCCCCAGACCATCACACTACCACCACCATATGTTACTGTTGTTCTGATGTTCTGTTTCTGAAATGCTGTGTCACTTTTACGCCAGATGTAATGGGACACACACCTTCCAAAGAGTTCAAGTTTTGTCTCGTCAGTCCACAGAATGTTTCCCCAAAAGTCTTGGGTTTCATCAAAAACTGAGATGAGCTTTAATGTTCTTTTTGCTCAGCAGTGGTTTTCATCTTGAAACTCTGCCATGCAGGCTATTTTTGCCCAGTCTCTTTCTTATGGTGGAGGCATGAAAACCGAGCTTAACTGAGGCAAGTGAGGCCTACAGTTCTTTGGATGTTGTTGTGGGGTCTTTTGTGAATTCTTGAATGAGTCATTGCTGCACTCCTGGGGTAATTTTGGTGCGCTGGCCACTCCTGGGAAGGTTCACCACTTCACACAGGGCCATGTAGGTGTGGATTTTTTCTCTATTAATAATAAACAACTTTATTTAAAAACTGCATTTTGTGTTTACTTGTGTTGTCTATGACTAAATATTGAAATTGGTTTGATGTTCCGAAACACTTAAGTGTGACAAACACGCAAAAAAAATAGGAAGTCAGGAAGAGGGCAAACATTTTTTCACACTACTGTATCACACATTGTCAATGATTGGACGCAAAAATTTCAAACATGGATTTATCACTTCAAAATACTCTTTTCCACTGATATTCATTCCAGTCTTTGGGAGCTTTAGCATATCTCACCCTTCTGACCCTGTTTATCTTCTGAAAAAGTGGTTTCTTGGCTGCTACCCTTCCAAAAAGACCATACCTGATCAAGCTTCTTAGTAGGATCCTTCTGTAGTAGGATCAACCAAGCATCTTGGTAAAGCTGCCAGATGCTACTATTGCTCAAGTGTAAGGAGAGCTCACACTAAATATTTGCCACTGTAGCCTATAGAGGCTATAGCCTATAGTTTCTACATGTTTTTCTTTCAATGTTTAATACTGCATACAAATTCCATGTATTTTCTGGTTGTATTCTAATAAAGAGACTGAGAAATAATTAGATACGGTAATTATACTACTGCTGTTTCCATCTTGCCAGAGGCTCCTGGATCTCAATGCTCCAGAGAGTGGGGCTGAGTCTGTGTGAAGTCCACCCCCAATTACAGGTGGGCAGTAACGTGCTATATTCACACTATTAAACTTACTTTCTGATAAATTGTAGGCCTATTTGTAAGAGTACTTGTAGACTCTTGAAACTCTTAGTAAATTTGTTAAGACTGGGAACTGATTAAGTATTGTAATAATCCATTCTTTTATTTTCCTGTGGCTGAGTCTCAAGCCATTCTCCTGTTCATGTAGTGCACTGTATGATCTAAACTCCATCATGCGTTTAAATATATTCTTGAGCGCAGACACACTGCGTAAATCATGAGCAAACCAAAAACATGAAAGTCTTAAATGACAGAGTTGATTAAATTCTTAATATGATTCAATTTGAATTATTGCTGCCTTGCAATTTGTTCATTCTCTGTAGTTTCAGTGATGTGCATAATGCAGCTCCACAGTCTGTGCCAGTCTATAAAGATGGGTTCAATTAATATTCAAATAGTAAAACCTTAGAAGTGGAATGTGAACTCAGCAATGCTGACTGCTGACATGGGAATGTCACCCAGTAAGCAGGAGAGGTAGCATCAGCCTCAGTTTGAATTTAATAGTTAAGTTTTAATAAGATTTGTGTCGATTTACTTACAAAAAATGTTTTATCTCATTAGATCCCATGTCACAAATAATGTGATCCCCAGTATTATTTTACTACACGTTCTTATCCAAGTCGTTATCGGAGTGACTACACGAGTAACTTTCTAAACAACTACACTATATGAATAAAAGTATTGAGACACACCTCTTAGTCATTGAATTCAGGTGTTTCATTCAAGAAAAGTGGAAGTGTTTAGGAAACACAGCAATTACACAACGGGGTCGCCAAGTGCTGAGGTGCACTGTGCATAAAAGTTGCCAGTGCTCATGGGGTTGTTTTTAAGCGCTATATAAATAAATCTGACTTGCCTTGTTTTTCAGGGGATGGCCTCGAACCCTTATATCCAGTGAATTGAAATTATAATGCATCCTAACACATTTTAGACAATTGTATGTGTCCAGCCTTGTGGGAGCTGGTTGGGGAAGGTCCTTTTCTGTTCCAGCATGAGTGCGCCCCAGTGCATAAAGCAAGGTCCATAAAAGCATGGCTGGGTGAGTTTGGTGTGGAAGAACTTGACTGGCCCACACAGAGCTCTGACCTAAACCCCATCAAACACCTTTGGGATGAACTACATTGGAGATTGTGAGCCATGACCTCTCGTCCAACATCGCTGTTTGACCTCATAAATGCTCTTCTGTATGATTGGGAAAAAATTCCCACAGACACTGGCTGCAGGTTTAGAAAAGCTCCTGCAGGTATAATGTGTAGGTGTCCCAATACTTTTATCCATATACTACATTTTTTCCACAAGTAACCATTGTTGTTATTCCTGTTTTTGAACCAAGCACCTGTGAACCCATTAGCCTACTGAATGTGTAGAGAGAAGACACAGCTAATAAACATAACATCACCAAATCCTTATTAGGTTGCGCTTGTTATGCGTAACATTTAACATGGTGAAATTGTGCCAAATGTGAGAATCCATTCCAATGACCATTTAAAGGCTGCTAGTGTGCATGGCTTATATCTAGTAAGGTAACGGGCTTTGTTCAACATCATACACTATTCACATTGCATAGTGGCATTTAGGAGCCTTACAAAGAGCTAGGTGAAATGACAAGTTGAAAAACTATTAATACTGAATAGTTCAGTACTCCAGGTCAGCTTGAGCGGTTTAGTTGTGTAGTACTTGAGTGCTATCTGACTGAACTCTTAGAGTCTTACAATACAGCTCGTCCACGTAGTTTGCAGGGTGCAGGACTTCTTTTAGGACTTCCTAGAATTTAAAAAAGTCACAGCAGGGGAGAAGGCTTTCTCATACATGGCCCCCACTTTAGTTCGAGGTTCAGACACTCTCCAAATCTTTCAGTCTAGACTAAAGACATACTTATACAAACAGAGTCTGGGGTCATGTCTGGCCTGCCTGAATTGTCACGCCTTGTCCTATAGCTGAGAGCGTCTGGTGGGCGGTTCGGCTGGGCTGGGCTTCGGTCCTCTTGATCTTGACTTGTGCATCCTTGCCTTAAAGTAAGGGCAGAGCCGGGGGTTCATAGTTCAAGAGTTTTGCAGTGATCTGGGATGTTGGGTTGCTGTCTTCTTGTCTTCCATGGGGAGGTGGGTTGCTGATGTCTCATGTGATACCTCTTGGCTGTGTTACCTTCCGGTTCTCCTCTTACTAGCAATGCTACTATAGCTAATGTCGCCGGGGTCTCATGCTACATGGCATCAGTGATTGTTAATAGACACTGTGCTCTTAATCAATAACTAACTACATTTTCTGTTTTATCTCCGAGCTTGTGCTCTGGTACCAGTTCCTGCCCCACACATGAAGGTGTTCATCTACTTCAGCTTCGCTCAAGTTGTTTCTGTCATCAGCTCCAGCCTCACCATACCCGGGCCACCAGAGGGCAGTAACTCTCTGCCTTCTTCGGATGAAGTGCCACCAAAGACTGTCCTGCCCGAGGACTCGAGATCCTAAAAGTGACTGTGTATCGGACAACATAATGTCGATAAGCATATTTTTACGTTATTTTATTTGAACTATTACTATAAGACTTGTTTGATTAGATAAATTAGTTTCATTCTTACATTTATCATCTACGCCGCCCAAGGAGGTTGGGTCCCTTTTTGAGTCTGGGTCCTCCCAAGGTTTCTTCCTCACAACACTCGGGGAGTTTTTCCTTGCCACTGTCGCCCTAGACTTGCTCAGTTTGGGATTGGACGTAGTTATTAGGAGATCATCTAAACTTGTAAAGTTGCTTTGAGACAATGCTCCTTTGTAAAAAGCGCTATATAAATAGATCTGACTTGACTATTCTGAGGAGAATTCAGCTCTGTTTGGTGTCTGCATCATTAAAGCAGTTCTGGATACAAGGCCAGGATCAGTTTCAGAGTCATATTTCTGGACCAGTCACAAGCTCTGTACAGTGGGAACTCTCAGCTCCCTGCAAACACATCAACAGTTATGCAATACGTTTACCAGACGATGGCGCTTTCCACACAGGAAACTGCTCGATGAACTAAGTGCTTGGAGCGTCCAGCCACGTCGTGGCACTCCGCATTGCTACGCTGTAAGACGTACAGCCTCACAGTGTTCTCCAAACAGAGAGTCCTCTAGATGTCATGAGTGTCCTATGTACAAGTTCAGCTCTCTATAAAGCTATAGCTGCTGAGACTCCTCTGTGGAACCAGAGCTGCTGCTTCGGGTCTGCCCCCTTTCAAGTCTGGTGATGCCTAGTGCTTGTGCAGGCTGAAGTGCAGGTCTGGATGACTCATTCACCTGTGTGGAGGCTTCATAAACTGGTGGCTCTCTGTCAGACGAAACCTCACCTTCAGGAGGATATGGGGGAGGTGGAAGATCAAACCATGGTGGTCGACTGCAAGGACAGAGGACATGCCGGTGTTAAAAACATGACAAGGGACAGGAGAACTGACATTCTTGTCTATCAATATTAATATGAAAACATTTACATTTACAGCATGTAGCAGACGCCCTTATCCAGAGCGACTTACAATTGGTACAGTCTTACAATGCAAGCAATTGTGGGTTAAGGGTCTTGCTCAAGGACCCAACAGTGGCAGCTTGGCAGAGGTGGGATTTGAACCCTGGACCTTCTGGTCCATAGCTCAGCACCTTACCCGCTAGGCTACCACAGTCCCAGGAACATTATAACAGGAATGTAAGGAATGTAAGTAATTTTTGTAAAAAACTATAAGAAATAATAGTATCATATAAGTATTATGTTGAGTAATGTTATACTTCTAGATAGCTTTTAACTTTACTACATGGCTACTATACATAATAAGCATCCAATACTGAAATACAACTCGCTTCAGACTACTTTAAGGTAACAGCAGTTAACTAGCCAGCCTGTTTTTTAGAATATTAAGGTGTTTCTATTAATATTCATGAATATTAATATATCCTGGTACATTATGGGACAGTGGTGGTACAGGACTATATACTAAAAGGTTCAGGGTTCAAGCCAAAGTACTTTCAGACTCCTACTGTTAGGCATTTGAACAAGACCCTTTACCCACAAGTACTTGGATTGTACACTGTAAAACTGTACCACTTGTGAGTTGCTCAGTATAAGAATAACTGCAAAATGATTAAATGTAAATGGATAAATGTACAGGTATGGTTGTTAACCGGACATTACCATAGCCACATTGTGTTTTTATGCTAATGTCATGTAAATATAAAGGGTATTTTCACAAAAAAACTGTGTGCAAATCATGCTTAAATACATCAGAGATACCACTGAAAACACTTGAATGCTTGAAGAGTTTTCGAAACGACGAATGTGAACCAGATTATATAGTTACAGGTTACAAAGAATATACAGGTAGTGGGAGTACTACTTACAATACAGGTACAGCACAGGTACCTACACTTACTGTTGTATTTTCAGTTAATCATCTCAAATATGCAAAGTTTAAGTTATTTTGTTTCAACTGACAAGTTACATGAGCAGTGTTTTTTATTTATATACTCTCTCTACAGAAACTCTCCCAGATAACTACATTACACAGGTAACAGCACACTCTAGGGGGTCAGCTCTGCAGTTCCATTAAGTACACATTTACTACAAATGCAAGCTGGTTACAAATACAGATTTTTACTGCCTATGATAATTAGTTCTAATCGTTAAGACCTTGGTCACTAAAGCAAATGGACATTGATTGGATGGTCATTAAATGGTGCTTATCTGTATATTAAGAGAGGGTAGTGGTTAAGATATTCACCTAAACTGGAAAACACTAAGGAGCTGGATCATAGTCCCTCAGAAGGAACGCTACCAAGCAATTTGCTTCAATCATTTAATAAAAACGTCTAGCAGTAACTACATTAACTGGGTCACTAAGTTCTCTGAAATCGTCTATACATTTTGGATAAGAATACTTTGTGTCATTACTGGCCTACCTTACGTCCAGCACAGCCTGGGAATATGAAGGAGGTGACTCAAGTGGGGCTCCTTGTGGGTACACAGAGCTGGTGAGCAACTGCAGGCTGTGGGCGGAACTGAAGTGTGCCGATGGAGAGGAGGACTGGGGTGAGACATGTCCCCTGTCCACTATCACCAGCCGGGAGAGCAGCAGCGGGTGATGGTGGTGAGGGTGGGCTCCACCGCGGGGCAATAACACACTCCTTTTCCTCTGGTGATGCAGAACAAGTGCCAACAGAGCCACTACCAAGACAAAGATGATGGCACTGCCAATCACAGCGTACGTGATGCTTGGGTAGTAACGTAGCCGGTAGTCCAGGGTCACGAAATCCTGACCTGGAGCCTCTGTAGAGAGCAGATCATACAAGATGTATATGTATGGTGCATTATAGATGTCTTGTGGTATTCAAAGGCAATAAACAATTATTCACCATGAACAGAAGTAGACAAAAATGAAGCGAACCTGTCTACATGATTGGTCTTCCTACTGGCTACAGATTCATAAACATCCCCCCAAATATTATAAATAAAATTGGAAAAGATGAGGCAGAGCCCCACTGTTCATTTCAGTAGATTACGTACTGTGGCAGAAAACAGTAAGGCGATAACTCAAACATGTCATGTTCCCTGACAGAAGCAGCTAGCAAAAGACACTAATTTCTTTCACAAGACGCATCCCTCTCATCCTCTAACTGTATTAGACACAAAGCAGGTCACAACCACAGTACTCACAGAGATATTACCACTGTAATTATTTCAGCACAAACAGCCTCCAAGTGCCTTTCTGTGACCGCTGCTGGTGCCAGGCAACTGTGAATAATGCCTGACAGCCACTTAGACAGAGGAACAAAAAGAGCTCCTAATTTAGCAGAATAGAGAATGCCAATGGGGTAGAGGAGAGGAGGAGTCGGGAGGGAGAGAAAAGGACATTCTATTACAGCTCTTTATTTCCTGAAACACTGCTCCAGGGAACTGGGGAAAATTGAAATTAAGGAAAGAACAAAAGAAAAAAGTAAGAAAGAGGAGTAGGTGTACTGAAACAATGAAAAAGTATGAAAAAGAAAACAGCAAAAGACAGCAAGAGAAATTATGCTAAAATCTCTGTTCAAGAACTCTGTGTTGAGTTCAAGAAAAACACTGAAAAGTAGTAGTATTAATAAAAGTAAAGTGGTACCTCAGGTTTCAACCACCTTGGAACTCATCGAATTTGGTTGTCAACCCATTTAGCCCCCAGAGAAGATCTTCATTTTTACATCTACAGTACTGTATTTAGTGCAAATCAGTGTCCATGGATCATAAAAAGGTTAGTTCATAAGAGCCAACAGAAAGCAAAACAGGAACTGAATGCTCCAGAACACAGGCTGCAGTTTGCTTAGCAGCTTTGCTAGAGCCTGTAGTTCATTAAGAGAGTAAGTGTTTTGTTTTTACTTTTCACTTTCAATCCATTACTCACTAAACTGCATGAGATTTTTCAACACTATTATAAAATAAGCTTTGTGTTAATGATTTGGCCAGCTGTAGATAATGTAAGTGTTTTAAACATTAACTTCTTAACATTACTTATCATAGTATGCGTTCCATATGAAAGCAACAAGTAAAATGGAAAGAGAAAAATAAATGCAAAGATGAAATTTAAAGACAAGAAAAAAAGAGAGAAAAGAATGAAAGGATGGAGAGCCGCAGAGACGGTTAGAAATAGAGGAGAGAAACCGAGCAACTCAAATACACAGAAAAAAGAAAGAAGTAAAGAGAAAAGCAGACAGATGGACATACAGTCTGGAAGAACATGAGAATGGAAAGGAAAGAGAGAGAGAGAGAAAGTGGGGAAGAAAGATCAAGCACCATATAAACAAGCAAAGAAAATAAAAATCCAGAAAAACCCCAAATACAGAAATATACTGATCAACCACAACATTAAACGTCCTGAAGGATGAAGGGAGCAACACGGACAGTGTGATACTCTGGGCAGTCTTCTACTGGGAAACTTTGGGTCTGGTATTCATGTGGAGGTTACTTTGACACGTACCATTTACCTAAACATTGTTGCAGATCACATACATCCATTCATGTCAATGGTATATCCTAACAGATTCTTTCAGAAGGACAATGCACCCTATCACACTTCAAAAAATGTTCAGAAATGGTTTGGGCAAGACAGAGAGTACAAGGTGTTGACTTAACCTCCAAATTCCCCAGATCTCAATCTGATCGAACATCTGTGGGATGTGCTGGACAAACAAATCGATCCATGGAGACCCCACTTTGCAGCTTACAGGACTTCAAAGATATGCTGCTAAAGTCTTGGTGCCAGATATCATTGAACACCTTCAGAGTGCATGCCTTGCCAGGTAAGAGCTTTGGCGGCACAAGGAGGGCCTACACAATATTAGGGAGGCAGTTTTAATGCTATGGTTGATCAGAGTAGCATACAGAAAAAGACAAATATCACAATGAAATAGACAGACTGAAACAGGTAGACTGGCCAAGGCTCCATTAGGGCCAGGGCCGCATATCAGTGCCTGCTTTTTAGAATTCTGACATGAACAGCTCATGACTGTATGTCCTTGCACAGCTTTGAACAACATCAGCAACATCAACTAAATCCTAATACAATAACGTGGTGTATACTCTACATATGACCTTGTTAGTGTGTCAGAAAGGTATTGAATATTGTGTTTATGGATTAATAAGCTGAAAACTGATGATGTATTCTGCCTTTCATTAAGAAAAACAGTAGAAACAGCTCATGTTTCAAGCACACGCACACACACACACACACCTCCTCTTATTCCAATTTGTACTTACTGCTTTAATGGCAGTAATACAGTGTTGACAGCAGTACAATACCCAATGGTCTGTCAATAGGTCCTATGTAAGGTTGGCTCAGTCTGCTATAATTAACCACAAAGCTACATCCTTAACAAACCACTACATTACAATAATGCACATCTGCAGTTACGCACAATTACAATGTACACTGAACATGTGGCTTTCAATACCACAAACAGTATAACAAAAGACAAAAACACCAAGACAGAGTGAGAGAGAGAGACAGTGAGAGATCGAGAGAGAGCTGGCATATGTTTTCTTGTTTCCAATTAGGCCCAGAGTCTTAAGTTATACACATTCTGTCCCTTTAAACAGAACAAAGGCATGTTTTGGAGGTTTTTGCTAATTTACAGCTGCACACTCTGCTGTGGTCCTAGATGTATTTCAACACCAAACACCACGGGACACAAAGCATTGCACAAGCATGAAAGCATGATGACTTTCAATACTACAGCTCAGTAAGCAATTCGGTTCTACACGGGAGAACTTGATGTGCAAAGCAGAGTGCTGTCTCCTCATTCAGTTCTGCGGGTGTCATCTCGCTTATAACACGGCCACCTTCTAGAGCTGGAAAAACCTGAGATTGTTTGTCTGTGTAAGTTCTCACTCATCCAGGTCATGGTAGACCGTCTGCCATGACCTGGATGACTGAGACCTTACACAGATATATTGCCTTGCACTTTGGGAAGAACACCCTTCAGCTCGTGAGGGAGTAAGAATGGATTTCAAGAAAGATAGCAGACTACAGGAACAACCTCCTCTCCCACCACCTTCCCAAGAGTTTGTGCCTTGGGTCCACGGTCAAGGGACATAGAGCCTACCCTCATCCATTTTGGAGGACGTTTCCAACTTTGTGGACAAGGCACAGATGGCACAACAAGGCAACATTTTGTTAAGTGTCCAGTGCTAACAGTTGCCTCCCAGGTTTTTCACTTTCCAAACAAAACAAAACTTAATAACCACGTTATCAGCTGCAACCAATGGAGACAAAGCGTCTGAGTCCACTGGTGAAAACGCTTCTATTTTGCTTTATTTTTATTTAACATACAATGTTTTTTTTATACCACTCACATAATCAGCATAACAGAGTAAACAGTTTAATCTTTGAAAAAAAAAATATTCCCCTGTTGCTGTAATGGCAGTGCGCACTCAAACTGGCATGGACTCCACAGGTTTGGACAAAATCTGATGATCCATGTTATCCAAGTAAGACTTCACAATATTCCAACAAATATCTTGTGATGTTACTGAATGTTTGGCTTTTTGGTCTTCAAGTGCTCCTATTGGTGAATGTGGGTCTTCTTTGGTTTTCAAGTAGTTGTTGGAAAGCTTTGAGGTGTATTTTGAGTCATTACCCTGCAGCAGCATCAATCCTTGTCCACAAAAACCTAAACAAGCATTTTCACATGTGGTCTCAGAGTTTTGTTCCACTGTAGGCCTAATAATAATCTGCATTTTATGTTCATTGGAACTGATTTATTTCACCATTGGGATGGTATAGGCCGTACTTTCACACACATTGGTTTTTTTGCTTGTTTTTGATTTTTAATTGTTTTTACATGGGAGCACTAAGCACAGCAAACAGCCGTGAGCTAAAACTCCTTGTAAAATGAGTGCATTCGCCTCCTCACTTAGAATACTGTTTGGCATGACTATTTGGGAGTGTGTCACATGGATTTCAAATGTGTATTACTGTGAGATGGTCCTTGGGCAATCTGATGAGCTGTAGAGTATAGGATATGCCAGGTTTGTTCCAAGTCAGAAATGCTGATAAGAGCCATCGCTAATAGAAAACGAAAAACTCTGGAAAGCAAATACAGCACTATGCACGCAATTCTGTGCTCTCTCTGGCGTGAAAGTTACAGATTGCACTTTTGTTTTCTGTTGTTGGCAACTCGAGGTGAAGTGGGTCTTGCTGCTGGAAATCACCCTCAAAAAGAGGTCTATTTAGAGCTTGGTTCTGGAAATTCAGAAGACTCATGTAAAACGTGCACACATCTGTATAACCATTTAAGCACGCATTATGAGACGACATACTGGCAGCACACAGTGATTTACTGAAGAACGACAAAAACTTGCAGCAGAACACACAGGAATGAAAACAAATAAGGATGTTGATAAGACTTCCTAACTTGGAGATTTAACCCTTTGGTGTTACCAGTAGCAATATTACCTGCGAATTTACCATGACCTTAAAATCTAATTAGCCAAGTGAGGATAGATACTAATATCAGCCACTTGCGCAAAAGTAAGTGCATTCTAATGCTGATGGTATTTCACCAGCAGGGGGCAGTCGATTTCCACAGAACATTACTGACCACTCATGCCATGTGCTCAGTGAAACTCTCAAAAACAAAAAGGGAGGCAAAATTTAGCAAACGACCCTTCCAACATGTACCACTACTCAGAGTAACACTAGACTGGGGGTCATTTAACAGTTACAAAACACGGGATGTGTTATCCAACTTCCATCCACCCACACATACACTCCAGTTAACTTCAAGATTTATCTGAGGAAAGCATGCCAGAAAACAAACCATCTTAGGCAGCCAAATGCTGTGCGGTGCAAGTTTTTGTGCCTTTACACAGGAGGGATAGGAACACTCCCCCACACTGGTGTATACCCTGTCGCCCTACTATGTCAGAGATGGATGAATTTCATCAACATGACTGAGCTAGAAGCATTGCCTCAGTAAAATGCACCAGGACTTTCATGCCCCATCTCCTCTCCGCTTGCCCGTTATGTAATAACTTGTCAATTCCACTGAGTGCCACTCTCTCACCATCTCTCATTCTCACTCCCACTCTCATTCCATCTCACCGCCACAGGCACAAGTGATACTCAGATCCTCCAAAAGGAAGCTAAAGCGTTGTTTTAAAATTTCCAGTTAATTTAATATGTTAACTTAGTTCTGAGTACATACACATAGCAGGCCTCATTCATGGCACAGTGAAAAGACTGAAAAATTTTTAGGCGTAAAATGGACCTTCTCGAAAACCCTCCGCCAGACTCACAAACGCCACGTACATACTAGATTTATTAGTAGAACATGTGTATGTTAATTAATACAAATACCTTCATAAATTGTGCATGCGTGAACGTTACCATAATCCACACTCGCAAATAACAAATGACAACCATATAATGAAAAATTTGGTCGCAGGAACACGGCAAAAATCCTCCAAAATGTCTCATAAAAAAAGAAAAGAAAATCTATGGTGATGCGGAATTCGATGTTTTATTGAAGACCTTTCATTTCGAGAGTCCATAGTGGTGTTTTGGGTCCTAAAAAGTGACTTGACAGCAAATTACATGTAGGCTATATGAATAAACCTACAATATTCTAGTGCTAATGTTTTCTTACCAATGAGCCAACGATCTCTTTGTAACGCCGCTCTCTAAACATCTGCCAGCCGAGCTGCACCGGAGGATTCCACCTGGCCACAGCATTCAGAAGATAACATTTCGCATCACAGATCAATTGGACATTGACTAATTGCAAACGCATCATTAGATCGTGCCTTGATGCGAATGTGTGTAAAGTCGATAGTCCCAATGCTGTTAGGGAAATTACCAATGGCACAGTAATTCGGTTTGACTTCCAGCTAGTGCTCTGCACTGTAAATGAACTTTTAGCAAGGCGTTAGAAGGATTATGCCTTCTAAAATTCCTGGGATGATGCAGCTCACGGAGAGCTGGGGAAACTCCGGTCAGCAATCTCCCTTTGCAACGTTCCAGCAGCCAAAAATCCAAACAGCACCTGTACAGGTACAGGAGGAGCATGGGATCTGCTGGACTCCACTAATACACTAATAAATCTCTATGATCTCTAAAAATGCAGTCTTGCAACAGTGCAAGATCAGCCATTTCTACAGGCAAGTATCACACACCCTAAACCCTGCTCTAACAAAACAGTCCACAGTAATTAGCTCATTGACTGTAACAAAATAATTTAGCAAACAACTGCACTGTACAGGCTTACTGCACGTTTCTCTGAATAATGGGATTTACATAAAAACAGAGAGCTTGATGAGTGTCATTTTGTTTACTTTTCTTTAAGTATTACCTAATTCTTTAGTCAGTACTTGAATTAACTCTATGTGCAGTGGTGCTCAAAATGTTAAGAACTCTTTAGAATTTTCAATATTTCCGCCAAAATACGACCTACAACCAGATTTCACCAGATTTTTTACTAAAAATCTTAAAAGTGGACAAAAATATTATACTTTTATTTATTTATTAAGGAAAATTAGCCAATTTACATACCTGTGAGTTACAAAAGTATATGAACCTCTTGGTTTAGCTCTATAGTCAGGTGTTTTCAATCAATGGGATGACAATTGGGTGTGAATGGGCAACCTGTTGTACTTAAAGAACAGGGAAAATCTTCCCGACAAGTTTGTGGAAGTGCATTATGGCACAAACAAGCTGGAATATGTTACAAAGTGATCTTTAAGGAGTTTGAATCCAGTCAGACAGATTGTGTACAAGTTGTGGAAATTCAAGATCATTGTGACTCGGTCATTACCAATAAAGATCACTAATAAGGTGTGTAATAGTGAAAAAGGTCTCCAAAAACAACACTACATTCCAAAATACAATATTCTGTGTTTCGTCTAGAGAAAGGAACCTTATCCCATCTGTGAAACATGGTCGTCACACCAGAAATTGAAAGCAAAGGTTCAAATACTTATTATATGTAATACTGGATCATTATCCTCAATAAATAAATAAATATAATATGTATAATATTTTGACTAGTTTGTATAACCGGGTTCTCTATCTACTTTTATTGCCTGTGGGTCATAAAATCAATATTTATAGTGCTCTGCAGCATGAAGAATCAGTTAGAGTGAGTCAGATACAGTGGATGGACACAAGGTTGCTCAGACTCTGGAGAACAGCAGCACCAATTAGCTTGACCAGTGTTTGTTTGTGGGTTTGTTTGTTTATTTATTCAAAGGTTATTCACGACAGGAGTAAGTTTACATCGATACTAGTCAGTCACTTTCATACTTGGCCAATTTAGAGCGACCAGCTACATTAAGGCTTGTCTTGGAAATGTGTGAGGAAACCAGAGAGCCCAGAGTAAACCCACGCCGACATGGGGAAGACATGCAAACTCCACACAGGCAGAGTCCAAGGTCAGGATCGAACTGGAGGTCTCTCAGCAGAACCACCTCTGCATTACAGAAATAGTAGGTCAAACCAGTGTGTCAGTTGCTCGGATTGTATCTTTTAAGATAAAATCAGATTGCTCTGGAAAAAATCGTCTACTTTTTTATTTAAATGTTAAATAAAATAAATGAAAAAAAAGTCTACCAAATGACTATATGTACAGAAACCATACCATAAAACCATAAACTGTAACCGTAAAAACGCTCCAACAGGAACCACTATGGCAGCTGAAAGTTGACAGTTTTGCCATACCCATCATTCTCACCAACAAGTGACGTGGACTGGTGTCAGGAGAATATCTGTACTGCACAGAGGAGTACACTTACTTTCTAGTACTGTTCTACTGTATATAACAACTTCTGGCTTGCACGTGCCTATGCAGTTTGCATTTATATTCTCATACAGCCGTAAAACAAAATGAAATGGAAGACACCAACATGGGTCCAACTGAGGGTTAGCCCAAAGTTTTTGTGTAGCTGAGAATAGAAAGGGCAAGGAGTCAAAGGTTGTGAGGGAGCCTTTAGGTTGCTCCGACTACAGAGCCTGTGAAGGGGTGCCGTCACCATGGAGATTGAGTACTTGGGCACTAGGGTGGTGAAGGATCCACACACAAAAGTCTGCTACTAAAGTGCAATGATTGCTCAGGGAAAGGCTATGGCAATTTCTCTCCGAGCTGTCTGCATGAGCTTGACCAACCAAGAAACTTGAATGCAAGCAAAACACAAATACTTTTTCTGATGGACTGAAAATGACTAGTAGCCTACAGTGCAGTTTCATGCTTTCTTTTCTATTGGAAAGATCCTTTCAAAAAGAGAGGAAGCACTGTTATTCTGTCAAAACGATTTTTCTTGTTTAGTCCAGCATAAACACAGTGCCACTTCAGCTAGAATGCAAACTCCATTCCAACCATGAATAATGCAATTCAGCTTAAACGCTGCTCTTTTACTCATTTTCACTTCTCTCTCCAATAATTTGCCTGTTCCTTTCTTATGTTCATAAAGGGGCCTACAATATTCTATTAAAAGATAAAAGGTACAGATGCTCATAACTACATAAGATCAGCAGGCTGACCATCATAGTCATACTGTGCAAAAGTCTTAGGCCACCATTAGATTTGTTGTTTTAGCAATGGTATAATTACCATATATAACATGTTGTTGATGATTTGACCCAAAATTTTCATACATGGATTTGTCACTCCATAATACTCTTTTCCACTGATCTTCATTCGAATCTTCATAAGATTTAGCATATCTTTGCTTTTCACACTGTTCCCCTTCTACAACTTGTTTGTTTTTCAGTTTTTTAACACCGCATACAATTTTCCTGTATTTTCAGGTTGCATTCAAATGAACTGAGCAATAATTCTATATGATCATTATAACAATGTTACATCTAATCTAACGGTGGCCTAAGACCTTTGCACAGTACTGTATATCTTTCTTAATTAAAAGTCTTAAAGGGCTGCTTTTAAGCTGATAAGAAAATGTTCATCACAACATCGACACGTTTTAATTTAAAAATTCTCAACTGCAATATACAACAACATCTTGGTGCAAAGATTTTGAACAATAATCTCGCCAGCCAAACAGATTCAGTCTCTCCCTTTAGTGTTCCCTCCAAACACACGCTTCCACGCATTTAAACAAGTTTGACAGGCAAGTAGAACGCCTTCTGACAGGAGGATTCTGCCTTATAGGCTGATTATTTGAATACTAGATGCTCATGTTTATTTTTTTACTGCTGTTTACAGAGCCTGAAGCAGAAAATGAAACTGATTTCCCCACTGGACATATATTTGTGTGTTGAAAATATATTG
Organism: Ancistrus triradiatus; assembly: GCA_025084515.1. Lineage (NCBI taxonomy): Eukaryota > Metazoa > Chordata > Actinopteri > Siluriformes > Loricariidae > Ancistrus > Ancistrus triradiatus. Next base: position 1,137,234 of record JAJAGP010000023.1, read on the forward strand.
TATATAGAAGTGTGCTCGCTCTGCAGTTAAGATGAAATTAGGTGTCCAATGATAAGAATGTCTGAACCAGTCTGTTTAAAAACAAAAAAAAGCCTACTGATAAATGTACAGGCAATAATGTATAGTGTAGAAATATTGTTCAGCAGGTAGTAATAATCTGGAACACAGTGTATTAAGTAAGCTAGAACATTGGTAGATCTGAATCAGAGGGACAAAAAAAACCAAACAAACAATGTTAATTTATGCTGTTAATTGCATTTTCACTGCTTGACCCTGTGAAGGACCCATAGTTATGAGCTACATCCAAACTGCTTGCTTGATCATGTATGCCATTTTTAATGGAAAGAATAACTTACATTAACCCATTCATTCCTGAATTTATTTTAATGAATCCAAATGATTTCTGTGCAATAATTCAGTGGATAACTCACAGCTAAAAGAGGTGATTTAAACATTTAAGCTTTTATCATGTATTCAGTGTCAAAGTTTGAAATCATAAAAACAGGTTTTTGAAACGATAAATTTTTTGTGACTCCATCTGGCATTGACAGGACTGAAAGGGTTAAAATGATATTGTTCTATTTATTGTGATACCGTGGCAGCCCTCTATCAGAGAAGCTGCTACGAATTGTTGTGACACAGCAAACAAGATAAGGAACATGATCCAAATAATGTTATTGAATTATTAAAAAGTAACAAATGCATTCTGTTGGAGCTCATATTGTTCACTCGCATGGCTGTGTAGTGCTATTTTAATGGAAAACTAGGAGCAAGCAAAAAAGAGGAATTAGTCACAATTAATTACTAAAACTAAGCGATTCACACGATATACACCAATCAGCCAAAACTTTAAAACATGGCACATACCAAACAGCAAACAACTTTTATTACTTTGTTACAGCAGCACATGTTAAGCTATGGGATATGTTATGTTATGTGACATTAAGAAAACAGTTGGTTCTCATAGTTGATGTTTTGGACGAGGGAGAAATGTTTGGGGTAAAGATCTCACCTGACTTTAACAAGGGACAAGTCATTATGGCCAGATGACTGGGTCAGGGCATCTCCTAAACAACATGGTTCATGGGATGATCTTAGTCTGTGCTGTGAGTACCTAACAACAGTGGTCTAAGGAGGGACATGAACTGGCGACAGGGTGTTGGAGCACAAGACTAGTCAACGTGTAAGAGCAACAAATCCTATCCCACCTGGTCCAAATGGACAGAAGTCAATGCTCCCTGCTGAGTACGAGGCTGCTAAGTCACACACTGGTCAGAGTGCTCACTGAGCTATGCCCTGTCTACTGTTCAAAGCGCCTACAGTGGGCAGTAGGGTAAGAACTAAGCCTTCTTTTTCAATGACTCCCATTTTCTTTTCCATCATGTAGATGAAGTGACAGCACCAGGATAAACTGTGGGAAGAAAACAAGTCAGTGGACAAAGTCTGCCACTATGGGTAATGTTCTGCTGGTGTTTGGGATTTCATTCAGATGTAAGTTTGATGCACAACACCTACCTAAATATGGTTACAGACCAGATGGTTTTAATGTTTTGCCCGATCGGTGTATACATAAGCTTAGTCTTTATATGATACAGTTTCTCAGATCCATGGTTCCTGAAAAGGTTCCAGCAGTATAAATGCACAAGACAAAAGAAACACATTTGTCTTAATCTCCCTAACTCACACAGTCCTCCTTTTACTTACCCTGTGTGAGAACTGATGTGCTGCCATTCATAATCTTCACATCATACTAGGCTTACTAAATGTACACCATTCTCAGACCTGACAAGACTATTTTTAGATGTTTGAAATGAACACTGACTCTTGGTTAAATGAACTCTGCCAGCTTAGATAAATTACGCTTTGCTTGTCCATGTGCTGTCCAACTTCAGTAAGGGTACTCCAGGGGACAAGAGAGAACAGGACATCTTTTTCACAGGAAGCCGCTACAGTATGCTCTGATAACCCAAAGTCATGGACATAGTGCCACAAGTGTGACGTCAGAACAGACTGAGGGAACTCTCCCTTAGTCCCTCTCTCATGTATATGAGTTTTGCCTCAGGTTCAGCTGCCAGGAACCTCCGCATCCAATAGCAAGAGAAGGACTAGACTGAATGGCTCAGTCTGCCCATATTGCAGCAAGCACAATCATTGGAATACTCCACATCAATGATGCTGGATTAAGCAGTGGTAAGAGCACTCAGCAGCCACATAGGACCAGGGAGAAGAAAATGAGAAAAGGAGGGGTATGAGAAAGGGTGTATTAAGTGGAAAGGCTGACAAAACAGAGCCGGGGTTTTTTTCTTTGTCTTTTTGGAAAAAGGAACAGGGACCCAGCCCATTCTCATGCATTTACATGCCAACAAGTAGAGAACACAAGAGGACTACACAAGACACAGGGCTCTACAGCAAACAGCCTGCTCTCTCTTGAACAGCAGAGAGGGCTTTCTTCAAAGCACTCATGTGGCTATAGAGACCTGAATGCCTAACAAGAGCTGCATCACTGCTACGTAATATCTGGAAACATATGTTCATCTTCCGGTTCAGAATTATCCAATAAATATTAAAGAGTGCAACTGTGAATGTTCTTCTTAGTCAATACCTTAAGTATCTGTAATAAAAAAAGAAGCCAAGGCCAAAATAGCATGTACAGGTACGTACTGTTTAGCATTCGCAAAATTGAGCGATAATAGACGTTGACTGGACTTTACTATACACACAAAAGTTTAGATACTTTGCACACTGCGTTTAATTTTAATCAGCAATATGAATTAAAACACAATATGAAAACACTTAGGGCAGTATTGTACAGTCCAACACAGTAATTCCTATCTTTCAATATTTTCTGAAACTTAAAACACCGATAACAAAAATGAGAGTGGAAAGTCGTTGTTGCTTGCCTTCTGACTGCAATTTTGTTTTCTGTCATCAGGTGTCACAAGGGTTCACTCGTACTAGTTTTTGTCACTCAGACACTTATTTTATATATGTATGTATATGAAAGTCAGATTTTTATTTCCTTTTTGATTTGAATAATTCCTTGGATGTTAAAGAACCGACATTTATCGGATGGTCGTTAATCGGCGCATACCTGTACTTCATACTGACGTTGCCCTCTTACTTGATGTTTTCTTTTAGAGTGTCAGCCTCACCCATCAGGAACTCCCTACAGATCCGTATGCTCTCCTCAGATTTGATAGATGCAACAACAGATGCACTTTTTCTCCCTTGCAAACATAGCTTGTTTTGATGCAACATTAAAATAGCCCCAAACAGTAAAGTGCAGTAGCCTTCATAAATGTTGCACTAGGAGGGGTGTGGGACTGAAATAGCCTGAGGCATAGACAGAAGGGGGAGAACAGAAGCAAGAGAGGTTGGTGGAAGAGTGCCCATCCAACGCTCCCCATGCTCCAGAGACAAAGGAACATGACTGATCTGTACACAGGAATGTGACTGGCATGGCTGACCCGTATCCATGAACATGGCTGAGCTAATTATACAGAAGCTTACTGAAGCAACCTGTAGCTTGATTGCATGCCAGTTACTTTATGGATGCATGAACTGGTTTAGGCAGGGAGAGGAACACTGTTTGGCCTCACAGTCAAGAGTGCAAAAACTGAAAAAAAACAAAACAACTGAAAACTAAAAGAAATAAACTAAAAGAAAATAAAAACTTTGCATCCGAAATAGCAGTCATTATATAAATATCTTTATTTTTTCTTTTTGTTTTAGCTGGTCTTGTTTTTTACATTATAAGATCTATAAAAATGTGACATTGTGAAAGCAACAAAATATGTCTACATTGCCTATATAACATGTAACGTCTAATTCTCAGTGAGTTTAAAGCATTTTTACCTTCACAGTTAAACTAAACTGTCTTTATACTTATATTGAGACTCTTTCAACATTTTGAACACAATACTGCTTTACTTCCTTTTACAATATGCTCTAGTAATACTGTAATAACTCCATATGGGGTCACCATGAGGATGGGTTCCCTTTTTTGAGCTTGAGATTTTCTGAGCTTTACCTTGCCAGTGTTGCATTTGGCTGGTAATTTGGGGGTATAAACATGGATCTCTGTAAAGCTGCTTTGTGAGAAGGTTTCTTTTGTGACTGTGGGTATAGACGAACGTAAAAGATGGTTTCTGTAGAAACATGGCTGGTGGTTTTACAGGGAACTTGGCTGGTGGATCTAAAGGGAAAGTGAATCCTGACTGGTGGTTCTAAACGGAACATCAACAGGACTGATGGACCTACAGTGAATATGAATTTGACTTGTGGTTCTACATTGAATATGAAATTGACTGTGGTAGCCTAGTGGTTAAGGTACTGGATTATGGACCAGAAGGTTCAAGGTTCAAATCCCACCTCAGCCAAGCTGACACTGTTGGGTCCTTGAGCAAGGCCCTTAACCCACAATTGCTTGGACTGTAAGACTGTATCAATTGTAAGTCGCTCTGGATAAGGACGTCTGCTAAATGCTGTAAATGTGAATATGAATTTGACTGGTGGTTCTACAGTGAATATGAATTTGAACTGGTGGACCTACAGGGAATATGAAATTGACTGGTGTTTCTACAGCAAACATGAATGCAACTGCTAATTCAACAGGAACATGAACATGACTAGTGGTTCTACAGTGAATGTAAATATGAGTGGTGGATCTAGCGGAACATGTTCACATGCAGTACAACAGAGAAATCAAGCTCCAAACAGCACAAAGACATTAGATATTATTCTCATTCTCCTCCAACTTAGGCAGATGTTCTACTCAGTAGAAACCCAGCAGGACTGGGTTGTATGGGAGCGAGGATATGCAGGAGATAAGGATGGAGGCAGCAATGAAAACAGAGGATAAAAATAAAAGCCTCAAGGAGCTCAGCATCAGTACATTTTCAACCAGCTTACAAGATTTCCTGGAGAACAAAGTGCTAGAGAGAACAGGAAGAGAAATTGAGCACAGATCTCCCAGTCTCCCTCTTTCTTTCTCCCACGAATGTGTATAGACATGAAACTTCTCTATCTTCAGGATAATATTTATGCAGAAAGCTTTTCACCAATACCTGGCTGTACATATGTGTATATAACACAGTTAATATACATGCATAGATCCTGCATTAGTAAATTTGATTGTCTCTCCAAACGCTTCTACACTGTCAGCCAAGTACAAATACAGGCCAGGTTTTGACTAACAAAGATCAAAAATACTAGAAAAGCACGGTGTATGGAAGTGTGTGGTTTTTGCTAGTTTTTCTCAGGTTTCTTTCTCTCTTTCTCCCTCTCTTTGTCCCCTCTCTGTACACAGACTTTGGAAAGGCTGTTTAATCCCATGCCTCAGAACCCACTGCCTCTACATAATCCTTCATTTCTATCAATGGCCTTTTCTTTTGCTCTCTCTCCGTTCCTTCCGTTCATCTCCTCAGCATTCAGTAGATTTTCATCATCCTGTCCCCGCTCTCTCTTTTTGTCCCTCTCACGTTTCCACCTTACAAACCAGCCTCTCTAAGGGGCGTTTGCATTCTGCCCTTCATCTTTCATTTTTTTCTTTAATGGTTACATTTTACAGATGCTAAATGCACTCAACCTTGCAGTACCCCACCTCGCACCATTACACTTCTTAAAATGCCTTCATATGAATGTACATGATGCAGAAATTATTAGCACTGGTTGATGGGTTCATGTCAGGATGGCAGAGATTAAAATTGCACTGCATATTCACAACACTTGAAGACTATACAGAAGACATAAATGGAAAACAATTATAACAATCAGTTGTGTGTTTTTCCAGAGCAAATTGTGGTTTTAAGTAGTTGAAAAGACCAACTAATTGATTTTTTTGCTCCGGAGATTTGCAATGTTGCCACGTTATTACTCTGAATAGAAAAAGGGTGGTGTCAACGTGCAAATCATTTTAATCTTCAAAGAGAGTGAGAAAAGGATAAGATATATAGTCTATATTCCTGGCCAAGAGTGACATCAGTAGAGAGAGATTCCAGCGTCTGTTCTGAAGTTTGGTTTATGGCAGTGTGCACAATCAAGTCATGTCTTTGGGTTATAAGCATGATATGACTTGTAGCTGAGCAAAATGAGCTTAATTCATTTGCCCGAAGTTGCCCCTACTGAGTCAAGTCGATGAGCGAGTGAGTAACAGTGAGGGAGTAGATTACAGAGTGAGTGAGTGAGAGAGTGAAGGAGTGACAGATAATGAGGAAACTCTAGGCCATTTTGTCCCCTTGTGATATTTTTTAGTCTGTTGGTGACTATGTTTCCATGGTTGCAGAGAGGGATTGTTAATTACACTGGCTTTAGAGAGCTGGCACAGACCAGTGAACAGTAGACAGTGCCCCCCCCAGACCAATCTCTCCCTTTCCGTTTCTCTGTCTTTGTCTCTCTCTCTCTCTCTCTCTCTCTCTCTCTCTCACACAGACACACACAGACACACACAGACACACACAGACACACACAGACACACACAGTCTGTATACTAGGTTTGAGAGTTTTGGACCAAAATGTCCATCTGTTCATCCTCATTACTGGTTTGGCCTATATCATTAATGTTCATCAATTAACTACACATTCCCAAATACTCACAAGCAACTGCATTAATCAGGTTTACACTCTGAGAGTATGTGTGCCCCAAATAGCTTCTACAGGCTACAGCGGCAAACATTTAGTGTGAGCTCCCCTTACACTTCAACAATAGCAGCCTCTGGCAGCTTCATCGGGATGTTTAGTTGACCCTTCTTCAGTCTGAAGAAGCTTTATCAGGAATGCTATTTTTGGAAGGGTAGCATCCAAGAAACCACTTTATCAGAAGGGGTAACAGGGTGAATAGGCTAAGATATGCTAAAGCTCACAAAGACTGGAATGAAGATCAGCTGAAAAGAGTATTATGGAGTGATGAATCCAAGTTTGTGTTATACATGTTATATATGGTCATTATACCATTGCCAGTACTGTATTTACATAACTATTGTGAGCAGTCTTCATTTTTGTGAATAAACAGCATTAAATAGCTAAAATAATGCAATTAACATTATTATAGTACAAGCAATGTTTCACAGTATCTTTGTGCATAGGCACTGACATTTACCTTAATTGACCAAAAACATTTTAAAGCTAAATACAAAGCCTGCAAAACCCTCACTGGCTGTTATTATTTTTGTGAGATACGCCAGTGGAGGCACTCTTGCAGCAATACTGTGCCAGTGGGCGGAAAAGGGTGAAACCATAAGTCACTAAGCTACAGCTGACCTGTATGTGTGCTTTTACTGCTCTCTCATTGCTCTGCTAGCAGCCATAGTAGCCTAATAGAACATGTCAGTCTGTCATCGGAGGTTGAGGAGGACTTCATTAAGCAAACCAGGCAGACCGAAAGTGTGCTCTGCATGGTGAAAGATATGTTGGCCCATATGCCTGTCTGAAATGTGCTTTGGCAGCTCATTGCTTTTCTCTAATTTGCAGACATATTCAAATCGATGCCTTAGATCAGACATTTTACACCCCAAAGCCACTGGTGTTAGAGTGAGGATCGCAGATATGCTTTGCTAATATGCTGCCATGTGTGTGCTGCTCAGATAACTGCTCACCAAATATTCCTTGCTTTACCTGCATGTGCATAAATATACAGGCCACAAATGACCTCTGCCGTCTCACAGTTTCTTCTAACACTTTACCTTATAATTAAGTAGTGAATAAAACAAAAGTTTAGGTTACTCACTGACAGGTGGGAAGTAGAGGATGGAGGTAGAAAGTCACCAGAATGTCATCTATGTCCACTATGCTCTATTGATAAACACTTAGTCACTTAGAACTTTTATACTGCCATATGTTATAGCAGAAGTTCAAAGCGAGGTAGGCTATACTGTGGACTTCATCTGAAATCTAACTACAAAACCAACTGGTACCTCACCCACAGGTCACCATGAGGGGGTTGGGGGTGGGGGGGTACAAAGCAACTATGCCACTGTGGTTTGTATCACTCTCTTTTAGTAATGTGTAGTGCTCCTTTGTTTTTGATTTGATGTTTTGATGCCATATTTATACAAAAGTTACATTCATGGGAAGATAGGTTAGTAGTAGAGATGCACAGATTGATCAGCTGGTGGTCGTCTGGTTTTCAATGTGATCGGCCGCGACCAGTGATAGGCCGATCAGTCTCATATAACCGATTCTGTGCCTCTTGCGCACCGCACAACAGCGACAGCACCACAAACACCAGAACATATGAAAAACACACTGCTTTCACTAACATTAATTCACAATATAATCCTGTTTTAAACACAGTTTGAGCTTTAAACTGACTGTTTATGTGACAGATCGGAGCTGATGAATGCTGATGCCGAGGACGTGTCAGATTTCAGTTGTGCTCCAATGCTACTACTTCGTACACTAAATACTGTCTTCCCATACAGCGCAGTACCAGGGAGGGAGCAGTGATATCGTGTTATTTAGGTCACAGCTATGTCTTCGGCGTTCTAGATATTCACAGTAAGTGAATAAGTTAATAACTGTTTGCTGTATGCATGCTGAAAATAAGCAGAGGAACAAGCCCAAAAACACTCAGAAAAACATTTAAAACAGCATTGCCTCACTGAATATGTGAAATTTGACAATGCTAAAGCGAACTCTGCTGAGAGTTAAGGTAGAAGTTTCCATTAAAAGAAAAGTTGAACGAAAATTATCTGTATGCTATTATATATAATTCTTGGACAGAAAAAAAAAACCTGTATAGGCCAGTCATATGTTTAAAAAAATCGGAATTGGACAAGAAAATTGCAATCGGTGCATCCCTAGTTAGTGGAGTTAGTATTCATAGTACATCAGGGGTTATCTTATTCGGGGATTTCCTTTGGTGTTGGGCTTTGGATGTATGACAATGTTTTCGAGAAGCTCAAGTAATACCTCTGCTTATTTTGGTTGAAGATCTCTCTCTTTGAGTTGGGTATAGAGAGTTTTTGCCTGTCATGTAGGTATTTTGGGCATTCTGTCAACAAGTGCTTAATGGAGAGAGGTATAAGGCAAGTCTCGCAGAGAGGAGGATCTTCTCCGCTTATCAAGTGCACATTAGCCGAATGTGGCCAATGCAACACCTGAAGTATATGACTTTGTGTGTTTTTGGTTGGGTGTTAATACTGGGACATATTTCATACAGTTTGTTCTGTGTATCTCATTCACTCTACCATATATTTTGATGTAGGAGATTTTCAGAGGTTTTGCATCCATTGGTAGGAGTTTGAGGTCTGGTGTATGCTCACTCTTGCTTTCCTTGCTAGTTGCTCTACTTTTTCGTTGCCACCTATGCCACAATGTCCCAGGATCCAGCACAAAATTAAACCATAATTTCGTCTGTTGAGGGTTTGTATTTTGTCCAGGATGTTGTTTATTGATGAGTGATTCTGAGAGAGGGTTTCCAGTGCTTGTAGGCAGAATTTAAAGTCGGTACATTTCAGCGCTCTGCCTTGTTTTATGGCATTAACAAAATCTAGCACCATTACCGGTAGTAGGGCATTCTTCAGCAGTGAAGATTGAGCTATGTTGAGATAGGGTGGCCTTGTTTGTATATTGACTATATAAAGTGCTCCTTTGTCATCAGTCATTCTGGTAGCTGCATTCATGTTGGCAAGGAGTCTCATCAGTGCTTGATTCCATACAGCCTTCCAGGGTGTTTTTACTTATAGGTCCCAGCTTCTGACCATGAGGTCATGAAGCCTAGATCAGTGGAACCTGACTAATGGTTCCCCAGGTTGACAATTGCTGTTCCCTTTTCAGTAAAACTTCAGCAAACCTAAATATTCTGAAACATATCACAAGGTGAAAGAGAATGTATGACATCTTGTTTTGCCATATTCCCTTCCTTAGGCTGGTGCTGCCTCCGATCATTGTAATAAAAACATGTGATAGTTATGCCTTTGACTGTTGAGTCAAATCCAACACTTGCTTCCCACAGCTAAATAGTGTATCTGCTCATCTTTTAAATATATATCTTCATAAGTCTCAATCTCTTTTCAAGTTGTTTTCATGCAGCATGTCTTTCTCGTTTGTTTTGTCATTTTGCTATACCAGCTAGCTGACCCTCATTCAGGTTAGACAAGGTCTCTCTTTATCACTCATTATTTGTTATTGCTGACTCTTTCCAGAGTGCCAAAAGAGCCAAATCTTCATCAATTAAATGTACATAATGCTTTTTGGCATTAAGACATGATTAATTGTATTGGTTAGCTAAATCGTTGATTCTTATGTCAGAATTAATCTTACAAGCTGACACCATAAAATCAATTAAACAGCTGAGCCCATAAAACAACATGGACGTAAGCTAAATTTATTTATAGAGTACATTTAAACAGAGTTGTATACAATAAGAAAAAAATCTAACTAAAATAAACAAGACAAAAAATACACAGCCAAGGCCATATGCATGTATAGAGTATTGAAATACACTCCTTAGAGCCTGAGAATCTGCCTGTTTATAAAAGGAGGTTGGAAACCAGCTCAAACATCTAATTTCGCATATTATTTAGGATGGTAGTATGATGTTTTATGTATGTTGTTGCACATAGTGTGCAAACACAGTCTCTTGGAGATACAACAGTATAACAAATACACAACAGGATTATAAGAATGAGGCCTGTTGACAAGGAGCCCAGGTAGTCACGGTATACACACTTCTTCAGAAGTGACCCCCTGTATATGAAAACATCTGCTCAGTAGTTATGTTTAAATTATCCCTACTTTAAACACCAAGCCACTAAGTAAAGATGATACTTCTTTTTAAAGTAAGACCTCTTATCTCCCGAGTCCAGCTGTCCTATTCTAACTCACCCCACTTCTCCTGCTGGTGTAGGAATGATACATGACAAAATCCTTGTCAAATTTGTTTAGAATTGTAGTACTCCTCTGGAGAGGCATAGTGGCGCAGTGGTTAGTGCTGTGTGAATTCTGCATATTCTCCCCATGTCTGCTTGCATTTCCTCCGTGTTCTATGGACTCCCATAATTCCAAAGACGTGCCGGTCAGGTGTCATCTCTAAACTGTCCCAGTGTGTCTGTGCATCATGTTCACTTACACTGCCTGCCACCAAAAAAAGGTCACCACCTGGATTTAACTAAGCAAATAGGTAAGAGCCTCCCATCGAATAATGACTGCATTATGTTTGATGATGATTATTTTTCAGGTGGCAACAAGTTATATAAAGATGTTAATCTCTTTCAGAAGGATCAAATTACTGGCATGTATCAAGCAGAGAAACATCTAAGGAGATTGCTGAAACTACTAAAATCAGGTTAAGAACTGTCCAATGCATTATTAAAAAGTGGAAGGACAGTTTGGAAACATCGTCTTCGAGGAAGGAATGTGGTCGGAAAAAAATCTTGAATGATCGTGATTGGCGATCACTTAAACGTTTGGTGAAATCAAATCATAGAAAAACAACAGTAGAACTCAGGGACATGTTTAATAGTGAAAGTAAGAGCATTTCCACACACACAATGCAAAGGAAACACAAGGGATTGGGACTTACCAGCTGTGTAGCCTTAAGAAAACCACTCATCAGTGAGGCTAACTGACAAAAACAGCTTCGATTTGCTAGGGAGCATAAAGATTGGACTCTGCAGCAATGGAAGAAGGTCATGTGGTCTGATGAGTCCAGATTTACCCTGTTCCAGAGTGATGGGAGCATCAGGGTAAGAAGAGAGGTGGCTGAGGTGATGCACCCATCATGCCTAGTGCCTACCGTACCAGCCTGTGGGGGCAGTGCTATGATCTGGGATTGCTGCAGGCCTAGGTTCAGCAACGCTATGTGCCCAAAAATGAGGTCAGCTGACTCCCTGAATATGATGAATGACCAGATTTTTTCTTCCCTGATGGCACAGGCATATTCCAAGATGACAATGCCAGGATTCATTGGGCTCAAATTCTAAAAGAGTGGTTCAGGGAGCAAGAGACATCATTTTCACACATGGATTGGCCACCACAGAGTCCAGACCTGAACCCCACTGAAAATCTTTCTGATGTGCTGGAAAAGACTTTGTGCAGTGGTCCAAATCTCCCAGCATCAATACAAGATCTTTGGGAAAAATTAATGAAACTCTGGAAAGAAATAAATGTTGTGACATTGCAGAAGCTTGTGGAAATGATGTCACAGCGAATGCGTGCCATAATTAAAGATAAATTAGTGTGACCTTTTTTTTTTTTTTTGGGCCAGGCAGTGTATGATAACTTCATTTTACTGGGCAGGCATGGCAGGACACTTCTTATAATAGTGGAGCTGCAGTTAGTTGCATTATCTAATACAAAGCTGTTTTACATAATAGTAGTAGCCTAGCGGGTAAGGCACTGAACTATGGACCAGAAGGTCCAGGGTTCAAATCCCACCTCTGCTAAGCTGAGGTGAGGACCCACTGTTGGGTCCTTGAGCAAGGCCCTTAATTCACAATTGCTTGGATTGTAAGACTGTATCAATTGTAAGTTGCCCTTGTAACATGTAAAATATGTTTACATTTATGCTGTAAATGTAAACATATTTCATCATTTTAAATAGTAAAAACTTAAAAACAAACAGTCATACTGATGCATATTTACTGAAGTTTGAGAAGCCAGTCATGGTTTGGATTCTTGATATACTTTGTGACGTCAACCCTTCATCATAAAGAGAAGCCAAGTTTCATGGCAGGACAAACAAAAAGCACACTGTCCAATAAACACAGAGGTGTTTTGTTTTGTGCTCAAAATGCACCCGCCCACATCCCATCCACTCCCAGTCAAGCCTTGAATCCAGATGTAGCTCGTTAAAAATTGCACGTTCAGAGCCATCTGTCCAGCCATTAGTCCTTTGTCCTATTTTTTAACACATACACATTTGTGCCATAGGCCTCCAGAGACACATAAGCTTCAATGAGTGTCTATTAGTTCTGTGCGTGGGGCTTCAAAGCATATTTGGCGCACAGGCTGCAATGTTCACTCGTTGGAGCCAGGCACTGCAGTGAGACATTTGATCATTTAACTCACTAAAAAATGAACAGATATACTGATTTTTTTCATAATATTTCCATAAAAATATTGCTGATACTGTTTTAAAATCACCTCAATTGGCGTACATTTCAAAGATCTATAAACATTTCCTAAATACAACCGCTGAGATGAAAACTTGCCAGGTAATAGAATCACCTGGGTTCTCCTGAGGTGTGAGAGAGAGCGTGAGGGCATATTAGGTTCTTTAGAGGGGATAGTGCAGGTCTTATCTGTCGCTTACAGCTCTGCTGGTATTTAATGGATGGCATGATAGAAGCTCAGAGCTCAAGGAAAGCTGGCATTTCATTATAGCAAGGCAAACAGGTTTCCTCTAACTAGTGGATGTAGGTACTGACAGAGTAAGTCTACACATTTTGTCAAATAACTTCTCAGGAAGAATATAGACCCAGACCAATATAATTACAGGTATCCATCTGATCAAGGTCTGTCCACTTTAACAGCCTTAAGGTCTTAATTGTAATAGAAAATCAAATCTCTCTTATTTACATCTAATACATTGTATGAAAGACAGAAACCTAGTACGAGCGAACCCTAGCGACACATGCTGAAAGAAAAGAGAATTGCAGGTTTATTAAAAAATAAATAAATAAAAAACATAGAAAACACACGTTTGCTGCTAATCTAGTCTCAGGCAGATATGTAAATGATTACAGGTGTGGTCTGATTAAACACTGGGTCTTTTACCCAGGTATCAGACATAGTGCATCATTGACTGAGAAAAGCAAGATGGTAGTTTCAACGAATTGCCCGCCTTCTAGGCTGCTCTGACCTGGCTGTTAGGAGTTGTTGGGGGCAGTGGTTCTGTAAGGGCATGCACACACAAGCAAACAGGCTCCAGACGGCCCAGAAAGACCACCAGTAGAGAGGATCGTTTAATCCTACAACAAGCACAAGCAGCTCCCACAGTTTCATTGTCCACCATCCAGGCACAGGTGACACTTTCACTACACAACCCTGTCTCTGCCCAGACCATTTCCAGACACTTAGCAGAAAGAAATTTGTTGTAAGCACATCCATTACATGTCCTGCCATTGATAGCCAATCACGTTTGACTTTGTTTGCAGCGGTGCCTTGAACGAGAAACCTGGACTGCTACAGACTGGAACCTTATTGTCTTCAGTGACAAATCCAGGTTCTGTTTGGAATCCAACAACAGGCGGGTTCAAGTATGGAGGCCTCATGGTGAGCACTTCAATCTTGCCTTTGCTGTGGAGCAACACACTGCCCAAACTGCTGGTGTGATGATCTGGGGAGCCATCGCATATGACAGTCGGTCAACCCTAGTAATCATACGAGGGACACTAACAGCTCAGAGATATGTGCAGGCCCTCCTGTGGCCACATGATGTCTTTTACAGCAGGGCTTCCAACTGGCATTTTTCAGAAGGATAATGCTCGCCCAAGCACAGCGAGGCAAAGCACAGCAAGCACAGCAAACCACGTTCTGTACCTCGCACCCTCCGAGATACGAGCTTGGCCCGACTGGAGCCTCCACGTAAGATTAAAGAAAGACAAGCTTCAAGACTCTTCTCCGTCCTGGCACCCAGGTGGTGGAATGAACTTCCACTCGATGTCAGTATGGCTGAGTCTCTTGCTGTCTTCAAGAGGCGACTAAAGACCCACCTCTTCACCCAGTACTTGAGTGAATAAAACTGCATATCCTCCAGTAAAAAAAAAAAAAAATAAAAAATAAAAAATAAAAAATTCCCTACACCAGATATGAGCAGGTTGTAGTTGGATTGTGTACTTGAGCTATTGTTTACTTGTACTAATATGAGGTTCTATCTCCTAGGAAGATTACAAAGCACTTTTGTAAGTCGCTCTGGATAAGGGCGTCTGCTAAATGCTGTAAATGTAAATGTAAATGGGTTTCCCAGGAATGTCTCCACCAGATTGCTGGCCTGCCCAGAGGCCAGATTTATTGCTAATCAAACATTTATGGTTTCAAGATCTACAGACCCAGCTGCAGTATTTGTGGACAAATGTGGCACAGAATACCATACATACCAGCTGTTTACCTCCAATGCCCAACTATAACTCATCCTGTCAACAGGCTAGAGGCGGCCTAACAGGGTACTGGAGCCTCCTTTCAATTGTACAGACTCCCAATAAATGTATCCTTTCGATCTAACACTAAAGTCACTAACATACATCATCATTATATTCACACACACTTCCAAAAACCCCTATTTGTTGAGTTATTTTTGTCATGAGTGTAATTTTATCTCAAATTTGTTTAAAAAAACAACTTGCAACTTGTCTGGATTGCACAGAGCCCTGATCTCTACTACACCCAAGACCTCTGGGATAAACTGGAGTGCTAACTGCAAGCCAGACCTTATAGTCAACAGGGAAAGGATGCTGTGTTTAACAACAATGTGTACGAGTTACCTTCTGTGGAGAGGCAGTTCTCTTCATCACTATTGTCCAGGCAGTTATCTTGGCCATTACAGAGGAAACTTCGATCCACACATAGGCCATTCCGGCAGTGAAAGCGTGATGCTGAGCACACCAGAGGATTACCAGCTACAAAGAGATGACAGTGTAGGTTATAACCTATGCTAAATGGATTCTGTCTGTAGACACACGGCAGATTGCCACTGATCTCTCAACACTTGAAATGCACTAATACCCAGCGCTCATTCGACTTTATAATACAGCAGATTATTAGTTGCTCAACTGCAAGACACTGAGGTATTGGAGATGAACACTGACAGCTGTGTGCCTACAAAGGGTGTCTGATCTATCAAGAGACTGCAAATCAACATCAAAATTAGATCTACACATACATGGTGCCCACAGGCTAACTTTTTCTGCATGATGGAATTTGCTTTTTCTTGAAATTCAACAGCTGGAGCAGGTAAAGTGTTCTGAGACTATAGTGGATGAAGTACAAGTAAAAACCTGATATCATAAATTAGACCTGAAACTAGATCTCACTGTGACATGTCTCCAAGCTTCAGTCTTTCCATTTAGTTAGCAAAGCACCTTGTAAGAGTACAAGTTCTTGCAAAAGTTTAAATGATAGCAAGTGCAGTCATTTTATTACGACTACAATGAAACTGTACATCCATGCTTATTAACAGAAATAATACTAAAAAAGATTACTTACAACAATGTATTTTAAGTCTTTGAGGAAACAGACACTGAAGTACTGGGCTTGAAGCATTAGATCTAAGCAGTCTAGTTAAAGTGCTCCTAGACATCAAGTAGAGCAGCAATGCTGCTTTATAAGCCTCTCTCAGCTCTGTGGAACAAGACTAGCACTCTTTTTAACTTTGGAAACTTTAAATTGTAACTGTCAGCAGCAAGCAGGAGGAAACGGCTAAGACTTTAGTGTGCTGGAAAAACACATTTTGTTCCATCATTCCAGTAAAAAGAGGATCTGTTCAAAGTTATATTAGAGCTGCGCATTTACAGTGGTGCTTGAAAGTTTGTGAACCCTCTAGAATTTTCTATATTTCTTCATAATTATGACCTAAAACATCATCAGATTTTCACACAAGTCCTAAACGTAGATAGAGAGAACCCAATTAATTACGTATTAGTGAGTGGCAAAAGTATGTGAACCTTTGCTTTCAGTATCTGGTGTGACCCCCTTGTGCAGCAATAACTGCAACTAAACGTTTCCTGTAACTGTTGATCAGTCCTGCACACCGGCTTGGAGGAATTTTAGCTCATTCCTCCGTACAGAACAGCTTCAGCTCTGGGATGTTGGTGGGTTTCCTCACATTATCTGCTCACTTCAGGTCCTTCCACAACATTTCCATTGGATTAAAGTCAGGACTTTGACTTGGCCATTCCAAAACATTAACTTTATTCTTCTTTAACCATTCTTTGGTAGAACGACTTGTGTGCTTACGTGCTTAGGGTCGTTTGTCTTGCTGCATGAACCCACCTTCTCTTGAGATTCAGTTCATGGACAGATGTCCTGACAGTTTTCCTTTAGAATTCTCTCTGATATAATTCAGAATTCATTGTTCCATCAATAGTGGCAAGTCGTCCTGCCCAGATGGCAGCAACACAGGTCCAAACAAACCATGATACTACCACCACCATGTTTTCACAGATGGATAAGGTTCCTTATGCTGGAATGCAGTGTTTTTCTTTCTCCAAATATAACGCTTTTCTTTTACCAACCAAAAGTTCCTATTTTGGTCTCATCCATCCACAAAACATTCTTCCAGTAGCCTCTGGCTTGTCCACGTGATCTTTAGCAAACTGCAGATGAGCAGCAATGTTCTTTTTTGGAGAGCAGTGGCTTTCTCCTTGCAACCCTGCCCATGCACACCATTGTTGTTCAGTGTTTCTTCTGATGGTGGACTCATGAACATTAACATTAGCCAATGTGAGAGACGCCTTCAGTTGCTTTAGAAGTTACCCTGGGGTCCTTTGGTGACCTCGTCCAACGTTTACACGCCTTGCTCCTTGGAGTGATCTTTGTTGGTCGACCACTCCTGGGGAGGGTAACAAATGGTCTTGAATTTCTCCATTTGTACACAATCTGTCTGACTGTGGATTGGTGGGAGTTCAAACTCTTTAGAGATGGTTTAACCTTTTCGAGCCTGGATGAGCATCAAACAACTCTTGTTCTGAGGCCCTCAGAAATCTCCTTTGTTCGTACCATGATACACTTCCACAAACGTGTTGTGAAGAGCAAGACTTTGATAGGATCCCTGTTTTCGTCTTTAAATTTTTACAACACAGGGTGCCCCACTCACACCTGATTGTCATCACCCATTGATTGAAAACACCTGACTCTAATTTCACCTTTCAAAATTAATTGATAATATAGCTGTTCACATACTTTTTTGCCACCACTAATATGTAATATTGGATCATCGTTTCCTTCCTCAATAAATAAATGATTATAAGGTATAATATTTTTGTATATAAAGTATTATACTTTTGATCTATTACTTGTGTTAAATCTGATGATGTTTTAAAGGTCATATTTATGCAGAAAATATAGAAAATTCTACAGGGGTTTTCACAAAAAAAACTGTATTTTTTCAAGCACCACTGTAATAGTGTTTCGGGAGTAACCAATATTGCTGGCTTCCTAAGTTCAGTAAAGATAATCCACTCTACTATCAGTGAGCTTAGTTAACTTAGCAAAGTTAACAAATGCCATCAATGTCAAAGTCACACACAACATAATTGTAAGTTTTTTACAGTGGTATGAAAAAGTTGGGGCCACCGCCTGATAATTTTCATGATTTTTCTTTATAAATCATTGGTTGTCCAGCTCAGGCAATTTTCAGGTAAATATATCATATCGGGCAGATGAAACACCGTGATATTTTGAGAAGTGAAATTAAGTTATTTAGGTTTTTACAGAAAGTGTGCAGTTTAATTATTCAAACAAAATTAGGCAAGGTTGCATTTTAAACTTTGGGCACCCTTGTCATTTGAATACCTTTAGCACTAATTTCTGGAAACACAAAATTTGTTTTGTAAGGCTCATTGACCCTTGATCTACATACACAAGTGATCCAACTATGAGAAAGTGTTAAGGTGGCCAATTGGAAGTTTTTCTCTCCTCTTTGCATCTTTCTCTGAAAGAGTGGCAACACGGGAGGGAGCCTCAAAACAACTCTCTCAAATGGGGCACCCTGAAAACAAAGGTTGTTCAACATCATGGTTCAGGGAAAAAGGGAAAAGCTCTCTCAGAGAATTTCAGTGTCAGTTTCCACTGTGAGGAACATAGTGAGGCAATGGAAGACCCACAGGCACAGTTTCTAGTTAAGGTAATCCCGAAGTGGCAGACCAAGAAAAATCTCAGATAGGCAGAGGCGAAGGATGGTGAGAACAGTCATAGTCAAGCCACAGACCACCTCCAAAGACCTACAAAACCTCATCTTGCTGCAGATGGTGGTCACTGTTCATCGTTCAACACTATACAGCGCACTTTTGCACCAAGGAGAGGGCTGTATGGGAAGAGTAATGCAGAAGAAGCCTTTTCTGCAGACACGGCCACAAACAGAGTCACTTGAGGTGTGCTACAGCACATTTGGACAATCCAGCTTCAATTTGCAGGAATTTTTGGAATAAAAAGTGCTGTGTACTGATGAAACTAAAATTGAGTTGAGTTATTTGGACATAACAAGGAGCGGAAAAAGAAACACAGCATCAAGCCAAGACAAACACTTGCTACCCACAGTAAAAATTTGGTGGCGGTTTCCATCATGCTTTGGGACTGCTGTGGCGCCTGTGTGAATTCTTGTTTTTAAAGTTGAGGGTCGTCATGGATTCCAGTTAATATCTCCAGATTCTTGAGAACAATGTTCAAGATCAGTGACAAAGTTGCAGCGACCGAGGCCAACGACCCCAACCCCCCAAACCCTGCTCTCAAAAAATCTATACTAAGGCATTCATGCAGAGGAACCAGTACAACGTTCTGGAAATGGCCATCTCTCCCCAGACCCCCAGACATGAATATTACTGAAAATCTGTGTTGTGATTTAAAGTGGGCTGTCCATGCTCGGAAACCATCAAACCTGAACTGAACTGGAGATGTTTCTAAAAAGAATGGTCCAAGCATCACTTCAACCAGAATCCAGACTGGAAAGCTGTAGGAAGCCGTTTACCGGCTGTTATTTCTACAAAAGGAGGATCTACTAAATATTGATGTAATTTTTCTGTTGGGGTGCCCAAATTTATGCACCTGCCTAATTTTGTTTTTGAATAATTACTGCACACTTTCTGTAAATCCTATAAACTTCATTTCACTTCTCAAATATCACTGTGTTCATCTGCTATATGATATATTTAACTCAAGTTGCTGATCTGAACAACCAATGATTTATAAACTAATATCATGAAAATTATCAGGGGTGCCCAAACTTTTTCATACCACTGTAATGTCCTTACAGCTTTGTTGCAAGATATGGAAGTAGATTGCTGGCCTTTCCTCCACACAGTAAGTGTTTGTGCTGTTGCCATAGTCACTGTGATCCGCCAGTATGGCATTCAAGGACATTCGTCATTGCAAGCCAAGTCTAGAACTTGAACTGCTGTTTCCATCAGCTGACTCTTACCTCTAAGTCACAGGCAAAAAATTCAAACCTGGATTCGTCACTCCATAATACTCCTTTAAACTGATCTTCATTCAATTATTTGTAAGCTTTAGCATATCTTAGCCTATTCACCCTGTTCTCCTTCTGATAAAGTGATTTCTTGGCTGCTACCATTCCAAAAAGATCATTTCAGATCAAGCTTCTATAGATTATACAAGGGCCAACTTAGCATTCAGATGAAGCTGCCAGATGCTGTTTGCTTGTAAGGGGAGCTCACACTAAATACTTGTTACTGCAAACTATAGAAGCTGTTTTTACTTATTTTTTCAATACTGCTTACAAAATTCCTGTATATGCTGGTTGTATTATAATAAAACGACTCAGAGATAATTATATACTGTCATTATACCATTGCTAAGACAACAATATCTAATCTAATCTATTCTTTTTATAGAAAACATGTATTAATTTGCAAATCAAGTCAAAACTCAAAATAAGTGTTATGTGACTAGGTTCAAGAATGCAGATTTGTTTCACTAAAAATCTGACAAACTAGACAGACTTCAAACATTTAAATACAATTAAAAGTGGCTATAGTCCACATGTTATTTCCAATATTTACATTCATACATTCACTTATTAATATTCCGTACCCCCTTACACAGGGGTAGGGATGGGTTCGGAGCCTAGGGGAATACTAAGGACATGCTCACTCACTTACACCCATGGGCAATTTAGAGTAGTATCCTACTGACAAGAAAGCAGCTTAATCAACCAAATTTAAGATTTAGGTAACATAAAAACATACAAATGATTAAACAGAAAGACAAAATAAAACCAACTAATCAATACTTCTAAATAAACTGTATGAAGTGTAATAATTCTGTGGCGTTCAGGGCTGTGCTAAAAAAAATGATACAACAACATATCGTGATACTTATTTTTGTAATATACTACATCAATTTTCAGCTCAAAATACTTTTTTGAAGGAAGAAAAAACATTTAAATGGGGCGTAAACTACAATCTACACTCTTGTAGATGTCGCACTACAGTGTTTTGGCTGACTGTATTATCAATGTGATGTGGTGTATTAAGATGACTCAGATTGTACACTGTAACTTGTATTTCAGCTGTTTCTTTATTTACAGTTAACTATGTGGAATATGCACTGTATTGCAATGTATATTGATATAATCGTATCGTGTCCCATGTATCGTGATGCGTATCTTATCAGGAAGTCCTTTCTAATACCCACCCCTAGTGGAGTTTACAATAAAATGTATCCATTAAAATTTAACCATCTCTCTCCAATATGTCTGTTGCTTCTGCAGGAAAATCAAGGCTGCAGTTATGATGGCAGCTTGGCAGAACTACAATTTGAACTCTCAACGTTCCCTCCAAGTCAACAGTGCTGAGCCACTGCTTCACAACACAGTTTATTTTTCAATTTTAAAATATTAATACTCAGTGTGAGTATAAAAAGCAGTCTCATGCTGATGCAGACTTCAGGCCTACAATTTTAAGTAAAATTGTGTGCACCATAGGTCAAATAACATGGTTTGCTGATTTTTGGTAATAAAAAAAGTTAGCAGCTTCTGCAGGGAACAAACTTAATAATGACAAACTAACAAACCATTAACAAGTCAAATGAGTCCTGAGACTCCTCAAATAAAAGTATTGAAACTTCTTGACAGGAACCCAAACCCTTTGTTTTAGTTTTTTAAAAGCAAAATCATTTTAGCCACATGTGTTTAAGAGTAGCCCTACTGATTTCACTTGGGCACAGCAGGACCGTCAGACTATCAGTGTGCAAAGCATATACTCACTGCAGTTGTCCTCATCACTGCCATCGGGGCAATCACGGAAGCCATTGCAGCGGAAGCGGCCAATGATGCAGTGGACACCGTTGGCGCAGCCGAAGAATGTGGGGGCACACTTAGACTTCACCTTTGCTGTAAACGAATAGAGAGGACAGGACAGGTTAATGGAGTTATATCGATCTGGAAGTACTTTGTACCTTACTTAATTTAACAACCATCCGAGCAACAACCATTCGCTTTATTGACTGAAGTCTTAAAAATTATAATAAATTACAACAGGAAATAAAAATCTCAACTCCAGTCATAAACAGACTAAAAATGGCAAAGACACTGTACAGTGCTGCCTGACATCTGACGCTACATTACATAGTACTGTACTGAACTCTACGACATTTTACTTAATAATTATTAAGTATTCTAACAGATTCCTATATTAACTGCTTATTTATGTACTGGCAACATAATATTACAGCATTGTTTTGTTGCTCTCTAGTGCAGTGTATTTTGCTTTTCAAGCCGGACAAAGCTTCCCCACACTGCTCTGTAAAAAGGCTCTCAGAGACTACTTTTGGGTAGTGTACCTCTTGGTGAGAGATCGCTGACTGCTATACATGCCTATATGACACATTTGCCACAGCTGGGCCTGTAGTTCTTCCACACTCAAAGGTTGCCGAAGCTGGCATCCCAGCTGGTCCGATGAATGCTCGTGTGGCGATGAATCTGGCGACCAGGCAGGACTGGGAGGTGTTGCAATGTAGCAGAGACTTTCCTGGGAAACCCGTGCTGTGTGTAGGCGAGCATTATCTTGCTGAAAAATGCCAGTTGGAAGCCTTGCCATGAGAGGTATCACGTGACTGATCTGAACTCGTCCCTTCTATCATTACTAGGGGTGACAGACTCTCGTATGCAGTGGATTCCCAGATCATCACACCAGCAACTGGGTCAGTGTGTCACTCCACAGAAAAGGCAGGATTGCAGCAATCACCACAAGGTCTTTATACTCAAACCTGGCCATTATTGGCTCCCAAACAGAATCTGGATTTGTCACTACAGACATACGGTAGAATATATAATGGGCTCTGTGACAACAAATTTCCGTCCGCTAAGCACCTGAAAATGGTCCGGGCAGAGACAGGGTTGTGTATTGAAGGTGCCACCTGTGCCTAGATGGTGGACAGTGAAACTGTGGGAGCTGCTCATTCTTTCTTCGTGGATAAAACAATCCTCTCTACTGGTGGTCTGTCTAGGCCGTCCGGATTCTGTCCCTCAATGAACCTCATGGAAACACTGCTTCCAACACCTCTTAACATCTAGGTCAGAACGGCCTAGATGGTGGGCAATTTCTGAAAAGGACCATCTTCTCTCAGTCCAATGATGCGGCCCCTCTCAAAGTCTGTCAACTGGGAAAATGTCTTCGAGTGCATCATAGAAACATGTCTAGCAGTCAACGATTTCTCACCAACAAGCACACTACCGAAACGTAGCCTATGAGAGCCTTTATACAGACAGTGAGGAAGCCCTTTTACGCCCTTTTGTGGCAAGACCCAGTGTCAAATTAGCCACACCTGTAATCATAAGATGTAAGCTTACATAACTGCACGCCGAGTTTTGCAGCAATCTGCATTTCTATCTGGGTGCTTCACTTACCGTATTTTTTGGACCATAAGGCGCACTTAAAATCCTTTAACTTTCTCAAAAATCGACAGTGCGCCTTAAAATGTGGTGCATCTAATGTATGAATTAATTCTGGTTGAGTCTTCTGACCTAGAACCGATTGTAGATGGTACACGGCGCTCATAAATCTGTCAAAATGTTTTAGCACGGCCTTGGTAAGTTACGAAGCTTACAGCAACCGTAGTGCGCAGCATCACAGAGTAATACGGTACGTGCTTCAGCATTAGGGTACGTGCATTCATTTATTTATTTTCGAAGCGGATTTCAAACTCAGCGCTATCAGTCACGCAGTACAACATGGTCATAGAGCAGCTGTGAGAGAATTCAACATTAACGAATCAGTGGTACGGAAGTGGAGGAAGCAAGAAGACGCCCTGCGCCAAGTAAAGACCAAACTGAGTTTTCGAGGGAACTTAAGAGTTTTGTTTCATTTAATGCGCCTTATAACCCGGTGCGCTTTACGTATGAAAATATACCCGTTAGCAGTCGATCGTTGATATTTCGTCTTATAATCCGGTGCGCTTTATGGTCTGAAAAATACTGTAGTTATTCTTTGTCAGTGAGTATAATTACATTACAGTAGCCTAAAAAGTCCATGTGACTTTGACAATGTCTGGTCCATTTCAATCAACGACCTGTTTCACAGAATGTAATGTAGTCATTAAATGGTGCATACCTATACAATGTTCATCTGCAAGTACTGAATATTCAATTTATTACCAAATAATACGTTCAAACACTCGTTTGCCATTTTATCAGGCACAATTACAATATAGATGCACTTAAGCTTGCTTAATGTAGCCTATTTGCAGCTATGAAGTGTGTCAGACAGCCTCTGCCCCATCCGTTAATAGAAGGGGACCAGCAAAGGACAATTAAGACACAGGTATTAATTGTCATTCAGCTCAGCAGTGACGCTGACATAGCAGTGTGTGTTCCTGGCACAAGCGAGTCATGTGCAGCACTGTTGGTGGGATTTTTAAACACCTCAATGTCACTACTGGAATGAGAGTGGTAGGCTAATAAAAATCTCCAGCAAACAGATCGGTCTCTAGAGTACACCTACATGATGTACCAACAAGGCCCAAAATGACATATTGATGTCACTGCTGCGTTCAGAACGGTCCACCACTCAAACAATATCTCTATACTGCATTGTGACAGGAGGAGTACATTCAGTAATGCTATCCAAACAAATGTATATTTGCAATAGCGCTAACCTTGATAAGTGATGAATTATCATCTGTGTGCATTCTAGCGCATGTCAGGCAGCAGTGAGGAATGTGGATTGTTTTATGATGCCATGCCTCACAGGAAAAGTGGCCTCAGTTTGCTAATGGAAGCGGCCGGATTAATCTCCATGTTCCTGTTTATGCAAGCAAAGCATGTAGTCTTGTCAGTGGAAGCAGACACAAGAGAATACGCAAGACAAATTTGCATTGCGGAAGCCCCTGGAACGTACGGCTATGATAGAGAGAAAGACACAGTGCCCAGAGCAGACAGCTTCTGTAGACGCCTTATTGAAATGAGAAAACCTGACGGGAAACCCACATCCATTAAACTTCCGCACACAGAGGCGCCTAAAAAACGATCAATCACTCGGCTCCAAACTGGTTTTAGTGCCAGCTGTTTACCTCCATTAACCAAATGCATTGAGAGAAACAATGTTCTATAACTTCCAGACGTAAATAGTACTGAAAGCATATACAAAGCTGATTGAATAATTTAGATGCCTGTATGTAAAAGTAATAGCTTGCTGTCCTGTCTGGCCAGTTGGAGGTGAACCTAACCACATGTACTCAAACCACTCATTCTTTAATGTGTTGGTCACTGAAATATCTGCAGGAGACAAGATGGTCCTGCCTCAGCAGACTATGGCATCAAACAAAGAGATCATAATTCAGGCCTTTCTAAGATTTCTAGTAGAAAAAACTGTGGTAATAACAAATTCCGAAGACACAAGAAAGGTCACATCACGAGTTACACTCAATCTGTTCTACTACATTTGGCCAGAACCCTGAAATTTTAAACTTTTGAATTATGGAATTATCAACCACACTTGGGGAATATGCATCTAATTTACCTCACAAGTAAGAAAATCACAGATAAGATAACAAAAAAATGCATTTAACAATTAACATGAGCTAAATGAATCATGATTAAAAAGATGTCAAGAAAACAAATACCAATTCATTTTTAAAAAGAAGCATTCTATGCAGCACCAGCTACACCTACCAGGCTATAAGAGTCAGCACATGAGGCCAGAAGAGATCTGAAGGCTATTCAAACAAAATCTGGCTCATTATGATTTCAATTAAAATATAAGTCAAATAACTTACTACTACCATTAAACTAGTATACTGTTATGGATTTGAAGTATGGTCCTGGACAAAAATAAATAAATAAATAAAAATAAAACAAGAATTAATTTTAAAAATCCAAACATTTTAGTAGTGCACAGAAATACCCCCCGCTGATGCCTGCAGGGCTGAACTGGGCCTTTATCCACTACATAACAACATCCAAAGTAAAACACCAGCCAATTAACATTCCAT
The DNA here is from genome assembly GCA_025084515.1 of Ancistrus triradiatus. Taxonomy (NCBI): domain Eukaryota; kingdom Metazoa; phylum Chordata; class Actinopteri; order Siluriformes; family Loricariidae; genus Ancistrus; species Ancistrus triradiatus. Next base: position 1,163,334 of record JAJAGP010000023.1, read on the forward strand.
AGAAATATAAAAGTCTGGCCAATCAGCTCTCCACAGATCCTCATCGAAATAAATCAACAACTGTGGTTAAACAAATGACCCAATTGGGCGCACACTATCCAACAATAAAAACCATAAGAGAGAAAGCCACCACATAACCACATACATAATCGGCTGAAGGTGGAGAAAGGAAGACATCACAGAGGATTAGAGAGGCACAGACACTTGAGATCTGACAACTCCAAGATAGATGTCCATAAAAATTTACATTTACTGCATTTAGCAGACGCCCTTATCCAGAGCGACTTACAATTGGTACAGTCTTACAATCCAAGCAATTGTGGTTAAGGGTCTTGCTCAAGGACCCAACAGTGGCAGCTTTGGCAGAGGTAGGATTTGAACCCTGGACCTTCTGGTCCAGAGTCCAGTACCTTACCCACAAGGCTACCACAGTCCCGAGAAAGACAGTCATTAACCATTATGTGAAGTGAAAACTGATCTGATCAACATCTGTTCACTTCAGCAGCTGAGGTCTTACAATAATAATAGATTATAATAGGAAATAAACATGTCTTTTAACTCCAGAAGCAGCTGCAAAGAGACTCAAAAAGGCAAAGACACTGTACAGTGCAGCCTGACTTATGATTCCTATGTTAATTGCTTATTTATGTATTATTAAGATATGTACTTATTTATCCACTATTAAACATAAATGGCAATATTATTATTGTTTTGCTATTTGTTGCTTTGTCTCCAAAAGAATCCACTGCAGAGAGTGATTTCGTCGCTCCGTCAACAGTCAATCAACACTGAGGATCCACAAAGTGGGAGTTAAAGAGAAGTTGTCCATCACTCACTCAAAGGTTCGCTACCTTACTGGTCACGTGTTCGCTTGCTTGTTAGCTCATGTTTGGACTAGGGACTGTTCTAACTCGGTTGATTTGTCTTGAGACTTTTTTGTGCACGTTACTTGTGTTTGTGTGGATGACTTTGTGCTGCTAACAAACTGTAAATGGTGTTTGTATGTGCCTGTCCTATTGTACGTAATGCTCCTTTGTTTGTCCCTCCATTGATGTATTTTCTATATAGTACAGTAATGTGTAAGTATTGTGGATTTCCATAAATTACAAAAGTTTTACCATGTGTATAACAGTTTTGTTTATAGTTGTATCTCTGTCGCATTTACATATCGCTTGCATGCAGTTTTCTTGTGAATATATCCTTTATACAATGCTCGGCCAAAAAAAAAAAATAATAAAAAAAAATAAAAGTCACCACCTGGATTTAACCAAGCAAATGGTTCCATGATTAAAAAAGAGCCTCCCATGGGATAATTGCTGCATCGGTGATAATGTTTCAGCTGGCAACAAGTTATTTAACCCTGACTGATGCAGTGAGTAGCTTCTCATTTGTTAAACAACCATGTTGAAAGACACATCCCGTGGTCGTGGAAAAGATGTTAATCTGTTTCAGAAGTGTCAAACTGTGAAAGAGTCGTCAGGGAGCATGAGACATCATTTTCACACATGGATTGGCCACCAGAGTCCAGACCTGAACCCCATTGACCTCCCAAATCTCCCATCATCAATACAAGATCTTGGGGAAAAATTAATGCATCTCTGAACAGAAACAAATGTTGTGACACTGAAGTAGCAGTTCTGTCCAGAGTTGCATAAATTTTTCCCCAAGATCTTGTATTGATGATGGGAGATTCGGACCACTGCACAAAGTCTTCTCCAGCACATCCCAAAGATTCTCAATGGAGTTCTGGTCTGGACTCTGTGGTGGCCAATCCATGTGTGAAAATGATGTCTCATGCTCCCCGAACCACTCTTTGACCCTTCTGAAACAGATTAACATCTTAGGGTTAAATAACTTGTTACCAGCTGAAACAATCACCAATGCAGTAATTATCCGACGGGAGGCTCTTTTTCAACTATTTAACTGGTTGCTTAGTTAAGTCCAGGTGGTGACCTTTCTTTTGGCCGGGCAGTGCATATACATTATAGTACCTTAAGAAGACTATGTGACTATGGTAACATGCAGTCAATGCAGCATATTAAAATATATATCATATCTAATAGTCACGCACACTTTGGCAAAACTGTGCAATAGTTATGCCAATAAAGTTTTATAAATGAAAATGGATGATAAGAAGATGGAAAGGGCCTGAGTCAAAAACCTGCTTCTTCTTTCCTCACTTATAATAACAAAATCACTACAAAGATAAAAGAACCAAGGAAGAGGAAGAGAGAAAGCAACAGAGAGATATACTATGAGAAAAGAGGAGAAGAGGGAGTGTGGAGTGTGGTAGCCTAGCGGTTAAGGTACTGGACTATGGACCAAAAGGTCCAGGGTTCAAATCCCAGATCTGCCAAGCTGCCACTGTTGGGTCCTTGAGCAAGGCCCTTAACCCACAATTGCTTGGATTGTAAGGTTGTAAGTCGCTCTGGATAAGGGCGTCTGCTAAATGCTGTAAATGTAAGAGGGCAGACAAGAATTAGAGAAAAGGAAAAGAAGAGCATGGGTGATGGAGTCTATCAGAAAAAGCAATAAGAGAAACTAAGAGAGTATACAGGAGAAGAGAGTGAGAAGAGATAAAAGAATGGAACAGAGAATCAGGGCTACACAGAGACTAAAAAGAGGAAGATGAAAAGGATGACATGGAGAGAAAAAGGAGAGGGTGCGAGAAAGAGGGTGATAGAAATGAAGCAGAGAGATAGAGAGAGAGAGAGTGAGAGAGAGACTAATCATTTGTTCACACTTGGTAGGTTTGGTTCGAATAAAATGAACCCTTGTGCAATTACTCTGTTGGCATGATTCATTTGAAAAAGTGTTAGTGCTGGCATTCGTACCTTGGTGCATACCAAACAAACAGACTGAGACACCCTGAATAGGTGGGTCTATTCACAGCCCAACCACAGGACGTGACATCACAAAAACAAACAAACAAAAAAAAGGTAATTCAACAATGCAGGAATAGAGCTAACGTACAAAAAAAGAGGGCTTACAAATGACCAATGAGAAGGTTAAATGCCTTATAAACATCCGGTCCAGATAAATGCTGAAGTGTTCAAACTGTTCTGCCATAGGTTACAGGCAAATGGGTTCAGCAGAGCTGTGGAACAGTGCAGCACACAAGTGAGGAAGCTACATCAACAGCACATAAAGGTGTGTCATACATTTTCTAACCAGCCGATATTTTCTAAGGCAATCTTTAGCTATCCTAATATTAACACTTAACAATTTAGCAGCAGAAAATATGAATTGCATCAACTTACATCAAATGTTTCCCACACAGGCCTCTGCTGAACAGCTTGTATAAGGCAAGGACGATGTGGTCATCAAGTATCATGTAATAGGAGTACTGTAGTCACTGCTCTCATAGTGAAACGGCATTGAGGAAAGCTTGCAATCTAGCTACAGTTTATCTTGGTCTATACCTGCGGTCTGTACATTACTAAAAGCCACACTTTTTGGTTCCTTAGTACTATACAATTAAAAGAAAGAACAAGACTCAGAGCTGTGGCAGAACAATAAAAGCAGCATTCTGCTGTAAACTCAAAATATCACCGAATGCAATAGAGGGAGAAAGGCAAACCATTTTTCTCCTCCGTTTGCTCTGAGCAAAAAGAATAGCGGTGGTAATGACATGCCACAGTTTACTGCTCCCACAACCTTTTTGTTTCTTCCTTAATACTTTGCTTTCCGCCTCCAACAAACAAGAAATCAAATTAAAGTGAAACAATAAAGGAAGGAGGATGGGTCAGTTCCATGCACACCAATAACCGATTGCTTTTCTCTCTCCCTCTTTTTCTGCTGTCCTCATTCATTTGACATTAGCTTCTGGGCATGCAGGCGCACAGCTATGGCCATGCTCACGCTCTCAACTTTCTGAAACCTAGTAACAATGTTAATTTCATAGCTGTAATTCTAGAATTCTAATAACCTTCAGATGCTGAGCTTCGCCTTACTGATCTGAACTTGTCACCAAACTATTAAGCCATAAATCTCAGTAAAGCCACAACTACAGCAATAATGCATTTTATCAGATCCTCTTCCTTTTCTTAGCCTCTTTTGATGCAATTTCTTGAAAAACGAGCCGCTCGAGCACACTCCCTCTCTCTTCCAACTCCCCACAGCCTCGTTTCGTTCTTTATTCTCAGCCTTTATTCTAGTTTTAGGTCTTTATTCACAGGCCAAGCTTTCTCTCCATTTCTCCATGTGCTGAGCTGAAACAGAGGTTGTTTACAGAAAACCCTGTGGATGTATCCAGATTTATGGGTGAAGTTGAGACTCTCTGTTGATGGAAATCGGATCACAGTGCAGTCTTATACAAAGCTCAAGGAATACAAAGACGAAGACAAAGAAGTATGTCATTCGAAGTAAACAAAGACACACAAAAACACTGTAATTATTCTAAAACCATTGAAAACACCAGTCACGTCCGAGTATTGCACATAACAGTGTTAATTTTGGCAGCTGATTTTGATTTAGTTTCAGTCTTAGGCTTCTGACTAAAATTGATAATAGTTTTAGTCACATTTTAGTCATTTAATTATTGTTAGTTTTAGCTTAGTTTAACTTGATTAAAACTTGAAAAAACATTTCAGTCTAGTTTTAGTCAATTAATAGTAAAAATATTTAGCCTAATTTTAGTCAGGCACTGTTAATGGTTTTAGTATTTTAGAGGTATTATTTATTACTAACTTTCATAAAACATAGCTAAAAAGCTATGTTACACTTAATAACATGTTATCATCCAAAATTATGGAAGCAATATGGCCACTTTTTTCTTCAAATACATTTTGGATTTATGTAATATTAACAATGCTGAAAATTTTACTGAGATGACGTCTAATTAAACAGTGCAGTGTGTACATAGAATATGGTTTAATTAACTTGTGCTTTAAGCGGCTTCACACTGTTAATGTGCCTGCCCCTTCGTTTAGTGAAATGACTAAGTCACCAGAATTTGAAATGCTATAAAGGCTTGGAATTCATCTCTCCGTGATTAATGCTCGAGACAAATGAGAACAAATTAAAAGGATTTTAAGTGCGCCTTATGGTCCGAAAAATACGGTAGCTGAAGTTATCCCATAAATCGCTTCTTCTATTTCTTCCAAGGAGAGGGATAGCCTTATCCATCTACATAAACCAAGTCTGCTGCATGTTACATGGGACTGTGGTAGCCTAGTGGTTAAGGTACTGGACTCTGGACCAGAAGGTCCAGGGTTCAAATCCCACCTCTGCCAAGTTGCCACTGTTGGGTCCTTAATCCACAATTGCTTGGATTGTAAAACTGTATCAATTGTAAGTCACTCTGGATAAGGGCATCTGCCAAATGTGCCTCAACTTCAACTCAATTGTGTGTGTGTTGGGGGAGAGTCGGGGACGTACCCATACATCCCTCTTTCACATTATCATTTAGTCATTTTTATTTCGTTGTAAAAAACAGATCATCAACCAATATTTTTCATCATAGTTTTCGTTAATGAAATTAACACTGACACACAAAATTGGTTTTCGTATAACAAAATGTGTTTGACACAATAGTTTTCTTGCTTAATTATTAGTAAAGGTTTTAGTGTTGGTACTACTCAGTTTACTCAAAATTCCATGCAAGTTATAACCCTGTGTAATGTAATACCTCTTGTCATCTGTTCAATGTTGCGGTTACCCATATCACTTCACCAAGGTTATAGTCACAATTCAGATTTGGGACATGTCTGTGCTGGTTTGCTGTAGTCTGTAAACTGTTGGGACAGTCACACTTGACAGATGAAACAAAAACTTCAGACTGAACACAGACTGAATACTATTTTCATTTTTCCGTTGAGTTTAGTTTTTGTTTGTTTTAGTCTATTAAAACAAATGTAAAGCTTTTTTTTTTAAATGGGAAACTGATGTTGAATCATTTAGCATAAATACAATGGTAAATATGATGACTGGTGAATAATAAAGTCTTAAAACTGAAGGTATTCTTTGACTGTTGGGCCTCTGTGCAAAGGTCTTAGTCTACAACTGTTTGAACTGTATGTTGTAGGATTGTAACAGTTGTAAGTCGCTCTGGATAATAGTTTCTGCTAAATGCTGGTATCAGACTTAAAGCTCATTAATAATCAGTCATGTTTAAGATTGCTATCTCTAAGGACCACTTTACCTCATACACTGAACACCAGAGAGCAATAACATACACTACATGAACAAAAATAATGGGACACCTACACATTACACCTACTGTTCAGTGGTGCTTGAAAGTTTGTGAACCCTTTAGAATTGTCTATATTTCTGCATAAATATGACCTAAAACATCATCAGATTTTCACACAAGTCCCAAAAGTAGATAAAGATTAAACAAATGAGACAAAAATATTATACTTATTGAGGAAAATGATCCAATATTACATATTAGTGAGCGGGAAAAGTATGTAACCCTTTGCTTTCAGTATCAGGTGTGACCCCCCTGTGCAGCAATAACTGTAACTAAACGTTTGCTGTAGCTGATGATCAGTCCTGCACACCGGCTTGGAGGAATTTTAGCCCATTCCTCCGTACAGAACAGCTTCAACTCTGGGATGTTGGTGGGTTTCCTCACATTATCTGCTCGCTTCAGGTCCTTCCACAACATTTCCATTGGATTAAGGTCAGGACTTTGACTTGGCCATTCCAAAACATTAACTTTATTCTTCTGTAACCATTCTTTAGTAGAACAGCTTGTGTGCTTAGGCTCGTTGTCTTGCTGCATGACCCACCTTCTCTTGAGATTCAGTTCATGGACAGATGTCCTGACATTTTCCTTTAGAATTCTCTGATATAATTCAGAATTCTTTGTTCCATCAATGATGGCAAGCCGTCCTGCCCAGATGCAGCAAAACAGGCCCGAACCATGAAACTACCAACACCATGTTTCACAGATGGGATAAGGTTCTTATGCTGGAATTCAGTGTTGTCCTTTTTCCAAACATAACGCTTTTCTTTAAACCAAAAAGTTCTATTTTGGTCTCATCCATCACAAAACATTCTTCCAACAGCCTTCTGGCTTGTCCATGTGATCTTTACCAAACTGCAGACGAGCATGCCTTTATGAACCTTGCTTTGTTCACTGGGGCACAGTCATCCTGGAACAAAAAAGGGCCTTACCCAAACTGTTCCCAAAATATGGGAAGCATACAGTTGTCTAATGTGTCTTGGTACCATGAAGCATTAAAATTGCCATTCACTGGAACTAAGGGACCTAGGCTAAGCCCTGAAAAACAATCCCTTAGCATTATCCCTATTCCACCAAACTTTACAGCTGGCACAATGCGGTCAGGCAGGTAACGTATTCCTGGCATTTACCAAACCTAGAATCATCCATCAGACTGCCAAAAAGAGAGTCACTGCACAGAATATGTTTCCACTGCACCACAGTCCAGTTGTGGTATGCTTTACACCACTCCATCCAACACTTGGCATTGTGCTTGGTGATGTATGGCTTGCCTGCAGCAGCTAGGCTTGCCATAAAGCTCCCTGCACACACTTTTTGCGCTGGCGTTAATGACAGAGGAGGTGTGCAGTTACTGAGTCTGCAAAGCATTGATGACTTTTATGCAGTATGTGCCTCAGCACTCGGTGACTGCTCTGTAACGAGTTTTTATCAGGTCTACCAGCCTTTAGAAGGCTTTGAGTTGCTGTTGGAGTGATGTTCTACAGTGTTTTTTTTTTGGAATACCTTTAACAATACTGCATACTGAGAAATACTGCATCCTGCACCCTTAACAGGCAACATGACAAAATGTGATAAGGTAGTCACAAAACTACCTCCTGTTTACTATTCATTCTTCCTTGTTTGATGGTCAGCTAACAATTGCCCACTGTTCCGATAATCCATGAACATCCCAGGCTTTCAGACGTTTTTAGGGCGGCTCTTAGAAGCACCTCGACAAACCAAGACCCAGGCTTGAGAGAGTAGGATGGATGGAAGTGAAAAATGAATGAAGACATGTGCAACGAATGAGCTGAAAGGTTCCTCTGACCTTGGAAAACTCTGCTACAGAATGGGAAATCAATAAGTAAAGGATTCTGTGTCAAAGCAAGGACGACACAAAGCCTAAATAAGCAATCTAACAAATTCTTGCTTCTTTGACCTTGGCTCTGATGCATGCCTCTGAACAATACCATTCCAACAAACTGTGTCCTGCAACCTGACTTGGCGTACTGTTAGAACATGTTGATTCTTCAGGGACAACATGAGATTATCTAATTTTCCCCATACAGACTGGGTTAACGATATTACTCATATACAACAACACTGCTGAAAGACTGGATTCACAACCCTCTTAACATGACTGGTACGACTGGATACACTCGGCAGAATTAGGAAGACTTACACAGATTAAGGAGAAATTCCATATTCAACAGAAACATTCATGTCTCTTAAGAGATGTGCTTCAATAAGCTCCTTACACAATGGCAGGACATCACTCGTTCTAGCATTTATTTTACACCCCTTTGCTCAGTGGCGGCTGGTGGAGATAAGATGAAAAAAAAAAAACAGAGGAAGAAGGAGACAGTCTTTGATCGATATTTCATCTTTAGTCATTGCTATTAATTATAACAACACATTGACCAGTCAACCATTAATCGACTAAGCCTCTAAAAGCTCTCTTCAATTAAGAAGCCTGCTATAATCCCAGACTATAAAGAGCTCTCGAGCCAAGTCACACAATAGCAACCATGCTTAAACCAGGCATACAGAGTCCTAATCGAGTATTTCAGCACTCTGGGACCTTGTGCCTACATAACATACAAATTCTTCTTTAGCTATTCCTTTGGAGATGCACACAGAGACTTGAGCATGACCCTTATACATTCACCAACCATTTATTAGGTACATCACCTTGTGTCTATGCTCATTGTCCATTTTGTCAGTTTCACTTATCATGTAGATGCACTTTGCAGTTCTACAATTACAGACTGTAGTCCATCCCCTTCTCTACATGCTTTGTTCGTCCCCTTCACTGTGTTCTTTAATGGTCAAGACCCTTCACAGGTCCACCACAGATCAGGTACTATTTGGGTGGTGTACCATTCTCAGCACTGCAGTGACATGATGTGCAGGCACCGCAGACACAACAGTGCTGTTGGAGTTTTAAGCAATGTGCACTCTATTAGACACATCTACCATATTGCTCCACTTTGTAGATGTAAGGTCAGACACAGTAGCTTATCAGTTGTTGCAAAGTTTGTGTTAGTCATCCTCTAATCCTTCATCAGTGCTACAGGATGCTGGTGGCTGGACATTTTTGGCAGGTGGACTATTTTCAGTCTAGCAGTGACACTGAGGTGTTTAAAAACTCCAGTAGCACTGCTGTGTCTGATCCACTCATACCACAACACAACACATAAGCACCACATCATTGCTACTGCAGTGCTCAGAATGATCCACTGTACCTGATCTGTGGTGGTCCTGACTACAAGAGAAGAGAGTAAAGGGGACTAACAAAGTACAGTCTAACCTCGTTATCTTTATTTTGGTGACTTACTGAGGTTACAGAAAACTAGACAAAGGCAGTGACATTCATACCTGATGCAGACATTCGGTGTTGTACTGAGCAGCCCTCATGACCGTACAATCACATTTATAATGTACATAAACATGTACATACATGTACAGTATCTATTTATTTACGCAAATTTGAGAAATAGTCCATGACTGACAATTGTTTTTGTAATGCTAAGTCACAATCTGCGAAGTCCAGTCTGCGATGAATAACAGCCAGGGGCATCATCTGGTGTTGCCAGTTTTGATTGTTCAAAATAACACATCAATGTCAATCGCATGTTGTATGCTTTAGGCCAACTAAAAGACTGACAATGAGACTGAGCATTAACTATTAGCAGCGAGGTGTCAGCAGAGTGAGCAAGTTCAAGATCTGCCAGCAAGGTGAGCTCCCAGCTCAAGAGACAGCAGAGAAGGATCCTGTTAGTAGGATCCTGTTAGCAGGATTAAAGTGACACCTATCGACCGGTCGACTGAAAAGTTGGTGGCTCAACGGGGTAGAATTTCATTGCTGGCAAGACATTTGTTACTTTTTAAAAATGGCGAGGGAGAGAGGCGAGGTTGGTGGCTTTCCAAGGTAAAGCGCACGGAAGGAAATCCATCCTGTCACAGGTGGCGAGAGATGAGTTTGGCGAGATAACGAGTTTATACTGCATGTAGTGAAACAGATGGACTACAGTCTGTAATTATAAAACTACAAATTGCATCTTTTCTGTTAAGCGGAACTGATAAAATGGACAGGGAGTGTAGTGACAATGAATTGTACTTAATAAAGTGGACGGTTAGTGTACAGTACAATGCCTCTCAAATTCCAGTGGGAATTTAAACACACCTCTATTCTGTGGCAGTGCTAGCACAAATGACCCTCACCATGAGAAAGCGGTTACTCCGTTACTAAAGCTGAATGAATGAATCAAATTATGACTACTTACGCTTGCTGTGTTACAAGTGGACTACTGTGACTACAAGTAGGACTGTGCTAAAAAAACAAAAAAAACAACAACGATGATTTATTTATTTCCTTTATATAATTGTTACGTTTCGCCTGGCGAACCGTATGAAATGGGGGGTTTTAGGACCCAACTGCAGTGAGATCCTGATAGAAGGGACCAACGAATGATTAAAAAAAATAAATAAATAAATGAAAAAAAGGAAAGGAAAACAGGAAGGAGAGCTGAACCTAACAGGCAGGTAGCGAGGATTGAACCCTGATCATTGTCGTCAGAGTCCGACGCGGTTTGTCACTGTGCCACGTGGCCACTGGGGGTAATCGCAGGGATAAAGGACTTAAGGGCAGACTCAAAATAAAGAACAACATAGCAAAATATAAATGAGGAAAAAATAAGGAATGAATCGCCATGAGGGAGTATAACAAAGCAGGAAATGCACTAAAAGCACTTAAATGCACTGTGGCGAGCGAGGGGAGAAAATGAAAGCGCAGAAAGCGAGAGGAGCACGAGTGAGGGGCGTGTCGCTAATCTGAGCTCTTCGGGATTCTTGGAGGATCCCGGAGAGGTGAGAAGTCTGTGTGTGACAGGTCTGCGCATGCACAGGGCGGTGAGACCCCGGAAAGAGCAGAACGCCTCTTTTAAGGGCGTAGCGTCTGCCAATGGCGATATCGGGGCTTATTATAGTACCCGATCACAGAAAAAGCCACTAACAACGGCGGTGGGTGATGTGGCGAACGTAAAGTTCAAGCGAAAGCGCATCGCCCCTGGAAGTGCTTCAGGGGCTTTCCCGCTTGCCCGAAAGTGCATGAAGTGCACATCACTGGTCGGCGCGTGCACAACGAGACGGACACGGAAGCAAGGGACGAGGTTGAAAGCAGTGCACCGTCCACCAAATAGCAAAAACGGGGGAACCTACTCCCCGCTTGCAAGGGGGGATAAATAAGCCCTATAAGAGAGAAGGTTTAGGTAAGAGAAAAGCGGGGGACTAGTGTCGCCGCGGCGAACGAGCCCAAACTGCTGAGAGTGACGGAGAAACCGCAAAGGGGAGCAAAGGGAGCAGACAACGGGATCTGACCCTACACTAACCAGCTAAGCCCAGACTTTGCCTCCGGTCTCCGGTCTACCTCTATCACTGACAAAACACAAAAGCGGACGCAACAGACGTCTGAATGTAGCGAGGGTGCGACAACCAACGCTGCTCAGGGTTGCCTTTAAGTACGTGGGCCAGCAGGTGTCTTCACTAATGTTAGTGCCGATTCTGGTGGGGGCAAATGTGCACGGGACTGCCGTTGCCATCCCGACGCGTCTACCACGCCATCGCGGGCAGCGCGACTCCTAACAATTCTACATCGATATTCAGATATTTTGTTGAAGGAAAACAAAATTCGTTTTAAATGGGGTGTAAACTACAATCTCCGCTCCTGTAGATGTCGCAGTACAGTGTTTTGACTCAATTTACCCGCTGAACTATCAATGTGACGTGATGTATAAAGACAACTCCGATTGTACACCGTAACTTGTAGTTCAGCTGTTTTCGTATTTTCATTATATACGTGGAATATCTTAATATATTGCAGTATGCATCCTATTGTAATGCATCGTGATATAATCATATCATGACCCAAGTATCATGAAGTCCTTTCCACTACCCACCCCTATTCTCACATTTGATGAGAGACTGGCATGTCAGACTGGACAAATTTTAATTATGGAATATCTCTTCCATTCATGAGACTTCTTAGCATTCATGAATCAGAACAATATCTCAGATTTGACCAAGTTAACCATGGCTAAAATGCTATCAACCTCATAGTTGTACCCATTTCAAAATGACAACTGTTACAAGGATGTTAAAAACCCTCACAAAATCAGACATTGAGACACTTATCTGTACAGTAATTTGAATCTGAAGATAAGTGGAAGACATTTATGAAGAAGTGTATATTTCTCAACAGGATCAAATACAGTGGTGCTTGAAAGTTTGAGAACCCTTCAGAATTTTTTATTTTTCTGCATAGATATGACCTAAAACATCATCGAATTTTCACACAAGTCCTAAAAGCAGATAAAGAGAACCCAGTTAAACAAATGAGACAAAAATATTATACTTGGTCATTTATTTATTGAGGAAAATTATATGACATATATAATTTTATTATATTATTATATTATAATCCTATATTACATATTAGTGAGTAGCAAAAGTATGTGAACCTCTAAGATTAGCAGTTAATTTGAAGGTGAAATTAGAGTCAGGTGTTTTCAATCAATGGGATGACAATCAGGTGTGAGTGGGCACCCTGTTTTATTTAAAGAACAGGGATCTATCAAAGTCTGCTCTTCACAACATGTTTGTGGAAGTATATCATGGGAGAAACAAAGGAGATATCTGAGGACCTCAGAAAAAATGTTGATGATGCTCATCAGGTTGGAAACGGTTACAAAACCATCTCTAAAGAGTTTGGACTCCACCAATCCACAGTCAGACAGATTGTGTACAATTGGAGGAAATTGCATGGCAGGAAGGAGAAAGCCACTGCTCTCGAAAAAGAACATTGCTGCTCGTCTGGGCCTGTTTTGCTGCATCTGGGCCAGAACGGAAGAACCTGTGAGGAAACCCACCAACATCCTAGAGGATACTGAAAGCAAAGGTTCACATACTCACTAATATGTAATATTGGATCCTCAATAAATAAATGACCAAGTATAATATTTTGGTCTCATTTGTTTAACTGGGTTCTTTTTATCTACTTTTAGGACTTGTGTGAAAATCTGATGATGTTTTAGGTCATATTTATGCAGAAATATAATAAAATCTAAAGGGTTCACAAACTTTCAAGCGCCACTGTAGACTTTACATGTTATTAATTATAGCGTGTGATTTCAAATCAGAGTTCTGTGTGATTAGGGACTTACAATAGAAACTGTTTTTAATCTTGTAGAGTGCGCCTTCATAGACCTGTAACGTTTGTCTGAGGGCAGACATTCAAACAGGTGATGGGCATGGTGGGATGAGTCCTTAAGGATGCTGTGTATTTTCTGCAGGCAGCAGGATATCTTCTAGAGCAGCTGTGTGTTAATGATTTTTGTGCAGTTTTTATAACTCTCTTCATTGCCTTCTTATCCACTGTAGAGCTGTTACTTTGCCATGTCAAGATGCCATGGGTGAGGACACTCAGTGGTGCAGTGATGGAAAAATACCAGCAGTTGATTGGTTGTTGGTTGATATTAACTTGGATCACTATCTGAATACCATGGGTGTGGGTTTACTCCAGGTACACCAGTTTCCTTCCACATTCCACGGACATGCATTAGGTTAATTTTTGCTCTAAATTTTCTTTTCTCCTGTCGTGAATAACCATTGTTGCTGATGTGACGTTAAATAAACAAATAAACAAACAAAAACAGTTTTAACTAAAGCAAGTATTAAAATACCACATAGCATAACACGCAATACAGTCATGGCATGTCCTGGAACCAGTAGTTCAACTAACTTGACAGGTTTCAGATCTTCATTCAACTACATCTCTTAAGAATTCCATATTAACATGTCCACTGCAGTGTTTCCAGCACATTTGAATAAAAGCTTAAGGCTTATCACTAATTATGGTTTCTGTTATGATGTTCAGAATTGTAAAGTTCAGATTTAATTAAATCACATATAATTATAGAACTAAACCACACTCCCTCCTCAATAAGCATGCTTTTTTTATATATGAATTCTTTATTAATGCTGCATGTTAACTCTGGCCTTTTAGCTAAGCTATGCTTCAAATTCCACTCAGCATTCATTTTGCAAAGTTTGAGGTCATGTGTTGGCTTTGATCAGGGATTAAAGCATGCTCATGGCACTGGCCGACTCTGGCAATCCTGTGATAATAAAGGTCAGCATGGTGGGCTGTCCAGTCGAGCCTGCAGGAGGAATGTGTTAAAACCAAGGCAGAGAAAAGAGTTGGGTGTTTTGTCAGTGAGGGATTACCTACGGGAGCTCAAAGCTGAATGGACAGCCCACATATCCCTCAATATCTCATTGTATTCCAAAGTTTTTCATCAAAGTTTTCAAGGACTAAATTGCTAGATCTGAATGATAAGGATAAATGATAGGCCATAACTTGTACATTTATCATTTCTAAATGCCAGAATATTTGAGTCATTGAGCTAGTGCTTGATGAATATTAATATTACACTGAAAACTGCTGCATAGATAACCAGCTGGCTTATGAGGCTTTCAAACTGCATTTGCATACAGTGGTGTTTAAAAGTCTGTGAACCCTTTAGAACTTTCTACATTTCTGCATAAATATGACCTAAAACATCATCAGATTTTTACACAAGTCCTAAACGTAGATAAAGAGAACCCAGGTAAACAAATGAGACACAAATATTATACTTGGTCATTTATTTATTGAGAAAAATGATTCAATATTACATGTTGGTGAGTGGAAAAAGTATGTGAACCTTTGCTTTCAGTATCTGGTGTGACCCCCCTGTGCAGCAATAACTGCTACTAAACGTTTCCTGTAACTGTTGATCAGTCCTGCACACCGGCTTGGAGGAATTTTAGCCCATTCCTCCGTACAGAACAGCTTCAACTCTGGGATGTTGGTGGGTTTCCTCACATTAACTGCTCACTTCAGGTCCTTCCATAACATTTCGATTGGATTAAAGTCAGGACTTTGACTTGAACATTGACATTCCAGAACATGAACTTTACTCTTCTTTAACCATTCTTTGGTAGAACAGCTTGTGTGCTTAGGGTCGTTGTCTTGCTGCATGACCCACCTTCTCTTGAGATTCAGTTCATGGACAGATGTTCTGACATTTTCCTTTAGAATTCTCTGATATAATTCAGAATTCATTGTTCCATCAATGATGGCAAGCCGTCCTGGCCCAGATGCAGCAAAACAGGCCCGAACCATGATACTACCACCACCATGTTTCACAGATGGGATAAGGTTCTTATGCTGGAATGCAGTGTTTTCCTTTCTCCCAACATAACGCTTTTCTTCTAAACCAAAAAGTTCTATTTTGCTCTCATCTCTTTGGAGAGCAGTGGCTTTCACCTTCCAACCCTGCCATGCACACCATTGTTGTTCAGTGTTCTTCTGATGGTGGACTCATGAACATTAGCCAATGTGAAAGAGGCCTTCAGTTGCTTAGAAGTTACCATGGGGTAACTAATATGTAATATTGGATCATTTTCTTCAATAAATAAATTACCAAGTATAATATTTTTGTCTCATTTATGTAACTGGGTTTTCTTTATCTACTTTTAGGACTTGTGTGAAAATCTGATGATGTTTTAGGTCATATCTATGCAGAAATATAAACAATTCTGAAGGGTTCACAAACTTTCAAGCACCACTGTATATGATCCTGTTGAGAAATATACACTTCTTCATAAATGTCTTCCACTTATCTTCAGATTCAAATTACTGTACAGATGTGTGTCTCAATGTCTGCTTTTGTGAGGGTTTTTAACATCCTTGTAACAGTTGTCATTTTGAAATGGGTACAACTAGGAGGTTGATAGCATTTTAGCCATGGTTAACTTGGTCAAGTCTGAGATATTGTTCTGATTCATGAATGCTAAGAAGTCTCATGAATGGAAGAGATATTCCATAATTAAAATTTGTCCAGTCTGACATGCAGTCCATCAAATGTGAGAATAGGGGTGGGTAGTGGAAAGGACTTCATGATACTTGGGTCATGATATGATTATATCACGATGCATTACAATAGGATGCATATTGCAATATATTAAGATATTCCACGTATATAATGAAAATACGAAAAGGTCCTCAGAAATCTCCTTTGTTCGTGCCATGATACACTTCTACAAACATGTGCTGTGAAGAGCAGACTTTGATAGATCCCTGTTCTTTAAATAAAACAGGGTGCCCACTCACACCTGATTGTCATCCCACTGATTGAAAAATCCACCTTCAAATTAACTGCTAATCCTAGAGGTTCACATACTTTTGCCACTCACTAATATGCAATATTGGATAATTTTCCTCAATAAATACTGATTTCACTGATAGTGAAACCTGGCATTAACTTAAAAACTGATAACAGAGCATCACAAAAAACTTCACAAAATATTCCCAAAACCCTGGACAAATGTATACTGTGCACTCGTACCGAATTTTCATTCACTCTTATCTGTTCTGTGTGGTGGTATATGGAAAAACAATTCCTCATTAGGGAAGCACTGGGGATTTTGATTCAATCTGACCTTTCCTCTTAACTTGCATTAATATTTTGTGTGGGAAACCTTTTCATCTCTCTCTGTTCCTTCATAAACAGGCTGTGCAGTTGGTGGCAGAGAGGCATGTCGATGACCCAGTAGCAGGCAGCAGTGATTACGAGCTCTACAAGAGTTTCTTCTGCATTTAGAAAAAAATAAAATCAATGGATTCAGTTCACAGAGGGTGGTAGATGCACCTTTGGTAATTTCACAGCCAGGCTGTAAAAAAAAATGAAAATCCTTTGTATTAAATGAAATGTGTCAGCTTGGTAATGAGCAAGTAGTTAGACAGGTGCAGCCTCAATTCCATCTGGGACTCATTCCATTTTTATTCCTTTTATACTCTCTCTGCATTTCATTTTTTATTTCCTGTGCTAATAGTCTTCTCCTGTGGAGAACAGTTTGGGCCTGCAGAGGCGCTAGAATGGGAATAGGCACTCCCATTGAACTGGTGGGAATCTGATTGAGCCCCTGAAAGCAGACGGTTTACAATTAATTTCACCATAAAGACTCAAATAATTTGTAGAAATGAATTTATGATGGTCTATTGGCCTATTCCCATATTTGCCATAATCCCAGGCAATATACAGGGAATGAGTAGAATAATAAACCCTTAACAACATCATTTTATAATTGGGATCAACCATTGCCTCCAGAACATCATTAACACATCTTTAAATGCTGTTATAGAAGCCATGAAAGGTTTGTGGTGCGATGCTGGACTGCCTCTCAAAAAGAAACTTCAATTTGTTTGATTTATAAAGGATGCAGTCAACTGTTTCACAGACAATCTGCTCTAGAGCTTCACTTAGAAATCAGCTATACAAAAATCAGGATGTCAGAAGTCCAAGGAAGGCTTAACATTTTACTGGTCTTACTAAAACCACTCTTGGGTAGGATGAAAGTGGTCATGCAATATACCTACTGTGTAAAAGTCTTAGGCATTCTATATTTTTTAGCTTATATCCTGCTTATTTTTTAATCAAGTTTTAGCGGCCTCTGCACTTTGTAGTTCTACAATTACAGACTATAGTCCATCTGTTTCTCTACATACTTTGTTAGTCCCCTTTACTGTGTTCTGTATTGGTCAGGACCACCACAGATCAGATGTATTGTGTTTGGGTGGTGGATCAATCTGTGGTGTTAATGTGTGTTGAGCTGGTGTGAGTGGATCAGACACAGCAGTTCTGCTGGAGTTCACTGTTCAGTCACTGTACACTTTATTAGGGATCATTCACCTTATTGCTCCACCTTGCAGAGATAACGCCAGAGCCAGTAGCTCATCTGTTGCAGCACAGTTTGTCAGCCATCCTCTAATCCTTCCTCAGTGCTCACAGGATGCTGTTGGCTGCACAATTTTGGCTGGTGGACTATTTTCAGTCCAGCAGTGACACTGGTGGTTTAAAACTCCAGCAGCACTGCAGTGTTTGATCCATTAAGGCCAACTCAACACACACTAACACACCTCCACCATATCAGTGTCACTCAGTGCTGAGAATGATCCTGATCAGCAGAGATCCTGACCATTAAAGAACAGAGTAAAGAGGACTAACAAATTATGTAGAGAAACAAATGGACTACATTCTGTAATTGTATAACTACAAAGTGCAGTGACCACTAAAATGTAAATAAAGAATAAGCACAATATAATCTGAAAAAAACAAGACTCCCCAGTGTACTGGAACAATTGGAAACATAGCCTACATTATGGGCCTTGCTGTCAGCAGATATCTAAAAGTTGAAACTTGGAGCATACACTGCTGGGCAAAAAATGGGCCAATCCTAAAACTGCAAAATATTAAGTTTTTAATGGTCATAATAAGAAATAACTGGTCAAGAGCTAAGAAAGTGCACTCCTGAGACCTGTGTCACCTCATTGCTGCAGTGAACTGCTAAGAGGGGGAAAGCTGGAAACAGAGAAATTCACTAACAGTCTTCTTGTGCACAAAGACAAAATCATGAAAAAGATTTAAAACTTTGGTATAAAACTGTGGGTGTTAAAAAATCTTCCAAAATAACTTCTGTCTTCAGTCTGTTGTTAGTTGGTAATCTGCCAGACCTGATGCAGCCCTTCACAAGTCTCAAAACAAGCTCTTAAACAGAACCAGGAGTGACAGAAATCTACAGGTAGAGATCTATGCATTCGTATGAGTCTCAAGGGAAGCAAGTGAGAAAATCTGTTACAAAAAAGCAAAATATCATGCAGCACTTACTGTCAGAAACCACATAGCTGGTCTTTGTCAGGCCAATTGCAGCTATTTTGAAATTTTCAACACCCCAAAGGCACACCAAACAACAGGTGATTATTGGCAAGTATATGGAAGGTCCAAAGCCCTTTCAAGCAGAGATGGCTACCTGCTGAAATTTACAGTTCTCAAAAACAAAAAAAAAAGCCTTCAAAACTGACAGCAAAAATCAAGATCTCAGAAAACAAAGCTCCTTTGAGAAGAACAATAACCAGAAGGTTGTCTATTGCTGGTTTTTGTCTAAAGAACATGCTAAGAAGGCACTGCTGTCTAAGAAAAGCATAAATAGCAGTATGATGTTTCTGGCAGTATATGGAAAGTTTGATTTAGAGTGGTGTGGGGAGCCTTTTCAGCTGATGGTAGCACTGGTGAGACGTTTCTCTTGTTTAAAGTCAATTAATGCTACAGCACAAGAAAATGTAGCAGAAAGGCTTGCTTCCCATAACTAAAATGTTGTTTTCAATAGAGGAATTATCACGTTATTTTTCAACAAGACAATGCTCATGCTCACACAAAAAACAGCACCAAGAAGTGGATTGAGAAGTTAAGACTAAATAATGTCTCTTATAAGCAAAGTAGGACTGATTTATTGAAATATTGTTCAAGATATCTGACTCTGCTTTGGGTGAAGCATCAGGCTTTGCTCATCCAGGGAGTTCTAAAACAGGACAGCATTATGTGTGATTTGCCACCATAAAGACTACAAATAAATATTCAAACATTAAAGCAACTTTCAAGAAGATTATTAGAAGGGATAGCTACAAACAACATCCATTAGATACGAAATTCTTGACATGACGGACTTGTTTCAGCCTAAACTTTATTCATATGTTTATCGTTTATTTATTTTTACATCCAGAGTACTGCATTCTTAGTGCAAACAAGTCTCCATGGGTCATAAGGTTAGGAATACTCCAGAACACAGACTGCCGTTAGCATTAGCAGCTATGCTAGCACCATGGGTTCGCCAACAGTAAGTGTTTTGCTTTTACTTTTCACTTTCAATCCATTATTCACTAAATTACATGAGATTTCTCAACACTTCATCAGAAAATAATGTTTGTGTTAATTATTTTACCCAACTGTAAGCTAATGCAAGTGTTTTAAACATTAAGTTACTTATCATTACTTATCATAGGCTCTGCTATGATACAACATAGACGGCTCTACCAAACACTTGTTAAAATCATCAGTTAATGATACATTTAACCTATGATGGATTTGTCGCAACATATCTCCTTCATAAATCAGGAAGAACCTGTACAATACAGCTCCATTAATGCATATAGTGCCTTATACAATGTGGATTTTCTGGGGGTCTGGAACAGATTAATTCAGTTTACATTGTTCCTTCTGGGAAAAAAAAATTCTTGATAAGCCTTCTGGAATGAATTATCGATGAGAACCGAGGTACCACTGTAGTTAGTTTAAAAGTAATAACATTACCAGCTCTCCACTAGAAAATATAATCAAACTAAGTGCTTCACTATACCAGCTATAGAGACTCATGTAGAGTCTGGGTTTTCCATTATTAGATTAGTAAAGTGAATGTATTAGGCAGATTAAACAATCTGTATAATGAATGATGAAATGAAATGACAGACCAGCCCTACTCATCCATAAAATACTATTTGATGTAAAAGTACAAAAACAACAAGTAGATCTTATCCACAGGTATCACACTGCTGACAGAAATCGGAGTCCCGACTGACTCATGTAGACTTCTCACTATCCGAATACAGAAATCTATATTACGCTAGTGACTGAATTACTTTACAGGGATTTGATAAAGTAACTGAAGCTTCACGTGACTAAATCACAGTGAGGTAATGTAGTCACATTAAGCTTCAGTTACTTTATCAACCCCCTGTAAAGTACTAGTAGTACTGCACTGACCCCATTTTCCATATGCTATTGATATCAAAGCTCATGTTACTGCTGATTTATAAAGATTATAATATTCCTCTAATTTATAATGAAATTCTTACAGTTACTGAATTGACTATTCTGCCAAGCAGTGCTGTGTTAGGTCAGTCAAGATCACAGGCATTCACAGAAAAAAATATGAAATATGCATCAGATATCAAGCCAGGGTTTTAGGCTAATAGCGGCTCAGATATTGTTAAGCCTATCAGAGCAATGTGCCCCTACATGATACCGAATTTGAATGTTCTATTAAATAACTAGAAAAAGATTAAGCTACAGTGGTGCTTGAAAGTTTGTGAACCCTTTAGAATTTTCTATATTTCTGCATAAATATGACCTAAAACATCATCAGATTTTCACATAAGTCCTAAAAGTAGACAAAGAGAACCAATTTAAACAAATGAGACAAAGATATTACACTTGGTCATTTATTTATTGAGGAAAATGATCCAATATTACATATTAGTGAGTGGCAAAAGTATGTGAACCTTTGCTTTCAGTATCTGGTGTGACCCCCCCTGTGCAGCAATAACTGCAACTAAACGTTTCCTGTAACTGTTGATCAGTCCTGCACACCGGCTTGGAGGAATTTTAGCCCATTCCTCCCTACAGAACAACTCTGGAATGTTGGTGGGTATAAAAGACACTTGTCCACAGCCTTCAAACAGCATGACTCCAAACTCAACCATGGCCAAGACAAAGAGATGTCGAAGGACACCAAAGAATGCCGAGTTTGCATCCCAAGAACACCATACCTATTGTGAAGCATTGGGGGTGGAAACATCAAGTTCGGGACGGTTTTTCTGCAAAGGGACAGGACGGACTATCCGTGTTAGGGAAGAATGAACAGGGCAATGTTGTATAGTGAGATTTAAGCCAAACCTCCTCTCTATCAGTGAGAGCATTGGAAGAGGGAACAAATGGCCTGGTTTCTTACAGCATGACAATGATCCCACAAACCAACCGCTCGGGCAACGAAGGATAGGATTTGCCCGTAAAAAGACTTTCAAGGTCCTGGAGTGGCCTAGCCAGTCTCCAGATCCTCAACCATAGAAATTTGTGGAGGAGGTTGAAAGTATGTGTTGTCCAGAGACAGCACAAAAAAATCACTGCTCTAGAGGAGATCTGCATGGAGGAGGAATGGCCCAAATACCAGCTACAGTGTGTGCCAACCTGGGTGAACACTTACAGGAAACGTCTGACTCTGTCATTGCCACACAAAGGTTATGTTACAAAGTACTAAGTTGAATTTAGTTATTGCCGACCAAATACTTATTTTCACCATTTAATTTACAAGAAAATTCTTTAAAAATCCTGAAAGTGATTTCATGGATTTTTTTCCATTTTGTCTCTCATAGTTGAAGTGTACCATGATTGAAAAATTACAGACCTCTCTCTCCTTTCTACGTAGGAGAAACTTGCACAATCAGGGGCTGACTAAATAACTTTTTTTGCCCAACTGTAACACATGTAAGAACCATCCAACTCAACCTTTTCAGCGTCTTACAAAGACATGGTGTATGGAACCAAAAATAAACAGACCAGCAGCACAGATTTCCACTTGTCATAAGTCCATCATTGGTTCCTGGCCAAAGCCATTCTCTTCCTCTTGTTGTTCTTCCTTATAAGTGGCTTCTTTGCAGCAATTCGACCATAAAGTCCAGATTCACGCAGTCTTCTGTGAACAGTTGATGTTGAGATGTGTGTGCTGTTTGAACTCTGTGATGCATTGAGGTGGGCTCTTATCTGGGGTGCTGTTAACTTGTGGTTTCTGAGGCTGGTAATCTTAATATCTTATCCTGTGCAACAGAGGTAACTCTTGGTCTACCTTTCCTGGGGCAGTCCTGATGAGAGCCGGTTTCATCATAACGTTTGATGGTCTTTGAAACTGCACTTGAGGATACTTTCAAAGTTCTTGAAATTTTTCAGATTGACTAACCTTCCTTTCTTAAAGTAATGATGGACTGTCTGTCATTTTTCTTTACTTAGTTGAGTAGTTCTTGCCATAATATGGATTAGAACATTACTCAAATAGGGCTATTCACTGTATACCAACTTTACCTCTTCACAACACAGCTGATGGTCTCAAACACATTAATAGGGCAAGACATTCAAGAAATTAACTCCTGACAAGGCACAGTTGTTAACTAAAAAACATTCCAGGTGACTACCTCAAAGCTGACTGAGAAAATACATAGATGTGCAAAGCTGTCAACCAAGCAAGAAGTGCCTACTCAGAAGAATCTAAAATAAATTCTGGAAAAGTAAATATAAACATTGGGAAATCACCATATTCATACTTTGTACATATTGCTCATTATTTAGCACATCACTTACACTCACTAACACCTAGAGGCAATTTATACTATTTCAGGATATATCAGTTACAAAACAATTAATGAAAGTGAATACTTGTAACTAGTCATGTAGGAATCCACATATGTAAATGACTGGTAAATCAAGCTTGACTATTGCATCATACGTACAGCTGAATTTATAAACTTGGAATTTTTAGTTCTTTAATTCCATAACTACTATAACTGGAGAAACAGCCAGTGGAATTAGAATCGTCAGGCATTCATACCAATTTTAAACAAGAATCAATTGCTCCCTCATTTCCAGACAAAGGAGTGATCAATAGCCCGCTAATCACCACTCATTTCAAAACCATACAGACATTTCATGATTCAGAAATTACATTTTTGCCATTCTATTCAGCTCTGTTGAAAAAGGGCTATTGAATACTCACAAACCCAGCCTTCACGTAATTTTGAAAGCAATCACAGACTAAATTAGCTTGATGCGCCACACTCCTTACTGTGTAGATGATTTAAAATCGGATTTAAAGACAACATTCATTCAGGATATTGGGCATCTAATAATCTATTTGTGGGTGGCATGTGCAAAGATCTAATAACAACATAGGTCTCTGAGGACATTATAAAGCATCAGAGCAAAACATCCTGATTTCTGATGGGGTGGAAGGAATACTTCACACTAATCTAAGCGCTGATGGCCAAATAAGCATGGCGGTGTAAAAGCCCAGGAGTACATCAATACACTTTCTGTGCTTCTCTGAAATTCAGGGCTAGAGAGGAATACAAAAACACCCACAGCATCCATATCAGTATGGAGTGAGTAAAGGGCTAACAGGGCAACACCAGCCTGTATTCCTATTTAGTTCAACTCCTCTGAAGTAAACGGATGCTGGATGTAATCATGTGTCGCTAGTCTAATAAGTTCATAGCGATGTCATTCAAATTTTATGTACAGTCAAATCACGTCAACCAAATGGACTCCTGGAAATAGTGCGGATAATGAATTATTCACATTCAGGAGGGGTATATCCATTATTTCTTATAAGAAAATTCCCATCTCGTCCTCGGCTCACTGTGCTCACACCCTCCTTCACAATGACACTACGATGTATTCTGTGTTCAACACCATAACATCCCAGACTAAGGAGTAATTTCATTATGCCATGTCCTGAAACTAATTCTACTTTAATCTATTTTTTTTAAAAGTATTATTATTATTATGATCATGATTATTATTATTACACTATTTTGTGAGCCCCATTTTGAAGTTTCATTTTTTGCAAAACTCAGCTTTACATTTACAAGGTAGAGATACAGCTATTTATTAATGTTTTAATTCCTAAATTTAATTCCTAGATACAGCTATTTATAGGTTTGTACATTCACACTGTGAATATACATGTACAGGTACGTGCCGTTTAACATCCGCATTACATTGGATGCTGCCCAAATCATAGTCACATACCTTTTTTAGGCTACTGTAATGTAAATATAAATGTATTTTCATAAGAAAGCTGCATGGAAACGACAAGAAAATGCATCCGAGATACCACTAAAACACAAGTGACTGAAGAGTGATTAAAATGACTGAAGACAAAAATGCATTGATAGATAGTATTATGTACGACATGGAAGATCTGCCAAAAACACAGAAACTCAACGAATGAATGTGAACCAGTTAATATAGTTACAGAGAGAATGTACAGGTAATGGGGACAAGCAAATAAATGAGTACTACTTACAATAGGATAGGAACATACATGCACGAACGCCATTTACAGCATGTTACAAACAAGCAGTGGAAAGTCTCAAACAAACACGAGTAACTTGCACAGAAAAACACATCAGCCAGTTTATAACAATTTGTAGTCCAGACGTGACCCGATAAGCTTGACCATTAAGGTAGTTAGCTTACGAGTGAAATTTCCCCTTCTGCTGCTCTTTAATCTGCAGCATGGATTGGCTTGTGTGAGCAGCTGGGCAGAAGAAGTAAAACACAGCACTGGAGTGCAGCTAAACAATAATAATACACTGACAGCACATAAAATTAGCAAGAGTCTCAGGACCACCCCCAAGGTGACAACCCCACCTGGGTTAAATACGTAAGACTCCCCATCAGTTTCTAGAACTGAAAAAGCCATTCAGATGAGAGGTGAAAGGTCTTCAAGAATCAAGAAGAAATCCAATTGCCCTCAACTCTACACAAGTCTACCATGACCTGGATGACTGAGAATTTACACAGACATGCTGGTTTGGATCTTTTTTGATAAGGACCAGAGGAATATCAAGAAATGTTGACTGTCATTCATAGTCATCTGTCCAAACCTCAAACTGTGGGCAAGTGGTGCTATTAGCATGTTAGGCAAACCGTTGATAATGTGCAAACCATGTCAAAGCTGTGCTGTCTGTTTATCAAACCATTTCAAAATCATAAAAACCCTATCTCAGTAAACAGATGAGTCATTGGTTGTGTCTAGCACTAATGAACACAGATTCAGTGGGGGAAAAAAGTTATTAAAAAAAGTATTTAGTCAGCCACTGATTGTGCAAGTTCTCCTACTTAGAAAGATGAGAGAGGTTTGTAATTTTCATCATAGGTACACTTCAACTATGAGAGACAAAATGAGGGTTAACAAAAAAAAAATTGATTGTAAATCATGGTGGAAAATAAGTATTTGGTCAATAACTAAAGTTCAACTCAATACTTTGTAACATAACCTTTGTTGGCAATGACAGAGGTCAAACGTTTCCTGTAAGTCTTCACCAGGTTGGCACACACTGTAGCTGGTATTTTGGCCCATTCCTCCATGCAGATCTCCTCTAGAGCAGTGATGTTTTGGTGCACTCATCTTTCTAAGTAGAAGAACTTTTTGCCCCACTGTATGTACGTACAAGGACTCGTATACTGGCTGGGTTGAATCTGTGTTGCTGGTGCTAGACTCAACCACTGACTCATTCATTTACTGTACTGAGAAATGGTTTTTGCAAGTGATCAACAAAGAAAGCCAGAGAAAGACAGTTTTGCACTATGTCAAAGCTCTGTGTGTGTGTGTGTGTGTGTGTGTTGTACAGTGGTGGGCTTGAAATGTTTTTGATCCCTTAGAATTTTATTTTATATTTTCTGCATACATCCTGACCTAAAATACACATCAGATTTTCACACAGGTCCTAAAAGTAAGATAAAGAGAACCCATTTAAACATTGAGACAAAATTTATACTTGGTCATTTATTTATTGAGGAAAAATGTCCAATATTACTTTATTAGTGAGTGGCAAAAGTATTGAAACCGCTAGATTATCAATTAACATTTGAAGGTAAAATTAGAGTCAGGTTTTTCAAAATCAATGGGATGACATCAGGTGTGTGGGCACCCTGGTTTTTTTAAAGAACAGGGATCTATCAAAGTCTGCTATTCACAACAAATGTTTGTGGAAATGTATCATGGAACGAACAAAGGAGATTTCTGAGGATTTCAAAAAAAGAGCTGTTGATGCTCATCAGGCTGGAAAAGGTTACAAAACCATCTCTCAAGAGTTTGGACTCCACTAATCCACAGTCAGACAGATAGTGTACAAATGGAGGAAAATTAAGAGCACTGTTACCCTCCCCAGGAGTGGTCGACCAACAAAGATCACTCCAAGAGCAAGGTGTATAATAGTTGGCGAGGTCACAAAGGACCCCAGGGTAACATCTAAGCAACTGAAGGCCACTCTCACATTGGCTAATGTTAATGTTCATGAGTCCACCATCAGAGGAACGCTGAACAACAATGGTGTGCATGGCAAAGTTGCAAGGAGAAAGCCTCTGCTCTCCAAAAAGAAAATTGCTGCTCATTTGCAGTTTGCTAAAGATCACGTGGACAAGCCAGAAGGCTATTGGAAGAATGTTTTGTGGATGGATGAGACCAAAATAAAACTTTTTGGTTCAAAAGAAAAGCGTTATGTTTGGAGAAAGAAAACTCTGCATTCCAGCATCAGAACCTTATCCCATCTGTGAAACATGGTGGGTGGTAGTTATCAATGGTTTGGGCTGTTTTGCTGCAATCTGGGCCAGAACGGCTTGCCATCATTGATGGAACATGAATTCTGAATTATTCAGGAATTCTTAAAGAAAATGCAAGGACATCCTGTCCATGAACTTAACCGGTCAAGAGAAGCGTGGGCTCATGCAGCAAACAACAACCCTATGCACAACAAGTCCGTTCTACCAAAGAAATGTTACAGAAGAATAAAGTTTTGTTTTGGAATGGCCAAATCAAAGTCCTGAAACCTTAATTCCAATCAAATCTTGTGGAAGGACCTGAAGCGAGCAGTTAAATGTGAGGAACCCACCACCACCCAGAGCTTAAGTGTTTCTTATCGAAGAATGGGCTAAAATTCCTCTAAGCCGTGTGTGCAGGACTGATCAACAGTTACAGGAAACGTTTAGTTGCAGTTATTGCTGCACAGGGGGGTCACACCAGATACTGAACGCAAAGGTTCATATACTTTTGCCACTCACTAAAATGTAATATTGGATCATTTTCCTCATTAAATAAATGACCAAGTATAATATTTTTATCTCATTTGTTTAACTGGGTTCACTTTGTCTACTTTTAGGACTTGTGTGAAAATCTGTTGATGTTTTAGGTCATATTTATGCAAAAATATAGAAAATTGTAAAGGGTTCACAAAATTTCAGGCACCACTGGATATATGGACATATGCTATGTATGCTAATACATTTTCAGACCATGTCAGAGACTGTTGCTGAAAGACAGAGTAAGCTGTCCTGAGAGTGCTATACAGTTGACATTCCCTATCTCACAGTATCTAACAAAAAAAATCCACAAAGCTCCAAGAAGCAAAACACGAATTTGCCTCATGCCAAGCACTATTCTGAATCCACATGTATGAGGTGATGTGTAGGTATACACTATATACATATAGCCTCAAAATTCTACAGGAAAATGTCAAAACATCTGTCTGAACAAAATCTCAAGAGAATTTGGGTCATGCAGCAAGACAGTGACATTAAGCACACAAGTCAATCTCCCAAATAAATGGATAAAGAAGAAGGAAGTGAATGTTTTGTAATGTCCAAGTTTTGACTTTAAAGAAATGTTGTTGAAGCAGTTATTGTGAGGAAACCCACCAATGTTTGGTTGTTTGTTTTTTCTGGTTTTAAACCATGCCAGCACAAATGTTCTATTAACATCTTGGCAAGCTTAAATCTTTACTGGTTTGGAGTGCAATAGAACTACAATAAGTTCTATTAGTGTTTTATATTGAGGTTTGATAAGCAGCTTAATATCATTCATGGGCTTGTGATCCTGAACAATAAGTTGAAGCTGTTCTGTGTGGAGGAATGGGCTACATTTCCCTCAAGCCAGTGTGCAGGAATGATCAGCAATTACCGGAAACATTTAGTAAGGTTCACATACTTTTGTCACTCACATTTGAACAATTTCCTATATAAACAGATTACTAAGTATACTTTTTTGGACTCTATCTACTTTTTGGAATTCTGATCATGAAAATCTGATCACGTCTTACGTCATAGTTATACAGAAATATAAAAAATTGTCAAGGGTTTACAAACTATTGAGCATGACTGGATTTACATAGCATTTACATAGCATTAAGTATAATGAGTAATCTACTGATGATTCACAGTATACATGAGGATGTGCGTAGGTTATATGCAAATAGTCTGCCATTTTATGCAAGGGATTTGAGGAGATTTTTGTATCTGTTGAAGAGTCCTGAAACCATTCAGAGAGCCGTCTGTACCCACAAGTGAGAAAGTACTGGCTTGTGGACTGATCAAATGGATGGAAGACAATTCTTTGGGGAATATTAAGCACAACATTGGAACAAAAAGTATGGATATAAATCTATTGACTCAGGACTAAGGACCTACTCAGTGCTTCTATGACATACAGAACTGTGTTTTACATTTTGTCAAAAACAATGAAGCGGTAGGCAAACTGCCAGATTTCACACTGTGATGGCACATAGGCGAGACCCCCAGACTCCTCAGGGTTCAATTACAATAGATAGTCAAAGAGGGAGAGAGAAAGAGACAGCAAGAGAGAGCAAGAGGGCGAGAGAAAGACAGAGAGAGGAAAAGTGAGAGAACACACCAGACTCTCCAGAGGCGTCTCCCAGTCTAAGTAAATGAGTGTTAGGGGTTTGGAGGTTTGGCTCAGGCCCACTTTGCTCCTCTCCAACATCACACTACCATCTTGTTGCTTAATTAAAAGCATAGTTGTAAAAACTAAGCTTGAAAGGGGAGGGTGAGGAGGATTGTGCTAATATAGAGGGAAGATCAAGGGGAAACCCCGATAGAATCCGAGATACAGAAAAACATGGGGCTTTCCAAAGGAGCCAAAATTTTCCACACAAAGTCATATCAACATTCCCATCTCCTTCTGAAGCGTGAGCAAGCTATAAAGAGGAAAATAAGCTAGTGAGACAGGAAGCAAAAAAAGATCAAAGCAAACATTTTCCTGCAGCAGTCAGCGTTAGCCATTATTACAGGTATGTGGTAGTTTGAGCTAGTCCTGTTTTCTGGCATACAATCACAACCATTTGATAGCATGTAACAGGGTCCAGATCCAGTCTTTAGCATGAGCTCTTCCTCCACTTAAAAGAGTTCAAGCAACTTACGGCAGCCCTTCTCGTCACCCTTGTCGAAGCAGTTGGGGAAGCCATCGCATTGCCAGTTCCCAGGGATACATGAGCCATCGCCACACATGAAGTTTCCCGGGATGTTGCACTCAGTGGTGAAGTTATTCCCAGGCAAAAGCTGGCTCTCTGAAAATGAAATGTCACATTGCTGTTAGAAGCTACACAGTTTGAAAATAACTATGTGCAGACTGACATAGAAACAAGGAATTTAACACCTGAAGAAGATCTTGCTTCAGAAACACACACACACACACGAAGAGGTAGATTCCCAGTAATCGAATTTCTCAATGCATGTATATCCTTGTTTTCTCAGTTTCTGCTAGTGTCACGATACCAAAATTATGACTTCAATACGATACTTGCCTAAAGTATCTCGATACCAATACTGAAACGATACCATGGCAAAAACCTAAAACATCTGGTAAAGTAATGGCATAATGGACGATAGAACATGGAACTTAAAATGATTTGGGCTTTTTTAACAATAAAAAAAATCCAGAAAGACATTGACAATGAATATGTAATTCATACCATTAATAATTTGATTATTCAAAATAATTTGATTAGAAAGGTCACATTGTTATTAAGGCTCTTACACAGTGAGCAGTAATCTGACATCCCTCTGTATCCTTGAGTTTAAACGATTTCTTTGACAGGTTAGTTAACTTTGTATTTGTAGCCCGATCTCAGTGGTTAAATCATTTCTACTGAGTGCATTTTCCAGCAATCAAATTAATTACTGAAAAAAAAAAATGTACATGCTATAATTAATATTACCAGTACTGCCAAGTCTCCTGAGCTGAATAAACATGAACTGATCGATTTTAATTGGTATTGATGATCTACTTGTGATTGGGAACGCCTGATTTTTGGCAGTTTGGAAGTTATGGTAAACTTGACATTACCAGCGTGAACATATACAGAGATGTTTACCACATTAGTAAGTTCATTAAAAAGATAAAGCCAGTTAAACAGTTATCATCCCTATGGGACTGTGGTAGCCTAGCGGGTAAGGTACTGTACTCTGGCCCAGAAGGTCCAGGGTTCAAATCCCACCTCTGCCAAGATGCCACTGTTGGGTCCTTGAGCAAGACCCTTAACCCACAATTGCTTGGATTGTAAGACCGTATAAATTGTAAGTTGCTCTGGATAAGGGTGTCTGCTAAATGCTGTAAATGTAAATGCTGTAAATTGCCCTTAACATCCTTGCCAAAGTCAAGAAACAAGATGGCTTGTCACATAATGGATCATATTCACTAACCTGCCACTCTGTCAGCTCAAAGTAAGTTGGACGTTTTGTCCCCCTTGGTCTTTGTAGATTTAAGACATCTTTTGCAGACTGGTTTTCTGGTGTTCATGGGCTTAAAATAATTCCATATTTCAGTTATTGTCACTGACGGTCGGATAAAGCCACAGCAGGCATTAACTCTCCGTTTTCACTCTACTAATTCACTGAGTTTACCTGCAGGGAGAGGAAGCAGGGTGCTGCACACACCTATCACCCCCTCTTGCAGATCGACAGAAATGCTACAATAAAGCTGATAAAAAAAAACAGTCATTATTACTATTCTTACTAAGTACTGGTACTAATAAAATGAGGTTAGGGTTAGGATTAATGCATGCACACGTAGCCTAGAAGTGGCTAGCAGAATGAAACATGGTTGCCAGGTCCGCTTATTCGAAGGGCATACTCACACTGAGCCCGGTTGCCTTGAATCAGGCCAGAGCACAATTGTCCTAGCTCCCCACTCCCTTACTGGCTTGTGCTAACATTGCTCTTCAAACGATCTGCACCAGAGCATGCTTTTGTCATCACAATACTTTCAAAACCCACTTGCAAAGCACTGCGAACTTAATGGTTGTATTTTTGGACCTGTTTTGGGCGCACTGACACATACAGTTCTGTCATGCGTCTTAGGCTGGAGATATACTTGCTTTTACTTATGCGTGCGCATGTGCAGCATGGCTTCCGAATCCTGAGTGTCAGTTGTGCACATCCTCAGAAATTATCACGACACATGCAGAAGATGCAGTACACACCTACAGTGGTAGGGGCAGTGTAGGCACTCTGCAGCAACAAAACTAGCGGAAAGTCTTGAAAGGAGGCTGTGACCAAGTCCGCAGTTATTCACATTTATATGATGTGTCATCGCTGCTGCACAGTAACAAATACGCTTGTTGGTACACTTTTAGGACTCGATGAGAAAATATCTCAAATTAATGGAGACAAGACCATTACATATGTGCACGCCGATAAATATGGGACAAACGGAGTGGGTCAATGCTGATGGAATGTTTTGTTCTTCAGTCATCAGATGCCCGAGATGGCTAAACAAGTTTATCAATCACTGACACCAATTTTCTACAAAATACTGCAGTAGTGTTTACGTCTGTCCTAGAAAATGTCTCATAAGTTATGTTATAGGTGTGCCCTCTAGCAGAATCCCCCAGTAACATGTGTAGTACACCAGCAAATATGTAAATAACTACATTCACAACGCAGCCGGTTGTTCACACGAAAGAGTGGTTAAACAGCAAGTATATCTCCAGCCTAACTGGAATAACTGTACTGTTTATGCAACACAATGATTTTCGGCTTCTCATGCTTGACAAAAAAGAAGATTTTTACGGAGATAATTTTGTTCTGTGCTCTGCCGCTAATAGCGATCACGCTACGTTTGTACCATACCCATTACTTGTTTAAATCTTAAAAGCATTTTTCCCATTTAATCTGTTCTGTAAAGCACTTTGAATGGCAGTGTATGAAAGGTGCTTTACAGTAATAAAGATAAAGTAGTAAAGATACGAATCAGTTCAGTTGGGTTTGCATGTCCAACACTTACTTACTCTAGATAGTCTATATATACATATATAGATAGAAAGATGAGGGAGGTCTGTAATTTTCATCATAGGTACACTTCAACAATGAGATAAAAAATTAGAAAGTAAAATCCAGGAAATCACATATTAGGATTTTTGAGGAATTTAATTGTAATTCATGGTAGAAAATAAATATTTGGTCACACACAAACAAGCAAAATTTCTGGCTCTCACAGACCTGTAACTTCTTCTTTAAGAAGCTCTTCTGTCCTCCACTCCTTACCTGCATTAATGGCACCTGTCTGACCTCGTTATCTGTATAAAAGACACCTGTCCACAGCCTCAAACAGTCAGACTCCAAACTCAACCCTGGCCAAGACCAAAGAGCTGTCGAAGGACACCAAGAAAAAAATTGTAGACCTGCAGCAGGCTGGGAAGAGTGAATCTACAATAGGCAAGCAGGTTGGTGTGAATAAATCAACTGTGGGAGCAACTGTAAGACATACAAGACCATTGATAATCTCCCTCGATCTGGGGGTCCCACACAAGATCTCATCCCATGGGGTCAAAATGATCATGAGAACGGTGAGCAAAAAATCCCAGAACTACACAGAGGGACCTGATGAATGACCTGCAGAGAGCTGGGACCAAAGTAACAAAGGCTACCATCAGTAACACACTACGCCGAGAGGGACTCATAAGATCCTGCAGTGCCAGATATGTCCCCCTGCTCAAGCCAGTACATGTCCAGGCCCGTCTGAAGTTTGCCAGAGAGCATATGGATGATCCAGAAGAGGATTGGGAGAATATCATGTGGTCAGATGAAACCGAAATAGAACTTTTTGGTAAAAACTCAACTCATCGTGTTTGGAGAAAGAAGAAAGCTTAGTTGCATCCCAAGAACACCACACTTACTGTGAAGCATGGGGGTGGAAACATCATGCCCCAAAACATCACTGCTCTAGAGGAGATCTGCATGGAGGAATGGGCCAAAATACCAGCTACAGTGTGTGCAAACCTACTGAAGACTTACAGAAAACGTTTCACCTCTGTCATTGCCAACAAAGGTTATATTACAAAGTATTGAGTTGAGCTTTTGTTATTGGCCAAATACTTATTTTCAACCATTTTTTACAATAAAATTCTTTAAAAAATACTACAATGTGATTTCCTTTTCTCATTTTATCTCTCATAGTTGAAGTGTAGCTATGATGAAAATTACAGACCTCTCTCATTTTTCTAAGTAGGAGAACTTGCACAATCACACACACAGTACATCATGACACAAAGTTTGAAGCCACCATCCTTAATATCATGGTCAGTTTGGAGCAGGCTGAATGCCAAACACAAATATGGCTAGATCAAGTAACTCTGGTGCACAAATTAATTAGATTTTATTTTAAATGACTAGCCACAGCAGGGACCAGTTCTCGTTCTTTAATGCTTTTTATTATTGAAACCCTGCACCAATGTAGCATATTGCTTCAGAGAATATGACGCAAGGCCTTATCAATCCTTGTGTAATAAATTGTAGAAGAGTCAAGGAACAGAGGAAGGCACCAGCTTTTATGCGCAGCTTTTCTAATTACTATTTCTGCCATCCAGTGCAGAGCTCTCAGACACACTGACACACAAACCAGGGCAAACATAGACACTCTACTAAATCCACATGCAGCCCCATGCATTTGCAAAAATTGCTGCATTTAATTTCCACTGAA
This sequence comes from Ancistrus triradiatus, assembly GCA_025084515.1. Classification (NCBI taxonomy): domain Eukaryota; kingdom Metazoa; phylum Chordata; class Actinopteri; order Siluriformes; family Loricariidae; genus Ancistrus; species Ancistrus triradiatus. Next base: position 1,197,757 of record JAJAGP010000023.1, read on the forward strand.
TCTTCCACTCGTTCTTTGTTAGAGCAATAATTGATTTCCAGAAGCTTGACCGACTGCCCTATGGGTAAGGAGAAGCACAGACTATTAATATTCTAGCTAAGTCTCTCCAGCACAGGGAGCAGTAGAACTTCCATGTTATCTAAGAGCCATTACAGGGTCCTACTGGCTGTGGATAATGTCCAAGAGTTTTAGTTCAAAAGCAGTATTATCAGACATGTTAGTAAATGTTTTAATGATGCAGCCAGTAAGTATTTCATTTAACTTTCATTGCATTTCTTTAAGCACTTCACTAGGTTTGACTGAAGCACAATAACTAAAGTTGATTTCAGTTTATATCAAAAATTTCCCTGTAATGCTTTTACATTTAATCATGTTAATCATTTAAACAATCAATATGACCTGAGGTTATATAAATAAAGCTGTAAAAGCCCTGATTTACTTTAACTAGTGGAGGTGGTATGACATGCAACAGAATTTCTGTATTTTTGCATTGCTAGTTTGTTGTTGGCACAGTTTTTGTTGTACCACAAATTTAAAATAACAGGTAGGAATGTGCAATGTGTCTCTTCTGCAATAATATCTTAATTTATGTTTTAACGATGTGCGAGTTGACATTATCAAGTCTGTCACTCACTTTACAAAAACACACCTAAAGTGTTCACGTAGTCACAGGGACATGTAGCCAGGTAGGCTAGACTACTGTACATGCGCACCGAGTGCATTCATCCTGCACAAACTAAGCTAGCATTCTATCTGAAAACACATGACTGATGTTAAAAATGAGTGAACAAACTGAAGACAAAATAGATACCACCAGCCTCATAGTCTACACCATTAGATTTAACTGCTCACTCACATGGAGGTGGTTTGGCTTTCAAGAGACTGATGTTGTTCAAAATCTGCAAACTATGTTGGAAATCGGTTGCCATTACAGAAAGCTCAACAGCTAACTTATTTCGCCATCTGTGAACTAACCACCGTGCAGATCAGGAAGATTATGACAAACTATGTCAATGAAATGCTCAGACGTTCTGCTCGTCCATAAATCTGTTTTTCTTCTCCAGTTTATGCACTACAGTTTCACTTGACTGCTTCAGTTTGAACTAAATAATTATGACCCGTTTTCCTTGCATTTCATTTTCCTTCAATGTTATTTCCATTGGTGTCATTAATAAGCAACAATTAATATCCTATTAACAAGAGCAAGCTAGTACAATGTAAGACATTTACAAACACATTTTTAAAGTTGCATAGTGTGTCAGGAGTGCTGTGTGACAAAAGGGTCGCAGCAAAGGTGAAAGGAAAGATTTATAAGAGAGTAGTGAGACCAGCCTTGTTGTATGGCTTAGAGACAGTGGCACTGACAAAGAGACAGGAAGCAGAGCTGGAGGTGCAGAACTTAAGATGTTGAGGTTCTCTTTAGGAGTGTCTAGGGTGGACTGGATTAGGAATGAGATCATCAGAGGGACAGCACAGGTTGGAAAATTGGGAGACAAAATTCGAGAGGGAAGACTGAGATGGTTTGGACATGTGCAGAGGAGGGATAGTGGATATATTGGTAGGAGGATGTTGGAGATGGAGCTGCCAGGCAAGAGACGGAGAGGAGTTATTTGGTTGTGGTGAATGAAGATATGCAGGGAGTTGGGGTGAGAGTAGAGGACGTGGAGGACAGGGTGAGGTGGAAACGTTTAACTCGCTGTGGTGACCCCTGATAAAGGGAGAAGCCGAAAGAAGAAGAAGAAGAAGAAGAAGAAGAAGAAGAAGAATTGTCTAATTATCCTTATCAATAAAATCCCAGAAAATATTGAGATTTTTTGTCAATATTACACACCCCTACCTGTAGGTTTTTTTTTCCTTTCTCATTTTTCTAAAAGTACTAAAGATCATTCGGCTAGTTTCTTTCTTTCATGCTTTTTGAAGTCCTAATAATAATGTTGATTTTCAAGTATCACAAATTTTAAGACTTTTCAGAATCACTTCATTTGGTGCCAATACTAGTGTACAGGCAGAGGTTCACTTTGATCCACTAGACAAACAAATAACAACAAATACTTTGTAAACACAAGCTTTTTCTAGACACTGCACAAGAACACATGATTTGGGGGGGGTAAACAGTCTGCTGTCAATATGTCTACAGTGGTGTTACAGGCCTACACGCATGCACACAAGCGATAATAAGAGTTTAAACCATTGAATACTCTATGACACAGACATAGTGACAATGCGGTAAGGTAGTCCAAGTAATCGTGCCTTCAGGTGAAGCTTTCTTTCTGCACTCTTTCATACCAAACTCTCATTCTGTCAGCATATCTTTTAAGTCCTCTCATCATTCTGAGAAAGACACAGCAAATAATAGTGACAGAGTATGTGCTTTTGTTCACTCTTTCCTTTTGGCTGTGTAGAAGTGCATTTGTGTGAGTGTGTGTTACTACTCCCACTATGAAGATGACACAAATGACATTATGCTGAAGAGCCTAGGCAGACACTGAAGACACTAATCTTCAACATCACCAAACCCACAGACTCACGCAAGATCCATTTCATCCCATCTCATCCAGACATGAGGATGAAAGGAGTCCAGTGTGGACATCTCCATCCGCACCTCAGACAATCTTGCAGAGCTGCAGCTAACATTCCTGAGATCTCAACACTGAGTAGACACTAATACCCCCATTTCCATTACAAAGTGGGGAGAACTATCTGTAGCCTGATTAAGGTAATACAATAGTAGCAAAACCACACTTTTAATGAAGAGTGTTTAATGTAAGACAACACTGAAAAACAACTACAATTCACGGGACTATAAAGGGCACTCTATTAGACACAGTGTCGTACAGCAGCATTGGGTCCCATATGTACTGAGAATGCAAAATGAATGAGAAACTAATTGGGGTGTAAGATAACTTGAAAGGTAGTTTAGAATGTGGACCAAATTGAAGCAAAAATTATAGACTGAACACTTAGACCTTGTAATGGACAGGCTAATTTGATCTCAAGCTTGATGGTGAACTGATCAGGCAAATGCACCAAATGTAGCTATAAAATCTAGTAAACACTGATGAATCAAAAATGAATGAAGAAGGTACAGTATCACAGTTTTTTGGCCTGCTACAGGATAAATTACAGAATACAGATTTACCTGAGGTGTCTCAGAGGTTAAGGCACTAGAGTATTGAGTCCCAGCACTATCAAAATGTCACTGTTGGTAGTCTAGCGGTTAAGGTACTGGACTATGGACCAGAAGGTCCAGGGATCAAATCCCACCACTGCCAAGCTGCCACTGTTGGGTCCTTGAGCAAGGAAATCAACCCACAATTGCTTCTAAGACTGTATCAATTATAAGTCGCTCTGGCTAAGGGCATCTGCTAAATGACAATACAATTTACACAAAATGTAACTTGTATTGGGGCAAATGTAAATTGCTTTGGCATCATGTTCAATCTGACCAATGCTGCTTTTTTATTTGATGGTGTTATCTCAGTAGTCAGGGCTCTTGACTATTAATCTAGAGGTTGCAAGTTTAAATTCCAGCTCTGCCAAGCTGCTGCTGGTGGACCTTTAAGCATGATCCTTAACCCTCCACTGCTGAGCTCATTTGTGGGTCTCCCCAGTACCACACAATCATACAGTTCATGCCAAGGAGGCTAAAAACTGCAGTGAGAACCTGTTCCTCTGGCGGTCCTTTAGTAATGAATTATGCATGCACTATGATCTGATAATTTCCAAAATAAATTGCTTTGTTAAGTGCTTATTTTCCCTTGTAAACAACCTTGTAAGTTCTTTCCAACTTTTGTACATTATTCCATATAGCATTCCATTGTAACTTGCATATTTATAATGAAAATCATTTATAATAAGCCTCCAAACTACTGGCACAATTGGTAAAGAAGGGTAAAAGTGGTTATGAAGATGTTACTGCATTAATCTGGCACTGAAAATATATTATTGTTCAAAACGAATAGAGGTCTCTGTCGCCCAAACTTAATTTTAAAAAGTGGCACATTCATCTGGGTCTGTCTGCATAAAGGAATCTTGGCAAGTATTGCAATCTGGACACCATCCAGTGTTCTTACATTTCGTAACTAGCATTGTGGTATATGATTACGCAGGCTCACTCATGTTTGAACTTATTTTAAAGTATAAAAGTATTAGGAGTTAGCTCCTGCTACATTAGGGACTAAGCAAGTGCAGCTAGTTATAAATGCCATTCCTTAGTCTGTAACTGTGGCTAGTAGAAGTGCAAATGACTGTCAGTGTTAATACACATATGCTGGTCAAAATGTTAAGGTTTTATATGTTTATTTAATATCACATCTGCTTCAATGGCAATTCACAACAGGAACAAGGTTACATCGATACCAGTCAGACACATTCACAGTGGGTCAATTTTAGCCCAGTTCCATTACCAATTATCAATTACCTTACACATCTTTGGACTGTGGGACACAGGGAGGACATGCAAACTCCACACAGAGCTCTCTGGAGCTGTGAGGCGACCACGCTAAGCACTTGCACCACCATTCCACCCTAAAAATGTTAAGGAATGGAACAACAGGGTACTGACAGCAATTTGAAACGACCCCAGTAACAACACTGTGTCTACTGAAATATGCAGACATTCATAAATATAAGAATTTCTATTAGTCATGGTAACCTAGTAGTCGTTTATAAGCCTGCACATTACACCAGAACATCACTACAGTGATTCGTTAATGTTGAATTCTCTCACAGCTGCTCTATGTCCATGTTGTACTGCGTGACTGATAGCGCTGAGTTTGAAATCCGCTTCGAAAGTAAATGAATGAATGAATGCACGTACCCTAATGCTGAAGCACATACCGTATTACTCCGCTATGCTGCGCACTACAGTTGCCGTAAGCTTCGTAACTTACCAGGGCCGTGCTAAAACATTTTGACAGATTTATGAGCGCCGTGTACCATCTACAATCGGTTCTAGGTCAGAAGGCTCAACCAGAATTAATTCATACATTAGACGCACCGCATTTTAAGGCGCACTGTCGATTTTTGAGAAAATTAAAGGATTTTAAGTGCGCCTTATGGTCCGAAAAATACGGTACCCTCATTTTCCCAATTAAATTTGTCAAAACAGCCAAAGATGGTACATGTGCATGGTGCAAATCAGACAGAGGAGGCTGACTGAGTAGTAAGCAGTGCAAAATATCACATTTTTAATCCTAATTTCTAATAGTCAATATTTTGTAAGTGCTTAATTTGAATTTACAAATAAGGGTAAAGAAGCTTTGCTTAGCTTGGACATACCACTATTTTAATCCTCAACCTCCAAATTATTAATCCAGAACTTAAACCCTAGAGCCACCCCTGAGAATGCACAGTGTGCTTTACACGGTGGTATTTAAGATACAAATTGTAAAGCATCATATTTTAGTGTCATTTTAGACAGATAATTCCTAAAGACCGAAATTTCATTGCATCCCCTGCTGAAAGTATGAACTGATCCGACTGGAATTTCAAGAGAACCTTCTGTGCTTGTTTGGGGTCTCTAATTCTCTCCTAGCCTGACAGATGAGGCTTCATCTCCACATTTCCATTATGGTGCTTGGGGAGACAGGTGCAAACGCTGAAGCCGGCTCAGGTTTCCCCAAACATGGGGCGTCAGATCGATGGCGAGGATCAGATGGCCTTGTCTCACAGCACTTCTCTCAGCCCTGTCTGCAAGGTCTGTCAGGGTGTTAACAGTAATTTTAATGCAAAGAATGGGGAAAAAAACAGGCCGAGGGGTGAGACAGGGTGCCAGTGGCATGGTATGAATGTGGTGTAGTGCCAATTATACTGAAAAAAATATTGTTTGCTTCCTGGCTGTTTACAATGAAACTGGTCCAAGAGAGACACACACGCACTTGTACTGTTATTGTATCACGACAGGAAATAACATCCAAAAATAAATGCAAAAGGTATCCGTGTGTGTGCGCATTAAACCCATAAACATTTGAGCCTGCACAGACACAAACAGAAGTGTGCTCTTTCTGGATGCTACCACCAAAGTGAATGGAGATGACAACTATGACAAGTGGCAAATTTAATTTATGGTGTTGAATTTAACTACTGATCCAGATATTTATTGAAAATACCAGGCATGACACAGGGCTGCTGAGTTACCAGGGTTTTTTCACCATAGACTATTACAAGGTGGATGCCTGCATCAAATTTATTGTCGTCTTTAGCTCTTGACAAATCTCATGTGACAAGTGTCTTCTTGGAAAACAGTTTTCTAACAAGCGCTGCACTCGGTGGATTTCTGTCATTTGTAACTGCAATTTTTACATTTATAGAACTCATAAACAAAATACGTTTCTGGTCCTGGTACACGTGTGGACATGATAAAATTGGTACCACATTTGGCTTATTTTGAACCAGTAAAATGAGCCCGATTATGCACATTATTGCATGTTCACTGCCTGGGAAGTGTAACCAATCTACCATGTTGCCAAACAATCAAGGGCTTAAATCAGCACTGACACTAGAAATAAACACCAGCTGTTACTGAGGTAAACACTTCATACCTTAAAATGAAGTTGAAATCTTTTAAAGCTCTTTAATCAAAAACAAGCAATACAATCCATTTTGCTTGTTTTGTAATTTCAATGATTTTTGTAAAAACCCTCTCATAGTTTGTGAACCATATATAACTGCACTTTTTATAGTTGTTGTGTTAAATTTTAATGATCGTACTTATATAGGTATATACCTAAAGGAAACAAAGTATATTAAACTACATTATTTATGAATTTGGCAGACTCATTTAACAATCAGTAACATTTTTGACAAAGTACAGACTACAGGCTACAAGAACTGGTAAACAAGTAGTGAGATATTCACCCGTTTACATGCCAAAATGCACCAAGTGTCTGCCATGCTACTGGCTCATCAGATATGCGTTAACATGCAGTTGAACAAGTGCATTTAATAAAGTCGCCGGTGAGTGTATGTAGATTGAAGTACTTGACATAATGCTTGAATTTATTGCAATTTAGTTACAATACGATCTGAAAACAGGGCCTACCTGGCAGTAATAGAAGCAAGGATGGAGTCAACCCTGGACAGAGATGTCAATGGAGTTTTGGATGACATGTGAAAAAACGTTATTGATACCCCACCTGAACAGTGATTGCATTATTGCTTATCAAATGTTTCTGGAAACCTGGTCCTTAAACGCCATTACCTGCATCTCACTCATAACTCTAGGTTATTTTTGAGACTTTGGTTTTTAGTATAAAACAAAGACTTTCTCTTGTATGATCAATGACATTCGATAAAGGCTGTAGTAGCCAAGAATGTGCAGTATGTCCATACAGCGACTTCTGTGCCCTGGCACACTAATTGCAACAACATTGGTACCTCAATTCTCATTATTAATTCGTTCCAGGAGGCTTGCCATGATTAGTAATGATCAGTAAATTGATGTTTAAAACATTTACATTAACCTACAGCAAAATCGTTAACACAACACTTATTTATAATAAAGTGTTGAAAATTTTCATGTAATTTAGTGAGTAATGGATTGAAAATGAAAAGTAAAAGCAAAACACTTACTCTTGGTGAACTCAGGGTGCTAGCATAGCTGCTAATCTAACTGTAGCCTGTGTTCTGGAGCATTAAATTCATGCTTTGCTTTCACGGATTGGTTGGTTTTTAGGACTCATGCACTAAGAATACATTACTCTAGAAAAACACAACAAACAAAGCGGAGATCTTCACTGAACACTGGCTCTTGTAAACCTGAATGACTGTGTACTGAATCGTGAATTGAGTTTCGGCTGAAATGAGTCACGCAGCTCAACTCATACAAGTTTAAGCAAGTGCGCCAAGCACCAAGCAAGTGACAAGAACTGAGACTATTTTTTTTTTGTCAAAATGCATCAAGAACCGAATTCGACGAGGACCAGGGTACCACTGTATGTTAGGTTAGAATACATCTCCAATTTCTGGTCCAGTTTGACATAACATTTTTCGGTCATTTTGCCATTTTCACTGGTAGAATTTTATTGAGAAATGTACACTTTTTTTCCAGTGTTGTGCAAAAAAAGTAAAATGTTCCTTTCCTGCATTCAAGAACACTTCATATTTTTCTTACTGTAGTTGATAAAAATGTGCTTGTATTCCTGTGCATGTGTGTTTTAATTCAAAGCAGGTGCACCAGTGGTTCCTGACAAAACGTGTCAAGAATCATCATGTAAAGCAGGAATGGTAATACCAAAAATACAAGGCAATTACTGCTAATGACTACTTTGGTACATGACAGATACGTTTGTTTGTTTGCTTCTTTTTTTGCAGAACGACTGAAAATCCCCTTTGAGTGTGGAGGTATTCATTTTGTATTGTACATATTTATCAAGTGCAGAGGTTTAATCAATTACGCAAATAAATTCAAGTTTCTCTGTAAAGCAAACTGACAATGTACAGCATTCAATGTCTGTTTCCCCAAACTGTTAGAAGTGAATAGGAGGCAAACGAGAGCCAAACCATAGCAGAAACATAAACAGCACAACTGATAAGGTAGTAATTAAGTACAAGACAACTGCTCGGGGAAATCCTGACAGAATGACATGCAAAACATATTAAACATGTGAGAACAAAGAACAGATGCGTACACAAGAATGGACTCAATAACAGACATCTTAAATATTCAATGGGTGGGCACAAATCTTATGTAAGATCAGTGGAAGAAATAGATAGCATTTCAGCTGGGACATCAAACTATGTGCTATTTTAATAGATAATGGCAGCATGACAACAAAGGACTAGTCAGTTTTAAGATTTGCAGGACTAGGATGATGTTCTTATTCAGCAGGACATACAATTGAGTTGAACAACTGAATTTCTGGGCCATGATCAAGGGCATAACAGTCACAGTTTGGTAGAGCCAGGACTTGAAGTTCTTCAGATTAGTAGTCCAGATCCTTAACCATTGATACACAGTACTGTGCAAAAATGTTAGGCCACCATTAGATTTGTTATTTTAGCAATGATAAGTACGACCATATATAACATTGTCCATGACTGAACCCAAAAAACTTGGATTCGTCACTCCATAATACTCTTTTCCATTGATCTTCATTGCAAAATGTGTGACCTTTAGCATGTCTTAGCCTTTTCACCCCGTTCCTCTTCCAGACTAAGCACCTTTTGACTGTAGAAAAGTCAACTGACATCCTGTTGAAGTTGCCAGATACTGCTATTGCTTGGGAAGTCACACTAAAACAAAGGTGTATCTAATGTAATGGTGGCCTAAGACTTTTGCACAGTACTGTATACTGCTGCTACAGGATGTAGATCTGACTGCAAGTGGTACTAACCAATCAAAATAGCTCAATAGAATGAATTCTGGGTCTTGCTCCTGCCTGTGTGCCCCTTCTGATGATATTCTGAAGGCCTCAGTAATCCAAGTCTATTAACAAACGAACAAGAAGCTCTGACCAATCAGACTCATGATTTTGACTACGGGGGCTGGCCTATACTGCTCAAACCACTTCTCAGCATACTGAAGAATGTGTTAGGTATTCAACATAATAAAACGGGTAGTTCCGGTCCCGAAATCTGATTGGCTGAGCCATCTGTTTAGCTGTGACGTTATTGACGATCTGACCGCTTCACATCCGTATCAGTGCGCCAGATTTTTTTTTATGTTTTCAGATTTCGGATACTTCAGCATGTTTAACATGGAAGGCTTTTTGGTCAATTATGTTTTATTGGGTGGTTTATATCAGTTGATGTATGGTGGGAGGAGATGGACAGAACTGAGGAGACTGAAAAACAAGGCATGCTGAAAATTTAATAACACGGAGATAGACTCATTAGAAAAATTACGAAATGAAGAAAAAGAGACACAGACGACGTTGGGCCATTTGGTGTTTTTTTCCAGGACCTGGTGTTATGAGAAAAATGTGTCTATTGACTTTAAATAACAAGGTACACAAAACAGAACCTGAACCTCATTCTTGTCAGTTTTATGCCACAGGGAAGAACGGAAGAGGCGAATCATATGGTTTCAGCAGCTACGTTTGCTTACGTGCAGGACTGAACAGGTATATTAATGACACACCGCTTAGCTTATCTTGGTGTATCATAACAGATCCACACTTTACCACAAGTAACAGCGTTTTCGTGGGAATAGTGACAAAACTTCGGCGAGAGGGTCGAGACCAGTCGACACACTACCCGGCTGTAACAGATAAATATTTTATTCAAATCAAACACTCCGAAGCACTATGTCCATACACACCAGTGGGACTTGTCAACAAAGTGTGGTTTGATTTACAGCTGCATCTGGGACGGAGATGCAAAGAAGGGAATCGGCAACTAAAGCCAGAGTCATTTGTCATTCTTAAGGACGAGAACGGTTTGAAGTATGCGACTGACATTTAATGAGGTTACCAAAAACCACAAACACCTGAATGACCGAGCAAGAGAGGATTTATGCAGCCTCATTGGAAAAATATCTTTCGCTTCTTCCCTCGAATCCACCAGCGTTTTATCTCCATCCAAAGAAACCAGCCGTTACAAACGACATATGGTGAGTAACATTCTTTTAATTACAAGTGGTGTTTGGTGGTCGGTCAATATGCAGCATTTACCACATTATACACACTTTTTTTCTTTTTAGCTACACCAGAGAGCCTATGGGTGTGAACTTCCTTGCCTCCATGCTGCCCAGAATTTGCAGAGCAGCAGGAATTAAAACTACTTACACCAACCACCGTCTACGGAGCACTACTGTTCAAAAGTTTTCTGATGCTGGCTTGGAGGCAAGGGAAAATATGTCTGTAACTGGCCACCAGAGTGAATCATCGCCGCAGTCATACTGGCATCCTAATTTAAGCAAACGAAGATGCTGGAGCAACATTATTGCTAGTGCCAAAGTACCAAAACGAAAGCGCTCCGAACCAAGCTGTTCCAGCACGGCAGAGAGAAAAAGGGCAAACATGGTTGAACATTATTTTAAGTCATGTACTATTAATGGAAATATACAGATTAATATAAACAATCCAGTTCATGATGATTAATTTTTTGTTTAATTGATGAGTAGCATAAGCATACCGATGCCTGTGATGTTGCTTACATGTTACACATGTTTACATTAAGATGGTGGACGACCGGACTAGATTACATTCTGGAAGACCAGTTTATTGAAAATTTTGTTTAAAATAAACACATCTATGTATTAAACCTAATTATTTTATTGCAGTGTTTTCACAATAATGCACACCCTCTTGTGTCTTACTGCTTTATTCACAAATAGGCTTCACTCTCCATGCACATGTCGATTTAGGTAGGTAACATCAAATGGTGATTTGCAAGAATTCAGCAAGGTCAGCAAAGCCCACCTACAAAATAATAGACCATTTTCTGGCAAGGGAGCAGAGGATGGACTTTGCCTTCAAAGGGACTGTAGTAGCCTAGCGGTTAAGGTACTGGGCTATGGACCAGAAGGTTCAGGGTTCAAATCCCACCTCTGCCAAGCTGCCACTGTTGGGTCCTTGAGCAAGACCCTTAACCCACAATTGCTTGGATTGTAAGATTGTCAAACTTGGAAGTCGCTCTGGATAAGGGCGTCTGCTAAATGCTGTAAATGTAAAATGTAATCCTAAAGAATTGGTGATCCCAATGGCTGTACTTGTAGGATTCATGGATTATTTTCTACTTCATTACACAGCTAGCTATGAAGCATCATTGTGCTCCTTCATACATGCTACTTTTGTCATGTGTAGTTACATTTGTGGGTTGTTGAATTCTGTATTATGAAATCCATACGATAATTTAAGTTTATGTGAAAATTTTACTTTACATTAACAATGTGTGTGAGTTCCGGTGGGCAGGGGGATACGGTAGCGGAAGGGGTACCCATTGTATGCCCTGCAAGCCACTGCACAAATGGATATTTATGCATTTTTAAACTTGGTTGATATTTATCCTTAGGGAACCTGAAGTAGGATTCCACTGACTTTCATGCATCTTGTATCTGGATTGTTTCATGATCAGATTTTAACCATATTCATGTATACTGAATAAATAAATGCGTATCTAGTCAGGCAGACTGAAATATAATTGCTGTATCCTTCATAATATGTAAATCAGCTCACATCACTGGACCACCCACTTCCTGTGTTGTTTACAGACGTTATTAGCATAGAGTGTTTGCTGCAACAAAGGTCACGAATTTGGCACGGTCTCCAAGTTATGTCTAGAAGGCAGCAGCTGTTACAAATGCTAAAAATCTAACCCTACTACTCTTTGCTTCTGTAAGATGTTTATTATGGACACTGGTATCTGTCCATTACTGTGTCTGATTCACTTGTATGAGTGTAACACACACTAACGTGCCACCACCACATCAGTATCGCTACAGTGTGAGAATGTACAGTAATGAGAGTTTTTCGAACAGTATGAAAAAAAGATCAACAAAGTACACAGAGCAGCAGATGGACTACAGTCTGTAATTGTAGAACTACAAAGTAAACCTATATGCTACCAAAACAGTCACTCTTTGGGTGTTGGATCATTTCAGTACTCCAAAAAATCCAGCCAACAGCATCCTGTGGGAATTGTCCTGTGACCTGTGATGAAGGATTAGAGGATGACTATCCAACTTCAGTAAGAGATGAGCTAACTGTCTTATGGTGGTCTTGACCATTTTCTGAACAGGGTGAAAGCAGGCTAACAAAGTGTGCAGACGGACCACAGTCTGTAAATGGCAGAACTACAAAGTGAACCATCTTCCAAATTAGCCAATATTTGTTATTCAGTAAAACATAAATCCTTGGAGGCATGAATCAGTGATTTGCTGCATGTTTTGATCAGGTTCTGTTGGCTTCCTGTTTAATGGTACACGGTTAATAATGGTGAATTAATGATGGCTGGTTATCAGAAAATAATATCCTTCCCTTTACAGTCTAGTTATGCAAACAGGGATTTCTGCTACTGATACACTGCTTATGTTTAATATCACACACGATACCTAGAGTATTGCATTACCCTCTTATTACTTCTCCCTCAGGTGCAGACAATTTGATGAATGCAATAATGACGCATGAAGCACACGACTGATGAGGAACCATACCGTATGATCCACTGACTAAGTACACTTAATGATAAACACTGTAGAGCCTCTGCATTCACAAACACGCAGATATATCCTCATAAAGCTGCCCCCTTCATTAGTTTGCACAAAAACACCCTAAGAAACAAACTCAGGAGTAACAAAGCACTCCCAATCCCCTAACTTTCCCCTAACTCTTTATTAACTACATTTACCTGGAGCCTAACAACAGCCGGGAGAACAATAAAAGTACAGCAAATATTAAAGTGCATTTGTGTTTAGTTTTACTGACAATATCATGCATGTGCACAACACATGCAGCAAAATAGTCATTCAGTAAGGTAACATGAATTCATTCATTCATTCACTTTCTTATCCACTTACTCTTGGACAGGGTCATGGGAGAGCCGGTGCCTAGCCGGAACAACCCTAGACAAGGTGCCAATTCTTCGTAGGGCACACACACACACACACACACACACACACACACACACACACACACACACACACACACGGGTCATTTTAGCATAATCAATTAACCTAAAGCATGTCTTTGGAATGTGGGAGGAAACGGGAGAACCCGGAGTAACCCACACTGACACGGAGAGGAAATGCAGACTCCACACAGAAAGCAACTATGCCACTCCTCCTGGGATCAAACCCATGACCTCCTTGCTGTGAGGTGACATTGCTACCCACCAAGCCACCGTGCCACCCTAACAAGAATTCAGCATATAAATTTAGAATATTTGAAATAACTGTGGGACTGGAGAGAGAGGGATGGGTCTAAATAATATTACAATTCTGAATGGCACTGGCACAGGACATAACTTTTCCTGCTTCCTATATAAAACATTTTGGAAGCACTTTCTCCAAGTGTGGCATGTCAGATTTGTTAAAAACAAAGTGAGTAAACATCAGCACTTCTCATTTGACAGCAACAATGATGTCAAACACTTGTGCTCACACACATACAGATTTAATTTGAATTACATTTGATATAGCTCATTTTACTACTGTGGTAGTATGCATCTTTTGGTCCATGGTACACGACTATGGACCAAAAGATCCAGGGTTCAAATCCCACCTCTGCCAAGCTGCCACTGTTGGGTCCTTGAGCAAGACCCTTAACCCACAATTGCTTGGATTGTAAGACTGTATCAACTGTAAGTCGCTCTAAGGGCGTCTGCTAAATGCTGTAAATGTACTAAACCAGTTCTAAGTGCAGTACCAGTGCTAATATACACTATATGCACAAAGGTATTGGGACACACCTCTTAACCTTTGAATTTAGGTGTTCCATTTAGTCCTATTGGCACAGGTGTATAAAATCACGCACCTAGCCATGCAGACTGGGTTTACAAACATTTGTGAAAAAATTAGCCATTCTAAAGAGTCCGCTGTATTCAAGATTGGTATTGTAAGAGAATGTCACCGTTGCAGTGCGTGAAATTTTTCCCCTTCTACATATTCCACGATCAACTGAGAGTGGTATTATTGAAAAGAAGAACAGCAACTCTATTATACATTACTTTATGCAACAAAAGTGCATAAAAGTCACCACTGCTCTGCTGACTCAATACCTGCAGAGTTCCAAACCTCCTCTGGCATTAACGTCAGCACAAAAACTGTGCCCCAGAAGCTACATGGTATGGGTTTCCATGGCCGAGCAGCTACATGGAAGCCTTACATAACCAAGAACAATACCAAGTGTCAGATGGAGTGGTGTAAAGCAGTGGAAACATTTTGAGGAGTGACAAATCACACTTCTCTACCTGGCAGTCTAACGGATGAGTCTGAGTTTTGTCCTATGACCACTGATGGAGGATTAGAGGATGACTAACACAAACTATACAGCAACAGTACTGTCTCTGAGTTTATATCTAAAAGGTGGACCAAGGCAGGTGTGTCTAGTAGAGTTGGCAGTGAGAGGGCAGAGTGTTTAAACAATCTAGAGCACTGCTGTTTATGATCCACTCATACCAGCACAACACACACCAACACCACCAGTGTCACTGCATTGCTGAGAAAAATCTACCTACCAAATAACAACTGCTTTGTGGCAATTCTGTGAGGTTTTGCTGACCATTGGAGAATAGGTGAAAGGGGAATAAAAGTATCAGAGCAACAGATGGACTAGTCTATAATTGTAGAACTACAAAGTGCATCTACCATATACAGTGGAGCAAAAAAGTATTTAGTCAGCCACCGATTGTGCAAGTTCTCCTACTTAGGAAGATGACAGAGATCTGTAATTTTCATCATAGGTACACTTCAACTATGAGAGACAAAATGAGAAAAAAAATCCATGAAATTATATTGTAGGATTTTTAAAGAATGTAATTGTAAATCATGGTGGAAAATAAGTATTTGGTCACCCACAAACAAGCAAGATTTTTGGCTCTCACAAACCTGTAACAACTTCTTTAAGAAGCTCTTCTGTCCTCCACTGTTACCTGTATTAATGGCACCTGTTTGACCTCATTATCTGTATAAAAAGACACCTGTCCACAGCCTCAAACAGTCAGACTCCAAAACTCAACTGACTTCTGGGTAGAATAGTCCATATACATTATTGCCTCTGTAATACATAGCACATCTGGTCGTCAATTCTTGCACAAACAGTACTTGTCCTAACGGCAGAATTGCTGTTATTTAAGATAAAGCTTGACATATAATTCCTGTGTGAAGGTCTTTCACCCTCTTTAATCACTACATTGTTCACTAGTCAAAGGTCCAGCACTACATTCCAGCTGGTACAACATTGGCACTTCTCAAAACAAAGAGCGAGAGAAGCCCCCTGTTGTTCACAGGAAGGGAAGTAATGAGAGTGATGGATCAAATACAGACAAGCTCTATAAATGAGCTTCTTCCCTTTTGTGAGGGACTCCAAAGAAAATGAGCTTCTTTTCTGACCAAGAAGGGACGTCCTATTCCAATTACACATCTCCTGAAGGTTCACAAGCACAGATGGGGGTTGGAGGACACAATCTAAAGCCTGGGGAAAGTGTGTGGTGTGATGATGAGTACAATCCCACTGTGCCATAGCAGCAGTTTGCATACTCGCTAGTGCTAATGAACACTGAATAGTGGAAAGCAAATCCGGGAATTGCATGTTTTTGTTCAGTGAAGGCAAAAAATGAACATAACATCACCTCTCTTGTCAAAGAATCACCAACACTGTATACACTGATCAGTCATAACATTAAGACCATTGCCTTGTTTCTACACTAATTTACCATTTTATCAGTGCCACTTACTGTATACATGCACATTATAGTTCTACAAGCACAGACTCTAGTACTGTTTATCTGCATACTTTGTGACTCCCTTTTACCCTGTTCTTCAATAGTCAGGATCCCCACAGGATCACCACAGATCAGGTACTATTTGGGTGGTGAATCAATCTCAGCAGTGCAGTGGCACAGATAGGGTTGTAGCATGAGTGTGTGTAGCACTGATACCAGTGGATTAGACACTGCAATGCTGTTGGAGTTTTTAAACACTGTCCACTTTATTAGACACACATACATTGTTGGTCCACCTTGTAGTTGTAAATTAAGATACGTTAGCTCATCTGCTGTTACACAGTTTGTGTTAATCATCCTACTAGTCCTTCATCAGTGGTTACAGGATGCTGCCTACAGGATGCTACTGACTGGACAGGTTTTTGTCACTGGACTATTCTCAGTCTAGCAGTGAAACTAAGCTGCTTAATTAATGTATTTTAAAATGTTGCAAAACCAAACAATATTTCATTAACAAAAGCCATTTCTGCCATGGTGGTGTGTCTAATGCGCTCGCCCAACATCGTGGTGAAATTAACTTAACAACAGTTCTGCATCTATTTTTATTGTAGAAATGCTAAAATAATCAAATTCTTTATAATATACTTCTTAAAATATATTAAATAAAATGCAAAGTGACTGTGGAATTGTATCAATTCTGCATTTAAGATATTAATTGGTGGCTATGTGTATGGTGTGGTATTCCAGATAGTTGCCAAAGTGTTGCTAGGCAGTTACTGCGTTACCCCAAAAGGTTATCTCCAAGTGGTTGCTAGGGTAGTGGTGTGTGATCTGGCAATAATATCATACCACGACCTTTCGAGATTCATCAAACAAGGTTACATTTTTATCGTTTACAATTAACTAATTTTGGTGAGCCTGTGAACGCTTCAGTTTCCAGCTATGAATTCTTGTCTGACAGACAAGGAACCCAATGTGGTCTTCTGCTGTTGTAGCCCATCCGACTCAAGACTCAAAATGTTGTGAATTATGAAATGCTTTTCTTCTCATCACAATGAATTTGTACAAAATGGCTATCCGAGTTACCGCAGCCCATCTTTCAGCTTGAATCAGTTTGGCAATTCTCAGTTGACCTTCATTTTCAACAACACTTTTCTGTCTGAAGAACTGCTGCTCACTGGGATGTTTTCCTTTACTGCACCATACTGAGTAAACTCTAGAGACTGTTGGAATGAAAGTCCAAAGACATCAGCGTATACTCAAACCAACAAACACGCTACGGTCAAAAACACAGAGATACACTTTTCTCCATTCTGTGGTTCATGTGAAGCTGTTAACATATGTCTGCATTGTTTTATGCATTGCACAGCTGTAACACAATTTACTGATTAGGTAATGATCCAATATTACATATTAGTGAGTAGCAAAAGTATGTGAACCTTTGCTTTCAGTATGTGGTGTCATGCCACACCCTCTTGAATTTCCTCCATTTGTACACAATCTGTCTGACTGTGGATTAGTGGAGTCCAAACTCTTTAGAGATGGTTTTGTAACCTTTTCCAGCCTGATGACCATCAACAACTCTTTTTCTGAGGTGCTCAGAAATCTCCTTTGTTCATGCCATGATACACTTCCACAAACATGTGTTGTGAAGAGCAGACTTTGATAGATCCCTGTTCTTTAAATAAAACAGGATGCCCACAGGGTTCACAAACTTTCAAGTACCATTGTATAGTGGGGACTAAATGTTTGAGACCACTAGTGAAAATTCTGGTTTGGATCTCTATGGAGAGGGATTAATCTGGCAGGATTATGACCCACAACAAACCTCAAAGCTTTGCAACAACTACCTGAAGACCAAATAAGATCAAGGAGTACTTACAGTCATGGACTTTCCTCCATAATCACCTAAACTAAACCTCATCCAACATGCTGGGGTAACAGAAGCTGTGTAGTCCATGCCTGCTCATTACACCAAAAGACCTATATATATATATATATATATATATATATATATATATATATATATACATACACACACACACACACACACACACACACACACACACACACACACACACACACACACACACACATATATATATATAAAATTTATAAAAGTTATTTTTGCGCGTGTTGTGTATGCATTTTTCCGTTTGCGCCCGTGTGCCTCTGTACCAATTGTGCGCCAGCTTTGCCTCATCTGCACAGCCTGATTGTCACAACTGCAATGACTTCAGCCCATGATCCCCTGCCAAGGTCAGCATTGAGAAGAAGTCGACGTGGGATTATAAAATTACTTGGTCCTGTAAGCCTCAGTGCTCACTTGAGCTTCAGTCATTTTAGCTGCCAAACCCTTTGGTGTCTGTATGCTGTGACTCCATCATTGGTTCCTAGGTTCATGCAGCTCGTATTCTGTTTCCATGTTGGAGGTTCCACTGAGTTTTGCACAGCTGCCCATTGGTGACCGTACCTGTTCTGTCTGTAATCACCATGATCCTATCACAGACCTGCTCTGAAACCTAGATTGTTCGCCTGCTGGTTCTAACTTGGACCGTCATCCATACAGGCAAATTCTGACTCTGCACCAGCTTCCGTCCTGAGCCTGCCAGCCCTGTTGTCCGTCACCTGGCTGCAACTGCCTCAGCCTGGGTTTTGCTAAATACACCTCCGATTTGAACTTTACACTGTCCTTTGTGCAAGTTTTCAGCCGGTGCTATGTTTTCAGTCTCAAAATATGTGGGTTCATTTGTGCCTTCACTTGTGAACCTTAAAAACATCTACACAAAGCGTGTTTAACATAACAAGAAAAGTATTAACCCACAAACATCCTGTATCCCTTCTTGTCCCATTGTTTGGTCTCCACACAAGAATAGGTACGAGCCTCCCATCGGTGATTATGTTTCAGCTGGCAACAAGTTATTTAACCCTAACTGATGCAGGAGTAGCTTCTTATTTGTTAAACAACCATGTCGAAAGACGCACCTTGTGGTCGTGGAAAAGATGTGAATCTGTTTAAGAAGGGTCAAATTAATGGCATGCATCAAGCAGAGAAACATCTAAGGAGATTGCTGAAACTACGAAAATCGGGTTAAGAACTGTCCAATGCATTATTAAAAAGTGGAAGGACAGTTGGGGAAACATCGTCTTCGAGAAAGGAATGTGGTCGGAAAAAAATCTTGAATGATTGTGATTGGCGATCATTTAAACGTTTGGTGAAATCAAATCATAGAAACACAACAGTAGAACTCAGGGATATGTTTAATAGTGAAAGTAAGAGCATTTCCACATGCACAATGTGCAGGGAGCTCAAGGGATTGGGACTTATCAGCTGTGTAGCCTTAAGAAAAAACCACTCATCAGTGAGACTAACTGACAAAAACACCTTCAATTTGCTAGGGAGCATAAAGATTGGACTCTGGAGCAATAAGAAGAAGGTCATGTGGTCTGAGTCCAGATTTACCCTGCTCCAAAGTGATGGGCGCATTAGGGTAAGAAGAGAGGTGGCTGAAGTGATGCACCCATCATGCCTAGTGCCTACCGTACCAGCCTGTGGGGGCAGTGCTATGATCTGGGGTAGCTGCAGTTGGCCAGGTCTAGGTTCAGCAACGTTATGTACCCAAAGAATGAGGTCAGCTGACTCCCTGAATATGATGAATGACCAGGTTATTCTATCAATGGATTTTTTTTCCCTTGATGGTAGGTCATGTTCCAAGATGACAATACCAGGATTCATCAGGTTCAGACTGTGAAAGATTGGTTCAGGTAGCAAGAGACCTCATATTCACACATGGATTAGACCTGAACCCCATTGATAATCTTTGGGATGTGCTGGAGAAGACTTGTGGTCCAAATCTGCCATCATCAATACAAGATCGAGGGAAAAAATGAAACCAACTGGAAAGATATAATGATTGCAGAAGCTTGTAGAAACGATGTCACAGCAAAGTCATGCCATAATCAAAGCTAAAGGCGGTCCAATGAAATATTAGAGTGTGTGACCTTTTTTTGGCCAGGCAGTGTGTATGTATATATACGTTTACATACACACTGCCTGGCCATAGTTTTTTTTTTTTTTTACTTTGCATTCAGCAGTTGTGTGTGAATGGTTTTGATGTCCAGTGATGGACAGATGGGTTTTGGCAGCAAGATGCACCTTGGACATAAGTATTAAATTTGTATGCAAACTTATGACAGATGTAAATCATTATCACAATCTGTTACAACACTAATTTCATGTTTGAAAAATAAATGCGTTAACAGTCAGAGATCGTGAGTTCTTGGGATTAGAAGGACCCATCTACATTTAACCTGTTGCAAAAAAAAACAAAAAAAAAAAATCATTTACAAATGTGGTAGGATTTTGATGTTGCACATTTAGAATACATTTAGGGTGTCTGTGATTTTCATGTATGAAAGAGACTTGTTCCACAAATCAGTTTTGCTATTCAGAATGCAAAATCTTTGAAGCTCAATATCTCAAAACTACTCAGAACGCAGATAGAACTTCATAATTCCAAGGAGATGACATGCGCACCACTAGATGAAGATCAACTCAGGCTTTCTGCAGTGTGTTATTATTTCTCACTTGAGATTATTTCTCACCATTATTTTGAGGGTGTCTGAAATGTAAATATAACCAACAATTAAAAAGCTTTGTAAGATTATGCTTCCCTATTTGTGCTTGTTACTGCATTATGACAAAAACCTTTCAAACTCAAACAGTAAATACTATCATTTCAAGCTTATTACAATTTTTTTGGGATACAGTACATTTTGGTTTTACCAAAATAAAGGCACGGCAAGCTAAAAAAAAAGGATTTATATTCACCTATCAAATAGTTAAGTTAGATAGAGTTGGTGCATCCCTAGTGAAAAGGATGATAAAATAATATGAAAGTAGATGAAGAAAGCAGGGTAGTGGGGTCAAAATGGTATTATTTTAATAAATTAGGTTTGTTTGTTTTTTAAAATAATCTGACTTTTTATTCATGTTTCTATTTAGATGAAGAGGGATTACAGACCACCAATAGTAGAAAAACCTAACCCTAAAATTGCAAAAAAGGATAACAGTCCTTCCAGTTCCCAAAAAGAAAGGCAACCTTGCCTTCTTGCCTCCAACCACTGGCTAGATATGACTGCAGCAAAAGGGAGGTGCAAAAATCCTGGCTGCAAAGGCATCAGAGATACTTACTCCAAGTGAAATGTCTACCTCTGCTTTACCAAAGAGAAAAACTGAGTGACAAATGCATGTATGCACAAATACAAAAACACATGGACATTGTCTCATTGTTCCTTCTTGGTATATTTTCAAGAAAAACAATCAACTCATTTTTCGTTAATGCTAAACACTTGTTGTCCTCACACTGATGTGTTCTGTAGAACCTCAGTTTCTCCTGGCTTGATGAATTTTAACACTTTCAAGGGAACAAAAATAATTAAATAAACTTGAGTGACCTTGTATGATCTTTTTTCCGATGCTTCACAACGTTGTAAAAACAATATAAATAATTATATGTAAATCTAAGTGAATTTTAAGTGATAAAAACACTAATATTTTTCACATGACAATATAATGTGTGCAGTAGAGGCACATAAAATAAGCCAACACACTCATTTCTGCATACAGCAAATCAGCCTACACATTTAGAAGGTGTATACTGCATGCCACTGTGCCAACTTGTATGCAGCTCAGTATCTGTTTATGGTTTATCTTGCATGACCGGTCAATAAAAGCTATTCAGAACTTGCTCAAGCAGAACACTAAAGATAAAAGACAGTGCTAAGCAGAATCTACTGCAAGCACTTGAGGGTGTCCCACACCTACAGTGGTGACCTACAGTCAGCATATGGCCAGTTAGGACACTGGCCTCTTCCTGGCACACAAACATAATGGCAGATGAAGGTCCTTCAATACCGATCCTAATCACTTCAGTACTGAGTGCTTCATTGACTTTCAAGTGGGACACAGTCCCTGTTCCTGTCCCTGTGTTTTCAGAACTTGGTGCAAAGTGAATCACACATCTGCAAGTCAGATTTGCTTTATTTTCACACAGTTTTCCTTTATTTTCTCTCCGTTTATTTTCACACATGAAAAAACTAGAAAAAAAAATGCAATATTTTTTTAAATGAGCCATCTAACAGATCAGAAAGTAAAAAGCCACGCTCAGCTTCTGCTGCTTAAATGAGGCTCGTCAACCCAAATTTTGATTTGCATTTTTTTCCCCTTCATAACTGGTATTATTCTGTATCAGTGAACAGTGAGAGGTGTTGTAGGACAGATATCAGCAGCCTGGTGCTAGAAACATGGGCAATTGCATTTTAATCAGTCCTGCAAATCCACTGTAAAGTAAGAAGATCTATAAACGTATTCAAAAATAACCACCTCTAGACTCTTGCATCTTATTATAAATCAATTCCTCAAATTGAAGGGTCAAAGCCCTTCCAGTCTGGTCACTCTTAGGTCATCTTTGCACTGCTCTGGAGTATAAGCCATTTGCTAGCTTTCTAACAGCGACAAAGAAATGTTCAATGTGTGCCTTATTAGATTAATATTAAGCTTGTATTATAAAACTGTATAAAGTCAACCACACCAGCAAACTAACTGATAATGACAATTATGTGCACAACAATCCTCAGCCAGATTTCATAGTTGTTCATAGTAGACACTTATCTTCACCCAACAGCCTTACACTGTTGTTTTGAGAAAGCATCAAAGCTGTGTACATTAATTTGGGATTAACTGTGTGGGAGAGAGAAGTGGCCTTTCCAGTGTGCTTGTAGTCATATTCATGAGTTTTTTTTGTTTGCTTATGAGCAGCTGGGACAGAAAAGTTGGCCACATTAATTCCAGTCCTCCACCTGCAGCTGTCAGTGGTCTGGTGGAGAACTAAATGTCACTCTGGCTTGTTTGCAGTCATGCTGTTCGGAGAACTGCTGTGACCCAGCACGACACTCCAGTAAACAATGTGACACTTCAGCAGTGTCTGACCCTACAGCACGGGGGGATGAGATGCCTACCGTTCCTAGAACATGTGTGCGCGCTCGTGTTTGTGGAAGACTAGGAAAATGGGGTTGTGCATCACTAATGAGACACAAAGATGCATCGCTTGACACGGACTGACCATCAGTGGATAACCACAAGAAGGAGCCTTTATAAGCCTTCAGATGGGCGTATTGCATTAAATAATGAATAATACTGTATGCTCCTGTGACCTGTTTATTAATCTCAAATGAACAAGCACATCAACTCCATCTAGAAACACCCTCTATCCTTTTACAGCAAGATATTAATAATTTACTGTCGGTATAACTTAGGGATGCACCAAGTATTTGGCGACTGACATTATTCCTCCGGAAATGGCAAATACACAAGGCACTTTCGGTGTTCGTTATAAAACGAATAATACCAAACAATAACGTTTTTGATGACGAAATCAAATCACAACCAGCATGGGGTGAGGCACTCTTTGAAACTGCAGCAAACATGTCGGCTGTGTGGAAGGGGGGTTCTACAGTGCGAGCATTTTGTTCGTATTTGAGCCTACTTTATAAAGAAATGCAAATGGAATATTAATTTAGGAGCACTTGAGCGAGACAAGATTTTGACCCGAGTGGACCATCGCTTTTACAGAGTATTCATCGGCTCTGTCTCAATACCTAGTGAGTGCCCTTGCTGTCTACTTTCTACGTAGGCCGTTCTCAAGTAGAGCTTTCTAAGCAACGATGGAACCCTAAGTCTGGCTAATGAGACAGTGTACAGAGTTACCGATTGTTCACACCCTCTGCACGTGGTTAACATATACATGTACTTCAACTGTTAGCAGAAAAGCAAGCAATCCTTACAGGTCTGAATTCTAGACTTTGGCATTTCACACATTTTTTTTATAACTTTCCTTTTGGGGGAACATCGTAACGCGCCAATGTTTGACGAGATGTGATAAGAGGAGCAGATCAAATGTACCGTATTTTTCGGACCATAAAGCGCACCAGGTTATAAGACGCAATATCAACGATCGGCTGCTAACGGGTATATGTTCATACATAAAGCGCACCGGGTTATAAGACACATGAAATGAAACAAAACTCTTAAGTTCCCTCAGAAGCTCAGTTTGGTCTTTACCTGGCGCAGGGCGTCTTCTTGCTTCCTCCACTTCCGTACCATTGATTCGTTAATGTTGAATTCTCTCACAGCTGCTCTATGTCCATGTTGTACTGCGTGACTGATAGCGTTGGGTTTGAAATCCGCTTCGAAAATGAATGAATGAATGCACGTACCCTAATGCTGAAGCACATACCGTATTACTCCTCGATGCTTCGCACGGATACGTGGGCCGTAGCTTCGTACCTACCAAGGCCGTTGCTAAAAACATTTACAGATGTTATGAGCGCCCAGTGTACCATCTACAATCGGTTCTAGGTCAAACCAGAATTAATTCATACTTAGACGCAACAGCCGCATTTTAAGGCCGCACTGATCGATTTTTGATAAATTAAAGGATTTTAAGTGCGCCTTATGGTCCCGAAAAATACGGTAACAACTAGCCAATATGAGGACAACACAACACGAGCAACATATAAACCATTTAGCTGTAACTGGACAAATTAATTTGAACTATCATGAGTCAAGACTGTGAAATTTTAAAAAGTACATAACTAGCCATATTGAAACACTTGAGACACCGAGCAACCGACACTATCATTCAATCATTTTTATGTTATTTTTCAAACCTTCCACATAATCCTGCATCAATTTTATACAGAGGTATGTACACTATTTTCAAATACACATTTCAATTTTTACAAATTAACTTTTATAATATATAACGTTTTATGTTTAAACAATTGTTTTATTTTACCTTTTCAGTAAGAATGGCTCAGAAGCTGTTCCCTCAGTGTACCCTTGTTATACATCAAAGCTACTTGTTACATGTGCAGTGAGCAAAGTTGGATCATTTCTTTACCCTGCGATCACATTCTTTTCAGTGTGCAAACACTATGACACCATCAAACCCTGTTATCTGAATGTACCCCGTTCTTGGCAAATGGCTCGGATAATTAATATTTGGATAACGAGAACATTATTTCTTATGGGAAAAACCCTATCCCATTCCGGCATCTTGAAAACTCTTCACGCTTTTAGTGATTTCGTTAACTTAACATAAGAGCTCAATAGACTTTACGCTCTGCTCTCTCCCTCGCCCCTCTCTCCCCCACACTTAAGTGTGTGCTTATGACATGAGGCATTCAGAAACAAATCACCAGAATACTCATACATCTGTATCTCCTTGCCCTTAATCGTGTGCAGAAAGTTTAAGCTCTATTCTGGTTTGGGTTTCTGTGACTCAGCCTGTTGTCATTGGTCTATCCATGTTAAGTACTTGAACTTTTTCTGATATTTACATTTTGTTTAAATGGAATAAATCCCACTGTGTTTGTCTGTCACTGCTGTGCATTCACGTGTAATCCCTTCAGCTTACTTCCTACTAAATGTTCTCTCACAATGAGGTTCTTCACTAATGTATCTGACATTTAATCACTGTATTAACCCAAAGTGCAGCTTCTTACTCAGGGCTTAATTTGAGCTGGAGCTCAGCTGAGGAACCAGTGAGCTGAGCTCTGTCACCTCCAAAAATAGGAACTCATTTCAGTTTGAGCACAGGTATACTTAAATATTTTACTGTGTTTTCATAAAAAGACCAGCAATAAGACAAAGGAGAAGCTACATCTGTGTTTTTTAACCCTTCTTGATTAAGACAGGTAAAAATTCCATCTTAATCATGACTTGTCCTTGTAGACCATGTGTCGATGATAAGCTTGTTATTCATCATAGTGGGTTAATGGTTTCAATACTAGGTTGGGGTATAACAAATTCTTCATGGAGACTTTGGATAATGGGGTCTGACTGTATTAGAATTGTCTAGGAATATAATATTTCATGACAGTTTCAGGTTTCCTAAGTTTAAATACATAATTTAGCATAAAATCAGACCAGAGAGAGAGAGAGAGAGAGAGGAGAGAGAGAGAGAGAGAGAGAGAGAGAGAGAGAGAGAGAGAGAGTTTTGCAATCACAGACTGTCCCACAACGAAAGCAATACCTAAACATGTTCTTTCTTCCTCCACTGTCATGAAGTGCCAATTGCTTATATGACTATTTACATATAATAGTATTTTAAGCAAGCCAGAAGGTGATCTCGAGACTATTTTGGATCAACTTACGGTGACCACCATAAGTACAAGCCCAAATCAGAAAAAACTAGTATGAAAAATCCAAATAAAAAAGATTTTTTACAAATCTTTAAAAAAGACATTTTTTAGACAAGACATTTTAACACCAAGGACACCAAGCGATGAAGTGTTTTAGGAGCTATGGGGTTGTCATCGCATTTTTTGTTTCAAAATTCTCCATTTGTTGACAGGTCAGGACTTTGTAATGTGTGCAGCATGTGATTTTGCATCATCTTGTTGTAAAATGCCAAAGGATGTCCCTGTTAAAAATATACATCATCTTTGAAGGCGCAGTTTCTTCTTGCTGATTAATGCTGCCATCACAGAAGTGTAAATGACCTTTGCCATGGTCACCAACACAACCCTGACAGACCCCGGCTTTTGAACTTGTCGCTGATGTCATTTTTGTTTTTGGTCCAGAGCATAAATTTTTCCAAAAAAGACCTGGAATATTGATTGGTCTGACCACAATACATGTTTCCACCATGTGATGGTCCAACCCAGATGCTTCTGAGTCCAGAGAAACTGACAAAGCTTCTGGACATGGTTATCATAAGGCTTCTCTTTTGAGTAAAGTTTTAAGTGGCAACTGTGAATGTAACTATGCATCTTAGTGCTTGACAAAGGTTTGCCAAAGTAATCCCTTGCCCATGTGGTTATATCAGCTATTGTTCACATGTGTTAGTTTAGGCTTGTGCCCTTGCACTTACTGAAAGTCCTCCAGATTTATTGAATCATTTAATGATATTATTCATTGTAGAGGGAGAAATATGCAAATCCCTTCCCATCTTTATTGGAAGAACGTCATTTTTAAACATTTCAATAATTTTCTCATGCACCTGTTGATAAACTGGAGATCCCCTGCCCAGATTTGCTCCTTAAAGACTCATTACTTTTTTGAAATCACATCCTTATTTAGTTTTTTGTCCCATTACTAGTCCTAAATTGCTCCATCATGAATGTTTTAATGTGTTTCAGATATTTCATTAAAAAAAAAAAAAAAAAAAAAAAAAACCATTACACAGCGTTCTTTTCATACTACCCACCCCCAAACGACCCCCATGCTTTTAAATTACCAGAAAAAGTGTTTTAATTACTTTTTGTTTTGTTGGGTGTAGCCCTTGCACAATCACATTAATGACCCAGTTTTTTTTTTATTTTAGTTTTTTTAGTAACAGGCAAAAAATGTTTATTGCACATAACCCACTATTAACAGATATATCTGGGCAGTTCTACAAACAGTAAATATGAACATGAATATTGCCAGATACTAAATATCTAAAAATGAATCAGGTGAGGAAAAAGATGCAGTCACATTTATGCCTGAAAATTAGGAGTAAAAAACTGTTCAATTTCTTCCTCACCTTTATATTCTTTTTCTCCTTCTGGTAATATTGGATTTTAATTGAATGTGATGTCATGTCCCCATTGAAGAAAAGGTCAGCAGTCTAATTTTGGATGAAACGGTTCAACATGACAAATGGGAGCTTTGAATAATGCATTGAATGTCTATAATATAGTGCACCAAATTCCATAAACTTTGAATGTCACAAAATAACCAAAAACAAAGGATGCGCTCCAACTGTAACAGACCTGTAGACGTTATAACATTTTAAGCTGTTTAATCCTTCACCAACAGATAACATGCACCAAGTTCCAGGTTTATTAGGCACTAGATAGGTGTACCTAATGCACTGATAACTTCATATAAATCTAGCCATCCTTAGGTGTTCAGTTTCTGTCTTTGTCAAATACAGCTATACCACACAGATGCCAAGTTTTCTACCATGAACAGCTGAATTGGGGGGATTTCTATGGTCTCATTACATTTAAAATAGTTAATTTCTACACTTGTAATCAGAATATAATTCCAAAAGTGCTACATGGTAGACCTTTATTCAGAAAATATGGGCAACTGTCTGAGGCATGTACAAATGTGCTCAAATTTGGAAGATTTGGTAAATGGATCAGTTTCTGCATGAGATGGAGTAGGAATGAATCAGCCACAATACAGCAAATCAGCAACAGCGCTCTCCTCTCCCTCCAAATGAACACAATGCTTTATGCCATCGTGGTGAAGGTCTAAACGAGCTACCTACTCGTCTGTGTCAGATGCCATGTCATTGTGTTATACTGACTCGGCCTGAAGCAGTTACTGGCCTCGAGAAATTCTAATGACCAGAATGTAACCGAATCATGTTCCCAATTACTTTACTGACTGCTACTAGTTTAATGCCATAAAAAATGTCCTCACTGTAAAGTGCCATAAAGAACTTAACTCTTGAAAGAAGAGGACATTATATCTTGCTGCCATGGTTGGTGCAATGTGATTGGAGAAGATGGTGGTGCCAAGTCTCCGGATCTACAATTAGTTGCCACCTTTACTGCAACAAGCTATTTGGAAGGTATGACTGAAGAAAGTCTTTTCTTCCATCTAACCACAAACATAAATGCCTAGAGTCAGCTAGACGCTGCAGGATATGGGCAGCGTTCAATGAGGTATTGAGCTTTTTGCAACAAAACATCAAATAGATGCACGATTTTAAAATTGTTAAAAGAACATGACCTAAATATCACAGATATGAATGGTGGCGGATCAGTGATGATGCAGAGCTGTTTTAGCTCTAAAGGCACAAGGAGGAAGAGGTGAGCTGAACAGGCAGAGGGCCTAGAAATCTGGAGGGATCCCATAATAGGCAGTGGCTATGATCCAGTCTTATCAAGCATTATAGACGTGTCAGTTGGCAAAAAAAAGAGAGCAGGGTTTTTCCAGTCATAAGGCAAACCACCCAAGTGTCTGTCTAAATGGAATGCGTTAAGCTAGAATAGACTTTATCCATGGTGTGTGTGTGTGTGTTTGTACAGTACAACGCACGTATTCACATGTTTTTATTCCCTAAATGACAAAGTTATTGAGCCAACTCTGTTCACACAAGGAATGGGCACAATTTCTCAAACAATAAGAAGCTACATACGTACAGTAGAAGCCAAAGTGAAACTGCTTCTATTTAGCATGTTTTTTCTAATTTAATACAATGTTTGTCATTACTATTGGCAACACTGATAAAGATAAAAGGTTTATAGGAAATTAGCTTACTTTCTTAATGAAAAATGTAAACAATCAAACCTTGATCAAATTCTTGATTAATAATTAATTAGCTTTAACAAAACCACATGTGCCACAATTATTGGCGTCCCTAAAAAGCATTAGAAACAAACTGAAATAAGCATTTTTTACTCTTTTAACTTTAAATAAAGATCAGAGCGATAATTCTTGACTTTCCTCTTTCACTGACGCTTTTGTGTGAAAAAGGTCAGTGAAAGAGGAAAGTCAAGAATTATCGCTCTGATCTTTATTTAAAGTTAAAAGAGTAAAAAATGCTTATTTCAGTTTGTTTCAAAAAGATGAGAGAACAAAATTCAAATATGAGAATGCGTGTTCATAAGGCTGCAAAAATAGTAAACTGAAAAAGCCCATATCTGCAGTTAGGGCCGTAATTAAAACTTTCCAGTCGACTGGAACTCTGACAAACTTGCCCGGACAAAGACCCAAATATATTTAGGTATTATTTGCAATTTATACTATTAGCATATATAAAAATAAAGAGATTTCAAATACTCTTGAAACATTAGTTCCTGCAAGTTTCACTCTAAGTGGTACCTAATGCGAAAAACACAAATTCCACTTTTTTTGTGCTAATGCCAAGGAATTTGTTTTTGTTATTTTCTGTGGTAAAATGATATATAGTTCCAAATAATACATCAAATAGAGCCTGGTGATTAGTGAAAATACCAGATTATACATGCACGCAACTTTAAACTGCAGCTGGCTTAATGGCAGTTAGCTCGTCGTCACCTCAAGATTAATTCCACTTGGTTGAAGGATTTCCACCTTGTTTCTCCTTTTTCCTTTTTTCAATTCCCATAGCTCATATTTTCTCCCAAGACCTAGTACCTTTCAGCTGTCATTAGACAAGAGCTAATTTGACAGCACTGAGCACAGAGTCTCACCTGCTTCTGCCCATGCATCTGTGACATTTCACCTACGATTTTAACCTGCATGTCATATTTGTACGGTGTAAAATGGCAAGACCAGCCTTTCAGAGAGGTGCTGGTGGAAAGTGCATGACTGACCCAAAATACGCCTCATTTCTTTTCCCTATTGCTATCTGTCCTAAACGATATAGGGCTGGAGGTCACCAACAGAAACGCAAGACAGGACTCTGACACCTTCACAAATGAAAATAAATGGTTCTGCAGTCCAAAAACAGCTTCAGCAAGAATTACATCCTCACAGCATTTCCCCTCATGCCCATTTGTTGGTTCTGAAATCCATTAAAGCTCATTAGTGGGCAGAATTTCCATAATGTACACCAAAGAAGATTCTCAGAGGAATATTTTGATTATGGAAAAATGAGCATTGCTTTCACTTTAGATCAACCACGTCTGTTTTTCATATGTAATGTTGTAAAGTGGATGACAATAGCTATTTGTTCTGTCCTAATTCGAGCAGCTCAAACTAGTCAGACTGTCATGAATAATAAATCAGCAGTCATTAAAAACACAACTCATAATTTACCTGTACAGTTAGCTGAATATGTGCACAGTGAAAGTGGACAGGTCACCCTGACTAGGGTTGTTCCTGCCTTGCGCCCTGTGTCACCGGCTAGGCACCGGCTTTGCACAAAGTCTATGATTAATCAGACAAGAAAATGAATGAATGAATGAAAGAAAGTGGACATTCATCACAAGGGTGGCATGGTGGCACACGCGGTTAGTGCAATATACACACAGCTCAAGTGATCCCCAGATTGATCCTGACTTCGGACCCTGACCTGTGTGGAGTTTGCATTTCCAAAAAGGTTTTTGCCGATTTCTCGGGTTTCCTCCCACATTCCAAAAACATGCATTAAGTGGTTGCTGGAATTAGCTCAATATGAGTCTGCCTGACTAGCACTGTGATAACCTGACTACTGTTACAAATAGCCATTCATGCTGATGTGACATTAGTAAACAAACATTCATGACATGCAGAGAAGAAGACAAAAATTATTGATTTTAACAAGAATTCCACTTACCTCTTAACACTGCATGTGTCTGATCTTGTTTTTTTGTCTGTTTGTTTCAGCATGTTTAGTTTTTCCCTTTCAAACGTACACTCCTGAGCAAAAGTATTCAGTTTTAATGGGCTTAACAGGAAGCAATTTGCAATTTGAAAAACCAAGTCTTGTGGGGAAACTTGCGAACAGCTTTTTACATAAAGAGGAGTCGATGCTTCCCTCAATAATAATGGCTTCAAACAGTTGATGAGTAGTTGAGAAATTATTCCCAGTTAATTTGTGTTTACTGTGAAACCAAATATTCTCTATATGGTTCAAATCTGGACTCTGACCAGGCCAAAACATGGACTTGTTCTCAAGCCACTTCTAGGTAGCAGGAGCATAGTCTTGTTGAAAAATAACGTCATCACTCCTCTTTAGAAAGCAACTTTTCAGTTGTACAAAGAAGGACTTTCTGCAATATTTTCCAGTACTCCAAAGTAGGGACATCACAATACCAGAAATTTAGTAGTCAGCACCAATACCACTACCAGATTCTACTGTTCTCAATACCAATTTCAATACTATGACAAAAAATAAACCAATGATATGCTGCGTTATGATGTCTCTAGTTTCAGTATAGACTTTTGGGAATTGCTATGTACATTAAATAAATTCTACTCGGTATCTGGGGTTCAACTGTTCAAGCATTTGTTTGAATCCACACTTTCCACACTGTAGATCAAAACTTGTTCCGTGCATTTACAATCAGCAACTGCCCTATCCAGCATCCTCGCTTCATGTAAATTGTCATATTTTCTACGATTTTGAAATGCTTTGGATATTGTTTGCTTTGCTTTCCTGCTCAACATCCTCTTCATGCTTTGAAAAGGCAATTAGGAGAATTCGGTTTTCAGTTCTGTGTGTATTGCAGCAAATGCTTGAACAGTTCTGTGAGGGAAATCTGTGATACCTTCAGAACCACAGGAAACAATAACCATAACATTTTCAGAATTCTGGTATCGACTTGGTACTAAAGTATCAGTTCTCATGACATCCCTACTCCAATGCATTAATTGACTTTTCACAGTGAAGGAGCCCACCAGTACGTACCAGCAGCTAAAAAAGCTTTCCACCCCATGATACCTCTAAATCCATGCTTAAAGGTAATAGAGATGTATTCATTGTTGCATTTCTTACCAGATCTTTCAAGTCACCTCTCTGGAACATCCCCATGCAACTCAAATCCAATTCATCCGTCCACAAAACTGAACCGCTCTAAATCAAACTTCCACATTCTGCCAAAAACATCATTCTGTCCTTGATGTTTTTCCTTAGAATCTATTGGCAGCTAATACATCTTCCAGACACAAAGACTGCATTACATAACTGCTTAAAGTTTTTCTTGAAAGAGTCTTGGTTTCTGAGGCATTGACATCTGCTGACAAGGCTTTTTTTTCCCCCTGTCTTTGAGATCTACACATTTCAGCAGGTGGCCATTCCTGCTTGAAGAGGCTTTGGAACTTCCAGATCCTTTCTTTCTGGTAAAATCGTCTATTCTCTAAACGGCTGATAGTGAAATAGGGATTTGCTGTGACTTTAGGGTTTTGTAAATATTAGAATAGCTGCAATTGGCTTGATGACAGACCAGCTATGTGGTTTCTGACAACAACCCCTGAATGATATTTGCCTTTTTGAAGTAGATTTTCTCAGTTGTTTACCTTGGGACTCAAGACTACATATTGTAGATCCCTACATGTAGGTAGCCCCTCCTGGTTCTATTCAAGAGCTTGTTTTCAGGCTTGGGGTGGGCTGCATTAGGTGTGGCAGATAACCAGCTAATGACTAATCTCATTAAGAAAAAAAAAACAGAACAGAAGATATATTGGAATTAAAATTAGATGGCAGCAATGAGCAGTGGCAAGCAAATGGAGGCACAGACCTCATAATCGTGACCGGTAACCTCTTAAAGATAATGGGTATACAATGTGCTAGATTGTGAAAGTATGCATCAAACAAAGTGATACATAAGTACTCCAATTAATGACAATCTCCATGTTTGCTTATGGCTGCATGTGTTGCTATAGGTGAGGGCGAAAAGGTTTCATTAAAGCATAACCATTAACTTTAAATTGACTTTTCCTCACAACATCAAACTGTAGGATTAAGATTTGTGTTCCTGGAAATGAAGAGCACCTTGTTTTTCCTTGCGTGCCTCTAGGAAGGGATTACAAGACTCGGAGACATCATGCTGGTGGTACTCATCCTGCAGTAATTTCACACATTCTCACATCTAGATTATACCTGGGCAGCCCCTAAAAGAAGCCTGCACAGCTAACAAACCAAGTGATTTTAATTTGGGGGATTTTATACACTCCGATCAGCCACAACATTAAAACCACCTATTGTGTAGGTCCCCCTCGTGCCGCCAAATCTCTGACAAGTTGAGGCATGGATTCCACAAGACCTCTGAAGGAGTCCTGTGGTATCTGGCAGCAAGACTTTAGCAGCAGATCCTTTAAGTCCTGTAAGTTGCGAGCTGGGGCCTCCATGGATCGGCCTTGTTTGTCCAGCACATCCCACAAATGCTCAGTTGGACTGAGATCTGGGGAATTCGAAGGTCAAGTTAACACCTTCAGTTCTTTGTCACGTTTCAACCCATTCCAATTTTTGTAGTGTGGCAGTGCAAATTATCCTGTTGAAATTATATTGTCCAAATTATCCTGTTGCTGCCATGAAGGGGTGTACTTGGTCTGCAACAATATTTAAGTAGGTGGTATGTCTGTAAGTAACAACTACATGAATCCCAGGACCCAAGGTTTCCCAGAGCATGACTGATCGTGAATACAGTATACATGGATTTACGCAACGTCCCAGTACTGGTCCACCTTCAGAAAATAAAAATGTATTTAATTTAGATTTATCATATTATTTTTCTGTAAAAGAAGCTTTGAATCTGTACTACAGTCTCATAAATAAATGTACATCTTGTTTGCTGCTGGAGCTGTAGACTGTAGAAGTGTTTTTTTTTTTTTTTTACCCTTAAGCATAAATCGTTTCTTGCTAAAGGGAATGCAGTGGACCTCCAAAATTCATAGAAAAGTAAATAATTGGACCTTAAGGATCACTGTCGATCCTTAAATACAGGGAGACTCCATTTAATTTCCCAGGAATAAATAAAACTAAAAGAACAAAATAAGTATTCTTATATAAATATCCTTATTGCGTTGACAAGTAAATGTACCCTGGGTACTGTTATTAATGTTTGTTTGTTTATTTGGTTTGTTTAATGACGTTATCAGTATCAATGGCCATTTCAGGGTTACATCAAGACTACTCATATATACACACTCAGGTTGGGCCAATTTAGCGTAATCAGTTAACCCTCTGCGGAGAGACACGCAGAATCCATACAGAAAGGACCCACCCTGGGTTCGAACCCAAGACCTTCTTACTGCAAGGCCATGGTTCTTCAACCACGCTGGGAAAACAAACGAGATGGACAAACCACAAACTCAGCATGGCCTCTACTGTGGTTGCCCAGTAGTAGAATTAACTAGGTTTAAACACAGGTTAGTTGGCGTAACACACGCCAAATGAAGTATGTTCAAATTGGTCAGTAAGTTGCTTTGATACAGACTGGTGTCAGTTAGGAATGTAATCAAGCACTCATATAGATTACAATTGACATGCAGCCTAATAATAGCTGAATAATTGCATTAATAGCTCAATAAGACTAGAAAGTTTAAGTATACACTATTATCAGAATAGTGTAATTCGATTGAGGCCAATCCCAATAAAATGTCCACCTGACTGAATGCAATGGTAAACCCTTTGAGTAATTAATCACATAAACATCCGACTACAGGCAGGCACATTATTTTGGATAAGATTAAATTAGGTGAGTTTTAAAAGTAAATTTAGATTTTTTAATCAGACTGCTGAGTTTAGTATGCACACAGACCAAGTAGGTGTGTGCAATAGTCTGGTGTCAGTTCATGGACAGATGTCCTGACAGTTTCCTTTAGAATTCTCTGATATTCAGAATTCATTCTTCCATCAATGATGGCAAACCATCCTGCCCCAGATGCAGCAAAACAGGCCCAAACCATGATACTACCACCACCATGTTTCACAGATGGGATAAGGGTCTTGTGCTGGAATGCAGTGTTTTCCTTTCTCCAAACACAACACTTTTCTTTTAAACCAAAAAGGTCTATTTTGGTCTTATCTGTCCACAAAATCTTCTTCCAACAGCTTTCTGGCTTGTCCACGTGATCTTTAGAAAACTGCAGACAAGCAGCAATGTTCTTTTTGGAGAGCAGTGGCTTTCTCCTTGCAACCCTGCCAGTGTGAGAGAGTCTTCAGTTGCTTTGAAGTTACCCTGGTGTCCTTTGTGACCTCACCACTATTACACGCCTTGGTCTTGAAGTGTTTTTTGTTGGTTGACCACTCCTGAGGAGGGTAACAATGGTCTTACAAACTAATATGTAACATTTGAACATTTCTCTCAATAAATAAATGACCAAATATAATATTTTTGTCTCATTTGCTTAATTGGCTTCTCTTTATCTACTTTTAGGACTTGTGTGAAAATCTGATGATGTTTTAGGTCATATTTATGCAGAAATATAGAAAATTCTACAAGGTTCACAAACTTTCAAGCACCACAACTTACAAAAATCTACGGATTATTTCTGCTGGACTCCCAAATTTTAAGTGCTAGGTTCCAAGGAAAAAATACGTGAATTTGTGAAGCCGCAGATTCAAAAGCGCGAATTTTCGGGGAATTACTGTACATGTTACCTGGTGTAAAATCGAATATCCTCGTCGGAGCAAAACAATTTATTAGTACAAAACTCAGCTGGATGTGTAGTTCCTGTAGCTGATTTCTCAGCTCTTCCACTTCACAGGACAGATCTTCACAAGACATGTCCAGAGATGACGCTCAGGGGCAGCACAGTAATCATGATCCATTGTAAGATCTGTTGATGGATCTTCCAGGAAGGCAGTTCAGCCGGTCTTTCCCTGCACCGCCGTGCCCGAGTGCTGTAGTAGGCACTGCACATTTTGCCAGTCTTCTCCGACCTTCTGGTGTTTTCAGTTCAACCAAGTGGTCTGGTATGAAATCTCTGCTACAGACCTTCGTATGCAGAGAAATGATAAAGTGTCCCGACGGATGTTTATTAGCCACTGTCTCCTGAGTTCACTCTGGGCTGGGAAGCTAAGGAAACTTAAACTTCCATAAAATTTCGCAAAAGCCAAGCAAAGGGGGCACAACAGTGCTCTGATTATGTCTTCAGGAACTGTTTTGTCTTAAGAAAACCTTACCATGGACACTCATTCTGATATGCGCTAGCAAAAAACGGCAAGTCTGGAGAACACTGATGAATGGTAAACAACGCGACCGGAAACGTATGAGCCGTACGAAAACAGAAGCGCATAACAGCCACGAATGAAAGCAGGCCATTACTAGCAGATTTAATGTCTCTGCTTGCCACACCTCACATTTACTCTGTGTAGTGTTAAGCATCAGACTCAAAAATAGCGCTTCAAGATATACACACACACATTAACACAGCAAAGCCATTGAGTGCTAATCGAAGTGACAGTAGGCAGTCCAGTTTCCTGGCACACAACAATGTCCACCTTCTCGTACAATACCCACAGGATTAAAACTCTTAGCAGGATATAACAAGAGAGCAGAGAAAAAGAAAAAGAAGCTCAATATTTTCGACCAACTCTTCATAAAAATCGTTTACTCTCAAACTCATACCCACAAGCCACACTCCTTGACTAATGGGGCACAGAGAAGTGGAAGAAAAGTATACCATGTACCATTTCTACCCAAGGAACTGTTATTTGTACAGTTTCTATGAGGCAGCAAAGCCTGGCTTATTCATCATTTGGAACAGGCTTCCAAAAGTTCACGGTAAAATACATAGTGTTGGGCAAACAGCAGCTTCAACTCAGCTGCTGTGAGAAGTTGAACGTGTTTGATGCACATCTCAACATCCCACGGTAAGGGTTTTGACTAGGAGTACTGGTGCTAACAAGCTGACAGAAACAGCAGCACACAAAAAATACTGGCCAGCTGGACAGACACCTCTTGATTTACCACCACAGACTGGCACAATGACCACAAAACTGCTGCTGCTCTTTTTCCATCACCCTGAACAAGATCCAAGGTACTTGATTCTTGTGTTGATGTTAATGCCAGAGAAGGTTTGGGACTCTGTAGTTACTGAATAAATAGAGCGTTGGTGACTACTACGCACTCAGCGACCTCGCTCTGTAACTATGTTGTCTGCCACTTCATGGCCGAGTTGCTACGCTTCCTAAACGCTTCCACTTTTCAATAATACCACTTACTGTTGATTGTGGAATGTCTAGGAGATAATACATTTCATAATCTGACTTGGTGCTTAGGTGGCATCCTTTCACAGTACCACACTCAAATTCAGTAAGCTCTTTAGAACGACTTCAATAAAGCACATCTTTAAAATATCTTTAAAATATCTTCAAAACTAAAATTGACATCATCAATATGGAACGCTACCAAAAAGTCTCAACACACACCTTGACTCATTACTAGCGCCTGTTTGATGGACAATGTGCAAATGACTAAGGACCTTAAACTATTCAGGGGAGTGGGGTCACACGACTTAATGCCCCAACTCCTCAGAAGCAACAGTCAAAAGCACTTCTTAACAAACCATAAACCAGGTTTAAGAGGCCGGTCTTTAATTTTTAGCTTTTCGTGAGGCTGCCACGCACAGCTGGACAAAATCAGCATGATCCTTTGGGCTCAAAGAGTTCTTAGTAAAAACGAAAAAAAAAAATTATGACTTTTCGAATGTCAAAAACAACAAAACACTCATCCAAGAATGAGAGCAGGCAAGGACAGCTTGTCTTTTGACCTGGGGCCTTTTCACAGAACTGTTAAAACTGACAGTAAAATCAATAATAGTGTTCAGGGTCACAACTGGTAGGCACGTGAGTTTTCATCAAGGTGTTCAGACAGACCGAAGTGAAACCACCCTAAGCTGTAACTCTTGGTCAGTACTTTCTCACAGAGAAATGTAGGCCCCCTGCAAAACCAATTCCAGCTGGTTTACATTTTTTAAGTTTGCAACAGATTTTTGGTTCTCTCTTCCTACATTAGAATCACAGTCGATATGCACTAAATCATGAGGAAACTCAAATCCACAGGAAAAGACAAAGAGCATTTGGAGCATCTAGGAATTCAAGTGCAAGCAATTAGTGACAGACTAGAGCTTGCTGGGTCAATTCCAAATGAGGTTCAGCTCTTCTCATCTGGCAGCCTTATAGGTCCAGCCTTTTAAGCTTGCATCGTGTTGCAGCGCTGGTCAATACAAACTCAATAGGAATAGGTTTTCTAGATTCAGATCTCTGGTTAATTGCTTTTGTTTGCCCTTCACTTTAAGGATTCATGCAACACATCAATGACATATTAATATACATTACAAGAGTGCAGGCTTCTTTGAGCACTGGCAAGCTGAATTAAGATTTTATCGCATCGAGTCATCTTTCACTGGAGCATCCATTTATATTTTCTCTGCAGACGCTATTCTTTATAGAATAGAGGCAGGGGCCACCGAGGAATAGCACAAGAACAATGACCACCTTGCACCATGCACAACATTCATTAATCCAGCCACAATGGGACACTTTATGGCATGTAAGCAATAATAACTTAGCAATAAGCAGCTGAGTGAAAGGCACATGTAATTATGGTTTCACGGCCAAATATGCCCATGCTACAAAAACTCACCCTGACTTCTCGAATCCCAATTCTCCACTTTCATTTTAGGTTAGCTGAACATATACATAGCACTGAGGCTACTAGAAGTATATACTGAAAGTACCAAGTGTTTTACACAACACAGAACATGTACCTTTCAAAGTAAAGTGGACTGGAGAGATTTACTCTCTCACCACAAATAATATCTCTGGCTGTTTGGAATGGGATCCTCACATGCATTTACAGTGACCCTAATACCTGAAAATGCAGCATTTGAGGGGAAAGGACAGGTAAATATGTGTACACAGGGATGGCACTTTTCAGACTGAAATGCTATTAAAACCACTGAATAATAGGGAATGCAAACATTTCCACTTTGTAATCAGACAGGTTCACAGCCTTCGAACGGGGACATATTCATTGGATTATCTTGAGGTCACGGCTGAACAAACAGCACTACAGCATTATTGTACTGGTGAAGAGCAGCATATCCTGGAGGCAAACTGTATTTAACCAAGTGAGTGGATGTGTGTCAGTGCAAAACTCAATGGATTTCACTACTTCTCAGCTTCTGTTCAGCCATGCTGCTCAGAACCAATCAGCTAGCATTTCCATTCAATACCACACACCAGTGAAACTGGAAACCGAGTAGACTGTATGTAAGCACAGCCAATTTTCCACTTGGGGACTGTAAACACATGAAAGGGGATACAATCTGAAGTAAGATCATACTCTTTATGAACAGATACCTCATATCATTTAATACCATTCACTGAAAACATCTTACTTCTTTGAACGGTACAAAATATCAGTCTGCCTTTCACCATGAAACACTTCTAGTGTAACGCGTCATGTGAGAAAGAGAACAGTTCAAGCCTTGGATCCAGCATCTGTAGTGTTGCATCAATCGTGTCCAGTGCACAGCCACATTAGAGTGCCAATGAAAGCATTTAACATTTTAACAGACTCACAGCTTCAGTAGTGACAGATTCTAAAAAACTACTAATCAAATATTATCCCATACTTAGTAAAGTGATTTTTATTCAAAATATGCTGCACTTCATCCAGGTACATATGTCTAATTACACTCTTTATAATGAGACATGCAGTAGGTCAGTGTTTTTTAAGCATTGATGATATCCTCGTTATCGTCTATCACGATAACAGAATGTATCATGATACGATAAAACACCCATATTGCCCACCCCTATCCTGAAGCATTTAATCATTTATTTAACATCACATCAGCATCAATGGCTGTTTGTAACAGGAGCAAGGTTATAATGATACTAGTCAAACACAATTTAGGGAGGCCAATTAGGTGATGTCTTTGGAACGTGTCTTTGGAAAGCAGAGTATCCAGAGAAAACCTACCAGTCCAGCTGCACTAAGGTTCAAGGTGTTGTCCACTCAGAGATTCTCTTCTGCATACCTCAGTTATAACGAGTGATCATTGGAGTTACTGCTACCTCAAACCTGTCTGACCATTCTCCTCTGACCTCTGGCATCAACAATGCATTTTGCTCAGAGAACTGCCACTCACTGGATATTTGATCATTCTCTGACTATTCTCTGTAAACCCTAGAGAGGAGATCAGCAGTTTCTGAAATACTTAAACCAGTCTGTCTAGCACCAACAACCATGCCAGAATCATCTTTCTTCTTTTGCGCCAACGAGTGGTTAAACAGGTGTACCTAATAAAGTGTTTTACAGCATACAGTAACTTTAGTATTTAGCTGCATGATCACAGTATTGTACGGTTCTTCTTAGGAGGTTTATAAACATGGTCCGCAGATAGAAAACAGGCAAACCCAGCAAATAATAACTGAGTAATTGGTATTTGTACAAAATAATAAAGTTGCTTTTCAACAGCTAACCAGTGATATTTGATGGCAGAAGTGCTAGTGCAGATATCACACATCAAGGCCAGCAAAATATAAATAAAAAGGTTTTGTGAAGAATTCAGACTTCCCTGCAGAATCAAACGTGTTCTTACTGCAGATCCGAATTTAAGCTCATTTTCAAGTGATTTGCACTATTACATTTAAACACTGGTTAGTCTTACATATAGCACAATGATCAGTGAGCTTAGACACTTGGGTCAAAATATTTATTCACCTACAGGCTTTGATTTTCATCATTTAGATTCCATTTGAGAACATCAAATGCAGAACAAAATGTTGTGTGTGTATGTATGGGTGTATGTGTGTGTGTGTGGATGCTGGTGTTTGAAAATTATCCACGCTGTATATTTTATGATTCACCAGGGACTTGTAAAGCTAAATCTAAATTGTCTTCTGTGATAGAACAAACAAATACAAGTCACATTTCAGAGTTATTTTACTATTTATCTGAATAAACCGGCCTGAAAACCGGCCTTGGTTGTAAGGCAGCTGTGTGTTCTGTGTCCCCCCACAAAATCAAAAGTTATTTTACATCCTAAGTATATTTTAAAAGGCTAAATAGTTGGGACGGTGTGGTTGTTTATGTAAACAAACATGGAGAACAGCTCTGTTCAATACATTATTTCTGGCAAATGGCTGCATGTAAACGGTTGAAAATTGCCTTCCACAGGTCACTGGTGGCTACTCACATGTGGCAAAAACAAATTCACATTTATTATTGCAATGAATATCAGTCCTTCTCTGTCTCTAAAACCTAAACATCTCCCAAAACCCTGGGTTTTACAACCATGCACCCCACATAAGGCCGAAACTATATTGTCACTGTGTTCTTGATGGGTGAAAGCACCATTGAGGACATGGCCTTTTTGTAGTAACCAATGACAGCCACTGGTTCATTGACTATGACGAAGCTAACAGAAATCACATGGACCTGTCTACGGAGAATCTTTTGGCACACAGTTGAACGTCCCCTGCTTGAACATTTGAATAATGTGAATTCCACTCGAGGACTGGTTTCACATTTGCATGACTTGTTCATCAAAATTAAAAACCCTATTATAGGATCTATTTC
Source organism: Ancistrus triradiatus (assembly GCA_025084515.1). Lineage (NCBI taxonomy): Eukaryota > Metazoa > Chordata > Actinopteri > Siluriformes > Loricariidae > Ancistrus > Ancistrus triradiatus. The sequence continues at coordinate 1,240,087 of JAJAGP010000023.1, forward strand.
TGTTTGGAACAGATAGCTTAGTGCTCTCAATGTTACTCTGGATTGGGATGTGATTTGGCATAACGTATTTACTTCCTCTAAAAAAGTGTATTAATTGATGTGACAAATTAGGTTATCTTACAGAGTCTAAGTAACACCTTGTTGTGCTTTTCTGGTGAAACTATACAGTGAAAAGACATGTATAAGACGTAATTTAGGCTCTGTTGGGGATTATACTCACAGGTATTGGCAATGCCTACATATTGTTTTTCTGGGGCTATGTAGTTCAAACACCGTTTGATCTCCTCAATGCTGATATTCATTTTTGTGCAGGTTTGCTTATACTGGGAGATGATTCTAATGGAACACGTACTTCTTAGCAAAAGAGTGTGTTGGCAACTCTAACAGCCTCCAAAGAGTCTATTCTGGAGGGTTAGTTTGTGCCAGATATTCAGTTATCTTTATCTTGGCATTAATACATTTTAAACATTCATATTTTGGAGGGGTCCACAACTAGATTTTATAAGGCAAAGGCTGCAACAATTTAGAACTGGTCAAAGGCTATTGTTTTTGTCAAGGCCTGTAAAGCCGAATTGTTTTGATATCGATTTAACATTGGTTGCTGATTTATCTTCATATTCTGATTGCTGGTTTATTGGTATGACATGGATATGATGGTGTGTTGTTTTCTCTCTCTGCATTTTATTTGCTTTGGCTTTTTGCCCTGTCTTGTTGTAGAAGATGTGTTTGTGTATATGATATGATTAAAAAAGTAATAAATATTTATCAACAAAAACAAATTACATGGACTTTGTAGTACCTTTGCTGATGATGCTATAAGGCTTGTTAAGGGAAATCTGTGCAGGTGCTATTAAATTCAGACAGGTGCAATGAATCACCAAGCCCCTCATTTGAATTAATCATGGCAAATGTAACAAAGCTACTGTTATATCCATCTGCATGGTTATTTTTATTTATTTAATACAGCTTAAAGTCATGTTGACAAACCTGTGATTTTCTGAATAATTTGATGGGTGTCTATAGACTTGTTGATAGAGATGCACCGATTGCAAATTTTCTGGGGCATACCCGATTTACTTTTTTTTTTTTTTTTTAAACATATGATCTGCTGATACTGATTTTGTCCGATTCCGACGTTGGCCGATTCCTATTTTCTTTCTGTCTAAGAATTATAAATGACAGCATACATAAACATTTTTGTTCAACTTTCCTTTTAATAAAAACTTCCTTGCTAAAGAAAGACAGCAGGGGCTGCTAGCTTGTGCTTTAGCATAAACCTCTCTGCATTTCTTAGCTTTGTCAAATTCTGTATATTCAGTAGGATGATGCTGTTTTAAATATCTTATTAAATTTGTGATTCCGAGGGTTTTTTGAGACGATTTCCACAGCTAAATTTTGCCACACAAAGTAAACAGCAGTCACTGTGAAATAGGCCATTCCCACAACGAAGAATTTGCATGTGTCTGAAATAGATCCCTACTCCCTCATTAGAATTGTGCTATATACAGTAGTGCTTAAAAGTTTGTGAACCCTTTAGAATTTTCTATATTTCTGCATAGATATGACCTGAAACATCATCAGATTTTCACACAAGTCCTAAAAGTAAATAAAGAGAACCCAGTTAAACAAATGAAAAAATATTATACTTAGTCATTTATTTATTGACAAAAATGATCCAATATTACATATTAGTGAGTGGCAAAAGTATGTGAACCTCTAGGATTAACAGTTAAGTTGAAATTAGAGTCAGGTGTTTCAATCAAAGGGATGACAATCAGGTGTGAGTGGGCACCCGGTTTTATTTAAAGAACAGGGATCTATCAAAGTCTGCTCTTCACAACACATGTTTGTGGAAATGTACCATGGCACGAACAAAGGAGATTTCTGAGGACCTCAGAAAAGGAGTTGTTGATGCTCATCAGGCTGGAAAAGGTTACAAAACCATCTCTAAAGAGTTGGGACTCCATCAATCTAGTCAGACAGATTGTGTACAAATGGAGGAAATTCAAGACCATTGTTACCCTCGCCAGGAGTGGTCGACCAACAAAGATCACTCCAAGAACAAGGCGTGTACTAGTTGCCGAGGTCAGAAAGGAACCCAGGGTACTTCTAAGCAAACTAAGGTCCTCCTCCTCACATTGACTAATGTTAATGTTCATGAGTCACCATCAGAAGAACACTGACAACAATGGTGTGCATGGCATGGTTGCAAGGAGAAAGCCAACTCTCCAAAAACAACATTGCTGCTCATCTGCAGTTTGCGAAGAATCACGTGGACAAGCCAAAGGCTATTGGGAAGAATGTTGGGGGACGGATGAGACCAAAATTAGAACTTTTGGGTTTAAAGAAAATGTTATGTTTGGAGAAAAGAAACACTGCATTCCAGCATAAGAACCTTCTCCCATCTGTGAAACCTGGTGGTGGTAGTAATCATGTAAAACGTTTATTGCAGTTATTGCTGCAACGGGGGGGGGGTCCATACACCAGATACTGAAAGCAAAGTTCACATGCTTTGCCACTCACTAAATTAATATTGGATCAGTTTCCTCAATAAATAAAGTAAAATGAGAATATTTTTTTTGTCTTTCATTTGTTTAACTGGACTTGTGTAAAAATCTATGAGTTTTTGGGCATATTTATGCAGAAATCTAAGGGTTCGCAAACTTTCAAGCACCACAGAGGCCTCGGGAGAGATTATAAGTAGCACAAGACACAAAATATAACAACTTCCCCATCATAACAATGTCGCTGGCCGTGAGAGTCTAGGCCTTGTTTACAAGCTCTGTACACACAAGAACTGAATTCTGAATCAAAGTTATGTAAACGCCATGCGTGAATGTGTGGCTGGTTTGTGGTAAGACTGACCGTCAGCTCACTCTAAAAAAACCATCGATTCCGATCACTGATCGATTGGTGCTTCCCTACAAGTTGGTTAGTGTTTTAACCAGCCATTAATGATGGAAGGTTTAGTAGTCAAAAAATTATTTTGGCCTGTTCAATTGAATGTGTACCTGTATCGTTCAGTGCAACCAGTCATCTGAAGCAATAATTTGAGGCAAAATATGTACTGTACTTCACTTCCACTGCGCATATGTGGAGATGTCTTGGTGTGGTGATACAGCAATCAAGATTTCAATTCGCAATGACTGGAGACGCTTTGGACTCGTAAGTGTAACTGGAATTCTAATTTATAGGGTTTGAAATGTGATGAAATCGCATGAAAAAGACCAAGTGTGGATTATTATCACAATATCAATGGTCTGTGTATCGACTGGAAATGTGAAAAACAAAATCCGCCTGAATCCTGATCTCAGGCGGTATCTTCCAGGCATTATCCTTTGTATTTGTGATCGGAGCATTTTAACTACCCATGGAGTAGAATTTTCACAAGCACATAGGGTTACCCACTGATGTTCTTTTCTCTTCATAAAACATCACTAAACCACACCCATCAGTACAACTTTGGAGGCATGGATTAAATGGATCAGAAAGCCCTACTATCTCCACGTGACCAGCTTACCGTCTGTTCTGAATCAAAGCACTGGATAAAATTAACTGTTTTGACATTTGGAAACGGCAAACCAGGTGGCAAATCCCACTTGTGACATTTGAACCCATATTGACGGTTTCTCCCTGCCTGTACAAGCCCCAAAAGTGAGATAGTAAGCATAATCTTCTTATGCAAACTCTCATGGAAATGCGGCAAAATTTCATGAGCAAGCATTTGAGGTATTATGTATATCAGTAATTGTAGATGTGCCTTCTGTATTTAGAGTCACTTAGTGAAAAGTGTTCTTACAGATTACAAAAATCACAATTTTATGTATTTAAATGACATAAGCTTAATACAGACTCTAAATGTCCCTGGACTCTAAACTTTTTGTACTTCATTGTTTTTAACTAGAAATACCAACAACTTGTTTTGAAAAACATCAGTAAATTAACAACCAACCTAGCACTTAGCACCTGGGTCATCATACATCAACGTATATCCAACCAGATTCCCAGAAACCGTGAAGACAATATGGAGACATTTTGAACTGCTTCAAACTGTCTTGAAAGGCACAATTAATCAGACTTTCATTTTGACCACGAATGTTCTTTTTAAGCTGATGAATATTACTCACTCCGCAATGCTGGAAACGGATAGTAAAATAACCCACGAGCTCCAAATCCCGTACTATTAGTTCCATATTTGGTGGCTTGCATATTTGTTTGGGTTAATGTCTTACTGGGGTTTTAGACAATATAACCATTCATTATAACTGGTTCTCTTTTGTGTCGAAGAACTTGTTCGCGCAATAACAAAAACCTGTTATTGATATACTGATTAATTTCTAACAAATCTGTTTTTGTCCTCTGTAAATCGCTGAACCAGTGTCCTAATGTGATCGGTTTGGTTTCAGGTTTGGATTGGCCATAGGCCGGGTTACATGTCATCTGTTTAACAAGTGTTGCACTGTACACACAGACAGTGATTTATAATCAAATAACCTAAATGAACGTGGGTTCAGTAGTACTTTGCTAACAATTTGGAGGAACTTTAAAGCTGCTGCACGTGTGTTTGTTTGTTTGCGTGTGTAAGAAGCAGTTTACTGCGTTGCACATTTCAGTATTGCCAATAACAAACCTGCACTAAATACTAGTCACTTCATATGATTTAATAAAGAAGGCTACTATTTTGACACACTATGTGGTAGAATGAGACGTGGCTGCAGACTACACCCAGCTTTAAGAGTAATTATGGAAGCGCAAGAAGATTCAAAGTGCAAAAACAATAGTGCGATAGCATGTTTTGCAAAAAGCAAATAAATAAATAAAGCTTCAAACAGCTTACGGCGAGTCCAACTTACCGACCGAGCGCGTGCCCGTTCCCGAACCGAGCAGGAGGTACCACAGCCACATCCTATCCTCTGTTTCGCCCTGCCCCCGCTTCACCCTGCTTCACCCGGCCTCGCGGCCCAAACACTTCGGAACGATTTAAAAAGTTCCTCGTTGTCCACGACTGTCTCAGGTATTGACGTTTTCTTCTGTTATTTTCCCTGAACAAGTTCAGAAGGGAACAGGAGGAGAGGAGGAGGGGATTTCTCGCTGGCCCACCAGCGAGACCCGCACAGGGGGCGGGGCGAAACACCGAGGGGGATGGGCTTATTGATAGGGCTGGCTGTGTACATGGACCACATAGCACATATATTCACTTACTGGTATAAAATTATGCTCTGCATTACGCCCTTTCGCATATACAGTGGGGTAAAAAAGTATTTAGTCAGCCACTGATTGTGCAAGTTCTCCTACTTAGAAAGATGAGAGAAGTCTGTAGTTTTCATCATAGGTACACTTCAACTATGAGAGACAAAATGAGGGGAAAAAAATCAGAGAAATCACATTGTAGGATTTTTAAAGAACGTAATTGTAAATCATGGTGGAAAGTAAGTATTTGGTCGATAACAAAAGTTCAATTCAATACTTTGTAACATAGCCTTTGTTGGAAATGACAGAGGTCAACAAACAGAGGTCAATGGGATCATTGTCATGCTGGAAGACCCAGCCATGTTCCATCTTCAATGCTCTCACTGATGGAAAGAGGTTTTGGCTTAATATCTAACGATACATGGCCCCGTTCATTCTTGCCTTAAAACGGATCAGTCGTCCTGTCCCCTTTGCAGAAAAACAGCCCCAAAACATGATGTTTCCACCCCCATGCTTCACAGTAAGTGTGGTGTTTTTGGGATGCAACTCAGCATTCTTCTTCCTCCAATTACGACAAGTTGACTTTTTATCAAAAACTTTTATTTTAGTTTCATCTGACCACATGATATTCTCCCAATCCTCTTCTGGATCATCCAAATGCTCTCTGGCAAACTTCAGACTTGCCTGGACATGTACTGGCTTAAGCAGGGGGACACACCTGGCACTGCAGGATCTGAGTCCCTCTCGGCGTATTGTGTTACTGATGGTAGCCTTTGTTACTTTGGTCTCAGCTCTCTGCAGGTCATTCATCAGGTGATAGATCCCCGTGTAGTTCTGGGATTTTTGCTCACCATTCTCATGATCATTTTGACCCCATGGGATGAGATCTTGCATGGGGCCCCAGATCGAGGGAGATTATCAATGGTCTTGAATGTCTTCCATTTTCTTACAATTACTCCCACAGTTGATTTATTCAGACCAACCTGCTTGCCTATTGTAGATTCACTCTTCCCAGCTGGTGCAAGTCTACAATTTTTCTTTTCTTCCTCTTCCTGGTGTCCTCAACCGCTCTTGATCTGGCCATGGTTGAGTTTCGGGTCTGACTGTTTTGAGGCTGTGGACAGGTGGCTTTTATACAGATAACGAGTCAAACAGGGTGCCATTATACAGTAACGATTTGAGGACAGAAGAGCTTCTTAAAGAAGGAGTTTACAGGTCTGTAAGAGCCAGGAATTTGCTTTATTGTGGTGACCACATACTTTATTTTTTCCACCATGAATTTACAATTAAATTCTTTAAAAATCCTACAAATGTGGATTTTCCTGGATTTTTCTTCTCATTTTGTCTATCATAGTTGGAATGTTACCTGTGGTGAAATGACAGACCTCTCTCATCTTCTAAGTAGAGAACTTGCACAATCATTGGCTACCTAAATATTTTTGCCCCACTGTACAGTCTAACCTCGTTATGTCGAACAGTGTCAGTCTGTTTTATGAGTACTGCTAGACACTACCACAATAGGATGTGCAAATTTGTCAGGATTTTCTCCTATTTTGATACCATACACATTTCTGTCGCTGCCTCAGTGTCAATCCAGCATCAATGCTTGTGTGAGCTGGCCTGCCCGATCAGTTTATTGATCAAGCATTTTCCATAGTGATGCCACTCCCACAGCAGACCACTGTCTCGACGACCATGTCTCAGAGTCAGATTTTCATATGATTCCCTGAGGGGTGGGATACAGCAATCGTATTCAGTCTGCTGGACTGGAGAACACATTTGAACGACTCGTATGAACTGGGATTCTAATTCATGGGGGTTGAAATCGTTATCTGTTACAATCCGAGGTAACAAAACGCATTAAATACCAAGTGTAAACGGTTTTTACTTTCCCTATGTTCCACTTGGATTATTATCACAATATAAAATGTCTGTGGATCGACGGAAATGTGGAAATCCACCAGCCCTTATCCTGTCCAGGCCGGTTATCAGAGCCCAGGCCATTAATCCTTGGTATTGGATCGGAGGCATTTACTACCCATGGAGGTAGAATTTCAACAGCGCACATAGGGTTGACCCACTTGATGTTTCTTTCCTCTTCATAACTCCTACTAAACCACAACAGCACATCAAGTTACACTTTGGATGTCATCGTATTAATGGATCAGAAAACCCTACTATCATCCTCCAAGTGACCAAGCTTACAGTCTGTTCTGAATCAAAGCACTGTATAAAATTACTGTTTGACATTTGAAACGGCACCAGGCAATCCCACAGTTGTGACATTTGAACCCATATTGACTGGTTTCTCCCTGCCTGTACAAGCCCAGCACCAGTGAGATAGTAAGCATATCTTCTTATGCGAACTCTCAGGGAGAATGGCGGGCTAATTTCATAAGCAAGATTTTAGGTATTATGTAAAGACTAATTTGTAGATGTGTCTTCTGTATTTAGTAGTCACTTAGTGAAAAAGTCCTTCACAGATTACAAAATATCACAGTCTGTGTATTTAAATGTGGCATGCAGTATTTTAGATAAGCTGACAAAGCTTAATGCAGACTTAAATGTCCCTAGACTCACAACCTTTGTACTGGTTTGTCCTAAAAGATGACAAACAACGTGTTTTAAAACATCAGCATTAACTAGCACATGGTTCATCATACATCAACCCATAGCCAACCAAATTCCAGGACCATGAAGACACTATGAGAACTTAATTATGAGCTAATACTTTTCTTTATTAACTGATTAAATATCACTCACTCCACACTGTTGGAACCGATGGTAATAAACCACAAGCTCCAAATCACTGTACTATTATGTTACATAATTTGGTGGCTTACTTATTTGTTTCACTGCATAAAAGAGGACACAATAGATTGATACAGTTTCAGTAACTTACTGCACACATTGATAAACATAAGCCTCTTTAGGAAGAAAAGTCGACTCTGTTCTTTCTTGTACAGCCCAACATTGCTGTTAGTCCTGTCCAGTCCATCATTTCAGTAGAGTTATTTGTCGGATTAGAAACCTACAATGGATTGGAGCCCTCCTCAGGGTGTACATCTACCTGTGGCATCTTGGCATGTCAGCGTCTTATGGAGGTCCTCACGTTGGCCATGCTGGAATGGGGAGATGAGGACTTGCCCCAGCCAAGGCAATAATGTAACCTGACAGAGTATCCAAAAACCCCTAAGACAGAAGCAGTAACCAGGAAATAAAGCAAGATCAAGAGTACAGAGAAGACGCTCGGTGACAAAGTCAAGCAGGGACGATGAAACTTTGATAATGTGTAAGTGAAAGTGCAGCTTTTAAATGGCCGTGATAATAATAAACAAACAAAGAACCAGTGCGCATAAACAGTAGGTCCTGACATGGCAGGAGTGAAGCATCCTGGTAGGTGTAGTGCCGAACAGTTGTGATTGTTACATAATTCAAACATAGATTAAAATTACCTACAGATTCTAGCTGTACCCCAACATTAGGCGTGTCCAGAAAGTGGCCATTAATGCTGTTGTTCCCTATGCACTCACTGTACAACACACTCCCATATCACTAGCATGTCAGTGGCACTGCTCTACTGACAATGGTCCATCACCCAAACAGTATTTGGTCAGTGCACTAATCACACCGTTGGTTGTAATTAAATTTAGGTCCAGAGTCTTAATAGTTTAAAGCACGATGTCAGGGAATTTCAGACTGAAAAACACATTTTGGTTGATCCTCTTAAAGTCTACTTAATCTTTTCTAGTTTAAGAAATAGCATTAGGTCATTAAGCCTACACCACCTCCTGACAGGGTTTTAGTTCAGTAGTATTCTTAGGCTGTAGGCTATTTGGTTAACATGAGGATATGTCTGCTAAGTAGAATATAAAACACTTCTTTAAGTCACTCTGGATAAGGGCCTCTATTAAATGCTGTAAATGTTCATGTAAATTAAGCTAGGCGGATGCTTTGGGTGGCTTAGGTGATTTCCATTTAAGCAGTATTCACCTGAGAGCTAATAGAAAGGCAAATGCATAAACATTCTTCTTGCACTGTTGTTGATGTATCCATGATATAGCCATTTCAGCAGTAGGCTGTATGTGGGTTTCAAAACCTTTATTCAGATTTTTGAATACAGATGAGCATGATGAGATGTTCCTGCTTGCATTAAAGCAGGAACGGATCTTATGGGTCCGGTCTTCTTTGGCTGTGTGACAGTAAAAAATTTTATGCGATACCATTTTTGTTAGGAATGACTGTGATCGGCTGAGGCAAGCACAGTCTCCGTGCTCAGAGGACTACCCCACACATAGTTCTTCTGCCCAGTCTGCTTTGGCCTTGTCCAATGAAACAATTCCATGAGATATTGTCCTGTTATATATGTTTTTAGCCACACTGATTACAGGTATGTAATATGAAGCATACAGGCATGACATCGCCACAGACAATTCTATAGGTTTTCACCTCCCATATCAGTTCATCAACTTTATGCTCTGACCTCCTAAACCAAAGTCCATAAAGAAATGGTTTGCCAACTTTGATGGAGAACTTTGCTGGCTTTGTACAGAGCCCCAGTCTCCAGACATTTTTGAGATTATTTGAAATGGCATCACTGAGTCAGGGCTCATTGTCCGACACCAGTGTCCATACAGCCATTTTCCACAATCTAGTGAGAAAAGCTTCTCAGAAGAGTGGAAACTGTTGTAACTGCATAGAGGAGACTAACACCATCCCATGTTTTGGATGTATTTTTTGTTTACCCACAAACTTTTGGCTATACAGTGTATTTACGATCCATAACAGGTCAAATCTGCTCTATCAGTCAAAAGAACTGCTTAGGTTTATATGCTAGTCTGACACTTAGCAACTTTTTGATAGGTATATAAATATGCAGTCACTGAGACAGATTGATCTAGTTTTTGTTGACATTTATGCTTCAGTAAAGTGGTTATTCACATAATTACTCTGGTTGCAGTCAGAGGATTGCGAGTAGCATCCTGAAGAAACAGAAAGAGTGGATCAGTAAGGGACAAAACAATTCCTGGAAGAAAAAGAAAGAACTACAAATTGGTTACGAATAGCGAGACAGTACAGAGTACACTAGAAGGAACTATCCTTTAAAAGATCTGCAGTAACTAAGCTGTTTAAGTACCTCAAGGGGAGAATTCAAAAGGAAGAATCTCAAACCCTGGAGGATCTGAGGAGCAAATTTGTTGGCAAAAGGGAGGCTGCAGAATCAAATTAAATCTTAGATGTCTCTCATATTTTTAGTGTGAGATTTTAGCTAACTAGCAATTATTTATTACCCATCTTTACCAAAAGTGTTGAAAAACACTGACTACACGTTTCCTCAGTGTTAACTCTACAAATATAAACATTCGGTATATGCTGCAATATATGCTGAGGTATTTATACCCCACTGAAACAGGACGTCATGTCTGACCACTTAGTACTTCCTAAACACTCAGGCACAATGGTAACACTATATGTTTAATAAGAAACATCCTTTCTACACGATGCCATTAAGTGCAGGGCAATTGTACAGAGAACCTCCCCCAGCCTTTCTGAAGATAATGGAAAGTGTTGTAAATGGAGTCAACAACAAATACTGCCTTACTCAGCACAATTACAGCTTATTAAAAAATGATGAGCATCTATAAACAGAAGGCCTTTATGTTCTAACTGACCTCTTCTCAAGCAAAATGCATTTACCATTAAGCACTGGCCAACAGAATGCCTCCATTAGCTCCCATTAAATGTTAATGTCAAGGTTGCTATTGACTTAATAAGTGAAGTAGCTCTATTAGTGGTGACTTTGGTAAATTACTTTGTGTGGCAGTAATGACAAGCTTGACCGGTAGAGTAGAAATGTCTGGTGACCCATCATTATCAACAGAGGATCGCTGAAGGACAAAGACTGGGAGAGAAGAATGAACTGAGCTAAGAAGGGACAGATGGAAGGAGCACTGAGCCATTTCTTCATATAACCTTGTCATTCATTTCTACTCAGAGCATAATAGTCATGCACATATTGTGAAGCATGAAACGTGAAAAAGAGAGAGAGAGACATTGCAAACCAGATCGACAGAGGAAGAGAGAGCTTCACGGTATTCTTGACATTAATATATGAGTGAGAGAGAAAGCAAGATGACTAGTCCTTGTCACATCAATATGCTGTCACTGCAGATATGAATACAAAGTCCTGGGGTTGCTGCAAAAATTTGGCACTCTTCCCTGCACACTACTTTCACATTTAGCAAAAAGTATATTCTGTGGAGGCCATGCAGAGAGCACAGTAGTTTATTTACTTGTAACACTGAGCCAATCTTAGTAAAATTTGATAGTGTAACTAGTGAGACACTTAAAACCAAGTAGTTTGCATTTATTTCAATGTGGTGTACATTAGGAGGCTGTTGTAAACACAATCACGGAACATCTGGGATGGCCAGATATCTCTGCAAGCTCCTGAAACGAATCCATGATTACATTAGCATAAACACTGAGTCACTTTTCTTGTGGTCCAAAACAAGTGGGGGCATAAACTACAATCCCAAATCAGAAAAAAGTTGGGACAGTATGGAAAATGGCAATAACAATATATGCAGTGTTCCTTACATTACCTTTGACTGTTATTTCATTGCAGACAGTATGAACCCAAGATATTTCAGGTTTTTTCAGGTCAACTTCATTTGACTTGTTAATAAACATCCATTCCTGCATTCCAGGCCTGAAACAGATAAAAAAAAAAAAAAAAAAAAGTTGGGACAGGGACAATTTACGGCTAATAATGAAGTCAAAAATAAATAAATGAATTATGATGTTATTTCAAACAGGTTATGACAAGTGATTATAATCATGATTTGGTACAAGAGCAGTATCGAAGAAAGGCTTTTGAGGAAAGAGTGTTTGAGGAGTAATGATGGGCAGAGTATCTCCAGTTTATCAAGAAATGTGTCAGAAAATTATTTAAATGTTTAAAAACAATGTTCCTCAAGGAAAGACTGGAAGGGATTGTACAGCTATATACAGTACAGTACATTTCTCACTGGTGTATTGGATTGTATTCTCTTTATAGTCAAGTGTTTATTAGCTGTATCTGATAACTGCAACTGTAGAACAAATAAAGTATGCATTGATACAGTATTTTGGTGAATGTAGCAGTGCTCTTTCCTTTTCAAGTAAGCGGTGGAGCCACATAGCCAGCATTACTGAGACACCTGTGAAAATTTGACCAGTCCAATGGGAGAGAGGAACCTAAAGGAGATTGCTTGCCCTTCACAGCACAGCTGCTTCCTAAAGAGTCCATTCCTAGCTTATTTTTTTCTCCTGCACTCTACATCTCGTGATGCTATATCATCCTAAGTGAAATGACATGATTTAGTCAACTCTAAGGTATTATCAGTTTTAATAAATAAAAAAAGAAAAAAATAAATTAATAAACCCCCATTTTATTTATGTTTGATCTGTAAGAAGATGTAAGAGAACGTGTGAGGGACATTCAAGGACAGAAAGTCAACTCATCAGCTTTCCCAGCATGCACCAGCTACTTTTTTTTTTTATGGGCAGCAGCAGGACTGGCAGCCTCACAGGCCCTTCAGGCTGATGTAGCACCGTGCTTTTCTGTCAGCTCACTTCCTATCCAGGTTTTCATCATTCAGTGGGATGCACTAGGCTGGGAGTGAGAAGTCAAACTTCTGCTGTGCTGTGCCTCACAAAGTCATAAAGACTATAACTTTGTAGATAGTGAGATATAAAATAAAAAGACTGACATTGAAAAATTGTGGTGGGAATTAGAAGCGCAAGATGAGTGGTTACTCTCCACCAGACCATTAGAAGAAATAACCTTGGAGTATATATATATAGCTGTACTTTTATGAAATTGATACATATTTAAGCAGTTTGGACATGCAGGTATTCCCTAACTAACCTGATTCAGCCAATTCATTACATATAGTATACTATCTGACTTGGCTAGAAAAGAAGATATTCTTTTCAGTAACATTAAAAAATTGTTGAGGCATAGGAGCTGTGAGATGAGGTACTGACTTGCATTTACTGAAATTGCTTGCTGCACCTGTGCTTCATTTGCTGTACCCTTTTACTATTACAGCATGTAGTAGATGTCTAGAGTGATCTAGAGTGACTTACAACTGATACAGTCGTACAAGGTAAATCCAAGTAACTGTGGGTTAATGGACTTGCTCAAGTGCCATCTTGAGCATGACCATAGACCAATACCATAAATTCTGTGCCACCACCAACAGCAAGCTTATCGAAATATAAAATAACAACCATCATTTTATGTAGGTAGATGTTAGCAGCTAATTAGTCAGATGTTTTTGTTACATAGAACTCATCTTAAATTCCCATTCAAAACCAAAATCAGCAATTGTCATTTTAGCTCAGTGGTGTCCTGAAAACCTTTTTTCAAAGGGGGCCAGATTGGTCCATATCAAAATACCCAAGGGCTGGTCTCTCTTTCCACAATATTTTTTTAGCTACTGAATTTCATTTTAGAGTAGTAACTGCAGCAGTATATCAAAAGAGTGAAAATAACCCGCTGCAGATTATTTAGGCTAAAATAAAAATTTTCTTTATAACATCTATGAAATCTTTAACACATGTCACGTATCATCTGTCAGTATTTCTCATGTACATTGTAATTTATTACTTAGTTGCTCTGCATTACCAGACCTGTGGAACTCAATAATGAAGCACATTTTACATTTTACATGTTTACAAAGTCACATAACCTTAAACAAGTACAAATAGTCCATCTGTTTAAGTTCAAATCAGATGCTACAACTTACCAGAACAGACTGTCCACTAGAAACTAATGTGAGGGGTGGTATTGTGTTCTAGACGCGTTAGTTCTAGTTTGACAGCTGTAGTTGTGACGCGTGAGATGTCATGTAAGTGACGATCAGTCAGTCTGGACATCGAGTAGACTGAAAGAAAAAATTGCAACGTGCCAGCGAGTCACTAGTAGTGTATTCTTAAGAGTAATGCTGCGGGCCAATTAAAATCTATCCGCAGGCTACATTTTGCCCTAGGGCTAGACTTTGGACACCTCTGTTTTAGCTGGTTTGTGTGTAGGTTCCCTGTGATGGATTGACACCTTATCTAGGGTTGGATCCTGCATTGTGCCCTGTGCTGCTGGTTAGGCCCCAGCTCTCCATAACACTGAATGAATGAATGAATGAATAAATACCCAGCTAAACTAATAGCAACATAGTTGGTATTTAAAACAACTACAATGGAATAGGACTTTAAGTATACCGTACAACAATACAAACAAACAAGATTACCTAGCTGGTGGTCTAAGTGATGGCGAATCAGTGATTAATGCTCTTGACTGCTAATTTAAGTCAGAAAATTTTAAATTATTCGAAATTTTTGACTACTAGTGAAATAGTGAATAATACAGTACTGCAGCATATTTGCTTTCTGCTGGCCAGCAGATATAAAAAAAAGTCAGCCTGATCGACAGAACCAAAGCCATACTCTTTTAATAAATTACAAGAAAGAACTCAGAACAGCGTGAAAGGGCCTCTTGCGCTGGCTCCATGCTCAGTGGGTTGTGAAATAATGAGAGCTATTGCTGGCAGGATTATGGGGAGTGTGGGGATGGAATGAGCAGGGGAAGGGGAGGAAAGGGGAGGGCAGGAGAAATGGAGGGAAGGATAAAGAGCTCATTTGGCATAACGGCATTTGATCGCACTGGGAAGAATTACCAGCTTGTTACTTGTGGGCCCCCCAGTGTCGCAAGGGACCCTGGGAAGCCTCTGTGGGTGGTTTATTGTCTAAGGCACAGTCTACATCCTTCACACACAGATCCTTTTTCTGAAGCCCATTTTATGATTGGTAATGACTGAGTCTGATTGCAGTATAATAATGCTAAGTAAATTGCTGAAGAGTTTATACTGGTGACAAGTCATTACCAAACTGGTGTGTACAAATCAGCAGAACTCATATACACAGCGGAACACTGAAACACTGTGACAAGCTAGTACCAGGGGGTTTATTGTTTTCAGCACTTCAGCAGTAATTGGCCACAATGACTAGGATGAATTTTGAATAATCGGCCACAAGGAAACATTTTGCTATGTGTTGACATGGATGACTGATGACTGATTGCAAGTCCATTCAAATCCCAAATCTTAATATTAGCAATTCTGAACGACACTTTACAACAAATTACAGTTTCAGCAATACGGCACCTATGGCAGACTGGATTTTTGGACCACTCCTAAGATAACAAGCTGTCCCATTTAAAGGCAGCTGCCCTCTAACATACTTTATTTTGCTCACATTTGAGGGCTGGTGTAGGAAATACACAGTGGTACAAATGTATATAAAATTCCAATGGCAAACCATAACTATCAGAACATTAGTTTGGGCCATAAACGCTGAAAACAATGCATCTGCACATACATTTAAAATAGCCAATGTATGTCAAACATTGCAGTAGTTTTGCATTTTTAAACTGTGAATTCACAAAATCAGTGCAAGGACTACCAACATCTGGAATAGAACTTCAAAACGGGATTCAAAATCATCCCACACTCAACCCAAATTTCTCTAACCCTGTAAATCACTGCAGTGTTTGTTGGTAAATTTGTTTGTAGTTGTTAATTCATCATTTTTATAGAGTTTTTTATGTCTGGTTCTAATATGACACTTAATGAGGCTTTTGAGTGGGTGAGAATAGCCCACCTACCAAAAATGGTCAGCCACCAGCAGCGCCCAGTGAGCACTGAGAAAGGATCAGAGGGGAGGGCCCTGACCATTAAATAACAGAGTAAATGGGACTAACAAAGTATTTGGAGAAACATACAGTCTGTCATTTTAGAACTACAAAGTGCTTCTATATGGTAACTGAAACTGAAAGTGGACAATGAATGTCGAAACTAGGAGGTCTACCTACAAAAGTTTGTGAGTCTTTTGTAAAATTAAGGAAATATTTTGAGGTGAGTGGGGTTATATAAGGAATTATACCAACTGTTGCAGGGATTTCAAGTAGTAATATCATATTCACAAAAAAGTTGATAATGCTGAATGGTGCCGCTGACCTGCCAAGGTTTCCATTTTATTAAAAACCTGCGCAACGAGACTATTTTTGAAAGATTACGTCTATAGACAACTGCATCCAGAGTGGAATGTGTCTTTAATCAGGTCAGAACAACTATGGTCTCAATGCCTTTTACAGAATTTGGTTTGCAGACTACGGGCATTCCCCAATGGGGTAATCTTCTTTGAAACTCAAGCATATAGAATAGCACCCACACTGCTCCCTACCTATCCCCAATTCTACATATCAACTAAGTAAATAGTATTTGGTTTCACTGACATAATAAAAGGCATGGCTTCTTTAAATGTATTCAGTGAAGGTTAAACACCACATAAAATCAGTGAAAATTCCCATTTGGATCTCAAATATCCTGATCTGGGACATCAGGGGGTCTGGAAACTATCCCTGGGTGCAGGTGAAAGCACTGCCTAGATGGTATGTCAGAAAATTATAACCACCAACCCTATAACCGCACCACCCCACTTTTATGTTGCAAGTCTAACTTGGTCCTCAGGAACTGTAATTACCAGCAGGTGTCTCTTTCATCTGTGCAAACCATTATTTGTTTATATTATACTAATATAGTAACAACATTATTTAATTCATCACACAGAATGACAAGTTTCACAGAAAGAGAAGAAATTACCCAATCAAATCTCTTCATAAACCATCATATGAAATTGACCAATCTGTATTCTAGATCTATGTAATTTAAAATCTGCTTTAAAAAAATAAATAAATTATTAGAGACCAGCATATTTAAAAAGCTCTATAAAAACACTGACCATACATTCATATGGTCTTAATTACACTTCTGGTTATACATTCAGAGCACAGCTTTGATCAACATTAATCATGAAAGCATGGAGTACCTTCAAACAAACGAGAGAAAGCAAGGGAGAGTGAAGATATAATATATATATATACAGTATGTATGCTGTACATGAAGAAAAAATTCTTATAGGATGTGCATCATCGCCTGGACTTGTCCATTAAATGTCTGTGGCACAAGAAAAATCAGTCATTCTATTCTTTGCTAACTAATTGAAAATAGAAAGTATCATTAAGTCCAGAAGTATTAGTGAATAACCTTGAGAGAATGGCTAGCCTGACTTTTCATCAATGGCCCAATTAACACAAGACTATGCTCACTTAATCATGTGATCATTTTATTATCATTGTCTTTAAAATAAATGAAATATCATGCTTTATGCGTTCATCCTGCTGCTTCAAAGTTCATGCCAAGGCACATATCTACTTGATGTAAATTACCTCTGGTTCAGCAATATCAGACTCCTCAGATTTCTGTGAAGCAGAAGACATCAGGGACTAGTGACATTGACTGAAACTGCAATAAAGAAGACTCCCATCAATTTATAGCTGTTCCCTTAGCAAACATGATCGACAAACACCAATATATATCTTGAACACAAAGCCTGTCTTCCCAGAACTCACAGGGTTCTGTGACATTTCCCTCTGTAGTGTGTAAAAGGTGTCAAAGGCAGAATGCATATGTTAAGATTTGTTCAGGCTTTCCAAGAGCAGAGTAGCTGAGTATATAGGAATGGAAATATACAAGAAGGACAATGGTTGTGTTACAAATTGCAGTAACAGTGTATGTAAGATTGTACAGGAATGTAGTACATACTATTCTTTTTAATATTACTCCCAGACAGACTTGACCTTTGCCTTAAAATAAACTCAGTCTACTGCAGTAATATACTGTATATAACACACACACACACACACACACACACACACACACACACACACACACACACACACACACACACACACACACACACACACTATATAAGTTTGTTAACCCTTTAGAATTTTCTATATTTCTGCATAAATATGACCTAAAACATCATCTGTTTTTCACACAAGTCCTAAAAGTGGATAAAGTGAATCCAGTTAAACAAATGAGACAAAACTAATATACTTGGTCATTTATTTATTGAGGAAAATGATCCAATATTACATATTACGTGAGTGGCAAAAAGTATGTGAACCTTTGCTTTCAGTATCTGGTGTGACCCCCCTGTGCAGCAATAACTGCAAACTAAACCGTTTTCCTGTAAACTGTTGACAGTCCTGCAGCAATAACTGCACAGCTTGGAGGCATTTTAGCCCATTCCTCCGTACAGAAACAGCTTCAGCTCTGGGATGTTGGTGGGTTCTCCTCACATTAACTGCTCACTTGCAGGTCCTTCCACAACATTTCGATTGGATTAAGGTCAGGACTTTGACTTGGCCATTCCAAAACATTAACTTTAGTTCTTCTTTAAAACCATTTCTTTCTTGGTAGAACGACTGGTGTGCTTAGGGTCGTTGTCTTGCTGCATGACCCACCTTCTCTTTGATATTCAGTTTCATGGACAGATGTCCTGACATTTTCCTTTAGAATTCTCTGATATCATTCAGAATTCATTGTTCCATCAGTGATGGCAAGCCGGTCCTGGCCCAGATGCAGCAAAACAGGTCCAAATCCATGATACTACCATCACCATGGTTTAACAGATGGGATAACAGCGGTTCTTATGCATGGAGGCATTTTTTTCACAGATGGGATTAAGGTTTCTTTATGCTGGAATGCAGTGTTGTTGTCCTTTCTCTAACACATAATGCTTTTCTTTTAAACCAAAAAGTTTCTATTTGGTCTCATCCTGGCTTGTCCACGTGATCTTTAGCAAACTGGCAGAAGAGCAGCAATGTTTCTTTTTGCAGATCAGTGGCTTTCTCCTGCCATGCACACAATTGTTGTTCAGTGTTCTTCTGATGGGGATGGTGACTCCATGAACATTAACATTAGTCAATGTGAGAGAGGCCTTCAGTTGCCTTAGAAGTTTTACCCTGAGGTCCTTTGTGACCTCGCCAACTATTGCCACGCCTTAAATGTTAGAGTGATCTTTTGTTGGTGCGACCACTCCTGGGGAGGGTAACAATGGTCTTGAATTTCCTCCATTTGTACACAATCTGTCTGACTGTGGATTGGGTGAGTTCAAACTCTTTAGAGATGGTTTTGTAACCTTTTCCAGGCTGATGAGCATCAGGTCATTAAGAAATCTCCTTTGTTCGTGCCATGATACACTTCCATAAACATGTGTTTTGAAGAGCAGACTTTGATAGATCCCTGTTCTTTAAATAAAACAGGGTGCCCACTCACACCTGATTGTCATCCCATTGACTGAAAACACCTGACTTTAATTTCACTTTCAAATTAACTGCTAATCCTAAAGGTTCATATACTTTTGCCACTCACTAATATATAATATTGGATAATTTTCCTCAATAAATAAATGTCCAAGCATAATATTTTGGTCTCATTTGTTTAACTGTGTTCTTTTTATCTACTTTTAAGACTTGTGTGAAAATCTGATGATGTTTTAGGTCATATTTTTGCAGAAATATAGAAAATTCTAAAGGGTTCACAAACTTTCAAGCACCTCTGTATAATACATAATATAACACACACACACATATGATAAGAATAACAATATGAGTTAAAAGGTGAATCTTATACAGTACATGAATTTAATAGTTTTTAGTATTTGACTTTGTCCCGCTCTTTGCTGTAAAGACAGTGTACACTTGAGCTTGCATGACTTGAGAATTTTGTGCAAAATCTGATGATCCATGTTATGCCTGCACAATTTCACAATATCCTAAAGAGCATTGTGTGATGTATGAAATGCTTGGGTTTCTCTGTCTTCAAGCACCCCATTAATTGCTGATTGGGATTAGGGCAGGTGACTGTGTAAGAAAGTCCATGATAGTGAGCATTCATGATCTTCTTTGGCCTTCAAGTAGTTGTTGCAAAGCTTTGAGGTGTGTTTTGGGTCTATATCCTGCTGCACAATGAATCCTTCACCACAAAGATTCAACCAGGTATTTTCACTTGTGATCTCAAATCATGAGAAGAATAATTATTCAGAATACTCAGAACAGTTTAAGGGGGAAAAGAAAGGAAGGTCTACAACTAAATAGAGGTATGAATACAATCAATGAGTCATGACCAAACCATTAAGACCAAAGACTTAACACCCAAACTGAACACAGAACATTCTGGGGGCATACCATCCATATGATCACCAGGATTTATAACAGACTGGACAACATTTAAAAATAATCTCCTATTTATCATCTTGCATCTGGGGATGAGCTGTAGCTATGTGCCACAGCTGCTTTCTTGACTATAGTTTCTTAATATCACAATGACGGTTGCACACTTGGAAAGCTCACAATTATCTAACTGGCATACTGGAATATAAATATATCACTAACTACTATTAATACTAATATGGCCTTCCTTTGTACAGAGTTTTCTATTAACAGTATGCAGGAAATGCCATTTTACACAATCAGTGACCACAAACATGAAAAAGACATTCAAGGTCAAATCATGAAGGCAAGCAACTGAGAAATCAGGGCTTAGAATAAGCAGAATAATGACTTGGGAAACCATTACAAGACTTTTAGAGCCGATATGGATGAATTGCTGTTTAAGTAGTGCTGCATCTCCAATGGTGCAGGCTCCCTAACACCAGCCCTGTTTGTTTTAATCCAATCGAGCACATAAATGTGTGGCCATGCTTATCGTTAGCATCTGTTCTCCCAGGAGCAGTGTGTGACTCAGACTCTACAGAGGGCTATCAGCATGACAAAGATGTGCTTCCACTGCTCAGAAGGCATCTAGACCCCTGTCAGAATGTACTGTTTTGTGAGATAGATCAAAAGTACTAGATGTTCTGTCTCATGATGGTGTTTTACTGTACTAGATACATGCTGCAGGAACCAGGGCTCAGTAACAAATGACTCAGTCACTAGAGACGAGGGGCTTAAGTGAATCAGACACAGCAATACGGCTGGGCACAATGACTGGGCACAGTGTTTTAAAACTCCAGCAGCACTGCTGTGTCTAATCCACTCGTACCAGAACAACACACATATATACCACCACCATGTTAGTGTCACCGCAGTCTTGAGAGTGACTGACCACCCAAATAATACCTGCTCTTTAATGGTACTGTCCATTGAAGAACAGGGTGAAAGGAGGCTAAGAAAGCATGCAGAGCAATAGATGGACTATAATATGTAATTGTAAAATTACAAAGTGCACCTGTATGGTAAGTGGAGCTCATGAAATGGACAACACAATGGATGTTATGGCTAAGTTACATGGCTAAAGCTAAAGGGGTTATAGATTGACTACACTGAACTATTACGCACCTTAAAACAATGTGGTCTTACATGATGATGGTGATGATGCTGATGATGATTATTATTAATAAAACATCCATAGGACTAAACCTCAAATACCATTATGGTGTGGCACCCAAAACATGAATTACAAGTTCAGGGTTTCTCTTATTCTCAGGTCAGGGACAGAGAACTCAGACTCCTCAGCAACCTAAATCGCCATGTCTCTGAACACTATGTGATTGGAAAAAAGATTGCACCTACTTGGAAGCTTCTCAATTTGAAAAGTAGCTAAAAAGAAATGGAGTTAAAAATGCAGTACTTGTGCTACTGCTGCTTCCACCGCATTGTGGGAACCCTTACCTGTCCTCAAACCGTTTGCAATCTCAGTGACTTCTGGTAATGTAATGTACCAAAAAATGTCTTCGATGCTACACACTGCCCAGATAAACATATAGCTACAGTTGAGATAAAAGAGGTGGAATGAGTTGCTGTATTCTCTGCCTACAACAAGATACCACAGAGTTAATGCCACTCACTTTACCACCTGTATGCCTGAACTGATGTGGGGAAGATTTTATCTAGCATCGTACATGAATGAAGAACGAGTATTCTGCATCTTTGAAACATTTTACTGAAAAGTGTAAATGGAATTTGGCCAAAGTATATCAAGGAAGTATATCATTGAATGAATATCCAGATATAATCTGGATATAAAATGCACGTTAATACATGATATAAACAGGCTTTTAAAATATTCCTAATATTGTCAAATTAAACCATTAAATTAAACCACATATATTAATTAATATCACTCTGAAATACCACAAAGTCCATCTGATAATTTTTATAATGGAAAGCTGGCTAACTAACTGCTGGCTAGCTTCCATTTGTCACATTTACATTCATGGCATTTAGCCAAAGTCCTTATCCACAGCAACTAACAACTGATACAGTCTTACAAGGTACAATTCAATCAACTGTCCAGTCCAGTCACATCACCTTTGGCATCTTTGGCAGAACGAGGAGCCTTCAACCTTCTAAACAGTACATGAAATTTGTACACTTCCAATGACGTTAAACATATTTCAGTATATTAAATAGAATTGCTAATGAGGTAACATAGCTCTGAATAGTCATGAATAGAAGTAAGTGGGATTTATGTCACAGATTTTGGATTTGGGACTGTGGTAGCCTAGCACTTAAGGCACTGGACTATGGACCAAAAAGTCCAGGGTTCAAATCCCACCTCTGCCAAGCTGCCACTGTTGGGTCCTTGAGCAAGGCCCTTAACCCACAACTGCTTGGATTGTAAGATTGTATCAATTGTAAGTCGCTCTGGGTAAGGGCGTCTGCTAAATGCTGTAAATGTAAATGTAAATGTAG
The DNA here is from genome assembly GCA_025084515.1 of Ancistrus triradiatus. Taxonomy (NCBI): domain Eukaryota; kingdom Metazoa; phylum Chordata; class Actinopteri; order Siluriformes; family Loricariidae; genus Ancistrus; species Ancistrus triradiatus. Next base: position 1,262,921 of record JAJAGP010000023.1, read on the forward strand.
ATTTTCAATGTCCAATCTCGGTGATTTAACATCGATATTTCAAAATATATACCATAATAATTTTAAATTTAAGAGTAGCACATTGCTAACAGGTTGACTAAGCTTTCGGAGGTTGTGAAGTTGAAACAATGCATCAGAACATTATGACCACTGACCATCTGGTCCACAACAATATTTAGGTAGGTCTATCCCACCTCATATCACTTTTGGTAGGTACTCAGCACTGCTGACTGGGGTCATCCCAGAAGACTTACATTTTGGATATGTTCCAACCCATCTGCTCATCACAATCTGGCCTTTGTCAAAGTCACTCAGGTCTTTCTGCCTGCTCCTTTCCCATGCTTTATAAACTAAACTAAAAGAACTGACTGTTTGTTTACTGTACCATGAAATATATTATTTATAGTGAGCTTTATATATATATATATATATATATATATATATATATATATATATATATATATATATATATATATGATGTCTATATATGTATGCTTTAATATGCTGTAATATATTTGTTATTCTATCTGTTAGTGGTCATGATGTTTCGGCTCTTCAGTGGAAATGTCAGATGTAGTCCAAGTTAAATATTTAAAAACCCCTGTTTTATTTTATTTTCTCGTTCTTAACTTATATGACACTATCCTGCCTCTACCAGCAGTCCTCTTTCAGCACTATAATCAGTATCAAATGAACCTAAATGGATTTAATTTCACCAGGATTACTTTAGTCTGATTTACTGCTCCCCTTACTCCTCCATCCAATTCTGTGGTGTAATGAGTCATCACAATGTCTGTCAGCATTATGTCTTAAGACACACTCACACGCACAGATAGCATCTATTTTTTTCCCCTTGTGCCCAACTGGGCATGTCTCATTCTGCTAAAGTGCATAAATAGAGGATATAAAGAGGAATACTGTGTTAACATTTGGAGCCTGGAAATCTAAATGTAAATAATGCTATGTATTAGAGTGGGGCCTAGGCATGACAAGGGTAATTTCCTTCTTGGTAAATCTCTTCTCAATGTTATTTTATGCTTGATATCTATCACCAGCCCACTTAGTAATGTAAATAAGACTTTCTGTTCATTTCATTTAACACCCTCCTTTGCTTTTCTTTACTTTAATCAACACCTGCAGTAAGGAACTGTTTTCATTCAATCATCTGTCTAAAAGGATGCCAAAATTAGCTGAACTGTATTAAGCAAGCATTATTATTCTTTTATTGCATTTCAGATGTTATTCTCAAATCCTTTTATGATTATTCTACCTATTTCTATGCATTTTTAATTTCTTGTTTTGAGTAGTCAAAATCATTTTCAAGTGAAACATTAAACAATATAATGTAAAAAGGCAAATTACATGTTTTTAAAGGCTGACAGAACCTCTGTAGGGAACAATTAAACCATATTTCTAAAACATATTTCTGTAAATTTTACTCAACCTTTAACAAAGTCAATGAAGTTCTGAGAATTGACAGAAAAACACTAGTGGGACATCTGGAAGCCTAAATTAATGTTTATTTTGAAAGATTTGTTTCCCATTTTATTCCCATTCCATATGTGTAAATCCATTTCACACACACACACACACTCATATATACACACACACACACACTTTGGTCTCACTATCCCGTTAGCGACTGTCCATTTACATAATGATTACTGTAGCTAACTAATGATACACCTACACCTAACCCTAAACTTAAAGTAACCTAAAGCTGTGGGACTGTGGTAGCCCAGCAGGTAAGGTACTGGACTATGGACCAGAAGGTCCAGGGTTCAAATCCCACCTCTGCCAAGCTGCCACTGTTGGGTCCTTGAACAAGACCCTTAACCCACAATTGCTTGGATTGTAAGATTGTATAACTTGTAAGTCGGTCTGGATAACGGCGTCTGCCAAATGCTGTAAATATAAAGCAAATCTTTTGGCCCTTTTGGATTTCATAAGAAAGTTGCAGTTTCTGTAAAATAAAAGCAGTTGCACTGGTGGGGACCAGCAAGATATCCCCACCATGCCAAAAACTGTCCCCACAATGTACTACCAACATGCCTTCCCCACCCAGAGGAACACTCTAAACCTAACACATGCATTTGTAAATGAGGGAGGGAGATGTGGGAGTACCAGGAGGAAACCCACGCAGATGCGGGTAAAACATGCAAACTCCACACATGCAGAGGCCAAGCAGCCAACCAAGTCTCTGGAGCTGTGAGGTGACAGCATAACTGCACCACCATGCCACCAGACGTTTAATCAGGAATTCTCAAATGTTTACTTAAGACTGTTCAGTAATTGTAACATCTACCTCAGTGTGGCTCTGCTGCTACTTGAGCTTTGCACAACAACCTCCGTTTATATTGGGCACAGTAAAGCACGGATCCACTGCTCCTAAATCATCTAAGTGTTAATTGCTGGCACCTCATTAGCCTGGAGCTGTAAAAGAGTGTCAGGCCAAGGTGACAAGGCTCAGCATTGATTCTTCGCTGCTGTTCATACTGCTGTCTCTGTATGCCACAGAGATAGATCTACACTGTCAGTCATGTATATTTAAAATTTTTGTTAAGTAAACTCAGTCTGAACCAGTCTGCTCTTTCCGTCCGTGTCATATACAATAGCAAATGTCTAGAAATAGGGCAATTATTTAATTTTTAAAAATCTCACACTTATAGATATGATATGCATCCTTTTCGATTTTTTCTGTGAGCATTTAAAAAATGGTAACACATGTATCCTCCCGACACACAATATTAATGGTTTTCATTCTTTTAATGAATCACACCTGTAGTCTTAACTGGTAAAACCTTGGATATGTTGCGCAGTAGGCTACTACTCCTACCCTGTGGGAAAAAACAAACAAACAAAACAAAGCAAAGTCCAGCATAGGCTTACGTTGTGTTGTAGATGCTTGCATGGTGGTCAATTACCAAGTCCATACCAATTCCATTAGTCTAAGTTGGTTTATGCTGGTTAGTGCTGGTGTAGTGATGGTTAAGCTGGAGAACTTGCATGGGCTTGCTGGTAAAGCTGGTTGAACAGCATACCAGATGTCCAAAACAGGTTTTGCATGGTACACCTTTTTAAAAACTAAAATGATTAAAATATTATTTCACTAGGGGAACCCTAACTTGATGTTAGTTTGCTAGTGCACAAAACCTCAGTGTAATGTTGGACAAAGGCAGATTATGAATTGGGCAGATTAAGCCAGTACACATGGGGCCTCAGCCTGTATGTATTTATTTATTTATTTCAAAAAGAATGAAGGAATGATGTTCTAATACACCCCAGCAACAGGGATTTCAAAAGTAAGCCACTTAACAACTCTGCACTCACGACAGTGGACCTACTTAATAGACCCACTGTCTATGAAATCTATTTAAATTCTACCAGTTTAAAACTGTTGCCCAGCTCAGGAGCTTTAATAAGCTATTATTTTAGCTTATCTATGCAAATACTTGATTTGGTGGAATAAATGCAGTAGCAAATGGAAAACTATCTGCTTTTACACTGATCACAATTACTATTATGGCAAAAAATCTACTGCCAGTCAATTTTACAAACCTACACAGTAGGAGAGCTATAAAATATCATTGTACATATGGAACAGTAGCTTGCACTGCAGCAACTTTATTCCAGGGGGTGCTATAGTTCCAGCCCAAGGACACAAACCGCCTGTACATGAAATGTTTTGTGAAAGTGACTGGAGGAAATCAAGAAAAAATGGAGTACATTTAAAATAATGGCTATAGCGTGCAGTCCTGACAAAATAAATGCAAAACTATATCCTTGTCCAGATTATTTAAATAGCAACTAACAAAAGGTTTCATTATTAACTCTCCTATATCTAAAATAACAGTAGAAGTGTTCATTTTTGAGAAAGAAATTCATTTTAAGGTAAAGATATACAATTATGTGCCAAAACATTATGACCACTTGCACTTTACAACTGCACATGTCAAGATCTGGGATACATTAGACAGACTGTAGTCAACAAGTTAGATACGAGAGCAATTGGCAGATGTAAAGGCCTGGACAACTTGACATGGGTTCAATTGTTATTGTCAGGTGACTGCACGGCATCTGGGGTACTAGCTATGGTTAGCAATGGTGAGAACTCACTGACAGCATTCTGACTAGAGAATGTGCCAGTGGCTGAGTGAGTATTGGAACCTACATAAACATAATTGCAGACCAGGTGGCCATAATGTTTTGACTTGTCACTGTACATACCTAATGGAATTATTTACAGGTTAGAGGTAAATCTGTGGTTCCTTTTGGCAAATTCTAATTGATCCAAGTCTATATTTTGTTTGTGACTGTATGCTAAAATCATCATTTGTTTTGTAGGTTGCATGGACCCAACAGAGGAGGTGTGGATCCGAGTATATTATGAGCTCATGCATCATTCTGATGACCTCAGTGATTAGAATTGGGAGTTATAGTTTACAGAATTTAATAAATACCATACATAAATCTGCAACACTGGGAAGTTACTTGAGAAACAAAGTGCAAGCTCACACTTTTAAACCATATCAGCTTAAGGAAGCTGAAGCTATGGCTTCAGTAAGGTGTTTTCAGATCAAGTAATTGTCATGTATTCTGTCATACCTTTGAGAAGGAAAAACCAAATAAAATACTGCGAATGCATACTTCTTGCTCGATGAAAGGATATAATTTCATACCTTACCTATTTGTCCAGATTTTTGGTTCACAACAAGAGCCCAATGCATTCTTCTCTGTCCAAGAAAGGTCACTGAGGCACTTGTTCAGTCCCTCATTATCTTAACACTTGACTACTGGTCTCCCTGTATATGTCGTAAGGCCCTTTGCACTTGGTTCAAAATGTTGCATCCATTCTATCTTGTTGTTTATTAGTGTTGATCACTGAGTTATTACTTTAAAATAACCACAGTTTCTGATATTAATTACATTAAAATGGTGGTCTGGTGGCACTGGCCTCACAGCTCAAAACATCCAGGTTGAAATCTCAGTTGTGCCACTGAATATCAGAAGTTTGCATGTTCTTCCCATGTGTGCATGGATTTACGACTCTGGGTACTCCAGTTTCCTTCTACATTCCAAAGACATGCATTAGCTCAACTGGCATTGCTAAAGTGCCCCATTGTGTCTCTGTGTGCATGTATGTGTGTGTGTGTGTGTGTGTGTGTGTGTGTGTGTGTGCGCATGTGCCCTAATGAAAACTGATCATACTTCAATACTTACTTCATACTTCAAGACAAAATAAAATGTAATATTTATAGAAAGTGAGCAGCACGTGGAAGAAATGTGCAGGATCATATTTAAAGTATTTTTATTAGAGCAAGCCAATGAAGTCCATTGGTCAGGTCTAAACACAGTAGTGGATTCTCAGTGGTACACCTAATGCTGATGAGGGTACGGTAAAGAGATTTACTTCAATTACCTGAAAAGCATTAAAACAATAAGGCATTTAGATGGGACAGGACGACTGATCCGTGTTAAGGGAAGAATGAACGGCCAAAACCTCCTTCCATCAGTGAGAGCATTGAAGACAATGATCCCAAGCACACCGCTCGGGCAACGAAGGAGTGGCTCCGTAAAAAGCTTTTCAAGGTCCTGGAGTGACCTAGCCAGTCTCCAGACCTCAACCCCATAGAAAATGTGTGGAGGGAGTTGAAAGTCCGTGTTTCCCAGTGACAACCCCAAAACATCACTGCTCTAGAGGAGATCTGCATGGAGGAATGGGCCAAAATACCAGCTACAGTGTGTGCCAACCTGGTGAAGACCTACAGGAAACATTTGACCTCTGTCATTGCCAACAAAGGTTATGTTACAAAGTATTGAGTTGAACTTTTGTTATTGACCAAATACTTATTTCCCACCATAATCTTCAATTCAATTCTTTAAAAATCCTACAATGTGATTTCCTGGATTTTTTTTTCTTTTCATTTTTGTCTCTCATAGTTGAAGTGTACCTATGATGAAAATTACAGACCTCTCTCATCTTTCTAAGTAGGAGAACTTGCACAATCAGTGGCTGACTAAATACTTTTTTGCCCCACTGTATATATGAACATGTTCCAGTTGATGCCAAATGTACTCCAAATTACACAATAACCCATATGCTGCTAATACCCTCAGCATATGTGTGGACTGTAAAATGCTTGGAAAGAAAACCCAGATATCTGAATAAACAGATCACAGTTGAAATGAAGAGAAAATTAGGAGAAAAGGCATGACCACAGTTAACAACATAAACAGGCTTCAAACAGACTAATTCTACAGCGAACAAGTAACAGGTGAGGCTAATTAGCTACCATGGCAACAGGAAACTTGAACAGGAAACAGGCATATAAAGAATGCTGCAAGAAAAGGGGACAAACATCACTCATGCGTCACTCAGTATATTTTGCAAGGACTTAAACCGAATGAACTGATCATCAAGCCTGTAATTACCTGAAGTTACCTGAAGGCCACCAAAATCCACTGGTAAATTATACATAAATTTTCAAGATTTATCCTGTTAAGACTGCTACTAGATGGCAATCCCCTGAATTACTGAACACATGGTGCCTCCCCTGCAGTCCTGAATTGGATTAAGCAAGTATGGAAAGTGTGTGAGTGAAGAGTGTAACAGTTTATCAGTGAGAAATCAAGCCCACCTAAAGCCGTAAATGAGCCAATTCCCACATACCTGGTGACAGTTGTCAAAGCCTGTGCTCTACCACCTGCCAGTTCAGCTTGGCTTGACTCTCCAACTATCAATGTACAAGCATCAAGATGGAGAAATAAATATCCCCTGGCTGTCTGTCCATTTAAGTCATTTCTCTTCAATAAGCAGATAAATTAACAGTAATCATGTGCCTAGCACTCACTCTTGTATGTAACAGTGCCTTAGCTTCTTGATTTCTTTCAATTGTATCCACATTGTGTTCACACATACAGTATTCCTCTTTATTAATCCAATTAGTAACAATTACTACCATCAACAGCGGTGGTTTTGCCCTTATCTGTTTTAGTGTAATACTGCATCTGCTATTACCTAATTTTCTTACAGGTTCTACATTCCCTGCTGATTTTTGTTATCCAAATTTACAGTGTCTTATATTTCCAGCCCACTTCACCTTATAGTTATTTCAATGTTAATTTTTTTTTGTTTGTTTTGGGTTTTTGGGTGGGTGGGGGGTTGTTTTTAATCAAGCATGATGTACTGATTACTGTTGTAGTGGATAACTTTTCTCTTTCTCTTTAAAATATAGACAAAGGGAGGAATGTGTGAAAGACATTTTTGCTGTTCATTATTTCACTCTTTATATTGCTTGTTATACCAAGGCTTTAGGCCAGTATAACCTAATTTATTAGAGTTTAGAATTTGCCTCTGAACTCTGATAAGTACCTCAGAGGGAGGAATACAGTTGTGGGATAGGGAGAGTGTAGATAAGAGTCATGGCCTTCACGGGATGTACTGTTCTCGAGAGAACAAAGAGTGTCTATATGTTATCGCTAGAAAAGTTACTATAATCTACAAGTTATCAACATGGTGCATGTAAGAACCTTGTTCTCTAGTACAAAAGGAGAGGAGCGTAAAAGCCTCCTCATGCGCTCTTATACAACTGCTCAGGCATCATTGTATTTGGGTTGATCTCTGTGCAGACAATAAAACTGTCTATTACTTCATTCCAGCACCTGTGTCTGTGTGACTCCGTTCTGCCACGTTTGCAATTTTTCCACCACAATTACACAGTTAATGACTGGTTTATAAAACAAGAACTGATGTCTCAATCTCTTGAGGGTAAAGATTTCAGATTGGTTTTAGATTATTGCCTTATTGTATTAAATGATCAGATTATTCTGAAAATGAAAATGAAAATATCATGACATTTTAATGAACATATCATGCTAATCAATTATTAATATTTAATTTAAAAAATATCTGGTTTGCCTAAGGGATCAGCTCCTTGAAATCCTTACAAACGTGTCCAAGAACAAACAATCACACACATGGCGTCCACAGGTTAATGGACCCCCACATGACATCAGTTGTAATGGTTTCGATTACCGTAGAATAAACCCTGCTGTTCCTGTATTACCATGCATTACTACTAACATAGGCCTATAAATACCTACCTTCATACGTTAAACCCTAAATATGTCCTCAAACTCTTCAAGTTCATTTAAAAATTGATTTGGATACAGTAGCGTCAGCGGTTGTCCCTATAACCATAAATATTAATGCAAATGGTCGTTATGTTTGTACTTCAGAAATATGATAATATATGCAGTATAATTATATACAGTAATTAGAACATTAGTGTTCCAGTATTAGAAATTATATACAGGTAGTAGTCTCCATCAGCTGATGTTGGAAACGTAACAAAGCAAACTGTGCATGAAGTCTCATAAAATGATAGTAATATAATATGATAATAATGCATGCAGTATTATTGGATACTTTAAGTAAAACATTATTTTTATTAAATCATCTCTATTTATTATTATTCTTAACAAACCAATGCTGAAAATGATCTATACAACTTACCGTCCACTTGGAGGCCTCCAGATCCAGAAAGCATGTCTCTCAGTAGGAACGAGAGGCAAGCTCCTGGTGTTGCATGCATAACTGTGACATTATCCCATCTTATCCGATCTGTGAAACATGGTGGTAGTAGCATCATGGTTTGGGCCTGTTTTGTTGCATCTAGGCTAGGATGGCTTGCTATCATTAATGGAACAATGAATTATGAATTATATCAACAAGTTCTTAAGGAACATATCAAGACATCTGTCCATGAACTGAGTTTCAAGAGTACAAGGATTGTGCAGCACGGCCTTAAAGCAATAGACATATTGTGGAGGATCCTAAAATGAGCAGTTCTTGTGAGAAAACCCACCAACATTCCAGAGTTGAAACTTTACTAAACTTAGGAATAGGTTAAAAATCCTCCACACAGATGTACAGGACTAATCAACAGTTCCAGTTATTGCTGCACTAGTGTGCAGTGTGCAGTTATTGTCACACCAAAACTATGATTCACATAGTTTTGCCACTCACAATATGTAATATTGAATCAATTTCCTCAATAAATAAACGAGCAAGTATAATATTTTTGTCCCATTTCTTTAATTGAATTCCTTTTACATACTAAGGTCATATTAATGCAAAACTATAGAAAATTCTAAAGGGTTCACAAATTTTCAAGCATACTGTACCCTCTGCCTTTCCTTGTAAAACACATTTTTTTCATAAACATTGCACAAAAATACATTTTATATGTTAATAACTTTTTAGTACGTCTTCAAGATGAAATATAATAGCAGCTTACAAAATGTATATTATGAAATGTCAACATTTGATTTGTTTGCCAAATAACAGCTCCTCGCATGATCTAACAAAGTAATTTAATCAAAACCTGGATTTCTGTTTAATGTTAGTTGATGAATGTTTATTGTACAAAAAAAATCTGTCTTCCATTTCCAGACTAAATAAATTTTACTGAGCACTGTCCAGTAAAAGGTTCTATCAGCTCTGCCTTCACAGCATCTGCTTTCATCTGACGAATACTTTCCTGTTTACATTTATATTTTTAGCACATGTATGGTCTTTAACCTGTATAAAGGTTAATGTTTTACTTTGACAAATGGAGTTAGAGGTCACAAGTTCAGGCAGGTGTGTACAATGAATTAGACAATCAAATGATTTGCAGCTTGCATTACTCAAATTTTACATAGCAAATATAAGAAGGATGCAGTTACCTCGGCAACTCTCTCCCAGCACACAAACATCACGTCATCATTAGAACAAAAAACAGACTGCACGTATTCTGTGAAAGTGTGTTCTTCTTGTTATTAACTCACCTCTGCATTTGGCTCCATGACTGTCTGTGATGCTCTTTTAATGTCACACAGTATCTCTCTACTGCAAATGAGAAGTACAGTCACTCACATGTATTTCCATGCAGATCTAAAGCAAAATCACTTACATATCCTGTAGCAAAACAGCCTGCTTTGAGCTGAGAGCACCAGGATCAGAGAACATGCCTGGAACAAGACGACTTACCCTATAAACCATCAGTTACTTATACAGTGGGGCAAAAAAGTATTTAGTCAGTCACTGATTGTGCAGGTTATCCTACTTAGAAAGATGAGAGAGGTCTGTAATTTTCATCATAGGTACACTTCAACTATGAGAGACAAAATGAGAAAAAAAATCCATTGTAGGATTTTTAAAGAATTTAATTGTAAATCATGGTGGAAAATAACAAACAAGATTTCTGGCTCTCACAGACCTGTACCTTCTTCTTTAAGAAGCTCTTCTGTCCTCCACTCGTTACCTGTGTTAATGGCACCTGTTTGACCTCATTATCTGTATGAAAGACACCTGTCCACAGCCTCAAACAGTCAGACTCCAAACTCAACCATGGCCAAGACCAAAGAGCTGTTGAAGGACACCAGGAAGAAAATTGTAGACCTGCACCAGGCTGGGAAGAGTGAATCTACAATAGTCAAGCAGGTTGGTGTGAATAAATCAACTGTGGGAGCAATTGTAAGACATACAAGACCACTGATAATCTCTCTTGATCTGGGGCCCCACGCAAGATCTCATCTCGTGGGTCAAAATGGATCAATGAGAACGGTGAGCAAAAATCCCAGAACTACACGGAGGGACCTGATGAATGACCTGCAGAGAGCTGGGACCAAAATCAACAAAGGCTACCATCAGTAACACGCTATCCCGAGAGGGACTCAGATCCTGCAGTACCAGGCATGTCCCCCTGCTTAAGCCAGTACATGTCCAGGCCCGTCTGAAGTTTGCCAGAGAGCATATGGATTATCCAGAAGAGGATTGGGAGAATATCATGTGGTCAGATGATGAACCAAAATAGAACTTTTTGGTAAAAAACTCAACTGGAGGAAGAAGAATGCTGAGTTGCATCCCAAGAAACACCATACCTACTGTGAAGCATGGGGGTGGAAACAATCATGCTTTGGGGCTGTTTTTCTGAGTAGGGGACAGGACGACTGATCCGTGTTAAGGGAAGAATGAACTAGGCCATGTAGTGAGATTTTAAGCCAAAACCTCCTTCCATCAGTGAGAGCATTGAAGATGGAACATGGCTGGGTTTTCCAGCATGACAATGATCCCAAACACACCGGTCGGGCAAACAAAAGGAGTGGCTCCGTAAAAAGCATTTCAAGGTCCTGGAGTGGCCTAGCCAGTCTCCAGACCTCAACCCCATAGAAAATGTGTGGAGGGAGTTGAAAGTCCGTGTTGCCCCAAAACATCACTGCTCTAGAGGAGATCTGCATGGAGGAATGGGCCAAAATACCAGCTACAGTGTGTGCCAACCTGGTGAAGACTTACAGGAAACGTTTTAGACCTCTGTCATTGCCAACAAAGGTTATAGTACAAAGTATTGAGTTGAACCAAATTTATTGACCAAATACTTATTTTCCACCATGATTTACAATTAAATTCTTGTATCTAAAAAAATACAATTAAAAATGCAGACCGCTCTCATCTTTCTAAGTAGGAGAACTTGCACAATCAGTGGCTGACTAATACTTTTTTGCCCCACTGTATACATACACATGTATAAATTCATTGTACACCGATGGTTATGTAATGTTGTGGGGGATGTTTTCTCGGCACACTTAGACCCTTAATACCAATTGAGCATAGTTAAAATGTGACAGCCTACATGAGTATTGTTGCTGACCATGTCCATCGCTTTATGACCCCAGTGTACCAGTGTATCTTCTGATGGCAACTTCCAGCAGGATAACACACCATGTCACAAAGCTCAGACAATCTCAAACTAGTTTTCTGAACATGATAATCATTGCGTTGTATTCAAATGGCCTCCACAGTCACCATATCTCAATCCAATAGAGCACCTCTGGGATGTAGTGGAATGGGAGATGCATAATGGATGTACAGCTGACAGATCTGCAGCAACTGCCTGATGATATCATGTAAATATGGACCAAAATCCCATGGCCTTGCTGAATGTCATGAAGAATTAAAGCAGTTCTGAAGGCAAGTCCAACCTGGTACTTGCAAGGAGTACCTCATAACGTGGTTGGTTAGTGTATATTATCATTAGTGTAAATTATAAAAGGAAATATACTCAATGCTATATATGTTGATATAGTTTATACACAATTCCTGTACTTCATGAAAACACTTTGGTTTTTCCTATGTCAAAAAATTAATAAATGGACAAAGCATTGAATCTGTACTGCTGTTGTGCAGCAGATCTAACCAACAAACAACAAACATCAAAAAATGACGATGCAAAGCAAAAACAAAAATGTCCATAAAATGCTTAAAAAGTTTAGAAACCATCTTGGAATTACCACTCTCAGAGACAGTTCTGAAATACTCCATGAAATCCAACATGAATGTTATATACAGTAGATACAACTGTAGGTTTTGCAGTATGTCAATACATTTTTTATTTGTGAGCATAGAAGAGAGTGGAGTTCACAGTTCTCTCCACTCAAATCCTGTTAGACATTTGGTTTGATGACACTCTTACTGACATCCCCCTAGAAGAAATGATAAAATATAATCCAAAGAGAGCAAACATTTAATAATTTGTTAGCTATAACTGTATGCTGTAGAGATTCCCATACAATCAAATTTAATTATTAGATCAGTTTTAATTATGATGGACTGTTGCACTGTTCGTGTTTTACATGTGAATTCTTAGCCTCCAGAACCCTCCCTCATGAACCCTACCAGGATAAGTGAGGGTAAAACAGGATGCATTGCTATGCTATACACTGTCTATATATGTACGCACAAATGGGCCAATACTTTATGACCTCTCACTGATCGAATAACAAACTGCCTTGATTACCTTTGTAACCACTGTGACGCCCTATTTTTTTTTCCAAATGAAGGAAAATGTAGTTTTACCCTTATCAAAAACCCCTTTCACAAGGTGTTCACTTGAAGAAAAAAAGGATAAAGGAGCTTGAACCCGATCAACCTAATTTCCAAATTCAGCAGCAGACATGAAGATAAGCTTACACTCAGGGTTTCTACAGCTCTTGTTATGACAAATGGAGATGGCTATCTGGATGTAAGTAGAGTGGGCTATTTTCTTTCTCAGTTTGCTGTTTCAAAATGCTGGCACAAAACATTGTGGACAATGATGCAATGACAGAGGTACGAGACTTAAAGGGACCGGTGACTGAGACTGTAACTAGAAAGTCACTGAGAAATGTGCAGGCCAGAAGGAAAGGAGGGCAAAATGATGTTAATGCATTTAAACTGACCAGTGGTTAGGCAGCGTTACAGTCTGTTGCTCTGTACAGGTTGTTTGTGCCCCCTCACTATTTTTAGCACCAGCCGCCACTGGTCAGAATGCTTATCATGCTAAGCCCAGTCAACCAGAAAACGGAAAGGTCATCTGGTCTGTCGAGTCCTGTTGTCTTTTCCATCATGTGGACAGTTGAGTATGTGTTCTCCGTTTACCTGAGAAAGTGATGTAACCAGGATTTTGAGAAGAAGACAAGCCGGTGGAGAGATTATGATGCTCTGGCCATTGTTCTGCTGGGAAACCCTGTGTCCAAGCAGTCAAGTAGATGCTAATGTACCACCACCCTAAACATCGCTGCAGACCAGATGGTCATAATGTTTTGGCTCATGTGTTTATAATAGTTCTCCCAAAACAATCAACCTATTTTTACCACATTATATGAAATTAATAAAATTTTGTGCTTGCTCCTATTTCACCTTAAAAACACTTCCAGTATGAGTGGACAATAAACAGTAAAGCTCTAACAGAATGCATTAATTTTTAATAATTAAAATTTTTTTTTCACACAACATTTCTGTACATTTTTTCAGATGGAGGTCTCTAGTTCACAACGCAATAACACATTAACACATACTAAACACTTTGTAATTTAAAATGTACATTTCATCAGGTGTTTTTGAAAGAAACACATATGGGCTAATTGTATGTAGAATGCAGGCAATACAGGTAGTTCCCAATTTACAATGGCGATAAGTTCCGACAAATCCATTGTAAGTTGCATTTTATCTTAAACCGTATACGTCATAGGGTAGCTACATTAAACTTGCTTAAAACAGAACCACGACCACAGCTTTTCTTCACTACATTTCCCAGCTCTAGCCACTCCCACCTCGTGACTCCCTATGTGACGCACTGCCTCATCCAGCACAGGAAAGTGCAAGACCTTAGTGCGTGGCGGACCTGAAAAGTGCTTACAACACTTACATTAAACTACAGTCAGGCAAATTTGTTAACATAAAGCATATTTTATAAAAGATATTGAATATAATGTCATTTATTGAATAATGTATTGGAAGTGAAAAACAGAAATGACTATTGCGAGTTCCTAGCTGTAGAGAGTGAATATGGTACTGCAAATCATACTGAAAATTCAACATTCAAAATTAAGAGTACAGTTTCTGCTAAATTTGTATTTATGTTTATTATCGGATACCCATCTTAAAATTGAAGTATCGCAACTGGAGCCATTGTAAAACATGGAGTACCTCTGGTGACTGTGGAACCATTTTAGAAACAGCCTACGGGTGTGCTACAGGTGCTTCACAATATATCTCCAGCCAACAACAGGATATCACTGATGTCCATGATGTTTTTAGCACATTGTGTTGTCAAGCTGTGTTTCTGACAGAAAAGTGCCACACACACACACACACACACACACACACACCTGTTTTTCTCTCTATGTTTCTCAATACTTTTCATTGACATAATGATTATTCATTCTTTCTTTCATTCGTTTGTTTCCTTATCCTCTTAATCCTAGTCAGGGTAATGGGAAAGTCAGAGGATAGCCGGCTCTGGCACTGGGCACAAAGCAGGAACAACCCTAGACAAGCCTCCAGATAGGGCAACATGATGATTACTGTACCTAATTAATGTTACACCTACACCTAATCCTAACCTTCTGTTACCTGGTCCTCACAGTGATATATAAACTTCACACACACATCTGTTTGTCTCTCTATCCTAATCAGTACTTCTCATTGACATAATGAGTACTGTAACTAATAAATGTTACGCCTACACCTACACATAATTCTAACCTTATCCTCAATAACCTAAAGCAAATATATGGTTTAGTTTTCCAAAAGAAAGCCTTTTTTCTTAGAAAACCTACACACACACACGTATATATATATTTACATCCATCAGCAGATTATTGTTGAACCAGATGCATTCATTTCTATGAAAGGTGCATAGAAATGAATTTCATAGAAATTTGATATATATATATAAATATATTCAAATTTCTATGAAAATTCATTTCTATGCACCTTTCATAGAAATGAATGCATCTGGTTCAACAATAATCTGCTGATGGATGTAAATGCTGGAGAATTGCTTTCTGAACATGTAGATGAAAAAAACAGCAGCCTTTGTTCTTCAGATGAGCTCCTTTGCTTTCTATACTAGTAACCATGTTCTTGAAATTTCAGTGCTGGAGGTTGCTGAGGTCATGCTGACAGTGTTTGGCTGTGACTGAGCAGCTGGCTGGGAAAGAGAGAAGGCTGCAACTAATTGGTTCATTCCAAATGTACAAAGGCAGCTTGCAGCAAATTATCATCTACTTTCTGTCTCTTTCTCAAGGTGATATTGAAATGAAGTTACAAGAAGGGGAATAATGCTGGACAAAAGCAGAAAATGCTGACATGTCACTGAACAGTGGTTTCCAGATCAGTGGACAGAAGTGGCTGTGATCAATAGGAATCAGGAAGTCAGGCTACTAAGGATTTGACTGAAGGAAAAGAGTTTGACCAAAGTGTGAAACTGAGCCTTGCACCATTGGACTAACTCCCTTGCCTTGTCAGCTGAATCACTAAAACCCTTAGTCATCCTGATAAGCTAGGAAGGATATGGACTACTGTTTTCCAATTATTTTCTTAATTACAGAAGGCTGATCTCTCCCAGAAGAGGCCAGGTGAGCAGCTGGAACCTGGATAAAACACCAGAAATTTTGGACTGTGACCTCTCAGTCTTTGAAATGCTGAACTTGGATTTGACCCGTCACAGTCACTTCATAGATCCAGAGATCTCTTGTTAGAACCAGACTTTTGAATCCGTTTGGGTGGAGTTTGCATGTCCTCCCCATGTCCTCATGGGTTTACTTCAGGGATTCTGGCTTCCTCCCACATTCCAAAGGCATGCATTAGGTTCATTTGTTGCTCTAAATTGGCTCAGTGTGAATGTGTCTGAATAGTATCAATATTTGCTCCTGTCATGAATAGGCATTGATTTTGATTCAATGAATTAAACAAATAAACAAAGCAAAAATGTTGGCCCATCAGTATATGTATGTTACATGGATATATAAATGCAGTTAACCTTAAGGTTTCCTTAGGGAATGCTAACGTGGCTTTGCAGATCTACATTTTAGGGACCTGTACAGGAACCTTTCTGCTGACAGCACTTAATGTATATCTAGTTTGCAAACTAAAGCTTGTAAAAAGGCCAGATTGTACCAAAAGACACCTAATAAAGTGCTCCAATCATTTACCCCAAAGCATACTCTGTACGAAAGATACACGCACATTTCATTTTATCTGCACTAACCAGTCTATCAGGTACACATTAAAACTAATGCTATGGACAAGACAATGAAGAAATACTAATGCTAAGCTGCATGTTAAGCTAACAGGCAATCGGTAATAATGATAAAAACATTCCTTCTGAACTTAAAGTCAGATGCACAGTTCTACATCTCTTGTGCTGCGTTCAAGTATAATAAATACAAAGACGGTCCTCATTAAATTTTATTGAGTTAATTTATAAGTGCATCTTTGCGTTTGTTTGACACAGCGACCTACTGAGTGAAGCATTTCCCTTACGGTTTGCTCCAGATTTATGGGTAGCCATTGTAAAGGCAGCAATGATGAGTAAAAATTCAGTGTATAATTAGCTCGATTAATCACAATATAAGGATGAGAAACCTTCAAAATTCAAGAATTTTATTTGTCACTTATTTGGCATATTTTTGTTGCTCATACAAAAGTACAGTGAAATGTGCAGCGGCTGCTTCAAAGACTGTGCGAGAGGTAGAGTAAGATAGGAATTAAAAGATGTAAAGTAAAGAGAATATTCATTCATTCATTACCTTATTCTCTTAATCCTAGTCAGGGTCTTGGGAAAGGTGGTGCCTAGCCGGCAACACAGGGCACAAGGCAGAAACAACAGTAGGAACTAATCCATCGTAGGGCACGCACGCACACACACACACACACACACACACACACACACACACACACACACACACACACACACACACACACACACACACACACACATTGAGGGTACTTTGGAAACACCAATTAACTTAACACACGTTTTTGTAATGTGGGAGGAAACCAGAGTACCCGGAGAAAACCCACACAGACACGGGGAGGACATGCAAACTACACACAGACTGGACCTGGGGTTGGGATCGAAACAGGGATCTCGAAGTTGTGAGGTGACAGTGCTGTCCACTGCATTACATAACAACAACAATAACTACAAAGTATAGTAATTAATAATTAAAAATAAGTAAAACATATGTGTATATGCAATGCAGGCTGGGGAGTTAAAGTGAACCAAGTGTCCAAGTGTACTGTTCTAAAGTGTATCAAGACTAATCAGGTGACCTCAGTCCAGTCACATGTACAAATATGCTGATTTGTGCATGCTTGAAGGATGTATGATATTGAGATATTAATACCTGGTTATTGTCACCATCTTAGCCTCTCAGTCCTGGCCCTGATGGAGCAGATACATTTCCCAGAAGGTAACCACTGGGGAAAAGATTATGATTAGGGTGGTGAATGTCCTTGATGATCTGATTGGCCGATGACCCCCACCGTCTTGAGTAGACATCCTGCAGACCTGATAGAGCTGACCTAGTCATACACATCAGCACATCAGATCACTCGGTGGAGGACCTTCTTGTCATATAAGCTGTAATTTCCTTACAAGGCAGTGATGCTCCCAGGAAGAACAGACCCTGCAGTTGCAGCGAATAAGGTTTTCTGCAGTTCTTTAAACAATTTTTTCAGCCGCCTGAGGTGGCACAAGCACTGCTGTAACTTCAATCTTAAATAGAAGTCAAATTCCAAGGACACTCTAAGGAATCTAAGAAAAAACACAAAAAAAAAAACATGACCACTTTGCAGGACAGTGACTCAAATACATATCCTAATCCCCACTGAATTGGTAAAATATAAATGGAAACTTGCTCCATTTACATTCTGTTAGCAATACTTTCTAAGGGCGCCAGTAATTGTGACATTATGTGTGAACACATAGACTACAATTTTTAGGTGGATAAGAGTTTGGATTCGAGGTCTGCAAAGGTCTGAAATAAAAATGCAAATGTGAAAACATGCTTAGAAGCCTCAAAGATGGGTCTGTATAACTGAGGCTGGTGAACAAAGGTCTGTCTGTACAAGTAGCTTAAGCCCACTGATCATTTCACTGGTTGTTATGTACAATTTAGCAGCCATCTATTACATCAATAAGTGGAAAGGGACTTACCATGAGACTACAGAGTATGTCCTGACAGCAGATACCAGATGTAAGACTGCAGCTGAGGTTTTACGCACCACAGGATTGCTTCAGTTATTTAGCACACGCCCTTATTGAGAGCGCCAACCAATCCCACCAATGCCCACCAACCAATCAACAGCATACTGAGATCAGAAATCTACTACCGTTTATCCTCCTGAGACCTTGCACCATGAGGCCAGGACGTTTTGGATTTGCTACACCTCATAGTTAACTCAGTCCTCATTTGTAGACACTCTTGAGCATTTCACAAAAACAAAAATACCTCCTGTTCAAAGATGGTGCTCAGTTTTTATACATAAAAATATCACAGCTCCGAGGAGAGTAAGGAGGTCTCAAGAGGTTAAGGTGTATGTCGGATAATTAACACAGCACATAGGCTATAGGTAATAGCTATACCTAGGAAAGCCCCCATGTAGAAGGTCTAAATGGAAAACATGGTAACGTGTAGGGGAACATTAGCTGTATCTAATAAACTGGCAACTGAGTACATATAGGATAAATACACTGGCTCAGCTATGGGTATCCTCATTAAGCTGCTGCCACGGGGAAGTTGTGTGAGACGTGCGTGGTTGTAGAGGCACAGCTATGGTCGACAGCTCATCTCTCAGCTGAAAAACACACGTCTCAGCTCAGGACATACTGAAGAAGTTCAGTCAATTCATCTATTTTTTTTGTTTAGAACTGGTAGTAATTTGTATGTGGTCATAATATAAGAACTCACACATCACTGAACATTTGTGTAATGAAGCCGTAAGTCTGAGACCTTTGTCGATCATGTGCGTGTCAAATATTAAAGCCTTAAACCACATAAACAATTGAGCATGATTGATTTTCAGAGCTTATTTAATGAAAATTCACAACCACACAAACAAACACCTACCTGAATGCAGAACACGCTCAGGATATGTGAGGAGAATTTGAAATGGCTCATCTACTCCTACACACACACATACACACACACACACACACACACACACATCTGGTAAACATATGTTTTGGGGACTTTCCATAGACATAATGATTACTGTAGCTAGTTAATTCCAAATCTACACCTACCCCTAACCCTAACCTCAATAACCAAAAGCAAATCTTTTGAATCTTTTGGTTTTCCCCCCAAAAAGTTTAAGTTTCTCTAAAACAATCATGGGGCAGATTTATATTACACTGTGGGGACCAAATGTCTCCATAAGGATAGAAAGATCTGGCATTTTTTCCCATTTTTTCCCCACAAGAAAGGTCCCCATCCACCCATCCACCCACACTTTGTTTCCAAATATAAAATAAGATATTTAATCAGGGAACACATTTGTTAAAATACAGTGCCTTGCAAAAGTATTCGGCCCCCTTGAACTTTTCAACCTTTTGCCACATTTCAGGCTTCAAACATAAATATATGAAATTGTAATTTTTTGTGAAGAATCAACAACAAGTGGGGCACAATCATGAAGTGAAACGAAATTTATTGGATATTTTAAACATTTTTTAGAAATACAAAACTGAAAAGTGGGGCATGCAAAATTATTCGGCCCCTTTAATTTCAGTGCAGCAAACTCACTCCAGAAGTTCAGTGAGGATCTCTGAATGATCCAATGTTGACCTAAATGACTGATGATGATAAATAGAATCCACCTGTGTGTAATCAAGTCTCCGTATAAATGCACATGCTCTGTGATAGTCTCAGAGTTCTGTTTAAAGTGCAGAGAGCATCATGAAGACCAAGGAACACACCAGGCAGGTCCGAGATACTGTTGTGGAGAAGTTTAAAGCTGGATTTGGATACAAAAAGATTTCCCAAGCTTTAAACATCTCAAGGAGCACTGTGCAAGCGATCATATTGAAATGGAAGGAGTATCAGACCACTGCAAATCTACCAAGACCCGGCCGTCCCTCTAAACTTTCAGCTCAAACAAGGAGAAGACTGATCAGAGATGCAGCCAAGAGGCCCATGATCACTCTGGATGAACTGCAGAGATCTACAGCTGAGGTGGGAGACTCTGTCCATAGGACAACAATCAGTCGTACACTGCACAAATCTGGCCTTTATGGAAGCGTGGCAAGAAGAAAGCCATTTCTCAAAGATATCCATAAAACGTTTGCCACAAGCCACCTGGGAGACACACCAAACATGTGGAAGAAGGTGCCCTGGTCAGACGAACAATGCAAAACGTTATGTTTGGCGTAAAAGCAGCACAGCTCATCAGCCTGAACGCACCATCCCCACTGTCAAACATGGTGGTGGCAGCATTCTTCAGCAGGGACAGCAAAGATGGTTAAAATTGATGGGAAGATGGATGGAGCCAAATACAGGACCATTCTGGAAGAAAACCTGTTGGAGTCTGCAAAAGACCTGAGACTTTGACAGAGATTTATCTTCCAACAAGACAATGATCCAAAACATAAAAATCTACAATGGAGTGGTTCACAAATAAATTTATCCAGGTGTTAGAATGGTCAAGTCAAAGTCCAGACCTGAATCCAATCGAGAATCTGTGGAAAGAGCTGAAAACTGCTGCTCACAAACGCTCTCCATCCAACCTCACTGAGCTCCAGCTGTTTTGCAAGGAAGAATGGGCAAAAATTTCATTCTCTCGATGTGCAAAACTGATAGAGACATACCCCAAGCGGCTTGCAGCTGTAATCGCAGCAAAAAGGTGGCGCTACAAAGTATTAACGCAAGGGGGCCGAATAATTTTGCACGCCCCACTTTTCAGTTTTTTATTTAAAAAAAAAAGTTTAAAATATCCAATAAATTTCGTTCCACTTCACGATTGTGTCCCACTTGTTGTTGATTCTTCACAAAAAATTACAATTTCATATCTTTATGTTTAAAGCCTGAAATGTGGCAAAAGGTTGAAAAGTTCAAGGGGGCCAAATACTTTTGCAAGGCACTGTACATCCAGCATGTTATCCAGTTCATTGCATACCAAGATATTGCAATTCATCAATTACACTGTTGCACTGTAACAATATTTTGCTACCTGTTTAGCTTTCACTTTATTAAGACCTCCAAGAGAAAGACCACGTACTGCCAGTCTATGCACATGTCCAAACACAAGGACTGTAAGTTGAATCTCACGTTTTCGATTGCATTGATCAAGGGGCACACACACGCACGCACACACATCTTTCTCACTATCTTTATGGGCTTTATGGGGACTTCCCAGTAACACAATGATTACTATATCAAATTATTGCTACATTTACACCTAATCCTAACCCTAATCCTCAAACCCAATGGATAGAAGATGCAGTTTCTGTAAAAATAAAGCTGTTCTCCTCATGGGGGCCAGGAAATGTCACCACTGTTTGAGTGGCACTGGCAGCACTAGCAGATTACGTGTTTTGTTTATTTAACTTGACACGTTTTGCTAAATTTATTGCAAAACATTTAAACCAAATAACAGCTGCTATATGGCGCTAGATGGTAAACTAATGAATTGGAGATTACAGTAATCAAGAGGTGTGGTGATAAAAATTGTAAATCAAAGCATCAGCCTATTGTGTTCAGCAGGTGGCAGAGATGAGCAATATTATGAAAGTGAAAACATAATGAGATTGAAGTGCCATATAATTTACCCCAAAGGCAGCAGGTAGAACCTATGAAGGATTGGCACCCAGTCTAGGGTTGTTCCATCTTGGGCCCATTGCTGCCGGATAGGTCCCGGCTCTCCCGCGACCCTGTCCAGGATCAAGCGGATAAGAAAGTGAGTGAGCAGCAGGTAGATAATGAAAAGAATAGGGCCAAGAACTGATTTTTGGGAAACAACCTAATCAGCAGTAACACTGGCAGGTATGCCGATTGCAATCACTAGTCTTCCACAAGTCTGTTACCATACCATTATAAAACTAGTCAGATTTCATTTGTGTTAATACCGAGGCACTGGATATGTTTTTTTTGCAGTTAGCTTAGTTTGATAGTCTTTTACATGTTAATTATGAAGCAGACCCATGTTTAGCTGAGTGAAACACACATACAATGCATAGTCAGTGCTCCCTTGTGTTTCCAACAGAATCAGTAGAACTGGTTTCAGCCTTTATCTAATCTCAGAAGGTCAGAGTGCTTGTACCTGTCTGTTTTGCTTAGGTTTTACAGACTGCACTTGGCTGTTTTAAGTAGCTGGGAGAGGGAGAAGATGAAAGTCCGTTGTAGACTGGTTGAGTCTGACAGTGAGAGATGGATTTCAGGTTTTCTTGCTTCTTATCAATGGCAATTATTTAGACATAGCTCTCATATGCCCATATGTACCTGTCATGCTGCCCACTGTTGCATACTTCAGACAGCCCTCAATGCTCTGGTGAGGGTGTAATATCAGCAATATAATTAAGATTTAAATAGCCCCAAATTGTAAAGTATTATTCATGAAATATAGGACACAAACTGATACATACATATGTATGAGTATGTTCTTTATATTTAGGCTGTGAGTTCCTGACATGTTTTGTAATGTGTACTCAATGCTGACATTTATTGCTTCTCCTGTTTCTGCCGTAGAGAGTTCAGGAGCCAATGGGATACCATCTGGTATAGAGACAAACTGATTGAGTTCAGTACAGTACTGCCTGTGAGAGGCAGAGTGAGAGAAACGTTATTTCCCTGAACATGAGACTAGAAGGCTGAGGCTGTTGAGGGATTTTCCTAGATTCAGTGCATAATGAAAGAATCTCTGCTGTATTAAGATATTCTAGGACATTAAAACAGGGAATGCCGTTGTTTTCCACTGACTGTTATATGCACCGTTTGGAGAATATAAAATTCTGAAAGCACAGGAAGTTGCTTCCTCTCTCCTCAAGGGTATATGCCTATGTTTAGACTCAATACCAAGGCTGGTGTTTCAAATCTAATTTTTACTTACATTTAAATTTATTTGATGTGTTTTAATGTGGTTTCAACAGCCTCAACACACAGTAGCTTTAACTTTCTCCTGGAAAAGATCTGAACCTCTGGACCGTGTTATAAATGTCATCGGACTCACCTACTCACGTCTCATTTCATCTCCTCCGTCTTATCTCATAAATTCTCCCCTCTTTGACTGTCCCCTCATCTCATACAATGTTCTCTTATCTCTTCTCATAATCTCATTCCAACCCCTCCTCTTATCATGTGTTGTCTCATATCATCTCTTCTTCCCTCAAACTATCTCATATCGTCTGCTCTCCTCTCCTCTATTGTCCTCTCATTTAATATCGTCTAATTTTGTCATGTAATCTCCAATCATCTCCTCTTAGCTAATCAAATCTCCTCTCATATAATCTATCTCCAGTGTTATCCTCTCATTTCACCTCATCTCCTCTTATATAACCCATGCCATCTCTCATATCTCAAATTCTCTCATTTTTTTCTCCTCTTCTATCATCGCATCTAATCTTCTCTATTGACTTTGGTGCTCATATTAACTCATCTGTTTTTATTGCCTCTCATCCTGTATCATGTCGAATCTCCACTTCCTCTACTCTTTTCACATACAATCTCATCTCATCTCCTACTGTTGTCTTATCTAATATCACCTCCTATTATATATATCTAAAGTCATCCCATTCCATCTCCTCCTCCTCATCTCTACTGTACTGTGTAAGTCTTAGGCCACCATGTCACCCTTAGTTTTGTTGTTTTAGTAATGGTACAAAAAAAAAAACAATGTCCTGACATTTTCCTTTAGAATTCTCTGATATAATTCAGAATTAAGTGTTCCATCAATGATGGCAAGCCGTCGTGGCCCAGATGCAGCAAAACGGGCCCAAACCATGATATTACCACTGACATGTTTCACAGATGGGATAAGGTTCTTATGCTGGAATGCAATGTTTTCCTTTCTGCATACAAGGTTTTTCTCTTAAACCAAATAGTTCTATTTTGGTCTCATCCGTCCACAAAACATTCTTCCAATAGCCTTCTGGCTTGTCCACGTGATCTTTAGCAAACAGCAGACAAGCAGCAATGTTCTTTTTGGAGAGCAGTGGCTTTCTCCTTGCAACCCTGCCATGCACACCATTGTTGTTCTGATGGTGGACTCATGAACATTAACATTAGCCAATGTGAGAGAGGCCTTCAGTTGCTCAGAAGTTACCCTGGGGTCCTTTGTGACCTCGTCAACTATTACACACCTTGCTCTTGGAGTGATCTTTGTTGGTCAGCCACTCCTGGGGAGGGTAACAATGGTCTTGAATTTCCTCCATTTGTACACAATCTGTCTGACTGTGGATTGGTCCAAACTCTTTAGAGATGGTCTTTTAACCTTTTCCAGCCTGATGGGATCAACAACTCTTTTTCTGAGGTCCTCATAAATCTCCTTTGTTTGTGCCATGATACACTTCCACAAACGTGTTGTGAAGAGCAGACTTTGATAGATCCCTGTTCTTTAAATAAAACAGGGGGCCCACTCACACCTGATTGTCATGCCACTGATTGAAAACACCTGACTCTAATTTCACCTTCAAATTAACTGCTAATCTTAGAGGTTCACATATTTTTGCCACTCACTAATATGTGATATTGGATCATTTGCCTCAATAAATAAATGATCAAGTATTTATCTACTTTTAGGACTTGTGGGTCATATTTATGAGAAATATAGAAAATTCTGAAGATTTCACAACTTTCAAGCACTACTGTATAAATCTGAAAATAGCATCTCATGTACGCTGGTTGGTGAGTAATAAATTTATGAAAGTGCAGTTTATAGACACCCTGTGGTTCCAGTTTGCATATTAAAGTGATGTGCAATATTCCCAAAGTGAGTAAGCAGAGCTCAGATTAAAGGAACTCAGTCGATGTTTTTGCGTAATGTTATTGTGCTATTTTTTTTTCAGATCCATTTCTATTATCAAAGCTCTTTATACTTTCATATTATAAGTCTGTAGTTTGATGTACAACTCCCGTGGGCCATTTAAAAATGTTCTGAAGTAATATTTTAAACCAGTATATTATATTTTAACATAAATAAATTATTACTCTTCTTTTCTATCACCTCCTCTACATTTATGAATATACATTATTTATTTATTTTAAAAAAATTATTACGTGAATAATTTTATTATTGAATCTGTATATTTGTTTATAGAATATATAATTTTTCAAAATATATATGAATTATGTCTTAAATATTGTTTCAGTGCACGTTTTATTTTCCATGTACATTTGACGCCCTTATCCAGAGTAACCTCCAGCTGATACAAGTGAGTACAATATACAATCCAAGCAATTCTGGGTCAAGAGCCTTGTTCAGATTTAGGATTAGGGTTAGGGGGTTACATACTATATGCACCTACACTCACCAGTCACTTTAATAATCACACCTTGTTGGTACTGGTTGGACCCCCTGTTGCTTTCAGAACTGCCTTCAGAATTCTTCCTGGCAGAGATTCAACCAGGTGAATCCATACTGACATGATAGCATCACACAACAGATTTGTCAGCTGCACATCCAAGATGCGTATCTCCATTACACCACATCCCAAAGATACTCTATTGGACTGAGATCTGGTGACTGCGGAGGATAGTTGAGTACAGTGAACTCATTGTCATGTTGAAAAAACCAATTTCAGATGATTTGAGCTTTGTGACGGTGTGTAGATAATGGTACACTGTGGTCATAAAGAGGTATGGTAGAACATTTTACAGCATTTGGCAGGCACCCTTATCCAGAGTGACTTACAATTGATACAATCTGCTACAATTGATATAATCTACAAGCAATTGTGGGTTAAGGGCCTTGCTCAAGGACCCAACAGTGGCAGCTTTGCAGAGGTGGGATTTGAACCCTGGACCTTTTAATCCATAGTCCAGTACCCGTTAGGCTACCACAGTTCCATGCTGCTGCTGACCATATGGTCAGAAGCAATACTCAGACTGTGGTCTATGCTTACATGGATATTAAAGTATGGGAGGTCCAAAGTATGCCAAGAAAATATCTCCCACACCATTACACCACCAAAAGCCTGAACTACAGGGCAGAATTGATCCATGTTTCATGTTGTTTATGCCAAATTCTGACCCAACCATCTGAGTGTCGCAGCAGAAATCAAGGCTCATCAGACCAGGCGACGTATTTCCAATCTTCTATTGTCCAGTGTTGGTGAGCACATGTGAATTGTAGCTTCTGTAGCTGTAATTAGCTGACAGGAGTGGAACTCTATGCAATCTTTTGCTGCTGTAGCCTAACTGCTTCAAGGTTTGAAATGTTGTTCATTCAGGAATGGCCTTCTGCATACTCGGTTATAACAAATGATTTTTAATTTTTGATAATTGAGTTACTGTTGCCTTTCTGTGACGTTTGACCAGTCTCGCCATTCTCCTTTGATCAACAAGACATTTTCAGCCAGACAACTGCTGCTCATTGCACATTTTCTCTTTTTCCTGACCATTCTCTCTAAACTCGTGGAATTTGTGGAATACTCATACCAGCCCGACTAGCATCAACTTTAATCAAATCGACTTTCCCGTCTAAATCAACTTTCTGATAATCAGTTGAATTTCAGCAGGTTGTCTTGATCATGTCTACATACCTACATGCATTGAGTTGTTGGCTGATCAGACATTTGCGTTAAACTGGTCTACTTAATAAAGTGGCCGGTGAGTGTACATTATTTATACTTTACTACAGCCTCACTGACTGGATAATGGTTCATTAAAATTTGAAGAGATATGACAAGTTTCTTATGCAGGACTGTATGTGGGAATGTGTGATACACATTTCTTTTCTCCTGGAGTGCACTACAGTTCCACTAATGCTGTAAAGGTAAATTACATAACATTAAAAGGCCAGATTTAAGAAGCCTAGGTTTGTTCAGTGGCACTGAAATAATTGGACATGTTCTTAATTATTTTAATGATGAAGAAGACCCAGGGGTGGTTAGCACAATTACCAAACAGCTCCAGGGATCCTTGGTCATTCCAAATTGCCCCAGTGTGAGTGTATCTGACTTGTATCAATGGAACCTTGCTCATGTTGTGAACAGCCATTGATGCTGATACAACGTTAAATAAACAAATAAATCCAATGTAATCTATGAAGGAAAACTATGTTTAGATGGGCAGATAAAGACATAATACATAGACAAACAATCAGTGCTCCATTGTGTTTTCTGCAAAATCAAGAGAACACGTTTCAGATCTCATAATATCTAAGAATGTCAGAGAGTTCATACCTATCTGTTCTGGTGTTGGCTTTGCAGATTGCACCGCTGCTTGGATGTTTTAAGTAGCTGGCAGAGGGAAAAGATGAAGACTGATTGTCATGTCCTTAGTCTAACAGTGATGGATGGATTTCAGGCTTCTCTTGCTTCTTAAAAGCTGTTTATTAGCTGATACAGCAAATCTGGATCGGAGAACATTAAGAACACTGCCAGATAGAAACTCACAACCTTCTGATCAGCGCACAGCCTTAGCATGTGAGTCGCCACTCATCCATTTTTTCATCTAAAGGTACAGGTATACGCCATTCAACAACCATCCAATCAACATCTGTTTGTTTTAATGGCCGAGATCTTAAGTATTATAATAGGAGATGAAAATCTGTCCTATGAGATGCATTGTACAGTACAGTACTGTACTAAATGTTTTCATATTCTGTGTTAGTTAATACAATTGTTTAAAATAAAAAACTGTGCAAGTATTTAAACTACCGTGTCACTACGGTAATGTCCAGTCAACATCCATTTCAGTCAACAAACTCTTTCACAGAACGTAACGCAAACCTTAAGCTGTGCACACTTGTACAATCCCATGTGTGCATGAAGGTCAGTGTGGGGTTTTTGTGAGCAATATAAAGTCTATTTTAGGTAGAGTATTTAAATATAATACATCTTAAAAACACAAACATGTAAAAAGACAAAAACAAAACACACCAGAAGTTCACCAGAAGCTCTTACCATGCCAGTGTCACCTTACTGTTATTGGTTACAGTCATTTTAATTGGCTGATTTCACCACCAACTCAAAAACGGGACTGTGGTGACTTAGTTTTTCAGATGGTCCAGGGTTCAAATCCCACCTCTGCCAAACTAAGACAAATTTAACATGGAACCACCAAAGTAATCTCGACTCCAGCACCAGAATCAGCTTCATGGTGTGCCATGAAGATATTAGATTAGAATTCAAACACAAATGCAACAACGAAAATATAAACAAAGGTTGTTAGTAAGAAGCAGCAGCCAAACAGTTTCAGCATAAACTAGACTGGAAATGCAAATACATTCATTTAACAGGCTGACATTTGCCAAGAAGTCTTAATAAATCTTCAAAATTGCTTTGTCAAGCATTAAAAGAATTACCCGGCCTGGATTAGATCCCTGTGGGGGACCTGTGGATTTACTGACCAAAAAACAAGAAAAGAATAAACAGTTAGTTTTGGCTACATCACTGCTCTAGAGTAGTCTGCATGGAGGAATGTGCCAGAATACCAGCTACAGTGTGGGGGTGCCAACCTTGGTGAAAACTTACAGGAAACGTTTGACCTCTGTCATTGCCAACAAAGTTTATGTTACAAAGTACTGACTTTAATCTTTTGTTATTGACCAAAACTTATTTTCCACCATAATTCAATTAATTTCTTTAAAAATCCTACAATGTGATTTCCTGGATTTGTTTTTCTCATTTTGTCTCTCATAGTTGAAGTGTACCTATGATGGAAATTACAGACCTCCTCATCGTTCTAATAGGAGAACTTGCACAATCAGTGGTTGACTAATATTTTTTTTGCCCCACTGTAATGCATTTAGTTTCAGCAGAAATCAAAAGGCTATTTAAAGGTGACCATAAACAATGCTCCTCCGTACCCCCTCACGTAAATATTCAATCTGCAATCCACAAAGCATTATTTTGTCAAACAAACATTACTTTGTCCTCTAAAGCAGAGTGGTTGTCTGCTGGCCGGGAGTTAATGCTTGCCCGGCTGCAGGATAGCACCGACGGCAGATTATCTTAGAAAAGGCATCTGTATTGATTGGTTTGTTTAAAAACACAAGCCAAGTAATTAAAATGTTCTCTGTTTATTTTTCTTCAGGGACTGGGCAAACAATTTATACATTGTTTTACACCAGATTTGATTTTATTACTGTCGATGGAGTAAAAAAGGATGATTGAAGCAGCCTGGCCGATGACAGTTTGCGCGCTGAGCCCTTTTCTGCAGAGTTACAACCTTAACCGTTTTGCTTTTGACTTCCGATGCAACCAAAAATCAATTTAAGTGTGGAGGCTGCAGGGAACAAGAGCACAGAAAGTGTAGTGGCTGTAGTGTTCGACTTAGCAATCGATGCAGACTGAATAAATAAGGCCATTAAACCCATTATTTCTATGAAGGCAGACAGAAAAATGAGAGCAGGAGCAGATTTCACAGCTGCTCTTTCTTTTTTAACCATGGCTGGGGACTAGGAGAACTCTCTCCACAATGGCATCTCCATCTATACAGTTCGGAATGTGCTGTAGCACCAGAAGCTATGCTAATCAGACAAGCAGCCAGTGCATGTGTAAGAACAGCAAAGTCAGCAATGTGTGTTCAGTGTGTGAACTTCTGTACAAAGGGATTAGCCAAACGGAAACGTGGGGAACTGGAACAAAATTAGCAACAAATCATTACTTATTAATACAATGCCAGTGCCAAAAGAGCAGCTAGTGCCTGATATGCACATTTTGCATAGTAATTTATAGTCCTTTATTTTAACCTGGAAGTATTCCTACTTATAAATAGTATTGTAGAATTCTAGTCCTTCCGCAGTCTCAAACTCATTTGGACTCGGTCTTGTCTGGATTGAATATCATCAAATCCATTCAAATGTAATAAATCAGTCCTTTCTCTATATGCCTAAATAAAATCTGCTCTCAGATTAGCTAACAGGGAAAAACAAGTTAGTGCTCTTCTCAATCAGTATCTAATCAATGAACAAGTTTTATTTTGAATCGTCTGACATGATGTTAAGATTGTAAGTGTGCATTTTCATCCACTCACTTTGCATAGATAGTATAGTTTAGGATAGTTTTTGTTTGAGGGCAGATTGAAATGTCATTATTATGTTTTCACATTTAATAATAAAAATGCATAGAATGGATGCTGTTGGCTAAATTCAGTTGAATTTATGTGCTGACTTTTGATTAAGTTTGAGAAAAGAAGGGAAACAGAAACATCACCATCATTTGCTTCCAAAGGTTACATTTCAATAGTTTTACTAAGACTTTAATACAATAATAATTAATCATAATATTACATTATCTGATAAAAGAAAAAACAAACGTACACACACATACACACACACACACACACACACATATATATATATAATATATATAATATATATATATATGTATGTGTGTGTGGTGTTTGTGTGTGTGTGTGTGTAATATTATATATATACACCCACATACATAAATATACATGAATGAATGTTTTTGTAACCGTGTACACACACTCATCACACATATTATAATATATGTGTGTGTGTGTGTGTGTGTGTGTATATATATATATATACACACACATACATAAATATACATGAATGAATGTTTTTGTAACGTGTACACACACATATATATATATATATATATATATCCACCCATTTTCATTTTATTCCTGTATGATAAAAAAAAATCTTAATCTGGTCTCGGATAGTCCCGGCCTCAGTCTGGACTAAAACTCTTTTTCTTGACCTGATCTCAATGTGTCTTGGTCTTTACTACAACACTACTTGTAAATGAAACTTGAAGAAACAGCAGCTTACTGGTCTCATTGCACAGGCTGTCCTCACTTACAAGGCACACAAATCCACCATACAGCAAAAACATCAAAACCACCTGACTAATGTTGTGTAAATGTCCCTCATGGCACCATGGTTCTGAGCTATTGAGACACAGACTCCACAAGATCTCAGAAGATGCATGTGGCTCCAAATGTTAGTAGTCCTGTAAGTTACAAGTTATCGCCTTAAACTCTGTCACCGTCCTCAAAGTATTCCTGAACAGTTTTTGCAGCATGCCAGTGAGCATTATCCTGCGAAAGAGGCCACTGCAATTAGGGAATATCCTTGCCACAAAGGGGTGTGCTTGGTCTGCAACTATGTTTAGGTGTGTATCAAAGTAACATCCACATGAATGTCAAGATGTAAGTTTTCCCAGCAGAACACAATATTAATCAGTATTACTCAGTTCATCTGTTAGTGGTTTTAATGTTATGGCTGATCGGTGTACATGCTGAAGTAAAAAGTCACTCAGGTAAACATGGTTATCCAAACAATTGCTTTAGTAAGTTTCAAGGGTAAAAACCATCCCAGAAGTGTCTTACTTATTACATGCGATGACAGGATCTACATGAAAAAAAACTGTTAATAAATACAGAAACAATCTGCTCATCTCTGTCAGGATAGACACTGATGACAGATTTTATGACGGACTTCTGATTAGACTGATTACTGTATTCAGTAGATAATTAAATCATCAAAATCGATCATGTAGAAAGAGCCAGAAAGCTGTAAATATGCTAACAGTGCTATCTTGGTATTCTCCACTGCAACCTAGATACTAGATTTACTAACCCAATACAGGATATTGAGTCATAAATGTGTACAAAATAAAACAAGTCGATATTACATTTTCAGCATCTGATTCTGATGTGTGATAAACACCCACTAATTTACTGCACTTGGTTTTAGTTTGCTTGTTTGCTGAGGTAACCTGGCAGACTATAACCACACTTTACCGACAAGATGTAAAGTTTTCTGATAAAACACTGACAAACCTTTTGTCATTAAAAGTACTTAAATGAGAAACAATTACTTCTCAAAAATAATTTAAAATAACATTATTTTAAGGACAAGGTAGTTGACTGGCTAATGTTAATGGCTAATGCTAACCTGCATTAGGTTTTTGCTGTGAACATGCCGTTTGTTTTTGTATGAAAACATTTAGATACAGGATGATACATACCATTATAGTACTACAGCCTAAATTCATGTCTGTTTTTATTTATCCTACTTATGACAGCAAAATAATGTGAATAAATATCTGTTCCATCGGTTCAATAATGTTTATACCCCTTTGAGTTTGAGGAGTATCCTACGACCCAGGGGCTAGCGAGAGGGTCAATTACAAACTCCTTGTTGGAATCCGTGAGGGTGGGCTGCGAATCTCACCAAAACAAGTGGGTGCCATGACTATGGAAATGATACAAGTAGGGGTATCGCAAGTCAAACGTCACCTCACCAGAGGTGGTAAATGAACCCGGCAGACTCAGTGGTAGAGCACTTGTTTGTTGAAGTTTAAGTTTCAGGGAGCTTCTGGCAGCTGAGAGGCCTAATGCAGGATATAGGCTGGGTAGGACCAAAAGGACCTGGAACAGTAAAGATAGAGGATCTGGGACCTGATAGACCAGGGGTTGTTTGTATATCTTCTAAGTTCCACCTCACCTGAGGCTCCATAGTTACAGGGCAAACTAAGGAATGGGGGCTGGGCCTCTGCTATGTGATGTAGACCAGGGGTGACACGTTACATTTTAATAAGTGTAAGAATGCTGATGTTAATAACTGTCCACCTGTCCTTGCTTAATCCGATATTTTCGTGTCGTTGTGGCTGCAAAAATGATGCTCAGGTAAAGGTACAGTGACAACCCTCAACCGTCTGCATCTTTGCATCATAAGACACTCTGCATTACTAAGCAGCAGTAAAGAACCTCCCTGAAATGCATTCAGTTCCCTTCTTTGCCTAGAGCAAGGTCAAAGGAAGTGATTTCCGTGAGTTTATTGTCTTTATCAGTGACGTCACCAAGCCTGTCCGATAACATCATGGGTCTGAAACATTGCATTACAGTTAGTTCTGACCTTACAATCTGATGGGGGGACTCACCATGATGATATTTGTGATAACAGCACAGCTTTTTCACATCGAAACGGTATCACGCCTTTGATGCGTTGCCAAGTAACGACAAGCTTTATGCACACAAATATGACATATAAAAATAACACAAGAACCCTAATAGATGACTAAATCCTATCGTTTAATTCTTAATGATTTTTATTCGTTTCAGTCCTGTTATCCTTTCATCTTTGCTTATTTGCACTTTGTATTTTAAACTATAATGAAATGATAGTGTTATACAATATGGACCACATGCCTTATGTAACGGTGAAGAGAACTGTTGCTGTGGCATAGCAACAACTCATTTGTTGTAGACCTACTTTTGGCAGAAGGTAATGTCAGTATAAAGCATATTCAGTATGACATTCAGGGCTTCTTCGATTTATTTCTTTATTTCTGTTGTAACAAAACTTGAATAAAAGCAATAGAACACTCGAGCTTGTGTGTCATTGTGAATAACATCATGGCTGTGATTGCTGTGGTAGCCTAGCGGGTAAGGTACTGGATTATGGACCAGAAGGTCCAGGGTTCAAATCCCACCTCTGCCAAGCTGCCACTGTTGGGTCCTTGAGCAAAACCCTTAACCCACAATTGCTTGGATTGTAAGATTGTATCAATTGTAAGTCGCTCTGGATAAGGGCGTCTGCTAAATGCTGTAAATGTAAATGTGATTATCTTTGGCACTTCCCTTTGGCTTGTGCCTGTGACCAAATCACAGCCATGATATTATTTGCAATAACACACTCCCTTTCGTGTTCTATTGTTTCAATACACAACCTTCATATGATTTTCTGAATTTCCAAACAAAAATTGTAAAATGCAGAACCTACAAGATGACATGCTTGCACTTTAATGCATCACAACAAGGCAATAGGGGCAGAGAGAAGTGGTTTAGTATGAACTTCAATGATTCTATGCTTACTTAAGCAGCGAAAACTAACCCCAAGCAGATGCCCCCACGGACACAGCATTGTAGAAGTGTCTTTTTAAAAACATATGGAACATACTGAGCTAGTCAACATAATTATGGATGTTTTTCCCCCAGGTTAAGATAGTATGAAAACAAGACCTTCCTCTATAAGTTGCAGGTGCTTGCTACAGTTCTGTTGGGATAAGAGCTAAATATAGACACATTGTCTGTAAAAGAATCCTGAAAATGAAAACTTAGTGTAAAGGTAAAATATAAATAAGAAAACATTGCAACTTTTGGTGTATTTTAACAAAAACATTTAAGGCATTTTGTACTACAGACTCCATACGCGGAGAACATGTACATCCATATCTGTGCTCTCAATATCTCCATACATGTACTGTATTTTGAGACTGGAATTGAATACTTCCATCTAGCAAAAGCCTGGATTGTCTTATTAATCAAGCTCCATTTATATTCCACAAGTCTGACACAATCAGCATGGCAAGCTAAACTAGATTGAGAACTGAAAATGAAATTAGATTCAGTTCTCATTCCGGTCCTTCACCCGCTTCCTTTAGACACAGTTTCTCAGAAAAGTGGCTGATTGGTGACGGAGGCCAGTCCTGACTGCAATCAACCCCATTCACATTCATCCTCTTCAATGGAAGTCAATCAGCATAAACTTGAGCAGAAAAAAGGCAGCAATCCCAGGAGTTGAAATTATGATTAAATATAGTTCCGATAGAGAGAGACAATCCATTCAAGTTCCAGTCTGTCAGAATAAGGCAGGTGAGGGATGATGTGACATCTTATGGAGCATGACCCATTGAGGATTCTTCATCGCCATAATCTTGGGGGTTCTGAGGCTCTCGCTGGTGAGCTGGTGGTCTATGAAACAAAGACACATAAAGAAAGTTTATGTTTTATGTAAATTCATTCTCTCATCTGTTGACTGTGGTAGCCTAGCGGGTAAGGTACTGGACTATGGACCAGAAGGTCCAGGGTTCAAATCCCACCTCTGCCAAGCTGCCACTGTTGGGTCCTTGAGCATGGCCCTTAACCCACAATTGCTTGGATTGTAAGACTGTATCGATTGTAAGTCGCTCTGGATAAGGGCGTCTGCTAAATGCTGTAAATGTAAATGTTAGTCATTGGGTTCATGTTAGACAATAAGTTCAGAGAACTGGATCACTCTCTTTTATATACAGTATGCAGTGATGGTAAAATGTCCGAGACCACTAGTGAAAATCTTTGGATCTTTGTGATGAAGGATTCATACTGAAGCAGGACAATGACCCAAAACACATCTCAAAGCTTTGCAACAACTACTTGACGACCAAAGAAGATCAAAGAGTGCTTACAATGGAACGTTTTCCACAGTCACTTGTGCCAAACCATACCAATCATTTATAGGGCACTTGAAGAAAGAGAAAGCCAAGTATTCATTAAAATCACAAGATGCTCTTTAGGATATTGTGAAATCATGCTTGGGTTAACATGGATCATCAGCTTTTAAACAAATTTGTGGTATCCATAACAGCTTAAGTTTAATAATTTAACTTAATAACAATCTGAAATTTATATTCTACAACAATATATTATCATATATACCAATCAACCATAACATTAAAACCTCCTTGTTTCTACACTCACTGCCAATTTTCTCCAATTACCAGAGAGGGCACTGCATACTTTGTGTGACTGTTGTGCTGGTATGAGTATATCAGTCACAGCAATACTGCTGGAGCTTTTACACACTGTGGCAACTTAATGTCCACTCGATTAGACAGACCTAGTTTGTTGGTCCACCTTGTAGATATAAAACCAGAGACAGTAGGTCATCTATTTCCACTCAATTTAGTGTTAGTCATCATCTGGTCACCACTTCATCAGTGATTGAAGGATGCTCCCCACAGGACGCTATTGTCTGATCTACTTGTACTGCCGTAATAGACCACCAGCACATCAGTGTCACTGCAGTGCTGATAATGATCTACCAAATAATACCTGCTCTGTGGTGGTCCTGTGGAGTCCTGACCATTAGAGAACAGGGTGAAATGGAGTTAACAAATGCATGCAGAACACCAGATTGACTACAGTCTGTAACAGTGCATCTATATGGTAAGCGAAGACGATCACATGGACAATGAGTGTAGAAACGAGATGTGATGTTGGTTTTAATGTTATGGATGATCAGTATACAGTCCTACCTGTCACCATTTGTTCACTAATATAACAATGAAGAAATACAAGCGTTATTTTAATTATTCTATAGGCAAACTGCATCGATAAACATAATGCTAGTTTGAATAATTACCAAACACACTGTAGAGCACACAGGGGTCTGATAACTCAGAAGGTTTTGTCTGTGAACATTTTATGTAACAGCAGAAGACAAAACCTTACTCAACAAGTTCCCAGTGTACTTTATAAATCTGTTAAATTAAGAGCAGTCTGGTGAGAGTTTGCTATTTAATACAGAACAGGGCTGACTCAGTGGGCATGGGACTGCTAATCAGCCTGCTAAGCTGACGCTTTTGGGACCTTAAGCAAAGTCCTTGACCTTCAGCGATAAGTCACTCTGTTAAGAGCATCTGTTACATGCTGTAAATGATGTTCTATATACAATAGACACTGATGAGCTAAAATGTTATGACCACCTGGTCTGCAACGATTCTTAGACAGGTGATGTGTCAAATCGATGTCAACATGAATGTCCAATTCCAGGGTTTCCAAGCAGAACATTATCCAGAGCATTAGACTCCCTTCACTGGCTTGTCTTCTTCCTACAGTGAATTCTGGTGCCATCACTTCCGCAGGTAAAACGTGCACATGTACCTTAAGCAAAGTCCTTGACCTTCAGCAATAAGTCAGCATATCTGCCAGTTCCATGTAA
Organism: Ancistrus triradiatus; assembly: GCA_025084515.1. Classification (NCBI taxonomy): domain Eukaryota; kingdom Metazoa; phylum Chordata; class Actinopteri; order Siluriformes; family Loricariidae; genus Ancistrus; species Ancistrus triradiatus. The sequence continues at coordinate 1,300,125 of JAJAGP010000023.1, forward strand.
TGTATTGAAAAAAAGGGACTCATCAGATCAGACGACCTTCTCCCATTACCTCAAGGTCCAGTTCCAACACTCATATGGCCACTTTTTCCTTCCGATACCTGATGTTCTTGATATTTTGGTATCTGCCAATTCCAAGTAGTGATACCAACTTTTTCTAATGTAACTATTCTATAGATGCCTATACAGTGCCTTGAACAACATGTTCATACCCCCTGAACTTTTCCACATTTTTTCATGTCACACGAATGGCCCAGCACAAAGTAGCAAGTAATTCTGAAGCGAAAAGAAAATACATAAGTTTCAAAACGTTTAATAAATAAAAATCTGAAAAGTGTGGTGTGCATTTGTATTCAGCCCCCTGTACTGTGATACCCCTAAATAAAATCCAGTGTGACCAATTGCCTTCAGAAGTCACCTAATTAGTAAAGAGAGTCCACCTATGTGTAATTTATTCTCAGTATAACTATAGCTGTTCTGTGAAGGCCTCAGAGGTTTGTTAGAGATCATTAGTGATCAAACAGCATCACGAAAACCAAGGAACGCACCAGACAGGTCAGGGATACTGTAAAGCAGGGTTAGGTTATAAAAAAATATCCCAAGCCATAAACATCTCACAGAGTACTGTTCAATCCATCATCTGAAAATGGAGAGAGTATGGCACAACTGCAAACTTACCAAGACATGGTCGTCCACCTAAACTGACAGCCCAGGCAAGAACAGCACTAATTAAAGAAACAGCAAAGAGGCCCATGGTCACTCTGGAGGAGCTGCACAGATCCACAGCTCAGATGAGAAAATCTGTTCACAGGACAACTATTAGTTGTGTACTCAACAAATCTGGCCTTTATGGAAAAATGGCAAGAAGAAAGCCAGCCATAAGAAGTCCCGTTTGCAGTTGCCATGTAGGGGACACAGCAAACATGTGGAAGAGGGTGCTCTGGTCAGATGAGACCAAAGTTGAAGTTATTGGCCTAAATGCAAAACGCTATGTGTGGCGGAAAACTAACAGCTCACATCACCCTGAACACATCATCCCCACCGTGAGACATGGTGGTGGCAGCATCATGCTGTGGGGATGCTTTTCTTCAGCTGGGACAGGGAAGCTGGTCAGAGTTAATGAGAAAATGGATGGTGGTAAATACAGGGCAATCCTGGAGGAAACCCTGTTAGAGGCTGCAAAAACTTGAGACTGGGGCAGAAGATCACCTTCCAGCAGGACAATGACCCTAAACATACAACCAGAGCTACAATGGAATGGTTTAGATCAAAGCATATGAATGGCCCAGTCAAAGTCCAGACCTATATCCCATTGAGAATCTGTGGCAAGGCTTGAAAATAGCTGTTCACAGATGTTCTCCATCCAATCTAAGTGAGCATGAGCTAGTTTGAAAGAAGAATGGGCAAAAATTTCAGCCTCTAGATGTACAAAGCTGGTAGAGACATACCCCAAAAGACTTGCAGCTGTAATAGCCATGAAATGTGGCCCTACATAGTATTGACTCGGTGACTAAATACAAACGAATGCCACACTTTCCAGATTTTTATTTGTAAAAAAAAAAAAGTGAAAACCATGTATCATTTTCTTTTTACTTCACAATTACTTGCTACTTTGTGTTGGTTTATCACATAAAATCCCAATAAAATACATTTACGTTTGTGGGTGTAACATGAAAAAAATGTACTGTAGATAATCATTTATAGCGTTCCACTTTTTATAGATTACTGTGCCTTCATTTTAGTAAAACCAGTGTTCTGTATCCCAAATAGGATACATCCATGGTGCTTGAAAGTCTGGAAACCCTTTAGAATTTTCTATATTTCTCCATAAAGTCCTAAAATCAGATAAAGATAATCCAGTTAAACAAATGAGACAAAAATATTATACTTGGTCATTTATTTATTGAGGAAAATGATCCAATATCACATATTAGTGAGTGGCAAAAGTATGTGAACCTCTTGGATTAGCAGTTAATTAGAAGGTGAAATTAGAGTCAGGTGTTTTCAATCAATGGGATGTCAATCAGGTGTGAGTGGGTACCCCGTTTTATTTAAAGAACATGGATCTATCAAAGTCTATAAAAGGATTTATCTTCATAACATGTTTGTGGAAGTCTATCATGGCATGAACAAAACAGATTTCTGAGGACCATTCTCTGAAAACCATCTCTAAAGAGTTTGTACTCCACTAATCTACAGTCAGACAGATCAACAAAGGTCGACCAACAAAGATCACTCCAATAGCAAGGCGTGTTATACTTGGCATGATCACAAAGGACCCCAGGGTAACTTCTAAGCAACTGAAGGCCTCTCTCACATTGGCTAATGTTAATGTTCATGAGTCCACCATCAGAAGAACACTGAACAACAATGGTGTGCATGCTCTCCAAAAAGAACATTGCTGCTCGTCTGCAGTTTGCAAAAGATCACATGGACAAGCCAGAAGGCTATTGGAAGAATGTTTTGTGGACAGATGAGACCAAAATAAAACTTTTTGGTTTAAAAGAAAAGCGTTATGTTTGGAGAAAGCACTGCATTGCAGCATAAGAACCTTATCCCATCTGGGAAACATGGTGGTGGTAGTATCATGGTCTGGGCTTCACACCAGATACCGAAAGCAAGGGTTCACATACTTTTGCCACTCACTAATACGTAATATTGGATCATTTTCCTCAATAAATAAATGACCAAGTATAATATTTTTATTTAATTTGGTTAACTGGGTTCTCTTTATCTACTTTTAGTACTTGTGTGATCTGATGGTGTTTTAGGTCATATTTATGCAGAAATATAGAAAATTGTAAAGAGTTCACAAACTTTCAAGCACCACTGGAATAAGCTTGAAAGAATAGGATTTACTGGTTGAGTTTGAAAAGTTTTAGAGCCTTGAAAACAAATTTTGACATAACGCAGTAACAAGCAGATGTAAGGAAGCATAAACTTACTAAGCTTTTTAATTGTTAGTTATATTTACATTTCAGCCACCCCTCAAAATACTGCCAGTACAGATTTTGCAAGGGGCATTTTGCTATTACTCATCTTAAGTGAGAAATAACCCCACACCACGGACATGCTGCTGGCTTCGGTTAAGCTTCATCTAGCAGCGCGCATGTTTGTCTGTAATCGCTTCATGGTATCGGTGCTCTCTGCTGTTGATACCACACAAATACCGATAGAGTATATGTGCAACACTAATGAGAACCAACTGTTCTCTTATCATCTAATATATTCCAAACTTTGGCATGTTCAGTCATTACTAGATAATCAACATTATTTGAATATTTACTGTATTAATGTAGCCATAGACCATCTACAGAACATGCAGTAAAATGAGTGTCATGGAAAAACAGAAATAAAAAAACACAAAAATAAACAAACAAACAAACAAAAAAAAACAGTTAAAGGTTATTTTACATACATAGAAGTTTCAGTAACATACATGATCACAAAAAGCTTAGACAGTAAATTTGCAGGCCAGAGGTGACAGCAGCAAGGACAAATCTTGTTACGTTTACAGCATTTAGCAGATGCCCTTATCCAGAGAGACTTACAATTGATACAGTCTTACAATCCAAGCAATTGTGGGTTGAGGGCCTTGCTCAAGGACCCAACAGTGGCAGCTTGGCAGAGGTGGGATTTGAACCCTGGAACTTCTGGTTCAGAGTCCAGTACCTTAACCGCTAGGCTACCACAGTCCCACAGTCCATCTTGTGAGGATCAGACTCAAATGAGTTTTTTTTCAAACCAACAAACCAACTATTACCAGATTCACACTCTTTGTGTGTTTTTCTTAACTGAAATATGTTGTTTTTGTATTCTATTGTTAAAAGGAATCATATTAAGCAGTATGAAAGATTTTATTGTAAACATATTAATAAATGGCTCTATCTGAAGAACATTTGAAATACGTTTGAAGATCACAGGATTAAAGAAAACTAGTTCCTACAGCGCTGGATTCTATTATAACATCTTTGTAGCACATTAACCTTTCATTTCTTGACATATTCATACTCTCAGGTTTTATAATCCTCCCTCATACCAGCGTGCCTTTAATCCTCCTCTTTCCAGGATGAAATGTGATGAAAGTGCCTGGCTGGATATCAAAGGCCAAAAAAATTCTCTTATCCACTATCCAACAGATTCCATTTTCCTAAAAATTTTACTAAATCCATTGCGTTGCTTTAATTGGACAAACTGTAGAGAAAGAGAGAGACCTTGCCCTGTACAGGGTTCAGAATCAGAGACAGACCTCTCTTGCCTTCTCCCAGTTTCATTCTCCCTTCAACCAGACGCTAATTATATCTTGCCACACAGCCAAACTGACAAATACCCCAGGCTCCTGTACTTCACACTGCTCTACTTTTCATCTGCATTTCTCCCAACCTTACTGTTCTCTCCACCCCACATTAAGCAACCCGTTTGTCCTTCTCATCTGGGACTGGGGCATATATTAGCATTAAAAAGAACTTTCCTTTCAGAGACTCATGTGTCTACTAAGGCTGACTGAATTCATACTTACGTATTCAAGGGCAAAAGGTGAATGTTTAAGACATGTTATACTGTCAACAGCCTAGCATGCAGTTATAGAAATGCATATATAAATGTCCCACTTTAACACTGTTAATTACTGCATCGATATTTGTCTTGTCACTCACAATGAATTGATATAATCTGGATAAAACCTGGGCTGACAGTGCTTCAGGTAAATATGAAAACAACCTATCATTAACGTTTGTTTGTGGGTAGAAAAATCTTTATAAACACCCTGTAATATTTTCCTTTAGAATAGAAGCCTTTTAATGTTATTCTACTTGCGTACAACAAAATGTATCACTCCAAATTGCCACATTTCAGTGAAACTAAAGGGGAAGTTGGGGTTATCATCTGCGACCGCTTAGAAAATAATGATGTAAATCATGGCTTGTAGCTCCTGTTGCTTGGAGGTAGATATGCCAGTTAACCTAAAACACATCTTCTAAATTTGGGAGGAAACTGGGATACCTGGAGAAAATGCATGCAAACTCTACACAGGCACTGATGGGGCCATTACTGGAACCCAGTTCTTTGGATCTATGGGGTAACAGCACTAACCAATGTGCCACCATGCCGCTCTAAATTCAGCATTAATACCAAACTTTCACTTACCTGTGACAAATGCAACGAATATGTATAACCCTTAACACATGATTAGCTTCAGCCATGATATTTTTGTAAAACAGGGTTGTTCAGTACCATTCCTTTATGGCCAGAATGCAACACAGTCCTGTGGTACACCTCAAATAATGTGACCCACTGGTTAATTAATGCGGTGTTCCAGCAGGGAAATTAGGCTACTGGGCTGAACTCCAGCCCCTTTCCAGACTATATTAAGGCAGCTTAATGACCCTCCTAATTTAATTGTAATAACACTGTTATGACTGCTAGCCTAATGTATAGCATATTAGGTTAGAAGTCATAGCAGTGTTAGTACAATTAAATTAGGAGGGTCATTAACATTTGACAACCCACTTTCACAATATGTGTAGTTTGTTAACTGCTCCTCTGTCCCCTCACCCCTGCCTCACTGCCTTCCAGAGTTCTAACAACTTTACCAAACACATATTCTTTTTCTGCTCTTCCACTGGAATCTGCCTCCATCACCTTTATTAATTCTCTCATTTCATCAACTGACCTTCTATGCCCTCTCTCTTCCAGACCAATAAAATTTTCTCACTTTGCCCCTTGGCTGTCCAATATGCTGTGTGATTCTCAAAGAGAGTTCAGAGCTACAGAGAGAAAACTGAAGAAGTCCAAGCCTGATGCACATCTTAAGAACTATCACACTGTATTTCTGTTCTCAACTTATGTGACTGAGCCATGACATCCTTCTACAGAAACAGCTGGAAGAACCTGCCTCTGACCAATGAAAATTCCACGCAGTCTTTTCATTACTCCTCAAACCACCTCCTCCTGCTCAGTCACCCTCCTTAACTGCCAAAGCTTTGTCACCTTCTTTGAAGAGTAAATAAACAAGAGCTGACATTCCTTCGCCCTACAACTACCTCCACTACAGATATTCAACCCCAAACACCTTTGCCTGCTTTTCTCCTCTTCGTGGAAGATATTCTTCAACTTCTCTCATCCAGCAATCCTACCACATGTCAACTAGATTCAATTCCATCACCAATACTGCAAAAGATTGCTCAAGGCCTTCTTCCCCTCGTCTCTTCCATCATCAACAAGTCATTGGCATCTGGAATTGTTCTTTCTACCTTCAAGAGTGCAAAAGTCACTGCTATCTTGAAGAAACCTACACTTCATGTCTCAGACCTCAACAACTACAGACCAGTATCTCTTTCCTCTGTCTACAATCAGTTATCAACTTTTCTCATAGAGAACGGTTTACAAGATCACAACCGGTATGGCTTCAAAACAGCACACTTTCATCGGTTCTGATCCTCCTAGACCTTTCAGCAGCTGCTGATGCAGTCAACTACAAGAATCTCCTTCCTGTCCTCTCCAGTCTTGGAGTTACAGGCTGAGCCTGGCAGTGGCTTGCTTCCTATCTGGAGGGACAATCTTATCAGGTGCCATGGAGAGGCTCCACATTTGCATCATGTGCAGTTGCAACTGGAGTACCACAAGGCTCAGTTCTGGAAGCTCTTCTTTTCCCTCTCTATACCTGTTCGCTTGGTGAAATCATAACCTCTCATGGTTTCACCTATCACTGTTATGCTGATGACACTCAACTCATCCTCTCTTTCCCTCCAACAGATTTGCAGGTCGCTATACAAATCTCAGCATGTTTGGAGAGCATCTCATCATGAATGTCCGCTCATCATCTAAAGCTAAACTGAGCTGCTTTACATTCCTGCTGATGGGTCCCCATTTCATGATCTTGTCATCTCCCAGGTTTCTTTGCTCATATTAGCTGTGGTAGCCTAGCGGGTAAGGTACTGGACTATGGACCAGAAGGTCCAGGGTTCAAATCCCACCTCTGCCAAGCTGCCACTGTTGGATCCTTGAGCAAGGTCCTTAACCCACAATTGCTTGGATTGTAAGATTGTATCAGTTGTAAGTCGCTCTCGATAAGGGCGTCTGCTAAATGCTGTAAATGTAAAGCTAAATATTACCAAATTGACCCAGTCATGCAGGTACCTCACCTACGACATCAGGAGAATTCGAACCTTCCTTTCCGTGGAAGCCACCCAGGCTTGCTCAGTCTGTTGTTGTATCAAAACTAGATGACTTTAATGCTCTTCTGACTGGTCTTCCAATGCATACAATCAGACCCCTGCAACTGATTCAGAATGCAGCAGGACATCTGGTTTTCAATCTATCCAAATTTTCTCATGTCACCCCACTGGTATATTCTCTTCACAGCTTCCTGTGGCTTCCCACATCAGATGCAAAACCCTGATGCCCGCCTACAAAACCAAAAACAGAGTAGGACCCTCTTACCTAAAGACTCTATTCAAACCTTGCTCTGTCCCTTTTACCCTTCTAGACATAAGGTTGGCTTGACTGGATCTTCCACACAAGATTAAAGTACAACAGCCATCAAGACTGTTCTTCGTGCTGGCACCCAGGTGGTGGAATAAACTTCCACTGGATGTCTGAATGGTTGAGTCTCTTGCTGTCTTCAAATGGTGACTAAAATCTCACCTCTGCACTCAGCACTTAAAGGCAGAACGTGCACTTCCATATTTAATACATTTCTATTAAAATCAACTTTTTTGTATTTGTGAATTTATCTACATCAAATAATAAAACAATTTAGTTGGGTTGTGTTCTTGGGTCACTGCTTATTTCTACTAGTATGAGATAGTGTCTACTAAGAAGAATACAAAGCACTTCTTTAAGTCGCTCTGGATAAGGGCATCTGCTAAATGTACTGGAAATGTAATCCAGAGGGACTGTACACTTAATACGGTATTTATTTATTAGTCATTAATGTAAGGTGTAATTAAATATACCAAACATTCAAGACAAATTATTAAAATCTGTTTGATTTGCATCAGCAATTTTTCTAACCGTGTGTGTTCTATGTATGCAGCACTCATTATTTAAATGCATCTCATAAAGAGCTCGGATGACACTGGAAAATGCTAAACTACACTCCAGTGCCAAAAACCTGTACAAGGCAAGCACTTGGTATGAGCTACAGCCAGAGGGCTTCGATTTTCTAGACTGAATTTATAACCATAGTGAAATGAAAAACGTATGCCCACATTGCTGAAAAGGAAAGTGCATTGTGCTTCTTTCAGGATCTTCATGGTGACATATTATGAAAAGAGTGTGAAAGAAAATGGACAGAATGGAAATCACAGACCAGTCTGGGAGTGACCACAGCAGCCATTTAGCATGCAAGGCTTCTTCATGCACTGTGATGTACTCAATGCATTAATGATGAAGGCCAATCGATGCTTTCTACCTAGTTTTGATGTTAGGGACTTTTTTGAAAGACCGACCTAGATAAAGATAAGCAGACAGGATGCAGTTTCAGAGTAATGAGGCATGACGAAGAGTTCAAGTAGAATTGCTCATTGGAGAAGAAGAGGGTCAAAGGAGGGACCGGCTTCTCTAATTTACCCCATTACTAGTCATTACGTAAAAGGGAACTATTCTGTCAGAATCTGTTACAGAGTGTAGGATATGGCTAGTCATGCCAAAGGGAGAGGCCACACAGTAGTGCTGAATTATATTTTCTGATCCTCCTATAAATTCTCTTCTTTACGTCCTCCTCAACACACACTGCAAAAGGCCCCTGGTCTGCAGGCTGAATTACAATGATGTGGCATTAGCAAATAACTAGATTTCTCTCAGACCACTAAAGACCAAAACTGCAGAAATCGGATCTTAATCATGGTACTTATTATTTTGGGTGGGCAATATGACTACATTTTATCATATTGTGAAAATTTTGTTATCGTGATAGGCAATACCATTTTCTGAGCATATCAATGATGTCATCAGTGCTTAAAGAACACTGACAAACTGCATGTTTCATTATAAAGAGTGTAATAGGTCCTGTTTAATTGGATGAAGTGTGGCACATATTGAATATAAATCACTTTACTAAGTATGGGATAATTTTTGAATAGTAATATTTAAGAATCATTTTGTCTGTGATGTAGTTTGTCTCTAATCACATGTATCATGATAAACATTGTGCATTATGAAAATGTCTTTAAATATTGTGATATAATATTTTTACTATAATCGCCCACCCCTAATTTAGCCTGTACATCTAATTAAACAATCAACCACAATATTGGTTATTGTTTTATTCTGGTGTTCCCCATTTGTGTTCACTTTATTTGTTTCCCTTTATATATTTCACAACCCAAGCATGAAAAACTTTACCACCTGATTTGTTTTATTTATTCCATTTGCATACAATTTTCCTCAAATTTAACAACTCTTATACATAAAATCAAATTTATAAAGTCTCCAAATCTGCCACCTCCAAGCCAACAAACTATTTGTAAGGAGTGAAAAAGAAAGTGTTTTCCCCCCCAAACTGCAAAATTAAGCACCTGGAGTTTTGACTGGAACCAGATTAATTTGTCAGATGAGACAAAAACAAAGCTTTTTTTTTTATGGTAATAAACACTCACGGACTTAAAAAATGGATGGGAATACAGAAAACAGCCTTTATGTATGATATTACAGCTGTGATGTTTCTTTGAAATAACATGGGAACCTTCCAGGATACATGATATCACAGCGAGATTTAGAGATTTGAAATAAAAGACTGGCTTACAACTGGTTATGATTACATGATTATGAAAACATACATGTATATGAAATGTTTCAAAGACCACAGAACTATTACACCTACTATTAATACCTAGTCCTTTGCTACATACCGACTTTGTCTGTTTTCAACGTTTATTTAGTTTTTACAGGGAAAAGGAACCCTTTGAGGACTACCACAACCCAGGCATTTGTGGACACCACTGCCACAAGCAGCAGGTTATTAATACTGGAATCACCAGACATACACTATTTGATATGCAGTGATATACCGTCATCTGATATTACACGCAGCCCATTCCTACATTAGTACAGTTATGCGCTGTTTAACATCTACACTACGTTCTGTTCTCATTATGACTTAATCTTGAATCAATTCCTAATAGGCAGTTCATGCAAGGGAAACCAGCTGATGAGCTATCATCTTTCCACTGCTGTCAAACCAGCCAGTACATTATTGCATTGTTTCTTATTTAGCTCTGTTAGTCATCGTTTATAGCATCAAAGGACTTAGGTGAAAGTATCTGTTCTTGTCTATGAATATGAAGTAAAGAATACATGACTGCTCGAATAAAAACATCTGAATTATTTGTATAAGAAAGCTGTAAGAGGCTCAGGTTTGTACAGTGGTGCACTTTATAATTTTCTATATTTCTGCATAAATATGACCTAAAAACATCACCAGATTTTAACCCAAGTCCTAAAAGTAGATAAAGAAAACACAGTTACCGGTAATCAAATGAGACAAAAATATTATACTTGGTCATTGATTTATTGAGGAAAATGATCCAATATTACATATTAGTGAGTGGAAAAAGTATGTGACCCTCTAGGATTAGCAGTTAATTTGAAGGTGAAATTAAGAGTCAGGTGTTTTCAATCAATGGGATGGCAATCATTTGTGAGTGGGCACCCTGTTTTATTTAAAGAACAGGGATCTATCAAAGTCTGCTCTTCACAACACATGTTTATGGAAGTGTATCATGGCACGAACAAAGGAGATTTCTGAGGACCTCAGAGAAAGAGTTGTTGATGCTCATCAGGCTGGAAAAGGTTACAAAACTATCTCTAAACTCCACCAATCCACACTCAGACAGATTGTGTACAAATGGAGGAAATTCAATAGCATTGTTACCCTCCCCAGGAGTGGTCACCCAACAAAGATCACTCCAAGAGCAAGGCGTGTAATAGTTGGTGAGGTCACAAAATACCTCAGGGTAACTTCTAAGCAACTGCTCTCCAAAAAGAACATTGCTTCTCATCTGCAGTTTGCTAAAGATCACGTGGACAAGCCAGAGGGTTAATTGAAGAATGTTTTGTGGACGGATGAGACCAAAATAGAACTTTTGGGTTTAAAAGAAAAATATTATGTTTGGAGAAAGGAAAACACTGCATTCCACCATCATGGTTTGGGCCAGTTTTGCTGCATCTGGGCCAGGACGGCTCGCCATCACTGATGGAACAATGCATTCTGGATGATATCAGAGAATTCTAAAGGAAAATGTCAGGACATCTGTCCATGAACTGAATCTCAAGAGAAGGTGGGTCATGCAGCAAGACAACGACCCTAAGCACACAAGTCGTTCTACCAAAGAATGGTTAAAGAAGAATAAAGTTAATGTTTTGGACTGGCCAAGTCAAAGTCCTGACCTTAATCCAATCAAAATGTTGTGGAAGGACCTGAAGTGAGCAGTTAATGTGAGGAAACCCACCAACATCCCAGAGCTGAAGCTGTTCTGTACGGAAAAATGGGCTAAAATTCCTCCAAGCCGGTGTGCAGGACTGATCAACAGTTACAGGAAACGTTTAGTTGCAGTTATTGCTGCAACTACTTTTGCCACTCGCTAATATGTAATATTGGATCAAGTATAATATTTTTGTCTCATTTGTTTAACTGGGTTCTCTTTATGTACTTTTAGGACTTGAAAATCTAATGATGCTTTAGGTCATATTTATGCAAAAATATAGAACATTCTAAAGGGTTCACAAACTTTCAAGCACCACTGTTGAAAAATCACATCTGATTCTCACCGGTTTCTGGAAAAAAAAAGCAACTACATCATGTTATTGTTTACTTATCTAATTTATTTGTAAAAATGGAAATACATCTAGTACTTCAAGAGGTCATGGAACTTGCTTTAGTAGCAATAACAATTGTTTTTTCTGCTTCCAAGACCTTTATTTTATGCAACACTGCTGAAGACAGAGATTGATATTTAAGAGCTTTTGCTTATGCACAGCTGTCTTAACATCACAACTGTACGGTTTTGGAATTGATATGTCTCAGATGGCTATTACCATTTGTCAAATGGCTGGACTTTGACATGGCAATTCCATAACTGTAATTTCCTCTTTTTTCCATTTTGATGTATTTTGCTGACGTGCTTGGAATCATTATCCTGTCGGACAGCTTTGCTCCTTGAATACTTTGAAACATCTAGGTCTTGTTCTCACAAAATATTCAAGTTCTTCACCACTCCAGCATACTAAATGATAAGAGATTGTTGTGATTTCTACCAAACCTTTAGTTATGCAAAGATTACATTTGCAAACTTAAATTTGTTGCAGCAAATTGTAGAACAGGAGTAGCTTTCTCTTAGCTACCTTTCCATATATGATAGATTTCTTTTTTTCTTCATAGTAGAGTCAATAAATTAAACAGTTAACATGTTAAATCAGGTCCTTGGATCCCTAAAGGTAAAATTGTATTTCAAATTGCAGTTGAAACAACTTTATAACAATTTCTTAAAAAATGGCAACAGCTTCACTGAGATCACTATTGACGTCCTTTCTTGTCATGTTGTTACACAAACTTAAAAGTGCCAACAGGCCACCAAAGATTTTCTTACACACTGGTGGCCATGGCTCCAGATGAGTAGTAATCCAAAGTAGATTTAATTAGGTTGAAAATTGTATTGTCACCTGTGATAACAGCATATTTTTCCAAAGATTACTTCTACATATTGGATTATGTTTCGGGAAATAAATAACAGTATGTAATATACCTTGTTTTCTTATGTCAAATTTATTTTATTGTTAGACTGGGTCAGAATCAGATGAAGGTTTGTTATGTACTGACAAACACTTATCTATCTAATATATCACACTAGGGATTTAGCAGAAGCCCTTATCCAGAGCAACTTGCAACTGATAACATCTTAGCAATTACAACCTTACAATCAAAGCAATTGTGGATTAAGGGTCTTGCTCAAGGACCCAACAGTGATCAGTCCAGTAACTTAACCGCTAGGCTACCACCCTTATCCATTATCACTTGTATCACTTGCCAATATTTAGAAAAAGTACTCACAGTATCAACATTTATTGACCATCAATGGTAAAAAGTACTTGGTGAGGGCAAGAGAGGCAGATAAGAATATGAAACAAGGCAGAGGTGAAGATGTTATACTATAGAGTTCAAATTTTAGATCTGCCAAGCTGTCACTTTCTCCCTTGAGGGGCCATTAATTACGCAGCTCAACTGTAGATCTGGATAAGGAAGCTTTCTAAATGCTGTAAATGTAATGTCCTGGCTGTCCCAATACTTCTTAATCGGCATAGAGACTCAAGGCACAATGGGTACTTTAACAAATTGGAGGGATTGTTGAGCACCACTGGACTTAATGGCTTTCATAAGTCAATATCTAGGTGATGTACATTCCTTCACTCATTTCCTTGTTTCATCCTAAATGCTTTTGGATGTATGAAATTCATATTTCAGCTATCATATTACAACAGCTTGGAACCCAGTGCATCTCCAAACTCTTTTGCTGCTTATAAAAATTTGAATTGTCACTGTTGGAATAAGGAAGAGATAAGTGTAAAAGGAGAAACAAGAACAGAGACAAAATGTATAGGAATTAAATGGTGGAAATGGATTCGGCAAGGCTGGAGGAATGTATAAAGTCAGGCAAATTGCAATAATTTGAGTAGTTACCTGCTATAGGAGAAAGACAGAAGCAGAAAATAAGATTTGACTCCAAAGTAGTCTTAGAACTCAATCGATTGAAAACTGTTCACTTAAGAGTGCAGTGTACTCTCCCTCTGGTCTATTGCCAACTCTGAAAGCAAAGCAACCCTATAAAATTCAGACTTTACAGTGAGACGCTTCAGCATGTTTTGAATTATGACATAGGGTCATCTTACTCGACCCACAGCACATCAATAATGTTCAAAGCATCTCAGTCCAGCCAGTCCTGCTCTGCAAAGTGATATGTTATCCCATTCTGTATTCATGATGCATGCTTGAAGAGGGAGTAAAAGTGACAGATTAATAAAGCCATGAAACTGCTGCAAGAACAGAAACATGCCACAGTAACTCTCTCCGAGGCTGATATCACACGCAGCGCCTCATCTTCTGATGACATAATTCCCCCTGCTTCCCTCACTCACAATCCAGGCACAAATGCATGAAAAAGGAGGGGCAAAGACAGCATGACTGAAGGAAGAAAGAGAGATAAAGCACAATACAAAGAAACAAACTAAACAAAAATAGAGTGACAACTACTCACACTTCGTGTCCTAAATGCATTCAGAGCACTCGCATGTTCAACGCAGCGTAACAACGATTAAATAAGCGGATAATAATAACACAATACAAGGGAAGGAAGAGAGGAGGCGAGATATAAAGTGCAGAGAGAGCAGAAAAGGGAAGTGTTGTGACATTTCTCTGGACCATCTGCTAACATCTTTAAGGGTTTCCTTTCTCCCTTAGCTACTACGTGTTTTACATTTATAGCATTTAGCAGATGGCTGTGTCCAAGCAACTTACAATTAAGCTGAGCTGTTGAAGCTTAAACACTTCACTCACAGGTCAAAATGTCTTCTAACTTCGTTGTTCTGAATGTTTTCAGAATTGTTCCTTCACAACACCATGTATGTAATCCAAACTGCACGCTCTCAAGATCCACACTGAAGACAGGGCTGTGTCCGAAATACCACTCATCATTAGTGTCCCTAAGTCCTCATTAGCATTGTGAGATATAGAGAGAGACTATTTGTTTGACTAAGTAGTGCTCAAAACACAACTGAAATCGAACACTTCCTCATCACAGACATGCGTCAGCAGCAGTCTCACAAACAAACCTGCAAGTGGCTGAGCCACATACTTTTGGTGTTTAAAGCTCTGTGCACACAAACTGTATTCTGAAGATGAAGAAAAAAAAGAAAAACTATATTTATACTGTCGCCCTCGTGCACTGAGCAAGTGTAAATGTGGTGCATCTCTAATACTTACTCCTTTGGTAGTTGTTGTCTTCCAGTGCAGCTTATAATTAAGTGTTAAGAGTATCACTCAACAAGGGTATTACTCAAACAGCAGGAGGAGCTGGCATTTGAACTCACAACCTTCTGATTAGCAATTAACCTTTCTCATGGCTTATGTCATGTACAAGTACAGGTGCAACCAGTTGAAGTTGGTGCCATCAGATGATATTTAAACTTTAGGTCTTCTCGTGTGGATGAGTCTAAATCAGGTCAGATTGTTCTGTGTCCATTTGGATTTACAGAAACAGTATTTAACAAATGCCCTTTTCCAGAGTGACTTAAAACTGATACAATCATACCATAGATAATCCAAAACGATTACAGGTTAAGATCCTTGCTCAAGGGCCTAAACAGTGGCAGGTAGGCAGCTTATCCACTGTACCACCATCATCCTTAACTAACTGGGGCTCAGGAAGTAAGCAGCAAGTAATTAAATATAGTACAGGCAAGAACCTATACTCTGTGGTGGATAATGTGCCCGTGAGCAAACTGTGTGTACTAAAAATGGGCTAATTCTTATGTGAGGAGCATTCAGAAACATTATGATTAAGAAACATTCAGAAACATTATGTTTAACCAAGCAATTAAAGACTGTTTCATCAGACTGAAAACCTTGGCTTTTTAATTAATGTCCTCAGTGAGGCTAAAGATGGAACTAGGTTGGAACTAGGTTGGAGCAGGTTCTGTTTAGATCCTTCAGTTTATATCATTGAGATTTTTAGTTTAGAACATCTCTCAGCCGTTTTATAGAATTACCCACACAGAGATGTGGTTTCTATAGTCTATAAAGGTTCATTTCAATCACCTCATAGCACCAAAAAAAAAAAAAAATCACATCAATAACTCTGCAATTCCCTTATTAGCAGAACGTCATTCGTTCTCTACCTGTGCCATAAAACAACATGCTGCATTTCTACACAATGTGTCAGTACTATATACTCATGACTCACCAATGCATACATGGAACCTTTAAGACTTGCTTTAGACCGCTGTTGCAGCCCTATGACAACTTACTGTTCTGTTAAAGAGAGCAGCTATGAGAGTGGGCTTCATCTAGCTAGTGTGGGAGACAGCTGAGCATAAATAGTTTAGAGAAAATGAAATATACTACTACTACTACTACTACTACTACTACTAATTACGAACAATTTAAAAAAGTTACCTGTCTTACACCTGTTCAGCCATCTCGGTAATGCAAATATCTAATCAGGGATATTTTGTGGCATACATGGGGCCCCAATTGAGCCACAGCCCACCTGAGTACTGTCGCTGACTATGTCCATCCCTTTACGGCCACAGTGTACCATCTTCTGATGTCTACTTCCAGCAGGACAATGCACCATGTCACAAAGCTCAAATCATCTCAAACTGTTTTCTTGAATATGACAGTGAGTCCACTGTGCTCAACTGGCCTCCACATTCACCATATCTCGATCTAATGGAGCATCTATGGGATATGGTGGATGGATGTGCTGCCAACAAATATGCAGTAACTATAGGAAGCCATCATGTCAGTATGGTCGAAAATCTCTGAGGACTGTCTCCAACACTGTGCTGAATCTATGTTAAAAATGATTTAGTCAGACCTGAAGGCAAAATGGGGGTCCAACCCTGTACTAACAAGGTGTACCTAAAAAAGTGGCTGGTGAGTGTACTGTAGTTACATTAGCAATCAAATCACGTGCAAGTCGGACTGTGTTTGTGAAACCTAGGATTGCAGAAAGGACTAAAGACAAGCAATACAGTACGTCTCCATTATGCTGGCCTCTGATATGGTGAAAATGTTTTGAAAATGTGCCCTTAACAATATAGTAGTTGAATTTTAAATTTAACATTTTCTTCATTCTACATTCTCAACGAAAATGTGCACAATTTCGCACTGATGGTGAGTCTCTGCAGGCAGTGAGATAACTTGCAAGTCAATATGAGTTAGGGCTGAACAATACTGAAAAGAATTCACATTGCTGTATACAACCCCAAATCAGAAACATTTGGGACAGTATGAAAAATGCAAGTAAAAAAATGCAGCGTGTCTTAGATTTACTTTGACTTTTCTTTCATTTCAGACACCATGAACCCAAAATATTTAATGTTTGGTCTGGTCAACTGCAATTCATTTGTTAATAAACATCCAATCCTTCATTTCAGGCCAGCAAGACCTTCCAAAAAAGTTGGAATGAGGGCAACTTAGGGCTATTAATGAGGTTTAAAAAAATATAAATAATTATGTAATTTTAAGCAGGTGATGTCAACAGGTGATTATGATCATGATTTGGTACAAAAGCAGTATCAATGAAAGTCTCTTTGAGCAGAAAAAAATAGGCAGAGGATCTCCAGTTTGTCAACAAATGCATAAGAAAATTATTGAAATGTTTAAAAACAGTGTTCCTCAAAGAAAGACTGGAGGGGATTTACATATTTCTCCCTCTACAGTGCATATTATTAAACGATTCAAGGAATTTGGAGGAATTTTAGTGTGTAAAAGCAATGCAAATCCGTGAGTGAATGCGAAACCACATGCTGTACACATTACAGGCATTGAAGAAGGGTACTGGACTGGCCTGCCAGCAGTCCGGACCTGTCCCTGAAAGAGAATGTCATGAATCTTGAAACAAAAAATTTGTTGACCAAACGATGACCCCGCACTGTAGTACAGAACAATATAAAAGAAAGGAACAATATAACACATGAAACACTAAATCACTTGGTATCCTCGGTGCCAAAAATGTCTTTTAAGTGTTGTGAGAAGGAATGGCAACATTACAAACTGGTAACTTTTATAGAATGTGTTGCAGGCCTGAAATGCAGGACTGAATGTATATAAATAATTGAAATAAAAGTTGACCAGACAAAGCATGAAATATCTTCATACTGTCTGAAATGAAATAAAAGTCACAGTAATTGTTCCTGAATTTCTTTGCATCTCAGCATGATGTGTAGCTTTTAAGGATCTTTTGCTGTACTTCACTTTGTCAGGCAGGTCCTATTTAAGTGATGTCCTGATTGAGAACAGGTGTGGCAATAATCAGGCCTGGGTGTGGCTACAGACAGTCAACTCAGGTGTGATAAACCAGTCATGTTAAATTTTAACAAAGAGGGGGAAATCACTTTTTCCCAAAGGGCCATGTAGGTTTGGATTTTTCTCTCCCTTAATAATAAACACCTTCATTTAAAAACTGCACTTTGTGTTTACTTATGTTGTCTTTGATTAATATTTAAATTGGTTTGATGTTCTGAAACAAGTAAGTGTGACAAACATGCAAAAAATAGGAAATCAGGAACACTTTTTCACACCACTGTATGTATGCAAGTGAATAAATTAGCCGAAATGAGAAGTATTTTGCTTGGTTATGATTTCCAGAGAGCCCATGCGTAATCATTAATGGCATAACCCTATACATATATTGAAGTTATACAAATTCCAGATTGTCAGTAAACAGACCAGGAGCAAATAAAATGATTCTCTTTGAAATATTCTCAGCCCTCTGGGCCTCAAAACAATAAGTGACACTAGCTGCACATTCAGCTAGCTGCTGAATAACAAAAAATGAGTTTAAAATGAGTTTGCAGAAATTTCACACCTGCACTGCCAAATAATTAGCATAGCATTAGCATAGCATCATTGCCTTGTAAGATGGACATGAAGCAATACCCTAATGCAATTCACCTCCGCTATTAAAAATGTTCCAGCATGACGAGATGGAGGAATTGGCTGGAAAGAAAAGAGATTCAGATAAAACCAAAGCCCTTAGCAGTCAGTCTTACACAGGCTCATTTAGCAAGTTTACAATCACCACTGTTGCCACTGGAGTAATCGAGTAATCAATTTAGGAGCGAGTCAGCCGCTTGTGTCGAGGCCCGATAATAAATAGATCATTAATTAAAGTGTGAAAGGAAAATTGGACCAAATGTTCCCCAAATGAGCGCAGACTAGATCGGATGGGTAAGGGAAAGCTTATCAAACAAAAGTCACATGGTTAAGCAGTGGCTCCCTGAAGACAATTTACTCGAAGACTCAAAAAGCACTTAGTGGCAATTATGCTGCAGACAGAGAATCCACCTACACCTCAGTTTGGCTGTTGCCTTTCATTCATCTCATGGTTTCTCTTGCGTCAATAAAGACCAATTAAACTTCGGTTATGATTCAGTGAATGTCTGAAAATAGGTAGCATAAAGTCAGGGATCAGAGAGATGAGAGAGAGAGAGAGAGAGAGAGAGAGAGAGAGAGAAGGGCGAAGAGAGGATAGAGAGAGACGAGGAGAGAGAGAGAGGAGAGGAGATAGAGAGCGAGAGAGAGAGAGAGAGGGAGCAGCTCAGCCACATGATGAACAGACAAGAAATGAGTCGTGCAGGTGCTTTAATCTAAATTTGAGCATGTAAACTAATTCAGATTTTAAGATCCTGATTGAACATTAACTGTATTACCCATTAAGGATGAAAACTGGTTCTTTTGGTCAAAAAACAGCTCAAAGGTATAATAAGACAAACTGACCACAGCTTCCAATACAAAACAAAAAGCTTAAAAATGACCTAAAAGCATCATCAGATTTTCCACACAAGTCCTAAAGGTAGATAAAGAAGAGACCCAGTTAAACAAATCAGGACAAAATATATTATTACTTGGTCATTTATTTATTGAGGGAAAAATGAATCCAATATTGCATCATATAGTGAGTGGCAAAAAGTATGTTGAACCTCGAAGGACTAGGCAGTTAATTTGAAGGTGAAATTAGAGTCAGATGTTTTCAATCAATGGGATGAACAATCAGGTGTGAGGTGGTGGGCTAACCCTGTTTTATTTAAAAGAAAAGGGGAACTATCAAAGTCTGCTCTTCACAATCCACATGTTTGTGGAAGTGTGTTTTTCATGGTACGAACAAAGGAGATTTCCTGAGGACCTTAGAAAAAGTTTTGATGTGTCATCAGGCTGGAAAAGGTTACAAAAACCATCTCTAAAGAGTTTGGGACTCCACCAATCCACAGTTGAGACAGGATTGTGTACAAATGGAGGAAATTCACGGCCATCGTTAACCTCCCCAGGAGTGGTCAACCAACAAAGATCACTCCAAGAGCAAGTGTGTTGTAATAGTTGGCGGAGGGTCACAAAGGACCCCAGGGTAAACTTCTAAGCAAACTTGAAGGCCTCTCTCACATTGGCTAATGTTAACGTTCATGATGAGTCCCACCATCAGAAGAAACACTGAGCAACAAGGTGTGCATGGCAGGGTTGCAAGGAGAAAGCCCACAGTGCTGCCAAAAAGAACATTGCTGCTCGTCTGCAGTTTGCTAGAAGAAAGATGGTTGTTTGTTGGGGCGGATTAGACCAAAAATAGAACTTTTTGATTTAAAATGGAAAAGCGTTATGTTTGGAGAAAGGAAAAACCTGCATTCCAGCATAAGAACCTTATTCCATCTGTGAAACGTGTGGTAGTATCATGGTTTGGGCCTGTTTTGCTTGCATCTGGGCCAGGACGGCTTGCCATCGTTGATGGAACAATGAATTCTGAATTAATCAGAGAATTCTAAAGGAAAAATGTCAGGACATCTGTCCATGAACTGAATCTCAAGAGAAGGGGGTCATGCAGCAAGACAACGACCCTAAGCACACAAGACGTTCTACTTAAAGAATGGTTCAAGAAGAATAAACGTATCCAGGTGTTAGAATGGCCAAGTCAAAGTCCAGACCTGAATCCAATCGAGAATCTGTGGAAAGAGCTGAAAACTGCTGTTCACGCTCTCCATCCAACCTCACTGAGCTCGAGCTGTTTTGCAAGGAAGAAAGGGCAAAAATTTGCTTGAAAGTTTGTGAATATATATGATGATTACATATGTAATGATGTCTATCAAATTTTTCAATTAAAAACACTACACAGCCATGTGTTGGCAACATAAGATTCAACAGAATGCACTTATCACATTGTAACAATTTGATAAACAACAACAAAAAACAAACCAACAAACAAAAATACAACATACCAGAATGATTTTAAGGATTAATTCCTTTAGGTACTGTTGTTAGAAATAACATGAGCATGCGTTTACCTCACGTTCCAGACATGATGTCAACCTGTGTAGTTCGTGTTAGTGCAATGCAATCTACTGTTACATAATAATGAAGAACGTCGTATAAGGGAGTGTCTCAAATCCTTTATAATTCTCCCCTAAGGCTAATAGTGCTACAATACACTGAGCACTTAATCAGGAACACAACATTATACTGGGTAGGGCCTCCTTTATCTCTCAAAACAGAGTGAATTAAAGCATGGATCCCACGATGTTGGTGCTGGTTAGTGCCAAATTCTGACCTTACCATCTGTGTGCCTCAGCAGAAATCAATATTCATCAGACCAGTCTTCAGCTGCCATGGTTTAGTGAGCCTGTGCCCATTGCAGTCTCAGCTTTCTATTTTTGGCAGACAGAAGTGGAACCCGATGTGTGTTCTGCTATCGCAACCTATCCACCTCAATGTCATGTTGTGCATTCTAAGATGGTTTTCTGCTCACCACAATTGTATGGAGTGTTTATCCGAGTCACTGTAGCATTTCTGTCAGCTCGACCCAGTCTGGCCATTCTCTGTTGACTTCTCTCATAAACAAGGTGTTAGTGAATACATAACTGCCGCTCACTAGATGTTTTTTCATTATTGCATCGTTAGGAGTAAAATTCAAAGACTGCTGTTTGTGAAAGTCCAAGGAGATCAGCAGTTACAGAAATACCCAAATGGCGCAGCTGGTACCAGCAATCATGCCACATCAAGATCACTGAGATGACATTTTCCCCCATTCTGATTGTTGATGTGAACATTACCTGAAGCTGCTGGCCCATATGCTTACATACACTGCACTGTCATAAGATAATTACATGAATGTGCAGGAGTTCCTAATAAAGTGTTCAGAGTGTATGTACTGCATATCTGATATCAAGGATTACAAACGTGTTCATCTGTGCCATTTGTCAGATTTGCTAGGAAATTGAGAGTTTATGTTGAGCTCACATAGAGGAGAAATAGAACATACACAATTTTTGGAGGACCCATTCTATTCTATGGTGCTTAACAGTGCCACGTTTAAGCTCCATCTAAAGTCAACGTTACTTTTAAAATGCGATTTATTATAGTTATTATATTGCAACTTGCACACCAACAATTCACCAGATTAAGACCTTTCCTTAATGCAGGCAGACAAATTCTAGCCTTACAGTGTCATGAGACAGGAAAGCTAGAACAAAGGCAACAACGCTGCAGAATTAAAGACTTCCTGGCCATTGTAATTATTATTCTGTGCAGGCTCCATCCTGCTCTCAGTGAGTTTTAAGAAAGACCAGTCCTGCAGGTGCTGTGGACTGGATGGTCCAGTAGAGCTCTGCCAAAGTCTGACACACCAATAAACTTTTATGTGTACCGATTTTAAGTGATTGTCATTACTGCCAGAGAAATCCTAGAGGTAATATTCCTTGATATCACATCTCATCATTGCTGAGACAGCAGCCAAATCACCTGTCTTGGGATGAAAAGTGCTTGGCTATGCTCAGGCATGTAGCATCATGTTGTGGAAACAAGCCAGATTTCCGATCGAATACCCTTTAATAACAACTTAAAAAGGGGGGCACATCAAATTTGACTTAAAACATATGCAGATTATATATATATGAGATAATATAGACATGGTTTAAGTCACAGTTTATATAAAGATAGAGTCGAGAAGAGGGTGTAAGGAAACACTGTACATCTTAACCGCTGCAGGGAACAAATTAAATCCAATATTTATGCAAATTTAAATTCACCAGTACTGTTTATTTACTGAATGTTGCATAATGGGGAAAAAATGAAATAAACTATGTTATATGCAAAAGCTTGGGGAATGTTTCAGTGTTTTTATTTTTTCAGGGGTTTCAGAACTTCATTGGCTTGTTAGGCCTTAACAAATATACCGTTTACACTAGGTCATTTCATGCACCTTAAATATCAGGGATGTGTGTGTGTAAATGCACACTAACTCTCAAAGTTTTCGCTTTCCTCTTTGTTTTTAAGAAATTTAAAGTGATTATTAAAAATTGACATTTTTAAGAAGCAACCACCTTGGTCAAAGGAAAAAAAAAAAATCAAAACTGTAAACAATACACGAAGTGGGAGGGTCCAGTGTTATGAACTGATTGACATATTATATGGGAAACAATGAGATTTCAATCTTGCTGATTGGAAATGTATTTAATTAATTCTTGTGGCTAACATCCGGATACAAGATGCATGAAAATACCAAGTGAAATAGAGGTCGAGAGAGGTCTCCTTTCAGGTGTGTGTTCAGGTCATGTCCTTTTTGTGACAATAACACAATAAATGACATAATTCTAAGCAACATTAACTTCTTTAGAAAGTGTCAGTTGAGTTAAGCATATAAAATAATCCGATACTTGACTGATTGTGATATAGGACAGTGGCTGCATTTATCGGACTATGTTTATCATACATATATTTTTGTTGTATAAGCAAGCTCTGTCATTTATTTTCAGTTGTTTTTTAAATGTTTGTTTTTCTATTTCAGTCTTCTTTCATGCTCCTAAGGCAATCATAAACAAAATACATAAATGAGGTGCTAAAGAAGCAAATTTCAGACAATAAACAGCTTTTCATATGAGCAAATTGCCAATATCAATGATTTGTTGCTGAACCATGCTTTTAAACCTTTCTCACTCTGTGCTGCTATAATTACATGCTGTCTGAGTCGTGTCTGCCCCATGGCTCCATTCAGGAGTGTGTGTGTTTGTATTCAAGCTTCTTCAGGTTCTGAATACTGATGTTAGGTGGGAGGTGGCCAGGGCTCAGGCATCCCATAAATCACTGTGCAGAAATGATCTACGGAAATGTGTGCAAATCATATTTTTGTGTCACAGACACAAAACTGTGTGCTTGTGTGTGCTCCATGCACACTTATAGATGGTCGTAATTGCTTTGTTAGAGTGTGTAAGGAAATTTGGTTCGTGTGATATTGCGTAGGAGTGATGTAGCACTGTTAATTTCCTGTCTGTCTCAGCACCAACTATTCATAGACAGAGGAAAATAACAGCCTCATTCATACATAATATCATCCTATGTTGTTCAGTGGATATGCAACAGTAATGTGGTGTGTGCTTTATAATGGCGAATTTTGTGTTTCTCACAATTAGCCCTGTGCCAGCTTAGAAAATGTTACAAAAAACTGTCTCAGGGTCTCAGCTTCCCCTATTGAGGGTTGTGTTGGTACAAATAATTGCTACTAACAATATTCTCTAAATATGGGGAAACAACCATGACTTGCTACCAAACAGCACATACCAAATACTATGGGTACTAAATGCTATACAGTGGGGCAAAAAGTATTTAGTCAGCCACTGATTGTACAAGTCTCCTACTTAGAAAAATGAGAGCAGGCTGTCATTTTCATCATAGGTACACTTCAACTATGAGAGACAAAAAGAGAGAAAAAAAATCCTGGAAATCACATTGTAGGATTTTTTAAAAGAATTTAATTGTTAATTATGGTGGAAAATAAGTATTTGGTCAATAAATTTGGTTCAACCCAATACTTTGTAACATAACCTTTGTTGGCAAGGACAGCGGTCAAATGTTTCCTGTAAGTCTTCACCAGGTTGGCACACACTGTAGCTGGTATTTTGGCCCATTCCTCCATGCAGATCTCCTCTAGAGTAGTGATGTTTTGGGGCAAAATGGACTTTCAACTCCCTCAACAAATTTTCTATGGGGTTGAGGTCTGGAGACTGGCTAGGCTTCTTGAAAATGCTTTTTACGGAGCCACTCCTTTGTTGCCCAAGCGGTGTGTTTGGGATGATTGTCATGCTGGAAGACCCAGCCGCGTTCCATCTCCAATGCTCTCACTGATGGAAGGGGTTTTGGCTTAAATCTCACGATACATGGCCCGTTCATTCTCTTCTCTTTGGACAGGTGTCTTTTATACAGATAACGAGGTCAAACAGGTACCATTAATACAGGTAACGAGTGGAGGACCCCAGAAGAGCTTCTTAAAGAAGTTGTTACAGGTTTGTGGGAAAGCCAGAAACCTTTTGTTTTTGTGGGTGACCCAATACTTATTTTCCACCATGATTTACAATTAAATTCTTTTGTAAAAATCCTACGATGGATTTCCTGGATTTTTTTCTCATTTTGTCTCTCATAGTTGAAGTGTACCCATGTTGAAAATTACAGACCTCTCTCATCTTTCTAAGTAGGAGAACTTGCACAATCAGTGGCTGACTTAATACTTTTTTTGCCCCATTGCATCTAAGTATTCTACCATTCTCTCATTTACACTCTCACATATGGGTGGCATGGTGGTTCAAGTGGTCAGCGTGGTCACCTCAGAGCTCCAGAATTAACTTGTTCAGTGTGGAACTTAACCTCCCCCTTTGTGGAGTTTGTTTATTTCCAAAGTTAAAGAAACAAATCTTGCCATTATCTCACCACCTGTGATTTCCCTCCATGCATTTTGCCTCGAAAAGCCACCAACCCCACCTCATGTCCTCGCCAACCTTAAAATGTGACATATGTATTGCCAGCAATGAAATTCTACCCCACTAAGCCGCCAGTAGGTGGCATTTTAATTCTACTTCAAACTTGCAGTGCTGAACAATGTACAGTCCTCTCTCTTATCAGAGACAATATGTGAGGAGGAGACTGGTCACTGGTTGAAACAGGAATGGGACTGTAGTGCAGAAACCCCGCCCCATCAGTAGAAAGAACCAATCGGCACATTATTAAATGTGTGGAAGTCGGGGTGCATGCGCAGTAACCATAAAAAAGTCATATTTTTCTTTGTTATTTGAACCCAACAACATAAGTATGTTACAACATTTTTGTCAGGTTACACCAGCAATTCTAAATATGCATTTTAAATGTTAATTTCTCTTTCAGTTTCGGCTATATTGGTCTTTCCCCATTCAAAGAGATAGGAGTCTGGACGTGTATGATTGGAAATAACTGCCCGGTGGCGTCCCCAAGATGGCGGTGGAGTAAACAGACTTATCTTATAATGACTTTGCAATTATTCATCGCAGACTGGACTTCATGTGCTTCGATCACAAAAACAATTGTTAATCACGGACTATTTTGTGTAAATGAATAGAAACTGTACATGTATATGTTTATGTACATTGTACATGTGATTGTACGCTCACGCGGGCTGCTCAGTAAAACACTATGTCAGCATCAGGTATGAATATCACTCTGTCTATGTTTTTTAACCTTGGTAAGTCGACAAACTCGCCTCTCGCCAAAAATAGCCATGAAACAGACGTAGGTGAGAGTTTAGGCTGTATTTATTCGGCATTTCACAATTTAAAAGTTTCAGGAACTACTGATGCAAAGATAGGAACCATCTTGTTTTAGGTCCGAAGACTATACAATGTATTGTGTGCAGGCAGAAATACGCCCTCCAGTCCATTGCACGGTTGAGTAAAAAGCACTACAATACACACATTAACAAAATAAATAAATAAATAAATCACTTGGAAGTGTTGGATGTCGGATTGCAGGAAAACTCGGCATGCAGTTACGGCACAGCAAAGTCATTATAAGATAAGTCTGTTCACTCTGCCGCCATCTTGGTAACGCCTCCATAGACAAACAGTGGTATTAGAATAACATGTACTAAATACCCCAGTGACTCTCAATACGACACATTTATAGGTTTCTGCTTTCAACAAGTCAGTTCATCAACTTAGTTTGGGTGTCCACAAACTTTTGTCTACACACAGACACATATACTAGCAAGGTGTGTGTACTAAAAGTGGCTGGTGAGTGTATATATTTCATTTATGTGACACAAAATTCTCAGTGCCACTCAAGCTCAAAGAGCACACTTTCTAATGTGGGCAACAATAGTGTTGAGGCACAACCAGATACAAATCAATCAACTGATAATGGAAACCAATAATGCTTTAGCTTCAGTGGAACTAAAGGCTGAGGTCATTTGACTTGGCTTGTCGTTGTGCCTCAAAGCCCAACTAAACATTTTCTGTAACTGTTGATCAGACCAGATTTTAGCCCATTCCTCCATACAACACAGCTTCAACTCTGATGTGGGTGGGTTCTTCACATGAATTGCTTCCACAGCTTTTCTACTGGACTTTAACTTGGTCACTGCAAAAACATTCATTAACAAAAAAACAAAACAAAAAAATGTTATTCTTTCTTTGGACATAACATGTCATTTAAACCAAAAAGTTCCATTTTGGTCTCATCTGTCCACAATTTTTTTTTTTTTTTTTTGGATTGTCCACATGCCATGTGATGGGCAGCAATGTTCTTTCTGGAGAGCAGTGGCTTTCTCCTTGCAATATTGCCAAACACACGATTGTTGCTCAGGTATTTTGCTAGTGGTGGACTCATGAACATTAACATTGGTCAATTTGAGAAAGGTCTTTATTTGCTTGGAAGTTGCCCTAGGGTCCTTTGTGACCTTAAAGACTATTGCATACTTCGATCTTGTACTGATCTTTGTTGGTCCTGAAATTCCTCAGTACACAATTTGTCTGACTGTGTATTCCAGGTCTCCAAACTCTTTAGAGGTGGTTTTGTAACTTTTTCCAGTCTGACAAGCATCAACGACAACAACTCTTTTTGAGGCCCTCAGAAAGCTCTTTATTTTGGCATGATACACTTCCATGACCATGTGTTTCCACTGTTCCACTGTTCTGTAACTACAACAGGGTGCCCACTCACACCTGAATGTCATCCCATTGGTTGAAAACACCCGAATCTAATTTCACCTAATACAAATACTTTTGAAAGCTACAGATATTTTAGTATACAGAGTGTATTATGCAGTCTCATCCAGAGGACGTTGAGTTACCTATTTGACCCTGGTTCCTTTCAATTTGGGTGTCTAGACTTTGAAAAGCTGCTTTGTGATAAAGTATATGGTTAAAAGCACCAAATAAATCAATTACACTGATTTTAATAGTACCTGAGAGCGTGTGTATAATACACTAGGTATACAAAATAAACTGGAAACATTTCAGATCATTAGTCATTTAAATATGAAGTTGGTACATACCACAAAGCTCAAAGAAGAGTCAGACAGCACCACTGTCAGAGATAAACCTGTTACTGTTGTGTAAGGGAACATTCAGGCAACACATCACTGGCATGAATTCCAGCTTTTGGCTGTATTACAGCTATGCACTTCTTTGCTAGCCTTGCACCATGCTGAACTCTCACTCCTGAAGGTGCACATCACTATTTAATCACATGCACTGATGTTTATGTGTTTTTATTTTCGGAACATCTACCCTTCCAATCCAAGGAGGCCACCCACAGAACACATGTGAAAACCAAACAAAACCACCCAGATAGTTAAATAAAGAGTAGCCACCAATATTTACCTCAGACAGTTTATTTTATGCATCACTCACATGCAGAAAAATACACATGCTGAGGAAATTCAAGCAGAAAATGGCTTGTGTTTGGTAATTCCCAGCCCTCCCTTCCTTTTACTCGCACAGTGCCAGAGTGATTGAACAAAGTCTGTTCTCAGCACTTTGTAGGACTCGACAGGAGTCACAGACGATGTGAAAAACACTAGCTTCACAGTAGAGAGGCCCATAAGGAACACTCTACAGCACTGTGCTCAGTCATGTGAAGTGTGGAGTTTATATTCACTACATATGGTGAGAACACTGCTAATAAAAAGTAGGAACCTTAAAAGCAAAACAGATTATGTTTTTATTAAATACAATAAACAAATGATATGCACTCTCAGCCACTTTATTAGGTTCAGCTGTTCAACTGCTCACTAACGCAAAAATCTGACAAGCCAATCACATGGCAGTAACTCAATGAATTTAGGCATACAGACATGATCAAAATGACCTGCTGAAGTTCAAGCATTACAATGTGGAAGAAAGTCACTTTGAACATGGCATGGTGGTTGGTGGTAGACGAGCTGCTCTGAGTATTTCAGAAACTGCTGATCTACTGGAATTTCCACACACAGACATCTCTAGGGTTTACAGAGAAAGGTCAGAAAAAGTGAAAATATCCGGTGAGGTCAGTTCTCTGAGCGAAAATGCATTGTTGATGTCACAGGTCAGAGGAGAATTGCCAGACTGGCTCGAGCTGATAGAGGCAACAGTAACTCAAATAACCACTTGTTACAACAAGGTATGCAGAAGAGCATCTCTGAACGCACAATACATCAAACCATGAAGCAGACGGGCTACAGCAGCATAAGACCACACCGGGTCCAACTCCTATAAGCTAAGAACATGCTACCAATTCGTACAGTCTCACCAAAACTGGACAATAGAAGATGGGAAGAACTTGCCTGGTCTAATGTCTTAATTTCTGCTGCAACATTCAGATGATAGGTTCAGAAATTGGCGTAAACAACACAAAAACATGGATCCATCCTGCCTTGTATCAACAGTTCAGACTGCTGCTGGTGGTGTAACTGTGCGGGGGATATTTTCTTGACACACTTTGGGCCCCTTAATACCAATTGAGCATCAACACCACAGGCTATCTGAGTATTGTTGCTGACCATGCCAATCCCTTTTGGCCACAGTATACCCATGTTTTTCTGATTTTCAAAATCTCTGAGGAATGTTTGCAACACCTTGTTGAATCTATAGCATACATGTGTAAAGCTTGCGGCTTGGCATTACATCTCTCAGTTTAGGAGTTTTGATTAGCTTCCTGAACTCCTCTTTTTCAACTGTGTAAATTGGCTTCATGTCCTTAAATCTGATCGTTTTCTTGTCATACGCAGTTACCTACCATATGTAGTTCAGACAGGACCATTCTGAACGTGAGGTGGCACTTTGGGTTCACCTTTTCAACACTCAAGTCTGCATTACATTTACAGCATTTAGCAGACGCCCTTATCCAGAACTACTTACAATTGATACAGTCTTACAATCCAAGCAATTGTGGGTTAAGGGCCAACAGTGGCAACTTGGCAGAGGTGGGATTTGAACCCTGGACCTTTTTTTGGTCCATAGTCCATAGACCAGTACCTTAACCGCTAGGCCACCACAGTCTGTTATGCATTAAAAGCATAAAAAATCTAAACACAAAACTTCCAGATAAGCAGCAGCAAACCAGGTGAACATCTGTGTAGTTTTTAAGATGGAAAGCCCTGCCGAAGACAAAGTACTTCAGACAGACGCTGTAGTTTCTACTTTTATGCAGGATGTGTATCCGATTAATCATCTTCCTTTACAATACTTTTCCCTTGCCTTGTTGGATCAGATACATTATTTGTTGTTGTTGCACTTTTACACTGGGAAATTTTAATCTTAAAATACAACAGTAAGTCTGCAGGCAATCTCCAGTGAAAGTAAGGGTGTTCTTGAACTTGACCCAAATACTGCAGTCAGTACCCAAGATCAATTTTGAGCTTATTTTGGAGAGGGCATCAGAACACTTTGTTTTTCATGCAGGCAAATATTTATATCCACGGTGTGTGATAGCTTTTCAAAATGGGAGATCTTATTTGTCTTATTAACTATTCCATAACCATATACTAACAAGGACACTAGGTTTTATTAAGCAGTATTAAAGAAAACATTTGATTAGCCATGAACACATAGAAATGTTTACCAGTCCTTATAGGCAAGCCTTTCCAACTGCTGGCTACTTTGGCTACATGAACAAGAAATTATTTCAAATCACACCACACTAGACCACTATCTACTTCTGTAAGGAGAACTATACATCTGAAGCTGATAGTCAAGTTATCAAGCTGCTCTCTTTTGAAATATTTCATGTGGCTAAATCACAACAAACTATATATCATCTGTATTAAGCATTAAGCCTAGGGGAAAAATGCCAGCATAAGAACCTTATCTTTGAATCATGGTGGATGTAGTATCATATTTTGGGCCTAATCTGTTGCATCTAGGCCAGGGTGAATTGCCATTATTGATGGAACAATGCATTCTGAATTATACCAGCACATTTTAAAGGAAAATGTCAGGGCATCTGTGAGAACTTAATTTCAAGAGGGTCATCTAGCAAGATAAGACCCTAAGCACACAAGTAATTCTACCAAAACTGATTAAAGAAGAACAAAGTTAATGTTTTGGAAAGGCTAAATCAAAGTCCTGACCTTAATCCAGTAGAAATGCTGTGAAACCATTTCATGTGAGAAACCACACAGAAATATATACATAAAGACATCTAGAAAATTCTAAAGCGTTCACAAACTTTCAAGCACCACTGTACCTGCTGGAATGTTTCTGAGACGTGGAAGGAAAAATGGAGGGGAAGAACATACCAAATTCAACACTCAGCAACAGAAAGCTTCATGCACTAACTAACTACTTTACCACCAAGACACCCTTACAGATAAAATAGAGCTTGGTAAGGATTAGTTAAGACATATAAGCATGCATGTAAAGAACAAGTCAGGTACAAACTCTGTAATTATTGTGTAACAGAACCAATGTGTTTTTTATGGGTTTTGGTCTTTGAAGTTCTAAACAAAATTTGCATAGCGGTTCTATAATGACTCTCACATTATCTTCCTGCCACGGTGCTCCAAGCTACAGCATAATCCTCTTACACGTTCACCTGTTATGTATTCACCTGTTTATCTATCTGTGTTTGAGGAGCTATTCGAAAGGATTTCGTTTCCAAACCCATTTTGTTATAGCAAACAGGACAGATAAAAACACTAAAGGCCTCGGTTGCTATGGGGACCTTGAACTGATACCAAGATGCCTATCGACCCTGATGTCGGAGCAAAATTACATTCTTTATATCCCAAATTGAATCTGGTGAAGGTCAAAACACACCATCAGGTTAAGACCTGGGCCTGAATGAAAAACGAAATTCATGGAACTCATTTACATCTAAGTCCAAAAGCTTCAGTTCACCTCGGGAAAGATCAGGGCACTGCTGATGTGTCACAATGAACATCAATTAACAGCTTATCCATTTAATGTGTGTAGACAAAAAAGGTCAAAACAGTGGGCATTCATTAGTGTATGTTGGGGGTGTGCATGTGTGTTTGAACGTGAGTGTTGCCGAGTGTGTTTTTGACGGTTGGTGAAAGATACAGGCAGAGGATGAGTGTGTGTGTGTGTGTGTGTAAATTATTCAGCCTGCATATTAATACTACTTGCATGTGCACATCTTCACGTGCACACACATACACACACTATGAGAATGGAAGGTGTTTGTAGTCCACACTGTGATCGGTTTGAATATTTTACTAAACTAGTAAGAGTGAGTCTGAGAGAGGAAGAGTGACAGGGAGAGAGGAAGAGAGAGTGTACACCTGCCCAATCTTACAAAGAGCTACACAGTCAACATAAAGAACGCTGTTACAAAGACCACCAACTCTTAATGTCAACAAAATACGCAGGAAAAAAGGTGTAATATATGTTTGCCCATTACACAATGCAGATAGATAAAAAGGGCTTTAAAGCTTGAATAGGGATTATGATGAGTCTGTTCTGTTGAGAATTAAGTCATAAAATTTCACTAGGAATGTGATGGACATAAAAACGAGACAAGAAAAGCCAGTAAAAAGTTTTACTTATGTTTTATAGCTTAGCTCAGTCTGAGTGCTTGTTTCCTTGCATATTATGACTGTGACATTGGCTTAATTTGTACATCTAAATATTTGTGTGGGCAGCATTGTGGTACAAGTGGTTAGTGCTACAGTTTCACATCTCCAGAGATCCCGGTTCGATTCCCGGCCCGGACTCCTCCTTTGCATAACCTCCTTGGGTATGTGTGGGATTTCTCTGGGTGCTCCAGTTTCCTCCCACATTCTGAAGACATGTTCTCTCTGGAGTGTCCCTGTGAGTGTTGAGATGGATTGGCGCCCTGTCTAGGGTTGGTTACGTCCTTGTGCCTTTTGTTGTCAGACAGGCCCTGGCTACTCTGACACTGAATTTGATTAAGGTGGCATGAAATTGGATGGTGATGAAATATCTTTAAGGTAACACAACCCTCACCTAGAAGGGTGGCTGGACTCGGAGACTGAGAGAGAGTAGGAGTTAATGAATCGAAAACGAAACGGTTCATAGCTCATGTTACTTGTAAACAAACCCCATCATCTAAATGTATGTTGTTCTGGAAAATGACTGGAATAGTGAATACTTAGTAAGTGGTAGCATTATATAGAAAAAGGTTCATTATTATCTATTTGACAATCCTGTCCAATATTTTTCCTGCATATTTAAAATCCCACCTGTTTTCAATTATGTCAGCATAATATAGATGTGGATGGGACTTCAGATTGATCGACTGTTCTGGATTTTATTTGCCCAATCTAACAGGAACAGGGGCTCATTCATCACATATATCATGTTGTATTTTCTGCTGTCTCACAGTGTTTCATCAGGTGCTAAATGCTAAAATGTAAAACAAGCATATCCACAATCTTAACCATTAAATAAAACAAAAAAGTGAGGGATGCAGGTAGAGGTAAGAAGTCATACAAACCATTATTTACTTCTGCTATTTTTAAGTTTTCCATCATTCGTTTTAGTGGGTAGGTAGCTTGGATAGTGGGATAGCAGATTCTAATGCTCAATATTGTAAAGCAGGAATTTGGACACTTGGAGCCTGGATATCTAGGTTTTGACTACAAACAATACATTACACTTACTTGTTAGTAAGTAACTATTCCCAAGCAACAGACTATGGTCATTATATGTTAACACATTGCCAAACATAACCTTTCTCTGGATGCAAAGATAAAACAAATACTTGATAGTAATTTTGGTATTCAAACACTCACATCTAGAACAGTTAATCTCTGTTAATCACTTTCCATCTACACTTGCGGGTAGCTATTGCTACATAACCAAGCTCCAATCAACCTTAAGTAGATCTATAAAGCTTAAATTGATAGCCATGGCATCAAGTTGCTGTTTTTACATATTCCTTTATGTAGATAATCCACAATAAATCATACATCCTTCTTAATAATTTCAAAATAATCAGTCAACTGGTGAAGTCAACAAGCTGCTGTTTAAGGCTTTATAATAATAAGGTTCCGGGTTTGAGAACTTAAGACTGATGCAAAGACAGCAGCATCCCTACTAATATAACAGGTCACAATGCTTTTCACTCCTGACCTACTAAACATTTACTAACAAGGTGATTTCTATTAACAAACAGTACATTCTGTAAACAGCCACCATGTTAAGGGTTCTGTTCCATCCATATTTCTATCAGTAACTTGTTTCCAGATAATGACTCTAGTGCTGTGGGCACTATATGTAATACAGGTCATCCCTAGGTCACCTGAGCAATGCACAGCAGAGAGAATGAGAGAGAGCAAACGTGAGAGCGAGAGAGCATGATGGCAATTATAAGTGCCAGATTTGTGTAGCTCGTTATCACATTAGAGTGATTACACTGCCTGATTAATCTGGTTCATCGGCTTCCATTTGTACAACAGACATGCTATGCAAGCATGTGAGTTGAATCTCAAACACACATGCACACTCGTCCTTGTAGGTTTTTGCTCACTGGCTATGTGTACATGCAAAGATTTATGACAATTCAGCTCAGAATTTAAGTGTTTACAATATGTAAAAACATTCAAAATACAATACTGTTTGTACAGTACTGAGTTAATGACTGTATAATGTATACAGTATAATGACTGTATTGTCAATGATTAGACCCAGAAATCCTATAACCCTATAGTCTTTTCCACTGATTGTCATGCCAACCGTTGCGAGTTTTAGCATATATCTCAGCCCTTTCAGCCTGTTCCCCGTCCAAAAAATGGGCTGCTACCCTCCCAAAAAGACAATTCCTGCTCAAGAACATTTCGGGTTAACTTGACACCCCGATGAAGCGGTCAGGTCTTAATACTGCAACTGTAGTAAGATGCACTTTTTCTGATATTCTTGTATTCTAACAATGAAACTGAGAACTATTTATATAAGGTCATTACACCATTGCTAAACCAACTGTATATCTAATCTAACGCTGTCCTAAGACTTTTGTGCAATACTGTATATTTACATTATTTAGCAGACCCCCTTATCCAGAGTGACTTACTCTTACGGTGAGCAGTTCAGGTTAAGAGCCCAACTGTGGCAGCTTGGCTGGGTTGGGATTTGAACTTACAATTTTAGGTCCACAGCCACTAGCCGACTGAAGCTTACTGTAATCTAAACCAAAAAGTATGCATGTGTGAGAAGTGGCTTTTAGCAACAATGTTATAATAATGAGTACTGTCACCAATCTGTGGCATACACTGTAACTAGAAGGGTTGAACCCCAGTTTATAATAACCTCACTTCAGTTTTTAAAGAGCCTAAAATGATCAAAACATCTTCTGAATGTCCTTTTTAAACAGAAATAATTTTTCTATATTATTAATTGGATTCCTTATCCATCTTGTCTGAAATTTGATAATCTTATAATATGAGTTTTGGGTCCTGCACAAAACATGCATACACATTCTAAGAAGGTAACATACAAAGTGTAGATCCTTCTGATTATTAAGAGGATGATCCTAATTAAATCGAATAGCAATTAGATTTGGTTGGCAGAATTATTTATACTATGTTTGAAGAAAGTACACAAAAGTTTCCTTTTCCAGATTTCTAATGGATGTCTGTCTGTGTATAAATGTGGTGGACAAGACGTCTGTCCTGTCCAGTGCTGTCTGTCGATAATCTTTATTTTACCCATGCATTCCATAGGGGTGCAAATTTCTTTGCTGACGTTACTAACTCTCTAAATATTGGCTATTTTAGGCAACTCTTTCTACTTGGTAATGTGCTGCCTAAAATTATAGAGGAGACACAAGGCTCTGGAGATGAAGCGGCGAGTCGCTGACAAATTGCTAACAGAATGGAAATGCCCTCAGGATAAATTCAGTGGAAAGCTGATGGAAACTGCTGAATTTCCTGCACCTGCTCAGTGGTTAACATTGATGTGCAGTGGACCTATACAGCACTGACTCTACATTGTGTAAGAGCAACGCTACGATACACAGCACTGCAATATTACTGTCAAGAGCTCAAGGCAAGTCCTGTTTGGGAAGAATTTTTTTTTTTTTATTTGCACTGCCGTTTGCAATAGATTCCTTCTGAAACTGTGGTAGTAATCACTTAAAATAGTCTTGAGGAAGTCTTGAACATCTATATATTTTATGACCAAAATGCAACTGAAGCCTGATACTACTGACATTTAACCACTATTAAGTTCACCTGAGTGTTAAGGTAGTCTTAATCCATCACCCATTAATTCTGATTTAACTGAGGTTTAAATGTAAGGCAGCACAGAGTCTATGTTACCTTAGTCAGTCAACAACATGGGGATTAATAGAGAATACAAAATTAAATGATACAAAAATTTGTTAACCTTCATAAATCTTATACTTGCTATAAAAAAGCTTTGCACATGCACACTGTTGGAACCAACCCGAACTGTAAATGACCCCGCCACGCAAGTGAATTTAACCCATAAACACAGAGAAGAGGATGGTTAGAGGGGAAAGTAATTTCAAAGATCAGAGTTGGAGTTTTGCAGAAAATGATAGCATTTTGGGGTCAACCAAGTCTACAAATAAGATACCACCACCATGCCCACAAACTACTTAGAAGGTGTGTCAAAAAAAAAAAAGACTTTCATCTGACCACAAAAATAAGTGTCGAGAGTTGACGTTAAATGCCGCTGAAAATCTGACAGCACATTGTTTCAAACATAAATAATAAGTTTAACACAGCAAACACTTCAAGATGGGTTTGGTTTAAACCAAAGGTTGGTGACACAGAAAAGAACCACTACTTGCACGGTGATGGATCTGTGATGATGTGGCTCTGTTTATCCTCCAAAAGTCCTGACTGGGAATCGTAGAATACATCATAACCATCACCAGGAACCAGACAATTTTAAAGCAAAATCTGAAATCTGGCATCACTTACGAAACTACAATTGGGTTGTAGTGTGACCTTCCAACAGAACAACAATCCAGAACTTACATCTATATCTAAAAATGATTTAACAACTGCATATTCAAGCTTCTGACACAGTCCAGTCCACTGTCCTAAAACTCATTGAAAAGTACTGATGAAAGCTGATCTTTAGAGATTCTATATTAAAGTACATCTCAGACTCCTTACTCTATATTAGCCTACATCAAGTATTCCAGGAGAAGATTCTGTGCTGTGAGACTGGAGCTGTCATCCCGAAAAAAGGCTTGCAGTTGCCTGGCCCATCACTGTCATGTAACATTCAGCATGTGACAGGAGTCAAGTGAAAAAAGTACAATTTATCCAAATAATCAACAGGAATGACCTTAAGATCGATATTTCATAATGCCGTCACTCCTGGTGTTTTCAAATCAGCAAGAGACCGGCATGGTACGCAGCATTAATGCCACAATCAAAAGGCAGCAAAACAACAACTGTCTTTAATGGTCCCTGAGGCTCTAAGCTGAGGCTCCAAAACTAGTGACTCCTGTTGCCCGTTGTGGAATATTGGTACTTTCTGGACAACAGGCTTAATACCACAGATATCTGCAAACTCTACAGTCAGCTTGGAGAGATGCCTGTCAATATTCAGCACACGTCAATACACATTCAAATGTAATACTACTACAGATGGTGTGGCCAATATGCCTTTTGCTTATGTGTCTCTCTTACATCGCACCCATCTGCCTTTACAGGCCAGTCATCTTCCTCCTCTCCATCTCCTCTCACAAAACTCAAGTCAACTGGCTCTTAAGCAGCCTGAGCACCAGGTGGTTATTTTGAGATGTCCACACAGCCCATAAGCTTATCTTTATATTTTTTTTATTGATCTGTAACTACACACCACAGCACACACCAGCCCATACCACATCACCCCAGCCCACCCATGTCTACTACAGATTGAAAAGGGGGGAAAAAAAACAGGCCCAGAGATCACCTCGCTGCAGCAGACAGATGGGAATCTAAAGTTAGATCAATACTGCTTATTATGGGCTGCATAAGGGAGAGTTCTGCATTTTTGCTCTTTTGGATTGGAGCTGGATTTAATCAACTGGAGAAATAAAATGAAAAAACCTATTCTGCCAGAAATTGTGCACATGCACCCTGGTCTGCATTTCCTCCACATAAATCCAGTTCTTACCATTGCCTCATTGTACCACACACATACACATGCACCTCTATGTGAACCTATGACTGGGTTTCTCGTATAAGTTACAATTAAAAGATTAAATCTGCATAATCACTCTAGAGACAGCTAGATAGAGCTCTTTTCCAGTTGTGTTCTTCAGAGTTGTGTGGGTGTTTTGCAGCAAGTGGGCATGTATTTTTATGAAAGTGTAATATGTTACATCGTTCTGGGCGCAACAGCTCTACACTACCTATACAGACCATCTATCAGTGTTTTTTACAACAATTGTTAATATATATATTACGAAGGTATATATGAAGAAGGGAATAATCCTTGTATAGCTGGCTGCAAAATGAATTTTAATTTCCTTGAGGTCAGTGTCTGGCTTTCTCAATTAATCACGTTTATAGCATGAGGCTCCTGTATCCTCAATTCAGACTGGTTAGACGTTAATACATTTTCTGTAATAGCTCTGGGCTCTCTTTCCCAAAAGCATAATAAAGTTAAGATCACCTTACTTGGTAGAGAGGGTGTTTAATGTGATGCTCGATCTACCATTTAAAAATGATCTTTGTGCTACGATACTTTTGGGAAGCTCAAATATATAAGTTTTGAAAGCATAACATGTATAGTAGATAATTTGTTGAGACTTTCTTTGTGAGTTCACTGTCATTTAATGTGAGCAATAATAAAAAAACTTAAAATTGTTTTGAACAGTCAATCGCTGCTGTTTCATGCAATGCTGGGTGTAGAGGCTTAGGAAAATCATCAAATCTCTAATCAAAACTGTAGTGGTAAAGGCTTTCCAACCCACTGTTAATTATTTAATTAGTATGTGATCAACTTTTATGTTTACAATGTCACTGTTGCATTATTGGAGTCTAAGAATGCTTAACATGATGCTCATCTGGCTGGAAATCTTTAGAAACCAATCTTTTAAAAGTTTGGATTCCACCAATTCACATACTACGTACAAATTTAAGAAATTCAAGACCATTTTTACCCTCCCCTGGACTGGAAAAACTATTTGTAGAGGGAAAATAATAAAATATACCTTTTTGATTAAATGAGAAGCATTATGTCTAGAGAAAGGAAAACAATGCATTACAGCACAAAAACCATGTCCCATCTTTGAAACATTTTGGCGGTAGTATCATGGTTCGGGCCTGTTTTGCTGCATCTGGGTCAGTACAGCATGTCATCATTGATGAATCACTTAATTCTG
The DNA here is from genome assembly GCA_025084515.1 of Ancistrus triradiatus. Lineage (NCBI taxonomy): Eukaryota > Metazoa > Chordata > Actinopteri > Siluriformes > Loricariidae > Ancistrus > Ancistrus triradiatus. Next base: position 1,339,426 of record JAJAGP010000023.1, read on the forward strand.
AAATATACTAGCAAATTCTAAAGGAAAATGTCAGGACACCTGTCTGAGCCGAATCTCAATAGACTGCAAGTCATGCAGCATGACAACAAACCTAGGCAAAGAAGTTGTTCTTCCAAAGAATGGTTAAAGACGACTAAGGTTAACGCTTTGGAGTCCTGACCTTATTTCAGTAGAAATGCTGTGGAAACATCTGAGGAAACTCCCAGAATTGAAGCTTCTCTGTATGGAGAAGTGGACTAAAACGTGCAGGCCTGATCAAAGGTTTCTGTAAACTTCAAGCTGCAGACTGCTGAGAGTTCTCACCATGCAAACTCCTGTCAGTATCAGAACTGGAGCAATGTAAAAAGGTCGTCTAGTCTGAGGAGTCCTGTTTTTGTTTCTATTACCTGAATAGACAAGAAAGTGTGCACCAATTCACCTAGTAAAGTGATGGGACTGTGGTAGCCTAGTGGTTAAGGTACTGGACTATGGACCAGAAGGTCCAGGGTTCAAATCCCACCTCTGCCAAACTGCCACTGTTGGGTCCTTGAGCAAGACCCTTAACCCACAATTGCTTGGATTGTAAGACTGTATCGCTGTATCGGATTGTAAGTCGCTCTGGATAAGGGTGTCTGCTAAATGCTGTAAATGTAAATGTGCATTCATGTGGATGTTACTATGACTATACCACCTATCAAAACATTGTAACTAACTAAGCACACCCCTTCATGCTAACGCTGTTCCCTAATAGTCCCCCCCTCTTTCTTTTGTATTACCTACCTAAACATTGTTATGGACCAGTTCGTCATAATGTTTTGGCTGATCGGTTTATACTGTATATAAAGGTTACAATGTGCTCTGACAGAAAAGTGCATCTCATGCTGATTAAATAAATAACGTAAGGGGCAATAAAATTATTTATTTTAAATAATGGAATAAAAGTAAATAACCTTGATGTCTACAACGGAACCTAATTACTTATATAATACACTTGTTTCATTTGTGACAATAATTAGTCTGCAACATTTCCCATACGTGACCATCTAATCTGTATCATCTGTAATTCAAAAGAAATTTAATAAAGGTCTTGGAAAAAAAAAAATTCAGCAGATCCTCTTTCTGCTCCTCTGTTTTACCGCACCTCTCTCACATCTCCTCTTTCCTCAACCCTCCCCTTCCTAACCCTTTATCTAGCTCCCTCTACCCCATCTTTAAGATAATCATGGTGAATATGGTTGATATCAGATTGCCAAAAATACTCTCAATCTCATCACTGCACTCCCTGCCACCCATTATTACCAGCATGAAAACAATCCTCAGACCACAAAAGTAAATGTGCTAGTGAGTGAGCGATTAAGTGAGATCCTGATAGTGGATGGTGACCTTGTGCAAGGACAGAATAGGTGATGTCATAGCAATAAAGGAAAGCTGACACTTGGGCTTTGAAACTGTTAACACTCTAACAGCCATACTGTGTTGTTTTGCCTCAGTATTAACCTGGTGAGTTTTAAGTTTATTGTTGTGCACAAGTACAGTGTACAATGTGCAGTGTAATTCTTACTTGTATGCTCTCTCACAGCAACATCACAACAACAGACATGAACATTCAGGTATGTGCAGTTAAAACTGCTTTAAGTTCTGTGAAACAGGATGTAGACCGGACATTACCATAGTCACACAGTCTTTTTAAATTATTGTAATGTAAATACATAGGGTATCTTAACAAGAAAACTGCTTGCAAACGAAATGCGTCAGATACCACTAACAACAAGGGTGGATCGCTACCATCTGTCCGAAGCCTAAACTGTTATACATATGCTAAACGTTTTTTTAATTGTTGGAAATCCACAATGATATCAAAAATACAGTAATGTAGTGTTACAACCTTTTGTAATAACACTTAAGAAGATGGTATGATGGAATTTTTGTTTGACGGAAGCCAAAATTGCATTGATAGAGAGTATTACAAACAACATGGAAGATCAGTCAGATGAAAAAGAGACTTGCCAGTTGATATAGAGATAGGTGAGAGAGAAGACACAGATATTGGAGAACAAACAAATCAGCACTAATTGCAATAGGGCAGGCACATACAAATGCAAATTACAGTTGCAGTTGTTACAAAAAAGTAACAGAAAGTAATATACTCAAACAAGTAACTTGCACAAAAAGTCTCTAAAAACTTCAACTGAGTTAGAAAGGTCTCTAGCCCTAACAAGCAAGCGACCACACAACCAGTAAGGCAGTTACACAATAAAGTGACTAGTATGGTTAAGTTATTAAATTTGTTGTCTGCTAAAAGTGTAAATGTACATATTAATTATGTTTGGCTGTGACATTTTGCAGTGCATGCATTCCTTCAGGAAGTTATTGTTTTTGAAAAACTATCCCTGTACCTGGATGTGCATCTTGATGGACCTAAGCAGTTTACTAGAATGAAGAAGGGAGAATAGTGTGTGAGCTGGCTGACTGGAGTAATCCATAATGCGTCCTAACTGTTTAAGACAGCGTACCTTATAAATGTCCTGTAATTTTAATCACAGTCTGTAGTGCTTTATGGAGCTGTACCATGCAGTTGCCACACCAGGATGTTATACATTCTATGGCGCAACTACAGAAGATCTTCAGGACTGAGGCCGACATGCAGGCTTTCCTGAGATATTTGAGGAAGCAGAGGTGCTGATGGGTTTTCTTTATAGTAGTTAGTGTACAAGTTATTGGTGAGCTGCTTACGCACTCTACAGTATTCCCTCCGATGATGATGGGTTTGTGGGCTGTTTCCTGCTTCCAATTGTCTATTTAAGTTAAGGTTGTTCTCTTGGTACCACTTTGCCAGCATCTGAAACGCTTCCCTATATGTTGTTTCATCATTAATCCAATAATTATGGGACTGTGGTAGCCTAGTGCTTAAGGTACGGGACTCTGGACTGGAAGATCAAAGCTGCCACTGCTGGGTCCTTGAGCAAGACCCTTAACCCACAATTGCTTGGATTGTAAGACTGTATCAGTTGTAAGTCGCTCTGGATAAGGGCGTCTGCTAAATAATGTAAACGTAAATGTAAATGATGGTGTCATCAGCAAATGAGGACGGTGTTCACTGCTCTGAGTTCCAAAGGTTAAATTCTGTGGTAGCCTAGCAGTTAATGTACTGGGCTATGCGCCAGAAGTTCCAGGGTTCAAATCCTTGGGGTCCATCAGAAAGGCCCTTAACCCTCAATTGCTTGGACTGTAAAACTGCATCACTTGCAAGTCACCCTGGATAAGAGTGTCTGCTAAATGACATAAATGTAAATAAGTTCAGGGTGGTAGATGCATTTGTGGCAATGCGTACAGGGTGATTTCTGTTGGCAAGGAAGTCCAAAAGTCATTATCCAGGAAAACAACTAAACTAACTTAAATTAAACAGAAATTGTATAGACAGCAGGCAGTCAGTGTGCCATGTTGTTAATAAGTGTCCTGAGAGAATAAAATATAGTTTTCTTTGTTATGATGATGATGCACAGTTCTATACATCGATAAGCCAAAATATTATGACCACCTGCTTCACATCTGTGTTCATTGGTGCTGAATTGGATTGAGATTTGGGAAATGTGGAAGCCAGGCCAACACACCGAACCTTTCATCATGTTCCCCAATCTCCAAACTATCTGTGCACCGTCAAAGTTAGAAAAAACTACCACAGCACTTAAGGAAAAGTGAAAATAAAAGAAATCCTATAATTTAACCACATCATAGATATTGCTGTTTTTTTTAGGGAGGGGCAAAAGAACTTGTGAGTGACAACAACAGTCAATCATTGATCATGCCCCTTGGATTGGTCATGACCCGTTCTCTACCTTGCATTCCTACACCCCCTGACTGCAGCCTAGGGGATGCTCACCCTGATTGCACCTCTCACTCCTTGTGGATACACCCCTTGACTTTATATTGAGTTCTGTATTTTTGTACCTTTGTAGTCTTGACTCTACCTAAAGTCATCAGCAATGTGCCCCCTGTCTGTACCTTGAGATCCTGGGGGATGTGCCCCCTGACTATACCTAAAGGTCTTCTGAGATGTGCCCTCTGTCTGTACCTTGAGATACTGGGAATGTGCCCCCTGACTTTACCTCAAGTTCGGTGTGCCCCTGTCTGTACCTTGGGGATGTGCCTTCAGATTGTACCTCATGTTCCTCAGGAATGTGCCCCCTGACTGTAGCTCGAGTTCCTCAGAGATGTGCCCCCTGACTGTACCTTGTGTTCCTTGGGGATGAGCTCATCTACAGTATCTATAGTTATTTGGAGATATGCTCCCTGGCTGTATCTCGACTTCCCAGATTGTACTCACTCTGACTGCAACTGTATACATCAATGACCTTTTCTGTATAGATAATATCCATGACATTCATAGCAATGCCGGAGCTTGTTCAGTGCTCTTGCTCAGCGTCTTTCTTGTAATACAAGGACGGTTCATGAATTTTAAGGTGCATTGTCTATCCTCAATAAACTCTTGTTGCACAGTGATGACACACAATCCTCCACAAAATTAATGTGTAATCTACTGGGCTGGAAAGAGAAAGAGGGGTAGTTGCATCAGCTTTAGTAATATAGAGGGCTCAGAGGTCCAGAGCCTATCAAAAAATTCACTGCAGGACCTAGGGGATGATCCCTCATTCAGCCTCCTCACGCTGAGGCAATCGTGCCTGTGAGACACCCGAACCAGCTGCAAGTCTCCAATGGGACTCTAAGATTTCCGCTGTGGTGGATTAGCGAATTGCTGCTGTGCCACCCAAGCACCCCTAGTAATACTGTTACATACATTAGCTCCAAAAAAAAATGAATGTATGTTAACAGTAATGATGTGAGAAATTCTAAGTACAATTTTGTCAAAAAATGTACAGTCAAAGTATAAATGTATATATTTCCTGAACGGCCAGATCTGGTCTGTGGACTGCTGATTAAATATGGCTGACTTTGGGGAAGCACTGATATTTTCGTTTCCACAAGAGACAGATAAATATGTCTGTGATTAACATGCCAATTGACCCTAATGTATATGGAAACCACTTGTGTGCTACTTGTAAATGTTTTCCCCCCTGTATGCATGCAACTGGTTGTGATCATAGATTAAAACCAAACAAATGTTCTACCTTTGTCCACCTAACGTTAGCAAGAACCTACATGTTGGGTGCTCTTATTCATAAGGGGTTGTTTTAGGTATTGTTGGGTGTCACCTTTTCTACTGGTAGTAAATACACATTACAGGTAGTCCCCATTTTATGAAGGTCTGGTTTGTAATTTTTCAATTTTACAATGGGAATCCGATAATAAACATAAACACATACTCAGCAGAAACCACACTGAGAATGTTGAATTCAGATTTTTCCCTGGGCAAGCAACATACAGTACGATACTCTCCTGAACTCTCCTGTGCTAACTGAGGAAATCAGAAGTGCGTGATGTAAGGACTGACGTGGCGGGAGTGATGAGCGCTGGGAAATGTAGTGAAGAATATCCTTGTAGTGAGAAAACCATTTGGTTTTGTGTTTCACTTTCAATACATTATTCAATAAGTTACATTATAACACATTATCATGAAATAAGCTTTGTGTTAATAACTTCGCCCAACTGTAGGTTAACGTAAGCTTGTTCAAGCTTGTTTAAGGTATGCTACACTAAGATATGTACAGTATATATAAAGTATGTATATACACAATACATCCACTGATATATTTATCACTATGTATCCCCATCTAAAACAAGGACTACTTGTATACACTCCAAACAATTGTTGATGTGACTACAGCAACAAAGCAATGGACAGTAAACCATGTAGTGACATGGCATTGTCAACCTCAAACACAATTAATCAGAAAACATTAGCCAAGCAGTAGATGCTGTTAAGTTTGCTAGGCTATATCTATTTGTTGAATCATAAAGACCCCCCCATCCCCCGTAGCCTCCAGTCAAGAGTCAATTTTCTCTGTCATGTCCTTAAACTGAATTGGGGATTAACGGTTGAACTCTATCACTAATATACACTTAGCTGTGTGAAAACACACTCACACACACACACAAATGCATGCACATGCACACACACTTGTGTCTCTATCCTTTGGAGGGTTTTTCCACTGACATAATGGCACATAAATGACATAATCTCCACCTCCACCTAATCCAAAACTTAACTTCAGTAACCCAAGTCTAAAATCAAAATTGTCAAATTATTCCCATTGTTGTGAGGAAATGTGGTCCCTACAAGTATAACAAAACGAGCACAAAAACACATATGCACATGATTCTCCCTTACCGACACTTCAGCTCCACTACACACAATCAGGAGAGCTGTTGCCCTGCCTGAGATCTATATGAACAGAAGGGATGACTTGCAACTGTGTGTACATACAGAAGGTAGAATAACTTGTGTTATTGTGGGTTAATGACAAGCTTCTGCATGAAGGGTTACTAGAGATCAGGGATGCAGGTAATTGTTCTGCTTGCGTGCATACGTTTGTGTATTCGAGATTGGGTATATGTCCTCTGTGTGTGTACACATGCACTGTGCTGAAAAAACTTAAATCTGATGAATTTCTGCAAATTTGTTGTACCATTGCTACACCGAAACTGGCCCTGGTATAACATTTAAATAAATGGTCAATAACACCGTCTGGCAGAAATTACAAACACCAAACATTTCTTGTAGCAATTTAGATCTTTACCATTCATTTTTGGACATGTTTTGGATAATTGCATTGTTGCTTGAGCTTCTGATCACAGCCAAGGAGCCAATCTTTCTTTCAAGAGAATATAGCACTTGATTCCAAAATGCTTCTGGCCTATAGTGTTGTGTTGTATACTTCAAACATTGACTTTTATGATTATATCGCAGGTAATGTGTCCTTCTGATGAGTCTTGATAGCATATAAAGTTTGTGCAAGAAACCAACAAAAAAAAAATACTTTTATTAGAAACAGCATGTTCGAGCTGTTATCTCACAAGTTAGGCGAGTTGTCAAGCCTCACATTTGCAGTGGACTGATTGTACAATGGGGCAAAAAAGTATTTAGACATCCACTGATTGTGCAAGTTCTCCTACTTAGAAAGATGAGAGAGGTCTGTAATGTTCATCATAGGTACACTTCAACTATGAGAGGCAAACTGAAGAAAAAAAAAAATCACATTGTAGGATTTTTAAAAAATTTAAATTTAAAGTCTGTGTTGCCCTGCGACAGCCCCAAAACATCACTGCCCTAGAGGAGATCTGCATGGAGGAATGGGCCAAAATACCAGCTACAGTGTGTGCCAACCTGGTGAAGACTTACAAGAAATGTCTGACCTCTTATCATTGCCAACAAAGGTTATGTTACAAAGTATTCCGTTGAACTTATGCTAGTGACCAAATACTTATTTTCCACCATGATTTACAATTAAATTCTTTAAAAATCCTACAATGTGATTTCCTGGATTTTTTTTCTCATTTAGTCCCTCATAGTTGAAGTGTACCTATGATGGAAATTACAGACCTCTCTCATCTTTCTAAGTAGGAGAACTTGCACAATCAGTGGCTGACTAAATACTTTTCTGCCCCACTGTATTGCATTTTGTGTTTATTACAGCATCTGCTGTCTCACAGTAATGAGGTGCCTAAAATCATGCTTTGATTGTAGGAAATAGTGATGGGGGAACCATTTCAGACATAGTATTGGATATTTTACATGACAATCTGGCTGCCTCTGCCAAGATCCTACAACCAAGTCATGGTCCATCATCACAGAATGAGGATTTTTGACATGATCATTTCAGTCTCCTGACCTAAACATTCATTGAAAACTTGTGGGTGGGCTAAAAAAAGTAAGTCCACGAAAGAGATTCTGTGGCCCTGGCAATTCTGATTCAGGAGGGATTTCAGAGTCCTGTCTCTGTATTAATCAAATTCATCTAGTATTAAAACAGAAGACTTTGAAATTCTGCTACGAAAGGAATGGTTGCTAAAGGCAGGGTAGTCAATAATTCTCAGAATGAGCGAGAGAGGGAGAGAGAGAGAGAGACATAGATAAATGATTCCTGTCTTACCTTGCTCTGGCCTCGGGGTCCATCTGAAAGACAGAGAAATATAAATGAGATTGAACACAACAGAACCAATGGAGCAGAGATGGTGAAGATAATGGCATCAACAGACTCAATTTCGAACAGAGATCTCCATCATAACATCTCCCATAAATCATCTTGCACAATAATCACTAGATCAGAAGATAAGTGACATTTTAAATGAGCCTGGTATCACACAACAGCAGGACAAAACCATAGTTAACCTAAGGCTAGTTATAGGCTAGTTCTGAGCACTAAATCAGATTAATCATGGACTGTATTCATAGCCTGACAAAAAGGCAATAAGCTTAGAAGAAGTGACCTCTATATTAATATATAGTCAGCTGGGTGTTGCCAGGATTTCAAAATGGTTAAACCCTTTTGGGTGACTGAATATCTTTATATAGAAAATACTTTGATCAACGCAGTCTTCACATTGAAGAGAAAACACAAAACAGAACCTCACCAAACACTTCAGACAAAACTATCTAACAGTAGATTGTTTTTCAAAGTTTCATCTACAGGGTGACATCAAACTCATGACCCCATGACAAGTCACACTGACATTATATTCAGTATGAGTTATTTTAGTTTTGGAAACAGAATACAGGTTGGAGCAACCTTGCAGACAAAAGGATGAACACACAATGCACATTTTCAGGGTTGTATCTACAGGATAGGCAAGTCAGACAGTTGCCTGCAGCTCTGAGCATTGCTGGAGCCCTAAAGGCTGAGCTGTACAGCAATGTGGCATGTTAATATGAGGGAATCTCCCTAAAACTCATGACAGGCAATGTCTCAGCAACATTTCAGGAAACTTGTCTAAGGGTTGTATTTCACCCCATTGCACAATGAGGAGGACATTCAAGGGAGGCAAAGATTTCTCCAAGGATCAGGGTTGGAAGTTTATAGCAGACAGGAGCACACTGGTGTCATTAAGTCTCCAAATCTATAATTAGAAGCCACGCACATGCCAACAACGGATTTGGAGGGAGCGCCTAAGGAAAACTTTCTTTCATCTAACCACAAATGTAAGCACCTGGAGTTTTACTGCTTCACTTTAATTGGAACCAGATTTTACGCTCATATAAGACCAAACCAACATTTTGCCAACAAACACTCAGGTTAATCTGATGTAAAGAAAAAAAAAAAGAAAGAAAAGAATGATCATGCAAAAAGAACCTAATACTAAAGGTTAAATATGATGTTCTAAACTTCTTAGAAACTGCAATTTGGTATATGACATAACAAGAAGATTTTAACTGAAATCGTTTAATGGTTGTTTTTAAAACCATTAATTTATTTTAACTATTACATTTTTGGTGTGTGACATTTTACAGCCATTTTTTTTCAAGAATGGTAATTATGAAGCTGGCTAAAGGTAAATTAAGTAACAAAACAAACATATCTTTCTATATCCAGATATTCAAATAAACATATCTTTAATTTCTATTAACTGCATCATATGTAATTACAAACCAAAATATTACTGGGACTTACATGGCATTAGAATTTGCACACACACAGTGTGTCAGTATGTGAATGTAGGGAATTTTGTCTCTTTCTGTAGTAAACAAAACAAGACTACTCTGAAATGTAATAACAAAAAACATGCACCAAAATAACACTAAACACATCATTTAGCCTGGGATTCCTACAGTTTCTAGAGCTGTCTTTACATTTTGTGTAACATGACTGGAATGAACGTTCTTGCTCTTCTAGCCAGATTTTAATTTGGTTTTGTTTTTATTTAATTTTAGCATAATATATTGGTGTACTAGTGTTCGTGTAACATTTCAGTGAACTAATGTGGCCTTTCTTGTAGGCATGTCTTACGTGAACTTTAATAACTTTGACACAGTGGATGTCCGCACTCTACTATGGAGAGTTCTTTAAACTTGGGCATAAAACAGATTCAATACTTACATTTTTTCCAAATGCCATGTTTAAAACCTTTTAATTCCTTTTAATAATTGAGAATTTATGGCTACAGTTTGTGAAAATAGCCACTGAAGAGCAGATGAGAGAGAAAGAGCAAGGGGAGACAGAGGTGAAGAGAAACTTCTCCAGCTTTAATTAGGAGAAAGGACAGTGTAATGAAAAGAAGATAAGATGTCTGTGCTTGAGCTCAGCGGGCCGTTTCATTAGGAAGCTGAATGGGAGACAGGAGAGCTCTCTGGGTTGAAAAAAAGACTGTATCATTTGAAACAGTGCAGGATAATTGGAAAGAGCGTGAGAAGGAAATGAAGACTGAAGCGACAGCAGCTTGGTGATGGGAGCAAGGACAGAGGCTTTGCCATGTTGAGTGTGAGGGATTGACATCAAGCATCCCATTAACTCTTCAGTTCACCTTCACAACTAGCCCTTCTCCGAAGCCCTTTTGAACATTAACCTCCAAGTTCCCTTGAAAGACGTCAGGACATATGCACATATGAGAAGGGCAAAGCAACAAATTTACTCTGAATCAGCTTCCCAAATGTTTTATCATCAGCAGGTTCATGGTGGATCCACTAGGTGCAAGGTGGAATCTCACCACTGGACAGAGTGCCAGTTGCTCACAGGGCTGTAAACTCCTTCACTCATAACTTCACTGTTATCCATAAGGACAAATTCTACTTACTCTAGCCATTCCATGAAAACTGGTTCTGAATGATGATTCTGTGTTGTTATAACCCCTACTAAGAAGAATAAACAGCACTTATGGAAGTCACTCTAATGCTACGCAAAGATTAAAAACAAGTCTGTTTACCATTTAAATGCACACAGAATAAATAGTAAAAGCACAATAAATATACAGTAAGAAGAACAAAGGAAATACAAAAATGCAGGGAACAGAATAAACAATATTGTAGGTAGTGTTTGAAGAGGCGAGTCTTCAGACTTCTCTGGAAGGAAGGGAGGGACACTGTTCTGACTGCTGTGGGAAGCTCATTCCACCAATAATTAACTTGGGTAGAGCCATTTTCCCGGTCTGGAACCATCAGACCCATCAGTTCACACACAGACACGTACCTCTCATCCACCCTTCACTGATCCCACTAAGAGAAATGTTTCTCCATGTGGTGACCATTGAGCTTAGGAGACCATTTAAATCTATACAAATTACCCAAGTGAGTGTTCCCACAAAACAAACAAACAAACAAAACACTGTACTTACACATATGGTACAGTTTACATCTACAGCATTTACTAGAAACTTATAGTTGAGTTGGGCAGGAACTTCCTCAAGAGCCCAACAGAGCTGGGATTTGATCTTACTTTCTGAGGTAAGTCCAGTTGAGAGTAACACATGAGGGTAGGTTTCCACCAGCATTCATTCAGTGCATGTTTGAGGTAAGTATAAAGAAAAAGTCAATCACTTTGACATGGCAAGTGATATGTTTCAAAAGACTTTCAAAGACCCCAAAACCTGCCTACACCTATGCTATACCATACAGTGGGGCAAAAAAGTATTTAGTCAGCCACTGATTGTGCAAGTTCTCCTACTTAGAAATATGAGATAGGTCTGTAATTTTCATCATAGGTACACTTCAACTATGAGAGACAAAATGAGGAAAAAAAATCCAGGAAATGACATTGGATTTTTAAAGAATTTAATTATAAATCATGGAGAAAAATAACTATTTGGTCACCCACAAACAAGCAATATTTCTGGCTCTCACAGACCTGTAACTTCTTCTTTAAGAAGCTCTTCTGTCCTCCACTCGTTACCTGTATTAATGGCACCTGTTTGATCTCATTATCTGTATAAAACACACCTGTCCACAGCCTCAAACAGTCAGACTCCAAACTCAACCCTGGCCAAGACTAAAGAGGCTGTCTGAAGGACACCAGGAAGAAAATTGTAGACTGCAGCAGGCCTGGGAAAGATTGAATCTACAATAGGCAAGCAGGTTGGTGTGGAATAAAAAATCAACTGTGGGAGCAATTGTAAAAATGGAAGACATACAAGGCCATTGATAATCTCCCTCAATCTGGGGCTCCATGCAAGATCTCATCCCGTGGGGTCAAAATGATCATGAGAACAGTGAGCAAAAATCCCACAATTACATGGAGGAACCTGATGAATGACCTGCAGAGAGCTGGGACCAAAGTAACAAAGGCTACCATCAGTAACACACTACGCCGAGAGGGACTCAGATCCTGCAGTGCCAGGTGTGCCCCCCTGCTTAAGCCAGTACAGTCCAGGCCCGTCTGAAGTTTGCCAGAGAGCATATGGATGATCCAGAAGAGGATTGGGGGAATATCATGTGGTCAGATGAAACTAACATAGTCCTTTTTGGTAAAAACTCAGCTCGTCGTGTTTGGAGAAAGTAGAATGCTGAGTTGCATCCCAAGAACACCATACTTACTGTGACGCATGGGGGTGGAAAACATCATGTTTTGGGGCTGTGTTTCTGCAAAGGGGACAGGACGACTGATCAGTGTTAAGGGAAGAATGAACGGTGCCATGTATCGTGAGATTTTTAAGCAAAACCCCTCCTTCCATCAGATGAGGAGCATTGAAGATGGAACATGGCTGGGTCTTCCAGCATGACAATGATCCCAAACACACCGCTCGGCAAGCAACGAAAGCATTTCAAGGTCCTGGAGTGGCCTAGCCATTCTCCAGATCTCAAACCCCATAGAAATCTGTGGAGGGAGTTGAAAAGTCTGTGTTGTCCAGAGACAGCACAAAACATCACTGGCTGTAGAGGAGATCTGCATGGAGGAATGGGGCCAAAATACCAGCTTACTGTTTGTGCCAACCTGGTGAAGACTTAAAGGAAACGTTTGACCTCTGTCAGTGCCAACAAAGGTTATGTTACAAAGTATTGAGTTGAACTTTTGTTATTGACCAAATACTTATTTTCCATCATGATTTACAATTAAATACTTTAAAAATCTTACAATTTGATTTCCTGGATTTTTTTCTTATTTTATGGTTGAAGTGTACCTATGATGAAAATTACAGACCTCTCTCATCTTTCTAAGTAGGAGAACTTGCACAATCAGTGGCTGACTAAATACTTTTTTGCCCCACTAATATATACATACACACACACACACACACACACACACACACACATACACATACATATACATATACATATACATACATATATATATATATATATATATATATATATATATATAAGGACACCCCTATACCCTCCGTAAGCCTCCTTAGATTTGGTGAGTCCTTCCTTTCTCCCTGTGCGTTCCCATGGTCTTGAGAAACCACACAAGCTGTATTAATAGGCTCATATATCTAGACCTTCAAAACACCACCCCTCCTTCTAGCCCTCGAACCTCATTTAGGAATTTGAAAGTGCATACTCAACAGGGCTCAGGACATTACCGAGAGCAATTGGGAAACATTTCCATTTAAAAGTTTCTTGCCTGGGGAGAGATTAGACGCTAAGACTGTTTTTCATCTCTGACAATAAGAGAGCATGATTATTTATCAGATGGATCTGGGTTGCACTAAAAATGCAGTGAACTTTGTGGCAAAGGTAAAATACAAATTTATGGATTGCTTCAAGTGACACAATCTAACACAATTTAAACCAGTGAGTTCTGGAAGCGTCAGCCTTGGGAATATATAGCTAGTGATTGCACTTCTAACAGCTTGACCACATTCGTGGGGGAGAGTCTGTAGTACTTACAGTAGCACACAGGGCCCTGATTGAAAAGGCAACTATCCAGCATTTGTGAAGACTGATGGTCAACTGATGGTTTGTGGTACATCCTCCACCAGGTTTTTTTTTGTTTTTAGCTTTTACATTATAAATCAGCAAGAGAAATAATTATTTGCTTGGAGAAATATCTCTTTTGTTGGCCTGTAATGAAAAAGACAGTGAGTGCACACTAGTGGCTCCACAGCGGAGGCTCTGAACTACTAATCAGAAAGTTGTCCAAGCTATGTCTAGACACCACTGATGGAACCTTGAGCAAAATCCTTAACCTTCAACTACTTTGTTCAAGGTGCTTTGGATAAGAATTTTACTTACAGAGTTGTCAATCATTTTGGCCTTATATATGTTAATGCTATAAAATGGCCAAACATGATCTGAAAGGGACTGCCTGCTTACCGGAGGCCTGTGTTCTTGAGGTGCGGCAGCAGGCAGGTGTGGTTGACCTGCCAGCAGAGGAGCCAGGCTGGCCGGGGCAACACCGTTTCGCTCAGCATGGTCTAGCTCACCGAGCTGTTGCGTAATGGAATCCATTTCTTCTTGCAGTTTTTCAGTTTGAACGCTGATCTCTGCAATCTTCTCTGCAGCCTGCGCTGTCAAGAAGGCTTCCTTTAGATCCACCAAATGGAGCACACGCCACTCCTCCAGGCGCACCAGCTTGTGTAACTCGTCAAACTGCTGGTTGACGTAGCACTCCAGTTCCTCAGGACTCATCTGGGTGAGAAAAAAGATAATGGAGTGCAGAAATGGGTTGGGAGAGGGGAAAAAAAGATTACAAGAAGAGTGTGATTATAGGATTACAGAGGCAAAAGATCATAAACAGGTCTACTCTTGCAGGCCTACCAAAAAGATCCATTTTGAAACTTTGATTAAAGCATGGGCCATGTGTAGATGATGAAGAGCAGATGACTAATGTTCAGGGAACAGAAGAACTGACTGGAAGCAGAAAATAATTAATAGATGATATGAGGGCAGACCCAGCAGTTAAGAGACTGATTAGGTCCCAAACTCATTTTTCTAATAGATGTTTTTCACATTCTACTTGAGAATAGGGACCATCATCCTAAATCATCTGTTCGGGCTTCAGCACAGCTGAACTTCTACATCCATTTCCTATTTCTCCACCAGGACCTGTTTATTTTTTAATTACAAACCATACATCCCTGACCAACACGCCACAAAATGACCATACTGACTACCAATCTTCCAATTTCTGCCTCTGCCTCTCTCTCTCTCTCTCTCCCTCTCTGTCTGTCTGTCTGTCTGTCTGTCTGTCTTTCCAGAATATCCTTGAGGCAATAGAATGCCAGGCTGTCATTTACACTTCCCTCGTCGCTGTCTGGAACAAATACAAGCCTTGTGCAGCTCTGCATAGGTCAGATCAACTCACAGTGCAGTACAGCAATCAAGGTTGCAGCATGATCCTCCAATAATCAGCAGGAAAATGAAAAAAAGAGATCCTCTGACCTTCAGGACTGGCCCTCCTGCATGGCAACATCAATTGTGTGCTGCAGGGACAAATCAGTCCTTCAGCTCAACCCCCATTGTAGAAACAGGGATGGAGCACACTGCTTGTCTCTTCTGATCAGCTTTCCAGGCCCCAACCGGTAACTTTAACATCATCAAGACCATTAAATAACCTAATCTCAGTGTGTCAGACTGTTCCAATATTCACATAATATATTCATATATAATATATAAGCTGTGCTGGTGGAGTGATTAAGGTACAAGACTGTGGAACACAAGCTGTTCCACATTACCAAGCTGCTGTTGGGTCCTTCAGCAAGGCCCTTGACCTTTGTTTGAACTACACATTGTAAGACTGTGTCAGCTGTAAGTCGCTCTGTATAAGAGCATCTTCCAAATGACTAAATGTACATATTTAAGGCTAAGCTATTCAATTAGCAACCTGTGGGCTGTTCCAGCAACCTGTTCCAGCCCCAAGTAAAAGTAATGTCCTACAGGCACTTCGACCGAATTGAACATTCTAATTCTCAGCTGCAGGATAAGTCACATGTTCTTGATCTAATACGCTAATTACAAGTCCCACACTGTCTGTGGCATGTTGGTGCAATTTGTGGGAAAATGTGTGTGGTCAGTGGTTAAGGCTCTGGCCTACTAATCCGAAGGTGAGAGTTCACATTCTGGCTTCACTACGCTGCCACTGTTGGGTGCTTGAGCAAGACTTTCAACTTCTCAGTCCAACTGTAAGTGGCTCTAGATAAGGGAGTATGTTAATGCGGTAAATATAATGTGAATCTAAGGGCATTTAACCCGGGGTGCCCAAACTTCTTTGAATGCAAATGAGGTCGCATAGCTCAGTGGTTGATTTTAGACATTAACCAAGAGGTTGTAAATTCTAATCCTAACACTGCAAGCAGCTCTGAACTACCGGTATGTTGTATTTTATAAAACTAAATGTAGGAGTGTTGGCAAAATGCCATTTACATGGAGAACAAACCGTCTGGATGGTTAAAGACCCCAACGTGAATCACCAGCGTATTGTTTACATTCCTGTTGCAGTTTATTCCTAACACAATTGTTATGGTCCTGCATGGAACTGGTCTCCCATCTATGACACGCTTACAACTGTGTATCGTGTTCTCCAGCATAGATGCCAGATGACTGCAACTCTGACCAGGACAAGAGCGTATAAAGCTTGGAAAAAAGACAAGAAAACTAAATAAACAACGTGCAAATTAATCAGACTCATGTCAAACTTGTGTCATCCCATCAGTGTTAACAATTAAAATGTTTCTCAATATGACCTACTTAAATTAAACTTGTTAAATAATAATATTTGGCATCATTTTCTTTTCAGTATGGCTTCTCTGAAGCTTTCTTCCTTAAACCCTACAAGTTTTCATCGCAAGTTTTTTTTATGTGCCACTGCTCTTTCGGAGATCTACAGTAGACCAAAATTTTCCTTAAAATGTTTTAGGATTTAATTAGAAGCAGTATACAAATATAGCTGAGCAGAATTAAATTGCTTCTCCTTACTCAATTTCCATGGAAATACTTTTTTATACAACAGTATAGCCATACCTCTGTGGTATCAGTTAAGGACTCCACAGAATATTCAGTACATTTTGCTACATTTCCCACCACAAAATTATCTTTAGAAATGAGTTCTCTCTAAAAATTGTAATAACTACCAAGTCAAACTGGTGGCTAGTGATTTCAATATTACCTATGAAATTTACTTACTGGCAAAGGTGACATTTGCTCTTCAAAGCATCATTAGAAAAAACAACAAATCTGTATCTGTACTGGGGACATTTTTGCTACTGTTTTAACAATGTCTAGGAGAAACCTGCTGGTGAGCTCAGAGGCACTTACACAGAGTAATAATCAGCTGTGAAACATGCCATTCTTTCACTACAGGGAGCAGAAAAAGGAGTGGAGATCAAATTCAATACAAGGACACTCAGATAAGAGCAGGGAGAGAAAACAAATAAATATGTGTGTGTGCTTTGAGAGGCGGAGAAGGGCTTCTGTCCATGAGGAGTATTACTTTGGAACCACGACACTGACCTGCAAAGCCAAATCCTCCCTCTCTTTTGTCTTCTCTGTGCATCAGTCATGTATCCGAGTCTAGCCCTGAGCCAGTTGAAGGGAAGGCTGTTATTTGCACTTCCCCTCTCCCTGCTGGCTAGTAACCATTATAAGTCAATTGGCCAAGGACGGCATCTGTCAGGTCACAGACGCACATGTCTAGTGCATCACAAGAAGTTGTGCATTATACCAATAGTGCAGTGGTTCTCTTATTACACTCAATGAGGAGAAGTTTACTGAGGAAAACTGTACAACTGAATGTAGGGTGTAGTACTCTGTTAGGTCACCTCTAGCCTGGATACACGATGAGATATGGCTGGGCATTGGAGGCAAACAGGTTCCGTAAGGTGTCCTGTGGCACATTTGCTCACAAATGTTACATCTGAGCCTGTACAGTCTTAGGCTGCCAAAGCTGGTGTCCCAGTTGGTCTCATAAATGCTTGATTGTTGATAAATAATACATACATCAAAATTCCAAAAACTGGGTAACCCTAAAAATAGAATTTCGATTCCACTTAATGCTTCCTACTAAGACATTTTATGCTTCAAATACACGGCCTTGATAAGTGAAAAATACGTCTGAATTAAGGAGGCGTTTATCTGCCAGGATCGGGGCATTATGTACTCACGTACGTCATCACGTGGTTTTGTTTTGATACTCTCCGCGATAGCATTAGTGGAAGACGGACGCTCAAAAGCGCTCAAGTTTGGTTCTGCTTTGAGAAAAAACAAAAGGCTAAATGCAATATGTGTAGTAAGTTGATCTGTTGTAAATGAGGCTGCACCTCCAACATGGCAAAACATCTAAAGCACCAGCATATTACTGAGCTTCAAGCAGTGTACTGTGTTCAACTGTCTGCAGTCTGCTAGCCCAAATTCTGCGTTACCCGAGGGAGTCCAATGCTTAATATGAACAAAGCTCAACATGGTTTAATGTCCTAAAACAATGACCTAAGAACACTAAACTTCTCTTAATTACTACTGGCCATAAGTAGATTCCACTGCTGAAATGACGAACATGTGGTCCAAAGGGAACAAAAGTTATTTTTACGTTAAGCTTTTTTCTTCCCATTTAAACCTACAGTAAAACACTTTTTAAAGCAAATTATTATTTCACTTTGTTAATCATTTCAGCAGTAGAGAATACTTATGAGCAGTAGTAAATGAGAGACGTATGGTGTTCCTAGGTCACTGTTTTAGTACCGGTACATTAAACCACTGTTTTACTTACTTGTTAGAAAAAAAAGCTTAACGTTAAAAAAAAAATTACTCTTTAAGTTGAAATATAAAAAAAATAAAGATATACTTTATACTTGAACATTTGGCACATTTTTTCATCATTTTTCCTATATTACAATTTTAAAATCTCAATAAAGCTCTATAATTTGAAAATAAACAAACTATATTCTTATGAAACTAATTTAGGTTCTGTGGGCAGCATATTTAGGAATTAAAATGTATAATTATAATAACAATAATAACAATACATTCATTCATTCATTCATTCATTATCTGCTTAATCGTGGTCAGGGTCGCAGGAAAGCTGGTTTCTAGCTGGAGGCACAGGGCACAAGGCAGGAACAACCCTAGACAGGGTGCCAATCCATCACAGGGGATATGCTCTCACTCATGCACACTCATACACACACTCTCTCTCACTCACTTACTCACTCACTAAGAGTAATTTAGACACACCAATTAATAGAACACGCATGTATTTTGAATGTGGGAAGAAACTGGAGAACCCACACGGACACAGGGAGGACATGGAAACACATGGACTCCGAGGTCGGGATCAAACCAGGGAGGCTGGAACTTTTAGGTGACCTCGCTAAATGTGCCACCCTAACAATAAATTTACTCCGTCCCTCCCTCAGACATAGCTAATCATCTCTCCATGCAATGCCTGACCAGATCGGAAGGCACAGCTAGGACTCGAACCTGGGTCCATGCGGTGGAAGGTTTGCAATTTAAACAGAGATACAGTTAGACTGCTACCACACCTGAGCAGCTGTTATTGTTATTACTATTATTATTATTATTAGTTGTAGTAGTAGTAGCAGTAGTAGTAGTAGTAGTAGTCAAAGTAATAACATTTTTATTAATAGCTTACCCCAAGGATGCTAAACCAGAATATAACACCACAACACACAAACATGCAGAGTTGTGTACACACACACACACACACACACACACACACACACACACACACACACACACAGTAGCTGTGGTTGTGGTTGTATTCACATCAGTATGGTGCCATTGGTTATAATTACAAGAGTTTTAATTAACCAATGCCACAACACCACATAAAGTCTGAAGGAATGAGACCAGAGCCAATGCCTCAACTCCACCACCAACAGTGGAGCTGCAGATTTGGTAGCTCTAGAGGAAAACACACATGCTGTGAGTGATCAGGCTTTGCCCTCATCTCAGCAAATGCACACAGGCAGTCTGGAAGAAAACAATTTGGTGAGCTAGATTATAGGCTCAGAGAGTTCTGCTGTTATGCTTCACTACAATGATTTAAGCAGCATATCATCCAATGAGAGGGTACGTCTCAATCGTCATATCACTGGTATTAATTAGTCATGTTACTTAGTACAGTAGTATGAGTGTGTTACTACAGCACTGCATATCTGCCTCAAACACACTCAACCAGAAACTCACTGCATCTTAGCAGAGCAGCAGAAGCAGAGTCCCCACAACACATTTTACCTCACAGCTTTATTGGTTAATCAGTGTGGAATAGAGTGTCTGTCTGGATGCTGGCCATAAGAAGTACCTAATAGACCATCTGAAGGTTTTGGTTGTTTACGGCAGCATTTACTAGGCTTAAAAGAGCGAATATGTTCAAATGAATTTGGTGTCAGCAGTGACCGAGGCAGCAGCAGAAACAGCTGTAGACCTGCAGTGATAGTGAGTGCAGGATCTCTTCGAGGAGAGAATTTGTGTCTACATGGAGCTGTCGATACCAGAAACACATTAGTGGCACATTAAATAGCAAACGGCTTTGAACTATCCATCACCCCCATCCAGAGTGATGGCCCTTATCCAAACGAGCTCTTTTTTCCACAGGGATTTCACTTTTTCTCGCCCTATTATTGGCATTTCTCTGTGCCTGCAATCAGACTGTGGAAATTACATGGCAACTCAAAAGAGATGGCTGAGAGGCTGAAAAGCCTTTCTGTTCACCGTGCTCTTTTCACCATCATGAGAGTAAGTACACCTAAATAATAGTCATGAAGCAATGGTACCTAAAGAAAGCAACAGGTAATGACACAAAAGGCAATTAAATGAAAGCATCGCAACGAGAAATATTGTGTAAAAGTGACAGACAGAATGGAACTGACTAGGGTATTCCAGCAGTGATTTTTACACAAAGTTCCTTCCAATTTCCAGATCACCACAGATTGTATGACTGTGCAAAAAAAAAAAAAAAATGGCTGACAGATTTACAAGGCTGAAGAGCATGTGCTCTTACTTAATTAAAAATCTGTGGCCTAAACTAACCACACATGAAAAGAGAGTCTGAAATGAACTGGTTACACGTGCTGAACATCTGCTGGCTTTCTGTGGGTTATTCTGTAAACATAAAATTTCTCTTGCCCTTGAATGGAAATCATGGCAATTTAGTGCTACATGCATTGCATTAGGCTGCTGTTTATCCAAACTAAACTAGTGAATGGGACTAGTCACAACTACGGTATGCACTACTAGTATATCTATAAAACCATATTGAATTTGGCTACCCTTCTCATCAGAGCAGCAAGAGCACTGAACAGCTCATATCGATAGAGTTACAGTAAGTGAAATGCAAAGAGTACGATATAATCAGACGTTGAGTTCGTAATACTTTATACAAACAGCTTGGGTTCTGAACACTAACAAAGATCAAGTTTTGCCTGCTAAATATCAACAGAGGTTGAGTTATGGCTGCTGAATATAAGCAGGGATTGGGTTTTAAGTACATTACATAAACAATGGTCAGTTCTGGCCACTTGATATAAATAGAAATTGGTTTCTGAGCACATTATATAAAGAAATAATGGGTTCTGGCTGATTTACAGTACCATACTCCATGGTCTGGTTCTGAAAAATTTATATCAACAAAGGCTATGTTCTAGGTTATTATATAAACAGAGGCCAGGTTCTGGGTTCTCTATATTAACATAGGTTAAGTTCTGAAAGCTGTAAATAAACAAAACTGGAAACTTTATATCAACAGAGAACATTTTCTGTGTGCTTTATATTAAGCGATACCAAGGTCTGGGAGCTTTTTATAAACCAACATTGGGTTCTGGGTGTTTCATTTAAGTGGTGTTAATAACTTATTTATTTTAGTGGGGAAGCACATGTACTAGCTAGCTGTTGCATAACCATCCCATACGGATTTAGTGGAGAAGCTGTTAGCCGTGTTGCCTAATATAAAACCATTTTACATAACACATAATATTATTTTACCTTTGTAAATTGTAAATAAATTGTCTTAATAATACCATACTGGCACTGACTTATTGAAACCTAAGTCAATGTCCAAAAAAGTACAATGTCCAATACACAAAGACTTATTTATTTCTTTTTTGACCGAGGCAGAGAGTTTGAAAGAATCACCACTGCCAAAACCTACTG
Organism: Ancistrus triradiatus; assembly: GCA_025084515.1. NCBI lineage: Eukaryota > Metazoa > Chordata > Actinopteri > Siluriformes > Loricariidae > Ancistrus > Ancistrus triradiatus. Next base: position 1,361,330 of record JAJAGP010000023.1, read on the forward strand.
AATGACCTACCGCTGTTGATTACTGTTAACCCCAAAAACACACAAGACATTGTCACCATCTAATAACATGAAATAAACATGGTATGACAATGTTATTTTATCCATCTTGCCCTAGATTTCCACTGCAGATTGAGGTTAGGATTTAAGTACAAAAGCTGGCTATAGACTGGCCTAGAATTTGTGCGTTAAGCTTTTCTAAGCTTTACACACACAGACACACACACACTCCATTAGACTAACCTGAGCAGAAGAGAACCAGATTTACATAGACACGGAGCCACTCACTCGTATGTTGTGTGCATGTGTTTGAACACATCTGACTGACAGAGAAGAGAGAAAATTTGAGGTAGAGGAGGGAGTGAGAAGGACAAATAGAAAAAAGTAAAAGATGAAGAAAGACGAAAATGGTCCCAGATCTCAGAGGGCCAGACCTGATATTTCAGCATATTAATATTCAAGACTGCCTCAGGCAAGCAAACTCATTAATGATATTACCTTAACATAGGGTGTGCGAATAAAACTCTGGCAACTGTAAAAGTCTTTTGTAGGTCAGTCCTTGCAGGTGCCAAATTCCCTCTTCCTTAAAAGAAAACATTGTTATGGGGCAACTTACATAGAACATGACAAACGATAGCTACACCTCCTGGGATATTAAGTGCAATTTCCACTGAGGCCCTAGAACCTTTAGAGTTACTAAGGGTTTTAAGAGCAGATCCAACATTTAGCCCTATTTTAACACTGCACACAAAACTAGAAGGAGTTTTGTGACTTGTGTTGTTTTTTGCATATATAACACAATGGGGCAAAAAAAGTATTTAGTCAGTCACTGATTGTGCAAGTTCTCCCTACTTAGAATGATGAGGCAAAATGAGGGGAAAAAAAAATCCAGGAAATCAACATTGTAGGATTTTTTAAGAAGATTTAACTGTAAATAGGTGGAAAATAAGTATTTGGTCAATAACAAAAGTTCAATGCAATACTTTGTAACATAACCTTTGTTGGCAATGACAGAGGGTCAAACGTTTCCTGTAAGTCTTCACCAGGTTGGCACACACTGTAGCTTGGTATTTTGGCCCATTCCTCCATGCAGATCTCCTCTAGAGCAGTCATGTTTTGGGGCTGTCGTTGGGCAACACAGACTTTCAACTCCCTCCATGAATTTTTCTATGGGGTTGAGGTCTGGAGACTGGCTAGGCCACTCCAGGACCTTGAAATGCTTTTTCGGAGCCACTCCTTCGTTGCCCAAGAGGTATGTTAGGGATCATTGTCATGCTGGAAGACCCAGCCACGTTCCATCTTCAATGCTCTCACTGATGGAAGGAGGTTTTCACTTAAAATCTCACAATACAGTCAGCCACTGATTGTGCAAGTTCTCCTACTTAGAATGAAAGATGTCTGTAATTTTCATCATAGGTACACTTCAACTATGAGAGACAAAATAAGAAAAAAAACAAAACAGGGCAACACGGACTTTCAACTTCCTCCACAAATGTTCTATGGGGTTGAGGTCTGGAGACTGACTAGGCCACTCCAGGACCTTGAAATCCTTCGTTGCTCGACCGGTGTGTTTGGGATCATTGTCATGCTGGAAGACCCAGCCATGTTCCATCTTCAATGCTCTCACTGATGGAAGGAAGTTTTGCCTTAAAATCTCACGATACATGGCCCCGTTCATTCTTCCCTTAACATGGATCACTCGTCCTGTCCCCTTTGCAGAAAAACAGCCCCAAAGCATGATGTTTCCACCCCCATGCGTCACAGTAGGTATGGTGTTCTTTGGATGCAACTCAGAATTCTCCTTCCTTCAAACACAATGAGTTGAGCTTTTACCAAAAGTTTTATTTTGGTTTCATCTGACGCCATAATATTTTCTAGTACTCTTCTGGATCATCCATATGCTCTCTTGCAAACTTCAGATGGGCCTGAACATGTACTGGCTTAAGCAGTGGGACATGCCTGGGACTGCAGGATCTTAATTCCGTCTCGGCATAGTGTATTACTGATGGTAGCCTTTGCTACTTTGGTCCCAGCTCTCATCAGGTCCCTCCGTGTAGTTCTGGGATTTCTGCTCACCGTTCTCATGATCATTTTGACCCCACGGCTCTTCCCAGCCTGCTGCAGGTCTACAATTTTCTTCCTGGTGTCCTTCGACAGCTCTTTGGTCTTGGCCATGGTTGAGTTTGGAGTCTGACTGTTTGAGGCTGTGGACAGGTGTCTTTTATACAGATAACGAGGTCAAACAGGTGCCATTAATACAGGTAACAAGTGGAGGACAGAAGAGCTCCTTAAAGAAGAAGTTATAGGTCTTTGAGAGGCAGAAATCTTGCTGACAAAAATTATAGACCTTTCTCATCTTTCTAAGTAGGAGAACTTGCACAATCAGTGGCTGACTAAATACTTTTTTTTGCCCCACTGTATGTTAACACAATATACCATTTTACCCCACCTGCATGAGCGCAATTTCACATTTTGAGTCCAGTTTTTTTGGTGGTTGTGACCCACTGCTAGTTTAAAAACAAAATCTCTGTGCAAAGTGACAACAGAAGGTTGCAAATTTCAAATCTAACCGTTTTCACATGCATTCGCTCAAAGGTTAGTATAAAATGTTAATACTATATTTCTTTTACTATAATTGTTAATTACTTTATTCAACAGAAAATATTGCATGTAATTATAAACTATACAAGCAGAATTTCAACTAATTAACTACAAATACAAGTGTTAAACAACACTTGGAAAATTACAAAAAAAATTTTGTCAGGCAAAGAATTTAGGGATATACGCAAATGGAAAAAAAAACCTGATATATAGATCTACTCTACTGTAGGTAGTAAAATGGACAAGAAAGAACAATGGAAAAGAAGGAAATGTGCCAGCATTAGGAGTAGTGACTGAAAAGTACAGATAAAATAGCACTGAAATAGAAGGGAAGATCATTTTATAGATAAGGTGAAGCTAAGGTTACAAACTTTTATGTTTGTAGCGAACATCTACAAACAAAATGCATTTTGGCAAGAACTCTCTGGTGCCAGGCAGCAGGTCAGACTAGACATTTCTAATACAAATATAAGCGATAGCTTGCTGACAGAAACATATGGTTTATGCAGTCAAACTGGCATTCACTTGTTAGCTAGATGTCTCTAGTTGCAAAAGAAAATCAACGCATCTCTCATATTCAGTAAACAGTGGATCAGAGACGTTCAAACACAGCGTGAATCCATTCTACTGTTGCAATAACTGATGGTTTAACCACAATGATTATTACTGAGCTCAATTAATATCTTTATTAGTAATTACGGGACTGTGGTAGCATAGCGGTTAGGGTACTGGACTATGGACCAAAAGGTCCAGGGTTCAAATCCCACCTCTGCCAAGCTGCCACTGTTGGGTCCTTGAGCAAGGGCCTTAACCCACAATTGCTTGGACTGTAAGACTGTAACAATTGTAAGTCGCTGTGGATAAGGGCGTCTGCTAAATGCTGTAAATGTAAATGATATTAGAAGCTATCCCAGATTGTAAATAGGCTATCCTGTATGGTAATTGTATAACCATCAAAAAGACATGCTACAAGACTATGCAACAGTCACAAGTAGGGGTGGGGTGAACATCGATTCTTAGATGCGTCTAAATGCAGACGTAGAGGATTCGACATCGATTCACAAAAGTCAAAAATCGATTATTTAAATATTAATTGATAACGTAATGTTGACGAATGAACGCAAAACCAGAACTCGGAAGCCGGACACTGTGCCGTCCACATAACACAAGCTCAGCTGGACACGAACAAGCACTGTTTAAGCTTCCATTGAACTCACAAAGAGCGAAGAGAATTACCACTCTATAAAAACTTTTATTGCCAGGGATTTGCGTTCATATTCATTCACTCTGAGAACCAAGGCTTTTGCGCTATACTGCGCACTCTGAAGCCGCCATACATCATGCGGCCCTGAAGATATTTCAAGCTAACCATACGCCAGAAGACTTAGAAAAGACTCCGAAAATACTTAAACTATAAGTCCTCTCTCATCTAAAGACAAGTCACAGAGTTTTAGTCACAAACTATGATTTTGCAAAGACTGGGGCTCTTATATGGTCGCTGGTTACCAGACTTCCATTACATTCCTTTTGAGAAAAAAAGCAGCATAGTCACCGGCTGTACATTAAAGAAAGTGGGTTCTTAAGTACTGTAATGGTATCTTATGATTTGTGTAATTTCCCTTACATTTTGGAGCACAGTAATTTGCATAGAACTCTGATAAATATACAAAACAGTACATAGTCCAAATCCCTTTAGAAATAAATGCAGCACAGTCCGATGAAGTGTTTCCATTATTTGGTCAGATATCTGTGGGTCTAACAACTAATGAACTGTAAAAATCACCTTTACCAGTGCCATCCAGACACACATGGAATTTAGGGTTTAGTGGTTGAGAGAGCTCACCTATTGGTTATCCACAAAGTTTACATCACTGTTTCTGATAGTCAGTTAATAATATGAAAGATAATATTAAAGATGGCTAATTTTATTGGAACGTCAAGATGAGAAAAAGACTGATTAAGACAGATCGTTTGGTGTAAGATGCTGACCACCTTACACCAAATGATCGAAATAACACGACTCAACGATAGCATGACCCAACTCTAGCAAGTCTTTCACGATTTTTTTCAAACATTGGGAATTTGTCTGTGACTGTGAAATCACTTGAAAAGTTGTTTGATGTAAGGCCGGCATTACTGACACAGTGATTCTCACAATCTACAATGAGGCCAAAACCAAAGTCATGGAATCACTGTGAGGGAAAAATAAATCCAGTATAGAAAAAAAGATACATCGATTAATCGAATAACCAAATCGCAGCCCTCATAATTGTAATTGAACCAAATAGTGAGGTTCCTATCGATTCCCACCCTTAGTCATAAGCCATTTTTCCTAAGAGTATTTGGATCACAATAACATTGATTAAGATTATAATTCTTCAGACGATAACCATTTGTAAATATTTCATTATCAGCCAAAGCTCGCTGGCAAAGTTTCAAAGGAGGTGGTGACTTGCTTTACAAGTCTCAGAGGAAGCATGTGTTATCGCTTACTTGGACTGGGTGGTATGTTTATATATAAAGTCTGACAGCAGTAATATGTTTACTGCAAGATATGTTGCTTATTTGGGCTTTGCTATGACATGTCACAAACCAATGCTGTTTCTCTGAATTCAGTTCAGCAAAAATGCTTTAAAATGTTTCAATACGAGAGAGATGATAAATCCTGCAAGAGGAGGTGAGCTGCTCATGAATAACTGAACATGAGTGAGTAATTAAACGGCATAATACTTTTGAATATTGTATAGATCAATTACATTGTATAGTCCAATTACAGCACAGGAACTAAAAGTGGGTCTGTGTTCTAAAACACATGCATCAACTGTTTCTGCACAAAATCCACAAAAATGTTTCTGAAGTCTGCTAGCCATATTGTACCGAATATGCAAATCAGAAACTTTCTTTTTTTTCTTGTTTGCAATTCATAGACTACTACTGGAACAACAAGAAACCTCCTAAACTATGTTGGGTGGATTTAAACCATTTAAAACGAGTTTCTGATGTACTTTCAGCTGCATTCTATTCAGATTGTCCTTATGTGGATATGATCATGAACTGACCCACTGTAAATAAAGTCTAACACTCTGTGGCAGTCTTGCCCAAGGCTGAAAGACAAATGATGAGAAAAGAATCATATGCCAGTCGCCCTGGATTACTCACATCTGGACAGGTCCACTTAGTCTTGATCTTCTCTGACATTTCTTGTGTGCATGCTAGCAGGTCGATGCCCTCTTTACTCTGAGAGACACAGATAAGTGAGAAAGTGAGAGAGAGCTAGACAGAGAGAGAGAGAACAACTTGTTTAAACTGTACATTTTTTAATTATTCTGAATATCATATTACATAGGACTACCTAATTTGTTTGCATCTTTCTTTCTTTTTTAATTGTTAATACCCGTTTGCCATTTGTATATATGAAATGCCTAAAAAAAAAATAGCAGGGGCTGCTGGCTTGTGCCTGGCTCTGCACTGTTGCTAGCTTTAGCTTTAACTTCGTTTGCTTTGTCAAACTCAGCATATTCAGCGGAGTGATGCTGTTTTAAACATCTTATTAAATCCAATATTTTCCGATCGGTTTTGGAATTGATCCCTCATGGCTTATTTTCGCCATGTATATAATCCAAACAGAACGCTGCAAAATGTTTGTGTTATGTCAGCAAACAAGCCCTTAAACATGTCTCTTAAGCAAACCATCGAGTGCCTGAAACTTTGAATTATGAACTGATCTGAACTGAACTATGAATTAAAGTTCCTAAAAGAACTGTGCTGTTCATGTAGTTGACCAGCACAGAATCGGTTATATGAGACCGCTGAAGCCGATCACGCTAAAACCGGCCAAATCCGTTTATATATATATATATATATATATATAAATAAAATGGACGTTTTGATTACGGCAGGGTTTACTTCACCCCACAAAATTACACAAATCAGAATGCATGAAACAGTTGCCGAATGTAAACAGTTTATTCTGCAATGTGTAACATCTTAAAAACAGAGCTTAAAAGAGCCCATTTTTTCCTGATGTATTTTCCCTCCGGTAAGACATACCCTGAATTCATGGCCCTGAACCAGTCTCGAGAGTTACTGCGTTCATAATGGGGTTCTTCATTTGCATCTCCGATATTGCTTTATAATCCAGTTCTGTATTCTGTTCTTTAATCTGATGGAGCATTTCCCAAGCTAACACACTGTTTCTAGGCTGTAGTGTATGTTATATTACCTGGCTAGCAAGCTTCACCCATCATGCTGTTCAGTGATGTAGTTCTACTCAGAGCTCAGCAGCACTCACAGTGGTGGAAAATATTATATAGTTTGCTGCCTATTTGTTAGAGCCATGTTTCTTCTATGCACCGGTATGGAGGTATATGAAAAATGCATACCGTATGGGAAATGAAGTGTACCGGTTGAACCGATATTCCGTCCAACACTAAGACAAGTATATGTGTATTATATATACACACACATGTGCATTTGCATTGCTTTGTTGAAATGCAACATGACATCTTTTCCAGGGACGTCCATGCATTTTTCAACAACGTAATGCAAAATTCCCATACTGTGTCTTCTTTATTTGCATTTTCTATACTGTCCTAAATTTTTTCTGCTTTGGGGTTGTATTAGTCTGAGTGGATCAGTTAATATCTCACAGGTATGTCATTTATATTAAGCTTCTCAGCAGTCATACTGCACAGGCCACAGTATGTGTCATTTTTTTAGCAGTGCATAACAGCAATGATTTGTCCAAAAAAAAAAAAAAAAAACAATAAACAACTCAAACAATAACAAAAACACACAAATGTGCACATTTTGTTGAAAATGACACACAAGATTTACCTTTAGTAATTTGGCTTCAACATAGTACATATATAGGAATACATAGACACAGACATAGATATCAACACAGATTTACCTTAGCAATCTCAAATTGTAATTACATAGGCTGCCCTGTATTTAATTTCATAAATAAAGTCCACAAATCCAGTACTCTTCTGTATCAGCAGAAAAACCTAAACATTGCCACCTGACTGGAAATTATGCTGATATGCCCATTTCTCAAAATGTTTCAATTTCGCAGTGAGTGGGTTTTAAAGCAAGATTAATGGTCGTGAAAATGGTAAAGATTTAGGATGCATTACGACTTCCACGATTTGATAGCTACCATAACTCAACCATACACATCCAAGGAAGACTCTAATGCAGACCTTAGTAGTCAGGGAGCCAATCAGGGAGCTAGCCAATAATTGGGGCCAAATGTAACTTCTTTTTTTTTATTTTTTTATTAGAACTTAATAGGGTAAAAATATACATCAATTAATTACCAAAAAAAAAAAAAATCAATGTTTTTAAACAAACATACAGAAAAATTCATTAATAAGTCACTCTCTTTACACTCTTACACTAAACATTTTAGATATTGCAACTTTTGTGGAAACAAACGTTGAGAGTCTATACTAATGTCAAATCATTTAAAATCCACCAATGCAGATATAACATTGATAAGCTTCACTCTAGATTTTTGAGGAAACTAATAAAAGTAGTGACTGTGAAAGCATAATTCTTGTTAAGTTAGTTTTAAAAAACATTCTTCTTCACAACCTATAACTTGGCTGTCATTTATAGCACGTAGACACTTAATATTGTATATTTCTATAGTGTTATTATGGTTAGCTGCAACTACTTGCTGTCTTCTTACAGAATGCTCCTTGAGCTAATTATATAATTATGTCAGATTTTTTGTTTTGTTTTATAAAATCAGTAGAAAATACATTTCTGTATTAATTTTACAAATCATGTTAGAGACAGGGTTAGGACAACGTGTAATCTTTTGGATAAGAGGATAAGACTGTATATAGTCCTTCTGTTGCACAAAAGGACTGTGGCATTTCTCCCAAGGTGCTTGAAATAAATAACCTGCACCACAGAGTATCTAGGAGGACTCATCTTACTTGATAATAGTGTGGCACAGTTCTTCATCTTTGAAAGTACACTGCCATTTTCTAAAGAGAGATCTTCTGTGTCTTGGGCGTTAGTGCCCGTGATTAAGTTATGTGGAATTTAAGTGCTACTACAAAGGAAACATTCACAATCAGACCTTCTCAGGTGTCTCGTTTCTGGTTTTTGGGCACTCTCAGTTATCAGTAAGGTGGGTCCCTTATCTAGCACTTGGTGGAAGAAAAGGGTTTCCTTTGCCTGAGATGAATGAATGTGAGACTGAATATCTCCAGTTCAACTGATTTATCACCCCTTTATCACCAATGAAGACTGGTACTTCAGCAAAATGGAGTAAGACATTAATGAAGTATCAATTTAATTTGTCAGTACAAACTTGCATAACAACAAAATAAACAAAATAACACCGTGTTAATACTAAAAATTCGATTTTTGTTGAACCATTCTTAAAGATGGCTGTACTGAAGGGTTGTGTGATTGGTACGAGCGCAATGAATAAAGCAACAGTGCACAAGTAATACATGCAGTACATATTAATTCTATTTTCTGCAGTGTGTAAAGCAGCTTATCCAGATTTTTTACTTCAAATTCTAATCATTCACAGCATTTGAAACATGTTTTTGCAATTGCATTTTCTATGAGTGTGCATGATTTTAGACCTAATTCACATGCATTCAACAGCGCAAAAGAGCACTAAAGGCAAGTCTGTTTGACATTTAATCTTCAGTGTCGTAACAGGTCTGACTCTACCACATCAAAAAAGAAATAAATAAATAAAATCCATGTATTTGATACAGCATCCTCACCTCTATAAATTTACATTTTCACTGTGAATACCCCGTCAGTAAACACTGTGGGTGCGACTTCAGTAGGAAATCTAGTGTTTTTTAATTTTAATGTTCTAATTTTTTTACTTTGTAAATAGCAAAAAGTGACAGCACTTCTCAGAATAAGGAACAAACCTCATCTCTTCCAAATATGTCTTCATTTTTTTATTTGATCTTATATTTTTCCTCCATTAAGGAGAGATATTATGTAGAAATTTGCAGAAATATGGTATTCAGTGGCACCTCGGATTTCAACCACCTCGGAACTTGCTGAATTCTGCTCATGACGCATTTTGATTTGAAAACTTTGTCTTGATTCTTGTCATTTGCTCATGTGCAAACAATGATTGGTTCCAAAAGAGTTACTTATAACAGCCAATCGTAAGGGAAACAGGACCTGAACCTACAGAAGACATGCAGGCTGCAGTTAGCAGCTATGATCTGAGTTCACCAATAGAATAAGTGTTTTGCTTTTACTTTTCATTTTCAATCCATCACTCACCAAATTACATCAGATTTTCAACACTTCATTATAAAATAAGCTTTCTGTTAATGATTTTATCCATCTGTAGGTGTTTCACAATAAGGTTGGTTTCGCTCTGATTCAGTACAGGCTATATTAAACTCATCGGTTCGTGATGCATTTAACTTGTGATGGATTTGTCGGAACATAACCCCATCGTAAACCAGGACACACCTCTACAATACAGCTCCATTAATGCATAGAATCCCTTATACAGTGTGGATTTTTCTGGGGGTCTGGAACTGATTAATTCAATTTCCATTAATATATGCAACACACTCACCTTCTGCCACAGGTAGGCCTCACGGAGTGTGATGATTTCGTGCTGTCGGTGCTCTCCCTGCACGGCACACAACACACACACAATCTTCTCATCTTGTTTGCAGTACAGCGAGCCTTCCTCACCATGTTCCTTACACCTCAGTCTTTCTACTGTCACTGTGTCTCTTTTGCCTGCTTCACATGCACTCTGCTCCTCCACCTCTTGCACTGTCTCTAAGCTGCCACCCCTAGCAAAGGCTTCCTCCTGCCCCTTCTCAGGTTCCTTGGCCTGGACATTGTTGTGGATGTGGCCATTCACGGCAGGCTGTGCAGTTGGTTCGGAAGGTCTGTAGGGCTGAAGTGCGTGTCTAGTGCTGCGTGTGTGTTTTTCGGCGTGGACAAGGCAGAAGGCAAAGCGGCACATCAAACACATTTGAGAGGCCGGCTGTGCCTCGTCCGGTTCACACGCGTCACATGTGCCATCCATCTGAGGCAGGTCATCCTCATCCTTGCTGCTATTCCAGCATGCTCCTAAGGGGTTCATGATTGACAGAGAGGGAGGGATGGCAATCTGGAAAAATGGAGCGAAAGGGTCTCAGGGGAACCTAGAGGCAGATAAAGGACAACATAAAAATAGGTACATAGCTCAAAGCATACTGCAAACACCGGCAGAGCAAGCGCAGCATCATGCCTGCTCACTCCCTCACTCACACGTATACTGCCTCAGCAGATAACTCTAACAGAAGAATACAACAACATCAATAGTGCACTGTGCGTCCTGAAGCCCGGTTTATTCTACCCATTGCCAACTTGCTGACTTCTCCAAACTGGTCAGCTAATAGCAAGATCATTGCCCGTGAAAGTGGTTATGTACTGTAGTTTAGCTCCGCCATAAGCCTTTCAATTATTGAGCACCTAATATTGTACAAGTCTCATAAAACCTGTGCTTTTATCCATTAATACCATCAATTCAGCATCCGCTTCCAATAACAATAAATCATTGTTACTGAAACCCATGCCTTGAAGCTACTGTTAATGCCAGAGGAGGTTTGGAACTCTAGTTATTGAGTCAGCAGAGATATAATTGAATTCACTGATTAAGAGGTGTGTCCCAATACTTTTGTCCATATAGTGTATGTAGGGAAACTAAAACACTTCACTACTTTGCACAAATCTAGTTCCTACTGCTTAAACCATAGATTATCTTTTAAACAGTATAGCATGTTGTAATACTATGAAGCACTAACTGTAGCATTAACATGCCAATATTTTAACAGCAATAACTCTATTAATGCCTTTAAAGACATTAGGAGCTTGACCATGTGAAGAACCCATTGTGAGTCCATTATTCCCTATTGCTTACATTCTATACTGCACTACATTTACATACAGTCACACAGCAGACTCTCTTATCCAGAGCGACTATCACATATTATAATCGCATAAGGTAAAATCCAAGCACCTGTGGGTTAACAGCATTGCTCCAAAATTAATGTTGCCAAGTGGCAGATTGGCTGTGCAGGGATTTGAATCCTGGACATTCTGGTCAGAAGTATAGTACCTGTACTGCTGCGCCACTGCCACATCATCACTACAGGTAACAGAATTGGAAAAGATTTTTAAACACTTGCTTATATGCTTTGCTCATAATATACAACAGCATAACCTCTCATATAAACAGACTTGACACTATCACAGCACGCAATATAAAAGCTAGCATATGCTGTTTCTTGTGATAATTACTAATAAAATGAATATTTTGCATTAAATAACATATAATCCTGGCAATCATGATGCCTTGGCAGTCCTCCGTCAGAACAGCCGAAATGAAATGTTGCAGCAAACAAGACATGATGAAAATAATGTTACTGAATTATTAAAAAGTAATAAACATATTCTGCTGAATTTATATTTATATTGTCTACTCGTGTGGCTGTGTTGTGCCATTTTAACAGAAAATGTACATTTTGGTAATGTGATTAACATAATAAAACTGTGTAATTTATCATGGTTAAATATTTTAATGGTCTGACAGTGCTAATATAAACTTGCTCACAACAGCACCTTGATCATATTTACTGACTAATCACTGTGGAATGGAGAGTTTAGATTCCTCTGCTTAGCCTCCCACCCCAGCCAAAATCCCCATCACCCATCCAATTTCTCAAAGCATGCTTGAAGAAATGTAATGAGGTTTTAACAAGACCATTATTATTGAACAAATTCTTTCTGTGAGTGAAACAAAACAGGTAACGGTTGGCAACTACCCTACACAATCAGCTTTATACATAATCTAAGAGCATTTTCTTTTGTGTTTAGAGAGGCAATTCTGCATTTGGGACTTTCCTAAAGACGTCCTTAAGTGGTTTGACTGGAACTTTTAAGTGAAAAATCAAACATACATAATTTTTCACTTTTCCTAAATACTTGTTTGAGTTTTCCCCAAACTATTCCTTTAGGAACTTCAGTACAACAATAAATAGCACAACATTCAGTTAGCATTAAAGCTCTAGGATGTGCAACTGTGGATTGCATAATATGTTTTCTTTTTCCTCATATTGCCGCTGTGCTGCTTTTCCAAAGTATTTTGCTGTTGGGTTTGTGGCTGACAATTTGTACTTTGCATTACAACAACTTTGTAGTGTTTTTAATGAAGGAGGCTAAACTGATATATAGCCGTAATATTTCACACTAGCCGAGCGTACACACTCTAGCATCCGCTGACAGAAGAACTCACTAAACTCACTTAAAAATTAGATTACATATACAATTTTTGGGCATGTGTTTCTGAAACTGGCATGTATATATGTGTATGTATATATGTTTTTTTTTTTTTTTTTTTTTTTCGCACACACACACCCACTTACATGTATTCTTAGTGTAAATAATTCACCATGGGTCCTAAGAAGGCTAGTGTTAACAGCCAACCAAAAAGGAAAACAGTGAAAACATTGATAAGGCTTAAAAAATAGATAATATCAAAATATGAGAGTGACATTCACGTGCCTGATCTTCTAAGTTTATTTATTTGATTTACTTAGTCAGTATTTACTTTATCTGTGTATACATATAGCATAAGTACAGTGGATGGATTGACGCCCTGTCTGAAGTTGTTCCTGCCTTGCACCCTGTGCCGCTGTCCAGGATAAGTGAATGAATTAATTAATTTAACTGTCTGCTCATTAAACAAAACTAATAAAGTAGAAACATACAGTGACTGAACAGACATCTTGCTTACTAGCCATGTTTGACCAGCAACTAATACTGATTACTGTCAATGCACTGCATGTGCGGGGACCCAAAAACTCAGAAATGCTCTACAAACACACAAAAATAATTACATTTACATTTAGCAGATGCCCTTATCCAGAGTGACTTACCACTGATACAGTCTTACAATCCAAGCAATTTTGGGTTAACGGCCTTGCTCATGGAACAGTGGCAGCTTGGCAGAGGTGAGATTTGAACCCTGGACCTTCTGGTCCGTAGTCCAATACCTTATCCGCTAGGTTATCACAATACAAATACAAGAATGCTACTAAAATAAAGTATGACAAAAGTGCCAAAATGTAGAATTAAGTAGACAGCTAAATATACACAAACCATACTCAGTGCTGCCCAAGTTACAGCACCAAGAATTGTCAGAACCAAGTTAGAATAAAAATTTTGTTAACCCCATTACATCTCAATGAATGCATTTACAGCTTTCTTTTATTCAAACTTAGCTGCTTCAAGTCAGTACACCCAATTCACATACTGCTTGTTGCAGAAATCTACCAACTGTGCAAAACTACTGTAGTCTTACATAACTTCAATAAAATCAAATTAATTGCAATTATCTTAAATAACTGTGATTAGACGATTACATAATAACTGTGACAGCCCTAGTTGCATTGCTAACATGTTTTCTTTAGCTGCTCTTATTCTTTATTCAGGTCGACATAAGTGCCCACCACAGTGGTAGGCTAATGTATTAGACCTGAGTACTGGGCACCTACTTAGGATTTAGCGATATCTACATATTGATAAATAAAGAGTTTTGCTTCATCCTGAAACCCTTGTAATGATGTGCTCTGATGCAGCAACTGATAGTTTGATTACCAGTTTGCATGGCTTGTTGTCAGGCTTTTTCCATCATGATAACACAATTCATCATTATATGATAAAATACGATATGATGATAAAATACCATCATTTTCCATATGCCCATTTAATGATCAGATCTTACAATACTCAACTCTGATAAACAGGAGTCATTATGAATTTGTGTATCAAGAAGTATCATGATATCTTTTCGCTATACAGTTTGCCCCCACTGTTTTCTTTTGAGGCAAGAAGGTGGTCAGTATTGTCTGCTACTGACCTTGTCTGTTGTACGGAAACCCATATTGTCAAGTCAGTCTGGCTATAGCCATGGTGTGTCATTATATCAGCAACACTGCACACCCACATACATGCACCTCCTCCAAGTGGCCAGCGTCAGGTCCTGACCTTCTGAGGCCACTCATTCCTCTTTAGCATTCCACTCTTACTCCCTATTTTCCAGTACTCTGTGGGACAGCAGCTACACAATAGAGACCTGCTGCTCTCTCTGCTTATTCACAATGCTCCACATGAATATCCTTCTTCCCACAGAGACACAGACAAACAGACAGACAAGACAGACAGACAGACAGACAGACAGACAAATGGTTGGATTATAGTATTCTTAAGGTTAAAGTCCCACTGATCATGCATTACCATAGCTAAATAATGCTAACTTTACACTCACTGTAGCTTTAGTAATACACTTGCTTTTGAAGCTTTTAGAACAACCTCACTTTCTGAGGACCAGCCAAATGTCATGACATTGCTATATTTTCCAGGACAGTCTAACCTCACAAAGATAGAAATGAACACACAGCAGCCAAACTATGTGCTAAGTGTAGTTATACCACTGGATTTATTAATTATATCCAGGTTCATGAAACAGACTGCACACTGTGGATCCTTCTCATTTTGTCCTCAAGCACACAAGAGTCCTTGTCCGTTTTTTTTCCATGTAATTTGAGCAACGAGGGAGCGTCTATGAGCAGTGAAAAACAGTGGCTGTCAGATGAAATGTTAATGAATGAGAAAGATTAATGCACAAGATGAACACTTTACTAGTTTTAATGAAGATGTCTCAATTACTGTTTACTGATTATCTTATCAGAATTCCATATCCATTCTCCAGCATTTTCAATTTTGATACTGACAGAAAACAAATAAGGGTCTGAAATGCAGGTAAGACTTTTCTCACTGCTTGAGACAATTGGTTCAGTTTCTGTATTGTCACATTGAGACAGAAAAAAAGCTGTAAAGAGTACTTTTAAATTTACAAAGGGGCATCTATGAGCTTTAAAATCCATCAGATGTGTGTTTTAGGCTGTTATCTTAAAAAAGAGATTGTGTAACAAACCCTTAAGTACTGCTGGACCTCAAAATTAATACCACGATTTTGAACATTTTACCTGAAAGGGGGAATAAATAAATAACTACGATTAATAAATAATTACAATTAATAATAATTACAATTAATGAACTATTATTTTGTTTTTTTTCAAGCGATCACTGACAAGGTGTTGTAAATATGTAAATACATTTTTTGAATGAATATATATACACACGCACACGCACAGTGTTGTGAAAAAGTGTTTGCCCCCTTCCTGATTTCCTATTTTTTTGCATATTTGTCACACTTCAGTGCTTAAGTGTTTCGGAACATCAAACCAATTCAAATATTAAGCAAATACAACACAAGTAAACACAAAATGCAGTTTTAAATGAAGGTGTTTATTGTTAAGGGAGAAAAAATCCAAACCTACATGGCCCTGTCTGAAAAAGTGATTGCCCCTAAACCTAATAACTGGTTGGGCCACCCTTAGCAACAACAACTGCAACCAAGCGCTTGTGATAACTTGCAGTGAGACTTTTACAGCGTTGTTGCCACTCATCTTTGGAGAATTGTTGTAATTCAGCCACACTGGAGGGTTTGTGCATGAATGGCCTTTTTCAGGTCATGCCACAGCATCTCAATAGGATTCAGGTCAGGACTTTGACTAGGCCACTCCAAAGTCTTCATTTTGTTTGCTTCAGTCATTCAGAGGTGATCTTGCTGGTGTGTTTTGGACCATTGTCCTGCTGCAGAACCCAAGTTCGTTTCAGCTTGAGGTCACGAACATATGGCTGGACATTCTCCTTCAGGATTTTTTGGTAGACAGCAGAATTCATAGTTCCATTTATCACAGCAAGTCTTCCAGGTCCTGAAGCAGTAAAACAGCCCCAGACCATCACACTACCACCACCATATTTGACTTTTGCTATAATGTTCTTTTTATGAAATGCTGTGTTACTTTTACACCAGATGTAATGGGACACACAGCTTCCAAAGAGTTCAACTTTTGCCTTTTCTTTTGCCCCACTGTGTTTCTTTTGCCCTACTGTTCTCCTACTTAGAAAGAGGTGAGACAGAGGTCTGTAAATGTCATCATAGCTGCACTCCGGGACCTTGAAATACTTTTTACGGAGCTACT